>CM076574.1:161575095-162851969 GCA_034641835.2 Pinus albicaulis | reverse complement strand
TTTTCAGAGGGCAATGTCTTATGCATTTCATGACATTAAACACATTGTGCAACCCTATCTCGATGATTTACCTGCTCATTATTCGCGTAGAGCAGATCATCTTACTCATCTACGAGCTATATTTATGAGATATAGGCATTATAGGATTCGTCTGAATCCTCACAAATATGTCTTTTGTGTTGAATCTAGACGATTATTGGGATTTTTTTGTCTCAAAGGAAGGCATTCGTGTTGACCCATCGAAGGTTGAGGCTATCATCAATTTACCTCCTCCTTCTACTCTTCACAAACTCCAAAGTTTGCAAGGGAAAGCGAACTTTTTACGTCGATTCATTCATAACTATGCTGAGTTAACCAAAGGTTTTACCAGGTTGTTAAAACAGAATATTCCTTTCTTTTGGGACAAGATTTCTGATCGATCTTTTGATGCTCTTAAACACGCGTTGACCCATGCACCATTATTGCATCCTCCCAATTACAACCAAGATTACTTTTTATACCTAGCAGCCTCCAATTCTACGATTGGCATGGTCTTAGTTCAGGAAGATGAATCCCACAACGAACATGTAATTTATTATCTCAGTCGCAATCTGCATCCGACCGAAATCAAATACTCACATGTGGAGAAATTGGCCTTGGCAGCAGTTCAAGCTATCCAACGATTTCGTCATTACATACTGTTACCTAAAACAACAGTGATTTCTGATTGTAACCCTGTGATGTATATTTTGACCAAACAACTGCTAGGGGGAAAATACTCCAAATGGATTGTTATCCTACAGGAGTTTGATTTGGAATTTGAAAAATTCAAATCAAAGAAATCATTGGTGTTCGCTGAACTTATGTGTGACTTCCCAAGTACTAACACAGAAACTATGGTAGAACATCTGATCGCGGATGAATCTGTTTCTTATCAGTACCATCGATCCTTGGTATGGAGATATCATCATTTATCTCCAAAATCAAACTTTTCGGCCCGAACTCTCACGGTCACAACGATGAAAAATTCGTTTCCAGTCTCAGAAATATCATATTGTTGGTGACACACTATACCGTCGTGGTGCAGACTCTATTTTTCGATGTTGTCTCACTCTTGACGAAGCTGAAAAGGTTTTAAATGACTGTCACTCTAAAGCATGTGACGTTCATATTTCTGGGTATGCCACAACCCAAAAAATATTGTGCACTGGCTATTTTTGTCCGTCCTTATTTAAAGATTGTATTTCTGCTATCCGAAAATGCCACAATTGTCAAATATTTGATCAAAAGATGCGTGCACCACCTGCTCCTCTTCACCCTATAATTGTTGTCGGTCCTTTTGACAAATGGGGCATTGACTTCATTACATGTAACCCTCACTCGGTTGGGGGGCATGGGTATATTATTCTCGCAGTAGATTATTTTACGAAATGGGACGAGGCGATGCCTACATTTGCGGTAGATGGAAAAAATGGAGCTACTTTCGTGTTCAATCATGTGATTGCTCATTTCGGTGTACCCCAAGTGATAATTACTGACCATGGGAGTCATTTTCGAAACATCATGATGATCGAACTGACTGATCAACTTGGCCTGCGCCATGACAGTTCTACACCATATTACCCACAAGCTAATGGTTTGGTTGAAGCTATCAATAAATTTTTAGTCACCATGATCAAATAAATCATCGGAATTCATAAATCGAATTGGCATACCATGCTTTTTTCAACACTCTGGGCATATCGAACCTCAGCAAAAACATCGATAGGTTTTACCCCTTTTCAACTGGTTTACGGTTTAGAAGCGATATTACCGATTGAATGCGAGATACATCACTCTAACTAGCCATAGAGTTACTACCAGCCACTTCTGAAGAGGAGAAATGATTTTTTTACTTAGCTCAATTAGATGAGAATCGGCACACCGCTGCATTAGCTACCGAAGCTCATGCGAAACGAATGAAAGCTCAGTATGATAGAAGTGTTACACCTCATATTTTTTCAGAAGGAGACCTAGTCTTGGTTTATGATCAAGCTAACGATAAGCTAGGGGCTGGGAAATTTGAACCCATGTGGCATGGTCCTTATATTGTCAGGGGACGAGTTGAAAAAGGGGCCTATGAACTGATTGACTTTGATGGGGTCTCTTTAGGAAAACCCAGAAATCGGCTTTATCTGAAAAGATATTATGCTTGATTCTTATGTGGAGATCTTCCCTGTATATTAGTTATTTTCATAAGCTAGTGTGTTTTAGATTAGAGGAGCATGCCTAGTTTAAGTGTGCTTTTACTACTGTCCCTGCTTATCTGGATCAATCTTGATTTTGCAGATGTCAACGTCCCTTCAAACATACATTGGTTTTACTGATGGTGCTTGTCGTAGTACATGGAACATTTTTTCTGCAGCTTGGGTTATTTATTCACCCACTGATGAGTTAGTATCTATGCATGGGTAAGCCTCGGTCAAATGACAAACAATATTGCAGAGTATAGTGCAGTTATTGAGTTATTTTCTGAATCCATTTCATTTGGAATTCAAAGTTTGATCATTAGATTAGATTCTGAACTCATTGTATTACAATTGAATAGAGTATATGCAATTAAAAACCCAGTGTTGTTAAGATTATTTTTGAAAGTTTGTCTCTTGGAACGAGAATTTGATTATATCGAGTATCAACACATTTCGAGAAATTTAAACACATTAGCTGATGTAGTAGCTTCTAGTGTTATAAACAAACATTTGCAATAATTAAAGTAGTAGATCAAAATAACATTCGAGAACATGTGAGACAGATAACTGGAAATAGTAGTAATATCATAGCATAAGAGTAATGTTTTCAAAAATATTACATCGTCCTCGATCATAGGTTCAAAACGCCTTATGATCGGAAAAAAGTGATACAAAAAAAATGATATAAGTCTACAATATCAATCATCCACTATCCGTAGTGATGATCACGATAAAACACTACAGTCGTTGCCACCTTGCTCAGAAATCTGATGAACTGTCCTGGAACCTCGATAACATATCTCTGTAAGCGGAGCGGAATTATCTATGGTAGTCTCTGGAATATCTAAAGTCAACCGCTCCAGATGATTTTACAGGTCGGTAAGGACCTCTGCTATTTGATCCTGTGGTGGTGGTGGTGTTGCAGTTGGATCTCTTAGCTTCCTATCAAAAGGACGGAGAGTGGTTGGTCGACGTGGACCCACATATGCATTTGAATTTTTTGTCATCAATTTTGGACGATTCAAAAAACAAAATAAAAAAAATTAGAATTTAGAACATGTCAAAATGATTTTTACCTGGGTCGTCCCACTGTATCCCTGGAGGAATGGACATCTCTCGATCGCCGCGGAAATCTATCCCAGCATAAGGGAAATCTTCTATCGTGAATATTTTGTTCTCCAACCAATGGAAATAAGCTGGATTGAAATGAACAATCTCGCCGCCTTCACTATGACGGGCCATCAGTGCAACCCATTAGACCATCCAAGGCTCTTTGACTCTACCATGATCAACTGAAATAAGCTGTGGGGCCAGTGAAGGAATTCTCTCTAGAGCAAATGTGACCACGATCTCTCCATACCCGAAGTTTTTCAACTTTGAGTTTTCTGCTCTAGTCAGCTGGCCTTTATCATTGGCCAACACTGCCTCACACCAATTGAAAATGGTGCCTCTAAAGAAGTCAACAACAGTTTGCATTTGGGATCTTGTAGCAACATGTGGAGTTGCGCTCCCATAGAACCGTGTTACGGTAAATGCAACCACTTTGAGCTTAGGAAAAATAATGGTTTTTATGTTAATGCATTTATCTTTGGGGTCCGCTTCTTCATTGCAAAATTATTGTTACAGGCTAGTGACAGACTGGCCACCTGCCCTAGCCCCAAAAAAAGAGAGTGGCTCTCCCCTCTTTGATAAACCGAGTGAGAAAGTATATATCTTCAAGCTCAATATCAATTAGGTGACCTTCAATACCTAATCATTGTTCCTGGACATCCTCATTTGTTTACAAGCCGAGTGCATAAATCTACTTGATCCCTCATACCCTGAATGGCCTAAAATTTCCTTTTAAACCATTCTCTCAAAACACGTAATGTAGGAGGATGTAACATGGAAGCCTCATCACCCTTTCCATGCTCACGTTCTTTATCTTTGCTCAAGTGTTTCTAAATTGATGTCATAAATTGTCAACCAGGGTTAGTAAACTGTTGAAGTGAAGTGCACTATATGTGCCTAGGTATCTGTTTCTCACTACGTTGTGTTTAGTGTTTTTCCAATGTTTTTGATTTTGTGTTTTTATTCTAAGAGGAAAATAACTAAGTGTTGGTAAAGAGAAGTTGTTGGTCACACTAAAATAGAGCAAAACCTATTCTAAACTATGTATGGCACTTGAGAACAGAAAATGCAATACTTTAACAAGAAAAATATCTCATAGCATGAACTCAATAACTCATAACATGAACTCAGTCCAATTCATTCATTAGAAATATGTTGGAATAATTTGAGAAAATGATAAGTTTAATGTAATGAGGTTCTTCTAAGTAAACAAAAATCTACAATATCACAGAGAAAATCTCATCCATGGCTAGAAATTTGTTGGAACACATTTGGAAAAAGATAGTCTGCAACCTAGTGAAGAATTCTACTCTAAATTAACCTATGACACCGAAATTAATCCATTCCACAACTCAAAATATCATTGTTAAACCTCATTCAAGAATTAGAAATATTTTGGAATAGCTTTGGAAAAGAGGCAGTTTGTGAAATTATGAGAAGTTGCAGAACAATCAAGACTTCAAAATGACATTACCAATTCTTGTTCCTATGATGATGATGTATTAGTAGAAATTAAGAACAAGAGTGGTTTGTAAATAATGAAGGCCATCAAGTCTAACTTAACAACTAGAATACAATTGACTAATAAGACTAAAAATACAATGGATAAAACTGAACTAGAATGCAATCATTCAAACTTGAAATACAGTGAACAGAATTGAACTAGAGTGCCATTAACCTCCGGAGTTTTACAACTAAACTAAAATGCAACTAATCACTGAAATACTACAACTCTGTCTCATTCGGTGTTAGTGGTATTTTGGAACAATTCATGGAACAAGACTGGCTATAACATGTGATGTAAATGAGCATAAAAACATAAAGTTCAAAAAAAATACAACTAAGCTCTAAAACACCACAGCTAAGTCTCATTCAGTGTTAGTGATATTTTGGAATAATTCGTAAGAACAAGACTAGCTGTAACAATTGATGTAATTGAGCACAAAAACGTAAAGTTCAGAAAATGGCAACTAATTCCTAAAATACTACAGTTGTATCTCATTCAATGTTAGTGATATTTTGGAACAATTCGTAAGAATAATACTGACTGTAGCATCCAATGCAAGTGAGTATAAAACACAAAGTTCAGAAAATTGCTTAAGCTAGGAATGCAACAAGGCTAAAGTTACTTATCTAAACAATGTGCACAGAGCTTCTCGGGCAGTAGGGGCCCTCTATCACTGGATTAGCATACAAATATCCTCAATATTTCCTCAGATCTTGCAATAAAGCGGTACTTCTTTCATTAAAGGAAAAGTATTTCAAAAACAGAGTATTACGGTCTTTTGAGATCTAGCAACAAAACATCAATCTAGCTAGCTGTCTCTCGGTCTTCCGAGTCATTCTTATAAAATAAATACATAACTACCCTTGAGAAGAAACAGGAACAAGTGTCTTTTTCAATCAAAATCAAATTAGAACTCTTATGGAAGCCTTGTACTTTGTTGGAGACATCTGTAGAGTCCCTGTCCTAATAAGAATCTGCTTCTTAGCTTTGATCTCTTCCACGTGCATAACCACCTATAGGTTCTTTCTCAGACTTTGTAGAGAGCAATAAATGATGTGGGAGTGTTGTGGAATTCAACCATATGCATTTTTCCTTAAAGTGACACCTGTAACCTGTGAGAACATGAAGATAGTTGCGGAATAGGCGACTGGCTACAGAATGGCTGCATTCTGTAGCTGAATCTAGTCAAAAATTACTACAACAACAAAACCATGAAAATATAGAAATTCAGTCATTGTGTACATTCCTAAAGTGAATTTAATCAATCCTATTGACCATTTAAGCCTGTAATTGATAAGGGACAAAGGAAATGCAGTGAAATTTGGTGAAGGGAAAGGACATCTTTGGGGCTCAACATACCCCCACTGCAAATTTTTTTCATGTCCTCATGCAATCAACTCATATATTTTGAGACTTTTGCTAGGAAATCTAGGCTCCTTCTTCTGCTTTTCCTGATAGTCTATGGCCTCCTAGGCTTCTTTATGACCAACTTGAATCTCAAATTTATAAGTGCCCTGCTCAACTTTTTGTTTTTCTTCTTCAATTTCTCACTAGCCTTGTACAATTTTTCCATTTGTAGAGAGAGAGTTGTATTCATATCACTTTTCAGCTTAACCTACTCCCTTAAAATTTCATTCTCATTCTTGATATGCCTATTGAGTACTTCTAACTCATATTTATCTCTTCTTAGCATATCAATTGCAGATTCTGGTGGGCTAGGAGTTTTGTCTCTACTTTCTGAGGCTCTCTTCTCTAATGTCTCAACATAATTATAAATATGTTGTTGTGCTAGGTCTATCTTCGAAGCTCCTTCATCAAGATCCTCCTCGTACTGGTACTCAGGTGATCTAGCAGTTGGTGTCTCTTCATCCTCAATGTTTATAATTCTCGTTTGTCTAACCCCTGTTTTCTTCAATATACCTCTAAGCCTGTGGCTTCGTCTTGGTTGAGATGGTCCTTCACCTATCTTCTTGGCATACCTTCTTATCATCTTCTCCTTTTTAAGTTGTTTCTTAATTTCATTCAATTTCTCAGAAACTATCTCCTCACTGTCCTCTTGTATGGACTTACCAGTTTTAGTTTCAACAGCTTTGGAAATTTTCCCTCTCCTGCTTCTTCTTGTAAGTTTGCCTTCAGATGGAGATTCCTTGGGTTCTTCAAAGTGATTCCTCACTAGAAACTCATCCCAATTGTCTTCCACCTTTCTCAAATGATGTTCAATCAGGATTTTAACTAGGCAGTGGTGGTACAAAAGGGGTTTCCAGGAATTGAACCCTCTTTTGAACATTAGAGGCCATTCTCTTCAGACTATGAAGTAGGAAAAAGGGTAAATTTATTTCTTCAACTAAGAGATGCATCATTAGCCGAATATGATAAATATATAAGGTACCAAAACTTCTCTCACAAGTTATAAACTTTTGCAAAATGAGCAACATATTCCGCCATTTATTCTTCAATGTTGAGCTAGCAATGCCCTTCTTAAAAATGGAAACATCCATACCTGGTGTTTTAAGCATTTGCCTCCATGCCTCATTATGAAATTCCCTATTTTTGAACCATCGTTCTCCTTGCCTGGGTAATTCCGTTGCTTCTGTAATGAAAGCTTCTGTAATAGTGAATTTAACATCTCCTATTTCGATTTCTGCTCCATTGAAGGACCGTGCAAATGTTTTAGTTACCTCTTTATGAAAACCATTGAATTTTCCAAAAATTGTAACCACCCAGCCTGCTGTAGCATTTCTCTAATTTGTGGGTAACCCTCCAAGTATTTGGTTCCGACTGGTTCGGACCTTACTATGAGACCCATGGCTTCTCTTCTCAACCTTCAATTTACTTTTCTTCTATCCACGGTGAAAATGGTTGTTAAAGAGTTGTTTTTACCCCAAAGGTGCTTTCTCTGTTTATGCAATAGGAATTAGCTACGGAAGGATGATATGAAGAGGTTATAGAATGAGTGAAATGTAGTGAGGGTGATTTACACGAATTAATGAGTTTGAGAGCCATCATGGGAGAAAAGACCGTGGAAATATTTCGTGAGAAATTCAAAATCATCAATAAATACTTCGGCCTAGTGATGTGACTGATTAGTTCACTTCAGTACTTAACCATTAAGTTTTAAATGATGATTTGATATGGCGGAGTGGAGGGGATTTTGTCCAAATTTTTTATGATAGGTTTAATAGGCATGATCAACATGAATAATTAAAACAAATTTTTGAATCATACATGACTTAACTATACTGTAACTTTCATATTCTGTCATCATAATAATTTTACAACTTTACCTTTGCCTTTCCTTTAATTTTTGTGGTTTTGATATGCTTTTTCCTCCTTTGGAAATCATTGATTCTTCAGTCTTCATAATTCCTTTGATTTTTCTTGTTGACATAGGTGTGCAGGGTCAATTTGTTGCTGAACAAGTGTCGCTGGATAATTGCCTTCAGGATATCTGGCTGCAAAATGTCTAGCTGGCTGCAGAATGTCTGACTGGATGCAGAATGTACCTGTAGGAACTTTGAAACATGGAATGGAATGTTGTATGAAGTGGATCATGAAATATGGTGAAATGGCTCAAGAGTGAAGTGAAATGTAATGGAATTAAATGAATCACAATTGTGAAGTGAAATGAACCATAAAAAGTGGTCTGCAACTTGTGATTTGTAATACTCAATCTGCAGAAAGAGATCAAATTTAGAAATCTGAGATGGAAATGAAATGGACCATGAAATGGAGTGAATGAAGTATGGATGAATGGATTAAATGAAATATGGATGAATGGAGTGAACGAAATATGGATGAATGGAGTGAATGAAATATGAATGAATGGAGACATGATGGAGTGAGACTTATGATTTTGTGATAGCTTCTTACAGAAAAAGAACAAATTTGAAAAGCTAAAGTGTCAAAAGGATTCTGATTTTCACTTTATATTTTCTGTATAAACATGCTAATCAGTGATTAGTTTTCATGTTTATACTTTATTTTTATTTTTTATTTTTTATATTTTTTTCATTTGAATTCAGAAAATTCAACTAACTTGATGAAGAAGAAAAATTCTTCTTCATTAACTTCACATCATTGTTTTCCTGGAATCTCTTGACAAATTCTTCTCTTGAAAGTGGCTTATGATACAGCTTCAATCTATGACCATTTACAAGAAAAGTGACCTTCTCTTTATCTATTGTCCTGATTTTTATTGCTCCATTGTCAAAAATTCTCATAATTTCATATGGCCCAAGCCAATGCGTTTGGAATTTACCTTGAAAATCTTTGAACTTTGAATCAAACAAGAGAGCCCAGTCACCTTCTTTGAAATTATTTTCTTTGATGTACTTATCATGCCATCTAGTCCTTTGCTGTTGGACTATACTTGTTTTCTGGACTGCATCCTGTCTGATCTCATCCAATTCATTAATCTGCTCCAATCTGTGCTTTTGTGCCTCTGTTAGATCAAGTCCTAGCTGAACTGCCATTTTAAAAGTTTGAATCTGAAACTCTATGGGAAACAAAACTTGTTTTCCATAAACAATTTCATAGGGAGTATGACCTATTGTGCTTCTCCATGTAGTTCTATAGGCCCACAAAGCTTCAGGAAGCCTGTCTGCCCAATCTCTTCTATGTAAATGAACAGTCTTTGTTAGGATCCCTTCAATGACTTTATTGGTAGATTCCACTTGACCATTTGCTTGTGGATGATAGGGAGTAGATTTTTTGTGTCTGATTTTGTACCTTTCCATCATTTGTTCCACTAGCTTTGATGTAAATTGAGCTCCTTGATCTGTAACAATTTCCCTTGGGACACCAAAACGAGTAAAAATATCCTCAAAAAGAAAATTAACTACAGATGCTTCAGTAGCAGAAAGTAATGGCTTGGCCTCTACCCATTTAGTAACATAATCAGTGCAAACTAATATATATTTCTTTTGTATTGATGGAGGACTAATAGGTCCTACAAAATCCAAAGCCCATTTTTCAAAAGGTTCAATATGTACCTGAGGCTGCAATGGCATCTCACCTAAAGGAGAAGGTTTCCCTACCCTTTGGCAACTGTCACACCTTTTGACATACTCTTTAGCATCTTTAAAAAGGGATGGAAAATAGTATCCTAAATGAAGGACCTTATAAGCTGTCCTTTTATCAGCAAAGTGTCTGCCACAAGGTTCATCATGACATGCCTTGAGGATCTCAGGCATCTCATCTTCCCGAACACATCTCCTAATGATAAAATTTGGACCTGTTTTGTATAACTCATTAGCAACCCATGAATATTTTGCACTGTCATAAATGATCTTTCTTTTGTCTCTTGCATTCATTATTGAAGGAAATTTCCCTAAAACTAAATAATTAACAATGTCAGCAAACCAAGGAGTCTGAGTAGAAATTTCAAAAAGATATTCATCAGGGAATTGATCTTCAACTGGAGTGTTATCTTTGATGTTTTGGAGTCTAGATAGGAAATCAGCTACTGTGTTTTGTTTTCTAGGCCTATCTAGAATGGTGATGTTGAATTCTTGTAAAAGCAATAACCATCTTATGACTCTGCCATTAGTAATTGATTTTTTCATTAGATATATAATTGCAGAGTGATCTGTGTGAACAAAAGTTTCATAGCCTGTTATATAGTGTCTGAATTTGTTTATGGCATGAACAAAAACTAAAAACTATTTTTTAGTTACAGTATAATTTAACTCTGAAGGAGTCAAATTTTTACTTGTATAGTAGATGGCATAAGGAATCAGGTCTTTTTGTCCCAATACTGCTCCTAAAGCTGTATCTGAGGCATCTGTTGAAATATGAAAATGTAACTTCCAGTTAGGTCCCCTTAAAATAGGTGCTTCAGAGATTTTTGTTTTCAGGGTTTCAAAGGCTAACTGGCAATCAGGATTCCACTTGAATTCACAGTCCTTGGTGATTAATTTGAAAAGTGGAGATGATATCTTGGTGAAGTTTTCTATAAACCTTCGATAGTATCCTGTAAATCCGAGAAAAATCCTAACATCTTTTTGAAAACTTGGAATAGATAAGTTAGAGATGACTTCAACTTTTGACTCATCAACTCTAATCCCATCCCCTGAAATGTGATGTCCCAAAACAATTCGTTCAGTAAACATCATAAAACACTTCTCATGACTTAGTGAAAGATTTGCCTCTTTACATCTCTTTAAAACTTTTTCCAAGTTTACTAAAGCTTCTTCAAATGTGTTTCCATAAACTGTGAAATCATCCATATATACCTCTACATAATCATGTATTAGATCTGAAAAAATTCCTAGTACCGCCCTTTGAAATGTTGCAGGTTCATTGCATAATCCAAATGGCAATACTCGATAAGCATATGTATCCCAAGGACAAGTAAATGTGGTTTTGTCTTGATCTTCAAGTGCTACTTGGATTTGGTTATAACCACTAAACCCATCTAAAAATGAGAAGTAATTTTTGCCAGCTAATGTATTTAACACCTGATCTATGAAAGGTAGGGGAAAATGATATTTAAGAGTAGCTTTGTTTAATTCTCAGTATTCAATACATACCCTCCATTTACCATTTTTCTTTGGCACAATTAACAAAGGAGAAACCAATTGACTATCTGAAATGGGATAGATAAAGTTGACATTTAAAAAATTCTGTAATTCTTCTTTAACAATTTCCCTAAGATTTGGATTCATCTGTCTTTGAGGTTGTCTGATTGGTTTACAATTTTCCTCTATGTAGATGTGATGAGTGCAAGTCTTAGGGCTTATCCCTTTCATATCAGTGTACTCCCATGCATATGCAGAAGAATGTCTCTGTAATATCTTGACTAGCTCTACTTGTTGAGATTTCTCTAGGTTCTTGTTTATGTTTAAAGTTTTGCCTAGAAATATCTCAATTGTAGAGCTGCAAAATTTATCCATGGAATAAAGAGACATATGTCTTGATGATAAAAACTCAATGTTGGATTCTTCTTGAAATTGTTCATGTTTGTATTCCGAAGAGGATTCAAAGTTCTCTAAGGTATTCAGAATCTGGCTATCTTCACTAATTTCTGAAATTGTGAAGAGAGGTTGTAAGTCTTCTTCATCCTCTATCCATTAAGTATCATCTAATTCTGTAATTGTTTTTTCTGGAGGATACAAGGTAAATTTCTTGGTTGAACTACCATCAGAGATGTACATATCACTGGATCTACAACTAATGAAAGCATCAGCTGTAGCTAACCAAGGTCTTCCTAATATAATAGGATGCTCTTCTAGATTATTCTTAGGAGTTAGGATCATAAAATCCACAGGATACTCCCAAGAATCTAGGGACACTGGAATGTCTTCTATTACCCCATCAGGTTTGATCACAGATCTGTCTGCTAATTGTAATAATGTGGGTGTAAAAACAAGATTAGGAAGTTTCAGTTTATCCATGATTTGTCTACTCATGATATTGATTGCTACTCCTAAATCAATAAGTGTGTTTTGGATCTCAGTTCCATTAATGTGTATTTTAACAACTGGATTTCCTGGGTCTAGATACTTTGGAATAGTAATCTTGCCCATCATGATATCTGCTATTTTTCCTACCAGTTGAATTTTCTTTGTCTCTCTTATTCTTTTTCCTGTTTTCTTCATGCTCAACTCCTTTATTGTCTTTGCTAAGATTGGAATTTCCTTGATAGCTTGCAATAGTGGGATCTTAATACAAACATTTCTCAGCTCATCTAGGAAATCATAATTAGGCACCATAATTTTTTTTTCTACACCTCTATCAATTTGTAATCTTTCTGGAAAGGGAGGTGTAGAAGTGGATGTTGATGGTTGTTCTAATATAGGAGTTGAAATTATTGGTTCTTTTTGTTTTGATTTTTCAATATTTGGGTCTTGAAAAGATGTGTCTTCTTCAAGACTTTTATTTACCCGTAGAGAATCTTCCTCGGAGTTGTTTTGCTCTTGTATGATAACAGAAGGTTTCCTCTTTTCAAGTATTCTTCCAAACCTAAGTTGAACATCACTAAGGTCTAAAGGAGTGATCAAATAAGTTGGAAACTATTGGCATTATATCATGTATGTATTCTGAGGATTTTTATTGTTGGGGTTTGGTATGGGTTGGGCAAGCAACTGATTTGTTTTCTGAGGAAATGGTAATGGAAGTGGTGGATTTTGAGGATTTTGTTGAGGATTTTGTTGAAAATTCTGTTGAGGAGGGAAATGTGGATATGGTGGATATTGATAGTACTAAGAGTATCTTCCATAGGGATTTTGTGCTCCTTGCGCCCAAGTTTGAGATCGATTTTGGAATTGGGGCCAAGGTTTCTGCCAAGAATTCCAATTTGGTGGGGGTTGATTATATAGTTGATCATGGAATCCTTGTGTTTGAGGTCCTTGCCAAGGCCTCCTAGAGACAAAATTTAGAGATTTTGTGGAATTTGTAGGAGTTTCTTCTTGAAAGACAACTTTAAGACCAAGAAGTGAAGGACAACTCTTGGTCTCATGTTTTTCTGAACAAATTACACAGGTCTCTACTACTTTTGCATCCAAAGGGCACTCTCTCAAGGCATGCTTCTTTCTACATTTGGGACAAAAGATTACTAAGGCATCAGATTCAGTTTTCTGCTTGTTTTGTAGCTTAAGGGTGTCTATTTGTTCACTAAGACTCCCCAAAATATCAGATTTGAATTCATCAAGCATATGTCCTATTTCTGCCCTACTTACTGTCCCAAAAGCAGATTTACTTTCCCTTGCAAGAGCAGGGTCTCTTGGTCCTTTTACAGTTTTAGATTTCCCTCTTGAAAGTTTGATACATAATTCAGCTATTTCAGGTAATGTGAGCTGAGATATATCCCCTTTTACCATCATGTTAAGGATATCTAACCATTCATCCCTAATTTTCTTCAATAAGAGAGCTTTCAAAGTGTCTTGATCTAATTTTTCCATTTTTTCCCTCTTGATGTTATAGTTAAACCTCTCCAACAAATATTCCAAATTTTCATCCTCTTTTTGTAAAATTTTAAACACTTCCTCCTTATGGTTGACTGGCATACAGTAATCCAAATACCTCTCTAGAAATGCTTGTTTCATGTCTTCCCATGTCCTAATAGAACTGTTGATCAAAATCATAAACCATTTTAATGCTGCTCCTTTCAATGTTGAAGGGAATAGTTTAAGTTTTTGAGCATCTTGTAAGTAGTCATAGGTTCTACATAGGACTTCAAATTCAAACAAGATGGTTTCAGGGTCTTCAGTTTTGAGTCCATAAAAGTTTGGAAGGACAGAGGGTGAAATTTTTTTCATAGTTGCATTGGTTTCTTCATCTACTATAGGAAACCCAAAAGAGCTTCCCATTTCTCTTCTACCTCTTCCTCGTCCTCCTTCTCATTTTGCACCTCTACCTCCTTCTCCTCTACCTCTACCTCTACCCCCTCCAAATAGTGTGTGTTATCCATTAAAAACTCCTCCTCCCCCTTCTTCTGCCATAGTTGATTCTTCTGTGGAAGTTGAAAATTTTATGTCCACAGCAGGGGTCTCAGGATCTTCTTCTAAGACAGGTTCAGTGGAAAAAGTGGAAGGTCTTTCTAATGGAATATCTGATCTTAAGTTCTTTGGAAGTATAGGATCAATAAAGGATGGAATGTGGGTTTTATTTGGAGGTGTGCTGGCTCTTGGTCTTGGTGAAACAAGTGGTGTTCTTCTTATGAATCTACCCCTTGAGTCTCTTTCTCTACGCATGTCATTGTTTTTGGGAGGTAAGAAACAAGGCTACCTAGTTACACTTCCCCAGCAACGACGCCAAAATGTCTTCTCAACTTAGTGTTTCTAAATTGATGTCATAAATTGTCAACCAAGGTTATTAAACTGTTGAAGTGAAGTGCACTATATGTGCCTAGTTATCTGTTTCTCACTACGTTGTGTTTAGTGTTTTTCCAATGTTTTTGATTTTGTGTTTTTATTCTAAGAGGAAAAGAACTAAGTGTTGGTAAAGATAAGTTTTTGGTCACACTAAAATAGAGCAAAACCTATTCTAAACTATCTATGGCACTTGAGAACAGAAAATGCAATACTTTAACAAGAAAAATAACTCATAGCATGAACTCAATAACTCATAACATGAACTTAGTCCAATTCATTCATTAGAAATATGTTGGAATAATTTGAGAAAATGATAAGTTTAATGTAATGAGGTTCTTCTAAGTAAACAACAATCTACAATATCACAAAGAAAATCTCATCCATGGCTAGAAATTTGTTGGAACACATTTGGAAAAAAAAGATATTCTGCAACCTAGTGAAGAATTCTACTCTAAATTAACCTATGACGCCGAAATTAATCCATTCCACAACTCAAAATATCACTGTTAAACCTCATTCAAGAATTAGAAATCTTTTGGAATAGCTTTGGAAAAGAGGCAGTTTGTGAAATTATGAGAAGTTGTAGAATAGTCAAGACTTCAAAATGACATTACCAATTCTTGTTCCTATGATGATGATGTATTAGTAGAAATTAAGAACAGGAGTGGTTTGTAAATAATGAAGGCCATCAAGTCTAACTTAACAACTAGAATACAACTGACTAATAAAACTAAAAATACAATGGATAAAACTGAACTAGAATGCAATCATTCAAACTTTGAAATACAGTGAACAAAATTGAACTAGAGTGCCATTAACCTCCAGAGTTTTACAACTAAACTAAAATGCAACTAATCACTGAAATACTACAGCTCTGTCTCATTCATTGTTAGTGGTATTTTGGAACAATTCATAGAACAAGACTGGCTGTAACATGTGATGTAAATGAGCATAAAAACATAAAGTTCAAAAAAACGCAACTAAGCTCTAAAACACCACAGCTAAGTCTCACTCAGTGTTAGTGATATTTTGGAACAATTCGTAAGAACAAGACTAGCTGTAACAATTGATGTAATTGAGCACAAAAACGTAAATTTCAGAAAAATGAAACTAATTCCTAAAATACTACAGTTATATCTCATTCAATGTTAGTGATATTTTGGAACAATTCGTAAGAATAAGACTGACTGTAGCATCCAATGCAAGTGAGTATAAAACACAAAGTTCAGAAAATTTCTTAAGCTAGGAATGCAACAAGGTTAAAGTTACTTATCTAAACAATGTGCACAGAGCTTCTCGGGCAGTAGGGGCCCTCTACCACCATATTAGCATACAAATCTCCTCAAGATTGCCTCAAATCTTGCAATAAAGCGGTACTTCTTTCATTAAAGGAAAAGTATTTCAAAAACAGAGTATTACGGTCTTTTGAGATCTAGCAACAAAACATCAATCTAGATAGCTATCTCTCGGTCTTCCAAGTCATTCTTATAAAAGAAATACATAACTAAACTTGAGAAGAAATAGGAACAAGTGTCTTTTTCAATCAAAATCAAATTAGAACTCTTATGGAAGCCTCATACTTTTTTGGAGACATCTGTAGAGTCCTTGTCCTGATAGGAATCTGCTTCTTAGCTTTGATCTCTTCCACGTGCATAACCACCTGTAGGTTCTTGCTCAGACTTCATAGAGAGAAATAAATGATCTGGGAGTGTTGTGGAATTCAACCATATGCGTTTTTCCTTGAAGTGACACCTGTAACCTGTGAGAACATGAAGATAGATGCGTAATAGGCGACTGGCTACAAAATGGCTGCATTTTGTAGCTGAGTCTAGTCAAAAATTACTACAACAACAAAACCATGAAAATATAGCAAGTCAGTCATTGTGTACATTCCTAAAGTGACTTTAATCAATCCTATTGACCATTTAAGCCTGTAATTGATAAGGGACAAAGGAAATGAAGTGAAATTTGGTGAAGGGAAAGGACATCTTTGGGGCTCAACACTTAGCAGTGATCAACTCATCAAAGGTTAGATGACCTAATGGAGGAGATGAATCTTTTTCTTTTTCCTTTTGCATGGTTAATCTTCTTGTTCTAGGAATCCTTGGCTTTATTTCAGCCTCTATGTCTTCTAGCTAATCAACATATACGGTTTCTTTTCCTTTACCTTTGTTTGCCTCAAGATCTGCCTTTGGTTTTCTTTGGAGAAGTTGTTTCACCTTCAATTGCATGTTTTCTTGTTGTAAGAAGGTTGTCATGAAGTTTTCCCTTGAGAGGTTGTCCTTAAGCTCTGTTGTCTTTGCATCCTTTTCCCTTATTATCTCCTCAACTAATTTTTCTTCCACATGCTCTTCCATCTCAACCTCCATAGGCACTTGTTCCTCATGTTGTTCCAATGGTGACTCACTCTCATGCATAGGTGGTTTCTCCATGGTTTTTCTTTGTTGAATTGTAGTTTCAGGTGAAATCACACCTTTAGTGATCATAGGATCAAAAATCATCCTTTTACCTTTCTCATAGGTTTGAGCGATTTTAGCCCTTGGAATCTTTGGAACTTCTTCTTGTCTACTTGAAGATCCAACCTCCTTTGGCTTTGTCGATGTCGATGGTGTTAGTGGCAGTATGTTAGTGATAAAAAATAACTCTTTCAGTTGTTTTCCTAAAATGTTATAGGTCAAAAATTTCACTTTTTCAAACTAGTTTTCAAAAAATAATTTTTATCACTGAAGAGGTCTAGGTAAAATTTTATGCTCCCTCATCTCATTCATCACCATCATCACTTTCAAGGTCATCTCTTTCATTATCATTTAAAGGTTTATGGTTATGTCTTTCCACCTCATCTAGGTAATTGTCCAGGGGACATCATTTTCCTTTGAAGACTATCCAATTTTTCACCTAAACAAGGCATTCACCCTTCATCTCACTCATAAACCTTAAAAAAGGGAGCTAGCATGTTTAGGAAGTAAAATAAAGACAACTTGTCTTTTTTTAAATGGTTCAAATGTCAAAAAGTCCAAAAAGGTCAAATTTATCTTATTGTCTCATTACAAGGAAAAAAAATCATTTCAAGCTTATAAAAGGCAAAAAAAAAAATCATTTTAACTCATTGGTATCTCTTGTTGCATGTAAGAGTTCCTCTCTTACGTCACTTTTACTCCTAACGTGGTCAAAAGTTCAAATCGAAGGCATAAAACCACTTCAAAACTCATTTGTTATGCTTCTAAAAGTCTTTGTTACGCTCCTGTAGCTCTTTTTACTCTTCTGGGAGCTTGTGTTATGCTTCTGGGAAAGTGTGTTACGCTTTTGGAGTGCATTGTGAAACCAGTGTTACACTTTTGGGGTGATGTGCAACCCCTCTTACGCTTTTTTCAACCCTTGTTACGCTTCTGGAGGAGAGGAAAATTTGGGGTTTGGGCTCCAAAAATCTTCAAACCAGGTTGAAGCTTGTCATCATTACCTTGTGAACCCCTCATAAAAGGTAAATCACTACTCTCGTGCTCTCTTTTGGTCAATTTTTGAGTGTTCAAAACATTTTTATGCCCACTCTCTTTTTCTCCATATTCTCACTTATCCATGGTATAAAAAAATCATTTGACAAAACCTAATCTACTCTAGCTTCCTAAACCCTAACCCTAGTATCTAAACCCTAACTCACACCTTGCATATACCTTATCCCCACATTTCCCATCATCCACACCATCCCTAACATGTAAAATTCACCCAAACCCTAGATTCTAGCTATTTCATAGTGAAAAACATGGAAATTTCTTGCGTTTGCTAGATTTCATCACCCTCCCCACATGCATATACCCTCATTCCACCTAAAATATGGAGCTAACATGCCACCCTACGCACTAAATTTTTTCTAGAATTTTCTTTAGCTCCATGATTCTCCATTTCACATTCTAAACTTACTCCACCTCTACACTAGCTATTTTCATAGTGTGAAATTGGAAATTTCTTATGTTTTCATCTTCTTGCCACCTTCCTCACACCCCTTTCACTTCATTCCACCCACAAATTGGAGCTAACATATAACCCAATCCACTCAATTGTTTCTAGAATTTTTCTCAGCTCCATGATCCTTCATTGTATCCTTCAAACTTACACTTTCCTACACTCTTTTTATAGATTTCACTACATCTACCTATCTGTTGAAAAGTCAACAAGAAATGTATGTCTAATTTAATTTTCCCTTAATTAAATTGTACAATAAAATGTAATATTATCTCATAATCACTTGTAATAGTTGACTGAGTGTGATAAACTTAGTTAGCTCATTAATTTCGAGTTTAGGGTGGTTGGTGTGTCATGCAGAGTGATTCTATTAGTTATGGAGTTCGAATTACAGTTAGCGCATTAGTTTAATGCATGAGAAATCAGTTAAATAAATTAACTGAGTTAAAGTCAGTTGAACTAATTGCAACTGTTTGTTGCACTAGTGAGAGATCAAGTGAATTAAATCAGATTTAATTCACATGCAGTGATCTACCATGCAATTGATGATTTAATATTAATAGCTTCATGCATGTCAGTTCTAGTGGAGACCCAGTTGAGAAAAAGTTTAAAGGGATGTTAACTATCAATTGAATCATTAGTAGGCTATCCTCATGCAGAAAGACATCCATTGGATTTCCCATGAGCATTGCGCGGTTTTGAAAGGCTGAAATTCGTAAAGAATAGGGATTGCATTCCACATGAATTGCGAAAGAAAGACAAGTTGATTAGAGTGAGACAGTTGTGAGAGTGCAAGAGACTCTTGTGACAATAGTGCATTGTAATTGTTTCATGTTTCCATGGTGAATATACAATAGAAGATAGAGGGGTTTTGAGCATTAATATTTCGTCGAGAAAATATATGTGTTGTGGCTTGTTTTGCTTCTTTCTTTACTTGTTGTGATTGGTGATCATGTTTATTTTCCGCAATTGATTTGTAGAATGATTCAGTATCTAGCTTTAGTACATTGCTTGATCGGATTGAATCCAATGATATTCATATGTTTGTATAATTTCTACATGGTATCGGAGCACAGGAAATCACTATAGTGAAGAATAAATTGAGTTTGTGACTTAATAGAATTTGAATTTGAAAAAGTATTCTTGGTGCAACACGCAGATCAAGATCAAAATGGATTTCAATGGCTTGAGATTGGAGTATGAACTTGAGGGAAGTTCCAATTATATTGCGTGGAAAGATAGGGAGGAGGTAGTACTGGAGGAAAATGGGTTGAAATAATTCATTGATAATGACATTCCCAAACCCGCTGCAGCAGATGCCACAAATCTTGATGCTTGGCAAAAGAAAGTTGCAAAGGTGAGGAGGATCTTACCGGAGGGACTACAAGATCACATTGTCTCAAGTATCCATGGAAAATAGACTCCATATGCAATTTGGAAGGCTTTGACAGATCTGTTTCAGAGCAGCAGTGATCATAGAAAATTGGCACTGAAGGACAAGCTCAGGAAAATCAAAATGGAGAAAGGCGACACTATTTTGAAATATTTAACCAAGTTTGTAGAATGTCAAGATGAGCTTGGGAGCGTCGGAATTACTGTCTTGGATGATGACTTGGTGAGCCTAGCTCTTCTAGGGCTTCCCAAGAGTTGGCATAGTTCTCAAGACTCTGTTAATGTGAAGGAGAAGCCGCCAAATTGGGAACAAATTTGGTCAGATTTGGTGCAAGAAGAATTCAGGAAGAATACCAGGGATGGATCTTCTTCTAAGACAGATTATGAAGAAAATTTCCCTTTAGCTGCTAAGGCGAAGAAGGGGAAAGGAAAGAAATCCTATTTCAAATCTGGGTCCGGGAAGAAGGCAAGAAGTGCGACATGTCCAGAGTGAATTGTTTTCACTGTCACGAGCATGGACAGTAAGCCACTAATTTTCCAAAAAATATGAACAACAAGAAGGCTTCAGGATCTGCAGTTGGTGAGGCTTTGGCCTCGCAATTTGAGTTGGGCTTCTTGCTCATTGAATGCATGGTTTCAAGTGCAATGGTATTAGTGTGGTACTTGGATAGTGGTGAATCTTTCCACATGATAAGAGACAAAGAAATTTTCAGTAGATTGGAGGAGAAGAACCTCTAGATGTATATCAAAATGGGTGATGACGGATGGTACAGTGCTACTGGGATTGTTACAGTTACCTTCCAAAGACAGGTAGGTAAACCTTTCTTATTAAAATATGTAATGCATGTACCAGGCTTGAAAAATAATTTAGTTTTAGTCGCAATGTTGGAGGATAGAGGTTATGATGTGGTTTTTAGTGAAGGGAAATATTTCCTTCGACACAAATCCATAGGAAAAGCCATGAATATTGGGATTCATGTGAAGAATCTCTATAAACTTGATGCATATGGTTGTGAAGCATTGATGGGTAAGGCAGACAAAGTGGTATGTCGGGATGAGGGTGAGTTATGGCACAAGATATTGGGCCATCTACACCACATAACCTTGAAGGTCATGCAACAGATTTCTACGAGTCTTCCCAAGCGTACTCTTGCGTAGATAGACACATGCAGGGGATGTACTATGGGGAAGTATGCAAAGGCCACTTTTCACGAGAAGGAGAAACAAGATTCAAAAATCCTTGAGAGAGTTCACTCAGATGTGTGTGGACCATTCTCTATATCTTCGACAACAAAGCACAGGTACTATGTGATCTTTGTTGATGATTTTTCCAGAAAGTGTTGGATCTACTTCATACAGAAGAAAGATCAGACGTTCTCAAAATTTTGTGAGTTTAAAGCACTGGTGGAGAAAGACACGGAGAATCATGTGAAGGCTATTAGGAGCGAAAATGGTGGTGAGTAAATCTCCAATGAATTCAAGAACTTACGTAGCAAAGAAGGTATTCAGAGAGATTTGATTGTGCCTCATAACCCACAATAGAATGGGGTCGTGGAAAGAAATAATAGACAATTGTGGGTGCAGCACGAGTGATGTTGCATGATCAGGGCCTACCGTTGCATCTATGGGCGGAAGCATGCAACACAATGATATTTGTTTAAAATCGTAGTCCTCATCGGATACTTGGCATGAGTACACCAGAGGAGGATTTTTCTGGTAAGAAACCCGATGTTTCATATTTTAAAATTTTTGGCTTGTCTGTATATGTGCATGTGACCAAAGATTCCAGCAAGAAGCTTGAACCAACAATTGAGATTGGGATATTTTTGGGGTACACTGATACTCCCCACAACTATCGGGTGTATTTTCCAAACAACAGGATGACCGTTGTGAGACAAGATATAAAATTTGATGAGGAGAAATCCATGTGATTATCCCTTGAGAGGGATTTGGATTTGCATGCGGATGAGGAACTCTTGGTTCCAAAGAATGAACCTCAAGATATGGATCTGCCACATGCGGAGGATCATGGAGTGGCAGAAAATCCTCATGCAGATCCATCCACCAGAAATTGTAGAAGTCACACCATGGAAGTTGATAGATTGAGACTTGGTGTGGCAGAGTATGTAGGAGCACCTACTTCACTGCGTAGACAGAGATAGTCTCTAGATAGGTTTATTAGATACATCGCTCTTATGAGAAAGTGTATTGTGACAGAACCATCTTCCTTTGAGCAATCAATGCAACAACCAATTTGGGTTGACCCTATGGTTGAAGAGTATGACTCCATAATCAAGAACAGTGCATGGGAATTTGTCCCAAGACCGGTCAAAAAATTAGTGGTTGGATCTACATGGATTTATAAGGTGAAGCAAGCAAGAGATGGGAGTGTGGATAAGTACAAGGCTAGATTTGTAGCTCGGGGATTCTCACAAGTTGAAGGGATTGACTATGAGGAGACTTGCACACCAGTTGCAAGATACTCATCGATTAGATCTATCCTTGCACTCTTAGTGCAGATGGGGTGGCAGATGCATTAGATGGATGTGAAAACTATGTTTCTCAATGGATTTGTTGAGGAGGAAGTGTACATAAAGAAGCCAGAAGGTTTTGAGATCTTTGACAGCTAGTTGCATGTGTGTAGACTCAAGAGAGCACTGTATGGGCTGAAGTAAGCATCTTGTGCTTGGTATACTTAGATTGACAGTTATTTCATTGGGTTGGGCTTCACCAAAAGTGAAGCGGATGAAAACCTATACCAAATTTTGGTTGATGGTAAGCTCTTAATTATCGTACTTTATGTTGATGATCTAATTTTGATAGGTGATGAGCAGCTGATAACTTCTAACAAGGAGGATCTTGCAAGGTAGTTCGAAATGAATGACATGGGACTCCTTCACTATTTTCTTGGTTTGGAAATATGGCAGCGGTATGGTGAGCTATTTGTTTCTCAAGACAAGTACGCCAAAGAGATTTTGGGTATGTTTCACATGGAGAGTGGTAAGCCCATGGAGACTCCTCTTTAAGGAAATTGGAGGAAATAGGATGCTACTTCAGGAGAAGTAGTGGATGCTATTATTTACAAGAAGCTAGTGGATTCACTAATTTACTTGGTGAACACCATACCAGACATTGCTACGAATTTAACCAGCTGAGTCAAGCTATGGTTAAGCCAACCAAGCCATTTTGGAAGGCGAGGAAACATGTCTTGAATATCTCAGGGGCACTACAGAGTATGGATTATGGTACAAAAGGATAGAGGGAGTGAAGCTTCAAGGCTTCATGGGTGCAGATTGGGCAGGCAGTCCATCATACAGAAAGAGCACATCAGGAGGGATCTTCAGCATATGATCGACAACAGTTTCTTGGTACAGTAGGAAGCAGTGATCTATGGCACTTAGTTCAACCGAGGCAGAGTACATGGCAGCAAGTCAAGCTACATGTGAGGCCATCTGGATGAGAAAGATCATGGCTGGTTTGTTTGGTTCTCAAATGGATCCGACGGTGATACATTGTGATAACTAGAGTGGCATTAAACTCTTAGTTAATCCGGTATTCCATGATAGGTCCAAGCACATAGACATATAGTACCATCATCTCAGATATTATGTTCAGAGGCACATTATGTTACTTCAGTAAATTCCCACGTAAGATCAAGATGCATATATTCTAACGAAGGCGCTCGCAAAGAGAAAATTTGAATACCATAGAGGCAGGATCAGAGTGGCAAATAATCCATTTCTTGTTGAGAGGGAGTGTTGAAAAGTCAACAATAAATGTGTGTCTAATTTAATTTTCCCTTAATTAAATTGGACAATAAAATGTAATCTTATCTCATAATCACTTGTAATAGTTAATTGAGTGTGATAAACTTAGTTAGCTCATGAATTTCGAGGTTAGGGTGGTTGGTGAGGCATGTAGAGTGATTCTATTAGTTATGGATTTCGAATTGTAGTTAGTGCATTAGTTTAATGCATGAGAAATTAGTTAATTAAATTAATTGAGTTAAAGTGAGTTGAAGTAGTTGTAACTGTTTGTTGCACTAGTGAGAGATCAAGTGAATTAAATCAGATTTAATTCACATGCAGTGATTTTCTATGCAACTGATGATTTAATATTAATATATGCATGCATGTCAGTTCCAGTGGAGACCCAGTTGAGACAAAGGTTAAAGGGATGTTAACTATTAGTTGTATCATTAATAGGCTACCTACATGTAGCAAGACATCCATTGGATTTCCCATGAGCATTGCGTAGTTTTGGAAGGCTGAAATGTTGGCAATATTTTTATTGTGTTCTATAATATTAAATTGATTGTCCTTGATGGCAACACTCTGGAAAAGGACGAAGAAACTATCTATATGAAGAATCTCAGCAGTCTCTCAGAAGTGTTGTGCAGCAGATTGGTTATTTTTAATATGTCACAATGTATACGCGGGTTTGTAAAGGCCAAGTCGCATATGCATGCAGAGAAGTACGTCCCAAGTCACATATGGCCATTTGTGCTCCAAAATTATAATACTAGAGGGATTTACCATGGTATTAGCCCATAGTATTGAGCGTTTTATTATCTAATTGATTCCGTCCAGGATTACCATCAGTAGTTGAGTGGTTTTGACTCATGGTATTGGTAAAATCTAAATCTATATAAGGAGAAGAAGATCATAGTGCAATGTGTGCATGAGTAAGGGTTGTTAATGAAAATTTTCTCTAAGGAATATCTGCATGTATGAACTATGTTTTTAATTGATAGATCTGAATCTATGATGCACCCATGGATATAATGATGGTTCAAGATATCTAGATCTGAAGATGATGAAGCTCTAGTATGTTCTACTGAAGAAATGATGAAGAACTAGCGCAAGTCTGCTGAAGAAAATGAAGAAATCTGGGTAAGTTTAATAGATCTAGTATGTTTTGCAAAATTTACTTTTATAGATCTATACGCTAGTTGGTTTCAGTTAAAGTGTGTATATACGCGGGTTCGCTTCATGAAAAGCGCGTATGGCAGTTAGGGTTTTCTGAAGCTTATTGCAAATGTTACTACTATGATTCCTAATTTTGTCTACTATCTGTCAATGAAGTCTTCTTGAAGTTCTAGGTTGTTTTAATACTGAGTATGCTGCTAAGTTGATCATGAAAAAATCTAATCAATGATTGAGAAAACATGATTAAGGTTGACTGATTGTCTAAAGGTTCTACACTGCTGAGAAAATTTCTGACTAAAAGCCTCAGATCTGAATCTAAGTCTGATTACATTCTAAAGGATAGTATACACAAAAGTATACGCGGGTTGGTATAAAGGAAAGTGTGTATGTACGCAGCTTCAGTGAAGAAAATTAGCGTATGCTATCTAAATTAATGATTGTTCAGGGTTGATTTTGTATATGCATATCTATTCTGAAGTCTAGGTTATTTATAAAGTTCTGGTTACAATGTTTTCACTGTTCTAATTGAAGTATTGGGAAAAGTTTATGATTGTTGATAAAAGGTCGTGTTGATGCCATTTGATCCAGTATGAAAATTGATGAAACGTGGTCTAAAGTGGGTCTGAGGGTTGAAGTCTTCAGTATGGAAGTAGAAGCTTCCTGCCAGTAGAAGCTGGTGTTATGTTCAGGGGGTTGAATCTCCCTTCCAGGAGTGGCTGGTAAACGAGAAGAAAGGGGGTTGGAGCTCCCTTCCAGTAGCAGCTGGTAAACGAGTGAAGGTTGCATCCTTTTGCAGGTAGAAGCCTGCGTACTGATATGAGTCTGCATCAATATAATTTTGTAAATAGTTTTCCATATAATAAATATTTAAGACAGAGACGACAACAGCGGTGGTTTTCTCCTGAATTTGGTTTCCGCCTTAAATATTGGTGTTCATGTGTGTTCCACTTGTGTGATGTTTTATACTGCTGTTACTGCACATATTTACTAATTATCTAACCTAATGCATAACTGGTAAATATGATTTAAATATTGTTTCTGAGAAGCTTTCTAAACTAGAAATTTATTTCAGTATACGCTAGTTTCTTTCAGCATATCCACATGTAAACGCGATTTCGGTTCATAAAATCCGCGTATGGAATTATGCAATAAAAAAAGTTAAATTTATATATATGAGCTCTAAATACTGATTCACCCCCCCTCTTAGTATTTTTCCCAACAATTGGTATCAGAGGAGGTCCTTCTGAAGAAGCTTAGCCGCTAGAAGGAAGAACAGCCAAGATGAGAAATCAAGATGGAACAGCATCTATCAGGACTCCGCTCTTCAACGAAAACAATTTAATCTTCTGGAAAACATGTACAAGGTCCTATCTTCAGTATCTTGGAGTAGATGTATGGGCTATTGTTGAAGGAGGTTATCAATATCCAGCCTCAGGTCCAATAGATGCAACGACAAGAAAGAACTATGAAACAAATGCAAAGGCGGCAATGCACTATTGGGGAGTCTGACTGAATCAAAATTTTTCAAGGTCATGTAGTTGAATACAACAAAGGAAATATGGGACAAAATCATTCTAAGCTGTGAAGGTGATACAAAGGTAAAAAGTGCTAAACTCCAAACTCTCGGAATTCAATATGAAAATCTAAGAATGCATAATGAGGAGAGCATTGCCAGTTTATTTTTACGTCTAGATGATATTGTAAATCGTATGAGAAATTTGAGCGAAACCATAATTGACAATACTCTGGTTGAAAAAGTTTTAAGATCTCTAACTTCAAAATTTGAGTCAAAAGTGGCTGCCATTGAAGAGAAGCAGGATCCTCAAAATCTTACTATTGTTCAACTTCATGGCATTCTAACTGCATGTGAAATGAGAAAAGGAGGATCATCTAAAGTCAAAGAAGTCGTCTTTAGAGCTTCTACAAAAGGAAAATAAGTACAAGAAACAAAAGGATCAAGGTATGTTTCAGAAGAAGATGAGGTAAATTTTGTAAAGAAGCTCCAACTTGGCATTGGAAGGTTCAAAGGTAAGCTTCCTTTCAAATGTTTTTCTTGTGGAAGAGTTGGTCATTATGCTGATAAGTGTCCTCATAAAGAAACACATGAAAAAGGAAATGAAGTGGCAAGAAGAAATAAGAATCGTTTTAGCACTAGAAAAAGTTATTATACTCATGAAGACAGTGATGGATTATCAGACAGTGAGGAAGAATCTGATCAAGATCTTAGACTTCTCATGGCATTTGAAAAAGAGTCTAGGGAAGAAAAGGATATTTTTATGGATGCTCTAGAAGACAATGATTTTCTTGAAGAAATCAATCAGCTCAAAATATGTTTGGAAGAAAACAAAATATCCATAGAAACTCTAAAAATCAGCTTGAAGAAAAGGAGAAACACAATGAGAAATTAGACTGTGAAATAGTAAGTCTAAAAAAAGAAATTGAGAAAGTAAAGACTTTGAATCTTAGATTTTCTAAAGGATCTGAAACCTTAGATGAAATTATCAAGGTACAATGTTCTCCTCTTATAAAGACAGATCTTGGATATGTCGGAGAATCTTCTTAGTCTTCAGCACCAAACTATCTAAAAGCAGCTACAGCCAGCCTACAACATTCTGTCACTCAGCAAGGAAACAAAGAAAATTTACAGGTAAAGAATGACCACCTCAATACAAAGAACACTAACAGGAATACATTTCAGAGAAATACCAACCAACAGGTAAACACAAATAGAAGGTTCCATGATCGCAAAAATTTCTTCTTCAATGGACAATGTTTCTCATGTCATAATTTTGGTCATAAAGTTGTTCAATGTGTTGCATACAAAACCATCATGACTAGAGAATCAAGAAAGAAAAAAATTGATACTGGAATAAAGAAGAATACATATAACAACTTTTCTCCTCTTCAAAATGAAATTGAATGTGCTTATTGCAATAACTTTGGTCATGAAGAATCTAAATGCAAGAGAAAACTTCAGCCAAAAGAGCATATACCTTCAACTTCCAAAGTATGGAAAAAGAAGGAATTATAGGTTGAGAACTATGGCATAGATTTATTTGCAGAAGGAAAAGAAAATCAATGGTACATTGATAGTGGATGCTCAAAACACATGACAGGTGACAGAAATAAACTTCTTGCATACAATTCTCTAGGAAGAGAAAAGAATGTTACTTTTGGAATTGATACTCCTTCTATCATTAATGGAAAAGGTTATGTTTTTCTAAAAGAAAAGGTGAAAGCTAACAATTTTATGTATGTGGATGGATTAAAGCATAACCTATTAAGTGTAATTCAAATGTGTGATCAAGGAACTGAAGTTGTATTTAGCTCAAAAGAATGTGTGGTACGTGATTTTGAAACAGGAAAAACAATTATAAAAGGAAATATAACACCAAGCAATTTGTATGTATTGAAAAGCTGTAAAGAAAAATGTTACTTGGGTAAATCTTCAGAAAATTGGTTATGGCATAGAAGATTGGGGCATTTGAGATTCTCTCAAATCAACAAATCTAGTAAACTCAAAGTTGTTCATGATCTTCCCAATATTACTCTGCCTGAGAGTACCATATGCAAATCTTGCCAATTCGGTAAGCAAACCAGAGTGAAATTTAATGCCAAAGAAGGATCAACAAGTAAGCCTCTTGAACTTATTCATATTGATTTATGTGGACCTATGAGAAAAATGTCACCCCGTGGAGAACAATACTATATTCTGTTTATTGATTATTTCTCTAGAATGTGTTGGATTGGGTTGCTAAAACACAAAGATGAAGCATTCGAAAAATTTCAGATCTTCAAAGCACTGGTTGAAAATGAATTAGATCTAAAAATCAAGTGTCTTAGATCTGATCAAGGAGGTGAATATATATCAGATGAATTCTTTGATTTTTGTGAACAACATCGCATAAAAAGACAGTTTTCTGTAGCTAGTACCCCACAACAAAATGGTGTAGCAGAAATAATGAATAAAACAGTTCAACAGATGGCTCGGGCTATGCTTGATGATTCAGGAACACCTGACACATTTTGGGGAGAAGTAGCACATACTGCAGTAAATATTCTTAACAAAGCACATGTTCGTGTAAACAGTGGGAAAACTCCATATGAGCTCTGGTATGGTAATCTTCCCACTGTAAAGCATTTTAAAGTTTTTGGAAGCAAATGTTTTATCAAGAACAATGATGAAGAACTTGGCAAGTTTGAACCTAGAGCAAATGAAGGATTATTTCTTGGTTACTCTTCTAGAAGGAAAGCATATAAATGCTACAATAAAAGACTTTGGAAGATTTTTGAATGCATTGACGTTGTAATTGATGAATCTATCTCAGCTCCAAAAGGGGAAATTCAAACAAAAAATGAAGATGATGATGATGTATATCTTCCTACATCTAATAGAGATAATATAGAAGGTGAACCCAATGAAGCAATAGAAGAATATCTATCTGAAAAGGCTCCATCCAAGTGTGTTCAAAAGAATCATCCAGAATCTCAAATTTTGGGAGAAAAGGGATCAGGTGTCCAAACAAGAAGAACTCTTGTAGGGTATACTAGCTATCTAGCATTTTTATCCACCATTGAACCACAAAATGTCAATCAATCTAGAAAAGATGAATGTTGGATTCAATCCATGAATGAAGAACTTGATCAAATTGAAAAGAATCATACTTGGGAACTAGTTCCAAGACCTCATGATAAAAATGTTATTGGAACAAAATGGATATTCAAAAACAGGTTAAATGAAAATGGAGATGTTATTAGAAACAAAGCTATAATTGTTTGTAAGGGGTATGCTCAACAAGAAGGTATAGACTTTGAAGAAACATTTGCTCCTATAGCTAGACTTGAAGCCATCAAAATGTTTCTTGCTTTTTCAAGCTTTCAACAAATCAAATTTTATCAAATGGATGTTAAATTGACTTTCCTCAATGGTGATCTAGAAGAATAAGTTTATATAGAACAACCAGAAGGATTCATTGTGGGCAATGATGAAAAACTTTTTTGTAAACTTAAAAAGGCTTTATATGGTCTCAAACAAGCTCCAAGGGCATGGTATTATCATCTTGACAAATATCTTCATCAACAAGGTTTTTCAAAGGGATCTGTTGATAGCAACTTATACACAAAAACTGAAAATGATAAACTATTGATTGTGGTTGTATATGTTGATGACATCATTTTTGGAAGTAATGAAGAGTCCATGAGTTAGAAATTTGCTTTTGTTATGCAACAAGAATTTGAAATGTCTTTACTTGGGGAACTAACATTCTTTCTTGGCTTACAAGTGCAACAAGCAACAGATGGCATATTCTTATCACAAGAAAAATATCTTAAGAAAATTTTGAAGAAGTATGGGATGGAATATTGCAAACCTGTAAGTACACCAATGATAACCGGGTGTAACCTCAGTTCTCATGATGATTCTTCCACGGTGAATCAACTAGAATACAGATCCATTATTGGAAGTCTACTTTATCTCACTGGGACAAGACCAGACATTATGCATGCAGTTGGGATTGTTGGACGATTCCAAGCTAATCCAAAAGAGTCTCACCTTCAAGCTGTAAAAAGAATATTCAAATATATACAAGGAACTCAAGACTTTGGACTATGGTATCCAAAGAATGCTGACCTCACTCTTCATGCTTACATAGATGCAGATTGGGCTGGAAATGTTGATGATCGGAAGAGCACTAGTGGTCATGCATTCTATATGGAGCCCCGATTAGTATATTGGTTCAGCAAGAAGCAAAGCTCTATTTCCTTATCTACAGTAGAGGCAGAATATGTGGCTGTCACATCATGTTGCACACAACTTCTTTGGATGATGCAGACTTTACAAGACATTCAAATCAAATGCTCACCTCCCATGTGCATTATTTGTGATAATAAAAGTGCCATCAGTATCTCAAAGAATCCTATTATGCATTCCAAGACCAAGCACATTCCTATCAAGTATCACTTCTTACGTGAACAAATGCTTGAACAAAAGGTGAAATTGGAGTATGTTCCCTCCAAAGAACAAGTTGCTGATATATTTACTAAACCTCTTCCCAGGGAAGCATTTGAATATCTCAGAAAAAAGCTATGAGTTGTCTCTACCACTCAGATGATCAGATCTACTTAAATTCAGAAGATTAAATTGGATACGCAGATTTCATAAAGGACAGACGCGTATATACGTGAGTTTATATACATAAAACCGCATATGGGTCTTTGCTGCCACAATTTTCTAGGTCAGCATTTTCAAAACAGTTGCAGTGTTGTTAGGTATCTCTGGTGATGTTCCAGTTCTCACATTTATGTTTCATTCTCTAATATTTTTTGATGAAGATGCCTTGATGATTTGCTGTTGAAAGTGTTCAGGGTGCACAAGCTAAGGGGGAGCACTTGTCCTGTGGGAAAGGATGCATTGTTGGAATTCTAAGTGTTTTCTATGGTCTGATATCATGATTGAGATTCATTGGTCTTGTTTTATAAAAATTCATTTGATGAAAAGGTCATGTTGAGATCTATGATGTAAATTGTTATATTCAGTCATGAAATGACTTATTCCATTTTGTAAACCCACTTGGTTGGGTAGTTCAATCAAAATTTGTACACCCACTTGGTTGGGTAGATGAGTCAAATATGTAAATCCACTTAGTTGGATCATTGATGCAATTATGAGTAATTGGTGATAGGAAAGGTCATACTCAGTTGAAAATTCATGTACTTCATTGAAAAATATGTCTGAATATTGAAACATGAACTCAGGGGGAGCATGGTAATTTATGCACAAAGGATGTTGATCTGCCCTTTTCCCTTGATGTCAAAGGGGGAGAATTCTAAGGATGGTTTAATACAGATGCCTAATGTTTTAATTATTATGGTTGCCATCAAGTCCAAAGGGGGAGATTGTTGGCAATATGTTTCTTGTGTTCTATAATATTAAATTGTTTGTCCTTGACTGCAACTCTCTGGAAAAGGGAAAAGGACGAAGAAACTATATGTATGAATAATCTCAGTAGTCTCTCAGAATTTTTGTGCAAAATATTGTTTATTTTTAATATGTCACAATGTATATGCGGGTTTGTAAAGGCCAAGTCGCGTATGCACGGGGAGAAGTACGTCCCAAGTCGCGTATGCATGTTTGTGCTCCAAAATTATAATACCAGGGGGCTTTACCATGGTATTAGCCCATAGTATTGAGAATTGTATTATCTATTTGATTCCATCCAGGATTACCATCAGTAGTTGAGTGGTTTTGACTCATGGTATTGGTAAAAGCTAAATCTATATAAGGAGAAGAAGATCATAGTGCAATGTGTGCATGAGTAAGGGTTGTTAATGAAAAATTTCTCTAAGGAATATCTACATAGATGAACTCTGTTTTTAATTGATAGATCTGAATTTATGATGCACCCATGGATATAATGATGGTTCAAGATCTCTAGATCTGAAGATGATGAAGCTCTAGTATGATCTACTGAAGAAATGATGAAGAACTGGCGCAATTCTGCTGAAGAAAATGAAGAAATATGGGTAAATTTTATAGATCTGGTATGTTCTGCAAAACTTACTTTTACAGATCTATACACTAGTTGGGCTTAGTAAAAGTGTGTATATATTTGGGTTCACTTCATGAAAAGTGCATATGGCAGTTAGGGTTTTCTGAAGCTTATTGCAGATGTTACTACTATGATTCATGCTTTTGTCTGCTATCTATCAATGAAGTCTTCTTGAAGTTCTGGGTTGTTTGAATACTGAGTATGCTGCTAAGTTAAACATGAACAAATATAATCAATGATTGAGAAAACATTATTAAGGTTGACTGACTTTCTAAAGGTTCTGCACTACTAATAAAATGTCTGACTGAAAGCCTCAGATCTGAATCTGAGTCTGATTACATTCTGAAGGATAGTATACATAGAAGTATACACGGGTTGGTATAAAGGAAAGTGCATATGTACGTGGCTTCAGTGAAGCAAATTAGTGTATGCTATCTGAATTAATGACTGTTCAGGGTTGAGTTTGTATCTGCATATCTATTATGAAGTCTGGGTTATTTCTGAAGTTTTGGTTACAGTGTTTTCACTGTTCTAATTGAAGTATTGGGAAAATTTTATGGTTGTTGATAAAGGGTCATGTTGATGTTGTTTGATCCAATAAGAAAATTGATGAAATGTGGTCTGCAGTGGGTCTGAGGGTTGAAGCCTTCAGTATGGAAGTAGAAGCTTCCTGCTAGTAGAATATGGTGTTATGTTTAGGGGGTTGAAGCTCCCTTCCAGGAGTGGTTGCTAAACGAGAAGAAAGGGGGTTGGAGCTCCCTTCTAGTAGTAGTTGGTAACTGAGTGAAGTTTGCAGCCTTCTGCAGGTAGAAGCCTGCGTACTAATATGAGTCTTCATCAATACAATGTTGTAAACAGTTTTCCATATAATAAATATTGAAGACAGAGACGACAGCAGCGGTGGTTTTCTTCCGAATCAGGTTTCCACCTTAAATATTGGTGTTCATGTGTGTTCCACTTGTGTGATGTTTTATACTGCTATTACTGCACATATTTACTGATTATCTAACCTGATGCATAACTGGTAAATCTGATTTAAAGATTGTTTCTGAGAAGCTTTCTAAACTAGAAATTTATATCAGTATACGCTAGTTTCTTTCAGCATATCCGCGTGTATACACGAGTTCAGTTCATAAAAGCCGCATATGGAATTCTGAAAAAAGAAAAAGTTAAATTTATAGAGATGAGCTCTAAATACTGATTCACCCCCCCCCCCCCCCCCTCTTAGTATTTTTCCCAACATGAAATTTGTAAATAATAGGGATTGTATTCCACATGAATTGCGCAAGCAAGGTAGGTTGATTAGAGGCAAGAAATTAGCTAAGTGTTGGTCATGTTGAGGCCAACGTTGTGGGGAGACAGCGTGTAGACAGCGAGTACATTAGGAGAAGAGTGCATTGTAATTGTTTCATGATTCCATGGTGAATATACAATAGAAGATAGAGGGGTTTTGAGAAATAAGCTTTCCTTGAGAAAATATACGTGTTTTGGTTTGATTTGATTCTTTCATTACTTGTTGTGATTGGCGATCATGTTTATTTTCTGCAATTGATTTGTAGAAGGATTCAATATCTAGCTTTAGTACATTGCTTGATCGGATTGAATCCATTGATATTCATATGTTTGTATAATTTCTACACTATTCCATCAACACACTAGGGTTTTCATCATTCCAGTGACAAACAAGATGGAAAGTGAGAAGAAGATATTCAAGGTAGGGCTCCACCTCAGGTTATAACCCTTCACAATCATGAACTCAATGCCTCGCCATTGTCTAGAAGATGTTTTGAGAGGGATGAGTGTTTGAAATTTTGTGAAAAGATCATGGAAGAGGGGTATCATATTCAATTGACCAGCTTATTTTCTACAAGCTTCAACATGGGAAAGGTCACTATTGCAGGTGTCGAGAAAAGCCTATCAGCAGACCTAATTTCTTCAGCAACAGGTATCCCTTGTCATGGAGAGCAGTGGTTCAAAGACATGGAGTTAGACACTGAAAATTAAAAACAATTTCTCAAGCCTCATGCTGGAGAGGAGCCAAATTACCTTTTCCCTTTCATACACCTCAGAAACAAGTATGCTTCTTTGATGATGTTTATAATGAAGTACTTCACATGTGAAGGAAGATTTTCCAGGTTGTACAGGTATCATATTAGGTTGTTGATGCATTTCACCTCTGTCAAAACACTTGATTTTCCATATTACTTGTATAGGAGTTTGATTAAGATGACTGAGAAGTTTCAGAGTAGAAAAAAATACCGACACACTAGTATTTTTCATCATGGTTTGATCAAGCCCATTGTATTGCATCACCTTTCCTCCATCAACATGACTTGGGAAAATTTCTTGGAGAGATTATCAGCAGCGCCTACCATTAGCCCTCCTATATTGCCTAGTACATCATCAACATAGCCAATGGAGGTTGGCCCTTCTAGCATGCCAACTCAATTTTGAGATGCTCCTAGGGTTTTTGAGTTTACTCATACCTATGAGAAGGGGAAGAGGCAAAAATTTTCACCTAATTTTGCCAAAAGTGTTCTTACACTTGACACCATTGTGGAACAAAGTGAGATAGAGGAGAAGTCGCTTTTGCATCAAAATAGTGAATCATCGCCATTGGATCTTGAGGTAGGAGAGAAGGTGGAGGTTATATCAGCTTAAGGGATCATCAGAGAGAAAGATGAGGAAATAGAAAAATTGAAGAGGATGTTTTCCATTGCTAATTCTCAAATCACTTTCTTGCAGCAAGAACATTTTTAATTGAAAGTGAAGCAACTCTTACAAAGCAAGCCCAATCCAAACTTAGAGGTATTCAAAGGTAAAGGTAAGGAGGTTATTGATGTTGACCAAATGCAGGACATGGAGGCAGAAGGCCAAAAACAAGAGGCCTCAAAAGGGCGCTAGAGCTAGAAAGGGAGTCAACTCATCCACCTGAAGAGTTGACCTTTTACGATCTTATAGCCATGGAAATTAATGAATACAAAGAGATTTGGTTTTCAAAGGTAAATGAGAATTTGGAGAAGCTCTTGAAGAGGGATAATAGGGACAATAAGATGCAAATACACATGGCAAATCATTATCGGACTAGGAACACAATTTCTTAAATAAGGCTGAAATAATTGAAGAAAAGGCTAAAAGAAACACAAATGAAGCTTAAAGAGAAGGATAGATTGGACTTGTTGGCTGAAGATTATTTGGTTGTTTATCCCATCACTCATAGGTGCTACATAACGAATTTTGAGAATTTTTGAACAATTTTGGTATTTTTGTGATTTTTGCACAATTTTGGAAATTCCTCATTGCAGAAGGGTAACAAAAGTTTGTTACGCTTATTTTGGGGGAATCCAAATGATGTTTTATTTACATGGATGCATGTATTTGGATGAGTACTTTACAAATCAGTAACCCCCTTGGCATGATAAGCTTTAATTTTGGAGAAAAATCTCAAAAACCACTCATTTTTCATGTTTTTGCCACCTTTTTGGAGAATTTGTTACACTTTTGGAGTAACCTTGGGAGAATGGATTTTTGGAGACCTTCTTGTGGGTCATTTTGAAAAATTGAAGATTTTATGGAAACTAGACACACAAGGCTAGTTGACCATTCTTTCTTAAGTGTATTTGGACTCCTAAAAGTTCCTCAAAAGTTCCTACAAACTTTTGTTACACTTCTGCAAATTTTTGTTACCCTTCTGTCAAAAATGTTACAATTCAGCATTGGATTCCTCAGAACACCTGTCAAGCTCAGAAAATGTCACAAATTCAAGTTTTTTCTATCCTATGAGTTGGAATTAGATTTATTGAGTTGTTTTTTTCCTCCTATCATGAGGGAAAATGTAATTTAATGTAAGGGACAAACACTCTTATTTTATAGCTAAAATTTGGGGAATGGTTTCTAACCTCCCTAGAATCTAGGAAATGACTCGTCTTGTGTATTTATGATCCATTTTGGATGGGATTTCGACCTTATGAGGTGAAATAGTCCATATTTTATATAATTATGCTCTCTTTAGTCTTTTTTTGGGTTGGATAGTCTCATTTTGCAGTGGAGCTTTTGTAATCATCAATTTGGAATGAAATCAGAGATAGATTTGCAGAGATTGTGTTGAGATACTTGTGGTATGCATTGGAGCATATGTTTTTCTTATGTATTTTTATCTATTCATGCTAAATTATATATCTTATTATTTCATATATGTTTATCTTGTAAGTTTATGAGCATAAATCATGTTTGTTCATGCTTTGTTTTAGACAAGGTTTACATTGTTATGTCTATTTGCTTCTAAATCAATTAATTCACCTTAGTGCTCATTCAAACTCTCTTTAATTTCATCCTATACTCAATGACCTATTAAACATGCTTTAAAACTACCTATCTAGCTTCACATATTCTTTGCAAATGAACCTTGGAACTCAGACCTTAAAAAAACGCATACACAGTCTTCTCACTGACTTTTCTATCCAGCACTGAAAACATCAAAAAATCCTATTTACTGAGCTTACATACCTAGCCTAAGATCATTAGATACTCAATCATTCCTTTGACTACAAAAGTGACAATGAGAGATCCCTCTCTAGTCCTGGTAAGGCTAGCTACATGATCTAAAGCCTGGTCTATGGTTACATTTCTATAATCCCTTTTTCAGCCTTGGGAAGTTTGGGAAAGTGATAACATTTCTGGCGCCATTTCTGAGGAGAGATTGCTAAACTTTCCTTGGGAATATTCTTTAATCCTCTAAAATTTAGACTTTTAGGTGATAAGCTCTAGCATTCGAAATAGGCTGAATTCTTAAAAATGAGCTAAAGTCCAAAATTCCTATCTTAAGTTGGCTCCTAAAACACATACTAGGTCAAATCTAGACCCAAAGCCCTCACCAATTGTGAATGACCTTGAGAGTCATTTTAGAAATCATTTTAGTGTGGGAAGGTTGGTAGAGCTATTCCTTCACTTGTCAAATCAAATTCTTTGCCCATGAGATTTGTTTCAGAAGATTTGTTTTATAATTCAGAATCTGAAAGATCTTTGTTTAGAACTAAGTCTGAACCCTTTATTTCAGAAACCACCTTTGATCCTTTTGATTTTGAGACCTTTGCACCATATTATGATTCTTTCTATTTCGAATTTAATAGAGAATGCTGGTCCAATTTCCACAAACTTAAGGGCTTGGTGGATAAGTTTCAAGAAACTTCAGAAAAAGCTTATTTCCAATATCAGCAGCAAGTTTTTTCTTCACTTGTCATTACACCTTCTCATACTGATACATCATCAACCCTTTCTTTCATTCCATCATTACCTCTGCAAGTATTCAGTCCATCAACACGGGCCACCACCTCCTCCATTAGTCATGGCCAAATTTTCTTCGTTTATATTACCACTTCATCTCACTCCACTACCTCAGAACCATGGTTAGAGACTTCCCTTTTTCAATGGAACATCACAGATTACAACTTATCATCACATTTCCAAAGTGATTGATTTCATAGATCTTGAAGAGATTGACAATGACGATGCCAATATACACATCATTGCATATAGTTTCTTAGGAGAGGTAAAGAAATGGTTTCACTCTCTCACAACTTCTTCAACATATACTTCACTGCAATTGATTGAATTGTTTACGAAGAAATGGGAAGAGAAGAAGAATCCATTGCATATTTTAGTTGATTATAACGCCTTGAAAAGGAATCCCAATGAGTCTATCCAAGACTTTAAAAATATATTCAATAAAATCTATGATTCAATTCCTAAGAATATTAAGCCTCCTCCAGGCCTTGCTTTACTTCACTATCCTGATGGTTTTGATCCTGACATGGCCTATCAGCTAAGGGAAATAAACCCATCGACAACTCTTGAAGAAATGCAAAGAAACATAGTGAGTTTGGAAGCTAATTTAATCATCAAAAATTCTAAAATCAAGACGGAGAAAAGAGTCATTATCAAAGAGGAAACATCTACTTCATTAAAGGGAAAATTATATAAATTGATCAAGACCATGGATAATATTATGGATAAAATTACCATCATTGATCGGCAAGTTGAACCCTCCATTAGAAATCCCAATTTCATGGGTCAAAATTAGCAGCCTCAATATGGGATCAAGAAAAGGGAACAGAGGGGGTAGGATCCACAAATTTAGAAGCCAATTCGCACTCCATTTCAGCAGAATTACACTGAAGGCCCTGATGAATATGATGAAGAAGAAATTTCTGGTGAGAATCATTTATTTAAGGAAAATCAACATCATATTTTCCTCAGTGAAGAAGATCAATTTTCTGCAGAAATTTGTGCACCAGATGATCAGCAGTATGTCTTGTCAAATGATGACATGTTATCAGTGCGCACAGAAGATTATCAAAGGGGATATCAGAATTCTCTTTCTCAAGTGCAGAGACAGTATGGTTTGAGGAATAGGAATGTTCCTATAACCTCCAATTAGAAAAAACAGAATGCTCAAGTTGATGATCATCATAAAGAAGTCGCTACTCCAAATCAAAGTAAATACAAAGTACCTACCATTCCTAATCATGATAAAGGCAATAAAGCTTCATCCAGCAGTCAGAGAAAGGATCAATAAGTCCAATATGGATGACAAAAGAAATATTCTTCACACAAATATCAGCCCAAAAATAAATACGAACCATTAAAAGAGGTAGAAAAGCATTCTTCTCCTTTTAGTCTTGAAAATGAAATTTCCAAATTGAAAGTCTCCATTCCTCTAACTAAAATAGTCAAGAATGATCAGTACAAATTTCAACTAGCTAAGTTGCTTAGAGTTGATCAAATTTCTGACATGGTTAATGTGAGTGATGATCACCGTGAGCTTCTTTTTGGTCCTACTGTTGATGGTGATCTAGAAAGTAGTGAGGTCCCTCCATTTTATCTAAGCCTCAAAGTCCATGATTATCCTTCATACCACCATGCTTGATTATGATGCCTCTCACAACCTCATGCCCAAGGCCATTATGGACATATTAGGACTGGATATCACAAGACCTTATCATGATATTTATTCATTTGATTTAGGGAGGGTGAAATGTCTTGGCCTCATCAAGGACCTAGTGGTGTCATTAGAGAAAATCCCAGCCAATAATTTCCTCATGGATGTTGTGTTGGTGTGTTTGGTACACGAGTGTACGAAAAACACCAGTGCTGGGTAGGAGTGATTGCTAGCCTACAAGAAATGTCACAGGGAAAAAATGGATTGTTAGATGGTTATTGAAGCATCATAACAAGTAGAAAAACTAGTTATGGAACATAGCATACTACAAAAAGAGGAGGAAACAAGAAACAACAAATACACATATAATACAAGCTCAATATTGAGTAAACGAACTAATAATACCTATGGAGAACGAATCCCCTTTTATCAGCCGTTGGTGGTAAAAAGAGGTAGAATGCTAAAACACTCGCAGTAAGTCCTTAGATCTATGGAGCTCTAATACTCAAATAAAGAAGGGCTCTCCCCTTAAGTTGTTAGCAGGCCTCTCTCTTCTCCTTGAATGACTGATTGGATATCAGACAATTGATGCACTTCTCCTTTGGGATTGTGATGTTGGATGGACAACAAATGAATCCCTCCACTCTCTTGCTACTTGGGAAACACAATTCTAGTTTTCTCATGGGAAATTTGGTCAGCATAACAATGTGTTCTAAATTTTTCTTCTCATGGTGGTATTTTATAGGGAAAATTCAAATCTTCTTCCCTCTCTTGGTACAATTGTGGATAGTGACCCAAGAGTGGTGTTTGATTCCATTATGTTCCCACTTGAGGTCTCAAGGTGGTTCTAAGCGGTTGTCCTTGGGCGGCCTCAAGTGGAGAATCTTCTTCTTGAAGTGTGCAAAAAGGTCTCGGATAGTGACCTTCCACCATACCTAGGACCACACGGCTTATTGAGGGAAAGTTGTGAAGAACTGCGCTACTATCGAAGAAAATGGTGCATGGAGTGCACTTTTCCAATTTCTTATGTGTGCAATTTGATAAATTTTCCTCTTGACCTTAGATAAAGTTAAATTTTCCATATTCTATAATGTTTTTCAACCCTGTAAATCCTTTTTCTTTGACATTTCATGATGTATTTTTCTTGTCTGATTTTCCAATGATAACAGATGTTTTTGTGGTTGATATCCCTCCTAGATATGGAATGTTTCTCTCTCTTTCATGGAGAGAAAATCTTAGAGGTACCTTACATCTTGACTTTTCATATGCTACCATTCCCATCATTGGGAAACTTAGGAAACTATACTGGGAAAGTAAAATGAAGTACATGATCAGCACCTGAGAAAAGCCAAATAATCAACCTATACATGTTGTTCATACATATTTAGAGTCCTTTATCTTGTTCAATGATGAATTTTCAACATCTTATAAAGTTTTGATTGAAGAAAAAGAAGAAATTTCTGAATTTTAAAATTATGTTTTAGAATTGGCAAATGTAGAAATTTATGCAAAGATGCCAAGTGGTTTGGGACCAAGTAAATTACCTCAAAAAATTTATGAAACAGTGAAAAAAACAGAAATTTTGGGTACAATGGAACTCTCTCAAGCAGCAAGTAAAGTTCATCCATCCGATTTGCAGCTTCCTGATGAAGAAATTAGTTTGTGGACCATGGACTTTGATGGAGATTTGGGCAAAGAAGGGGCTGCCATTGGAGTTTGGATTCACATCCTTGTAAATCAGTCACTATTTGAATGTTTGAATGTCCTCTTACAAGTTGTATTTCAAATGTTCAAACAATGAAGTTGAGTATGAGGCTTTGATAGCCGGTCTAAAAATTATCGAGCAGCTAGGTGCCAAGAATAATTATGTATATGGATACTCTGAGCTGGTAATAAAGCAATTCAAAGGGGAATACGAGTCCAATCATCTAAGGATGTGAGCTTACTAAAATACAGTGCTAGATATCTTCAAGACATTCATTGAGCATACTTTGTCATTGATCCCAAGGGACATCAATGTTATTGCTAATTCTCTTGCTACTTCCGCCAGCATGTTCAAAATTCCATTGTATCCTAATAAGAAGTATGATATAACGTCAAACAATGCCCTGTTGTCCCAGATAATGTTCAGTATTTGAAGGTGTTGAGCTAATTTAAGTACCTAAACTAACACAATTATTTATTATCAATCCGGGTTGTTTATGCTTTGAGGCAAGTTCACTATATGTGAAGATCAGATATAATCAAACCTTGAAAGATAAGCTATTCAAAAGCTGAAATTAATACATTCTATAACTCTAACTCAATTAGTTTAAAAAGAGGAATAATATTGAAATGGTTCTTGACTCAAGAAATCCACTTTCACCTCAATTACCACTTAATGAATCAGAGATTAAAACCAAGAACTTAAGATGGATAAATTATTAATGAAAGAAGCTCTTAACTTAAGAGACATATAAAGTATTCCATTATAATTCATTCATCTTAATATCAAAAATCTCAACAAGAAACTACTTGTACACAAACAAAAGAAACCAATTTTAATTCATCATTTTAGTAGAAGGGATGCTCAACTTGATACATCTGTTTTTTCAACTTGATAAAGTGATGAATAAGCTATAAACTAATGACATCAATCATTATGCATGAACCATGAAGCAATCTGAAATAAAGCTTTGAAAAACCAGTTCTACAATAACAAGATTACATGGAAATAAAACTAATTAACAAGGAAGTGTACTTAGCTTGGAATGGGGGCCCTTCCACCCTTGCCTTGCACACTTGATAAATGATCTCAGAAGATTAACTTCATTCACACATCCATAGCATTGAACAGCAAAAGAATAACAACACAAGTCTTCAAATTAACTCCTCAATCCAAAGTTGTCACACATAAAAGTATAATAAGTCAATAACAATAATAATACATAAGCCATCAAAGCTTTGGCTTTAAATAAGAAGTCTCATGAAACAAACTGATCTATTTTTACTCAAACAAACCCATCTACTTCTCATCCACCTATCTAAGTCGAATTCATTATTCTTATCCCAAGAAATATGGCCAATCCCATAGAATCTCAAAACTGCCCTATTTCTATGGGATTTCTGAATGACTAGTCATGATTGACTAGAACTAAATGGGCCTAATAAAGCTTGTCCTGTTCGAACTAAGCATAGGTGGCTTAGTCCTAGTTGCCAAGCTGTCCATCCATGCATTCAATTCGTGCCCAAGTGTCCTGCAACCACATCAACCATAGAGCTATTACGGGAATTTCTGAATCTGCCAATTTTGCACTAAAAACCAAATTTTCATAAAAAATTTAGAATTTGAAAAATTAAAATTAAATACCTGAATAGATATCAAATATATATCAAAATGGAATAAATGAATGGAAAATGGATGGAAAATAGATGGATTAGTAAGTTTCTTTGAGCAAAATAAGACCAAAACTAAGGCCCAACATCTCTCCCTTGCTTATCATCAAGCATGTCCCCATGCTTGCCTATTCCTCTTTGACCTTCTTCTTTCTGAAGTAGATGTTGTACCTGTAGATGCTTCCTGTTGTGCTGCCCTTGCCAAACAATCCAAACCCGTGTCATGTCTTTCCTTGAACAAAGCTGCTTTGACCTTCTGTTTTTCATACTTGGCCTGCCACATATTCTTTTCCTTCAACCACTTAAATGCTTGTTTAGAAATTAGATCATTTTTCCTTTTCAATCTCCCCAACTCTTCTTTCAATTTTTCATTTGTTTTGACCAATTTAGCATTATCTTTCTTGTTTTCTTTGTTCTCTTCTTTTAATTGTTTTTCCACAATTTTGCTAATTTCTAATTGGTCAGTTAAATCCCTGATTTTTCCATCATTGATTTCTTTTTCAAAATCTTGGGTTGTTTTCATTAATGATGTTGCTGCTTCATCATCATATGAAGAATCCCTCTCAAATTCTTCTTGTGGAATGTTATTTTCTTCTTGTGGTCTTGGAAAATATGTTTCTTCTTCCTTGTCTAAATTAATGGGACTTTTATTTGTAAATCTTTTGGGAATAGACATCACAGATATTTCATTTTCCATGGCCATGTTATTTTGTTGTTTGGCTCTTGTTCTAGGATATAAGGGTGAATTCATCAATCCTCTACTTTCCTGCTCTGTTTTATCTTGTACCTCTTTAATCTGTTCAGTAAAATGATTTTTAATCATGAATTCTCTCCACACTATGCCCTGCAATCTCACTTGATACTCAACTAGGATTTTAATCAATCCTTGATGATACATCTGTCCTGCCTTAGGCCTGTTTTCATGTCTTGCTGTTTCAATCATTCTTAAGAGGCTCTTATATAGGAAATAAGGTAAATTAATCCTATCTTCTCCCTTAATGTGCTGTAGAAGTTTAACATGATATAAATGGGCAACACTATATCCTCGGTCACAAGTCAAGAACTTTTGGATGATCAAGACCAATTCTCCCCATGGTTCATTAAACCATTCCCTGGGTATCCCTTTTGTCCTATCAAATGTTCCCTTCCGGTTTTTCTCAAGGAAGAAAGTCCATGCTTTCTCCTTGAAGTGTAGCCCTTTGTAATACTTCTCCCCTAACATTGGCAAATCTAAGGCTTTGGACAAGTATTCTTGGGTTACCGGAACAATGATTTCTCCTACTCGAGTCTGGTCTTGATTGAAATTCTTTATAAAATCTTTGGTTATCTCCTCAGAATGGCCATTAAATTTCTGTAAGAAGCCTATCATCCCTGCCTGATAAAGTTTCTCTATAGTCTCTTTTCCCCAGCTTTCTATTTGAAATTTTGGCTCTACCCTGTTTGTCATTGTTTTTGTAAACCAATCAATGTAGGCCTCTGCTGTCACTAACTTCATTTTAATAAAAATTTATGACTATCGTTTTTTTAAAATGAAATTCAGTAAGCAAAGAAGCTTACCTTCCTCTTCTGACTCAACTCAACTCTACCCTTTTTTTAACCTCTGATATATTCCCTTGCAATAGCACTATCTGAATTCCCTGTTTAATGCAAACAACACCTGTATACTTCTGTTAATACACTGGTCTCTGTTTTTTTAAATTAAATACACACGCAGCAATAACCATGTTTACTCATCACACAAAAAAACATGATTTACTGTGTATATATAAAATAAAAAAAAACTAAAGAGTGCTCTCGGCCTCATCAAAATTTCCAAAATGTTTTCGGCTTAAGCAAGGGCATTTGCAAAAATTTCTGCTTGCAGACTCAGCATAAAAACCATAAAAATGCAAAAAGGCTCTCGGCCTCAACCAAATATAAACACGGCTTCAGCAACCCGACTCCCTTTGGCAACCAACAGTTCATTTTGACAATCCGACATTCGATCCCCTGTTTTAGTCAAAAACAAAAACAAAAATGCAGTGGCAGCAAGTGTTTATGGCGTTTTTTGTTTTCATGTTAACTGTTTGTTAGAATATTAATGCGCACAATTCACTCAGCAGAACACGGTTCAGTGCGCATTTAGTCAACAACCACCGCCATGCCATAACAACTCTGTTCTCAGCATTCCGTTAAAATTCCTAACGTGTTATCCATGCACTGAGCTTTCATTCAAATGCTGCGCATCAAAATCTTATCAACATATCTGTCAACTGGAGATAATCACGGATTTGTAGTTACCTGACTGTCAACGAGCGCGTGGAGTGTAACCGGGTGCTCCAAATCCCTATTACTTCGGTTAATTGAGCTGGTGGCAAAGCAAAGGATCTAACAGTTAATGACAAGCAATATCCCATAATCGCTGAGCGTAAATAAACTTCACTGTTACCTGACTTAATCCTGAAAATCTGTTATCTCTGATCGTTGAACCCGAAGCGATTTCCTTTCTTAAATCCGCCTTCTTGCTTTTCCGGAGTGATTTTCACTATTTTGCTGCTTCAAACGCCTTCTCTCTTCTCCAGAATGATGTTTTGTTTCAAAACGCCTTCTTTCTGAGCTCTGGCAATGAGGAATGAGGTCTAAACGGTCATGAATTGACCGAGTTCATGGTTGTACCGTGCCTATTGGTGTTATGATGCGCAGTTGGTATGGCTGTCCTCTTTGACCAGTCGCCCGACTGTGTCATGAGGATGCCAAATCATCATTTTGTTTTGAATATTATTGCCACCGCCGTGTGTTATGCACGTATGATTTCCATTGTCGTGTGCTATTTTTTTGAATGATATGCACGTATCATTGCCACCATCGTGTTTTATTTTGAATGATATACCCGTATCATTGCCACCGTCATGTGTTATTTTGAATGATATGCATGAACTATTACCATCGCCGTGTGTTTATACGTGCAATGATACTCCTGCATTGTATATGCAATTATCATTTCACCATACCCTGTCAAGTATACAAGCCTGCCAGATCATAACAATCGTGCCATATGGCCGTCCTTCATTTTGTATGCGCCCTTTCCTATCATATACCTTCGCTTATCCTTATGCCATATGCGCGTTGATTTTATATCCATATGTATTAACCTTATATCCTTTTGCGTTAGATTTTATAAAAATGGATTTAACGCATTTCTTATTTGAACTATGGTATATAGTTTAATATAGCGCATTATTTGCTTTGCCTTATATGCACACCTTTATGATTTTAAAATGACCATCTTAGGTCATGTTTAAAATCATCACCATACTAATGCTTGATTTGTATGTGCAGGTGGAAAAAGTTGTCCTAGCTTGGTCTTTTGCTTCTAAAGAAAAATACTTAGGATTATGGGGAATATGTTATAGGAAATGTGTATGAATGAAATGGAATATGTATAGGGGTAATAGGAATATAGGATATGTATAAAGAATAATGAATATCCTCAGGTACTAACTTTAACTTAACAAAAACTAAAAATTTCTAAGAAAAATTTGAATTTCAAGCACAAAAATGACTATACATATACTCCCCTGGATGATGTCTGTTCAGGTGGAATGAAATCAATTGATCAGATGTTGTAGATGAATCAAAAAGTAAATTTTATTGCTGCTCCTTGTTCTTCATGCTCTGGTTCTTGAATTGAAAAATCAGGTCCCTTTGTAATGATTCTTTGTTTCAGGTCCCTCTGCACTGCTTACATAATATGCACATGTTGTTTTGACATTGGCAGGTCTCTCAGGTCCCTCTGTATTGATTTCTTCTTTCAAGTCTCTCTGTTGACAATACAAGTTCCTTCTATACTTCAGCTTTCCAGCTAAAGATCTAGTACAAGTCTCCCCCTTGTTTAAGATATGACTTGTCCTCAAGTCAGTTGTTGATGGAGAGTACCTGTATTGAAATTATGTGAGAACAGTAGAACAAGAAAAAGGAATTCATAGAGTCCAAGTTGCCCTGGTTTTCCCCTATGAATTCTTGTTTGCTTAGTGCCAGTTGCCTGGTTTTCACTAGCAAACAATTTTTTTATTTTTTTATTTTTATTTATTTATTTATTTATTTATGTTTTTTTTTTATTCAACTACAGGACTGGAAGATGGCTGATCCTGGTGTGCCATTACTTCCAGTTTTGTATCTTCTGTCAGTTGTTTCATAAATGCTTCTTTATTGATAGGCCTATTATAAACTTTGAGCCTATGTCCATTCACTATAAAGGAGGTGGAGTCCTGGTCAATTGTCTTGATTTTGACTGCTCCATTGTCGAAGATTTCATCAATTTCATATGGGCCTAGCCAGTGTGTTGTGAACTTTGCTTTGAAATCTTTGAACTTGGAATCAAAAAGTAATGCCCAATCTCCCTTGTGAAATGTCTTTGTTTTGATATATCTGTCGTGCCATTTCATTCTTTGTTGTTGTACCAATGTAGTATGTTCTATGGCTTGTTGACGATGCTCATCCAACTGATTCAGTTCCATGATCCGCTGTTGTTGTGCTTCTGTCAGGTCTAGTCCTAATTCAGCTGCTAGTCTGTATGTTTGTATTTGAAACTCTATAGGCAATAAGGCCTCTTTTCCATATACTAACTGGTATGGACTAAAACCAGTTGTATTCTTCCATGTAATTCTGTAGGCCCATAGTGCATCTTGTAATTTTTCAGACCAATCTTTTCTGTTCTGCTGTACCGTTTTTGTCATGATATTTTCTAGGACTTTGTTTGTTGATTCAACCTGCCCATTTGCTTGAGGATGATATGGTGTAGATGTCCTGTGTTTGATCTTGTACTTCTCTGTTAGATCTCGTACCAGTTTTGATGTAAATTGTGTTCCTTGATCTGTTACAATTTGTCTAGGTACTCCGTATCTGACAAAGATTTCTTTAAAAATAAAGGTCACCACTGTATCTTCTTTTGCTCTATTCACTGCTTTAGCCTCTGCCCACTTGGTTACATAATCTGTACATACTAAGATGTACTTCTTTCCATTTGATGGTGGATTGATGGGTCCAACAAAGTCAAGTGCCCATTGCTCAAATGGTTCTATGAGGACCTGTGGCTTCAGCGGCATCTCATCTCTTGTGATTGGTCTCCCCGTTCTTTGGCAACTGTCACATTGCTTGACATATTTCTTAGAGTCTTTGAAGATGGATGGCCAGTAGTAGCCCAGTTGCAGCACTTTATATGCTGTTCGTTTATCTGCAAAATGGCCACCACATGGTTCATCGTGACATGCCCTTAGAATATCTAATATTTCATCTTCTCGCACACATTTTCTAATTATCAAATCTGAACCAGTATAAAATAAATCACCATTTACCCAACTATACCTAGAACTCTCTCTAACAATTTTGTGTCTTTGCTTTTTAGTGAATTGGGTTGGTAACTTTCCAGAAGATAAATAGTTTGCAATGTCTGCAAACCATGGTGTTCTTACTGTCATAGCAAACAGGTGTTCATCGGGAAAGTTATCTGCAACCGGATTTGGATCATTGGGTGAATGTATGCGGGACAGAAAGTCAGCCACTTGATTTTCCTTGCCTGGCCGGTCTTGTATTGTGATGTTAAATTCTTGCAATAACAGTAACCATCTTGTTATTCTTCCATTGGTGATGGGTTTATTCATCAAGTATCTGATTGCTGAATGATCTGTATGAATGAAAACTTGATATCCTGTTATATAATGTCTGAATTTGTTTACTGCATGTATAACGGCTAACATTTCTTTCTCGGTGACTGTATAGTTCAATTCTGCAGTGTTAGATTCTTGCTTATAAAGTATATTGCATAATTGAACAAGTTCTCTTTCTGTCCAAGGGAGGCACCTATTGCAGTATCAGATGCATCAGTTGATATATGAAATGGCAAAGACCAATTTGGTCCACGGAGAATGGGCGCAACTGATAATTTTTCTTTTAGATTTTGAAATGCATTTTGACAGTCATTTGTCCAGTGAAATTCAATATCTTTTGCTAATAGTTTAAACAGAGGTTGGGCTATTTTACTAAAGTTTTCAATGAATCTTCTATAATAGCCTGCATAACCTAAGAAACTTCTTACCTCTTTTTGTGTTGTAGGAGGTATTAAGTTTACTAGGACTTGAATTTTTGCTGGATCCACTTTAATTCCTGAAGCAGAAATATGGTGTCCCAGAACTATTCCTTTTGTTAACATTATATAGCATTTCTCATTGCTTAATGACAAATTTGTTTCAATGCATCGTTTCAGCACTTTCTCAAGATTATTTAGGCAATCATTATATGTTTTCCCATAAACTGTAAAGTCATCCATATAAACCTCTACACATTCATGAATTAGATCAACAAAAATTGCAAGCACTGCTCGTTGAAAAGTTGCAGGTGCATTACATAAACCAAATGGCAAAACATTATATGCATAGGTTCCCCATGGGCAAGTGAATGTTGTCTTGTCTTGGTCTTCTATTGCTATTCTAATCTGGTTGTACCCGCTAAACCCATCCAAGAAAGAGAAGAATTTCTTTCCAGCTAATGAATCTAACACTTGATCAATAAATGGTAGAGGAAAATGATCCTTTAGTGTAGCTTTGTTTAGTTCTCGATAATCCACACATACCCTCCACTTTCCATTTTTCTTTGGAACAATAACCAGTGGAGAAACCCATTGACTATCTGAAATAGGATAGATGAACCCAACATTTAATAATTTTTGCAATTCTTCTTTCACTATTTCTTTCATCATGGGATTCATTCGTCTTTGAGGTTGTCTTACAGGTTTGAGTTGATCATCTGCATAGATGTGGTGGACACATGTGTTAGGATGGATTCCTTGCATGTCAGTATAATCCCAGGCAAAAGCTTTTGAATATTTCTGTAATAATGCAATTACCTCTTGCTCTTGTTCTGATTGCAACTCATTTCCAATGTTTAAATGTTTTCCAGGACTTACCTCAATTGTTTTTATTGTTGGATTGGAGATTGTGTTTACAGGAAATATGTCTATACAAGTTTCCTGAAAGCATTGATTCAAAAGATTATTGGCAGCTTCATATTGAACTTCTCTAAGCTGCTCTGAAATATTTGGTTCTGAAATGAAAAGATCCATTAAGTCTTCATTCTCTTCTTCTTCTCTTAAATCAAAGAATTTATTTATACTTAAAACTGATTTAGTTTGCTGTTTTTCTTGAGCTTCAAGTACTGATTCTAAAGAAGTTGATTGTGTAGGTGAATAAAGAGCAATATGTTTCCTTTCATCTCCATGTGAAATAATCATGCTTCCTGATCTGCATCCTATAAAGGCATCAACGGTAGCTAACCATGGTCTGCCTAAGATTAGAGGATGTCCTCCCAAATTTGTTTTTGGTTGCAGAATAAGGAAGTCAACAAGATACTCCCATGAATCCAAAGAGACTATAATATCTTCCAATATTCCTTCAGGAACAACTTTAGATCTGTCTGCTAATTCTAAGATTGTAGAGGTTGATCTAATGTTGTTCAAATGCAAAGTTTTCATTGTCTCCATTGTCATTACATTTATAGCTTCTCCCAAGTCTATTAATGTGTTTGGTACCGAGAAATTATTTATTGATATAGTAACCATAGGGATACCAGGATCAATATATTTTTCTACTTTGGTTTCTGTAGACATGAGGCTTGCTAGTTTACCAATGACTTGGATTGTAGTAGGATCCTTCTTCTTTTTCTGTGATTTCTTAATGCACAATTCCTTTATTGTTTTAGCATATATTAGTATTTCTTTAATTGCCTTCAACAAAGGAATTTTTGCATAAGAATTTTTTAACTCATCTAAAATATCAAATTCGGGAAGGGTTATTTCTTTTTGTTGTTCCACTAACCTTTCAGGATAAGGTGGTGTTTGTGTTGTAATGTTTGTTCCTTTCTGAATTTGTATTTTAGTTTGTGATGTTTCAGGTGATTCTCCTTGTTCAGTTGGTTCTTCTATAATTGGAGGAGAATCCTTTTTAAGCACTTTTCCAGACCTTAGATGGACTTCATTAAGAGGAAGAATTGAATATGTGGGAAAACATGTTGCTTCCTCTACAGTGTATGCAGCCTTGTCCACCTTATTATTCGGATTTGCAATTGGTTGGGCTGGTAATTGAGTTGGTCTGGGTTGATTTGTGGGTAACTGTAACTGTTGTGGTTGGGTCAACAACGGTGGAGGATTCTGCTGTGGATATGGGATGGATTGTGGATATGCAGAATTTTGTTGTTGAAATGGTATGGATTGAGGATATTGTGGATATGTAAATGGCTGTTGATATTGTTGCTGGTATTGTTGTTGATACTGTTGAGGTGGCTGGTTTCCATAACCATATCCTCTCCAACCTTGTGCAGGTTGTTGTGGATATTGTTGTGGAGGCCAAGCTTGCCATGGCATTGGAGGGGTCCAAGGATTTTGAGGTGGATAGAGGTAATTTTGTTGAGGAAATTGTTGTTGATTTTGTTGAGGCATCCTAGGTTGCCATGGTCTTCGTGGTGCTACATAATAAAAACCTTCCATTCCTGGCACTTCTTCCATTGAATTCATTTGTAATTCTTTCAATTTTAAACAATTTTCTGTGGAATTCTTTTCTGTACAAAGACCACAAACCTGAACACTATCCAAAGGACATTCTCTTAATGGATGTTTGTTTCTACATTTGGGACAAAAGATTGCTAGAGCTTTTTCTTGTTCTTCTTTCTTCTTGTTTGCTTTTAGCACATCTACTTGTGTCCCTAATGTACTCAAAAGATCTGTTTTGAAATTCTCCAATAAACTTCCTATTTCATCTCTTGTTATCCCTCCTGCAGCTGACTTTGCTGCTTTTGAACTTACTTCTCTTCTTCCTGTTTTTGCTCTTCCTCTAGAATATTTTTGACATAAATCAACAATTTCATCGAATGGTAGGTTTGAGATGTCTCCTTTACCCATCACATTCAAAATGTCAAGGTATTCATCCCTTATACCCTTGAGAAAGATTGTTCGAATGGTTTATTGATTTAGAGAGTGTTGTTTAGATTTCTGTAGATTATATAAAAATCTTTCCAAATATTCTTCTAAACTTTCATCTTCTTGTTGTGTCATTCTGAAAATATCTTCCTTTGAATCTCTAGATCTACAATAAGCTTGATATTTTTTAAGGAAGACTGATCTCATATCATCCCAAGAAGCTATTGTATGTTCTCCTAAACCCATAAACCATTTCAAGGCTGCTGCTTTTAATGTTGTAGGAAAAAGACGAAGTTTATGAATGTCATCAGTATATCCATATGTTCTACATAGAATATCAAATTCAAACATAAATGCATCAGGATCTTCTGTTGAAATTCCATAAAAAATTGGCAATACAGAAGGTGGAATATTTTTCATTTTCACTTCTTCTCCTAATATTGCACTTGTGTCTATTATTGGAAAGCCAAAGGTAGTCTCATCTTCTTGTCTTTTCTGATCGTTTTCTATTTTTCTATCATTTTCTTGTTTTGCATCCTCCTCTCTCTTTCTTCTCCATTCTGCTTGTTGTCTTTCATATTGAGCTCGTTGTTCAAGAGTGAGAATAACAGATCCATGTCCCTCTTCTGCCATTGGTTGATTTGTTTCAATTTTAAGTGGAGTTTCAGGTTGGTCGAAGATAGGAGGATTTATGGATGGAAATAAAGATTGTTTTCCTTTGATAATTTCTTTTTGTTTTCCAGAAGTTGAAGATTTTTTTTGCTTTGCTTCCCAAGCTAACAAAGTTTGCCTCTCAATCAAAGTTAATCTTTGTCCACTTCTTTGTTTTTCTGCCAATTCCTCAATGATTGGATTACCAGTAACTGGGGTGTTTGATGATCCTATCTCTATTTGTGGGGGTTTTTTAATAAATCTACCATGAGGATCTCTATGTCTAGGCATAAAGAAACATAACTAAAAAGTGTAACTACTGTTTTTGTTTTTTTTTTTTTTTTTCTCTCTATTGACTATGCCGATATTTGCCTCCCCGGCAACGGCGCCAAAATGTTGAGCTAATTTATGTACCTAAACTAACACAATTATTTATTATCAATCCGGGTTGTTTATGCTTTGAGGCAAGTTCACTATATGTGAAGATCAGATATAATCAAACCTTGAAAGATAAGCTAAAAGTAATACATTCTATAACTCTAACTCTATTAGTTTAAAAAGAGGAATAATATTGAAATGGTTCTTGACTCAAGAAATCCACTTTCACCTCAATTACCACTTAATGAATCAGAGATTAAAACCAAGAACTTAAGATGGATAAATTATTAATGAAAGAAGCTCTTAACTTAAGAGACATATAAAGTATTCCATTATAATTCATTCATCTTAATATCAAAAATCTCAACAAGAAACTACTTGCACACAAACAAAGGAAACCAGTTTTAATTCATCATTTTAGTAGAAGGGATGCTCAACTTGAACACCTGTTTTTCCAACTTGATAAGATGATGAATAAGCTATGAATTAATGAAATCAATCACTATGCATGAACCATAAAGCAATCTGAAATAAAACTTTGAAAAACCAGTTCTACAATAACAATATTACATGGAAATAAAACTAATTAACAAGGAAGTGTACTTAGCTTGGAATGGGGGCCCTTCCACCCTTGCCTTGCACACTTGATAAATGATCTCAGAAGCTTAACTTCATTCACACATCCATAGCATTGAACAACAAAATAATAACAACACAAGTCTTCAAATTAACTCCTCAATCCAAAGTTGTCACACATAAAAGTATAATAAGTCAATAACAATAATAATCATAAGCCATCAAAGATTTGGCTTTAAATAAGAAGTCTCATAAAACAAACTGATCTATTTTTACTCAAACAAACCCTATACTTCTCATCCACCTATCTAAGTCGAATTCATTATTCTTATCCCAAGAAATATGGCCAATCCCATAGAATCTCAAAACTGCCCTATTTCTATGGGATTTCTGAATGACTAGTCATGATTGACTAGCACCAAATGGGCCTAATAAAGCTTGTTCTATTCGAAATAAGCATAGCTGGCTTAGTCCTAGTTTCCAAGCTGTCCATCCATGCATTCAATTCGTGCCCAAGTGTCCTGCAACCACATCAACTATAGAGCTATTACGGGAATTTCTGAATCTGCCAATTTTGCACTAAAAACCAAACTTTCATAAAAACTTTAGAATTTGAAAAATTAAAATTAAATACCTGAATAGATATCAAATATATATCAAAATGGAATAAATGAATGGAAAATGGATGGAAAATAGATGGATTAGTAAGTTTCTTTGAGCAAAATAAGACCAAAACTAAGGCCCAACAGAAGGTCTTTCAAGATGATAAACATATCAGCAACTTCTTACAGACAGAAGAGGAATTTGTGAATTCTCAAATGGATAACCAGTGCTATGAAGATGACCAAGAAATCCATGCAGCAGAGATGCAATTGCTTCAGCTGAAAGATAACTCCATTCCAAGAGGTTTGGTACCTTTGGAAGATCTATTCGATCAAGATGATGTTGCGCAAAAACTGACCGTGTTACCAACATAAGTGGGAGTGGAAGATCTCAATATTGGCACTCCTTAAAAGCCAAAGATAGTCAAAATTTCAAAATATTTGAGTGAAGAAATGAAAGGTTAATATGCAGCTCTTATGTCTCAATTTGCTGATGTATTTTCTTGGGAATAGTATGATTTGAAATTTTATGAAAAGAGTATAATTCAACATACCGTTCCCTTAAATCCGGATCAGAAACCTTTCCGCCATAAGTTAAGGAGAATGAATCCCAAGTTGCTTCCATCTATTCAAATTGAGGTAAATAGATTATTTAATTCTGTTATTATAGTTCCTCTTCACTTTTCAAATTGGATTTCTAATCTAGTGCCAGTGAGAAATAAGACAGGAGATATTCGCTTGTGCATTGATTTCATAAATCTGAATAAAGTTTCATTGAAGGACAATTACCCACTACCAAAGATGGACCATATTTTGCAAAGGGTAGTTGGATCTTCTAGACTTTCATTTTTGGATGGATACTCTGGGTATAATCATATTTTAGTCCATCCAGATGATCGGGAAAAGAAAATCTTTAAAACACCTTGGTGCACCTTCATGTATGCCAAAATTCCTTTTGGATTGAAGAATGAAGGGGCTACTGTTCAGCGAGAAATGGATATTTCTTTCGCCAATGAAAAGGATTTTTTTTGGTCATTATCTTGATGGTATCACTATTTTTTCCGAGACAGATGAGTAGCACTTGCAGCACTTGAAAATCGTTTTTCAGAGATGTAGAAAGTTTGGCATATTGTTGAACCCAAAGAATAGTATTTCCTTTATGGAGGAAGGTAAATTGTTGGGCCATATCATATAAAAAATTGGAATTAGGATAGATCCTTCAAGGATTGAAGAAATTAATACATTGGGCTATCCTAAGAGAGAAAATTAAATTTATTCATTCAATGGCAAAATCAATTTTTTTAGAAGGTTTGTCCCCAATCTTGTTGAACACTTGAGGAAAATTACTGACATGCTGAAGAAAGATAATGAAGTAAAATGGTCTGAAGATGCGAAGAAATCATTCAATCAAGTTAAATTGGATTTATCTCATGATCCTATTCTTATTAGTCCAAATTATACACTTGATTTTATCATTTTTTCATTTTCCTCGAAGCATACTCTTGTCGTTGTCCTTATGCAAAAGAAAAATCAGAACATAGAGCAGCCCATCACCTTCTTCAATAGAACCATAAGAGATGCAGCCTTGAAGTAGAACATCATTGAGAAATAGACCTTGGAATTAGTCAAAGCATTGAATGACTTTCGGGTCTACATTCTCCACTCTCATGTCATTGCATATGTTCCAAACATTATTTTCAAAGATGTGCGTACGCAGAATGATCTTGAAGGGCGGCGGGGTAAATGGATCACTGCTATATTGGAATATGACTTGGAGATCAATCCCACAAATTTATTCAAAGGACAAGGCCTGGCGAAGCTTATGGTAGATTCAAATCTCCATGCTTTGGACATTAATTTTATTGTTGCATTATCTGAAGAGAAAGAGGTTGAAACATTACCTAAGGTATATGAAAATTTCACTTTATCGCCTTGGTATGTTGATATAGTTCATGTTTGTAACACTAGAATCCTCCTTCCGGATTGCGAAGTAGTAAGGCTATATCTTTGAAGTTGAGATCTCTTAAGTACTACATCCTTAATGATTTCTTGTATTGGAAAGATCTAGGTAGAGTGTTGTTGAATTTTTTGGTTGAAGGAGAAGTTGAAAAAGTGATGATTGATTTTCATAAAGGTGACTATGGTGGTCATCTTTATTGGAAGACTATAGCTAACAAGATCTTGAGGGCAGTCTTATACTGGCCAAGTTTATTTTCTGATGTTTATAAAATAGTTATGAGTTGTCATGAATTTCAAATAATTCAAGGAAAGAGGAAGCTCTTTCCTTTTCCCTTAAAACCAATTGAAGTGAAAGCACCATTCCAGCAATGGGGACTTGACTTCATTAGCGAGATCCATCCTCCATCATCATATCAACATAAACGGATACTCACTGCCACAGATTATTTCACTAAATGGATTGAATCCATCCCCACGATGCAAGCTATTGACACTGTTATTATTCAGTTTTTAGAGAACAATATTTTGTCTTGTTTTGGTTTTCCATACAAAATCATTACTGAAAATGCGGTTAAATTTCATTCCAAGAAAATTATTGAATTTTTTGATAAGTATCACATTAGGCTTGGTCATTCCACAACATACTATCCTCAAGGCAACGGGCTCGCTGAATCGTCAAATAAATATTTGGTAAACATAATAAAGAAGATGTTGCAAGAAAACAAGAGGAATTGGCACAAAAATCTCACCAATGCTCTATGGGCGGATAGAGTTAGCACAAAGAGATCAATTAGCATGTCACCTTTCGAGCTCATTTATGGTGTTGACATGGTGTTCCCTACTTCTCTAGATGTACCGGTGATGAAAATTCTGCAAGAGACCGACAGTGAACCAAATGATATCTAGCGAAAAATCAACCAAATGATCCATCTACAACAGTCAAGAGATGAATTCTTCAGTCATACTTCAAATCTTTACAATAAAATTAAAAATATTAATGATAGGAAGACCAAAGATGATGATTTTAAGCTTGGAGATGTTGTTCTTCGTTTGGATTCCCGGAATGAATAAAAAAGTAAGCACGTAAATTTTGAAAATCTATGGAATGGACCTTACAAGGTCACTACATTTAGAGGTAATAAAGAATTTCTAGTAGAGGATCTTGAAGGGAAAGAAGTGCTGGGAGGACCAATCAATGGTAGGTTCCTCAAACATTATCTTACTTGATCATTGAAGATGAAGTCCACTTTCACTGTACATATCATTTTAATTTTATGTCCAAGCAATAAGGAAGTTGATGCAAAAGTTTGAAGCATGAGGAAAAGGCCATGAGAATTCTACATTCATCTCATGTTTTGTTTCAAAAAGTTAAAAAAAATTCAATTCAAATCACAGTCAAGTCAGTTTTTTCTAGTCAAAGTCATTTCCAGATTTAGTTTATCATTTCCAGTTTGTCAAAGTTTTTCAATGCCTAGTTTTGACTCCATTGCCCAATGTTAAGGCTACTCGATCTACGGTGTTCTTGACACCTCTTGAAGAAGCTGCCATCCCCATATGGAACCAATGTTAGTGTCAGTATGTCAGTGATTAAAAGTAACTCTTTCAGTTGTTTTCCTAAAATTCATAGGTCAAAATTTTCACTTTTTCAAACTAGTTTTCAAAAAATAATTTTGGTCATTGAAGAGTTCTAGGTCAAATTTGTTGCACCATCATCTCATTCATCACCATCATCACTTTCAAGGTCATCTCTTTCATTATCATTTAAAGGTTTAGGGTTATGTCTTTCCACCTCATCTAGGTCATTGTCTAGGGGTCATCATCTTCCTTTGAAGACTGTCCAATTTGTCACCTAAACAAGGCTTTAACCCTTCATCTCACTCATAAACCTTAAAAAAGGGAGCTAGGATGTTGAGGAATTAAAATAAAGACAATTTTTCATTTTTAAATGGTTCAAATGTCAAAATTCCAAGAAGGTCAAATTTGTCTTATTGTCTCATTACAAGGAAAAAAAATCATTTCAAGCTTATAAAAGGAAGAAACAAAATCATTTTAACTCATTTTTATCTCTTGTTGTATGTAATATCTCCTCTCTTAACTCACTTGTACTCCTAAGGTGGTCAATATTTCAAATCCAAGGCATAAAACCACTTCAAAATGCATTTGTTACACTTCTAGTAGTCTTTATTATGCTCTTGTAGCTCTTGTTACGCTTCTGGGAGCTTCTGTTATGCTTCTGGGCAAGAGTGTTATGCTTTTGGAGTGTGTTTCGCATCCAGTGTTATTCTTCTCGCATGTTGCGCAACCCTTGTGACGCTTATGTCATCCCTTGTTACGCTTCTGTACACAAGTGTTACGCTTATGGAGGAGAGGAAAATTTGGTTTTTGGGCTCCGAAAATCTTCAAACCAGCTTGAAGCTTGTCATCATTACCTTTTGAACCCCTCATAAAAGGTAAATCACTACACTCATGCTCCATTTTGGTCAATTGTTGAGTGTTCAAAACATTTTTATGCCCACTCTCTTTTTCTCCATATTATCACTTATCCATGGTATAAAATAAAAAAAAATTATTTGACAGACCCTAATCTACTCTAGATTCTTAAACCCTAATGATAGTATCTAAACCCTAACTCACACCTCTCATATACCTTATCCCCACATTTCCCATCATCCACACCATCCCTAACATGTCAAATTCACCCAAACCCTAGATTCTAGCTATTTCACAGTGAAAAACTTGGAAATTTCCTATGTTTGCTAGATTTCATCACCCTACCCACATCCATTTCCCCTCATTCCACCTACAATATGGAGCTAACATGCCACCCTATGTACTGAATTTTTTCTATAATTTTCTTTAGCTCCATGTTCCTCCATTTCAGATTCTAAACTTACTCCACCTCTACACTAGCTATTTTCATAGTGTGAAATTGGAAATTTCTTGTCTTTTCATCATCTCACCACCTTCCTCACACCCATTTCACTTCATTCCACCCACAACTTGGAGCTAACATACAACCCAATCCACTCAATTTTTTCTAAAATTTTTCTCAGCTCCCTAATCCTTCATATTATCCTCCAAACTTACACTTTCCTACACTCTGTTTTTCTAGATTTCACTACATCTACCTATCCCATCAACACACTAGGATTTTCATCATTCCAGTGACAAACAATATGGAAAGTGAGAATAATATCTTCAATGGAGGGCACCACCTCAGGTTAGAACCCTTCACAATGCATGAACTCAATTCCTCGTCATTGTCCAGAAGATGTTCTGAGAGGGCTAGTGTTTGACATTTTATGAAAAGCTCATGGAAGAGGGGTATCATCTTCAATTGACCATCTAATTTTATACAAGCTTATCATGGGAAAGTTCACTATTGCAGGTGTGGAGATAAACCTATCATTAAACCTAATTTCTTCAGCAACAGGTACTCCTTGTCATGGAGAGCAGTGGTTCAAATGCATGGAGTTAGACATTGAAAATTACAAACAATTTCTCAAGCCTCACGCTAGAGAGGAGAAAGATTACCTTTTCCCTTTCAGACACCTCAAAAATAAGTATGCTCCTTTGATGATGTTTATAATGAATTACTTCACATGTGAAGGAATATTTTTCAGGTTATATAGGTATATCATATAAGGTTGTTGATGCATTTCACCTCTATCAAAACACTTGATTTTCCATATTAATTGTACAGGAGTTTCACTAATATGACTGAGAAGGTTCAGAGTAGAAAACAAGATCATAACACTAGACTTTTTCATCATGGTCTGATCAAGCTCATTATATTGCATCACTTATCCTCCATCAACATGACTTGGGAAAATTTCTTGGAGAGATTATTAACAATGCCTACCATTAGCCCTCCTATCTTTCCTAGTACAACATTAGCACAACCAATGGAGGTTGGCCCTTATAGCATGCCAACTCAGTTTTGAGATGCCCCTAGGGTTTTTTATTTTACTCATACCTATGAGAAGGGGAAGAGATATATTTTTGTGCCTAAGTCTGCCAAAAGTTTTTTTACACTTGACACCATTGTGGAACAAAGTGAGATAGAGGAGCAACCTCTTTTTCATCAGCATAATGAATCAGTACCACTAGAGGTTGATGTAGCAGAGCACGTGGAGGTGAGATCAGCTGAAGATATCATCAGAGATAAATATGAGCAATTAGCATAATTGAAGAGGATTTTTTCCATTGCTAATTCTCAAATCACTTTCTTGCAGCAAGAAAATTTTCAATGGAAATTGAGGAAGCTCTTACAAAGAAAGCCCAAGCTAGACCTAGAGGCATTCAAAGGTAAAGGTAAGGATGTTATTGATGTTTACCAAATGCAGGACATGGAGGTTGAAACACAATCAATAAGGCCAAAAACAAGAGGCCTCAAAAGGGCGTTGGAGCTAGAAAGACAATCATCTCATCCACCTAAAGAGTTGACCTTTGATGAGCTTATAGCAATGGAAATTAATGAAGACAGAGAGATTTGGTTTTCAAAGGTAAATGAGCATTTGGAGAAGCTCTTTAAGAGGGCTAAGAGGGACAATAAGCTACAAAGACTCATGGAAAATCATTATCGCACCAAGAACACAATTTCTCAAATAAGGTTGAAACAATTCAAGAAAAGGCTAAATTAAGAATAAATGAACCTTAAAGAGAAGGATATCTTGGAATTATTGGCTAAAGCTTATTTGGATTTTTATCCCATCACTCACAAATGATACATAACCAATTCTAAGAATTTTTGAACAATTTTGGTATTTTTTGTGCTTTTTGCACAATTCTCGAAATTCCTCATTGTAGAAGGGTAACAAACTTTTGTTATGCTTATTTTTGGGGCATCAAAATGTTGTTTTATTTACATGGATGGATGTGTTTTGATGATTAAATTACGCATCAGGAACCTCCTTAGCATGACAAGATTTAATTTTGGAGAAAAATCTCAAAAACCACTCATTTTTTCATGTTTCTGCCACCTTTTTGGAGCATTTGTTACGCTTTTGGAGTAACCTTGGGAGAACGGATTTTTGGAGGCCTTACCATGGGTAATTTTGAAAAATTAAAAATATTATAGAAACTAGACACACAAGGATAGTTGACGGTTCTTTCAAAAGTGGATTTGGACTCCTAAAAGTGCCTCAAAAGTTCCTACAAACTTCTGTTACGCTTCTACAAATTTATGTTATCCTCCTGTCATAAATATTACAAATCAACATTGGATTCCTCAGGACACATGTCAAGCTCAGAAAATGTCACAAATTCAAGGTTTTTCTGTCCTATGAGTTGGCATTAGAGTTATTGAGTTGGTTTTTGTCTCTTATCATGATGGAATATGTAATTTAATGTAAGGGACAAACACTCCTAGTTCATAGCTAAAATTCAGGGAATGGTTTCTAACCTCCCTAGAATCTATGAAATGACTCATCTCGTGTATTTATGATCCATTTTGGATGGGATTTTGACCTGATGAGATGTCATAGTCCATATTTTCTATAAGTAGACTCACTTTAGTCTTTTTTTGGGTTGTCTAGTCTCATTTTCCAGTCGAGCTTTTGTAATCAACAATTTGGAATGAAATCGTAGACATATTTGCAGAAATTGTGTTGAGATACTTGTGGTATGCATTGGAGCATATGTTATTCTTGTTAGCAAAGTTCTTTGATAAGTCATGAGTCCATTTAAATTTTTTTTTTCTAGGATTAAACTTTGAAAATTTCAAAAAAAATTAGTCGCTACCAAAATTTCTAGTAGCGCATGTTTTAGTATTTTCAGACAGTCTATTATATTCCTATTTCTGTGTGTTTTTCTTTTATTCCAATGCTACCAAAAATTATGATAACATCCTCTATTTTTAAAAATAAACAAAAAAGCGCATCCAATATTTTTGTCAAGCCACGTGTTATGATGTGAATATGTTTCAAATATTTGTTTTAAATGATTTATATCATGTGATAGGAGTCGTAGGTGGTTAGTTATGTTTAAGTCAAGTCATGGTATATGTGTAATGCTTAGGTTTCAACCCGTAGTAATACACCCAACCATTAATCTCATCCTTTATGTCAGCCAAGTCAGTTAATCTCATGTCAAGGTATGTGTTTTTCAAACAGAGGAGATCATGGATCATCAAAATTAATGCAATGACCATTTGGTTGGTCGAACAACAGTGCTGCCAGAAATTTAAGCCAATAATCAGCAAAGAGAGCGGAGGTGGTTTCTAGTCACAGATCCGCTTGCCTCAAGCCATCTATAGTGTTCCATACGAAGATACATAGCTAAATGAAGATAATCATGGCCATCACATGGTGCACACTACGGTCGGGAATATTTTCCATAATGAAAATCGATTTGCATGGGGTGATGAACCATGGTTGATGTTTTAAAACCACTAAAAAAGCACGAGCATTATCAGTTGAGATTTTAGTTGTTGGAGATCGAGTTTCATAGAGTTGTATTTTGAGGAGGAGTCTAGATTTCAGATAGGATTTTAGAGGAAAACAAAGTAACACTTGTAAGGTGAAGCTCTTCTAGCACTGCCACCTATTAGTTTCAAGAGACAGAGTCATTAATTTCTAAAGATGACTAAAAGAGGAGGAAAAATAAAATGAATTGAGCCACAAGGTGCTGACCTAGTGGATGAAAATTCATAGGTTAGAAGCTTGTTTATCCAGGTAGGGTGGTATTATTTTTGCACCATATTAGCAAACTCTCACTTAGGAGTAGCTCAATAGTTTCCAAACTCTTTCAATGGACAAGAAGCCACACTCTATGGTCTTACATTGCAGGTTTCAGAAAACTCAATTGTTGAGGCATTTAACCTTCCACAAGAAGGAGAGAGGTGGTTTAAAGGTAAGGTTATCACTGGAGGAGACCTCAATAGTTTCCTCAAGGATGCACACAGAGATCCAAATTGGGCAAAGGGAATTTCAATTAGTTATCTCAAAAATGACTGAGCATAAGTTGTTAAACTTATCAAGATATATCTCACTTGTGAAAGGAGGTATACAGTTGTGTTTCTTTATCATATGAGGTTTATTTTTCATGTTGCAGGTATGAATACCTTAAATCTTCCATAATTCTTGCTGAAGATTCTGACAAAGATGTTAGCAAGGATCCAAAATCACATCGTTTTTTTAGAATATAGCTTGTATCATCAAGCTCTCATCAAGGTTCTAGTTGAATAAGAGTTAAGGAAAATAAATCAAACCCGGGACCATTTCTTGTTTTATAGGGCAGGAAAACCTACACCTACACCTCCAGTTTCACAACAACACCCTCAGCCTGCAAAGAGAACCAAGAGGAAGGCCAAAAAGGAAAACATCCATAAGGCCAAGAGCAGGAAAGAAAAGGTTTCTGCATTAAAGGCTGAGAGAAATTTGGATAAAGGAGAGAGATCCTTAGTAACTAAACCCAAGTCACCATAACAGAACGTGTTTCTGAACCATAAAGGAAGACTGAACGTGTTTTTTAAAGGAAGACTGAACGTGTTTCTATTCTTTATCTTTTTCTCTGTTGGCAGGTTTTTCTTTGAGGGAAAGTCTATTAGCAGCGTAGTGTTTGTGCTTATTAGGATCTGCCTGCTCTTCATAGGACGAACAGCTTGGTTTTGTTTTATGTCATTTATCAGTTTCTGGACCATGCATAGTTTCTCACTATGTATCTGTCATTGTATACAAACTACTGGGTTTGTCTTTCAGAACACACAACAATGTGTTTTTCTCATTGTAATTTTATAACTCACCTGCAGTAAATAAAATTATGCTTTTTTCTCGAGGAAAAAAAACTAAACCCAAGTCTATGAAAATGGTGCCCCCCATTCCTCCTTTTCCTAATTTCTACACCAGAGCTTGAAGAGGAAGGTCTGCAAATGCATAAAAATCTAAAGTGCAGATGCTACCAGAAATTCTAGAAGCAGATACTCAGCAAAAGATGCAGAAAGAGTATCAGCTTGTTAGGTTCCTATAAATTATAGGATCTCGAGGTGATTGAGTATTTTATATTTGAAATTTCATATTGTACATGAATTTCAATATTAAAACTATTTATCAAAAAATATATAAAATAAAAGAGGGTATGTTGAAAAAAGAAATAAAGAAAAGGACAAAAAGATAAGAAAAAGTTGAAAAGAATTTAAATAAAAACCACAAAATAATAATACTGAAAGAACTGCAAGTCAAAATGCCACTACTGATAAGTTAGTTTGTTCAATTCATACAGTCTAAGCATGATTGAACAAGTTTGAATTTATGTTGAATAGGATAGTGAATAAATAGTTTCCAAACAAAATAATCTTGGTAAATTAGTAGCTAGGTAGAAATGAAATTGATTCAACGGTGAAATATGAATCAATAGGTGAAATAAGTTTAAAGTAAGATATATTTTCATAAAAATATGATCTAGGTCTGCTAGCTCAAATGAACCCTGTAAAATAAAAGATGAAAAATGTTAGTTTAGAAGAAAAGGTTAGGTAGAAAGAGAAAGGTGACTTTGGAAAAGGCATGAAATTTTATCCTAAGTTACATTGCAAAAACATTTCATATGCTAGAGGACAGAAAATGAATAATATTTTTATCCTAAAGTTCAAAGGTTTGACCTCAAAAAGTGTATTTACTACATTTTTCTCATTTCCATAATTTTTCACCCATTCATACCATCCCTTTTCATATTTTATGTCATTTCCCGAACCCACCATTTATCCCATCACACCATAATTAAACCCCCGCCACCTTTCCCGTCATCCTAAACGATATATTTTAATCTGACGACCAATATCACTTTTTGGCCCCCTCACACCACCCAGAATTTACCGTCAAGGGGGAGGGGGGGTCTAAAATGGTCGGTATTAGAACTCGGACCCACAGCTACATGGCAAGCGATGGTGAGTTCACACCCCCCCCTACTGAAACCGCTTACCACGCCCTCCCCCCTCCAAAAGAAGTTTTTTGCGACAACCAAAACCATCCTCGTGACCGATATACCTCTGCCTATCTAGGTTGGCCACGTCGTCCATCCGTTTCTCCCAGAAATCATCTCCTCTCCTACTCAAATCAACCATTAAGTAATTTAATTACTTAACCATTAACCAACGGACTTGCGCCATGAACAATAGAAACCCAGGGAAACTATAAACTTCCTCCTCCCACCAATTTCAAAACTTTACTGTGCTCTCCTAATACTATTCCTATAACATGTTTTCATTTAAAATTGTTACAGGTCCAAGAAAAGCAGGGAAAGACATCAATTATTTCATATCACAGTAATTTCCTCCATTCTTCTACTTTTTCCATTCTAATTTCCTTTATGTTCCCTGCATACTTGTACAATTCGCAAATTAATCATTTTTTGCAGCCTGAAATAGTCATGCCTCCCAAAAATAAAGTTTAGGAACCAATTAACCCCATGGTTCACCCTCCTGTAGACCTGGACCATATCATCCTTGCAGATAGAGACTTCAAAATCCATGAGACCCTCTGTGAATTTGACCTATTTGATGTTTATTGTTGGTTAGAGGATAAATCAATTAATGAAGCTGATGACATTGGATCGTGGGACACCTATCTGCCTTACTACATTTTCCCTAAAACCCACAATGCCCCTGAATTCATTAGAAAATGCCTTGTTATGTCCCTGATCAAAGAGTTGTAATTGCCCCAACTGGTGAAGTCTTATTTATAGCCAATGCCCAATCCATTATCCAAATGATGCAGGGACCCTCAGCAAAAAAAAATACAACACATTTTTCTCATGAATCCCTCATAGAGCTATACCAGAAGCTAGATTTCGCAGCCAAAACTCTTGAATTTTTCTTGACTGAAAATAACCCTTTACCCAAGAAAAACCCTCCATATACTTCATCTATATTCCCTAAAATAACAAAGCATATAGTCACTATTCTTTCATATCTTCTTAGGTATCACTCTGACTAGTGGGTGGATGAGGCAATTATAGGCCTTTTGTCTATATTGTCCACAGATTCTAAGCCCTCTATTATGTTTAAATTCAGCCAATTCCTAGCAGACAACATCCACGACCAATTTTTAAAGTTTACATGTTTTTATATTTTCAGGCAGAAATATTTCAATTTGACATGAAGAAGATGGGTGATGATGGACACCCACAATCTATCATATTCTGGAGCACTCTATTGATGAAAGAACAACAAAAGTAAAACTATAAACAATTCATTGAGTTGTTTGTACATCTAGCCATGAGTATTCTAAGTAGCATAGTTGAGCCTAGAATAAGTGAAGATATCAAAAGGATTATGTAGCTTTCATATCAAGCTAAAACTGGAGATTGGTACTTATACCAGAATTACACAGAGCTGAGGATTTATGGATGTGAATTACCTCCCTACAAATTGCCAAAATTCCTCCCAATGATGATTTTTGCATTGGAGTATATCAGGCTAATGCTAAATTCTCACGAGGTCCATTTTGTTTCGGCAAAGAAGAAGTCACAATTCAATATCAAGTCTAAAATTGGACCATTCGTATGCAACAGTAGGGCAACAAGAGAGGAAGAAGATAAAAGATTGAAAGAGATGAAATTCACCCATGACTTCACATGGTTTTATGATCCATTTGGGATCATTTCTAAAATGATGGTGGAAAACAAGTCTACACCCTACATTCACACTCACGGGCCAAAAATAGAGCAATTCATGAATCAAACAGAATGGGAAGAGAATACTTTGCAGTATTCCGAGGAGAGGGCCATATCAACTTTAGGATTACAAACCCTATGCCACAACAAAAGCAGGACAAAGAGGATAATAAAGAAGCAACAAGAAAGAGGTAGAGGGAAGATCAGTCCCCTTCAGTGAATGATACTTCCAATAATGAATTTAAAATGAAATACAGGAAAAGAGCCAAGATCCATATGGATATTGATCATGGAAAATAAGCAGAGAAGGAGACAATTATCAACATCACAAACACTACATGATCTTCTCCAGTAGGTGGTCATCCCATTTCTTCCCATACTAATTCAACTGCTGTGCCAAATCAGTAGCAAGCTCTTTAAATATCCACATCGAATGTTGCTTCAGGAGAAAAGGAAAAGACAATTTTTGATACCTTCAGGGAAATCAAACTAAGGAATGAAATTTTGAAGAATAGCACATACACCCAGTTCTGGAAGCAAACTTCCAGCTCTCAGAGCATACATTTATCATCATTTGACTCATAAAAAGGGAAAATTCACATGGCATTCTTGGAAGCTCAAACTTCAAAGCCTAAGATAGTAGCTTACTACAAGAAGACTTCATTCGAATTTAGTATCAAGGATATTCATCCCATCGGCCAGATGGAAATGCATAAAAAAACAGGGGAAATGATACCTTCTACACTAAAAAATACAACAATGAATTTGTCTAAGTTGTAGGTGTCATTAGAAAATATTCAGTCACAGCTTAAAATGGAGAATATATCTTCTATGTCCAAGGATACAAGGATAAAATCCTTGGAGGAATTGGTTGTAAAGATGGGATATGATCCCTACATTATGCAGGCTATGGAAGATATAATCAAAAAGAAAAATGCAGATATATTAGCATTAAGGAAGCAACTAAAAATGTCAACCACAAAAGATCCACTCGCAAAGGAAATTGAAGAGACAGAGTCCCATAAATAAGATATGATGAAACTCATCATGGAGAAAACTACCCAGCTAAAGAAAATGGAAACTGAGATGGATAAAATGATCAAAGAAAAACATCAAGCTGCAAAAACATGTATTGCCCCTTTAGAGGTTGTACCCCTTACAGCCATTCCTACATCAACAAATTCTACAACTAACACAGGAGATGTTGCAAATCAACTAGCAAAATCAATGGAGAATATGTCACTACAATCAGAATAAATTAAAAGACTGCAGGATCAAAAAAAAAAATTTGCAAGACCAGATGGTAAGGACTAAGACTCCCCATGCAACATAATTACAGAGAATTCAGAAGCAGATAGAAAATTTACAGAAGTCTCAAAGGGAATCCTCCCTTGGCAACACCCATTGGGAATGAAATTTTGCCATATATCCAAATTATTTTTTAGAAAAAATAATTGATTGAGAAAGCTAATAAGGCCATTTCCACTATAAGTGAAGAGTTGGGAGATATTCCTGAGATAGGAAACAACATCATTAAATTTATGAATTCCAAAAATAGATATGAACTTAATGATCTGAGAGTACATGACAAGACAGAAACAATCTTAGAAGTGAAAAAGGTTCTTACAAAAAAGAACTTAGTTCAACATCTTGAGGAAAAATGTCATGGGTTGGAAATTGCAGTCACCAGGTTTTTTAACATAATTGAGCCATTAACCAAGAGGGGTTTGCCTTCTTTATTTGTTATCAATGAGAAACTGATAACCAAGGATGATTATGTAAATAATCTTAAAGAAATTACAAAGGATACAACCAAATTTTCAAACCTTAAAGGTGCTATGACAGGGAGAGATTTTCTAGAAGCTATGAGTAACGACATTTTCATTCAGCATGACATAAAGCATATATTTGTGGTCAAACCAAAATTTGATAGATATACGGAGGTAGATGAGATCTATCAAAAGGCCACAAAGACAAATATTCTTGATGAAGATTAGTGGGATATGTTGTGCGAGTATCAGGAAGAGTAAAGACTAGCTACAACCAACACAACAGCCAGCGCATCAAACATATTAGATCGTGCAACAATTGTTTCCTAGATGAAAGTGCCAAATGTCCATATGTCTTTAATGATTCCACCTTTTTTTGTCACATTGGTCAAATACTGTTATTTTTGTAGTTAATAACAGATTTCTTGTTTGATACGGCATTCTTTGTAGAATTAGTATAAATACTTCATGTATTCGAAGTATTCAGGGGTTGGACTCTGATCATTGTAATAATTTCTATTTAGAATTGTACTTTTTTAGAGATTTTGGTACATCAATAATAAGAAGACCATTCATAGGATACTTGTGTTATATGTTACTAGTGATGTTTTTCCTTTTGTGACAGTTGTTTTCTTTGTTTCTCTTTAATGTGCAACATTTTAATCTAATTGTAAAACAAAAATTGAAGAATAAGATTTTTTATCTGAACACCTTATTTTTGGATGTATTTATAATATATGTGTTCTCTTCTAAAATCATCATTGATAAATTCTTAAATGATTCTCAATCATTACTAAATTCACCATCGCTCCATTTCATAATTCATTTAGAATTAAAAGATCCAGTAATTGTAACTAGCTTTCCCTGTGACTACTCTTTAAAAAATTGATGCAACATCTAGCCTTTATATGACTCCATAGCCCAATGGAAAGGAATTAATTTAAACAGACCCACCAATCTAACCAATCAAACCAAACAATCCAACAAACAAACAAATAATTCAGCACTATCATAACTAGCCTAATATCAATTAAGGAAACAAAGCTAAATTTGAAAGAGAGATCCCTCTATGAAGATGGCAGGGCTAGATCCCAACTTAAAACGTGGTTTTGATGTTGTCCTACATAATTATTCTTCCAATATTAATATTATAGAATTATAACATAGTGGAGACCATACTGGGGAACGAATTGAAAAAATTGTCATTTATTTCGAATTCTAAAACCCTGGTTCAAAAACTTTGTATGATAGAAATATTTCAAGAAGACTAGTTTTCTTTCATTTTTGTAAATAATCAGAGTGTGCATGCATTAGGTTTTAATTTTGGCTCCCAAAAGAGCCTACACTAGATCTCATCCTGACCCAAATCTTGCAACTATAGTGGACAATCCTGAAAAACTTTTAAGAAGAACCAGAAAACCAAGGAATCAAGGGATAAATTACCCTCTTTCTATAACAAATTCTCTTCCTGAAATGTTTGATACTATACAAGACATTGAATTTGACTTAAATTTTGAACAAGGTTTATTTGGGACTAAATCTGAGAGTCGGTTAGATAAGACAATACTTGATCCATCAATTTTACAACAAAGTCTCGTGAGAGAAATTTCTTTACAAAATAAATCTGACCTTCAACTTCTCCAGGATTTTGATGACCTTCAAGATCTGGTAATAAGCTTTACTTCAATATTCGAATACGTGTATTTTCAACAATCAGTTGAATTATCTGCTTTAACCTTAGCAGCCTCCTCTATAGCCTCTCAGTGTACACACCCTAAGTCATATAGTCCTACTGCTTTTGTGATCTCCACCACTTCTCCTTTCTTTTCTCATAAAAGTACACAAACCCCATCACATCTATATCCTTCCAATATCCACCCCACTTCACCTACTTCTCATCCTCCCCCACTTATTGTTAATCCCCCTCTAGTTACTCCTCCACCAATCATGGCAGCAAGGTATGCTCCATTGGTGTTACCTGCACCTCTGGCAAACATGCCACTGGATTATCATTCAAAAGTTCCACAATTTGATGGGATTGGTCCTTTAACAGCCCAACAACATATAGACAAGATGAATTATTTTTTTGACCTTCAAGAAGTATATGAAGAGAGTGTTAAGTTAATAATGTTTGCTCAAAGTCTTAGTGGAGAAGTAAGGAAATGGTTTAAAGGTTTGACTACAAATAGTATTAATGATCTTCCTGCATTCCATTAGACATTCCTTAATAGGTGGGAAGTTAAGAAAAACCCTCTTCATATTTTTTCTGAATATGAAAGCATTAGGAGGGCTCCAGGTGAAAGTGTTCAAGATTACTACACTAGATTCAATAGTTTGTATAATGCAATTCCTACTCACATAAAACCACCACAAGTTTTAGCCTTAGTCAAATTCCCAGATGTTTTTGAGGCAGAAATTTCTTACCAACTCAAAGAGATAAATTCAACAACATTATAAGAAATGCAGAGGGATGCAGTGAGCATAGAAGCCAATCTGTTAGCAAAAAGGGCTAGAATGGGAAGTGAGAGAAGAGTTACCATAAGATATGAACCTACAACTTCCTCAGCTAATGCAAAGATAGGTGCCTTAACAAGAACTATAGAAATAATGATGGAGAGGATTATACTAAATGATAGGATTGCTCCCAGAGAAAACCAGCCTGCACCTCAAAATCGTAATCAAAGTCCCAGAAGAAATCCTCCTCAGATAAGACAAAGAGAACAAAGAGGCCTTGATCAGCATATTAGGCCTCCATTTAAGGAGAATTATGTTGATGAATATGGGGAAATAGCTGAAGAAATAGAAGAAAACAAAATAATTTAATGGGTGTAAATGAAGATGATATTGTTTTTCTCACTCAAGAAGAACAGGAATCATTCTTTTTAACCCAAACTGAACTTGAATCTGAAGAGTCTGATGAGTACAAAGAAAGATTTGAAAATTCCATCATGGAAGTTCATAGGTCATACAATCTTAGGAGCAAGAAAAATTTAGACACATGTAATAAAAATAACACTGAAAACCAAAAATAACACTGAAAACTCTGCCAAAAAGGTCTCTGAGTCTGATCCTAAGAAAAGCTCAAAAAGTCCTAAGAAAGGTGTAGATAACTCAGAAAAAAATATCATCGAAAGCCATGCTAAAAGAACATTTGATATTTCTTCCAAAACTACCCAAACTGATGTCCCTACCACTAGTCAACAAACAGAACTTGCCACAAAAATAGTTGCTGAAAAGTCTGATTTTTCAAATCTTCTTAAGATTCAAACACGATTCAGTATTGAACACGAACTTGCCAAATTGAAAATTTATATCCCCTTAACTAAATTAATAAACAAAAATGTGTACAAGACTCAGGTCATTGAAAGCATTAAACATAGGGGAAAACACATATACTGTTAATCTGAATGATGACCAACCAAAACTTTTGTTTGGACCAGAAGTTGATGGTAAACCATAAGAAGGAGGTGTCCCTCCATTTTATGTCAGTCTCAATGTTCATGACAAGATTCTCCACAATACAATGATGGATTCAGGTGCATCTCATAATTTAATCCAAAAGTTGTTATGGAGAAACTTGGCCTTGAAATTACTAGGCCTTACAAAGACTTATATTCATTTGATTCTAGAAAAGTTAGATGTTTAGGTCTTATTAAATATCTATGTGTCACTTTAGCTCAAATCCTAGCTAAGAGTCTAGTAATGGACATAGTAGTAGCTGACATTCCTCCTAAGTATGGCATGTTGTTATCATGCTCATGGGGAGAAAAGTTACAAGGGACCCTACAAATGGACATGTCTTATGCCACAATACCAGTGTTTGGTCAAAAGATAAGATTATATAGGGAAACCTTAATGAAGTGTATGGTGAGTAGTCAAGAGAAACCACATAACTACCCCCTTTACTCTATTCATTTTGACCTTGACTCCTTCATTATTTATAATGATGGAGACATTGATGCACAAGTCACCAAGGCAAAAAATGACTCTAATGAAAAACGGAAAAGTCAAATACAAATTGTACAATAAAAACACTGAAACTGAGCCTTTTTGAAACATGAGCTTTGATGGCTCTTGTGGCAAAGCAGGTTCAGGGGTCGTTGTTTAGGTGTGCAATTTAGGGAATAATAATGCAGAAGGTCATTCCTACAAACTCAAATTTCAGTGCACTAATAACATAGCAGAATATGAGGCACTTCTCTTAGGATTGCAATTGTTGAAAATTTTAGGAGCTAAAAGGATTTATGTTCATGGGGATTCTGAATTAATTATAAAATGGATCAAAGTAGAATATGCTGCAAAACATCCTAGATTGGGAGCATACAGAAATGTTGTGCTTGACTTTATAAGAAGTTTTGAAGAATATGATCTTGCTTTCATTCAAGAAATCATAATATCGTAGCTAATGGTTTGGCTTTTTCAGCAAGCACATGCAAGTTGCCTCATCCCAACAGACAATACACAATAGAAGTTAAACATCGTCCAGTTGTACCTGATAACATGAGATATTGGAAAGTATTTAGAAATGACAAAAATATTGAAATTTTCTTGCAGTCAAAGGATGAGTTTGAATATAGTAGTATATATTTAGATTGTGAAGTATAAATTCAAACTGATGTACAAGTTAGAATAGATAAACATTTTGATGTCTCTGATGTAAATATTTCAGCAAATAAAATTTTACATAAACTAGAATTGCATGAAAAAGACCCAGAAAAAGAGGAATTTGAGGTACTTCAGCTTAAGGATAATGTCCTACCTAGAGGTCTTGTCCCATTAGAAGAAATTTTTGATTTCAACGATGTAGCAAGAAATCCAAAAATAGAACCTAAAGGAGAAAACATAGAAGAATGTAACATAGGTAGTGAACAGAATCCCAAAATGATAAAACTGTCAAAACCAATGCCTATTGTTTCGAAACAAAGGTACATAGCTTTGTTCAAAGAATTCATAGATGTCTTTGCATGGAGTTATGAAGACCTGAAAGAATATGACAATAGTATCATACAACATAAAATCCCAATCAAAGAAGATCGAAAACCATTTAAACAAAAACTTTGTAGGATAAACTATGTCCTAATGCCCTTGGTTGAGAAAGAAGTGAAGAAAATGTATGATGCTAAAATCATAGTTCCTCTTAGATATTCTAAATGGGTATTTAGCATTGTGCCTACAAGGAATAAAATTGGAGAAATCAGATTATGCATTGATTTCGGAAATCTAAACAAGGTCTCACTAAAAGACAACTACCCATTACCAAAAATTGATCACATATTACAAAGGGTAGTAGGATCTAGTAGGATTTTCTTATTAGATGGTTTCTCAGTATATAACCAAGTCTTAGTGCATCCCTATGATCAGGATAAAATTGCCTTCACTACTCCATGGGGAACCTTCATGTATGTGAATATGCCCTTTGGGTTAATGAAAATTGGAGCCACTTTCCAGAGAGCAATGGATATTGCTATTGCTGATGAAATTGGACGTTTTTTGTGATTTATCTTGATGACATTACCATATATTCGAAAACTGATGAGAAACACTTGGCACATCTAAGAAGAGTTTTTGAAAAATTTAGAAGGTTTGGCATCTCATTAAATCCTAAGAAAACACTTTTTTGTCTTAAATAAGGAAATCTTCTTGGTCATATTATCTCTAAGGATGGTATTAGGATTGATCCTAGTAGGGTTGAAGGTATACTTAAAATCAGTCACCCAAGAAACATCAAATAACTTTAGTATTTTATTGGAAAAATCAATTTCCTAAGAATATTCATTCCTAACCTTGCATAACTTCTTAAAAACATAACCAACATGCTTAAAAAAATTCATAAATAAGTTTGAATATTGAAGCTAAACAATCTTTTGATTTAGTCAAACATGCATTGACAAAAGATCCAGTGTTAATTAGCCCATATTTTACCAAAGATTTCATTATCTTTTATTTTTCTTCTGAACACACTATTGCAGCTGTCCTATTGCAGAAAAACAGTGAAGGATTTGAACAACCTATTGCATTATTTAGAAATGCTGTAAGAGATGCCTCTTTGAAATACAATATTATGGAAAAATAGGCCTTTGCATTGGTTAAAGCAATAAAATATTTTAGAGTATATATTTTACACTCCCATATTATTGCTTATGTGCCTAATTTAGTGGTCAAAGACATTTTAACATAGAATGGACCTGATGGAAAGCGAGGCAAATGGATTTCCATCATTCTAGAATACGACTTAGAAATCAAACCCACCAAGTTGATCAAAGGACAGGGACTGGCCAAACTGATGGCTGAGTCAAATTTTCATGCACTAGATATCAACATTGTTTATTCATTGGATGATAAAGAGGAACAGGTGAATCCACAAATCGATGAATCATTCCTAAATTCACCCTGGTATGCATACCTCTTATATGTTTCATTCAATTTAAATGCTCCTCCTGGTCTGACAAAAACCAAGGCAAGATTTCTGAAGTTGAAAGTAATGAAATTTTGCATTATAGAACATGTCTTATATTGGAAAGACGCTAGGGGTATTTTACTCAAATTCTTGTTAAAAGATGATGCAGGAAAAGTCATGTAGGAGTTCCATGAAGGTGACTGTGGTGGACATCTTTATTGGAAAACCACTACAAATAAAATTCTTAGGGCTGGTTTTTATTGGCCCATGTTTTTCCCTGACATACAAAAGATGGTAACTGCATGTCATAAATGCCATATTTTTGAAGGAAAGCGAAAATTGTTTCCCCTGCCATTAAAGCCTATCTTTGTTGAAAGTCCTTTCCAACAATGGGGAATGGATTTCATTGATGAAATTCATCCTCCTTCCTCTGCCTAGCATAATTAGATTCTTACTGCCACTGACTAATTTACCAAATTGATAGAGGCCAACCCTTCCAAAGCTACAACTGATTATGTTATTATTAAATTCCTTGAAACTAATATCCTTTCCAGATTTGGATGTCCTATAAAACTCATCACGGATAATGCTACAACCTTTAAATCCAAGAAAATGGTTGAATTTTGTCATAAATACCACATTACTCTGGGAAATCCAACAACTTATTACCCTCAAGGTAATGGGTTGGTTGAATCCTCAAATAAAATTTTGGTAAACATCATCAAAAAGTTGTTAAAAGACAACAAGAAATCTTGGCATAACAATTTGGTCAATGCACTTTGGGCTGACAGACTTACTACCAAAAAATCAATTGGAATGTCACCATACCAATTGGCCTATGGAATGGATGCAGGTTTTCCATCCTCTTTAGGAGTTCCAGTCATGAAAATAATTCAAGAAATACAGGCTAAACCAAATGATGTACAGAGAAGGATCAATCAAATTATCCAGTTACAACAATCCAGAGAAGAGGTCTATAATAGGACCCAAGTTGTTTAGGAAAATATTAAGAAGAGCTTTGACAAAAGAACAAAGGCTGATGATTTTAACATTTCTAGGACAAAGTGTTGAAATGGGATTCTAGAAGAGAATACAAAGGTAAACATGGAAAATTTGACAACCTTTGGCTAGGACCATACATTATTTATGTTTTCAGGGGAAATAATGCATATTTCCTTAAATATCTAGATGGAACAGAGATACCTAGAGGTCCTGTCAATGGAAGGATGTCGAAGCATTAATTTTCTTAAGCATACAGTTTTATCCTTCATCATTGTAAATATCATAGTTTTTACAGTTTGGATTGGGTAACTTATTAACAAAGGTTGAAGCCTGTGGGGAAGGCCCCAAGCCTGGTTCGATGAGCTACCATAAGTATTTTAAAAGAAATCAGATGAAGACATTGTAGGAATGGAGTACTCAAGGCTATTGATCTTATGTTCTTGACATTTCACTTGGAGAAGTGTCATCCCTAGCTGGAGCCACTGTTAGAGTCCTATAGATTATAGGATCTCGAGGTGATTGAGTATTTTATATTTGCAATTTCATATTTTACATGAATTTCAATATTCAAATTATTTCCAAAAAAATATGAAAAAGAAAAAAGGTTATGTTGAAAAAGAAATAAAAAAAGGACAAAAAGACAACAAAAAAAAATTGAAAAGAATAAAAAACAAAATAAAATAAAAACCCCACAAAAGAATAATACTGAAATTTCTACAAGTCAAAATGCCACTACTGATAAGTTAGTTTGTTCAGTTCATACAGTCTAAGCATGATTGAACAAGTTTGAATTCTTGTTGAATATGATAGTGAATAAATATTTACCAAACAACTTAATCTTGGTAAATCAGTAGTTATGTATAAATGAAATTGATTCAACAGTGAAATTTGAATCAATAGGTGAAATAAGTGTAGAGTAGGATAGATTTTCATAAAAATATGATCTAGGTCTGCTAGTTCAAATGCACCCTGCAAAAGAAAAGATGAAAAATGTTAGTTTAGAAGAAAAGGGTAGGTAGAAAGAGAAAGGTGACTTTGGAAAAGGCATGAAATTTTATCCTAAGTTACATTGCACAAACATTTCATATGCTAGAGGACAACAAATGGATAAGAGTTTTATCCTAATGTTTGAAGGTTTAACCACGAAAAGTGTATTTACTACATTTTTCTCATTTCCCTAAGTTTTCACCCATTCATACCATCCCTTTTCATATTTTATTTCATTTCCCCACCCCACCATTTATCCCGTCACACCAAAATTAAACCCCTGCCGCCTTTCTTTTCATCCTAAACCATATCTTTTAATCTTATGGCCAATATCACTTTTCAACCCCCCCACACCATCCAGACTTTATCGTCGAGGGGGGGGGGGTCTGAAATGGGCGGTATTAGAACTCGGACCCACAACTATATGGCGAGCGATGGTGAGTTTGCACCCCCCCTACTGAAACCGCTTACCACACTGTCCCCCCTCCGAAGGCGATCTTCTCTGACAACCAAAAACATCCTCTTGACCATTATACCTCTACCTATCTAGTTACGCCATCTCATCCATCTGTTTCTCCCACCAATCATCTCTGCTCCCACTCAAATCAACACATTATCTGCTCCCACTCAAATCAACACGTTAAGTAATTAAATTACTTAACCATTAACCAACAAACCTATGCCATGAACAATGGAAACCTAGCGAAACTATAAACTGCCTCCTCTCACCTGTTTCAAAACTTTACCATGCTCTCCTAATACTGTTTTTACATCGGGTTTTCATTTAAATTTTTTACAAGTTCAAGAAAATCTGGGAAAGACATCAATTATTTGCAGATCATGGTAATTTCCTCCATTCTTTTGCTTTTTCCATTCTAATTTCATTTTTGTTCCCTGCATACATGCACAATCAGCAAATTAATCATTTTTTGCATCCTGAACTAGTCATGCCTCCCAAAAAGAAAGGTCAAGAACCCTTTAACCCCATGGTTCACCCTCCTTTAGACCTGGACCATTTCAGCCTTGCATACAAAGATTTCAAAATTCACGAGACCCTCTGTGAATTCGACCTATTTTATGTTTACTTTTGGTTAGAGGATAAATTAATTGATGAAGCTGATGACATTGGATTGTGGGACACCAATCTTCCTTACTACATTTCCCTAAAACCCACAATTCCCCTGAATTCATCAAAAAATGCCATGTATGCTATGTCCCTAATCAAAGAGTTGTAATTGCCCCAACTAGTGAAGTCTTATTTACAGTCAATGCCCAATCCATTATCCAAATGATGCAGGGACCCTCAGTAAAAAATACAACACCTTTTTCCTGTGAAGCCCTCATAGAGCTATACCAGAAGCTATATTTCACTAAGAGAGCCAAAACTCTTGAAATATTCTTTACTAAAGATACCCCTTTACCAAGAAAAACCCTCCATATTCCTCATCTATATTTCCTGATAGAAAAAAACATATAGTCACTATTCTTTCATATCTTCGTGGATATTACTCTCACCAATGGGTGGATGAGGCAATTATAGGATTTTTGTCTATATTGTCCACATATTATAAGCCCTCTATTATTTTTAACTTCATTCAATTCCTAGCAGACATCATCCATGACCAATTTGTAAATTGTCATACAAAGGAGGTGTTTAAGTATACTTTTTTCATTGTTTACATGTTTTTATATTTTCAGATAGAAAGATTTTAATTTTCCATCAAGTAGATGGATGATGATGGAAACCCACAGTTTGTAATCTTCTGGACCACTCTATTGATGAAGGAAAAAGAAGAGTACAACTGTAAACAGTTCATTGAGTTGTATGTACGTCCAGCCATGAGTATTCTAAGCAGCACATTTGAGCCTAGAAAAAGTGAAGATATCAAAAGGATTATGCAACTTTCAGATCAAGCTAAAACAGGAGATTGGTACTTATACCAGAATAACACAGAGCTAAGGATTTATGGATGTGAATTACCTCCCTACAAATTTCCAAATTCCTCCCAATGAGGATTTTTGCCTTGGAGTATATCAAATAGATGATAAATGCGGATGAGGTCCATTTTTTTTCAGCAAAGAAGAAGTCACAGTTCAAGATCAAGTATAAAATTGGACCATTAATATACAACAGCAGGGTAGTAGGAGAGGAAGCTAATAAAAGATTGAAAGAGATGAAATTCACCCACATATTCACATGGTCTTATGATCCATTTGGGATCATTTATAAAATGAGGGTGGAAAACAAGTCTACACCCTACATTCACACTCATAAGCTAGAAATAGAGCAGTTCATGAATCAAACAGAATGGGTAGAGAATACTTTGCAGGAGGTCGAGGAGCAGACCATTTCACTTCAATATTACAAACCCCTGGGCCACAACAAAAAAAATACAAAGAGGATAATAAATAAGCAACAAGAAAGAGGCAAAGGCAGGATTAGTCACCTTCAGTGACTGATACTTCCAATAAATAATTTAAAATGAAATACTAGAAAATAGCCAGGATCCATATGGATATTGATCAGGGCAAAGAAACAGAGAAGGAGACAATTATCAACATCACAGACACTCCAGAATCTTCTCCAGTAGGTAGACAGCCCATCTCTTCCCCTACTACTTCAACCACTGTGCCAAATCAATAGCAAGCTCTTCAAATCTCCACATCCAATGCTTCTTCAGGAGAAAAGGAAAAGACATTTTTTTATACCTTCAAGGAAATCAAACTAAGGAATGAAATTTTGAAGAACAACACATACACCCAGTTCTGGAAGCAAACTTCCAGCTCTCAAAACAAACTTTTATCAGCATTTGACTCAGAAAAAGGTAAAATGCATATGGCATTCCTAGAAGCTCAAAATTCAAAGCCTAAGATAGCAACTGACTACAAGAAGACTTCATTCGAATTCAGCATTGAGTATATTCATCCCATCGACCAGATGGAAATGCATAAACAAGCAAGTGAAATGATCTCTTCTACACTAACCAATACAACAATGAATTTGTCTAAGTTGCAGGTGTCATTAGAAAATGTTCAGTCACAACTTAAAATGGAGAAGATCTCTTCTATGTCCAAGGATACAAGGATAAAATCCTTGGAGGATTTCGTTGTAAAGATGGGATATTATCCCTCCAATGTGCCAGTTGTGGAAGATATAATCAAAAAGAAAAATGTAGATATATCATCATTAAGGAAGCAACTGAAAATGTCAGCCACAGAAGATCCACTCACAAAGGAAATTGAGGAGATAGAGTCCCAAAAATCAGATATGATGAAACTCATCATGGAGCAAACTGGCCATCTAAATAAAATGGAAACTAAGATGGAGAAAATGATCAAATAAAAAGAAAGTTGCAAAAACACATATTTCCCTTTAGACGATGTACCCCTTACAGCCATTCTTGCATCAACAACTTCTACAACTAAAACAGGAGATGTTGCAGATCAACTAGCAAAATCAGTGGAGAATATGTCACCACAATCAGAAGAAATTAAAAGACTGTAGGTTCAAAAAAAAAAATTGTAAGACCATATGGTAAGGACTGAAACTGCCCATGCAAAAAAATTACAGAGAATTCATAAGCAGATAGAAAATTTACTGAATTCTCAAAGGGAATCCTCCATTAGCGACACCCTGGTTCAAGCTAAAGAAATTATATCGACCAACATTAGTGAAGCCATGAATGTAATTTGGCCATATATCCAGATTATTCTTTAGAAAAAAGAATTGATTGAGAAAGTTAATAAGGCCATTTCCACTATAAATGAAGAGCTGGGAGATATGCCTGAGACAACCAACAACATCATTAAATTTATGAATTCCAAAAATAGATATGAACTTGATGATCTGGGATTACATGACAGGACAGAAGCAATCTTAGAATTGAAAAAGGTTCTTACAAAAAATAACTTAGTTCAACAGCTTGAGGAAAAATGTCATGGGTTGGAAATTGTAGTCAGCTAGTTTTTTAACAGAATTGAGGCATTAACTAAGAGGGGATTGCCTTCTCTGGTTTTTATCAATGACAAACTAATAACTAGGGATGATTATGTAAAGAATCTTAGATAAATTGCAAAGGATACAACAAAATTTTCAAACATTAAAGGTGCTATGGTAGGGAGAGATTTTCTAGAAGCTATGAGTAACAACATTTTCATTCAGCATGAGATAAAGCATATCTTTGTGGTCAAACCAACATTTTCTAGATATACAGAGGTAGATGAGATCTATCGTAAGGCCACAAAGATAAATATTCCCGATGAAGATCAGTGGGATAAGTTGTGCGAGTATCAGGAAGTGTAAAGGCCAGCTACAACCAACACAACAGTCAACACATCAAACATATTAGATCATGCAACAATTGTTTCCTAGATTAAAGTGCTATATGTCCATATGTCTTTAATGATTCCACCTTTTTTGGTCATGTTGGTCAAATACTGTTATTTTTTTTAATTAATAACATATTTCCTATTTGATACGAATTTCTTTGTAGAATTAGTATAAATACTTCATGTAATCGAAGTATTAAGGGGTTGGACTCTAATCATTGTAATCATTTTCTATTGAGCATTGTACTTTTCAAGAGCTTCTGGTACATCAATAATAAGAATACCATTCACATGATACTTGTGTTATATGTTACTGGTGATTTTTTTCCTTTTGTGACAATTGTTTTCACTATTTCTCTTTATTGTGCATCATTTTAATCTAATTGTAAAACATAAAGTGAAGGATAAGATTTTTTATACGAACACCTTATTTCTAGTTGTATTTACGATATATATGTTTTCTTATGAAGTCTGATTGAGAAATTGTTAAATGTTTCTCAATCATTACTGAATTCACCATCGCTCCATTTCATAATTCATTTAGAATTAAAAGATCCAGTAATTGTAACTAGCTTGCCCTGTGACTACTCTTTAAAATTTTGATACATCATCCAACCTTTATCTGACTCCATAGCCCAATGGAAAGGAATTAATTTAAACAGACCTGCCAATCCAACCAATCAAGCCAAACAATCTAGCATCGTCATAACTAACCTAATATCAATTAAGAAAACAAAGCTAAATCTGAAAGAGAGATCCCTCTCTGAAGCTGGCAGGGCTAGATCCCAGTTTCAAAATCAATTTTGATGTTGTCCTATATAATTATTCTGCCAATCTTAAAATTATAGAATGATAAAATAGCCTACAAAATCTAATGAAGAACTCCTCAAAGATGTTGGATATGAGATCAATAGTAAGAAGAAGAAAGAAGAAGCTAAACCTATTTCTGGTACTAGAAAAAGGCATTCCAGAGACAAAAACAAGTTTAGGCTTAAGTCCAAGGCTCTACACAATCCAAGCTTAATGACAGAGGTCATTGATATAGAAGGTAAATCTGAAGGGTCAAAGAAAGAAAAATCCATGAAGAAAAACAAAAACAAAATCCCTTTAGAGAAGCATTTAGAACCCTCAAAGAGAAGAAAGATCCAAAAGGGTTCTAAGGAGGAGAAATCCATTGTCAAGGAAGCAGCCACAAGAACAACTAGATCAAAATCAGTTGCTAATAGCAAGACATACTTGGATAAACTTTCTAAAGCTTCAGCCCACTTGGAAGGAAGGTAAAAGGGTTTTTTTGATACAAACACATTTTTACTTATCAATCACAATTTTGAACGACAACTTAGATGTCAAAGAATTTAAGCCTACACATATTTTTCAGCATTTTCTGTGCATTTTTTAAAAAGAAACAAAGTTCAAACATAAATTCTAGTAGCATTCTAGTTTTTGCATAGTTACAGGTTGTTTCCAAAATTTATGGTAGTGCATGTTTTAACTGAATTTTGACACCTCTCGAAAAATTTTCTGAGGCAGTTAAGGAAGGATAAAGAACCATAACCAAATGGATATAATAAGTGATGGTGAAAGGTGTTTATCAGGTTGTTGGAGGTCTTATTAAATGGAGATACATGGTTATTTAAAGACCAAAGACACAAGGAGAAAAATCAGTAGAAAAAGGGGCAGCATGACAGCACACTCAACATTTCAGCCCAGATTTCTTCTTTTCTTTCTTCTACATCTGTCCTTTAAGTTAGATTTAGATGGGATATGGTTGTAATGTTTTATGACACCTATTTAATGTTAGGATTAGTGTTTCCTTATTTTTATAAGAGATGGAGTTGGTGCCTCTCTTTCTATATATACCATTTGTAAATATTATTTCCATGTTGGATGTTGGTCTACCTAAAGACTGAATATAATAAAGAAAAGCATTTTTTACTTCATGTTGGAGGATTTTTTGACTCAAGAATGATCTAATGTATGGCGTGTCTTCTTTATTTTTTAATTTCTTCTACATTATGAGTTTCACTAGTTAATAAGGTGTGAGTGAGAAGCTATTAAAGGATTTAATATTGAATTATATGCTTTCAGCTTTTTTCAAATCATATATGTGTTGTACAACATCTTAGTGAATATTTAATAAAGGATTTGTGGAATACTTTATACATGCAATATACTTTATTAATGTTGTTTACTTTTCATAAACAGAGTTTGTGCAAAGAGCCATCATCATAGCTATGTGACTGATTTAGGATATGAATATTTCCTATAATAGGTACCTAATATCCATATTCCTCATTTGTTACACTATGCTCCCTATACTACCAATTTACCCATACAATTTATACTTACCACAGCTTTCCAAATGCATGAAAGTTTTAAAGAATATAAAAAATCATTTCAAAATCCTTGAGAAGCCATCCCACCACTCAAAAAACCATTTAAAATTTGAAATGAACTATGATGTATAAGGCTTACTCCTTTTTCAGTTAAGGAGTGACTCCTTGTGCTAACACTTCCTATGTATGTTTATCTATTCATGCTAAATGATATATCTTCTTCTTTCATATATGTTTATCTTGTAAGTTTATGAGCGGAAAACATGTTTTTTCATGCTATGTTTTAGACAATGTTTACATTTCTATGTATATTTGCTTCTAAATGAATGAATTCACCTCAGTGCTCATTCAAACTCTCTTTCACGTCATCCTATACTCAATGACCTATTAAACATGCTTTCAAACTACCTATCTAGCCTCACATATTCTCTGCAAATTAACCTTGGAATTCATACCTAGAAAAAAACTCATACACAATATTCTCACTGAATTTTCTATCCAGCACTAAAAACATCAAAAAAATCCTATTTACAGAGCTTATATACCTAGCCTAAGATCATTAGATACTCAGTCATTCCTTTGACTTCAAAAGTGACAATGAGAGAGCCCTGTCCAGTCCTTCTAAGGCTCGCTACCTGACCTAAAGCCTGCTTTGTGGTTACCTTTTTCTAATCTCTTTTTCAGCCTTGGGAAGTTGGGGAGAGTGATAACATATAATATGCTCTAAAATATGGGTGTACTTGTAGTAGGCACAAATGAAAATATCTTCATGAATGTTTCCCAAGGCATATTTATTTCTGAAATTTGATGCAAAGCTATAAGCTTGACCAAACCATGGTGGAAAAAATTAGTGTGATGATCTTTGCCTTTACTTTGTACCTTTTCAGTCATTTTGACCAACCTCCTGAATATATAATGAGGCAAATTGAGTGGCTTGGTGGCAGTGAAATGCATCAATAGCCTTCTATGGTACTAGTACAATCTTGAGAATCTCCCCTCACATGTAAAATACTTCATAATTAGCTTCATAAAAGGGGAATACTTTTCAAGTAAATGCATAAAAGGAAAGATGTGTTCAAGATCATCTTTGCAATGAGGTTTTAAGAACATTTTATAGTTCTCAATGTCCAAATCCATCCCTTTGAACCAGATTTCTCCATGGTTCGGGATACATGTTGTTGAGGCTATAGAATCTGCTGATAAAGTGAACTCAATCCTTGCTATGATAGCCTTATCTCTCCTAAATATGGTGGAAAAAAGGCTTGTCAATTGAGCATGGCATCCTACCTCTTGGATTCTCTCACAAAACCTTAAACAACCATTGTTTTCAAAATATTTCTTAACATAAGGAGAAGCATTGATATCATACAAATTGGATGGCTCAAACCTAGAATTATGACCCCCATTATGGACCTTCTTCTCACCCTATATGATGTTTGTCAACAAGGAAAACCCTAGCTTGATGTGGTGGAAAGGGAAGGTGAAAAATTAGGAAAATAAGGGATAGTGGTATGGTGGTTTTAGGGACAGAAATGATATGGAAGGGAGTTAAGGGAAAATCCCTAAAAAATTTGGGGAGGTAGGGTGATGAGTTGGCTACAGGATGCAAGTGAAATTTATGGAAATGGGCATGGCAAATGTGCCAAAAAGGTTAGAACATAGAGTTTTCCTAGTTTCTCTGCAAAAACGTAGTGAAAAATAGGGTTTGAGTGAAAATCGTAGAAAGGATGGATATGAGTGATAGGTAGTGGTTTGGTAAGGTATATTAGTGATGATTGAAGGTTTTTAGATGATTAAAATAGGGTTTTCCCAACTCAAACTGGCCAAGTATGAAAGAAACCAAAAAACATAGTGGAGAAAACCTAAAGGAAGGAATCCACCCTTTGCTGAAGAAATTGACTTGAATGAGGTATGAGGAGAATTAACTTACTGATTTTTAGGTCTTTGAACCTTTGATAAATGATGAATTGACCCCTTGATATCTTTTTGGAGATTGGAAGAAAAATTGTAGCACACTTGCCAAAAGCGTAGTGCAGCTTCCAGAAGCATAGCATAAAGCAGTTAGAACAATTTTTTGTTGGTTGTCTTCAATATTTGATAGTTGTGGAGTGTTGTGAGTATGAGAGGGGAACTATATTGAAAAACAAAGGATTAAATGAACTCCAAAGCTTCATTTCCCTTTATAACTCAAAAAATTTTCTTTTTTTTGTCTTTTAGTGAAATCATAAACACTTTTTGAAAAAAAAACTTTTTTAAAACTTGATCATGTAGCCTACTTCTTGAGAAAAGACAAATTTCCTTTACTTTATTTTCCTATCTTTTCTAACTCCCAATGAAGATGATTTGCATGGTGAAAATGACTCTTGTTTGTCTTTTCTCATGACATGATTGGAAATTATGATGGCGAAACAAAGTAAACCTAGACGATGACCTAGATGGAGGTATGTTGATTGATCTATGACCCTAGGTGATGATGAATGTCATGACCTTGAAATGATGATGACGATGAATGGGGTGAAGGTATTAGCATTTAGACCTAGAAAACATTCTGTGAACAAAATTTTATTTGAGAATTTGTTTGAAAACATAAAATTTTGACCAAGGACCACTACCAAGTAAACCTAAAAGAGAATATTTGATCATTGAACATTTAGACACTAACATTGGCTCCAGCTGGGGAATGGTGGCTCCTTTAGGAGGTGTCAAGAACACTGTAGATTAGGTAGCCTCGTCCATTGAGAAATGGATTCAAAACTAGAAATTGAAATAACTTTGACAAACTGAAATGACTAACTAAAATAGAAAATGACTTTGACTTGAAAAATGACTTGAATTTTTGAACTATTAAAAGAAAAAATATCAAATGATCATAGAAGCCTCATGGCCTTCTCCTCGGGCTTTAAACTTCTGCAACAACTTCCTTATTCTTTGATAGAAAATAAAATGATATATACAATGAAAGTGAATCATTTTCTTCAATATCGGGTAAGGTAATGTTTGAGGAACCTACCATTCATTGGTCCTCCCAGACTTTCTTCTCCATCAAGATATTCTAAAAAAAACGCCTTATTGCCCCTGAATTTTGTAATCTTGTATGGATCTTTCCATAGGTTATCAAACTTACTGTGATTGCCTTTGTCTTCATTTCAGGCATCCCATCGAAGAACAACATCTCCTAATTTGAAATCATCAGCTTTGGTTTTCTTGTCATAGATCTTCTGAATTTTCTCCTGAAGTTTTGAAGTGTGATTAAAAACTTCTTCCCTTGACTAATGTAAATGAATCATTTGACTGATTCTTCGATGGATTTCATTTGGCTCATTATTGATCTCTTGCAAAATTTTCATCATCGACACTGCTAAAGAAGTGGGAAACACTATGTCTACACCATAAACTAGATATAAGGGTGACATGTTGATTGATCTCTTTGTGCTAACTATGTCCACCCATAAATAATTTATGAGATTTTGGTGCCAATTTCTTTTGTTCTCTTGCAGAAATTTCTTGATTATGTTCACCAATGATTTGTTTGACGATTCAGTCAACCCGTTGCCTTAGGGATAGTATGTTGTAGAATTCCTGAGTCTTATGTGATATTTATCACAAAATTATTTATCATTTTTTCACACCTAAATTCGGATGCATTGTCAGTGATAATTTTCTGTGGGTAGCCAAAACAAGACAGAATATTGCTCTCCAAAAACTGAATAATGATAGTGTCTGTAGCTTGCCTCGTGGGGATGGCTTCAATCGAATTTGTGAAGTTATCGGTGGTAGTGAGTATCCATTTATTTTGATTTGATTATGGAGGGTGGATCTCACCAATGAAATAAAGCCCCAATACCTGAAAATTTTGACATTCATGAAAACTCATGACAGTTTTATAAACATCAAAAAAAAACTTGGCCAATAAAAGCCAGCCCTCAATATCTTGTTTATTGTAGTCTCCCAAAAAATATGACCACCACAATCACCTTTATGAAAATCATTCATAACTTTTTTAACTTAACCTTCTACCAAACAGTTCAACAAAACTCCGCCTGGATCTTTCCAATACAAAACATTGTTAAGAATTCAATAATTAAGAGTCTTCAACTTCAAAGATATACCTTTAATGCTAGGAAACCTGGGAGGAGGATTCAAATGTTGCAACACATGAAAAATATCAGCATACCATGGTGATGAAGTAAAAATTTCATATACCTGAGGTAATGAATCAGCCTCTTGCTCCTCAGATAAGGCAACAATGAAATTGATGTCCAAGGCATGTAAATTTGAGTCTGCCATGAGCTTAGCCAAACCTTGTCCCTTGATCAGTTTTGTAGGTTTGATTTCCAAATCATAGTCCAGCATGGCAGCTATCCAATTGCCACGCCGACCTTCAGGATCATTCTGTGTTATCACATTTTTGACAAAATCATTTGGGACATATGTAAGAACATGAGAGTGAATAATACAGACTTGAAAGTCCTTCAATCATTTAACTAGTGCCAAGGACTATTTTTCGATGATATTGTACTTCAAGGCTACATATTTTATGGTTCTACTGAAGAAGGCAATGGGTTGTTCTGTTTTTTATATTTATTTTGCATAAGGACAACAGCTAGAGTATGTTCAGAAGAAAAGGAGAAAATGATGAAATCAAGTGTATAATCTGGGCTGATAAGAATAGGAGCGTGAGAAAATGCATACTTAATGTCATTGAAGTATTTATTTGCCTCATCGGACCACTTCACCTCGTTGTCTTTCTTCAACATATCAGTAATGTCTCTTAAATTTTCAGCAAGGTTAGGAATAAACCTTCTCAAGAAATTGATTTTACCATTGAATGACTGGATTTCCTTCTTACTTCTATTATAGTCCAAATTATAAATTTCTTCAATCCTTATAGGATCTATCCAGATGTTGTCTTTAGATATGATATGACCAAGCAATATCCCTTCTTCCATAGCAAACAAACTCTTCTTTGGATTCAGCAATATGCCAATTTTTTTGCACTTATGAAAAATTGTCTTCAAATGCTGCAAATGCTCTTCATCTGTCTTGGAAAAAATTGTGATGTCATCAAGATAAATAACCAAAAATACATCCTTTTCATTGGAAAAGGTGATATCCATCGCTCACTAAAAAATTTCTTCTGCATTCTTCAATCCAAAGGGCATTTTAGCATACATAAAAGTACCCTAAGCTGTTGTAAAGGTGTCCTTCTGCAGATCATCCGGGTGAACTAAAATCTGATTATAACTATAATATCCATCCAACAATGAAATTATGGAAGAACCAACCACCGTTTGTAGAATATGATCCACCTTTGGAAGTGGGTAGTTTTCTTTTAGTGATACTTTATTTAGATTTCAAAAATATATACACAAGCGAATCTCACGGTCTTCTTTCTTACTCACACTAATTTTGACATCCAATTTGAAAAATGAAGAGGAACTATAATACCAGCAGTATATAACATGTTCACTTTTTTTTTAATGGAGGCCAGCAACTTTGGATTCTTTCTCCTTAGTTTCTTGCGGAAAGGCTTTTGATCAGGCTTTAAATTAATGGTGTGTTGAATTATACTTGTATCATCCACTTTCATATCAGAATAATCCCATGCAAAAAAATCTACAAATTGATACATGAGTGATGAATATTTACCTTTCATTTCTAAGCTCAAGGATTTTGAAATCTTGACCATTTTGGGCTTTTCAGGAGTGCCAATGTTGAGGTCTTCCACTCCTACTTCTGTTGGCAGCATTTTTGGTTTCCATGCAACATCATCTTGGTCAAAAGCTCCTCCTAAGGTATAAGACCTATTGGAATAGAGTTTTATTTCAACTGTAGTACCTTCATTTCTGCTGCATGCATTTCTTTATCATCTTCATAAAACTGGTCATCTATTTGTGAACTCACAAACTCCTCTTCCATCTACAAGAAGTTGTTGATTTTCTTGTCATCTTGAAAAAATTTCCAATACTGAACATTATCTAGAACAACAGGGTAATGTTTGACGTTAATTTCATACTTCTTGTTGGGATACACTAGAATTTTGAACATGTTGGCTGATGTGGCAAGAGAATCATCATTAACATTGTTCTTACTTGGAACCAATGACAAATTATATTCAATGAAACTCTTGAGGATGTCTAAAACTGCATTGCGGTAAGCTCACATTCTAGGATGCTTGGTCTAGTATTCCCCTTTAACTTGCTTTATTACCAATTCAGAGTCCACATACACAAAAAATTTCTTGGCACCTAATTTCTTAAGAATTTTCAGACTGGATATCAAAGCCTCATATTCTTCTTCATTGTTTGAACAATCAAATGCGAATTTGTAAGAATACATTCGAACATTAGGAGGAATGTTAGATAACTTATTCATAGGGATGTGAATCCAAACTCCAATTCTAGCTCCTTCCTTACCTAAGGCTCCATCGAAATCCATGGTCCACAAACCACTTTCTTCATCGGGAAGTTGCAATTTGGATGACTGATCTTGACTAATTGCTTGAGAAAGGTATGTTGTACAAATAGGTTCTTCTTCTTTCACTATTTCATTTCTCTTTTTGGCTGATGCACTTGGTTCCAAGCCACTTGGAATCTTTTCTTGTTTTTCTACACTAAAATTTTTAAAAACAAAATTTGAAAATTCTAAATTTTCTTCTTTTTCTTCCATCAAAACTTATGAGGATGTTGAAAAATCATCATTGAATGAGATAAAAGACTCTAAATCTGCATGAACAACATGTATTGGGTGATTATTAGGCTTTTATTTGCTATTTATCATGTACTTCCTCTTATTTTCCTGATATAGTTTTCTGATTTTCCCAAAGACCAATATGGTAGCATAGGAAAAGTCGAGATGCAAGGTGCCTCTAAGTTTTTCTCCCCGTGACTGGGATATAATAATTCCATATATGGGAGGGATATCAGCTACAACAACGTCCATGATGACATTATTTTCTGGAATTTTCTCTAAAGACACCATTAGATATTTAATGAGACCAAGCCATTTAATCCTTCCTGAATCAAAAGATTAATGTTCATGGAAGGGTCTTGTAATATCCAATCCTATTTTTCCATGATGGCTTTAGGAATGAGGTTATGATATGCTTCGAAGTCTAACATGGCGTTATGGAGGATAAAATCATGGATTTTGAGGCTAAGATAAAAATGAGGAACCTCACTATATTCTAAGTCACCATCTACAGCAGGACCAAATAAAAGTTTAGGGTGATCATCACTCACATTGACCATATTAGACATTTGATCTACCCTAAGAAACTTGGCTACTTGAAACTTATACTGGTAATTCTTGATTATTTCGGTTAAAGGAATGGAGACTTTCAGTTTTGAGATTTCATTTTCAAGACTAAAAAGAGAAGAATGTTTTTCTACCTCTTTGGATGGTGCATATTTCTTTTCAGGTTGATCTTTGTGTGGAATCTCCTTTCTTTGTCCTTCGTCTTGAACTTATTTATCTTTCTTCTGATTGCTAGTAAAAGCTTCATTGCCTTTCCCTTGATTAGGAACAACAGGTCCTTTATCTTTGCTCTGATTTGAAGTAGACATCTCTTTATGGTGAGCCTCTGTTTGAGAATTCTATTTTTTTTTACTTGAGGTTATAGGCACATTCCTATTTCTCAAACCATACTGTCTCTACACTTGAGTAAGAGAATTCTTATATCCCCTCTGGTAATCTTCTGTACCAACTGATAACACATCATCATTAGACAAAACATATTTCTGATCATACATTGCATAAAGTTCTGCAGAAAATTGATCTTCTTCAGTCAAGAAAATAGGTTGTTGATTTTCCTCAAATAAATGATTTTCACCTGAAATATCTTCATCTTCTTCATCATGGCCTTTCGTATAGTTTTTCTGAAATGGAGTGTGAATTTGTTTTTGACCTTGTTGATCATGACCCCTCTGCTCCCTTTTCTTGATCTTGTATTGACGTTGTTGATTTTGACCCCTGAAATTGGGATTTTTGATTGAGGGCTCAACTTGTCTATTCGCGATGGTCATTTTATCCATCATCTTCTCCATTGTTTTAATCAAGGTATTTAGTTTTCCCTTTGATGAAGTAGATTTTTCTTCCTTGATGGTTACCCTCTTTTGTGTTTTGATTTTTGACTTCTTGATAATCATATTTGCTTCAAAGCTCACTTCATTTCTCTACATTTCTTCGAGGGTAGATGGATTTGTTTCCCTCAACTACTAAGCCATATCAGGATCAAACCATCTAGGTAATGAAGTAATGCAAGGCCTAGAGGAGGCTTGATATTTTCAGGAATGGAATCATAAGTTCTATTGAATTTAGCTATGAAGTCTTGCACAGACTCATTAGGATTTCTTTTCAAGGCATTTTATTCAGCTAGAATTTGTAAAGGGTTATTCTTCTCGTCCCATTTTTCCATAAATAAATCAATTAGTTGTTGTGAATTAGCTACAGAACCAGTTGTTAGGGAGCGGAACCATTTCTTAACCTCTCTTGAGAAACTTTGTGCTAAGATGCACATCTTGGCGTCATTGTTGTCAATCTCTTCAAGATCGATGAAATCAACTACTTTGATAATGTTTTGGTGAGAGGTAACCTATGATGTTCCATCAAACAAAGGAAATATTTGACCATAGTTCTGAGGTAGTGAAGTGAGTTGTGGTGGTATAATCAACGGAGAAAATATGGCCATGACTAAAGGAGTAGGTTGTGAAGCTGTTGGTGGAGTGTGTAACTCCAGAGGTAATGATGGAGTGAATGTGAGGGATGATGATGTAGTTGTGTGAGAAGGTGTGATAGTAGGTAGTGAAACAAAATATTTTTTTTGGTATTGGAAATAAGCTTTTTTAGAAGTTACTTGAAACTTATCGACCAAAACTTGAAGTTTATGAAAATTAGACCAGACTTCACTATCAATATCAGAATAAGAGGACTCATAAAATGTCAAGTAGGTCTCAAAATCAATGGGGTCCAAGAAACTTTCTGAAAGGAAGGATTCAGACTTAGACCTGAACAAATATGTCTCAAATTTAAAATTGGATGACAAATATTCTGGATTAATTAACATCGTAGGCAAGGAGTTTCATTTCACAAGTGGAGGTAAACCCTTTCTAACTTTTTGAGACTTTGTTTTCTGCTTTCTTAAAATACTCTCGGGGTCATTAACATTTGGTGAGGTATTTGGATCTAGATTTGACTTGGTGTGTCTTTTGGGAGCCAGTGTTCTTAAGAATCTGTTCTTTGGCTCGAATTTACTAACTCATCCTTCTTCGAATGTCATAACTTGTCACCCACAACTATAACCTTAAGGGAACTAAAAGAAGTATCCCTAGGGAATATTTTACAATCTCTCCCCGACAACAACGCCAAAAATATTATAACTCCCTTTGTGTCCCAGGGCTGAGAATGGAGACCGAAAGAGGTAACCTCAAACCAATATTTAGGTTTGGTATCTCGCCTTACAAAACCAGAGAGGGCTCTCTCAATGTCACTTTTCTAGTCAATGAGGTGACTGTAGATGTAATGATCTTAGGCTATATATAAGCTAGTGAATTAGGGTTTTGTTTTGAATTTTTGTTGGATAGGAATGTCATTCAAGGAACTAGGTCTAGGTTTTAGGTCTGATTTCAAATGACCAGCTACAGAGATGAAGATGAGGCCAGGTAGGTATACTTATAAAATCACTTAAATTTTCATTGTGGTATAGGGTTTGAAAAGAGAGAGAGAGTCAGAATGAGCATATTACATGATTTCATTCACCAGAAGAGGTGAAACAAATTTATGAAAATCTTATAAAACGAAGCACAAAAAGCAAGAAGTATGTTCATAGACTCATAATATTTATCATATAGAATCATACATGTGATTTCATGGAAGCATAAAAATTCAACTTGATGGTGTTACTAAGAAAAATAATGCTAATAAGCATACCACTAGAGTCCCAAAATTATTGCTGCAACATGTCTTTGATTTCACTGAAAAAGTTTGTACATAAGCTCTACACTGCAAATAAAAACTACCCAACCTCTAAAATGACTTGAGTTGGAATACATATAGAAAATAGATAATATTAGACCTCATTGGGTCGAAACCTGATCCAAAATTCATCATAAATGCACCCTATGAGTCATTACCTAGAATTTAGGGAAGTTAGAAACAATCCCCCCAAATTTAGCTAATAACTAGGAGTCTTTGTCTCCTTGAGTAATTACATGATTCCTCAACAATTAGGGGAAAAAACAGACTCCCTTATCCACAAAAAACCTCATAGGAAACCTTTTACCTCGATATTTGGACCAGTTTTCATTGACACCTATCTAGAAAGAATCCAAGACAGAAGCATCGTGCCACTTACAGAAGCGTCACACTTTTCAACAGAAGCGTTGCGCCACTTTGAGGGAAATTTTGGGTGGCTTTAAGGAATCCTCCTGTTGATCTTAAGATAGGGATAGGTATCCCTGGATGTCCTCTATCGAACCCAACCTTGAAACTGAGAAAATACCTCTTGCAAGGCCTTTAAAAATTCATTTTCCGAAGCTTACTCCAGAAGCACTGCGCATAGGAAAAAGCAGTGGTAGAACCATGAAAAAGAAGGTGTTTTTTTTGTTTTTCTCCAAAACTGGGGCATGTCATGAAAATATAAGACCATATCTGGAAATTACATTGCAAGAGAAACCCAACCATGTAGAAAAATCCTCATTTGGTGGCTATGAGGAAAAATGTCGCGCCGCTGTTCGACGCTTTTGCAAAGGTGAAACTTTCATATTTTTCCAAAAATATCAAAAAATACCTAAAATGCCCAAAACTTGCTGAATTTTGGTCCACAAAATCCTTAAATGATGAACTAGATAGCTAGGGATGCTTCATCTATCAAATACATGTTACTCCTTTACCTTAATTAGGGTTTCTTTAAGTTTTTTCTTCAAATTCTTTACCTTGACTTTGGCGATTTGGTTCCCAGTGAAATAGTGTCTTGCCTTGTGCCTCTAGAGATTATTGTTCCTTTCTACCTTCTTCAAAATTTTCTCAAGATGCACATTCACCCTGTCAAGCCACAACTCGTTGTCTTGCTCAATCTCAACAACAATAAACTCATCAAAGGTTAGCTGACCTAATGGAGGATATGACTCTTTTTCTTGTTCTTTTTACCTAGTTAATCCCTTTTTTCTTGGCTTCCTTGGCTTTATTTCAACCTCTATGTCTTCCAACTGATCAAAATCTACCACTGCTTTTCCTTTACCATTTTTGGGTGCAGGAATTACACGTAAGCAAACTCCTCAACACTTAATTTGTCAACCCGGGGGATTTGTAAACTTAGAGACGAAGCACAGGCAATGCCGGAGATGGTATGAATCTTCCTAATGTAAATCCCTACTTTATTTAAAGGAAATATTGCATAATCAAATTAAAAAGAGAAAAGAAAGGCAACTTGAACCATCAAAAATAATCTAAGACTGGAACAAGAAAGAATACATTTGCAAGAGGGAATTAAAGATAAAAAGAAAATCACTCTAGCTAATGATTGTTTAATTATTGAGTGTATGTTTTTCTTTAGCAGAGACACTTAGCAGTCTCATCAGATGGGCCCTTAAACCTGCTCCTTTAGAGATTTCCTTCTTGCATTATTCTGTCCTGCACTTTCACGGTCTGCTTGCACTAGTGCAGGAATAGAGATTTATGCAAAAGGGTATAGATGGTGTCTTTACTAAAGGCTTTTCCACCTCATGCAAGGGCTTGAACTTTTCTAGGTCCAAAGCACTCAGATCCCATGGCAAGAAACTAGTTCTTGCATCGGATCAGAGCTTCCTGCACTTCCCATTTAATTCTTAAAATGAGTGTTTAATTATTTCAAGTTCTATTATACTGTTAAATCAAATTGCACACATAAAAATGAATGTTTATGGTCTTGACAGAATGTGGAAATAAAGAAACAATCAATGTATATATTTATCTTGTCATAAGCATTTAAGGAAAGAAAGAGGGTTGTGGGAAGTTAAACTAAGAAATTTTGTTGCATCACACCAACGTGCACTGATACAAGTTCATTTCTCCTGCTTAGACTAGGCGGGAAAACCAATCAAGCAGAGTTGCAAAAAAAGAGATATCACACCAATGTGCACTGGTGCAGGTAAATTTCTCCTGCTTGGACCAGGCTAAGAAAAACCAATCTGAAATCAAGTGCAGGAACAGAAATTGCAGGAAAAGGAAAGTTATTTACTTCACACACGGATCCTCTTGCACTTAGACAGGAATACATATTCTTAAGATTAAATCACACTGGAAAATGTAAACACAAATTACAAGAAAACATGAAATGGGGTAAACGTGCTAGGTTGGTTGGGCCCTAGCAAACCAGCACGTTTCCCTATTAAGTAGAAACGTTGCTCAGCCTTAATTAATTCATCAACTCAATACAAAAACATAATTTTCAAAACATGAGGCAGAGCTCCTTTCATTAATTCACTGAGGCAAGTACATACATTAAGGCATCGCCCAACCCAGATTTGGGCGATAACAAAATACAACGACCTGTTACTGCCTCTCGGCTGTGTTTCTGTTCTCGTCTACTATCAAAAAATTCTTCCTAGTCCTATTTACATTTTACATTATACAGCCCTTTGGCCAAAGGCCAAAATAGATCCTTTAACTGATTACATAACAAAACGAAGAGTTTAGCTTTTTAGTCTTAAAAATTAGGCAGTTAGCAGAACTAGTCGTAGCTAATCTCCAGCTTTCGCCCTTCACGAATTAGTCTCGGCTGCCTTCGGATCACTCTGCTGTCATGGCTGAAGTGGCTCAAGATGAGTCGGTGATCGAGGAGGTTCGGATCTGATGCAAGTATTTGATGTGCTGGCAACGGTGCAAGATCTGATCCTGCACTAGGATCAACGGTCACGGTAAGTACTCTAACTACCAAATAAACATAGGAGATATCGATAAGTTACAAATAGTGATTAAAATTAAGAAATAATGTAACAAATAATTAATAAATTCTAATTTGAATTAAAAATATGAAAAATAGATTTTATATGAAATATGTCACCGTGCTTGGATTGCTGCAATGTAATGTTCCAAATGGGGAAGAATAAGATCAGTAGCGAATATCTTAAGATATTCCTCTATGGATTCACAGAAGTATGGAAACACACCAGTAATTTTAAACCAGAGATATACTGAAGGGGATTTTACTGGATGTGTCACCTCTAAGGAGAGGGTGAGATCCAGAGGCTACCTGGCCTATTTCAGACTCTGTCTATAGAAAGTGGGTGAAACACAGAAAAGGTGCAAATAACACACTCCTATTGGATTTTTCAGCCCTTTGGATCCTTAGATCTTCAAATCTAAAGAATTTATCCAAAAGAGAAGCAAAAACTAAACTGTCAAGGAGTGGGAAATTCCACTTCCGGGAAAATCTGCAATAGGCTCAAGGGAAACGCTGTATAAGAAATTCAGTGAAAAAATAATGCATACCAGGGCTGGGTTCCCCTAGATTAGGTTGTGTGGGACCTCCATGACAAATATTAGAAAAAAAAAATGAGTTTAGATACCTTAAACAAATCTCCCACAAACAACACTAGCTGAAAATCAGCCAAGGAGAGAGCTAAAATTTAAGGGAAACCCCTCTTCAGGAATTGCATAGTTTCTGCTGTAAAGCACTAGAGATCAGCCATTAAACTTGTGTTTCAGTATATCAGCAGAAAATCAGACTTATAATGGAGTTTCTCAAGAATTACAGTAAATTACATGAGGCAAGAAGCAAGAATTCTTCATAAATGAGAGTTGTAATACATGTAAAAGTTGCAGAAATGAAATAACAGTGTTTTCTCTGAGGAGCTTCAGCAGCTGTAAGTTAGAACTTAGATCTACAACAGATATATGGCTGAAACATCAGATACATACCAGATCTAGAAACTACACATCCTTCTTTATAAGATCCCCTTGGGATTTCATCAAAATACTATATAATAAAGTGTAGATCTAGCTTTTTATACACAGAACTGCAAAAAGCTTCAAGAATTTCTGAAGATGAATTTAATTATGATCCATATCAGACCTGAAAAATAGATATCAGCAAGCTACTCTATAAATCTTCAAGATGAGAAGCAAGCCTCAATCACTTGAGATCTTGTACAATGGGAGATCCAAATAGCAGTAGAAGCAGTACATGAAAATAACGCAGTTAACCAAGGAGACTAAGAAGTAGCTTGATTATAATATTATAGCAAATAAAATATACATATCTGAAATCAAAATACAATATAGGCCCTCTTCCGGGTGGTCACAAGACACCCTCCCTGAGAGGAGACTCCAAAAACAACTAGATCCTTGCAGATCTAGAACTCCACTTACTACACTTACAGCAGCATCCAAACCCTCAGTGAGCCAGCACTGTCTATGCAAGCATAGCTTGGCCTCCAACCAGATAGTGGTTCAATATGGCACACTTCCCTCCAAGAGCTACTCAAAGAAGGATTGAGGATTCCTAAACAGGAGATCCTCTCTTTCTCTTGCTAAGCAGCAAATAGAAATGGAGTTTCCTTAGCAAGCTCAGAAAATGAAATATCATCAACAACCTCCTCATGAGCCTTCATCCTCCTTTTATAAGATTTGAGTCTCTTGGAAAACCCTAAACTACTTTCATCTTTTGGTTCCTTTCACACTTGGAAACCCCTTCTAGAACAGCGCAGTCCATCAAGGAGGTTCAATGAACCTAGACAGCGTTGTTGACTTGGTCAAATAGGATCTCCTTTGGTGGTCTTGGCCCTTTCACACTTGCAAGATTTTATTCAAATGGCCTAAATATGTCTCTTTTCACATAGGCACTGATTTATTCTTGATTTGAAAGAGAATTAGACATTCTCCTTTACAATTTATTCATTAATCATGAAATACAAAAATAGATAAGGAAAAATTAATGTTCTAATTAGCTGAAGCTAATTTAGGAACATTACATGCAAGATGAGGGTGTATAAAAGAGGTAAAACAAAGGTAAATGGTTATGATTTAGGAAGGGGAAAATGGAAAAAAGAGAGCACATTAGGGGGCTAACATCCTCCCATCCCTCCTCACACAACTCTTTACCTTTGCAAAAAACCTTCAAAATTTTGAGCATTCCAACTCAATCCTGCTCTGGCATACTAACATCAGCCTGCAATGTTTCAAACTTCTTCTTTCTGATGTTCTTTAATTTCTTTATCACCTTTTTAAATCGCCTGAAACATTGCGCAGCACGGTACTTCCAAACTCTAACTTCTCCTTTGTTTTTCTGGATCTCCTCAGTTAACTCTTCTCTACTCTGTTCTTTATCCTCCTACGCTTTAGCTATGAGCTGCTCTAAGTTCTACACTTGAAGCTCCAGTTCAGCTATCCGAGTAGCAGGATTTACCAAATCTTCCTCTTTTTCTATCTCAATAGGGACTATGTTTTCCTCAGGGACCTCAGTATCCCTCATGGCTTCAGCAAACTCTTCTTCTTCTTCTTGCTCTTCCAGTTCTTCTTCTTCTTCTTCTTTCACTAGTGCAGGAGGGGATTCAACGTCCTGTGGGGACTGTGGTTCTTCGCCTGCACTAGATTCCTCATTCTTTTTCTAGGAATTTTTAATAAAATCGGCCAACAAAGTGTCCTCTTCAAATTCTACAAATTTTGTTGCATCCACAAGGACTGACAGGTTGTCTTTTTCGGGGGTTTGTGCCTGTACTGGTGTTGAAGAAGGAGTCTCTTCAAATGGTGCACCATTTGTCTTCCTTTTCTTTGGAGATAGGGACTTTTCTTCTATTGATTTCCTGAGTTGTTTCCTTTTTGCACTGGTGCAAGAAGGACTTCCCTTTTCATTTTTACTCGGACCCTTGCTTGTGCTGGCGGGGTCCTCTGTCTCCTTTCCAGCAGCTTTCTTTTTATGCAGTTGTTTTAAGAGCGCCTCCCAGGCCATGCCTTTAATTTCTAATTATTTTTGGACCAAAATTTTTATCAGACCGTGGTCATATAATTTCTTTTCGGTCTGGTCTGCCCATGCGTCTCGCACACCTTTGGCCATTTTTTCCAAACTCTTAAGCAAAAAATAGGGGAAATAAATCCGCCACCAGACATGTCGGCCACCTTTGAAATGCTGCAACATGCTAAAATGGTACACAAAAGTGAGGGAGTACCTTCCCTCACAGGTCACAAATTTTTGTAGGATGAAAAGGAGGTCTCGCCACTGTCCCAGCAGGGCACTGCGTAGAATTCCTTTCTTCCAATCTACCTTCATGTTCTGATCGAAGACAAAACGCTGCCATCGATTCCTTTGTAGTTTCTGATTTATAAAATACTTCTCACCAGTATTCTCCAACCCTGTCGCTGCTGCTATAAACTCTTTTGTAACCTTAAATTTTAGAGGCCCAATTTGTACTCGACCATTTTTTAAACTTCTGGCAAACTGTAGGGCCACTTCATGGTTGTGCCCATCAAACTTTTGCAAAAATTGAAGAAAGCCTGAGTCTCGCAATAGGGCAAGATTATTGCGAAACTCAGCAGTCTGTTCTACCATACTGAGAGAAGAGGGTTCACTTCGAACAGGCGGCTTCGCTGCTTAACAGTTATGAACAGTCAAAAATTTACATGCAACACCAGGAAAATTGGTTCTTATAAATAGGGATCCAACTATCCACCATCCCTTCCATCTTATCATCCATTCATTCCAGTGAAATAGCCGTGAATACGCGGCATCTTTGAGGTCATGTCGGATTACTTGCGGCGGCGTTTTTAACGGTTAGGTGAGGTAATTATTGTGAGTGAAGGACATCTGGGATTATGGCAGAAAGAGAAATTATATCCAAACAACAGTTAAAACATTTCCACACTCCTTCATAATTCAAAAAAAGAACTTTAGCATTCATTAAAAAATGATCATGACTCTTAACTTTAAAACACCTTGTACTTTAAATTTTCTCCAAGTTAATATGATAGTCACAAGTAATTTTCGACTAAGTGAAAGAATTTCTCATAAACCTTCATGATGACCACTTTCCTATTACATATACTATGAAAAGAACAAATTGTACTTTATTTCTGACAGGGTGCATGCTTGCACTGGTCTGCTTGCACCACTTAAATTATGCCATCTTGATAGTACCATTCTGCTTGCACTTATTATATAGGATGGCGTGCTTGCACTAGTGCAAGCATAATATCTGAAAAAGAACAGAGAATTTAAGTAAAATATAGGCTAGACTTCCAACATGACTTCCTCAATTTATACTGGAAATTTTCTTCGCCCTTTCTTGATGTTTCAGAGCATATATTTTTTCTCTCTGTACGCGAGATCCTACAATTCATGAGGGAATAAATAAGCGGGAAAAGGGAAATTTAAGAATGGGGAGGAATTATGTTACAGGGATTCCAAGAATAGTACCACAAGAGGGGATAAACAGAAGTGGGATTGGAAAAGAAAAAAAAAAATTCAAGGGTAAAGTGGGGTTTTACGAAACAGACAGGGTAAATTCAGAAGAATATGGGAAGGTTAATAATTTGGGATTGAAGAAGAAACTGAGGGAATAGTACGAAATGGGAATATGAAGAAGGGCAGAAAATTTTCTGGAAGGTCTGCCTGCACTGGGGCAAGAAAAATAACTGCAACGAGAATTAAGCGTTACTTGAATAAAAATATCCATGCTAATTACCCCAATTGTATAAAGGTTGGTTCTACTAAACTTGCTTTTACTTGGTGGTCGCTAGCATATCTATAGATCATGCAACATTCTCTTTTTATTAGAAATTTTTGATCTTCCTGCCAGCAAGCTAGTTTTCAAGTTGATCCTTCTGCAATCGTGTCAGTGAACTGATTTTCATAATTACAGGAAAATATTTTTTCTTTACTTTTTTATTTATAAAACTTTTTATTTATTTTTTCTTTTTAAGAAGAATAACTCATATTTTCAAAAATTTGGTATTACCATTCACCACTACCGTCCCGAATTTCTGTTGGAATTGTTGTGTAAAATCTTTCTTGGAAAGTGGCTGAAAATACTTCTTTAATCTATGTCCATTTACCAAGAAAATTGAATTTTGTCCATCAATAGTTTTAACTTCTACTACTCCATTCTCGAATACTCGAATCACTTCATACAATCCCTTCCAACGTGTATGGAATTTCCCTTTAAAAATTTTAAATCTAGAATCATAAAGGAACACCCAATCAAATGGTTGGAATTTCTTTTTCTGAATAGACTTGTCATGCCACCTTTTGCGTTGCTGCTGAATTAGTATCTTTTGCTGAACAACATCCCTACGAAATTCATCTAACTCATTTAATTGGAGAAGACGTTGTTGTTGTGCCTCAGAGAGATCTAGTCCTAACTGAACTGCAATTCTGAAAGTTTTGATCTGGAATTCAATTGGTAACAGAACCTGTTTTCCATATACCAGCTCATATGGTGCATGTCTCGTGCTATTTCTCCAAGTGGTTCTATATGCCCACAATGCTTCTGGTAATATTTCAGCCCAGTCTTTCCAATGCATGTTTACTGTCTTTGTAAGAATGGACTCGATCACTTTGTTTGTGGATTCCACCTGGCCATTTTCTTGCGGGTGATACAACGTGGATTTCTTGTGCCAGATCTTGTATTGCTCCATCACACCCTGTACCAGATTAGAAATAAACTGCGGACCATTGTCAGAAACAATTTCTCTAGGAACACCAAATCTAGTAAAGATTTCAGTAAAAAGAAAATCAACAATAATTTTTTCTGTAGCAAAGGAAACAGCTTTAGCTTCTACCCATTTTGTAACAAAATATGTACAAACCAAAATATGCTTTTTACTTAATGACGTTGGATTTATTGGCCCTATAAAATAAATAGCCCATTTTTCAAATGGCTCAATCATAACTTGGGGGCATAAAGGCATTTCATTAGTTTGATTAGGCTGGCCCATTCGTTGACAGCTATCACGCGCCTGACATACTATTTGGCATCCTTAAACAAGGAAGGCCAAAGGTAACCAGCATGCAACACTTTATATGCAGTCCGCTTATCAGCAAAGTGGCCTCCACAAGGTTCATCATGAGTAGATTTCAATATGTCAAACACTTCCTCCTCTCTTACACATCTATGGATAATCAGATCTGGACCAGTGTAAAAGAGATCTCCTCGAATCCAGGAATATGTAGCACTTTTCTGAATAATATTCTGCTTTTCACGAGCGGACAAGTGGGGTGGTGTTTTCTCAGTAACCAAGTAATTAGCAATGTCAAAAAACCATGGAGAATCTGTTGACATAGCAAAAAGATGTTCATCTGGAAAATCATCATTAACAGGAGTTGCTTCACCAGGATTATCTAATCTAGAAAGAAAATCTGCTACAACATTAGATTTCCCTGGTCCATCAACAATAGTAACATTAAAATCTTGCAACAATAGCAACCACCGAGTCACTCTACCGCTAGTCAATGGTTTATTCATCAAATATTTAATCGCGGAATGATCAGTATGTACAAATACTTCATATCCTGTAATATAGTGCCTGAACTTATTAATTGCAAAAATTACAGCTAAAAACTCTTTCTCTGTAACTGTATAATTCAATTCAGCGGAAGACAAATTATTACTACTATAATAAATAGCATAGGATTGCTTATTTTCCTCTTGTCCTAAAGTTGCACCAATAGCCAAATCCGAAGCATTAGAGGAAATGTGAAAAGGTAGGGACCGGTTAGGAACTCACAAAACTGGTGCCTGCACCAACTTTTCCTTCAACGTTTCAAAAGACTGCTGGCAAGCTGTGGACCAAGAAAATTCACTATCCTTAGCTAGAAGTTGGAAAATAGGGATAGCTATCTTAGAAAAATTTTCAATGAATCTTCTATAGTAACCAGCATGTCCTAAAAAACCTCTTACTTCCCTTTGAGTTTTGGGTGCAGGAAGATGCAGAATGATTTCAATCTTTGCCGGATCAACCTGGATACCTTTATCAGAAATCAAATGGCCAAGTACCACTCCTGCTTTGCACATTAATCTACATTTCTTGTCACTCAAATCAAGACGGGATTCCTGAAAATGAAGAAGTACTTTCTCCAGATTTTTGAGAGCTTCCTGAAAAGAATCACCAAACATAGAAAAGTCATCCATATAAATTTCCACAAATTCTAGATCAGCAAAAATAGCCAGGACTACCTTTTGAAAGGTAGTCGAGGCATTACATAAACCAAAGGGAAGCACTTTATAAGCAAATGTACCCCATGGACACATAAAAGTATTTTTATCCTAATCTTCGGGTGCAATCTGTATCTGGTTATAACCACTGAAGCCATCCAAAAAGGAAAAAAATTTCTTTCCTGCAAGGTTATCAAGCACCTAGTCGATGAAAGGGAGAGGGAAGTAATCTTTGAGAGTGGCTTTATTTAATTCTCGATAATCAATAAAAATAAGCCACCTTCCATCTTTCTTAGGTACTAGCACTAATGGAGAAACCCATTGATTGTTAGAAATAGGATAGATAAAACCGGCATCCAAGAGTTTCTGTACTTCTTCCTTCACAATATATCTTAGAACTGGATTCATTCACCTTTGGGGTTTTCGGACAGGTCAGGTTCCTTCCTGAATATAGATATGATGTGTACAATTTTTAGGAGGGATACCCTTCATATCTTCATAGCCCCAAGCAAAGGCACTAAGATGGTTTTGCAACAAATTCACAAGCTGCTCCTGCTGAGATGAGTCCAAATCTGAACTAATATGCAAGGACTTACTAGGGATAATCTCAACAAGAGTGGTATCAGGCTCAGGAGTACTCAAGGGAGTGGTCAAATGCAACGGTACAGAAGAATGAGAATCATGATTATCTTGAAAATCTAGGCTGAAAATCTGGCTCAATGGCTCAAAGTTAGGCATAGTGTCTAGATTATTCAGGAAATATTGAATCTCATCTTCTTGTGAAGACCTAGTATAATGAAGGATAGGGGAAATAGGTTGAGTCTCCTCATCACTGCTTTGATCCAACCATAAATTATCTTGAAGATCCTGAATGGATCTGGAAGGGGGGTATAAGGTAACTTTCTTCCTAGAATCTCCACGCGAAATATACATATCACCGGAACGACATCCAATATATGCATCAGCTGTAGCAAGCCATGGTCGAACCAAGATCAAGGGATTTCCTCCTACTGGGTTCTTTGGTTGAAGCACAATGAAATCAGTAAGGTATTCCCAAGAATCTAATGAGATGATCACACCGTCCAATGCTCCTTCCGGCTTAATTTTAGATATGTCTGCCAATTCAAGCACAGTGGGAGTAGGGCGAAGATGAGATAACCAAATTTGATCCATGGTTTTCTTAGTCATGACATTAGTGGCTACCCCTAGGTCTATAAGAACATTAGATACAAGGACATTACCAATCTAAACTGAGACAACAGGGTTTCCGGGATCAGTATATTTTTCCACAGACACACATCCCGTCATCAACTCTGCTGCCCTACCAACAAATTGAATGGTTTAGGGTTCTAATCTCTTCCTCTTGGGTTTCTTGAGACATAGTTCCTTAATAATATTAGTACAAATGGGGATCTCTTTAATTTCTTGGAGAAATGGTATCTTAATAAAAATATTCTGAAGCTCAGATGCCAAACTAGTCTCTGAAATAGGCTCACTCCTTTCCATTACTAGCCTCTCTGGGAAGGAAGGCTGGTTGGAAGAGGATGGAAAGGATTTAGAAGGTGAAGGTTGCTTAATGACAGCTTTCATAGAATGGTTAAGAGTTTCCTCTTCTCCTTTCTCTTCAATAATCACCATAGGTTGCTTCTGATTTTCTGATGTTACAGTCCTTCTTGATCTTAATTGAATATCATGAATCCCAACTGGAATAGACTGGTATTCAAATGGTAAAGGTGGTTTTGTTACATAGATCATTTGCACTGCTTTATTATTGTTAGGATTGGGCATAGGTTGAGAAGGAAACTGAGGTCTAAAGGGTGGAGGTAAAGTCAACGGTGGAGTAGACTGACTCGGAAGTTGAGTCATTGAATAATGTGTATGCGTAGATGGATATGATTGCATGGGTGGCTGGTGGGATTATGGAAAATGGGTTGGCCCTTTCCAACCTTGTTGCCATGGTTGAGAAGGTTTCCCATGCTGATATTGATTCCCATACTGCCACTGTTGATTAGTGTTAGGATAAGAATATGCATGTGAATTATAACCAAAATAGTGTGGAGAAAATTTAGGAGCCATACCTGTACTTACCTAAGGCCAATTCCCTCTTGCTCCCATAGCATACAAGTATTCAGCTTCAGGTTGTCTCCCTATAAATACAACTTTAAGTCCAGGTATAGAGGGACATTTTTCTGTGACATGGTCTTCTGCACAAATAGCACACTTATTAGTTTCTTTCAGATTAAGAGGACACTCTTTAGGAGGATGCTTGTCTCTACATTTAGGACAGAAAATACATAATGACTCTTGTTCCTTCATAATTTTTTGCTAGAATTTTAAAGAGTCTAATTGTTTGGTAACAGTATTCATTATATCAATTTTCATGTTTTCCATTTTATTTTCTAGTCCAATAATCATAGCATCAGTAGATTCAGTTTTTCTATTTCTGTTTCGAGTTCCTCTACCAGATCTATACTTATTTCTTGAAAATTTCCTACATAATTCACAAATTTGTTCAAAATTTTGCTGAGAAATATCACCTTGTCCTAACAGATTTAAATTATTTCTAGCATTATCAGTAAGTCCTCTTAAGAAAAAGTTTCTAATAGTACTAGGATCAAACTTAAGTTTTGACCTTTGTAAAATATACAGAAATCTTTCTAGGTAATCTTCGAGAGTTTCATCATCATCCTGTATGATCGTAAAAATCTCATCATGTATGTCCCGAGTTTTGCAATATTCTTGATATTTAGACAAATACACTCTCTTCATCTGATCCCAAGAGTTTAGAGTGTTTTTTCCTAACCCCATAAACCAGCATAGAGCTGAGTCCTTGAGAGTAACAGGAAATAATCGTAACTTTTGGGTGTTAGTTGAATAATCATAACTTCTACACAGAGTATCAAACTCGAATAGAAAAGAGTCAGGATCTTCATGAACTTTACCATGGAAATGAGGGAGAGTTGATGGTGGAATATTCTTCATTTGCGCCAAGTATCAGGATCCACAATTGGAAACACAAAAGTGGATTGTTCTCTACTTACCTAGTTTTCACCAGTCCCTTCCAAATGATCTTCATGGTCCACCATTGTTTCCCTTTTACTTGTACCGCTCTCAACAAGCTGATCCACACCTGAGCTGTTGACACCAGAATCCAGGTGGATTGTTCCTGCGTGATGGGTTTGAATTGGATTAGGCTTCCTGCTTTAGAAGGAGACCCAATATGAGAATTGTTTCCAAAATTCTTTTGGCCCTTAGTGGGCTTTGAACCCTTACCTTTTCTAGGCATTCATTTCAAGAAAAGAGAAAATAGCAATAAATTCTAGTAAAAATGCTGTCAGAAATCAATTAACACCAGTAAAATTCCTTCAAAAAATATTTTTCGAAACAATGCTGCAAAAAATAAAGGAAAAATTACCTCTATTGTGTAATCAGAAAATTCTTAACAAATCAAATCCCCGACAACGACGCCAAAATGTTGGGTGCAGGAATTACACTTAAGCAAACTCCTCAACACTTAATTTGTTAACCTGGGGGATTTATAAACTTAGATATGAAGCACAAGCAATGCCAGAGATGGTATGAATCTTCCTAATGTAAATCCATACTTTCTTTAAAGGAAATATTGCAGAATAAAATTAAAAAGAGAAAAGAAAGGCAACTTGAACCATCAAAAATAATCTAAGACTGGAACAAGAAAGAATGAATTTGCAAGAGGGAATTAAAGATAAAAATACAATCACTCCAGCTAATGATTTTTTAATTACTAAGTGTATGTTTTTCTTTAGCAGAGACACTTATCAGTCTCATCAGATGGGCCCTTAAACCTGCTCCTTTATAGATTTCCTTCTTGCACTAATCTGTCCTGCACTTTCGCAGTCTGCTTGCACTCTAGTGCAAGAACAAAGATTTATGCAAAAAGGTATATATGGTTTCTTTACTAAAGGATTTTCCGCTTCATGCGAGGGCTTGAACATTTCTAGGTTCAAAGCACTCAGATCCCATGGCAAGAAACTAGTTCTTGCATCGGATCAGAGCTTCCTGCACTTCGCATCTAATTCTTAAAATGAGTGTTTAATTATTGCAAGTTCTATTATACTGTTAAATCAAATTGCACACATAAAAATGAATGTTTATGGTCTTAACATAATGCGGAAATAAAGAAACAATCAATGTATATATTTATCCTATCATAAGAATTTAATGAAAGAAAGAGGATTGTGGGAAGTTAAACTAAGAAAGTTTGCTGCATCACACCAACGTGCACTGGTGCAGGTTCATTTCTCCTACTTAGACCAAGCAGGAAAACAAATCAAGCAGAGTTGCATAAAAAGAGATATCACACCAACGTGCACTGGTGCAGGTTCATTTCTCCTGCTTGGACCAGGCTGAGAAAAACCAATCTGAAATCAAGTGCAGGAACAGAAATTGCAGGAAAAGGAAAGTTATCTACTTCACACACGGATCCGCTTGCACTCAGACAGGAATACATGTGCTTAGGATTAAATCACACTTGACAATGTAAACACAAATTACAAGAAAACAAAAAATGGGGTAAACGTGCTGGGCTGGCTGGGCCCTAGCCAACCAACATGTTTCCCTTTTAAGTAGAAACGTTGCTTAGTACCTTAATTAATTCATCAACTCTATACAGAAACATAATTTTCGAAACATGAGGTGGAGCTCCTTTCATTAATTCACTGAGGCAAGTACATACATTAAGGCATCGTCCAACCCAAATTTTGGCGATAACAAAATACGACTTGCTACTGCCTCTCGGCTGTGTTTCTGTTTTCCTCTACTATCAAAAACTTCCTCCTAGTCCTATTTACATTTTACATTATATAGCCCTTTGGCCAAAGGCCAAAATAGATCCTTTAACTGATTACATAACAAAACGCAGAGTTTAGCTTTTCAGTCTTCAAAATTAGGCAGTTAGTAGAACTGGCCGTAGCTAATCTCCAGCTTTCGCCCTTCACGGATTGGTCTCAGCTACCTTCGGATCACTCTGCTATCGTGGCTGAAGTGACTCAAGACAAGGCGGTGATCAAGGAGGTTCGGATCTGCTACAAGGATTTGTTGTGCTGGCAACGGTGCAAGATCTGATCCTGCACTAGGATCGATGGTCACTATAAGTACTTTAACTACCAAATAAACATAGGAGATATCGATAACTTACAAATAGTTATTAAAAGTAAGAAGTCATTTAATAAATAATTAATAAATTCTAAGTTGAATTAAAAATATGAAAAATAAATTTTATACAAAATATGTCACCGTGCTTGGACTGGTGCAAGATGAGGGTGTATAAAAGAGGTAAAACAGAGGTAAATGGTTATGATTTAGGAAGGGGAAATGGAAAAAAGAGAGAAAATTAGGGGGCTAACAACCATTTTCTACCTCAAGATGTGTGTTTGGTTTGCTTTGGAGTAGTTGTTTCACCTTCAATTGCATATTTTCTTGTTGTAAGAAGGTTATCATGAAGTTTTCCCTTGAGAGGTTGTCCTTAAGCTATGTTATCTTTGCATCCTTTTCCCTTATTATCTCCTCATCTGATTTGTCTTCCACCTTCTCTGCCAGGTCAACCTCCATAGTTTCTCGTTCCTCATGTTTTTGCAATGGTGACTCACTCTCATGCATAGGTGGCTGCTCCATGATTTCTCTTTGCTCAATTTTAGTTTCAGGTGAAAGCACACCTTTAGTGATCATAGGAGAAAAAACCATCCTTTTACCTTTCTCATAGGTTTGAGTGATTTCAGCCCTTAGCATATTTGGAACTTCTTCTTGTCTACTTGAAGAGACAACCTCCTTTGGCTTTGTGTATGTTGATGGTATGCTCTAAAAAATGGGTGGACTAGTAATAGGCACAGATGCAACTGTCTTCATGAATATTTCCCAAGACATGTTGATTTCAAAAAGCTGATGAAAAAATATAATCTTGACCAAACCATTGTGGAACAAATTAGTGTGGTTATCTTTGCCTTTACTTTGTACCTTTTCAGTCATTTTGACCAAACCACTGAATAGATAATGAGGCAAATTGAGTGGCTTGGTGGTAGTGAAATGCATTAATAGCCTTATATTGTACTGGTACAATCTTGAGAATCTCCCTTCACATGTAAAATAATTCATAATTAGCTTCATCAAAGGGGCATACTTGTCAAGTAAATTCCTGAAAGGAAATATGTGTTCAGGAGCATCTTTGCAATGAGGTTTTAAGAACATTTTATAGTTTTCAATCTCTAGGTCCATCCCTTTGAACTAGATTTCTCCATGGTTCGAGATACATGTTGTTGAGGCCATAGAATTTTTTGATAAATTTAACTCAATCCCTACTATGATAGCCTTATCTCTCCTAAATATCGTGGCAAAAAGGTTTGTCAATTGAGCATGGCATCCTACCTCTTGGATTCTCTCACAAAACCTTAAACAACCATTGTTTTCAAAAGATTTATTAACATAAGGAGAAGAATTGATCTCTTACAAATTGGATGGCTCAAACCTGGAATTATGACCTCCCTTATAGACATTCTTCTCACCCTCCATGATGTTTTTCAACAAGGAAAACCGTATCTTGATGTGGTGGAAAGGGAAGGTGAAAATTTAGGAAAATAGGGGATAGTGGTACAGTGGTTTTAGGGATAGAAATGAGATGGAAGGGAGTTATGGAAAAATACCTAAAAATTTGGGGAGTTAGGGTGATGATTTTTCTATAGGATGCAAGTGAAATTTTTGGAAATGGGCATGGGAAAGGTGCCAAAAAGGTTAAAACATAGAGTTTTCCTAGCTTCTCTGCAAAAACGTAGTGAAAAATAGGGTTTGAGTGAAAATGGTAGCAAGGATGGATATGAGTGGTAGGTAGTGATTTTTTAAAGTATATGATTCATAAGGTAAGGTTTTTAGATGATTAAATTAGGGTTTTTTCGAACTGGAACCAGCCAAGTATGAAAGAAACCAAAAACGTAGTGGGGAAAACCTAAAGGAGGGAATCCACCCTTTTTTGAAGAAATTGACATGAATGAGGTATGAGGAGCATTCACTTACTGATTTGGACGTCTTTGAACCTTTTAGAAATGATTAATTGACCCCTTGATATATTTTTGGATCTTGGAAGCAAAAGCGTAGCACACTTGCCAGAAGTGTAGCGCAACTTGCCAGGAGCATAGCACATAGAAGTTAGAACACATTTTTTTTGTTTGTATTCAATATTTGATATATTTGGAGTTTTGTGAGTATGAGAGGGGAGCTATATTGAAAACCAAAGGATGAAATGAACTCCAAAGCTTCATTTCCCTTTATAACTCATAAAATTTTCTTTTTTTGTCTTTTAATGAAATCATAAACACTTTTTGAAAAAAAAACGTTTTGAAAACTTGATCATGTAGCATACTTCTTATGAAAAGACAATTTTCCTTTACTTTATTTTCCTATATTTTCTAACTCCCAACGAAGATTATTTGTATGGTGAAAATGACTCTTGTTTATCTTCTTTCATGACATGATTGAACATTATGATGGCGAAACAAAGTAAACCTAGACCATGACCTAGATGGAAGTATGTTAATTGATATATGACCCTAGGTGATGATGAATGTCATGACCTTGAAGTGATGATGACCATGAATGGGGTGAAGGGAGTAGCATTCATACTTAGGCAACATTCAGTGAACAAAATTCTATTTGAGAATTAGTTTTAAAACATAAAATTTGGACCAAGGAACACTACCAAGTAAACCTAAAAGAGAATATTTGATTACTGAACATTTAGACACTAACACCTCTGAAATTAATATGCCCGCTCTTAGTTTTCTCCTCTCCCTTCTCTAATTGATTGGATCAACAAGAAAAAAAACCCACCAATTATCATACAAAGTAAATGAATGAAGATACTAGAATGGATACGGGTAGCATGGTTATAATTATTTCTGTGCATTCAAATGGATCATATTTTACATTCAAACATCAATGACCTTACGAGATGTGTACGCCCAAAAAAAAAAAAAAAAAGGATAGATTATCAAAGATTTGCTTGTCATCATAATTTAATTTTAAAAACTTTGCCACATTTTTCTCTTGAGTCAGACAAAATCAGTTCTCATGCATGGTCTTATTAAACATGTTGCGAAAGAAAAATACATGACACAGCAAGAAAAACAAAAGCAACAGAATAAGAAAAAATTAAGACTTAAACAAAAAGAAGCATGAAATATGGGAAGAAAAAATAAAATGTAAGGTCCATGCAATTCAAAAGAAAACTAAAATGAAACCAAACCTATCCTCAACCTAATGGACTAGAAGGTGAGGACTAACTGAAGTAAAATTTCCAGTCTAGACATCGAATTTTCTCTCGGCCTACAAATACAAATATAGAATAAATTAAAATAAATATAAAGAAATGTACGAAAGTAAAGATAATGACTTGAATACTTTGCACGAGAGATTAAGGGATTGGTCTATAAACAGAAAAATGTTCCATAACAACTAAATTTAACCAATCTATAGCCTTACTTTTTAGATAAGAACAACGATCATACAAACCTTTAAAGCCTCTTGTAAATGTACCTTCATACATGTTATCATCCTTAGAAAACATCATGAAAGATAAAAACTTATTATTAGCAAAAGATCTTGCTAAGTAATATTCTTCTAGCGAATCATAAATTCGATCATGAAATCCAAAACTATCCTCTTCGAAACCCTGAAATTCTTGAGAAATGAAGTTTTAATTAATAGCACGAAATCAAGGGGGGATATTCTAAGGGAAATTGAATCTGATCATGTTCAGAAGGCTTTCCAAGATCGTGAAGGCTTGACATAACTATCAGCAACAGTTGAAGTTCTTCAACTAATTGAAAATGATCTAAAAAATGAAATTATGAATAATAGAAATTTATGGCCTTGATGGGATCAACATATGTAAAAGCATTATCATCAAATACACTAGTGGGAAAATTATTAGTCGAAGAATAGGTGTTAAGGCTAGTATTATGATCATATGTGTCAATTAATACATTATGTTCTCCATTATTTGAACGGAAATATGATCAATTTGAGGAGATTCACCAATGCTTTGAATAATAGGATCACTTTTATCACGTGTTGAATACAAAAAATTACCACCTTGTATCTGACTACAGTCTAAACCAGCATCATGGAAATCAAAATAAATCATTTGATATACATTGGAATTCATCAATGGGTTCATGTTCATTAAAATGATGGTTGTCTAAGGCTCTCTCAGGGTTAAGAGCTTTTATTTCATTTGACTAATTGTCGACATCACTAGATTCTAAATCATCCAAGAATGAAGGAACATTATCTTAACATGGAGGATTTTGAAATAAATAATAAAAAGTAAAATCATCTTCACATTCATGTCCCCCTACCTGTCAAATGTGACCTCCTTATACCTAATCACTATATGAACCAATAAATTGAAAATCAAAAGTACCTTAAGAACTAGCTGGTGGAGTAGACTAATCAGGAAGATCAAGGTACAAAGGCTCATGACATGTAGATGATATAGGGTGACAAATGTCCCTTGAAGAAGAATTACTTTCAATAATATCATATTCAAGATTAGGACTATGTGCATTGTGATATTGATAAATCAAGGGATCAATTTTCACCTTAGGTTGCTTGTGTGTATAGTATCAACCAAGAAGATAAAATGAGGATGGGATGAATGGATCATCAATTTGATTTTATATTTATCAACTTTAATAATAACACTAGAGACAACCTTGTTAGGAAATGAAAAGGAAGGATGACAATGGAAAAAGGTAACAATAGGTTCCTCCTCTGAGATTGGAGGTGTCTCATGAATAATAAAAGTTGGGAGAACACTATTAACCAAAGATTCAGATTCAGATTGTTTCAAGGAGAGTTTAACTGAGCACTGAATATTTTTTTTGTCTGAATAAATATAAATCCATATTTTATTCATGAAACTCATAACATAGGTGAAGAAATCTATCAGCAAAATATTTTATTGATTCATCAAACTTCATTGTAAGTTTATTAATTCTTTTATAAAAATCTTGGTAATCATACCTATCAAAGGCTTGATGAAGCTCCTTGAAAAGTTGTTCAAAGGAATGAACGTATACAGCTGGTCAGGTATGAAACCATAGTTTAACTCAACCTTAAAGTGTGAGGGTGAAAAATTTACAAGCAATATTTTCACAATTGATTTCATGAGATTCACAAAACTTGAGAAACAAATATATGTTTGGTTATGGATATTTCACCCTCACCATAAAACTTTAATTGAGACAATTAATAAAAAGGTTCCACATGGATTGAAATTTTAATATTTGATCTATTAGAAAAACATCATCGTAGTTTGATTTGGGAATGAGGCTTTCAAGATAAGAGATTTAAAACATACTCCACAGGATCAAATTTTCATCTAGCCCTCCTTCTAGAGCCAATTGTTGATGGTTCTAGAAATTTTTCAACCAAGGGGGTCTCCCCGATATGAAGTCCCAATTAGACCTCACACCGTTTGGAGTAGGACCCCCAACCGGAAATACAGTCGGTTCCCATTATCATTAGTAATTTTCCTTGGCTACAATTATCAACATAAGAGATTATATAAATAATATTTGAAGCAAGTTGACATTGTAAGGTATACAATTGTAATGTATATAAATTACTCTCATGGCAAGGTAAAAGAGAGTGAGCCTCTAGAAGAAAATTAATATTATTATTCTAAAAGAGACACACAAGAGCATGGAAATAATCATTGATTAACCTAAAAATTAGTTCATGAAATAGCAACAATGTTGAAAGCAAGTAACAAATCACATTCAATAATATGCATACCAAATCCAAGAAAATAGTTCATTTTCATTAGTATGTGTTAACATAAACATAAACTGTAAAAAACGAAATAATGGTCTCATAATCATTCACAACATATGCATTAAAGTGTAACGGCTATGAGAATTTCATTTATTAAGTGAAAATCCAAAGATGTACAATAACAATTTTGCCACACTATCCCCAGTGGTGGAACATTAAGTCACCACTTGCTCCTCTAAAGAATGATCTTCTCTCCTATGCCAAGGTGAAAATTTCAAAGTCCAAAAAGTCCCATTGCTTGAGTTATGACAGTGTATTTATAAAAAATGAGGTGACTTTCCACCTCCCATGTGACTCTTGATCTCCCTCACAACTCTTTAGCTTCTACTATGACTTTTAAAATTCTTATATTACCTTTGAGATTCTACATGACTTTAGAAATTTGTAGTGACCTTTCACACTCCATATGGGACCCTTGTTCTTCCACACATTTTACATTTTCACTTTGGTAAATTACATAATTACATTCCACAAATTATGTGGAAAGATACATTGACACATAAGACATTATGATGACACATGTACAAGCCATGACTTGGAAATGATGACATAGAACTCTATAATAATGTGGCAATGCCAAGCTCTTCTCTTTTCTATTATGAATTTTAATTCTTCATGATGGATCTTTTCTTTTTCTTCATCTTCATCCTCAAAAGAATATGGATGGGCGTCAGAACCTTCCAAGTGAGAAAGAGATGTCACCATTCTGCCATGGTCCATGGTTTCTTCATGATGGTTCTTATTTTTCCCCTTATTCACAATTGCTCTCTCATAGCCTCTCCTTGATGGAATATCCTAATTATTACCCTGTCATGTTGTAATGATAATACTTGCAGATGGAGACCACTCATGACAAACCAACATCAATCCAGAAACCACATATTCTACCTCTTCTTACTCATGGAAGATGTGGGTTGAGATGAGGCAATAGGCAGGCTAAAATTGCGTAATTGAGGGCTATAGAAACTCAAGGATGTATCACTACTGACTGGGACTACACAATTCACAGTAAAGGAGGGCATGCCAATCCTTCTTGAATAGTGTGGGAGTCTAAGAAGCAAGGTATTAAGCTTTTTGAGTGATAATGTACAATGGGAAGGGCCCAAGAAGAAATAGATAGAGATTTCTCATTTGGGCATCACTGAGACTGAGGGGAGGCCTCACTATCCATTGGAACTATGTAATGCATAATAGGGAGCAAGCCAGGACAAATAATTGTGCAGTGAAAGGTTTTACTTAGCGAGAGGAGCATGACTAGTGATTATAGCTCTGCAATGCATAGTGATTGAGAGACAGGCTCAGTGAATTTCAAAGTTGAGGATTTTAGTGACCCATAAGTGATCCCTTTCTCAATGGCACTGCACAATGCATAGTGGGAAGCCCGCTTGATGAAGAGAAGAGAATTGCGCAATTAAGCACCTCATAGAGACAAGGAGGCAGGGTTACTCATTGCAACTATGTAATGCGTAGTAACTTAATGGAAGGATTAGGAAACTATGCAATTGTACACGTTAGTGACACATAGAGGGATAATTTCCCACTATAACTATGTAATTCACAATACGGGGCAAGAGAGAACATGAATTGCACAATTTTTAAAGCCAGCCAGCTAAATTGATGGCATGGGCTTCAATATTTCTAAGTGTGATGGTGGAGGGATATTTTCCTCTAATACTGAATATTATGTAGTTTCAAGAGGCATAGGGTGCTTCACTATGGCTTAGGACTATGCAATGCATAGTTCCAAGGGGCATAAATATTGATCAAATATTGAGCAAGTTGCAAAGACAGTGAAAGCTCCAAAATGGCTAAGTGTGGGATCAATAAGATAAGAGAGAAAAATACATGCAAACAAGACCTGGAAAATTGATATCACACTCATATAACATCAAAAAAATTAATAAACATTCATACCTTGAAGCGACAGCAAAGCGACACTTATTTCAAAGTGAAATAGTAGAAACATCACTTTGCAACACTCAGAATACAAGTTACGACAGGAGTGTCGACTGCAACCAGAAAGTGCGCTAAATTGTGGGAGAGTGGCTAACTCATATTCTTATGATATACATGATCATTTATTGCATAAGAGTGTGCTATATTTTCTTCTAGTGATGTTCCAAAGTGCGACACATGAAGGAGTACAAATGTCATTTAAAAGTGACACTTGTGGCAGTAAGAAAAGTGAAAACAACACTTGCAAAAGCTCGAAAAAGTGAAAGCGACACATGGAAGAGTGAAAAAAAATAAAAATCAACTATTGTTAAATTGAAAGAAATCAAAAACAACAATTGTGAAATTTAAAGTGACACTTGCAAAAGTAACGATGCACAAAAGCGATAATTGAGAAAACTCACTGAAATGATGATATAATGCAACCAAGAGGGAGAGAGAGACTATGAAGGGATATTGTGCACTGACTATTGGCATATATTTCACAACGTACTGTCTCTATGGATTGCATGGTCACTATCCACAAGGAAAACGTAAACATTGTACAGGTACTACCCCTAGAGACCACGCAAACCTTACTTTCAAGAATTGCGCAATGGATATTCTCAAGGATAGACATTGGTTACAAATCTTGCTAGAAATGGGTGTGATTATGGATACATCAAGGGATTAGAATGTGTAAGCAAGTGTTTTTGAATATTAGAATCTCATCAGAAGACTAAATACCTAGCACAACATCAACCAATCATGCAACAACGGTGGTGAAACTTGAAATGACAAATCATGAAGTCATAGGTAGGCTCCAAAATTCAAGTGTAGGAATAATTTTGGAGGGTGTTTGTTGCAGTGACAAAACCATCATGTGGTTCCCCTCTACCACATATGTATTTGAGTAGACATTACAGTATTTCTTTTTTCTTGATGGTTTTCTTTTCATAATAAAATAATATTGCTTAGGAAAGAAACTTACCCTATGAATAATGTGCACCCAACCTTGTTTACTATGTTTCCCATGCACAAACATATCAGTTGGTAAAAGGTAATGAGAGAAAATAAATTAAAACACCCCATATTGAACCTATTGTATCATGAATTAGTAAACATTGACTTGAGTGTAAGAGCCTATATGAGTTTTTGAAGAAACTATCATTTACATTGGTAATTTTGCATAGCTTGCACCATTTTTGTTTTCTCTTGAATACTTCTCTACATATTGCTTTCTATCTATTGAGCACTTAAAGGGGCATGGAAATGTCATCTTCCTATTTCATAAATATCATGAAAGTTATGCGGACTGTATTCAATTTATTTTACTCAATTGTATTTTGTTGCCTCAAAATTATTATTATGCATCCCTCTTCATCTCATGCGATCTTGCATCATTGTTTTCATATACCCATTATCAAATCATTAAAAAAATATTTTCCAAGTGCACACATTGTTAAAAATTGAGGTCCATTTCTCCATTAATAATAACTTTAACTTACAACAACCACTTATTCATGAAACCTACTTACTACACTCATGTTTTCTCAATATTTGTATGCAAGCTATAACAGTGACTTTGAAGTTATATATTCATTTCATCTATTCATCTATACGTATGCATTCATTTTACTCCCCTTTGTAAGTGTTTATTCTATTGCAATGTTGTCTTTCGTTTGCGTACAAATAACATCCAATAAATTATTTCGCCTTGATACACATGCATGGATAAGACACTTCTATCATTTTGTACCTCTCCATTAATCATGTGTTGTTTCAAACACACTAATTGCTATGTTAGATAAGAGTTATGTAGGTCATTTTTTAATTTGTTTCGTTATGCTGTGAATAAGATGTTTATTTTCATGGCTAAATTTTTTATTTCTGCATAGATGAGTTTCTTTAGCATAGGTTCAAGTAAATAAAAAGGGATAGGAAAGAAGAGTTAATCTAACTTGGCATGAAAATAGAAACAAAATGATAAGGTTATATATTCATTTTGATGTAGATTCAGATGAGTTTACTCAGTTGACCTAGAACGATCACTTATATTTAGGAGGACTTCCTCCTACCTTTCAGATATCACATAATTCGCCTCAGCCACATCCCATAATCATAGATATTCCTAAGCCTGATCCACTCCTAGAGTAGCATCCAAAAATCTATGACGGATGGGATCCCAATATTTTCATACCATCCAATGGGATTACCATTTGTCCTTCTAGTTCCAATTATGACATCAAACGCTTTTTTTCTACCTCAAATTCCATATACTTTGTCACATGCTATGCATCGTCTACACAACAACCTTTGATATCTCTTGCAAAAATAGAAATAGGAAAGCTACATATGAATACCTTACCCACTCTCGCACCAACACTCCCAAAACTAATAATGGGGGAACAAGAGAGATATCATTTCTATACTTTCATCTTGAGATAGAAGAAGAACAGGAGTGTTAAGAAGAAACAAGTAATGGATTAACACAGTGATCCAGAGCTATCTTGGTTGGGACTTTAGTTTGAATTTCTTTTTAGACTTGAGTATAAACATAAACTATGGAAGTAGTCTTGTTTTTAGTTATATATATTTTTGAACTATGAACATATGGGAGACACAAGGATGATTAAATACATGGATCTTGATGAATTTTTATAATATGCTTTACATTCATCACACACACACACACATGTGTGTGTGTGGATGAGGTTTTGATGTTATGATTGATGACAGGCGAGGAATTTTGATGTTATGATTAATAATGAATGGTAAAATTGTTATGGTTCCATGATATCATTTATATTTTTATTGAGGAATTCACAAGGTTATGTATAATAATTTTTTATATATATAAACCTAGTGGGGCCCCACCTACTCATAAATAGTTTTAAAATATATAATTTCTTAAATTGACCCTTTTCTTTGAAAATTAAAAGAAAATAATTGATTAATTACTTTAAAATAAGTTGATAGTTTTTTTTATGTGGTTCACGAACCCTATATTGATGGCCACTATGTCCATGAAATATTTATACTAGGAAAATCCACCCGAAGGGATCAATTCCTACTAACTCAACCATAGAGCCTAACCCTGAGGGTGTCAAGAGAATTGAACATGTGACCTCTCAATAGAAAAGGTGCTTTAACAATGGGGACTCGACCAACTGAGAAAAATAAGTTGAGGTAGTGTTGACGAGGAAAAATTTACCACCAATAGTTAGGGGGTCTCCCCGGTTTGAAGTCCCAATAAGACCTTACCTTTTTTGGGATAGGATCCCATCCAGTATGTGGGCCCAAATTCCACCATGTATGTTTTCTCTTGGATGTTAAATGAAAATATGTTAGGGTTAAACAAAGTGTAAAATTCCTAGATAATGAGGATGAAATCACTCCACCATTGACAAAATTGCAAAACAATGTACAATAAAAAAGAAACAAAACAATGAGAATAGTATGCTTTAAGAGGAATTAGTTATCTAAGACCATTTGAAACATACTAGTAAGAAAGTATTAAAGGTTAACGATAAATTAGTTTACAGTTATTTACTAGCATCCATATGGAATAAGAAAGCAAATATTCAAAAGAAAACATGCAAGCGATAGCAATGAATTAGTTCATCAACATACAATAAATATGCAAGTATGAATGCACACACAATGGTAATATCAGATAGCCATTATAACCACCATTAGAGTGCAAAAAAATCAAAGTATAAAAGGAAAATATTATCCTAATATGATGTGAATACAATTACATGTGCTATAAGCCCATCAAATCCCAATAGTGGAATGAGGGTTGCTCATATCATCTCCAACATAAAACCTTAGCTTCACTACAACTCAGACTAAAAGCTACCAAAAGCAGAGTGCTTTCATCTCCCTCAATCATAAACAACTATCTAAATTCTAACATAGCTCAAGTGTTGAAAACTCCTCCTAAATGAGGCATGACGGTATATTTATACAAATGGGGAGGTGACTTTTCACCTTCCCCATGACCTTTCATATTCCTCATGACATTTTCAACTCATGTTTCCTTTTACATGGGTTTACAATTATTATTTCATAAACATGAAAAAATATATTTATAATATCATACTCTTTGAACTAAATCTTAGGGGGGGAAGCCAAACCGCCTCGGAAGTTGATTTGTGATGTGATGAAAGAAGATTGTGATTAGCTTAATCACAGATCGTAATTGTAGATTGCAGTCATAGACACAGTTACAGATCGAAATCACAGGTTGTAGTCGCATATTGAGGAGGGGAATCACAATTTGGATATGAAATGATTCACAAGTCGCAGTCACATATTGCAGTCATCATTGTAGATCACAGTCACATATTTTAGTCACAATCACAGATTGTGATCACATATTACACTTGCAATATCATTATACTATGAAAATGCGATGTGCAAATTACGATTTTTGGATTCCACTTGACTTCTACTACTTCAAGAAAGGATTTACATGTATATTCAAAATAAAACATTACACATGATGATTCGAACCCAAATTTGATGACTATCTCCACAAGAATTTACCTCTTAGCTACTTTAAACTATTTTTGTTGGGAAAAATACTGAGAGGGGGGGGGTGAATCAGTATTTAGTGCAGACTATCAAACTTTTAATTATTCCTTTCTAAAACCCATACGCTACTTTACTGAAGGAAACTAGCGTATATACGCGGATATCCTTTACAGAACTCACGTATGTCCAGAGATCTAATAATGTGTTTGAATCTTAACTCAGATCATTGCATTATTCATTCATCAGATATTTCAGAAACAGTAAACAGGTGCAGACAGAACAGAATAATCATCACACATATGCAACACACATGAACACCAGGATTTTTAGGTGGAAACCCAATTCGGGAGAAAACCACCACTGTCATGATTTCAAATTTTCAAAATTTATTATTAAGAAAACTTTTACAATCATGTACCTGCACAGCACCGAAACCAGCATCAGGACTCACCTATTGCATAGTTTTGACCTTTCTTTGTTTACTAAATTTCTCTCCGGAAGGGAGCTACAACCCCTCCACTGCTATCAAGGGCCACTCCGGAAGGGAGCTACAACTCCTCGCGACTCGCTTTACCAAATTTCTCCTCCTGGAAGGGAGTTTACTACTCCCGAATATGAGTCGCTCTTCTACAACGCCAGCTTCCACTTTCATACTGAAGGCTTCAACCCTCAGATCCACTACAGACCATGTTTCATCAATTTTCAAACTGGATCAAACAGCTCCAACAAAACCTTTTACTTGTCAATAAACAACCTTTGCCCAAAGCATCAAATGGAACAGTGAAACCACTGTAACCAGAATATCAGATATAACCCAGACTTCAGAATAGATATGCAGAAACACATTCAACCTTCAGCTACCATTAGATCAGAAATCACACGCGCTTTTATTTAATCAGACCTGCGTATATACGCGCTTTCCAGAAGACGAACCTGTGTATACTTCAGTACATTTTCCAAAGAAAACCTTAACTGTGCATACGCACTTTTCTTTCCACAGACCCGCGTATACACGCGCTTTTCATGAAACGAACCTGCGTATAGATCTATAAAAGATAAACTTTGTGTATAGACCGGGACTATAAATCCCACCCATATTTCTTTTCAATTTTCAACAAGTATTCATACCAGTTCTCTTCACTTCTTTTCATCATCCTTGACATTCACCATTTCTAGATCTAGAGATCTTGAGCCTTCATCATGTTCATAGGTGCATCATAGATTCAGATCTATCAATTAAGAACAGGGTTCAACCATACAGATATACTTCAGAGTGAAGTATTCATCAAAGCCCAGACACATGCACTCCTTTTGCACAAAGATTTTCTTCTCCTTATATAGGGTTACCCTTTATCAATACCATGAGTCAAAACCACATTACTTTCGATGGTATTCCTGGACGGGGTCACATAGACGAATCATTACTCAATAAAATGGGTCAATACCATGGTGATTACCCCTGGTTTTACATATTTAGAGCGCTTTTTCCCATACGCGACTTGGCACGTTATTACCCGCGTGCATACGCTACTTAGTCTAGACAAATCCACGTATCCATTGAGACATACTCTTTTTATCATATTCCGACACATACTGACATTCCTTCCATCATTACCTTCTGTACTCATTGTAGATACATCGATATACATTATTTAACAAGTTCATCAAGACATATTCCATCGTTTATCAAATCTCATCAAGTAGGTTGCCATCATCCTCATCAAGTGGGTTGCCATCAAGGACAACACTCTGCATCATATTGCCAACAATCTCCCCCTTTGGACTTGATGGCAACCACGAAGGTGTTTGATCACCACAACAGATAGATACATTGATTATAATCATTACAAAATAACCATGTTACTCTCCCCTTATTCAAACACCATGTCACTCTCCCCCTTTGACATCAAGGGCAAAGGGCGGATCAAAACCAACACAAGGTTTTTCTCCTCATGTAGAAGGAAGCGCTCTACAGATCTGATGTGCACTGAAGTTACCATGCTCCCCCCAGCAAGGCTATTGCTCCCCCTGAACCTGTACATCAGTTTACTCCTTCATCTCCCCCTTAGCTTGTGCATCTTGAACACTTTTCAACAGAAGATCATCAAGGCATCTTTACCCAATATCAAAGAATGAGATAGAAATATAACAGATAAAACTTCACCAGAGATACCATACAGCATCAGAGATATCAAACAGTGCTGCAGATGTGCTGTAAAATGCTGACCCCAACCAAAAATTGTCAGCAACTGACCATATGTGGCTTTCTGTGGATAAACTCGCGTATATACGCGACTGTCTTTCAGGAAACCCGCGTATCCAATTTGATCTTCTAAATTTAAGCAGTTCTGATTTTCTTCACAGCAGAGACTACTCCCAGCTTCTGTCTGAGATATTCAAACGCTTCTCTAGGAAGAGGTTTGGTAAATATATCAGCAACTTGTTCTTTGGAGGGAACATACTCCAACTTCACCTTTTGTTCAAGCACTTGTTCACGTAAGAAGTGATACTTGATGGGAATGTGCTTGGTCTTTGAATGCATAACAGGATTCTTTGAGATACTGATGGAACTTGTATTATCACACATAATGGAGATAGGAGGTGTACATTTGATTTGAAAATCTTGCAAGGTTTGCATCATCCAAAGGAGTTGAGTGCAACAAGACGCAACAACCACATATTATTCTTCTGCTGTAGATAAGGCAATAGAATTCTGCTTCTTGCTGAACCAAGATACTAACCGGGGCCCCATATAGAATGCACCACCACTAGTGCTTTTCCGATCATCAACATTTCTAGCCCAATCTGCATCAGTGTAAGCATGAAGAGTAAGATCAGCATTATTTGGATACCATAGTCCAAAGTCTTGAGTTCCTTGTAGATATTTGAATATTCTTTTGACAGCCTGAAGGTGAGACTCTTTTGGATTAGCTTGGAATCGTCCAACAATCCCAACTGCATGCATAATGTCTGGTCTAGTCCTAGTGAGATAAAGTAGGCTTCCTATCATTGATCTGTATTCTGGTTGATTCACCGCGGGAGAATCATCATGAGAACTGAGGTTACATCCGGTTATCATTGGTGTACTTACAGGTTTGCATTCTTCCATGCCATATTTCTTCAAAATTTTCTTAAGATATTTTTCTTGTGATAAGAATATTCCATCTGCAGTTTGATGCACTTGCAACCCAAGAAAGAATGTTAGTTCTCCAAGTAAGGACATTTCAAATTCTTGCTGCATGACAGAAGCAAATTTCTTACTGAGAGATTCTTCATAACTCCCAAAAATGATGTCATCAACATATACAACCACAATCAATAGTTTATATTTTTCAACCTTTGTGTATAATTTGCTATCAGCGGACCCCTTTGAAAATCCTTGTTGATGAAGATATTTGTCAAGACGATAATACCATGCCCTTGGAGCTTGTTTGAGACCATATAGAGCCTTTTTAAGTCTACAAACAAGATTTTCATCATTTCCCAAAATGAATCCTTCCGGTTGTTCTATATAAACTTCTTCTTCTAGATCACCATTGAGAAAGGCAGATTTAACATCCATTTGATAGACTTTGATTTGTTGAAAACTTGAAAAAGCAAGAAACATTCTTATGGCTTCAAGTCTAGCTACAGGAGAAAAAGTTTCTTCAAAGTCTATACCTTCTCGTTGAGTATACCCCTTGCAAACCAGTCTAGCTTTGTTTCTTATAACATCCCCATTCTCATTTAACTTGTTCTTGAATATCCATTTAGTTCCAATGACATTTTTATCATGTGGTCTTGGCACCAATTCCCAAGTGTGATTCTTTTCAATTTGATCAAGCTCTTCATTCATGGCTTGAATCCAACATTCATCTTTGCAAGCTTGATTGACATTGTGTGGTTCAATTGTGAATAGAAACGCCAGATAGCTAGAAGATCCCACAAGAGTCCTCCTTGTTTTTACACCTGATTCCTTGTTTCCCAAAATTTGAGATTCAGGATGATTCTTTTGAACATATCTGGATGGAGCCTTTTCAGATAAATCATCTTCGGGTTCTTCATTGGATCCACTATCTATATTATTTCCATTTGATGTAGAAGGACAAAAATCACCATCATCTTCTTCTGTTGATTTTTTCTTCTTCTTTAGGAGCTGTAGGAGACTCATCAATAACAACATCAATACATTCAACAATCTTTCGAAGCCTTTTATTGTAACATTTGTATGCTCTGCTTGTAGATGAGTAACCAAGAAGTATCCCTTCATCTGATCTAGGTTCAAACTTGCTAAGCTTTTCATCATTATTTTTGATAAATCATTTACTTCCAAAAATTCTAAAATGCTTCACAGAGGGAGAATTACCATACCAGAGTTCATATGGAGTTTTGTCACTATTTACCCGAACATGTGCCTTGTTGAGAATTTTTGCTGCTGTATGTGCTGCTTCTCCCCAGAACATGTCAGGAGTTCCAGAATCATCAAGCATAGCTCTAGCCATTTGTTGAATTGTTCTATTCATTCTTTCTGCTACGCCATTTTGTTGTGGAGTGCCTGCTACAGAGAACTGCCTTTTTATGCCATGTTGTTCACAAAATTCAAAGAATTCATTTGATGTATATTCTCCTCCTCGATCAAATCTAAGACACTTGATTTTTAGATCTAATTCATTTTCTACCAATGCTTTGAAGATCTGAAATTTTTCAAATGCTTCATCTTTGTGTTTAATCAACCCGATCCAACACATTCTAGAGTAATCATCAATAAATAAGATATAGTATTCTTCCCCACGTGGTGACTTTTTTCTCATAGGTCCACATATGTCAGTATGAATGAGTTCAAGAGGCTTACTTGATGATCCTTCTTTGGCATTAAATTGAACTCTGGTCTGCTTACTGAATTGGCAAGATTTGCATATGATACTCTCTGGTAGAGTAATATTGGGAAGACCACGAACAGCTTGAAGTCTGCTTGATTTGTTGATTTGAGAGAAGCTCAGATGCCCCAGCCTTCTATGCCATAGCCAATTTTCTAAATATTTGCTCGCAACATTGATCTGCGCTCTTCAATACATAATCGTTGCTCGAGTTCTTTTCCCTTTATAATAGTTTCTAATTGTATCAAGATCACGTACCACACATTCTTTTGAACTAAAGACAACTTCAGTCCCTTGATCACACATTTGACTTACACTTAACAGGTTATGCTTTAATCCATCCACATACATGACATTATTAGCTTTCACCTTTTCTTTTAGAAAAACAGACCCTTTTCCCTTAATGACAACAAGAGTATCATTTCCAAATGTAACATTCTTTTCCTTTTCTAGAGCACTATATGAAAGAAGTTTATCTTTGTCACCTGTCATGTGTTTTGAGCATCCACTATCAATGTACCATTGTGATCTCATACCTTCGCAAATAACGTTATCCCACAATTTTCAACCTCAGAATTCCTCCTTCTTTTTCCATACTTTGGAACTTGAAGGAGAATGTTGTTTTGGCCGGAATTTATTTCGCATTCGTATTCTTTCATGGCCAAAGTTATTGCAATAAGCACATTCAACTTTATTTTGAAGAGGAGAAAAGTTGTTATAGGTATTCTTCTTTGGTTCAATATCCATCCTTTTCTTTCTTGCTTCTCTTGTCATGATGGTTTTATATGCAACACATTGAACAGCTTTATGACCAAAGTTGTGACATGAGAAACATTGTCCTTTGAAGTAGAAATTTATGCGATCATGAAATCTCCTATTTGAATTTACCTGTTGGTTGTTGCTCCTTTGAGAGATATCCTTGTTAGTGTTCCTTGAGTTGTGATGATCATGCTTTACCTGTAAAGATTCTTTATTCCCTTATTGAGTGGCTGAATGTAGTAAACCAGTTGTAGCTGCTTTTAGATAATTTGGTGCTGAAGCATGAGAAGATTCTCCGGTATATCCAAGACCTGTCTTTATAAGAGGAGAACGTTAAACCTTGATAATTTCATCTAAGGTTTCAGATCCTTTAGCAAATCTAAGATTCAGAGTCTTTAATTTCTCAAGTTCTTTTCTTAGACTTACTACTTCACATTCTAATTTCTCATTGTGTTTCTTTGCTTCTTCATTCTGCCTTTTTAGAGTTTCTATGATTATTTTACTTTCTTCCAAGCATATTTGAGTTGATTGTTTTGATCAAGAAAATCATTGTCATCTAGAGCATCCATAAAAGCATTCTTGTCGTCTCTAGAATTATTTTCAAATGCCATGAGAAGTCTAAGATATTGTTCACATTCTTCCTCACTATTAGATAACCCATCACTGTCTTCATTTGTATAGTAAATTTTCTTAGTGCTAGATCGGTTCTTATTCCTTCTTGCTACTTCTTTCCCTTTAGCAGATGTTTCTTTATAAGGACACTTTGCAGCATAATGACCAACTCTTCCACAATTGAAACATTTGAAAGGAAGCTTACCTTTGAATCTTCCGGTTCCTAGTTGGATTCTTCTCACAAAGTTTGCCTCATCTTCTTCTGAGATATATCCTGATCCTTTCGGTTTTTGAACTTATTTCCCTTTTGTAGAAGCTTTAAAAATAGCTTCTTTGACTTTAGATGGTCCTGCTCTCCTCATTTCATATGCAGTTAGTATGTCATGAAGTTTCTCCACGGAAAGATTTTGAATATCCTGTTTTTCTTCAAGGGCAGAAACTTTTGATTCAAATTTTGCCGTTAGCGATCATAGAATTTTCTCAACCAAAGTAGTGTTGTATATTGTTTCACCCATATTTCTTATACGATTTACAACATCGTCAATACGTAGAAAGAAACTGGCAATACTCTCATCACCATGCATCTTTAAATTTTCATATTCAATTATGAGAGTTTGGAGTTTTGCACTTTTTACTTTTGCGTCGCCTTCATAATTTAGAATGATTTTGTCCCATATTTCCTTTGCTGTATTCAGCTGCATGACTTTGAAAAATTCCGATTCAGTTAGACTTCCTGTTATAGCATTGACCGCTTTTGCGTTTGATTGAAAATTCTTCCTTTCAGTTGGATCTGTTGGTGTAGTGGATGGATATTGATATCCTTGTTCAACAATGGCCCATACATCAGCTCCCATAGATTGAAGATAGGATCTCATCCTCACTTTCCAGAAGATTAAATTGCTTCCGTTGAAGAGTGGGGGCTTGATAGATGATGTTCCCTCATGATTTCTCATCTTGCTTGATCTTCCTTCTAGCAGCTAAGCTTTTTTAGAAGGACCTGCTCTGATACCAATTGTTGGGAAATATACTGAGGGGGGGGGGGGCGGTGAATCAGTATATTGTGCAGATAATCACACTTTTACTTTTTCCTTTCTAAAAACCCATACGCTACTTTACTGAAGGCAACTAGCGTATATACGCGGAAATCCTTTACAGAACTCGCGTATGTCCGGAGAACTAATTATATGTTTGAATCTTAACTCAGATCATTTCATTATTCATTCATTAGATATTTTAGAAACAGTAAACAGGTGCAGACAGAACATAATAATCATCACACATATGCAACACACATGAACACCAGGATTTTTAGGTGGAAACCCAATTCGGGAGAAAACCACCGCTGCCGTCGTTTCAGCCTTCAAAATTTATTATTAAGAAAACTTCTTACAATCATGTACTGGTGCAGACTCAAACTAGCACGTTGTGCACCCACCGCAGAAGGTCAGAAACCTTCTTGTTTAATACTTTCTCCGGAAGGGAGTTTACAACTGCAGACTCAAGTAATACTACTTCGTGAAGGAGCTACAACCTGAATTGCCACCAAACTTCTCTCCCCGGCGAGCTACAACCCCCTCCACTCGTTTACCAGCCTCTCCTGAAAGGGAGCTACTATCCCCTGATAACTTCTACTGGCAGAAAGCTTCCACTTTCATACTGAAGGCTTCAACCCTCAGATCCACTGCAGACCACGTTTCATCAATTTTTCAAACTGGATCAAACAGCTCCAACACAACCCTTTACTTGTCAATAAACAACCTTTTCCCAAAGCATCAAACAGAACAGTGAAACCTCTGTAACCAGAATATCAGATATAACCCAGACTTCAGAATAGATATGCATAAACACATTCAACCTTCAGCAACCATTAGATCAGAAATCATACGCGCTTTTATTTAACCAGACCCGCGTATATACGCGCTTTTCAGAAGACGAACCCGCGTATACTTCAGTACATTTTCCAAAGAAAACCCTAACTGCGCATACGCACTTTTCTTTCCACGTACCCGCGTATATACGCGCTTTTCATGAAACGAACCTGCGTATAGATCTATAAAAGATAAACTTTGCAGTACAGACCAGATCTATAAACTTACCCAGATTTCTTCAATCTCTTCAATAGGATTGCGCCAGGTCTTCTTCACTTCTTTTCTATCATCCTTGACATTCACCATTTTAGATCTAGAGATCTCGAACCTTCATTGTATCCATGGGTGCATCATAGATTTATATCTATCAATTAAGAACAGTGGTCTAACCATACGTATACTTTAGAGTGAAGTATTCATCAAATCCTGCATACATGTGCACCCTTTTGCACACAAATATTTTCTTCCTTTGGAGTGAGTTAGGTTTACCCTTTATCAATACCATGAGCCAAAACCACATTACTTTCGATGGTATTCCTGGACGGGGTCACATAGACGAATCATTACTCAATACAATGGGTCAATACCATGGTGATTACCTCTGGTTTTACATATTTAGAGCGCTTTTTCCCATACGCGACTTGGCACGTTATTACCTGCGTGCATACACTACTTAGTCTCGACAAATCTGCGTATGCCTTGAGACATACTCTTTTTATCATATTCTGGCACATACTGACATTCCTTCCATCATTACCTTCTGTACTCATTGTAGATACATCAGATATACATTATTTAACAAGTTCATCAAGACATATTCCATCAAGGAAAACTTCATCAAGTAGGTTGCCATCATCTTCATCAAGTGGGTTGCCATCAAGGACAACACTCTACATCATATTTCCAACAATTTTTTCCAAAATATAGAAAGAGTTGTCTTATATAGCATTACATCATTGTTATTTTCTTTCATAATCTACACTTGTTCACCGAGAATTCTAAATAAATCAACCGACATTGGAGTGTATAAATTCTCATATTATTTTTTCATTGGTAGGTGGCCATTATCTTCTTCCAATATGTTTGTATATAGTTTATGCATTATATCATGCATATGCTCAACATAGGAATTCGTAAGATGATACATTACACCACTTTTGGAACATACTTGAGTTATAGAATCGTCCACACCCAAAACTACAACGATATCTTGGTACTTAAAAACCCATCTTGTTACCTTAAAAATATCAATGTTTGACAACTCATTTTCTCTATCACTCAGCAACCTAGCATTAAAATGAATCTCTTAGCATAAATTTGCACCATAAGTTGAAGAATTGGAGGAAAACAAGTTGGCATAAAGGCATAGATATCAGCGAGCTCCACTGCAACCACGTGTGCTTCTTCTAATGCGGCCTTTAGATACTCAATGTCGTGTTGAGATCAAATTATCAAACCGTGCCCCAAAATATTTTCCAATCTCCTCATAACATTTGTCTTTGTAGCACTCTCCTTGGCCATTCATTCGCTCCTAGACTAAACCCCTTTATTGTGATCTACTCCCTTAGCTTGAACTGCTTCCTATAATAGTTTTTGATCAATAATTTCCTTAAAGTATATACCAAAATATGAATTTCCTTAGCGAGCTTAAATAAATTTGATATGTTTCCCCATAATTTATCCTCAAATTTCCCCTATGTATGATCTACATTCTCAAAATACCCTCTCAAATTTACATCCTCTGGGCCTTGTGAGAAGAGGTTGCAACTAAAGAAAACCTCCTTTTTCCATCAAGCACGGTCAATCTCTTAAAAGCGTGAACCAATTCTCTATCACTATTCATGGAGTACCTTGCTTCATATGCTTCAAAAAGAATAGAAAGCATCTCCTCTACACTCTTTAGAGTTGTATTCAAATTGTTTCATGCCTTACTAAGAATTTTATCCTGATCATGATTTCCAATCAGTATCTAGAATTCCCAACACAAATTCAAAGTATTTTTGGGGAAGGTATTCAAATCTAATAGATCCACTAATCTTCCATCAATATCCACCTCCACATCAATCTTATCTAGCCACGCTTGTAAACAATGACAAAATGACACCATGATCCTGGAGGCATATTAACCTTGGTTATTCAAATTACAAAAATCTACCTGAACAAGTATATTCCTAAAAGATATATGATTAACACTTCCAATAAAGTGTATCTAATGTAACTTTGGATATGATGAGGGTTATGTGGGAAGAAGCCATAACAAATATTAAACCAGGGAATGCATTTGATAATGATAGGAACATTTTAAAAGGGCATGGAATGACATGAAAACTATGAAAAATGTGATATTTTCCAACTACCTCAAAACTTAAAATGGATAAAATTTATGTGTTCCTCTCATTGATACCTTTCCAAATATATAAAATTTTCTTCAATCTGACTTCTTGATCAAAAGATATAGGTATCCAAATATTTGGCCTATTAAATTATAACAAGTCATACAAACCTACCATGTGACACCCATGTATTCCCCACGAGGTTCCCATGTGGCTATTTGAATTAATGCCATGTCATCATCCCAAGGTTTGAATGGCATTTTTTCCAGCAACAGTTGACTCATTCATGATGGTCAATACTCACAAAATCTCCATTCCTCGAGGCTTAATATATATAAACATATAATGTATATGAGGCATGTGGGCCCCTCTGTGCCACCTCACCCCGAAAATAAAATCCCAAGGATTTCCTTTGTAGTCCCCCTTTGAAACCATCATGGAAGAACCTACAAGGTTATGTGGAACCCCACTCTACCACTTCAACACATCAATCCACTCAGGAGAATTTTCAATCCAATTACACAGGGCTTGACCTCCTTCGTGGACCCCTCCTCCTAGGAATTGCATCACCTACTCTCATGACCACACACCTGGGCTCCACCAATGCCACATCACCCCGACCATTCCCTTTTTTTGATCCATCCAACACTGTTGGGATGACTTGTCCCTTAAAACCTCTAAGGTGATATAGATGTGTTGAAAATGGCAACAAGAAACCTTGTAAATGGCATCAAGAAGGATCTTAATTTAATTTTACCTAGAATTAAATTAGAAAAAAATTGTAATTCCACATCACATGACAACTTGTATGAGTTAAATAAGTTAGGATGACTTATTTGGTTCAGTTAATTCTAGTTGAGGGTCAAACTAGAGGCATGTAGAGTGTCTCGGACATTATAGGAGCCCTGGTTGAGTTTATTTTGAGTTGTAATTAATTAACTCAAATTATCATAGTTAAATTCAATTAAACTAGTTCTAACTTATGAAGGAACTAGTAGGAGGTTAAACAGTGGGGTGTTGATTCATGTGTTCAACCAGTTAACTAATAATTCATTCATAAATAACCCATGCATATCAGTTCTGAGAAAGACCCAGTTGAGATTGGAGTTCAAGGGAAATGTACTATAAGTTGTATAATTATCTAAATTAAACATGTGGTGCATGCATTTAGAGGAAGGCCCCTAGTGGATTGCGCAGTATGGATTGGTAATTTTCCTAATTAATAGGGCCTAATTACCCAAGGAAATAGGGATCCTGGAGGGCAGAAAATTGGTTAAGTATTGAACCAGGCTTGTCTAGGAATCATTGAGACAGATAGAGATAGTGCAGAGGTTTCTCATCTTGGAGAAAAGAATTTTAATATTCTCATACTATTTAATTTATTCAATATACAGATAGTGGAATTTTTAGCTAAGGATTTCCCCAAGAAAATATTTGCGTTGTACGACTGAAATTCTTTCTCTTTCATGTTTTGTGATTTCAACATCTAAATTGGTTTCCGCAATTGGTATAGTAGATTCAAGTATAATTTTTTAGAATATTAGAAGTATTAGTTGACTCTACATGGTATCAAAGCAAGAATCACTCTAGAAGAGAAGAATATGATATTGTTATGTGTAGGTGAATCTAATTTGTAGATCTACTCTTCAAGACTAGCAGCAAGATCAGGATGTCTTTCTTTGGATTTAGACTCGAATATGCCCTTGAGGGTAGTTCAAATTAAATATCTTAGTGATATAGGATGGAAGCAGTGTTGGAAGACAACGAGCTTAATAATTCATAGACAATGATATTCCTAAGCCTACAACAACAAATGCTTAAGGTCTAGCGGCATGGAAGAAGAAAATAGCAAAGGCAAGAAGGATTATGTTGGAAGGTGTTTAAGATCATATTGTCTTGAACCTCCATGGAAATGAAACTACATATGCTATGTGGAAGGCCTTAACATATTTATTACAAAATAACATTGACCACAGGAAACTAGCGTTGAAGGACAAGCTCAGAAAATCAAGATGGAGGAGGGCGACACAATACCAAATTACTTGACTAAGTTCACCCAATGTCAGGATGAGCTTGGAAGTGTTGGTGTTATTGTTGTTGAGGATGATCTAGTGAGCCTAGCACTTCTAGGCCTTCCCAAGAGTTGTCACAACTACCAAGATTCGGTAAATGGAATGGAGAAGTTACCAGAGTGGGAGAGATTGTGGTTTGACCTTGTGCAAGAAGATATTAGGAGAAACACTACAGATGGGAACTCTTCCAAAGAAAAAGAATTTGAATTATTCAATAAAAGAAATAAATACAAGGGAAATAATTCCCAAGGTGAAGAGGGCAAGAAGAAATACTTGTCCAACATCAATTTTTTTCACTGTCATGAGTTCAGGAACTATGCCACAAAATTTTCATAGAAGAAAGCAAGTAAGAAGGAGCCTGCAGTAGTAGTAGAAGGTGAAGCTCTAGCTTCACAATTAGAACTTGATTTCACTCTCATCACATGCATGGAAAGATATATGATGGGTAACATATGGTATCTCGACAGTGGTGACTCATTCCATATGACGGGGAATAGAGATCTCTTTAGTGACTTGGAGGAGAAAGACCTCAATCAAAACATAGAGTTTGGAGATGATGGAAGGTATAGCGCAACTGGTATTGGTACAATTACTTTTTAGAGGGAGGTTGGCTCCCCTTTCGTACTCACAGATGTTTTACTTGTTCTAGGACTAAAGAAGAATCGCTTTCCTGTCATGGTATTGGAAGATCGTGGCTATGATGTGATATTTAGCAAAGGGGAGGTTTTACTCATATACATCACCATGGTATGAGTGAAGCATGTTGGTGTGTGATTCAAGAACATATATGCACTCGAGGTCGAAGATGCATGCAAATATTTGAGGAGAAACGAAAATGATAGATACTTGGTGGTTGAGAGGGAGCATTAATTATCTCTCAACATGGAGCCTCATAAGAAGCCTCAGAAAGTTGTGGAGCAGCCACAATTGGAGAAGCAGAGAGGAGGTCGAGTGGAGCGATCCACTCAAGTAGAGACATCCAGTAGGGGGGAATTTCAAGCCAAGTGGGCAGAGGGATAACATGAAGCCATACCTCCATGTGAGAGGTGGGGCGATGTGAAGCAATAGTCCCAAGAGAGAAAAAAATTGGGCAGGGTCGATTGAGATGTTTTGTTTCATGGATAATTACCCTTGCTACAGGGTGCAATAATCAATAGCAGAAGGATCAATATTAGTTAGATACTGAGGAGTGCAGAGCAGTGTTGATAGAAAAGTATGGGGCTCAGTAGCAGAGTCGGCAGCAACAATGTTTTTCCCAGTAGACAGTTGGAGACATAACTGATTTAGTTTATTTTATTTTATGTATTTTTGGATGCTTTTCAGTTCTAGAAGATGCATTAGCAGCAACACTAGAGAGAATTGTTGCATTTAGAACATTCCAAAGGTACCGGATCACGATAGAGTTGAATTCCTTCCTTGTTGAGACAGAGTCTTGAAAATGGCAACAAGAAATCTAGAAAATGGTGTTATCATTCTGTAATTTTTAAGATTGGTAGAATAAACACAGAGGACAACATCAAAACCACTTTGGAAGCTGGGATCTATCCCTTCCAGCTTCAAAGAGGGATCTCTCTTTAAAATTTAACTTTGTTTTGAATAAGTATTAGGCTATTTATGACTGTAATTTTTGGTTGTTTGATTTTGATTGATTTGGTTGATTAAATCTTTATATTCCCATTAGGCAATGGAGTCAAAAATTAAAACTGGATTTTGCATCAATTTTTAAAAGAGTTATAACAGGGCAAGCTAGGTTGAATTCACTAGATTCTTTAATACTTTTAAATGAATAATGGATGTGGCAGAAAAAGTGAATTTCAGTTGAGACTAAAAAGAATTTAAGAATTTTTCATTTTGACTTCAAGTAGAAAACATTTAAATTGTAAAAGCAGCCAAAATAAGGTTTTTAAATAACATGTCCTATTCATCACACTTTCTGTTTTACAATTAAGAATTTTGATAAATAGAGTACAAAAATAACAATGGAAAACACAGAAACAGTAGAAACACTTCACCAGTAATTACACCACATGAATCCTGAAATATTTTTTGTATTATTAATGCTCTAGCAAAAAACTTGGAATTTACAATTGCGCAGTAGGAAAAATATTTTCAGTAATCAACCTCTAATTCGTCAAAAAATGAAGTATTTATACTAAAATGTTACAAAATTGATTACAATAAATGTTGTCTCAACAGACAGTGTATTATTAGCCTAAATCTAAAAATAAACTCTAATTGTGACAAAAAATAGGCTCGATTTGGGTGATCTGGCATTCTGGCACTGCTTTCAAGGAATTAGTTGTTGAGTAAGCCTATTTTTAGGTTGCGCGGGCCGTAATGCTGGATGATTTGATTTCCTATGAGTTGGCTACAGATGGCTATTATTTGTTACTTTTTACTCCTGGAACTCAGTTAATTTATCCCATCGATCTTCATTTGGGATAGTTAATTTTATGACCTTCCTGTAGATTTCATCCACTTCGGTATACTTGGAAAAGGTTGGTTTAACCACAAAAATGTGGTTTATCTCGTGCTGGATGAAAACGTCATGAGCCAATTCCTCCAAGAAATCTTTCCCTGTCATAATGCCTCTAATATTTTAAAATTTAGTTGTATCCCTAGCAATTTCATTCAAATTCTTTACATAATCCTCTCTGGTAATCAGTTTTTCATTTATTACAAATAGGGAAGGAAGACCTTTCTGAGTTAAAGGTTCTAGCCTACTAAAAATATGTTTACAGCTATCTATAAGCTATGAAATTTTTCCTCCAACTGTACAATAAGGTTTCTCTTTGTAAGAACCTTCTTTACCTCCAAAATTGTCTCTGTCCTGTCCTCAACTCCTAACTCATCCAGCTCATACATTTTCTTGGAATTTAAGAACTTGATAATGTTTTTGGCAGTGCTTGGCATGTCTCCAAGGTTTTCTTTGATATTTTTGATGGCATCATTGGCTTTATATATCAATTATTTCTACTCGAATATGATATGCATGCAGGGCCAGATTTCATTGATGGATTCAATGATATTTTTCCAAATTATCTCTTTGACTTGGACAAGGTGTTTCCTATAGATGACTCCCTCTGAAACTTCTACAACCTTTCTATTAACTTATGTGTTCTTTGGGCTTCAGCTACATGTGAGATCTTAGTCCTGGACTTCTAATCCTGCAACAATTTCCCTTGGTCTTGAAGCTTCTTTATTTATTCAATCTGTATTAATAAATTCTACACTGTTTTGGTGAGCTTCTCCGCTCCATCTGTTGTATTCGTTGTAGAAGGTGTAGTTGTGGGAATAGTTGTAAGGGGTACAACCTCCAAAGGGACTAATGAAATTTTTGCAGCCTGTTCTTTTTCCTTTATCATCTTTTCCACCTCTGATTCCATCTGCCTCAGCTGAGCATTCTGCTCCATGATGAGCTTCATCATGTCTGATTTCTGGGACTTTGTCTCTTCAATTTGTTTGGCCAAAGGGTCCTCTGTAGCTAGCATTTTTAGCTGCTTCCTCAGTGTTTCTATGTCAGCATTTTTCTTTTTAATCACCTATTTTGCAGCTCTGATATTGGAGGGATCATATCCAATTCTGATCACTAAGTCTTCCAAAGAATTAATCCTTGAATCCTTGGCCAAAGAAGAGAATTTCTCCATTTTGAGCTGTGACTGGATATTAGCTAAAGAAACCTGCAATTTGGACAAAATCATAGCACTGTTAGTAAGTGTGGATGAAATCATTTCACCTGTCTGCTTGTGCATCTCCATTTGATTAATGGGATGTATGTCTTTAATATCAAATTAAAATGCATTCTTTTTATAATCTATTGTTGTCTTGGGTTGTGGAATATGTGCTTGGAGAAATGCCATCTGCCTCATCTACCCACTGATCTAAGTAATAACCAATGAGGTAGAAGATAACTGTAATGATCAGCTTGGCTCTATTAGGGAAAATGGAGGATGGACAGGTAGGATTCTTCTTGGGTAGTTGGGCATCTTCAGCCAAAAAAATCTCAAGCGTTTTAGCCCTTTTTGCAAAGTCCATCTTCTAATATAATCCAGTGAGTGCTTCTTGAGAGAAAGGAGTGGCATTATCTATGATAGGGGCTTGCATCATTGGGTATATGGCTAGAGTAGCTATGGTAATTAAAATCTCTCCTGTAGGGACAATAAGAGCTCTTTGACTGGGTACATAAAAAGATCGACACTTCCTGATGAATTCAGGGGCACTGTGGGTGTGGGGAAAGATGTAGTGGGGAAATTTTGACTCCCACAGTCCAATATCATCATACTTTTCAATGAATTTGTCTTCAAGCCAGTAGTACATTTCGAATAACTCAAACTCACATAGGGTTTCATGGATTTTGTAATCCCTAACTGCCAAAGGTATATGATCAAGGTCAACTGAGGGATGGAGTAGTGGATTTATAGGTTCTTCCTATCCCTTCTTCTTATTAGGCATGGTTGGATCAGGTTTGATGGTGGATGAGGGTTTATGATAGACAAATGGAGGTCGGAACTGATTAAATTCTCTACAATTAGGAAGAAGCGATGACAGTTGCAGAGAGTACTTTGACAGTGATCGGATTAGCTTTTCTGGCACTCTGTCAACCTACAGCAAACATGTACAGAGCAGAGAAACTGGTAAGGTAAAGGATTAAAAGCTAATCAGGCATGGATTTATACACATTTCGATTGATTTCCTATTGATGGTAGTGCAGATCCATTGTATTAACGGTTAGTGAGGAATTAAATTCACCAACGGTTTCATTATCACAGGAAATCATTTAATTGGCAATGGTATAGTCCAGGTGGTGTGACATGACTAACATTCAAAGGGTGGATTGGCGGTTTTTAATATAGTGAGAAAACTACTTTTCGGAGGAGGTCTGAAGTGGTAAACGGTTTCAGCATGGGGGGGTGTGAAATTACGAGAGGGCGCCACGTTAGCATGGGCCCAAAACACAAAAGAACTTATTTTGGACCCCCTCGATGGTCAAGTTCGGATGGAGAGGGTGGGCCAAAAAATTATAAATGTATTTGGATGGAGGAGTAGGGGATTGGATGATGGGATAGATGGAGTTGAGTTAACGTGCAGCGAGATGATGTTTTTTCGGGTAGTGGAAAGATCGATAAAGGTGAAAACTTAGGATATTGGGATAATGCGCCAAATTTTTTTTTCATATGCCAAACCTTTTAGACTTAGGATAAAACTTGTATTCCTTTTCCTTCTCATGTGCATGAAACATAACTTTGAAATTTAAACTTAGGGTAAAATTTTTCATGTTCTTCAAAGTCACAATGCAATTTCTACATATCCTTTCATTTTCAATTCTTTTTCTAAGGTAACATTTTTTCATCTTCAATCCTTAGGGTGCATTTAAGCTAGAAAACTCACATATCCTCTTTTTATAACAATATAACCTACTCTACCACTTATTTCTCATACTGATTCAGATTATACTATTGAATCAATCTCATTTTATACCTAAATATTGATTTGTCAAGATTAAACTATTTGACAAACCTTTATTCACTAACCTAATTAACACGAAATTCACAATTGTTCCATCATGATTAAGTTGTCTGATTGGAACAAAAATCTATTTATTGTGGCATTTTAAGACAAGATGCACACAATTTTATTGGATTTTAACATAAAGGAATCTAATTTAACAATAGTGGCATTTAAATTTGCAGCACTTTCAGTATTATTTCTATTTTTATTTTGTGGGGTTTCATTCTCTTTTTATTCTTTTTTCAATTTTCTGTATTTTTGGCTTTTTCTTCATACTATTTTTATTTTTGACATACCCTATTTTGATTTTCTTTTATATATACTTTTTTTTGAAATAATTTTCAAATTGAAAATAATTTACAATGTAAAAGTACAAATATGACATACTCAATCACCTTGAGATCCTATAAAATATAGGACCCTAACAGTGGCTCCAATTGGGGATGGCACTTCTTCATGTGAAGTGTCAAGAACATATAATTAGTAGCCTTGAGTATCCAATGTTTGTAATGTCTACATCTGATTTCTTTTGCTATTAAGGTACTTGTTATAGCTTTTCAATCAGGGCTTAGGGCCTTCTCTGTGGGCTTCAACTCCAATCACAAGTTATCCAATAAAATCAATATATATTTTGATTTTTACAATGATATAAGAAAAATATGTATGCTAATAAAACGAGTGCTTCAACATCCTGCCATTGACAAGACCATCGGGTAATTATGCTCCATCAAGATCCTTGAGGAAGAATGCATTGTTTCCCCTGAAAGAATAAATAATGTATGGCCCTTTCCAAAGGTTATCAAATTTACCATGTTTACCTTTGTCGTCTCTCCTGGAATCCCACCTTAGAACTTTGTCTCTAATGTTTAAGTCATCTGATTTAGTCCTTCTGTCAAAAACATTTTTGACATTTTCCTGAGTTACTTGAGTTTTGTAATAGACCTCCTCCCTTGACTGCTACAACTGAATGGTTTGATTGATTCTTCTTTGTATATCATTTGGCTGAACCTATAATTATCATATTATCTTCATGATTAGTACTCCTAAAGATTATGGAAATAGAACATCCATTCCATAAACCAATTGGTATGGTGACATACCAATTGACTTCTTTGTAGTATGTATGTCAGCTCAAAGTGCATTAACCAACCTTTTGTGCCAATATTTCTTGTTATCTTCCAACAATTTATTAATGATATTTACTAGAATCTTATTTGAGGATTCAACCAACCCATTACCCTTAGGGTAATAAGTTGTTGAATGTCTCAAATTAATGTGGTATTTATTACATAATTCAATTATTTTCTTAGATTTAAAATTTGATGCATTGTCGATAATAAGTTTTCTAGGACAACCAAATCTAGAGAGGATAGTGGTCTCAAGAAATTTAATAATGACAGCATCAGTAACAGATCTAGAAGGGGTGGCCTCTATCCATTTAGTAAAGTAATTTGTGGCTATGAGAATCCACTTATGTTGGCCAGAGGAAGGAGGGTGAATTTCACCAATGAAATCCAGTCCCCACTGCTGAAAAGGGCTCTCAACTAAAATATTTTTTAATGGCAGGGGTAAGAGATTTATTTTTCCTTCAAAAATATAGCTTTTATGGCATGAAGTTACCTTCTTATGAATTTCAAGGAATAGGGTAGGCCAGTAAAAACCAACCCTAAGGATTTTATTGGTAGTGGTTTTCCAATAAAGATGGCCACCACAGTCACCTTCATGGAACTCCTGCATGATTTTCTTTGCATCATCCTTCAACAAGTACTTAAGTAAAATGCCACCAGCATCTTTCCAATATAAAACATTTTTTATGATGAAAAAATTAACTTCTTTTAATTTTAGAAATCTCGCATTTGTATTTGTTAGACCAGGAGGAGCATTTAAATTGAATAAAACATACAACAAGTTTGCATACCAAGGTGAGTTCAAAAATGCTTCATCGATCTGTGGAGTCGCTTGTTCCTCCCTATCATCCAATGCAACAACAAAGTTGATGTCTAATGCATGAAAATTTGACTCTGCCATTATTTTGGCCAGTCCTTGTACTTTGATCAACTTGGTTGGTTTGATTTCTAAGTCATACTTAAGGATGACAGCAATCCATTTCCTCGTTTTCCATCTGATCCATTGTGTGTCAAAATATCCTTTACAATTGAATTAGGCACATATTCAATAATATGTGAATGAAAAATATATACTCTAAAAAATTTATTTCTTTAACCAATGCAAAGGCCTGATTTTCCATGATATTATATTTCAAATATGCATCTCTTAAAGCCTTACTGAAAAATGCAATAGGCTGTTCAAATCCTTCCTCATTTTTCCGCAACAAAATAGTTGCAACAGTGTGTTCAGAAGCAAAAGAAAAGATAATAAAATATTTGGTAAATTATGGACTAATCAACACTAATGCTTTTGTTAATGATTTTTTAACTAAATCAAAGGATTTTCTAGCCTCAATACTCCATCTAATTTCTTAATCTTTTTTATGCATGTTGGTTATATTTCTAAGAAGTTCTGTAAGGTTAGGAATGAATCTCCTTAGGAAATTAATTTTTCCAATAAAATACTGAAGCTCTTTGATGTTTCTAGGGTGACTAATTTTTAATATTTCTTTAATCCTACTGGGATCAATCCTAATTCCATCCCTTGAAATAATATGACCAAGAAGCTTACCTTCCTCAAGGCCAAACAATGTTTTCTTAGGATTTAATGAGATACCAAACCTTATATACTTTTCAAACACTCTTCTTAGATGCCTCAAATGTTCCTCATCTGTATTTGAATATACAGTAATATCATCAAGATAAATCACAATAAAATGGCCAATCTCATCATCAAAGGCAATATCCATTTCTCTTTGAAATGTGGCCCCAGCATTCATTAACCCAAAGGGCATCTTCACAACATGAAGGTCCCCCATGGAGTAGTGAAAGTTGTTTTATCCTGATCATCGGGATGTACAAGGACCTAGTTATAACCTGAGAAACCACCTAACAAGGATATCCTACCAGACCCTACTAACTTTTGTAATATATGATCCATTTTGGGCAAAGGGTAGTTGTCTTTCAGTGAGACCTTGTTAAGATTTCTAAATCAATGCATAACCAAATTTCTCTAGTTATCTTCCTAGTAGATACTATGTTAGACACCCATTTAGAGTATCTCAGAGGGACAATAATTTTAGCATCGTACATATTTTTTACCTATTTCTCAATCAAAGGCATCAGAATAGGATTTATTCTATGAAAATTTTGTTTGAATGGTTTATTATCTTCCCTGACTGGGATTTTTTGTTGAATGATACTAGTGTCATATGCTTTAAGATCTTCATATCTCCAAACAAATACATCAAAAAAATCTTTGAATAAAGCTCTATATTATTGTTTTCTGACAATAGGCAGTGATTTTGAGAGTTTTTATCATTTTAGGATTATGTTCACTACCTATATTACATTCTTATACATCTTCCCCTGTGGGCTCTATTTTTGGATTTTTTGCTACATCATTGAAATCAAAAAGCTCTTCTAATGGAACTAGACCTCTAGGCAAAATACTATCTTTTATCTGAAGTACTTCAAATTTTTATTTTTCTAGATCAATTTCATGCAATTATAGTTTATGTACAACTTCATCTATAGAAATATTTACATCTAATTCATCAAACTGGTCTTCTACATTATTATGCACAACTATCTGATTTTCTACTTGACCATCTAAGTCTATGTTATTTTCCTCATCCTCACACTGGACTGCAGAAATTTTTCTATCTCTTTATCGTTTCCAAATACCTGCCAATACCTCATGTTATCTGGTACAGTTGGATGGTGTTTAACTTCCACTATATATTGTTTGTTGGGATGAGGCATTTTTCATGTACTGGCTAAAAAAGGTAGACCATTAGCTAGGACATTCTGATTTTGGGGTATAACAGCAAGAGCGTATTCTACAAAAGTGTGTAAGAAATCCAGCACATCATTTATGTATGCTCTCAATCTAGGATGTTTTGTATCATACTCTCCTTTAATCTGTTTAATAATCAACTCAGAATCTCCATCAACAGAAATTATTTTGGCACATAATTTCTTCAATAATTGAAAACCTAAAAGAAGTGCTTCATATTCTGCTATGTTGTTGGTACATTGAAAATTCAGTTTATATGAATGGCCTTCTGCATGATTATTTCCTGAATTTGAGACCCGCACCCCTACTCCTAACCCTGCTCTACTACAAGAGCCATCAAAACTCATGTTCCAAAAAGGTTCAGTTTCAGTGTTTTGTTGTACAATTTGTGTTTGATTTTCACGTGTTTCACAAATGTCATTTTCAGCACTAGTAACCTGAGAATAAATATATCCATCATTGTACAAAATGGAGTCTAAATTAGAGTGAACGAAGTAAAGGGGGTAATTATGTGGCTTCTCCTGAAAACTCACCATGTATTTCATTAAGGTTTTTTTGTACAGTCTTCTATGTTGACCAAACAATGGGATAGTTGCAAAAGTCATATCCATTTGTAGGGTACCTTGTAATTTTTCTCCCCAAGAGCATGACAGCAACATGCCATACTTTGGGGGAATGTCAGTCACCACTATGTCCATAACTAGAATATCAGTTGGGATTTGGCTAAAGTGACACATAGATCCTTTATGAGACCTAAACATCTTACTTTGCTTGAATCAAATGAATACAAGTATTTGTAAGGCCTAGTAATGGCAAGACCAAGTTTATCCATAACATCTTTGGCATCAAATTGTGTGAGCCACCTGAATCTAACATAGAATTGTGTATAATTTTATCATGAACATTAAGACTGACATAAAATAGAGGAACTCCTCCTTCTTATGGTTTACCATATACCTCTGGACCAAATAATAATTCAAGTTGATCATCATTCAGATTGATAGTATCATTGTTTTCTCCTATGTTCAGAGCCTTCATAAATTGAGTTTTGTATTTTATTCATTAACTCATTCAAAGGGATAGGAATTTTCATATTTGCTAGTTCATTTTCAATATTGAATGATGTTTGAAATTTATTTAAGTTCAGAAAATTAGATTTATCAACAGTTTCTTTTGACACGTTATTTTTGGTGATTGGTGATGGGAATGTCTTCTTGAGTAGTTTTGGAGGAACTCTCAACAATATTTTCAGAAGGAATTTCAACTATCTTTTTGCTAGAACTATCGGCAGTTTTATTACCAACATTTTCTGGAGTTCTCTTGGAAGTGGCGTCAGAAGTTTTCTTGACAGGATTTTCATTATTCTTTTTGATTGGAGCATCTAATTTTTTCTTACTCCTAATATTTTACTGTCTATGGACTACCATGATAGCGTTTTCAAATCCCTAATTATAGTCATCTGATTCCTCATAATCAAGTTCAGTTTGCGATAATTGAAACATCTCATGTTATTCCTAAGTAAGAAACACAGTTTCATCATCATTCATACCCATTAGATTTATCTTATTGTCTTCTACTTCTTCTACTACATCACCATCCTCATCAACATGTTTCTCCTGAAAAGGAGGTCTAATTTCATGATCAGGACCCCTCTGCTCCCTTTTTTTGATTTGGGGAGGATTTCTTCTAAGATTTTGATTTTGATTTTGAGGTGCAGGTTGATTTTCTCTAGGTGCAGCCCTCTCATTCAAATTAATACTCTCCACCATTCTTTCTATTGTTCTAACTAAGGAATCAATTTTAGCATCAACAGAAGAAGTAGAGGGTTCATCTTTTATGGTTACTCTCCTTTCATTCCTAATTCTATCCCTCTTGGCTAAAAAAATTGCTTCTACACTCACTGCATCCCTTTTCATTTCTACTAGTGTAGATGAATTCCGTTCTCTAATCCGGTAAGCCACGTCTGCCTCAAAAACATCTGGGAATTTGATTAAGGATAAGCCTTGTGGTGGTTTGATATTAGCATGGATTGTGCTATATACATTGTTGAATCTAGTGCAATAGTCTTGAGCACTTTCCCCTGGTCCTCTTCTAATTCTTTCATATTCAGATAAAATCTGAAGAGGGTTCTTCTTAATTTCCCACCTAGTAAGGAATGTTTGATGAAATCTAGGAAATCATTAATACTAGCAGCCAGTAATGCTTTAAACCATTTTTTCACCTCTCCTGTGAGACTTTGTTCAAACAACCTAAGTTTTACACTCTCCTCATCTACCTCTTGAAGGTCAAAATTGTCATTCATCCTGTCTACATGTTGTTGGGTAGTGATAGGTCCAATTCCATCAAATTGAGGAATTATTGGTTGATAATTCTGTGGCATGTTTTCCAAAGGATCTTGAAGGAAAAGGGGAGCATATATGGCTGCCATTATAGGGATATGAGGATGAACAATATGATGTGGTTTTTGGGTGGAATATGGAGGTTGAATGGAAGGTAAAGGTTGAGCTGAAACTTGGGGTTTTGGAGGAGATGAAGCTTGGATTGTAGTTGAGGATTGGGGAGAAGAAGGAGTTTGAGTGGCTTGGTGAGAAATTACTGGAGTATCTATGGAAACTATAGAAGGATTAGATCTCACTGATTTATGGGAAAGTACTCGATTAGTTGTAGAAACTACAGAAGGGGTAGGACTTGTTGATCTAGGATGCAAAAATTGTGATAAGTTGGATGATTGAGCATAAGACATTAGAGCAGAAAATTCTACAGATTGTTGGACATAAGATTCATGAACATAAAGGTCTAAACTTGAGACTAAACCCTAAAATTTTTCAAATTCTTGGAGGTTTTGAAGGTCTATATCAGTAGGAGCATATTGGGCTTCAGATGAATTTCTTCTTAATTTAGATTGATCTAATACTATTTGGTCTGCCCAATTGAACAATTTAGTTCTGAATAGGCTTTGTTCAAAGGGTAAATCAAACTCAATGTCTTGCAGAGTTGCAAAGTCTTTTGGGAGTTAATCCGCTCTATGAGGGGGACTACTACTTCCTTGGCTTTCTACTAAGTTCTTTATTTTCAATATTTTCTCAGGGTCATCTACAATTTCTGTAGGCTTTGGATCAAGATGAGCTCAAGTATAGCCTCTTTTAGGAGCCAGAGTTATGATCTAAATGAACACACGAACTTATTATTTACACTATTGAAAATAAAATCAATCTTAAAGTATTCCTATCATACAATGTTTTAACCATGGTTATGAATTCGAAAGAAATTACAATTTTTTCAATTGTCCCCAGTATGGTCGCCACTATGTTATCGTTCTGTAATTTTTAAGATTTGTAGAATAAACACAGAGGACAACATCAAAACCACTTGGGAAGTTGGGATCTAGCCCTTCCAGCTTCAGAGAGGGAGCTCTCTTTAAAATTTAACTTTGTTTTGAATAAGTATTAGGCTAGTTATGACTAACTTGGTGGTTGTTTGATTTTGATTGATTTGGTTGATTAAATTTTTATATTTCCATTGGGAAATGAAGTCAAAACATAAAACTGGATTTTGCATCAATTTTTAAAATATTTATAACAAGGCAAGCTAGGTTGAATGCACTGTATTCTTTAAGATTTTTAAATGAATAATGGATGTGGTAGAAAAAATGAATTTCAGTTGAGACTGAAAAGAATTTAAGAATTTTTCAATTTGCCTTCAAGTGGAAAACATTTAAACTATAAAGGAAACCAGAATAACGTGTTTTAAATAAAATTTCCTATTCATCGCACTTTCTGTTTTACAATTAAGAATTCCAATGAACAGAGTAAGGAAATAACAGTGGAAAATCTAGAAAAAGTAGAAACACTTCACCAATAATTACACCACATGAATCCTGAAAGAAGTCTTTGTATGATTGATGCTCCAGCAAAAAACTTAGAATTTACAATCACGCAGTAAGAAAACTATGTTTAGAAATCAACCTCTAATACTTCAAACAATGAAGTATTTATAATAATATATTAAAAAATTGATTACAATAAATGTTGTCTCAACAGAAAAGTGTATTATTAGCCTAAATCTAACAATAAACTCTAATTGTGACAAAAAATAGGCTCTATTTGGGTGATCTGGCATTCTAGCACTGCTTTCAAGGAATTAGTTGTTGATTAAGCCTATTCATAGGTTGCACTGGCTGTAATGTTGGCTGATGTGTTGTCCTATGAGCTCGCTGCAGATCATTTTTCTTTGTTAATTTTTACTCCTGGAACTCAGTTAACTTATCCCATCGATTTTCATCTGGGATAGTTAATTTGATGACCTTCCTGTATATTTCATCCACTTCAGTATACTTGGAAAAGGTTGGTTTTACCAAAAAAACATGGTTTATCTCGTGCTAGATGAAAAGGTCATGAGCCAATGCCTCCAAGAAAGCTTTCCATGTCATAGTGCCTCTAATATTTGAAAATTTAGTTGTATCCCTGGAAATTTCATTCAACTTCTTTACATAATCCTCTATGGTAATCAGTTTGTAATTTTTTACAAACAGGGAAGGAAGACCTTTCTAAGTTAAAGGTTCTATTCTACTAAAAAATTTGTTTACAACTATCTCTAAGCTGTGATATTTTTCCTCCCGTTGTACAATAAGGCTTCTCTTTGTAAGAAAGAACCTTCTTTACCTCCAAAATTGTCTTCGTCCTTTCCTCAACTCCTAACTCATCCAGCTCAAACATGTTCTTGGAATTTAAGAACTTGATAATATTGTTGGCAGTGGTTGGCATGTCTCCAAGGTTTTCTTTGATAGTTTTGACGACATCATTGGCTTTCTATATCAACTCTTTCTACTCAAATATGATTTGTATACAGGGCTAGATTTCATTGATGGAATCAATGATATATATCCAAATTATCTATTTGACCTGGCCCAAGGTGTTTCCTATAGATGACTCTGTCTCATACTTATGCAACCATTCTATTAACTTCTGTATTCTCTAGGCTTCAGTTGCATGTGAGCTCTCAGTCCTGGACTTCTGACCCTGCAACAACTTCACTTGGTCATGAAGCTTCTTTATTACTTCTGTCTATATTGAAAGATTTTGAACTGCTTTGGTGAGCTACTCATCTCCATTTGTTGTATTCATTATATAATTTGTGGTTGTGGGAATAGCTATAAGGGGTATAGCCTCCAAAGGGACTAATGAAATTTTGGCAGCCTGTTCTTTTTCCTTTATCATCTTTTCCATATTTGATTCCATCTAGCTCAGCTGAGCATTCTGCTCCATGATTAGCTTCATCATGTATGATTTCTAGGACTATGTCTCTTCAATTTATTTGGCCAAAGGGTCCTTTATAGCTGGAATTTTTAGCTTCTTCCTCAATGATTCTATGTCATCATTTTTCTTTTTAATCACCTCTTCTGCAGCTTTGATATTGGAGGGATCATATCCAATTCTGATCACTAAGTCCAAAGACTTAATCCCTGAATCCTTGGTCAAAGAAGAGATTTTCTCCATTTTGATTTGTGACTGGATATTAGCTAAAGAAACCTGCAATCTAGACAAACTCATAACAGTGTTAGTAAGTGTGGATGAAATCGTTTCACCTGTCTTCTTGTGCATATCCATTTGATCAATGGGATGTATGTCTTTAATATCAAATTCAAATGCAGTCTTTTTATAATATGTTATTGTCTTGGGCTATGGAATCTGTGCTTGGAAAAATGCCATCTGCATTTTTCCTTTCTCAGAGTCAAAGGCTGACATTAGTCTACTCTGAGAGCTATAAGTCTTCTTCCAAAATTGATTATATGTACTGGTATTCAAAACTTCATTCTTCAATTTAATCTCCCTGAATGTATCAAATATGCTCTTCTCTTTCTCCCCTGAAACAACGGTACCTGTTTGAATAGCTTGATGTTGAACCTGTGAAGCTCTAGAGGTGGTAGGAGAGAGTGTGGTTTGACCACCCACTTTTGAGGAAGTAGGTGTCTCTTTGGTGATGATGATGACTTCCTACTCTGAATCCTTGCTTGGGTATACCTTGGGATTGAGCTTAGTCCTCTTCCTGTACATGATTTTGAACTCTTTGTTGGAAGTGTCAGCCATTGAAGGTGACTCTTCTTCTCTGATACTTTTTCTTGCTTTCTCCTGTGGGATAGGATTCTGTGATGTTTAAGTTGAAATAAATTCTACCTCAGCCTCTTGTAGAGTTTTCTCGGTCCATTCTAGCTGGTTCATGTTGATGGGCCTCTAAATTAGACATAAATTAAAGCCCATGTAACCTTTCTTAGGCCCATCTACCTTCCTTATGCACATGAAAAGATATATTAAATCTCTCCTTTTGCACTTAATAATGTTTTCTTATGCTTTAATATTTCTTAGGAAGGTTTAAAGGTAATTTCATATTTGTTCCTAATATTTGTTATTTTTGTAGAATATTGTGAGAATATTGGGCAGAATATGCAGATTTGGAGAAGGAGAAAATTTAGGGACTTGCTCCCTACCACTGGAAGATAAATATTGAAGAATAAATGAGCAAAATATCAAGAAATTATTGAGAAATCTTGGAGATATTCAAGGGTTTTTTCCACCCTCCTTAACTATCAAAGGAAACCAAGCAAACTGAGATGAAGTGCACTCAATCTATGGTTTCCTTGGAGGCAAAGTGGACTCAATCATTATTTTCTAGGGAGTTGTTGGTAGTTTCCATTGAGGATAAATAAAGTTGATCAAGAGCTAATTAGCATCGATTTCTGGTCCACTCAATTCCAGTAGATTCCATTTGCATTCCATTCCATCCCATGCCATTATTTTCCATTCTATTAGGCTTTTGTTGTTCAAGACCTCCGGGATGTAATAAGATTGTATTTTTGTAATGAAATGACTAGTCAGATTTTATTTTACTGATCTAGTTTCAGGGAGCGAGGCTCATGGATTAGGGCCCAATCCATGTGCCTCATCTTCTCTGTTGTTTTCATTATTTTATTTCAGTCATGCAGCTAGTTTTTCTTCTGATATTTTTTTTTGTTTCATTTTGTTATTGTAGGTATTAATATTCTAATTATATGAGTAATATAATAGGTGATGCAACTCCAAAAGCTGTGGATCACGCCTCCCCCTCTCATCTCTGTCAATAGAGCTCGATGAGGGTATACTGTCCCACAGACCAAAAATTCCTTTCTATTTATGATTCATTGCTTCTAAGATTAGGGTCGAAATTGTGTTACCGGTTCGAGTGTTTCTTTCAATGTCTTATCACACACTTGTATTTTTTTTCGCATAAGTAGGAAGGGATGATTGCAGGTACAAGTATCTTCGCCCGGAATAAGTTCATTGACACCTCACCGCTTCATTTCCCATCTCCCTTCCATCTCTGTTGTTACGCTTCTATTCCCTTCTATTTCACTTATTACAACTATTGCACTGTTTTATTCCCAAAAACACTTCAAAACCTTATATTTTTACCTCTTCCCTTTTCTTCTCTAATTTCACGCTTATTGCATTTCGCATCCCGCAGATCCTCCCTGCTCTCCCTTCCATTTTCCTTCTCATGATTTCTATTGTAATAACCCTTCCACCTTAACGCTACTGTTTATTATCAAAAAACTCCATAAAAAATTGAAATAAGACCATTTTCCTTTAGACTTACTGCAAATTCCCTTTTCTCTCTATCGCAAATCGCTTTTTCCATTGATCCCCCATTAATACTCCACTCCCAAAACTCTAATTGCGATGATATATTCCACCACCTGATAACCTTTCTGCCTTACCTTTTCCATTTATCATTGAAAATTCTCCTAAAATGTTAAATTCTGACCCTTCTTTGTTCTTCTCACTTATCGCAGCGATCGCAATCACGCAAACCACACATTCTTTCGTCAATGCCCAAGTGTCGCTCTGAAAATGCGACTGCATTATCGTTATCGCAACTTCGCCACTCTCCTTGTCGCCATGTCACTCTATCACATTACTGCATCACATTCTCTCATCAAATTTCCACATTTCGCAATCATCTCATTATCGCTCATTCGCACTTCGCAAACTACATTCATCAGATTATCGTTCATCGCATTATCGCTCATCGCCATTAGGGGAATTTTGAGGTCTAAAATGGGGCTCCTAAGAAAAATGTACAACCAAAATAAATTTTATAAGAACTAATAGGATTCAAGATGATGATTTCAACCATGGGGGATGATTCACCATTTTTGGATTAAAAAAGTTAAAAGAATAAAAAATAATAAAATAATAAAACTACTTTTTCAACTCGTATTTTGAACTTATCTCTCTAAATTTTTACTCAAATTTCGAGCGGGAGTAATTTTTGGATGAAAATTTTAATTTCTCATCCAAGGAGTACCCATGTTGCATACTTTCGATGGACCCTCCTACACGAAAAATGAGAAATACAGGAAAAAAACGTGATTGCAATCACATTTTTCATGTATTTCTCATTTTTCGTGTAGCAAAATCCATAAAAAGTATGCAATATGGGTAATCTTTGGATGAGAAATTAAATTTTGCATCCAACGAGTGTTTCCGCTCGAAATTTAAGTAAAAACTTAAGGATATAAATTGAAAATACGAGTTGAAAAAAATAATTATTTTATTCTTTTTTCCCTCTAAAATGTGATGATTAATTCTACTATTATTTTATTATTTCCACTATTATTTTATAATTTCCTTAGGAGGCCCATTTTAGACCTCAAAATTCCCCTAATTATTTTCGCATTATCCACCCAACAACACATTCACGACTCCGCTAACCTTGTGATATTACAAATTGCAATATCACATATCGCATCGTAGTACTCCAATCGCACTTCCGCCATCGCATATTTGAAAGCCTCCCACTCCAAAGGAATTTTGGGATATAATAAGCCTTTAATAAAGTCAAAACCCCTCTTTCCACACCTCTAAGCCTTGTCCCATATGTTCAAGCCCTCCATTAGCATCTTTAGCCATTTTTCCTCCAAACTGCAAGAAACACTTTTTCAAGTTTAGTTAGATCATGAATAGTTGCATGGTTAGAAGAATGGTAGCATGGTAGATATATCATAGGATAAGTAAAGTGCGTTTAGCCATTTGGACCATTAAGTGTGGTTCAAATTAGTTTCCTTTCTGCCATTTCTTTTCAACAATTTAAATTAGTTTCCTTTCCGTCATTTCCTTTCTGCAATTTAAATTAGTTTCCTTTCTGCCATTTCTTTTCAACAAGTTAGAATTAGTTTCCTTTCCTGTCATTTCTTTTCAGCAATTTAATTTAGTTTCCTTTTTTTCATTTCCTTTCTGTAATTTAGTTTAGTTTCGTTGAAGTGTGATAGACTTCACCAAGAAACCCTAGAAGTAGCACCCTTTCGTAGAGCGGAAGAGGATGACATGAGGATAATGCATCTACTGTGTATATAGCACTGTCACCTCCAAGTTTGTACGAACCCCAGGTTGATAAAGTAAAGAGGGCAGTCCCTGGGAGTTGCAACACTCTTGGTGCAATACTAGGGCTCACCACTTTTTGGCCCTGTTGCCGAGGAGGTGTCTAGTAGATGCTTTGATTATGTTTTAGCATTATTTTATGCTTTTCTTTTTCATGTTGTTTCCGAAATATTGAAAAATAAAAAAAAATTGATTTTCATGCCTCATAGGAGTAGGGATACTCAGAAATTTTTTAAAATACTTCTCCAATACCAACTCCCCCACTTGACCACATGGTGCAGTAAGAACCACATCACCATACGCTTTTGAAGGTAGAATAGATGGATGGATATGATGACAATGAATAAGATCTCATCGGGTTTCCCATTCAAGATATGGACATCAGTGTACATATGAATAACATCCCTCCATCTTTCCTTCCCAACTTCCATGGTACGAGGACAGAGGATCCGGAAACATTTATCTTTGAATTTGAGATACTTTTTAGATCTTATGGCTACTTATCACACACTCAAAAACTCAAACTTTTTCATGCAACATTGAGGGATAAATCTCTTAAATGGTTCATAAGCCTAGATACTAATGCAATAAGATCATGGAATGATATGAAAAAGATATTTCTAGAAAAATATAAATATCGTGATCTTAGAGAAGAAATTTTTAGAATGAACCAAGAAGAAGATGAGAGCCTTGAGGATCTAATAGAGAGGTTCATGTATAATTTTAAGAGGTAAAAATGGCATCGTCTATGATTTGACACACTAAAAACCTTCTTACTTAGAACAATTTGGGATGAATGGATTGATCTCCTTAATCTCATGAGTAGAGGAGATGTATACCAATTTCCATTTGAAGAAATTTTGGAAACATACAAGCACATATCAAGAGGAATGGAAAGAGTAAGTAAATCAGCATCAACTTTGGTAAGGCAAGATGAACTTGGAAATTTTCTTGACAAATTTAAAACAGAAATTCTTAGCAATCTAAGTGAACAAGTAGAAAGGTTAAGAATGAAAAATGAGCAAAAAGAAGATGCTGATATTTTTTTTATCCATGCAGAATCATATGCTACTAAATGTTGTTCATCATTCCCCGGGTTTAAATAAGTTTACCTAGAAGACAATGGAGCAAGGCAATCACCAAAGAAGCTATGTTATGTAGCTCCAAGGAGACCTTGGCAACCTATTCAACTTGATATGATGTAAGGACCTACTTCACAAAGTCAAGCTTATTCACATCCATCTCGAACTAATTGAGACACACTCCCTCCTTGGCAACCTTGGTCATCTCAACCTCAAACCCAATCTTGGCAAGTTGCAACATGGTTGGCAAGGACCTTATTGGGAAAATCCACAACATCATCAATATTTCCCTCAATATCCTCCATACCCAACACCATGCTATCTCTACCATCCACCTCCACCACAACCAAAGCCTCAATCACATCCATCTCATATATCCACCCCCACTCAACTACTCGTACCACCATTTCCAAACCCACACCATGAAGTATCTCAGCCCACTTACAATGCTAAGGTACCATACTACCAAACATATCCTCTTGATATAGATGGTATTCATATTAGTTCAAGAAAGTTATTGCAAAGAAGAGATTTTCTTAATGTCATTGAAGGAAAACATCAAGAAGAAGAAGATCCAAATGAGGAGATCAAAATATCAAGGGCTACACTTGATGAAGATTCAACATTAGAATCAGATGTTGAGAAAGTTTCCTCGTGTTTACCAGCATTTCCTCCATGTGTTCAAGATAACAATCAGCAAAAAGAGGAAGATCTGAATGTCATAATAGAAAAGGACATCCAAGGTAATCCAAATCAGCAAGTAGACCAGGGGCATTACAAATATATTCACATATGGTTCCAAATAGTCATTAAGTTGTAGCAACACGCTCTTCTCCAACAGTACTTGATACAATCCCAGTCAAAGCAATTCATCTCTCATATTCAGGTACATTTCAAAGCATGTATGCCAAGTGTGCACATGATTTTATCTATCATCTTGATTTTTACATGGCTCCATTGGAAGTATTCCTATACTTGAAAAAGGTTTTTTTTTCAAGTAGAGTAGGAAAGAGAAAAAAGAATAAAGAATAAAAAAAGGGAAAAATAATAAAATATCAGTTGAAAACCCCTTTTGAGGCGTCTAATATTGGCTCGCTAATTGAAAACCTGATTGAAAACCTCCATGAGGTGGTCATTGGGTTGAAAAAAAAAAAGAGAGAAAAATAAAAGGTCCTAGGTGAAAACCTCCTTTGAGGCACCTAAGCAGATCTACAAATGGAAAACCTCGTTGAGGGAGCTAGTAGGCCTTAAAAAAAAATGCATTTCTCCATGTATCTCTCTCTAATGAATTCATGTGCTCTCCAACCTTTACAAGCAAAAAAACATCAAGTTGGAACAAAAAGAAAATTTGGTCAACACTTTAGTCAAACGTAGTCAAACTTGGACTTCCTCCCCATGTGCTCAGATGCTCCAAAAGGACCTCAAGCGGATCGCCACATGTAGCTTCAGAACCACCGAAGACAACCTCAACAGACATATCAGCAACTTCAATATCACCTACAAAAACAAATAAATGGTAAGTCTCAAGTATGCAATCATCTAACCCTTTCTTTGAATCTATTTTAGCTTAAGAAAACATTAAAAAGTGTGAGAAGGAAAGTTTTTTTATATAGCCAAAATCAGTAGAAAAGCAACCTCAGCCTTATCTAGCGACTGGCCTCACTTTTTCCACCAAGAAGAGGAACAAGACAAAAGTAAAAAGGACTTGACAAAGTGGGTAGTAAGCAGTTCATTGTAATGGAAGACAAGGAGTGCCAAGGGGTAACCAAGGGTGAACTCAGTTAACAGAAAAATAACTCTGAGTTTATTTTGCATGCAAAAAAAAATTAAAAATAAAAATAAAAATAAAAAGAGAAAAAAATTAAATAAAGGGGGACCCACCACCTCTTGGCATGCAAAATACAAATTTTCTTAAGCATCTGAGGACCTCCATGCAACACCCACAAGAATAAATGCAAGAATAATAGCAAGAACATTAGCATGAGGAGCAGCGCATGAGTCAATTAAACAAATAATGAGGTAAGACATCATGCAGGAAGAACCAGAAGGCAGGGAGGATGAATAGGTTGCCCAGAGGATGATCAACAGTTTCAGTAGGGGGGTGATGATGGGCCTCTGAATTAGACATAAATTAAGGCCCATATAACCTTTCTTAGGCCCATCTACCTTCCTTATGCACATGAAAAGATATATTAAATCTCTTCTTCTACACTTAATAATGTTTTCTTATGCTTTAATAAATTCTTAGGAAGGTTTAAAGGTAATTGCATATTTGTGCCTAATATTGGTTAATTTTGTAGAATATTGTGACAATATTGGGTAGATTATGCAGATTTGGAGAAAGAGATAATTTGGGGACTTGCTCCCTGCCATTGGAAGATTAATATTGAAGAATAAATGAGCACAATATCAGGAAATTATTGAGAAATCTTGGAGAGATTCAAGGGGGTTGTCCACCCTCCTTAACTATCAAAAGCAGCCAAGCAAACTAAGACGAAGTGCTCTCAATCTATGATTTACTTGGAGGCAAAGTGGACTCAATCACTATTTTCTAGGGATCTTTTGGTAGCTTCCCCTGAGCATAAATAAAGTTGATCAAGAGCTAATTAGGGACGATTTCTTGTCCATTTGATTCCATTTCCATTCCATCCCATGCCATTATTTTCCATTCTAATAGGATTTTGTTGTTTAAGACCTTCGGAATGTAATAATATTGTATTTTTCTAATGCAATGACTATTCAGATGTTATTTTACTGATCTGGTTTCAGGGAGCAAGGCTTGTGGGTTAGGGCCCAATCCATGTGCCTCAGCTTCTCTGTTGTTTTCATTCTTTTATTTCTGTCATTCAACTAGTTTTTCTTCTGATAGTTTTGTTGTTGTTTTAGTTTGTTGTTGTAGGTTTTAATCTACTTATATGAGTAATAGAATAGGTGATGAAACTCCAAAACCTGTAGATCATGCCTCCCCCTCTCATCTGTGTCAATAGAGCTCGAGGAGGGTATACCGTCCCATAGACCAAAAATTGCTTTCTATTTATGATTCATTGTTTATGAGATTAGGGTCGAAATTGCGTTACCAGTTCGAGTATTTCCTTCACTGTCTTATCACACACTTGTCTGTTTTTTGCATAAGTTGGCAGGGTTGATTGCAGGTACAAATAACTTCGCCCAGAATAATTTCATTGACACCTCTCCACTTCATTTCCCATCTCCCTTCCATCTATTTTGTTACGCTTATATTCCCTTCTATTTCACTTATTGCAACTACCGCACCCTTTTATTCCAAAAAACACTTCAAAATGACTAAGTCCATCTTCTATGTCTTCGTTTTCATGTTTCACGGCTATGGCAACCATTTTAATGAAAAAAACACTTCAAAACATTATAGTTTGACCTTCGCCCTTTTCTTCTCGAATTTCACACTTATCACATTTCGAATCCCGTAGATCCTCCCCACTCTCCCTTCCATTTTCTTGCTCGTGATTGGGATTATGATAACCCTTCCACCTTACCGCTACCCTTTATTATCAAAAAACTCCATAAAACATTGAAATATGACCGTTTTCCTTTAGACTTACCACAAATTCCCTTTTTTCTCTATCGCAAATTGCTTTTTCCATTGATCCCCCATTAATACTCCACTCCCAAAACTTCGATTGCGATGATATATTCCACCACCCGATAACCTTTCCGCCTTACCTTTGCCATTTATCATCAAAAAGTCTCCAGAAATGTTAAATTCTGACCCTTATTTGTTCTTCTCACTTATCGCAGCGATCGCCATTGCACAAACTGCACATTCTTTTGTCATTTCCCAAGTGTCAATTTGAAACCGCGACTGCCATACCGTTATCGTAGCTTCACCACCTGCCTTGTCACCACATCACTCTATCGCATCACCGCATTGCATTCTCTCATCGCATTTCCACATTTCGCAATCATTGTGCTCATTCACACCTCGCAAACTAAATTCATAGGATTATCGTTCACCGCATTATCACTCGTCACATTTTCGCATTATCCACCCAACAACACATTCACGACTCTAATAACCTTGCAATATTGCAAATTGTGATATCGCATATTTCATCGCAGAACTCCAATCGCACTTCCGCCATTGCATATTTGAAAGCCTTCCACTCCAGAGGAATTTTTCGATATAATAAGGCTTATAAATTCCAAACCCCTCTCACCTCTAAGCCTTGTCCCATATGTTCAAGCCCTCCATTAAAATCTTTATCCCTTTTTCTTCCAAAGTGAAAGCAACACTTTTTCAAGTTTAGTTAGATCATGAATAGTTGCATGGTTAGAAGCATGGTAGCATGGTACATGGATTATAGGATAAGTAGAGTGTGTTTAGACGTTTGTCCCATTAAGTGTGGTTTAAATTAGTTTCCTTTCTGCCATTTCTTTTATGCAAGTTAAATTAGTTTCCTTTCCATCATTTCCTTTCTGCAATTTAAATTAGTTTCCTTTCTACCATTTCTTTTCAGTAAGTTAGAATTAGTTTCCTTTCCTGTCATTTATTTTTAGAAATTTAGTTTATTTTCCTTTTTGTCATTTCTTTTCTACAATTTAGTTTAGTTTCATTTAAGTGTGACAGAATTCACCGAGAAACCCTAGAAGTAGCACCCTTTCATAGAGCAGAAGAGGATCACATGAGTAGAATGCATATGCTGTGTATATAGCACTATCACCTCCAAGTTTGTACGAACCCCGGGTTGATAAAGTAAAGTAGGGCAGCCCCTATGAGTTGCAGCACTCTTGGTGCAATACCAGGGCTCACGACTTTTTGGCGTCATTGCTAGGGAGGTGTCTAGTAGATGCTTCGATTATGTTTTAGCATTATTTTCTACTTTCCTTTTTCATGATGTTTCCGAAATATTGAAAAATACAAAAAAAATTGATTTCCATGCCTCATAGGAGTAGGGATACTCAGAAAAGTTTTAAAAATACTTCTCCAATACCAACTCCCCACTTGACCACGTGGTGCAGTAAGAACCACGTCATCATACACTTTTGAAGGTAGAAGACATGGATGGATATGATGAAAATGAAGAATACCTTATTGGGTTTCCCATTCAAGATATGGACAAAAGTGTACATATGAAGAACATCCCTCCATATTTCCTTCTCAACTTCCATGGTACAAGGACAGAGGATCCAGAAACATTTCTCTTTGAATTTGAGATACTTTTTAGATCTTATGGCTACTTATCACACACTCAAAAACTAAGATTGTTTCCTGCAACATTGAAGGATAAAGCTTTTAAATGGTTCACGAGTCTAGGTAATAATTCAATAAGATCATGGAATGATATGAAAAATATATTTCTAGAAAAATATAAATATCATGATCTTAGAGAATAAATTTTTAGAAAGAACCAAGAATAACATGAGAACCTTGAGGATCTAATAGAGAGGTTCATGTATAATGTTAAGAGGGAAAAATTGCATCATCTAGGATTTGACACACTAAAAACCCTCTTACTTAGAACAATTAGGGATGAGTGGATTGATCTCCTTAATCTCATGAGTAGAGGAGATGTATAAAAAATTTCATTTGAAGAAATTTGTGGAACATGCAAGTACATATCAAGAGGAAGGGAAAGAGTAATTAAATCAGCATCAACATTGGTATGGAAATATGAACTTAGAAATTTTCTTGACAACTTTAAAACATAAATTATTAGCAATCTAAGTGAATAAGTAGAAATGTTAAGAATGCAAAATGAGAAAAAATAAGATGTTGATATTTTTTTTGTCCATGGAGAATCATATGCTACTAAATGTTGTTCATCATTCCCCAACTTTAAAGAATTTTACCAAGAATAAAATGGAGCAAATCAATCACCAAAGAAGTTATGTTATGTAGCTCCAAGGAGACCCTGGCAACATAGTAAACTTGATATGATGCAAGGACCTACTTCACGATGTCAAGCTTATTTACATCCATCTCAAACTAATTGGGGCACACTCCTTCCTTGGCAACCTTGGCCATCTCAACCTCAAACCCAATCTTGGCAACATGGTTGGCAAGGACCTTATTGGGAAAATCCACAACATACTCAATATTTACCTCAATATCCTTCATACCCAACTCCATGCTATCCTTACCATCCACCTCCACCATAACCATAACCTCGATCACATCCATCTCATATATCCACCCCCACTCAATTACCCGTACCACCATTTCCAGACCCTCACCATGAAGTATCTCAGCCCACTTACAATGTTGAGGTACCATACTACCAAACATATCCTCTTGATCTAGATGGTATTCATCTTAGTTCAAGAAAGGTATTGCAAAGAAGATATTTTCTTAATGTCATTTAAGGACAACATCAAGAAGAAGAAGATCCAAATGAAGAGATCAAAAGATCAAGGGCTTCACTTGATGAAGAGCCACATCAAAATCAGATGTTGAGAAAGTTTCCTCATGTTTACCAGCATTTCCTCCATGTGTTCAAGAGAAAAATCAGAAAAATGAGGAATATTTGAATTTCATAATATAATAGGACATCCAAGGTGATCCAATTCAGCAAGTGGACCAGGGGAATCACAACTATATTAACATATGGTTCCAAACAGTCATTAAGCTGCAGCAACATGCTCTTCTCCAACAATACTTGATACAATCCCAGTCAAAGAAATTCATCTCTCGTATCCAGGTACATGTCAAAGCATGTATTCCAAGTGTGCACATGATTTTATTTGTCATCTTGATGTGTACATGGCTCCATTGGAAGTATTCCTATGCTTGAAAAAGGTTTTTTTTTCAAGTAAAGTAGGAAAGTGAAAAAGAAAAATAAAAGGGAAAAAGAATAAAATCTCAAGTGAAAACCTCTTTTGAGGCATCTGAGATTGCCTCACTAATTGAAAACCTCCATGAGGCAGTCATTGGGTTGAAAAAAAAAAAGAGAAAAATAAAATATCATAGGTGAAAACCTCCTTTGAGGCACCTAGGCAGACCTACTAGTGGAAAACCTCATTGAGGCAACTAGTAGGCCTTAAAAAAAAATGCATTTCTCCATGTATCTCTCTCTAATGAATGCAAGTCCTCTCCAACCTTTGCAAGCAGAAAAATAGCAAGTTGGCACAAAAAAAAAATTTGGTCAACACTTTATTCAAAGGTAGTCAAACTTGGACTTCCTCCTCATGTGCTCAGATGCTGCAAAAGGACCTCAAGCAGATCACCACATGTAGCTTCAGAGTAGCTTCAGAACCACTAAAGACAGCTTCAACATCCATATCAGCAGCTTCAATATCACCTACAAAAACAAACCAATGGTAAGGATCAAGTATGCAATCATCTAACCCTTTCTTTGAATCTATTTTAGCTTAAGAAAACATTAAAAAAGGAATTTTTTTTTTATATAGACAAAATCAGTAGCAGCGCAACCTTAGCCTTATCTAGTGACTAGCCTCACTTTTTTCACCAAGAAGAGGAATAGACAAAATTAAAAATGACTTGAGAATGTGGTTTTAATTAGTTCATTGTAATGGAAGACAAGAGTGACAAGGGATAACCAAGGGTGAACTCAGTTAACAGAAAAAGAACTCTGAGTTTATTTTTCATGCAATAAAAAAAAAGAATAAAAACTTATAAATAAAAAAGAGAACAAAATAGAAAAAAATTAAATAAAAGGGGGACCCACCTCCTCTTGGCATGAAAAATACAAATTTGATTAAGGCATCTGAGGACCTCCATGCAGCACCCACAAGAAGAAATGCAAGAATATTAGTATGAGGAGCAGCACATGGGCCAGTTAAACAGAGAATGAAGTAAGCCAGCATGTAGGAAGAACCAGAAGGTGGGTAGGATGAGCAGTTTTCTCAGAGGATGAGCAACATTTTCAGTACGGGGGTGATGATGGACCTCTAAATTAGACATAAATTAAGGCCCATCTAACCTTTCTTAGGCCCATCTACCTTCCTTATGCACATGAAGAGATATATTAAATCTCTCCTTCTGCACTTAATAATGTTTTCTTATGCTTTAATATGTTCTTAGGAAGGTTTAAAGGTAATTGCATATTTGTGCCTAATATTGGTTTTTTTTTTTTTTAGAATATTGTGAGAATTATTAGGGGAATTTTGAGGTCTAAAACGAGCCTCCTAAGAAAATTATAAAATAATAGTGGAAATAATAAAAGAAGATTTGATTACATCATCAAATTTTAGAGGGAAAAAAAAAAGAAAAAACTACTTTTTCAACTCATATTTTCAACTTATCTCCCAAATGTTTTACTCAAATTTCAACCGGGAGTACTTTTTGGATGCAAAATTTAATTCCTCATCCAAGGAGTACCATGTTGCATACTTTCGATGGGTCCTTCTATAAAAAAAATGAAAAATATATGAAAAATTTGATTGCAATCACATTTTTTAATGTATTTATCATTTATTGTGTAGTAGGGTCTATCGAAAGTATGAAACATGGGTACTCCTTAGATGAGGAATTAAATTTTTCATCCAGCGAATACTCCTGCTCGAAATTTGAGAAAACACTTTGGGAGATAATTTGAAAATACAAGTTGAAAAAGTAGTTTTATTATTTTATTATTTTTTAATCTTTTTACCCTTTTACTTAAAAAATGGTGAATCATTCCCCATGGTTGACATCATCATCTTGCATCCTATTGGTTCTTATAAAGTTTATTTTTGTTGTACATTTTTCTTTGGCTGCCCATTTTAGACCTCAAAATTCCCCTAATGGTTGGGCAGATTATGAAGATTTGGAGAAGGAGATAATTTAGGGACTTGCTCCCTACCACTGGAAGATCAAGATTGAAGAAACAATGAGCACAATATCAAGAAATTATTGAGAAATATTTGAGAGATACAAGGGGGTTTTCCACCCTCCTTAACTATAAAAGGCAGCCAAGAAAACTGAGAAAACGTGCACTCAATCTATGGTTTACTTGGAGGCAAAGTGGACTAAATCACTATTTTCTAGGGAGTTGTTGGTAGCTACCCTTGAGGAGAAATAAAGTTGATCGAGAGCTCATTAGGGTCGATTTCTAGTACATTCAATGCCAGACGATTCCATTTCCATTCCATTTTAATTCCATTCCATCCCATGCCATTCTTTTCCATTCTATTAGGCTTTTGTTGTTTAAGACCTTTGGGATGTAATAAGACTGTATTTTTCTAATGCAATGACTAGTCAGATGTTATTTTATTGATCTAGTTTCAGGGACTGAGGCTCGTGGGTTGGGGCCCAATCCATGTGCCTCAACTTCTTTGTTGTTTCAATTCTTTTCGATTTTTCATTTAGCTATTTTTTCTTCTGATAGTTTTTTTTTGTTTCAGTTTTCTATTGTAGGTTTTAATCTGCTTATATGAGTAATAGGATAGGTGATAAAACTCCAAAAGTTGCGGATCACGCCTCCCCCTCTCATCTCTGTCAATAGATCTCGAGGAGGGTAGACCGTCCCAAAGACCAAAAATTTCTTTATGTTTATGATTCGTTGTTTCTGAGATTAGGGTCGAAATTTTGTTACCAGTTTGATTCTTTCTTTCACTGTCTTATCACAAACTTGTATGTTTTTTTGCATAAGTAGGCAGGGTTGATTGTAGGTACAAGTATCTTCACCCAGAATAAGTTCATTGACACCTCCCCACTTCATTTCCCATCTCCCTTCCATCTCTATTGTTACACTTCTATTCCCTTTTGTTTCACTTATTGCAGCCACCGCACCCTTTTATTCCCAAAAACACTTAAAAATGACTAATTCTACCTTTTATGCCTTCATTTTCATGTTTCACGGATATCACAACCATTTTAGCAAAAAAATACACTTCAAAACCTTATAATTTGACCTCTGCCCTTTTCTTCTCAAATTTCACGCTTATCGCATTTCGCATCCCGCAAATCCTCCCCACTCTCCCTTCCATTTTCCTACTCGTGATTTCGATTGTGATAACCCTTCCACCTTATTTCTACCATTTATTATAAAAAAACTCCATAAAACATTGAAATACGACTGTTTTCCTTTAGACTTACCAGAAATTACCTTTTCGATCTATCACAAATTTCTTTTTACATTGATCCCCCGTTAATACTCCGCTCCCAAAACTCCAATTGCGATGATATATTCCACCACCCGATAACCTTTCCGCCTTGACTTTTCCATTTATCATCGAAAAGTCTCAAAAAATGTTAAAGTTAGACCCTTATTTGTTCTTCTCACTTATTGCAGCGACCGCTAATCGTGCAAACTGCACATTCTTTCGTCATTGTGCAAGTGTCACTCTGAAACCGCGAATGCGATATTGTTATCGCATCTTCGCCACCTGCCTTGTCACCACGTCACTCTATCACATTACTGCATCGCATTCTCCCATCGCATTTCCTCATTTCGAAATTATCGCATTATTTCTCATTCACACTTCACAAAATACATTCATTCGATTACTGTTCATCGCATTATCGCTCGTAACATTTTCGCATTATCCACCCAACAACACATTCATGACTCCGTGAACCGTGCGATATTGCGAATTGCGATATCGCATCGCAATACTCCAATCACACTTCTGCCATCACATATTTGAAAGCCTCCCACTCCAAAGGAATTTTGCAATATAATAAGGATTTTATAAAGTCCAAACCTCTCTTTCCACACCTCTAAGCCTTGTCCCATATGTTCAAGCCCTCCATTAGCATCTTTAGCGCTTTTTCCTCCAAACTACAAGCAACACTTTTTCAAGTTTAGTTAGATCATGAATAGTTTCATGGTAGCATTGTAGATATATCATAGGATGAGTAGAGTGTGTTTAACCGTTTGGCCCATTAAGTGAGGTTTAAATTAGTTTCCTTTCTGCCATTTCTTTTGAACAAGTTAAATTAGTTTCCTTTCTGTCATTTCCTTTCTGTAATTTTAATTAGTTTCCTTTATGCCATTTTTTTCAGCAAGTTAGAATTATTTTCCTTTCCTGTCATTTCTTTTCAGAAATTAATTTAGTTTTCTTTCTGTTATTTCCTTTCTGCAATTTAGTTTAGTTTCATTGAAGTGTGATAGACTTCACCGAGAAACCCTAGAAGTTGTTTATAATTTGGAGGGTTGGATATTCGTTCAAATTATCTTCTTGAGATTACTTGTGAGCTTACTTTAGTTACTTATTTCTTCTCTTCGTTGTCTTATTTATTCTTTCATCAATTCAATTATCAAAATAAAAAAAGACACAAAATTAGGCTCCTAGAGCCTGGGCAAAAACTCTCCCTCCTGGAGAGGAAAACCCGCAAAGAATTCTTCTTATAGATCTTCAAATGACAAGTACCATGACCAAGACTCATACCCTTGACCTAGATATCCTTCCAAGACCTTGACATAGCTTCTTCGAACTTGATTCTTCTCTTCTTCAACAATTTGCATTATTCTGCACTAGAGAACTCGGTCTCCAAGATTCACCTCTTATTTCTGATTCAAATATTGGAACTGAAACATCTTCACCTTGCATTCACTTGCAATTGTATTATAGTTAGGAAGGTAAATCATATATTTACCTTCCTCACTCTTACTTTCATTTAAAACTGCTTTCTTCCTTTTATCAATGTCTTCACTTCATGAACTTGAAATGAATGCCAATATCACACTTTACCAAAAACTTTAATTTAGAATATTTTACACGCTATATTTGATCAAATCCGCACTTGAATATCTTTCATACAGTAGATAAAAGTACTTTCAGATAAATCACATCATTAGGATTAGGTTCGAAACGTCGACCTAATCCTAATGATGTGATTTATCTAAAATTACCTTTATCTGCGTTATGGATCACAAAATTCTTAGATCTAACATCTTTCATACACTAGGAAAGACCGCATTTCAAGATGCTATTATTTATGCATTTAGACAGGTCTGTATTTCAGAAATATCCTATAGCTTTAGGATAATCTTAACTACAACACCTTGTGATCTGCATTGTAGCACCGTTATATATTAAGAAAACAACCCTGAAAATCTTCCAAATTTTCACTAAAAAAAATTCCAATAAATCGGCGTTGAAGCTCTCTTTCAGAATACACAAATTGTCTCTTCACTAGTCCGCATATAGTCACAACTTTCCATAGAAAAATATGCACTCTTTCTGATCCTAAATCTGTGTGTAAATGATGTCTTCTTCTCAGAGATAATCTGCACTTTATTTCAGAGCTGACCGAAATTCCTGAGTGTGAATGGACTGCAAAATAATGGTATATATAGTACAATGTTCTAGCCTCTAAGCCAACCACATATTCAACTATGGATCTGACTTCCTTACTGAGATTTAGGCCGACATGAGTGATTTTGTTCCAATGTTTGATGAGGGTTGTTGAGAGCTTGTCTTTATAGCTTATCTTCCAATTTTCCACAAGGTGTTGGAGCATGTATTACTAGACTAGATCCTTCATGAATTTGACACTTAATTCTATTTAAACATAGAAGACATAACCTAATAGACATCAAGAAGAAGTTTTTCTACATAATAAATCTTTCTCATGAACCCCGTGAAGCAAGTAAAACAAAATTCATTATATTATTTTTGTCTTCCTCTTTACATAAGTACATATTTACATAGTCAACATGAAGACTGACCTAGTTACACTTTTCAACAGAAGTAGCACCCTTTCGTAGAGAAGAAAAGGATGACATGAGTAGAATGCATCTGTTGTGTATATAGCATTGTCACCTCCAAGTTTGTACGAACCCCGGGTTGATAAAGTAAAGTAGGGCAGCCCCTGGGAGTTGCAGCACTCTTGGTGCAATACCAGGGCTCACCACTTGTATCTCTCAATCTCTGGTATGTGGGTATGAATGTAAGGTGTAGATTTGTTCTCTACCCTTAGCTTGGAGATGGTACCTAATGGATCATATTACCATGTAAAACTTAGGCCGAATTGCATTTATTTCAACAATTTTTCTGCTTCCTCCCCTGTTACTCTACTATTACGAATGAAGGGTCATATTTGTGTTTTGATACTAAATTGATATTTCTTCTTGGCAGACACAAAATGGACCTCATTGGCATTGAGCATTTTCCTGATGTATTCTAGAGAAAAAATCCTCATTGGGAGGAATTTTGGGAGCTTATATGGGGCAAGCTCACATCCATATATTCTTAGTTTTGTTTAATTATGGTAAAGATGCCAGTCTCATGTTTTGGTTTGGTCTGATAACTGCAAAAAAAAAATTGATTTCTTCACTGATTCTTGGCTCTGAATTGTTGCTTAGAAGACTGAGTTCTGGATGTACAAACAGTTCTACGAACTGTTTATATGAGTATTCTTTTTTCTCCTTCATTACCATTGTAGTCCAGAAGGTGAAAGATTGTTGATTTCCATCACCATCCAACTTCTACAATGCAAACTTGAACTTGTCTCCCTGAAAATATAAAAACATATATACTAAAACAGAGGCATATTTAAATACCTCCTCAATTTGGAATTTGAAAAAATTTTCATGGTTGGAATCTGCAAGGAATAGGCTAAATTTGAATAAGATGGAAGGCTTGTAATCTATGGAAAAAATGAAAAGGAATATTATAATGGCCTCATCTACCTAGTGATGTGAGTAATAACCAAGGAGGTAGGATATAACTATAATGATCTTCTTGGCTCTATAAAGGAAAATGGAGGATGGATAGGGAGGATTCTTCTTGGGTATTTGGGCATCTTCAACCAGAAAAAGCTCAATGGTTTTAGCCCTTTTGCAAATTCCAGCTTCTGATATAATCCAGTGAGTGCTTCTTGAGAGAAAGGAGTCGCATTCTCTATGATAGGGTCTTGCATCATTTGTTTTATGGCTTGAGTAGTTATGGTAATGAAATTTTCTCCTGTAGGGGCAATAATAGCTCTCTGACTAGGTACATAACAAGCTTGAAACTTCCTGATGAATTCAGGGGCACTATGGGTGTGGGGAAATATGTTGTGGGGAAAATTGGACTCCCACAGTCCAATATCATCAGAATTGTCAATGAATTTATCTTCAAGCCAACAGTACATTTTGAATAAATCAAACTCACACAGGGTTTCATGGATTTTGTAATCCATGTCCACCAAAGGTCAAGGTCAACTGAGGGATGGAGCATTGGATTTACAGGTTCTTCTTGTCCCTTATTCTTAGGAGGCATGGCTGGATCAGGTTTTATGGTGGATGAGGGTTTCTGATAGACAAATGGAGGTCGAGACTAAGTAAAAGCTTTGCAATTAGGAAGAAGCGGCGACAGTTGTAGAGATTACTTTGACAGTGATCGAATTGGCTTTTATGGCACTCTGTCAACCTGCAGCAAACATGTACAGAGTAGAGAAACTGGTAAGGTAAAGGATTAAAAGCTAATCAGGCATGGATTTATACAAATTTCGATTGATTTCTCGTTGATGGTGGCGCGGATCTGTTGTATTAATAGTTAGTGAGGAATTAAATTCACCAATGGTTGCATTACCGCGGGAAAGCATTTAATTTTCAACGGTATAGTCCAGGTGGTGTGACATGATTGGTGCTAAACGGGCGGATTGGCGGTTTTTAATATAGCGGGGAAACTTCTTTTCGAAGGGGGGCTGAAGTGGTAAATGGTTTCAGCAGGGTGGGTGCGAAATGACGAGAGGGTACCACGATAGCGTGGGTCTAAAATACAAAACAACTTATTTCGGACCCCCCCCCCCCTAATGGTAAAGTTTGGATGGAGAGGAGGGGCCAAAAAATGATAAAGGTCGTTGGATGGAGGAGCGGGGAATTGGAAGATGGGACAGATGGAGGTGATTTAACGTGCAACGACGAGATGTTTTCTCGGGTAATGGAAAGTTCAATAAAGGTGAAAACTTAGGATAATGGGATAATGTGCCAAATTTTGTTTTCATATGTTGAATCTTTTAGACTTAGGATAAAACTTGTATTCATTTTCCTTCTCCTATGCATGAAATATAACTTTGAAATTTAAACTTAGGATAAAAACTTTCATGCTTTTCAAAGTCACAATGCAATTTCTACCTACCCTTTCATTTTCAATTCTTTTTCTAAGCTAACATTTTTTCATCTTCAATCCTTAGGGTGAATTTAAGATAGAAAACCCACATATCCTTTTTTTTATAACAATCTAACCTACTCTATCACTTATTTCTCCTATTGATTCAGATTGGACTGTTGAATCAATCTCATTTTCTACCTAACTACTTATTTGTCAAGATTAAACTATTTGAAAAATCTTTATTCACTAACCTAATTAACATGAACTTCATAATTCTTCCATCATGATTAAGTTGTATGATTGGAACAAAAATATATTTATTGTGGCATTTTAAGACAAGCTGCACACAATTGTATTGGATTTTAACATAAAGTTAACTAATTTAACAATAGTGGCATTTAAATTTGCAGCACTTTCAGTATTATTTCTATTTTTCTTTTGTGGGGTTTTATTCTCTTTTTATTTTTTTTTCAATTTTTTTGTCTTTTTCTCTTTTTCTTCATTTTTTTTTCTTTTTGACATATCTTCTTTTGATTTTCTTTTATATATACTTTTTTTTGTAATCGTTTGCAAATTGAAAATAATTTACAATGTAAAATTACAAATATGACATACTCAATCACCTTGAGATCCTATAAAATATAGGAACCTAACAAATGGCATCAAGAAGGATCTTAATTTAAGTTTACCTTGAATTAAATTAGAATAAAATTATAATTCCACACCAAATGTCAGCTTGTACAAAGTTGACTAAGTTAGGATGACTTAGTTGGTCCAGTTAATTCAAGTTGAGGATGAAACTAGAGGCATGTAGAGTGTCTCCTGCATTATAGGAGCCTTGGTTGAGTTTATTTTGAGTTGTAATTAATTAACTCAAATTATCTGAGTTAAATTTAGTTAAAATAGTTCTAAATGATGGGGGAACTAGTAGCAGGTTAAACAGTGGGTTGTCACTTCATGTGTTCAACGAGTTAACTGATAATTCACTCATAAGTAACTCATGCATGTCAGTTTTGAGAAAGACCCAGTTGATATTGGAGTTCAAGGGCAGTGTATTATTAGTTGTATAATTATCTGAATTGTATAGGTGGTGCATGTAGTCAAAGGAAGGCCCCTAATGGATTGTGTAGTATGGATTGGTAATTTCCATAATTAATAGGGCCTAATTACCCAACGAAACTGCACAAGGAAATACGGATCATGGAGGGCGGAAAATTGGTTAAGTATTGAACCAAGCTTGTCTAAGAATCATTGAGACAGATAGAGATAGTGCATAGGTTTCTCAGCTTGGAGAAAATATTTTAATCTTCTCACATTATTTGAATTATGTAATATACAGATAGTGGGGTTTTTAGCTAAGGCTTTCCCCAAGAAAATCTTTTTGTTGTGTGATTGAAATTATTTCTCTTTCATGTTTTGTGATTTCAAGATCTAAATTGGTTTCCGCAATTGGTAGATTAGATTCATGTATAATGTTTTAGCATATTACAATTATCATTTGAATCTACATGGTATCGAAGCAGGAATCACTCTAGAAGATCCTAGAATATAATCAGATCCTACATGAAAATAACAATGTAATGGCACAATAATAACAATAGTGGAATTCTAGGGGGAACAACAATAACAACATGGGGGATACATGGACACAACAATAACAATATGGGGCTAAACTAACAATAAAAATAAGCAGAATACACTAGTATTATAGGGACCTAACATGCCCCGCTCCTTCAAAAAAGTGTTGTCCTCGACGCTTGATTAGCTCCAAATAATTCTGTATAAAATTTCCATCCTCCCATGTGGAGTCTTCAGGAGGTAAGTTATTCCACTTAATGAGATAATATTAAATTAGTTGATTCTATAATTTCCGAGTTCTTGTTTATGTGACTTCTTCAGTCTCAATTATGATTTTTCCTTCTTCGTCAAGTTCTAGCAACATTGTTTGAACTAGGAGCTTGTTACCAATAACCTTCTTTAAGCACGAAACATGGAAAACTTAGTGTACTCACGAAGATGCAGGAAGCTCCAATTTATATGCCATAGTACCAATCTTTTGTAACACCTTGTAACGACCATAGTACTTGGGTGATAATTTATTATCCTTCTTAAATTTCTTAACGGACATTTGTTTGTATGGTTGTAGTTGTAAAAATACCCAGTCGCCTACATCAAAACTTCTTTCACTATGATGTTGGTCTGCCTATTGTTTCATTTGATTCTGCACCAAAGAAAGGTTATCCTTTAAGAGTTGGAGAACTTGTTGTTGATGCTCAATGCGATCTTCCACTGCTTGAACCTTAGAATTTTCTATTAAATATGATGTGATGGATGGTGGATGATATCCATAAAGTGCCATAAATGGGGTCATTTTTTCTGCAATATGGAAAGAAGTGTTATACCACCATTCAGGTAATGGTAACCACTTAACCAATTGTGTTTATTTATCATATACAAATAAATGAAGATATACTTCCAAATAATTTTTTTCATTGTCTCAGTTTTCCTGTCAAATTCAGAATGATAAGATGAGTTATGAGCTAATTGAGTACCAAGACAAGAAAATAATTCCATCCAAAAATTTTCAATGATAATTTTATCTTTGTCACTTACAATAATCTTTGGGTTTCCATGTAGCTTTTGAATTGTTTCCATAAATGCAATGCAATTGTACTAGCTTTAAAAGGATGTTATAATGCACAAAAGTGTGCATACTTGGTAATTCTATCAACTACCACCATGATGACACTCTTTCCTTCATATTTTGTTAAACCTATGATAAAATCCATTGAGACCTCCTCCCAATGCTGACTTGGAATGTCTAAAGGTTGTAACAGACCCGGGGTATTAATTGTTTCAACTTTATTTTGTTGGAAAACCAAAAAAATTGCAATGAACTTCTGAATATTAGATTTAAGGCCATCCCAAAAAAACTCCTTCTTAAACCTTGTGGTAATTTTTTAAAAATTTGGAGTGCATCCTAAGGGGGAGGTGTGCATTTCCAAAAGAATATTTTTCTTGAGTTGGGAATTCATACAAAGATATAAATGATATTTGTACCATAATGAATCATTTTTCCAGCTAAATGTATCATATGTACTAGAATCTTCCTTAAAATTTTGAATGAGTGTCCACAACTCTTCATCATTCTTCCATTCATCTTCGGTTATCCAATCAGGCTGGATAATAGAAATGGCACAAAGAAATGCTTCCACATCCTCATATTCTCTTGAGAGTGCATCTGCAACAAAAATTTTCTTCCCTTTTTTGTATATGATTTCAAATTCATAACCCAACATATTTGTAACCCATTTTTTCTATTCTTCTTAAGATCATCTTTGTTCCAAAAATTATTTAATACTATCATGATTTTTTTTTACCTTTAAGTGTCTTCCCATCAGGTAAGATCTCCGTTTCTTTATTGCATGTAATATTTTCAACATTTCTTTCTCATAAATAGGTTTTTGTAAATACTTTCCTTTGATTGGATGACTTTCAAAATAAATGGGTCTTCCTTGCATTAAAACAACACCAATTCCATTTCTTGAGGCATCACATTCCACAATAAAGGGTTTTCTGAAGTCAGACGTAGCTAATACTAGTGCTTGGCACATTTCCTATTTAAGATGTTCAAAGGCCTTAGTTGCTTCTTGAGTCCAATAAAATGCATATTTCTTCAGTAATGTTGTTAGAGGTGTTTCTATTCTCCCATAATTCTTAACAAAATTGCGATAATACCATGTCAACCCGATAAATCCTCGAAGATGCTTTATGGTTGTGGGGATTTTCCATTCCTTAATGGCTTTAATTTTTTTAGGGTATACCTTAACACCCTCATGATATACAATATGACCCAAATATTCCACCTCTTGTACTCCAAAGAAACATTTGGAGGTTTTTGCATAAAATTGTTTCTCCTCCAATAGTTTGAACACCATGTCAACATGTTGAACATGATCCTTCCAACACTTTTTGTAGATTATTATATCATCAAAAAATACTAACACATTTTCTAAGGAAGGGTTTGAAAATGGAATTCATCAAACCTTGAAATGTTGAAGGTGCATTAGTAAGGCAAAAAAGGCATGACCAAAAATTCATAATGACCCTCATGAGTTTTGAATGTTGTTTTTGGAATTTCTTCAGTATTCATTCTAATTTTATGATATCCTGAATGAAGATCCAACTTGGTGAAGTAAATTTCTCCATGTAATTCATCCAACAATTCATCAATGACAAGAATGGTAAATTTATCCTTAATAGTGAGCTTGTTGAGCTTCCTATAATCCAGACACATATTCCATGATCCATCCTTCTCATGCACCAATACTACTGGAGCATAGAAACAAGTTTGACCAGGTTGAATTATGCCAGCCTCTAGCATTTCTGCAACCATACGTTCAATTTCACTCTTTTGGGCATAGGGATATTTGTAAGGTCTGATGTTTGGAAGAATACTTCCTGGAATCAAATGAATAGCATGATCATAATCATGAATAGGTGGGAGGCCTTTGGGAATATCAAATACCTTAGAATGATTATCTAAGAATTTTTGGAGATCTGGAGAAATATAGTATTTTAACGTTTGAACCTCGAGTGAGAAAAATTGTGAAATTATGCCTCGTTATTTTTTTTTCAAAAGTACTTTCATCCCATTAGAGTCGATTATATTTCTTGGTTTCCCTAAGATACCCCTTAATTCAACTTCCTTTCCTTCCAAAAAAAATTCAAGAAAAAATCTTGAAAATTAAAAGCCATCGTCCCCAAAGATTGTAACCATTGAACTCCTAGTACAATATTAGCACCACCCATTGGAATGGAAATAATTAGACTATTCAATACATATTCCCCCATGGTTAGCTTGATATTATGGAACTTTCTAGAGAAATTTATAGTCCTTCCATTTGCAACCATCACTTGCACTCTAGTGTTGGATATAGGAAGAAATGCAAATCCTTGGCTATGTTACAATGAATAAAATTATGAGTATTACCTGAATCAATCAACACTATTACCTTTTTATTCTTGATATATCGTTCTATATTGAGCATTTGAGGAGTGGTAATTCCTGCCAATGCATTTCAAGATATGGTTGGATTCATTTTTTCTTTCTCAGGGGTTGGTTCCTGGTGTATATCCTCCTCTTTTTATTTTTCTTGTTCGTTTTCTTCCTCCTCTTCACAATATATGTAGAATAATTTCTTCTCAGCACACTTATGACCTTTAGTGTATTTTCTATCACAACTATAACAAATCCCTTTTTTATTTTTTCCTTCGATTTGTGCGGCATCAACCGTGTAGGTTGTGGAAGGGTAGGAGCAGCAACACTTCCATATTTATAGTTGTGAGTGGTACACTTCCTTGTTGCCATAATTTTTCCTTCAAATTTTCTTTCCACCCTGAATGCATTCTCCCATGAATCATGTTCCCAAAGGAAAACCTCATGTTGGATGTTATATTTCAAATTCCCTATGCATAAATCAATCCTATGCACCTCTAGAATATTAGTTACCCTGATATTCAATTTTTGGAAGTCCTCAATGTGTTCCTCCATTGAACCCTTTTGTTTGAGACTTATCAATTGGCTAAAGAAGGTGTTTCTCTTTGTATCCTCATAATTTGTTATCATTTCCTCCATAAACATTGACCAAGTGATAAGTGGTTTATGAGAAAAAATCCATCGATAGCATACAAATTGATTGGGTTCTACATATAAAGTTGCAATGTGTACATTGTGTGTGTGTTTCACATCATGGAGATAAAAATATTGCTCAATCTATAGTATCCATGTTATCGTATCCTTGCCATAAAACTTCCTCATAGCAGTCTTTGGAATGTGGTGGTTCTTAAACCCAACATTGGAGTCTCTAAAATCATAATACATATTCCTTTTTTCCTCATAATGATTTTCATGGATTACCTTGTCACCATTGGGAATCCTTTCTTGCAACAACTTTGTAAACCCTTCCAATTTGACATTCATCGTGTCCATGTCTACTTTAAAAACTCCCATAACTTCTTTTAAACCATCCTTCAAGCCTTCCATGTTACCTTTTAATTTTTCTTCCAAACCATCCATCTTAACATTCATCGCTTCCAATTCATTTTTGGTCACTCTTTGTCAGAGAGAAATTTGCTGCACTTGGTCTCGTAATTTTGATATATCATGTTGCATTTATTCCTCTTCTCCATGCGTCATAGTAGAGATTTCTGGTTGCTTACTAGGTGTTTCCATTTTCTTGCTTCAAGTCATTTTGGAATAAAACAATGATATTTATGAGTCATATGCCCCTTGAATCACTTCAAACTGATTTTTCAAACAAAACTTATGCAAGTTTTAAAACAATTACAACGTTTTTCTTCCTTTTTAAGAGCTCAATATTGAGGTTGTTGTATATCTATAATTTTAAATCTCCAAGGTCTAAAATTTCGTCCTATGATAGCCCTCTGAGTAATCTTTCCAACCCACAAGTCAGACTAAGATTGGATTCTTCAAGAAATATTTATGCCCAATCTCTCATGATTTCCTGATTATATATTGGTTCAGTAGAGTGAACTTGTACGGAATGCCACGTGTCATTATTTCTACCTTCAAATTTGAAAATAATACACGAAAAAATACATTTCGTGCACTTTCAGTGAATTTTTACTAAATTCAAATTTGATGCTAAGAGATAAAGTTATGAGTATTTTCCCTAGGTCACCTATTTGAGACTCAATTCTAGAGTCTGCAAAAACCTTAACTTCCTGGGATCATATATCTGAAAATATAGTGAACCAAGATATGAAATTCATACACGAGATTCAGCAATACTTCAGTTCCACGTGGTTCCCATTTCAGCTTCTGAAGCTTTGTAGAAAAAAATTTATAGTGATAATTCCATGATGACCTGTTTGAAAAATTGAAACCCTAGAATCTAAAGATCTAAAACCAAATGTTATGCAACCATCTCACAAAATAGAAGAAAAGTTAGATAAATGACTTGAAAATTATCCTCTTTGAGGGGGAAATCTCCTTTAAATTACATAAATTAACAAATTCTTGGATGATACAAATTATAAGACCTTCTTGGTATATATAGGAGTCTAAGGGATCACAATATAATTAGAGCCTACATAACAATAATAATGTAAGGGTGCAACAGTAATAATAGTGGGCTTCTATAGGGAAAAAAATAACAACATGGGGGATACATGGGCATAAAAATAACAATAGGGGGCTACAATAACAAAAACAATAAGGGGATTACACTAGTATTATAGGGACCTAACACACAAGGAATCCAACGGCCTTGGTTTCCTCCTCTTCCACCCTTGTTCATGGTGCCTTATGACATGGTATATAAGGCTAGAACCCCCTTACTCCTATGGGCCCTAGACTTACAACCTTTGCAGCATAGATGCATATATGGTTTTGGATTTTCCCCACCCTTAGTGCTCAGTTACAATGATTTCTAACTCTTGGGCCTATTGAGACTCGAGGGCTAGACCTTTGATTCCTTAAGGGATCAGCCCACATGATAACATGTGTATATATAAAATACCCTTTTTTGAGGCCTCCAAAGCCTCAGCATATGGTAATATGTGTGTGGCTTTGTCAAGCTATCACTTATGATCATTAGATAGATTTGGCCCAACTTTCAAGTGTTGTGTAAAAGGGTTCACAATTGAGCATTTATTTGTGTGTGTGTGTGTTACTTGTGCTATTCATTCTGAGACTTTACACTGCCTCGGCCCATCTCAGCCCACGGCCTGCAAAAAATATATTTGAAAGTTTTTATAAAAGAAAAAAAGGCAAAGTTATCCTTCCTAAGCTTGCAATTTTATAAAATAAGGCCTGATGGCCAATTTTTTTTTATATAGGCATTCAATTTCCTTTTAACAGAGATTGTATTTCTTTCCATACATATGTATTTAGACTAATATCCGAGCTTAGAATAAACACAAGAATAAAACCATTCTTTAGGAAAATAATCAGGGAATCGACCTCTCATTTTCACACAGGATATTGGCATCCCTTGCTATTATTAGACACGTTAATAGAACTACAAACATAAACATGATATCCACATGCAATATAGTGAAAAACTTTAGGCATTTAGTTATAGATTCATGACAACATTTCATATAAATCTACACGACATTCAAATCATTTCAGCCAATAGTTTCATATACCAACATTCCTACAACCATGAAACATTTTTCAGAGACATACATTAAATTTCACAAGGAAATATTTAACTTCACAACCCTCAGCAAAATACATGCAATTACAATAAATCAAATGGAAAAAATTAAGGTGGGACTTTGCTTTTCCATCCAACCTTAGACTCATTGTGGCCAAAATTACTTGCAGCAGTCAACTTTAAGCTAGATCCATGATCTAAGGGGAATTTCTACAATATTTTTAGTAGGAGATCATAATAAGCTAAAAGAGGAAAAATATTACTTATAAAATCAGGTAGTTTATCATCTCTTTAACAAGCACAATGAGTGGCTTCTCAGCTAATTCTTGGCAAGCACTCATTCCCACTTTCCTCGGAATTTCTTGAGCTCCTCTAGACCACAATCTAGATTCCTAGGGAATTTGATTCCCTCCACTTTGCATATATTTTCATCACTTCTCATGTGCTTCCATAGAAGGAAAATACAACCAAAAAAAATTTGTGCAATTACCTTTTTATAATTTCTCATGGTGCCTCTTCATGCTCCTCTTGGACTCTTCATCTCATCTTGGAATCTTCTTCTAATTTTCTTGATAAATGCACCATAAATTAAACAATGGTGCTAGCTAGATTCACATAGGTTTCTTTTCATCTTCCCCCTTACGTCATGGATCTGTGGTCCTACTCTTCAGACCATTATATAAAAATATATTCATTCATAATTCAGAGTATTATTTCATTACAAAAATTAGGCGAAAAGTGTTGATCTGTGTAACTTGGGAGGTATTCCCACAACCCTAGGGTACTAGGTTGGGGAGATGTTGATCCACAAAAGGGCTTTCTGGGTAATGTACCCAACTAGTGGGTTTTTTACACATAGTTGCAAACATGAAACAAAGAGGAAAAAATGATATTTTACTCATTAATAACATATGAGGCACTCTTGAAGAGTTAAGGGGCACCAAAGGTTTCAATTAGGTGGAAAAATATGAATGAAAGCAATTTGTGTCTTATGTTTCAATGGTGTTTAAGAAATATGCTTAGGTCAGTTTTTATGATGTGACATGACCCTTAGTGGAGTGTGAAACTACCATAGAACATTATAAAAATAAGGCAAGATTGAATCATTTGATCATCCATCCAAAAAGGACATATTCCCATGTGATATTCTCAAGGAACAAATGTGAATAGGAGGACGAATATAGGAGCACGTGGAGGTTTGTGATAAGTCTATTGGGAGGTCATGATTGCTTAGGCTAGAGGAGATGCATATCTGGGATCTTCGATCTTCAAATAAGTCTAATTTTGCACTAGATTGTAGGATTGTTCATGTAGTGTTTCATGCCCTAGATAGGGTTGTCTCTATGCATACACATCCACATTGAAGTCTGCTCAGGAATTCTGATCAATCCACTTTGTTTTGTGCATGGGGGAAAGGATGTCAATTCATCCAAAGGGAGTCTAATAATCCATGGTTATTTGATTGTCTAAGGCTCTCAATGTCTAAGGAAATGTAGTTGGTATCTATGGGTTATTAGGTCGAGTATTGCCTTAAGGAGCTGAATAAAGATGCGAGAAGAAAGGAAAAAAGTGTGGATTGGTATGGTGTGAAAAATTAAGGGATGATCATTGGAGGATAATTCCAAGTGGAGGGTTTATTCATAGGTAATGAACAGTAGTTTGTGAGTGTCCCTATTTTAGTCACTTACGTTGAGTTAAAGGATTTGTGCATGGGTTTCCTAGTAAGCCCTAAGTTCTATGGAATTTAAAGATGTGTGGGTTGTACATTGAAGCCCTAGATAAGACCTCCTAAGGTGTATTTTTGGATTGAGTGAGGGATAATTTTTGGATGCCCTAAGTACATTATATGTTGAATGTTTTTTTCTATTATGTGGGTAGATTAGTAAATTCCCTAAGGATATTGAAGTAGGGAAATTCATTGTTAAGTGGTTTTTGCATTGAATACCTTATGACATTCATCTTTGAGGCAGAAAAGTGATTGTATGAAGAAAAAAAAAATACCTCATGTACAGTGATAATTAGAGAAAATAATGGATTGTTAGGAGGTAGATTTGGGTATTCCCTAGTTTTGTGGTGCGGGTGGGCATATCATTGATATGATGGAAGATTTTATGATGCCCTAGTTTAGTCATCTAAGGGGAAGCTAGAGGATTGATAAGAGGGCAGTTTTAAGACCTTATGTGCATTGACTTGTGGTGTTACAAAGCAATGCAAGAAGGAAGTTTGACTGAGCCCTAGGTTTTTCATTCTTGAAGCAGACAAGAGATAGCAAGAGGGAAGATTTGTGGAAGTAATAGTTCAGGGATTTGATGGTGCAAATCACTGATAAGAGGACTGATCTAGAAGTACCTATGAGTAGTGTTATTGGAGGAGCATTCTCAGTGCTAGAGGGAAATTGTATTTGAAGTCTTAAGCTTAATCATCCTTGGAGCATTAAGGGTGATTGATAGGGGAAATATGGTTGGTTGAATATGAAAGCATATCTAAAGAAAAAAAATTACTTGTGAGTAGCAGAAGAGGTGGAAAAGGACCTTCTAGATGTGTTTAAGGTACATGGACTGAAAGGGTTGAGTAGAGGTCTCCTTCAAGAAGTAAGTCAAGTGTACTTTTTTCATGGAAAGATTGGTAGTCATAAGTAGTTGGCTCCAAGCACTAGTCATCTTTGTATCAAGGTTGTATGTAAGGACCATGATACCTTGTAGAGGATCCCTACAATTTTTATATTAATATTTGTAATATAACAAGTTTTGGGTTAAAAATTGTCTTGCGCACTTACTTGATTCACTAATACATGTTTTCCACTATGAAAAGTGCTAGTGTTGTGGTATTTCAATGTGTTTATGATCGTGTTATTAGACATAGACGTGTAGTTGAAGTGTCATGGAAAAATCAACATGGTATCAGAGCTAATTTGAAGGGATAGTAGATCAAATTGTGCACAATGAATCATCTAAGAGGGAGCTGAAAATTTGTCTAAATCATGGAGCAGAAGGTTCATCTGAGGACATGAAGATGTGGTCTCGATGTGCTAGGTGGCGAGATGGGTTGGGATTTCTAGTGGATTGATGGAGAACTTAGTGAACTACAAGTTGTTGTGTAGCATATTATTATTCATGACTTTTGATGAATTCTCATGGATCGTTGGGACTACTCAAGGGATGTTTTGGCATGGACAAGTCGGCTCTGTGTGAAGGATGAGATGATGGCAAGCTAGAAACTTCGTTGGGTTGTGATGTTGCACATATTATATTGGAGTCACGTCCATGCATGGTATTTTACCCAGGAGTATGAGATCGCTTGTTGAGTTGGGTTGTAGTGGTGATGAGGTCCAATGTTCGACCGTTGCTTGGAATGGCTTTTGAAGGACACAAGTTCAGTTATAGTGTGATCTAGTGGAGGGTGTAGACTTAGAGGGAGTCTAAATTTAGAGGGATATGCCTGAGGGAAGTTTTAATCTTCAAGTTCTGACAAGATTGAGGCAGTGACACTACTAAGAAGAGATTGGTTCATTCTACAGTGTATGTTTCAGGGGTGAATGCCACATATTGGGCTAGTTCTGCCAACAATTATGATGAGATACTTCCAATTGGTGGAAGCACCTCCCTTGCTAAGAGGGATTTTTTAATTGTGTATCATCGGAGGTGTTATTACCCCCCCCCCCCCCTTCTCGCTTCCCAAGGCTGAGAATGGAGCTGAAGGAAGGTAACCACAAACCAACCTTTAGGTGAGGTAGAAAGCCCTACCACAACTAGAGAAGGTTCTATCAATGTCAGTTTTCAGCCAATGATATGGCTGAATATATTGATCTTAGGATAGTTGTGATGCTCAGTATATTATGTTTTTTTTTTTTTGAAGTTTTGTTGGATAGGAATGGCAGTTAAGGAACTAAGTCTAGGGTTTATGTCATATTTCAAAGGTTAGATTGTAGAGACAAGGATGAGCCCAAGAAGGTAAGCTTAGTAACATGCTTAATTTTTCATTTTTGTAGACGGTGAATAGAGAGAGAGTCAGAATGAGCATTAAAATGAATTCATTCATCAGAAGAGCAGGGACATGTTCATGTAAATCTTATTAAAACAGAGCATGGAAAGCATGATTTCTGTCTATATACTTATAATATTAACATACATAATCATATATGTGAAATAATGATAACATAACATTCAACTTGATAAGATTACAGAGAAAAACAAATGCTCAAAGGAATACCACTCGAGTCTCAACACTATGTCTGCACATTGTCTTTGATTTCATTCAAAGAAAACTTGTACAATAGATCCATTGCAAATAACAACTATCACACCCTTAAAATGACTTGAGTTGGACTACATATAGTAAATAAGAGTCATGACACTTCATAGGGTCGAAATCCTATCCAAAAATCATCATATATACATCAAATGAGTCACTTCCTAGAATATAGGGGATTTAGAAACCATTCCCTCAAATTCAGCTAAAGACTAGGAGTGTGTGTCTCCTTCATTTAATTACATGTTTCCTCATCATAAGAGGCAAAAAAAAACTCAATTACCCAAATTACACCTCATGGGACAACTAAACTTTGAATTCTATAGTTTTCCTTGCTTGACAACTGTCCAATTGGAATCCAATGTAGAAATGTAACGCCATTTACAGAAACGTCGTGCCTCTCCAGTAGAAACGTTGTGCATGTTTAGAGGTGAATTTGACCCACTTTAAAAAATATATTTTCAAGTATGAAGGTTGCGCTAGGTATCCTTATGTGTCTAATTTCCAATGCACCTTCAAAACTTAGAAAACACCCATGGGAAGACCTTCAATACTTGATTCTCCCAATCTCACTCCAAAAGTGTCGCGCCTAGTCAAAATCACTAGAAGAAACACGAAAAAGAGGCAGTTTTTGGATTTTTCTCCATAATTAAGAGGTTTCATGAAAATCCAGGACCTAATCTGGAATGTAAAAGTGAAAAGGAATCCAAAAACATAATCCATTCTTCATTTGAGTGCTCTGAGAGAAAGCATCGTGTCATTGCGCGACGCTTCTATAATGACCAATTTTCCAGAATTTTCAAAAATAAATCTGGTAAAATAGGGCTTAAATATGGATAAATATCTCTCTAACCATAATTTTTTTGCAAAACTAAGAGATTTTTTGGTTCTTTGGTACGTTGTGAACAAAAACCTCCTCTATGTTTCCAAAATACTTTCCCATTTGCTCAGAATCCAAGTTGGAAGTTGATCACTAAAAATTTTCAAAAGCATAGTGCAACACCTTTAGAAGCGTAGCAGAGCAGTTGTGGTGCAAATTTACTTATTATTCTTCAACCCTTGGTAGTTGTGGAGTATTGATGAAATAAAATTTGTCTTCGCTTATTTCCCTATCTTTGCTAACTCCCTATGTAAATGAATTTTGCAGTGAAAATGAAGTTTTATTCGCCCTCTTTCATGAAAAAATTTACTCTTATGATGGCGAAAAAAATTAGACATAGACACTGACCTAGATGAAGGTGTGATGAAGGAACTCATACCCTAGATTATAAATGGATGACATAACCTCTGAGATGATGATAACCATGAATGGAGTGAAGCAAGCAGATTTTTAGACCTAGACAGTGAAGCAAGCAACATTTTAGACCTAGACATATTCAGTGAACAAATATTTTTTTGAAATTGACTTGAAACATAGAGTTTTGACCTGGGACCACCACTAAGTAAATTTGAAAAGATCATTTTTTATCATTGAACATTTTGACACTAACATTAGCTCGAGTTGGGGATGGAAGCTCCTTCAGGAGGTGCCAAGAACATCGTAGACCAAGTATCCTCATCCATTGGGCAATGGATTCACTACATCTACAATCCTCAAACTGGCTCAAATAAAACTAAACATTGAATTGTGCATCATCTATTGTAAACTCTACTGGAAACTGACATTGAAAAGATGCTCAGAATGTTGAGCTTATTCATCACACCTTACCTACTCTAACTGATCCATAAAACACTTGATCAAGTGAAGTCGAAGAAACAATGTATCCAATCAAGTAAATGACTACCTGACTGATGCTTGTATTTAGCTCCACCAAGCATAAATAAAGATTGATTAAATAGAAACTCAAAATGAAATTTGAGCCCAAAGCCTATGTTGGTGAAAAAAACAAACTCCAGCTTTTCTGATTCTTGAAAAAGACTTCCCAAGGGGTCTTGAAAATCACGAAACATTACCTCTTATTGATCAGCAAAAATAAGGGTGATGCTTTCAGAGATAATGGATGATTGTTATTCTTCATTTGGTTGATCCTTCTTAAATAAAAATGCAGCAATGTTATCTTCCATATCATCTATATTAGAGACAATATTTGTATGTTCTTGTAGATCTTCAATTGAGGTAGCCAAATCAGCATCAACACAAATATCTACAAGTGTCTTTTCATGTATATCAGAAAGAGAATTGTATTTGCTTTGAAAAAAATATATATCTTGATCATTTGAAGGTTGCTGAACATGTTCTTCAAACTCAAGACAAAAAACCTATTGTACATTATTTTTTACCTCAATGGATAAATCATGACTCTCTATAGTTTCTATACAAGCAAACTCAAAATTTTGATTTGCACATATTTCTTCTTGAATTAAAAACTCAGAAGAGGAAAGGGATGAAGGGTAGCTGGACAAAACATCTTCATATATATATTTATTGCTTGAATATTGGAAATATTGTTGTAAATTATCATCAACTTCGAAAGATGTAAGATCAATATCATCCTTTGAATAATTATGCTCAAGTTCATTGGCATCCAAGGTAGAATCCATGATATTCTCATGGCTGTGAAAAGGGTTTTCATTCAAAGCATCCAAGAGTTCATCATCCATAAAATATTCATCGCCATAAGCACCTTCTAGCTCTTGAATAAAATTCTCAAAGAGATCACAACAATCCTCAATCAAAAGAAAAGAAGGATAGGTTTCTCTATACTTCTCAAAAAATACTGAGTGAAAATCCCTGAGAGAATAAATACAAGCAGGAGGCAAGCTTTCATACCAAACTATTCTTTTTCTTATAATTTGATCATGAACATCTTCATTAAACAATATTCATGAAAATTAATCTTCAGCTTACACACATGCATATGAAATCTTATTAAATGAAGTGTAGCATCATCACCTTTTCCATCTTTGAATTTTGGCAAGCATGTTTTCCAATCTACCTCAGACATAGGATTTGGAAATCCTAGAACATGATCTTGTTGCATAGTAGCATACCTTCTAGAAATTGAATCCATCTTGAAAACAGTTAAGTCACCAAAAATTTCTTCAAGCTACCGGTTTTTAAACAGTGGAATAGCCATGAAAACTCTGAACTTTTGGATTCTTTGACACTGGAGTCACCAGGTGAAAGATGCACAGCCTTCTTGTGCCTGACCATTGTTCACCATCAGCAATCAGAGCTAATATTTGTCATTCTTTCCTATGAAATATTTAACCTTCGCTCATCGGCAACGGCACCAAAAATGTTATCACTCCCCCCCCCCCCCCCGCTTCCCAAGGCTGAGAATGGAGCTGAAGGAAGGTAACCACAAACCAACCTTTAGTTGAGGTAGCTATCCCTACCACAACTAGAGAGGGCTCTCTCAATGTCACTTTTGAACCAATGATATGACCGAATATATTGATATTAGGCTAGTTATGATGCTCAGTAGATTAGGTTTTTTGTTTGTTTGAAGTTTTGTTGGATAGGAATAAAAATTAGGGAACTAGGTCTAGGGTTTAGGTCATATTTCAAAGGTTAGATTGTAGATACAAGGATGAGGCCAGGTAGGTAAGCTTAGGAATATGCTTAATTTGTCATTTTTGTATAGGGCGAACAGAGAGAGATTCATAATGAGCATTAAAATGAATTCATTCATCAGAAGAGCAGCTAAATGTTCATGTAAATATTATTAAAAAAGAGCATGGAAAGCATGATTTTTGTCTACATGCTTATAATATTAACATACAAAATCATATATGTGAAATAAATATAACATAACATTCAACTTGACAAGTTTACAGAGAAAAACAAATTCTCAAAGGCATACCACTGGAGTCTCAACACTATGTCTACAACATTGTATTTGATTTCATTCAAAAAAAGCTTATACAATATCTCCACTGCAAATAACAACTATCCAACCCTTCAAATGACTTGATTTGGACTGCATATAGGAAATAAGAGTCATCACACCTCATAGGGTCGAAATCGCATCTAAAAATCATCATAATTACATTATATGAGTCACTTCCTAGAATTTAGGGGAGTTAGAAACCATTCCCTCAAATTCAGCTAAAGACTAGGAGTGTGTGTCTCCTTCATTTAATTACATGTTTCCTCATCATAAGAGGAAAAAACAAATTCAATTACCCAAATGACACCTCATGGGACAAATAAATGTCGAATCGTAGATTTTTCCTGGCTTGACAATTGTCCAAACGGAATCTAATGCAGAAACGTAGCACCAATTACAGAAACGTCACACCTCTAGAGGAGAAACGTTGCACCTATTTAGAGGTGAATTTGATCCACTTTAAAACATCTATTTTCAATTTTGAAGGTTTGGATAGGTAGCCTTATGTGTCTACTTTCCAATGCAACTTGAATACTGAGAAAACACCCACAGGAAGAACTTCAAAACATGATTCTCCCAAACTCACTCCATAAGCGCCGCGCCTGGTAAAAATCACTCACAGAAACATGAAAAAGAGGCAGATTTTTGGCTTTTTCTCCACAATTAAGAGGTGCCATGAAAAAACAGGACCTAATCTGGAATGTACAAGTGAAAAGGCATCCAAAAACATAATCCATTCTTCATGAGTGCTCTGAGAGAAAGCGTCCCGCCACTGCGTGACGCTTCTGTATTGACCAATTTTCCAGAATTTTCAAAAAACAATCTGCAAAAATAGGGCTTAAATATGGATCAATGTCTCTCTAACCATAATGTTTGTTGCAAAAATGAGAGATTTTTTTTTTCTTTGGTATGTTGTGAACAAAAACCTCCCATTTTCTTAGAATTCAAATGTGAAGTTCATCACTAAAAAATTTTAGAAGTGTCGCGCAGCACCTCTTGAAGCATAGTAGAGAAGTTGTGGTGCAAATTTACTTATTCTTCTTCAACCCCTGGCAGCTGTGGAGTATTAATGAAAGACAAATTTTATTCACTTATTTCCCTACATTTGCTAACTCCCTATGTAAATTATTTGTATGGTGAAAATGAAGTTTTATTTTCCCCCTTTCATGACAAAATTGACTCTTATGATGGCGAAACAAATGAGACCTAGACTCTAACCTAGATGAATGTGTGATGAAGGACCTCAGACCCTAGATGATAAATGGATGACATGAACTCTGAGATGATGATTACCATGAATGGAGTGAAGGGAGCATCATTTTAGACCTAGAAATATTCAGTGAACAAAATTTTATTTGAAATTGACTTTAAACATAAAATTTTGACCTAGGACCACCACTAAGTAAATCTGAAAAGAGTATTTTTTATCATTGTTTGAGTGGGGTCCCCTGAGGCACTAGTTAAAAGGAAACTTTTTATATTATTTTTTATGTGTGCGTTGCGCAAATGAATTCAAGGGGTTTTTAGTCCCCAATTTTGGATGTAATTGGGCTTAAATGTAAACTGTGGGCCTCAAACCATGGTTTGAGACCATAGTATCTGCGCTCTAGGCATATTATAAATAGATAGAGTATGTCTAAGCTAAGCAAGAAAAGTATAAGTTGAAGAGATATTTATTTTATGATAGTTTATGCTTCTATAAGGTTTTTTGGGTTGGGTTGGAAGGCTCCTGTTGGCTGTGTGCGCAGAGGCCTAGTCATGGCTATGTGCGGACTCTGCTAGCTGTGTGCACGGAAGTGTTTGTAAGTGTTTTGTAAGGGTTTTGGAAGGATAGTTGATGTATTGACAGATCTAAAGGATAATAGCAAGATAGTTTTGGCGAAGTTCTCTGTGTTATGCATATATATTTCTTGATGTTTATTATTTGATTATGATGGCATTGTCTATTTACATATTAATGATTGTGTGTAGTTAACTGATATGATTATGTATTATTATTAATGATCTGTTAAGTGTTACCTTGATCAAGATATAGATCTAGTTCGAATATGTCCTCTACGCTAAATAAAATAGTATTTATGTATTACTCTATTGATAATTGCGCATTCTTTGTGTTTCTGTTATAAATTGTTGCATGCATCTGTATAATTTCACTTAGGGTTTTGTTGAGGACCACTTCATTAAATTCTCTCTCAGGGTGTAGAAACCTGGTTCCAGCACCCCCCAATACTACTTTGGGTGAGACTTTGGTCTGTGCAAGCATATCATTGCCAAAAGGGCCAGTAGTTGTAGGGATTGTTGGTTTATCCATAAACTTTGAACCTGAGTGAGGACCCCTCAAGCCAACAATCACTGAAAATTTTGACACTAACATTAGCTCCAGATGGGGATGGAAGCTCCTTTAGGAGGTGTTAATAACACCATAGACTAAGTAGCCTCATCCATTGGGAAATGGAGTCACTACAGCTACAATCCTCAAACTGGCTCAAATCAAACTGAAAGTTGAACTGTACATCATCAACTACAAACTCTACTGGAAAATGACATTGAAAGATGCTCATAATGTTGAGATTATTCATCACACCTTACCTAATCTAATTGATCCATAAATCACTTGATAAAGTGAATTCAAAGATCCAATGTAACCAATCAAGTAAATGACTACCTGACTTATGCTTGTACTCAGCTCCACCAGGCATAAAGAAAGATTAAGTAAATGGAAACTCAAAATAAAATATGAGCCCAAAACATGTGTTGGTGAACAAAAAAAACTCCACATTTTATGATGCTTGCAAAATACTGCCCAAGGGGTCATGAAAATCATGAAACGTTCGCTCTTGTTTATCAGCAAAAAGAAGGGAGATTATTTCATATATAATTGTCTGACGAATAGTGGGTACAGAAGTATATTTATACAGAAGTGCATGAAATTTTCTTTTGCTCCTTTGCACATGAACTACAGGAGTGGTTTTCATGTTTAGCTTAATTCCACCACTGCATAAAAGATGACATAGTCACTGAGTGGACTCATGAATTAATCCAACAAGTAGAGAAGTTTGATAATAATATCACTCGCACGGTAGATCACTAGATCGATCGTCTCTTAGGAGGATTTGTGACTGAATTTGCTGTTGACAAATTTGTGTCATGTACTAAAGCAGCAAGAAGGTTTTCAAAGGTCCTAGAGGTAATTTACTGCACTCATTGAAATCATTTCTGAAAATTATATTGTGTGAACGGGGTTGTCTGTGTGGAAATACTGCTTAAATGCATCAAAGGGGTTCATTTACGCGCAGTGGAATAATTTATCGTGAAGACTCTGAAAAAATCCTCTATAGCCCTCTAAAGCCTAGATCTGATAGTGAACCTGAACCAGAAACTGCTAGCTCAAGTGACTCTGAAGAATAAATCTCGTCATATCAGAAACCCTTGAATCTATTTCCCACTCCATCCACTCCACTTTTGAGCTCACATCACAGATCACCTACGCCACCCTACATTCCATCTCCACCTCCACCTCCACCTCCCCCTAAAGTAGATATGGTTGCATCCATGAAATTACCTAATTTCAAAGGCATTGGAAATGATGACATTGATCACTTCTGGTTTTTAACTGAGGTTGTATGGTACGCTCAGCAAGTGAACAATATTGATATTAGAAAATCAGATTTGGATACTGCATTTCAAGATCATGCATTAGACTAGAACATTAGGTATGCACAAGAAAACCCTAATGCTACCTTGGAAGAAATTAAAGCAACCCTAAAAGAGTAGTTTAAGAAACCTAAGTCATATGCACAGTTGATAACATAAATGAAGTATTTTCATCAAGAACCCAATGAATATATATGGGAGGTCGATCAAAGGTTAAAGCAAACCATCAGAGATGGTAGATTTGTGATTGATGATACTCGGCATAAAGAATGGTTCATTTCTATGTTTCTCTCACATTTGCGCCAGCCATTAGGTCAGAAAAATATTTCCACACAAGCAGAGCTTGTAGAAGTTGCAATGAAACTAGAGGCTACCCCAACACCTATTACGTTGGGAACTCAATAGATTCTAATTCAACTAGAAGAAATGCATCTGGAAATTCAAATAAAGTGCAAAGACAAAGGCAAGGAGGTCTTCTTAGAGGTGTGGTGTATAAAAAGCAAAGCTTCTGGGAACCATAAAGACCAGTGTCTTGTTTTCAACAACTATCTGAATGTTGGAGGTCCTAGTCCATTGAAGAATCTAGTATGGTGTACTATATGTCAAATTGATGGACTGCATGACACAGATTCTTGCCTAAGGATTGGAAAATATCATCCTGATTTGAAGCAGTTATTTTGCAAGTTTTGTTCATCATTAGGGCATGATGAGAAGAATTTCCATACCTATGATATGATGTTGGATAAAGCTGAAATATACCGAATGCAAGTCGAGCATACATCACCAGCATCCCCTTCTGGGCACGGAGGATTCCAAGGCAGAGGAAGAGGCCGAGGAGGTGGATCAGCTGGTCGAGGAAGATGACAAGTGATCTACTATAAATGTGGTGATGCTGGTCATTACGTGCGCGATTGTCTGAATCCAGCTCGACAATCCTACAGTTACTGTAGACAATTTGATCATGTTATAAAATATTGTCTCGTCTTGATTGCTAAAATGCAGGAAAAGAAGACTCTTATGCAAAATCTTCAGATGGTTCACGCAGAAACTCATGAAGAAGATCCCTATGTGAATTTCGTTACGAGGAGTGGTGTAGCTACCAATGAAGATAAAGGGAATCAAAAGCAACATTCCACTGATGTATATATCTAAAAATCACCTGAAAACAAAGAAGGCTTTAATCTTCAACGCGCAAAAGAAACCTTTATTGAAGCAAGGAAAGAATTTGCAGAAGGAGGTACTTCGACAAGTGGTATAAAATTGTAGGAAGCAGGAGGAGAAGAGGGAATTAAGACATTTTTACAAGCATGCATAAAGTTGCTACGTAACAAGAAAGTTGTTTAAAATTTTCAAGCATTAATAGACAATTACGCAGAGAAAGAACAACCCATGATAGAACAGTGAGCAGTCAATAAAATCTATAAGAACAAGAAGAGGACGGGTAGAGAGATGTGTATGACCACGCAGATTGGTGCTTATGAAATGGACCAAGTTATTTTAGATCTTGGATCATATGCTAATGTTCTACCTAAACAAACATGACAGTGCATGAGAGATCCAAAGCTGGAATGGTTTACTATTCAATTGTGCATGGCCAATCAGCAGAAGATCATTCCTTTGGGAAGGTTTTCAAGAGTTGTGGTCAATATAGAAGGTGTTAAGGTGTTAGCAAACTTTGAAGTCATATAGATTATAGATGATACTGACCCCTATCATGCACTGCTAAGATTGGATTTGGCCATTGACATGGATGGTGTTATCAATCTAAAGAGAAGGAGAATAGAATTTGAAATTAATGCAGTTAAGGTAATCATTCCTCTGGATCCTGCAGAAGGCCAAAGGTATATTGAACCAGTACACGCTGAGGATGAGATCTATCAAATATATAAGCTAACTTTGTGCGAGGAAGACTAGATTAATTCAACAGCAGATGGGAACCTTAAGTGGGAGAAGGATAGCTCTTGTTTTTCAGACTTTGATGAAGAACTAGAGAATTGGCAGAGCCGATTGCATGAGGTGTCTGTGTTGCGCTGTCATCGGGTGACCCACGCTCTGTGTTGTATAACATCTAAGGTACGTGATTTACCACACTCTGATGGCTCAACTAATGTAAACATGTTTATAGGAGAGATGGAAATAATTGTGCCTGAATAATAGAGATTCCATGCTTTGGATCTTGGTTTTCACACTACTCCAGCAAGATGGTGGGAAACACATAAGGAGAATATGGGAAACTGGGAGGAGTGTGTGCACATGATGAGGTTGCGGTTTGAATGTCCAGTAATTAAAATGGAGGATTTATATTCTGGAAAAGAGGACCTGCGTAGACATTTAGCCAAATGGAATCAATTATGGGGTCTAGAACCAAGACCAGAATGGGTTCATATGTTTATTCACACATTGAAAAAGGTGCCAACTGAATGGTACTTGGAGACAGAGCTGTGCAGAGGCACTCGTGAGTGGTCTACACTGGTAGACAATTTTATTCTTACATTTAGCTTTAACAGCAGGTTTGATATAGTTCGTCAAGATTTGATTCCAGAAATTATTAATGCGCCGATAAGGGAGACTGTGCATTGCAGACAAGTGGCACTTGTAGAAGTTAGGAACCCACGTGTGCTCAAAATAACCTCGATCCCCTCGAATGTCAAAAAAATTCGCTCCATGTTGAGCCTTGTGGGAGATTACAAAAAGCACATTCCAAAGTATGAATTGATAATTGTGCCCATGACCAAATTACTTAGACGAGGTGCGACATTCCATTGGGATGATGAATGTCAAAAAAATTTGCAGTTACTAAGGGATATGTTGGACACTACTCGATATGATTTGAATTACCAGGTAAACAAGCATGTGTTGGGAGGGACAGTCTATAGATGGTTATCCTTAGCTCTGGATTATATGTGCAACAAGGTGTGGTACGCGTGTTGTATCTACATCAAGAGATTGACTGGCATGGAGAAGTGTCAAAAACTAGCTGTTGGAATAGTAAAACTGGATAAGACTGGTCTATTACTGTTTTTAGGAGCGTCCAAGATGCATTTAATAAAGGGATTTTTCCAAATTTGGGACCGTTTTGTCAATAATGGAGCCTCATTAATGCACAAGGACTGGTTCCAGATGTGCCACAAGTATAAATATGACCTATGGGGTCACAATAGTTCCCTTTGTGTTCTAATTGATTTTTATGCTTTGATCTCTGTGTTTTCCATTTCATTTTCTGTGTCTATGTCTCATTTGGATCCAGTGTTTGAGGACGCATTGCGCCGAGCTAGTCTAGGGTACGTAATTCAGGACAAGATGACAGCCACAAGACCAGGTGATGACCCTACTGCACCGAAAGTTCCCATTGTAGAAATTCCTATGCCATCCAAAATGAAGAAGGGAAAAACCTATAGAACGCGTAGATCTCCCAGAGAAAAGACCCCAAGACCGCGCCATTCTGCAGGAGAGAAAATGAAGAGGCCTATGGCCGAAGTTCCAGAGACTATTGAGGAAGAGGACGAAGAAGTGGTAGAAGTAGCCCCATTATTGTGGCTGCCAAGTTATATTGCACCGTGAAAACCTACTCTAAAGGCACCCAAGGACTTAGACAAGGTGCGTGCAAGAATACAAGTCCCTTCGATCCTAGAGAATGTCCCAATGGAATGGGATATGCTTGAAAAAATCCCACAACTACGGTTTGATGACTGGGACATCGTAGATGTCAAGAAGTTTCCCAAGCTCACGCCAAAGCTCTATTTAGATCAAATTACCTATGAAGGAGGCATGGTGCACCTCGAGCCTGTTGAAGCCTAGAAAATCTCTGCTTCAAACATTGGGGAAAACCACCCGGTCGGGACCTTAGGACAGCTCCTTATCCGTTTGGTATGGTGGCTCCGACTGGATTGAAAGGACCAGTTTCCTTATAACTAATGGGTTGGTGATGGGTTGATTTGGATGAGTGAAAATGGGGCTAAATAACTAAAATGAAACTATCTAATTTAATCTAAATACTGATAAAGAAATTCTAAAATTAACCCGGGTATCATATGTGAATACAACTTAAAATTATTCCAATTTAACAATAACCATAAAAATGTATTAAAGTTTAATTGAAATGTGCAGTAACAAATAAAGATAACATCTGTTTAAGAAATTAAACAGAGTTATATTAGCATATTGTATTCATTATTGTATATCATCTACATACACTTATGAAAGATAACATTTCAATTATACTCAAAAATGACATATAAAGAAACGTTGTGAAAACCAAATATATATAAATGATAGCAAATTTTAAAGCGAATATCATATGACAAAAGAAATCAACAGTGAATAGATAAAAATACCTTATCCATCTTGAAAGCTTTCAAATTAAATCTAATACTCTAATCCAGTAATTCCGATGCAAAATCAAATCCAAGGTACAGAAATGCAACACTTTAAAGATAATTCTGCATAAAATCACCAGATGTGATCCTTTATAAAATATAATAGGCAGTGGAGTACAGAAATGTAATCTCCAAGTCAAAAATATTACAACTCAGGACCCTTTCTCCAATGCATGAGAAGGGTTTAAATATGAAATTACATGAAAACAGAATCCTACTACTACTGCTACAATCTATCAAATTAAAAACATAAATACTATCTTAAAATGGAACTGATTCATTGCTTTTCCTTCTCGCTCGATGTAGCCAGGTGGCAAATTTTCAACATTTCCTGTACTTCTGATGGATGACTCATCTTGGAATGTAACTGTCCAGCGTATGTGGCATCGGAGAATTCTGGAATCAAACAATCAACAGCATTTGATAGGCATTTAATAGCTGATTGTTGATTGAGTGGCTTAATCAGATAGATCCACATATTATGCCGAGATATTGTTTGAAGCTTATTGATCTGTTGATTTTTATTCATCATTTCTTCTTTCCATCTGCGATCAATTTCTTTGCCTTTGAGTAAACTGCCTGGAACACAATCTGAAATGAGATTACATGCATACAAGCTGTCATTGATAAATTGTGTTATATTACCCATCATACTTCTAGCTCTTGATATAGATCTCTCGGCTTTCATCAACTGGTGCTCCCACTCTGTAAACAGGATTTCCTTATGTCTTTCTTCTATCCGAGGTAGATTAGCTTCTTTTCCCTTCTCTGTATCTTGCCAAATAAGAAATTCAGAAATATTTTCATTGGCATCATCAATCTCTTTCTGAATGTGTACAATCAGATCATTTCCTGTTGCTTCTTCTTGTGTCTGTATAATGGGCTGGCCAGTAGATGACTGTGTAATGGCCTTACTGGTAGATGTTTCTTCTTGTTCTCTTCGAATGAAAGGATTTGGCATTCTTTGATTCTGCAAAGCAATAAGCTCTCAGTCGTGATAAACAAGCAATTGAAAAGAACGATTATAAAAATTATGCGTTCATGATTCATTATTTATTGAATCTGTGTAACACTTAAATATTTTGTTTGGGTCACACTCACGTATTCAAAACAGAATCGTAAACCAATAATCATTTGATTTGCTATTCAATGTTAATCGTACTATTGGAGTTTTAGCGTTTGTGAAAATAATATTAAATTACCTATTATGAACTCTTCTGATGTGACAAGTCTATAGTATATGAATATCAATCGCATCAGAAGCATTCAAATGGTGTATAAATATCACAATAAAGATTTCTCCGATTTCCAATTATGTTAACCGAACTTCTCCGATTTCTGATTGCGATGATGGTATATCGCATCAGGGAGCTTCAATCGAAAAGAATGATTAATGACTTTTCTCCGATTTTCAATTACGATATGGTGGGGTCTACCATATAGAGATTCTTCTCATTTAAGCGAAAACAAATGTTTATTTCCTTTTGAAAAGTGTTTTATAATAAAGCGCATCGCATCGGGGAATTTTCGATTGACCAAAAGGAATTTATTAAAAGTGCCCCGATCACGCGATTGCGATTGATCGCATCGCATCGGAGATATGTGAATGAATAACTTAAATCCTTTGCGATTGGAGATTTGCGATTGGACTAATCGCATCGGAGATTTTGAACATGTATGTAAAACTTCTCTCAAAGATTTTTCCGATTTCCGATTTCCGATTACTGTTCATGGGACTTTTGCAATTGATTTATTTTCTATAATAAAGTCTTTTATATTTGATCGGATCAGAAGTTTTTGAATGTTGTATTTGTTTGTACACACTTGGTAACAAATATATGCAATGAGTCTTTCAAAACAATGAATCTTTATTTCTAAGTCTTTTATTGCTATATTAAAAGAAGAAAAAAGGGACCCTATTTCTAAATGAATTTTATTCTAAAATTTTGGAAAAAGGGAGGGTTGTTGTATAGTACAACAGAGCCAAAGAGGGGAATGTTAGGTCTGCACAAGGCAGACCTGCTTAATTTTTTTCAAATCCCTCATTTTGGGCGTAGTCCCATTAATGATATTTTTGTCGGGGAGTTGTTGGCATTGGTCTATGATGATGCACTCTCGTTGGGAGAGTGCATCCCAATTTGATGCAAATTTGATTCATCGAATCACATATCTGCCGAATAAGGGGGACGACCCTATTGCAGACTCCGCAGGTAAAGCGCAAGAGAAAGCGATGGAAGATTAGATCAAGAAGAAATATAATGTCACTTGCAAATCCTGGGGGTTTGTTGTGGAGGAAATTAATGACCTTGTTGTTCATTTTGGCATGCTCATATTGGCCTACAAGATGGTGCACAAGTGCAGGCCCAAGGAGGTTCCTGCGCATGTGATTCCACTAGCTAGAAGATGTGAGAAGGGAGTCATATACAACTGGTGCGGGTACTTGTGCAAGTAATTTCTTGAGAATGTGCGTGAATCATAGGAGGAAGGCAAGCTCTTCTAGTATATGTGACTCCTTTTATTAATTGCACTTATTTGATGGAGAACCCCTGAAGACACGCAGTTCCCTGAGATTGAGGAGAAAATGTGTGAAGTTGCACGCTACGCAACTCTCTAGAACTCATTAGACCCAATGTGCATGAAGGAAAACAAGATCTTTTAGGTTTTGTATGATGCGACATTGAACCAAGCAATACAGTCGAAGCCGCGATTATCCCCTACTCTATATGATCAATACAAAATGATAGTCGACTGTAAGGCTACATTTCACAATATACATATCCGTGCCAAGGGCGCTGTAGAGGTCAGGTGGTATGAATTTCCCTATCTAGTGACTGAAGATGACCTGATCAAAGTCACAGAAGAATGGTTGTTGGCCCGATTGACTCTGCCTAAGCAGTCGCACACTCCGACAAGCACATCCACAGAGAAATCTACAGAAAACCCTATAGAAATAGAGACAGTGACTACTATTGAAAACCCTACAAAGAAGGAACCCACCCCGACTATGACTGGAGAAACCATTGACACAACCACGATGCCAGAGAAGAATGGATCTGCGCCTAAACAGACCGGAGAAGTGGAAATGTCCAAAGCCATTAAGCGCGGTGCTCAGGCCACGGGTAGATCGCGCAGAAATAGAAGGGATACAAGAATTCAAGGCAGGAGGTCCTGACACTCACAAAGGATGATCTCAATGAGATTGCAAACATAGTTACATCTGCACAAGATGATCGATGGACGGACATGGAGGTCCAATACAAGTTTGCGTTGGAGATTGTCCAAGTTGGGTTGCAGGAATTGAAATTTCAGGCGAGCTGGATCCAAGAGAGAGTGATTCAGACGAGTCGGACCAGTGCGCAAGTTACCAATTCGTAACCATTGGATGATGCCTTTCCAGCATCAGGGGATGCTCGATTTTTCCACATCCTCCTACCCACAATATAAATGGATGTTAACCAGGGCGTGCAATTTACTGGTACATGTGATATTCATGTTAATATTTCAGTGTTACCTACAGGTAAACTACATTTTTTTCATTCAGTAATTGCAAATGAACTTCCATTCCAAGAAGCGACTGCGCAAACGAAAACCATAGATGCACAATAGCAGGATACACAAGTGCACTAACATTAGCAACAATCCAAAGAAACTCGTAAGAATCAGAGGCCTAACACATTGTACTAGAGGAAAAGATCAATCAGTTCTGTCGCGATATTCCAACTGTCTTGGAAACAACTGCGACTGGTGAGAAGTTGGAAGGATTGGTTGTTGCAGTAAAGGCAACGCGTGAGCAGGTTCAAACAATTAGCACAGAATAGGGGAAGCAAATCACAGACCTCCAAACCAAGTTGCAGTCGGAGACAATGCCAGAGGTTCGCGCGAAGAGGGCAGCAGAAGTAAAGCAGGCACAGGATAGCATTGATGCCGCAGTCACCTACTGTGACAAGTCATTTAATGAGGCCATGGACATTTGGGCCTCTGTCTAGAATAATCTGGTCATGCAGCAGTTGTGCGATGCACTAAACAAAAGGGAGCAGCAGTTTGAAGAGATCCAAATAGTCACACCTACTTTAGTCCTTACACAGCGACTAGCTCGTCTGCAAGAAGGGCGCAGAATTTAGATAGAGATCACCGACTTGCGCTGGAAGGAACAGGTGTTGAAGCAGTGCATGAAACCGTGGGCAGAGGAAGTGTTGCAACTATCCCAGACATTGGACAACACTCTAAATTTTATTCAGCATACTTAGCACAGCGTAGAGATGTCCGATGAGGGTCCTACTATAGAAAAAATGGTTCAGAAAGCGCAAAGTGTAGCAGCGCAAAACCTTGAGTTAGTTCTCCCTCTCCATACTTATGTCAAGACACTCCAGGCCAAGACAAAGGAGACAATGCCTCAGTGACTCGGGACGAGTCACATGTTTGTGTTGGCGGCTTGTTGGAGCGAGGTCCCCTAAGGCACAAGTTACAAAGACACTTTTTGTATGATTTTGTATGTGCACGCTGCGCAAATGAAATCAAGGGGATTTTAGTCCCCAATTTTGGATGTAATTGGGCTTAAATGTAAATTGTGGGCCTCAAACCATGGTTTGAGACCATAATATCTACATGCTATGCATATTATAAATAGATAGAGTATGTCTAAGCTAAGTAAGAAAAGTCTAACTTGATGAGATATTGATATTCTGATAGTTTATGCGTCTGTAAGAGTTTCTGGGTTGGGTGGAAGGCTCCTGCTGGTTGTGAGCGCGGAGACCTAGTCCTATCTATGTGCGGAATCTATTGGTTGTGCATGCAGAAGGGTTTGTAAGGGTTTTGGAAGGACAGTTGATGTATTCAAATCTGAAGGATAATAGAAAGACAGTTTTGGCAAAGCTCTATGTGTTATGCATCTATATTTCTTACTGTTTATGCTTTGATTACGATCGCATTGTCTATTTACTGAATAATGATTGCGCAAATTTATCTGATATAATTATGCATGATTATTAATGATCTATTAAGTGTTACCTTGATCAAGATCTAGATCTAGTTCGGATTTTTCCTCTGCGCTAAAGCAAACAGTTTTTTTGTATTACTCTATTGATAATTACGAATTCTATGTGTTTATGTTATAAATTGTTGTGTGAATATGTATAAGTTCACTTAGGGTTTTGCTGAGGACCACTTCATTAATTTCTCTCTCAAGGTGCGGAAACCTGGTACCAGCACCCACTCATACTGCACTGGGTGATACTTTGGTCTATGCAAGAAAATCATTGCTGAAAGGGCTAGTAGTTGGAGGGTTTGTTGGTTTATCCATAAACTTTGAACCTGGGTCAGGACCCCTCAAGCCAACAATCACTGAAAATTTGGACACTAACATTGGCTCCATTTGGGGATGGAAGCTCCTTTAGGATTTGTCAAGAACATCGTAGACCAAGTAGCCTCATCCATTGGGCAATGGAGTCACTACAGCTACAATCCTCAAACTGACACAAATCAAACTAAAAGTTAAACTGTACATCATCAACTGCAAACTTTACTGGAAACTGAAACTGAAAAAGATGCTCAGAATGTTGATCTTATTCATCACACCTTACCTACTCTAACTGATCCATAAATCTCTTGATCAAGTGAAGTCTAAGATCCAATGTAACCAATCAAGTAAATGACTACCTGATTGTGCTCATATTTAGCTCCACCAGGGATAAAGAAAGATTGAGTAAATGGAAACTCAAAATAAAATCTGAGCCAAAAACCTGTGTTGGTGAACAAAACAAAATCCACCTTTTCTGATCCTTGCAAAATATTTCCCAAATGGTCTTGCAAATCATGAAACATTCCCTCTTGTTGATCACAAAAAAGAAGGGAGATGATTTTATATATAATGGATGATTTTTCTTCTTAATTTGGTTGATCCTTCTTAAATAAAAATGTGGCAATGTTATCTTCCATATTATCCAAATCATAGACAATATTTGTATGTTCTTGCAGATCTTCAATTGAGGGAGAAAAATCAGCATCAACACAAATATCTACAAGTGGTTTTTCATGTATATCAGAAAGAGAATTGTCTTGGCTTTGAAAAAATTCCATATCTTGATAATTTGAAGGATGTTGAACATGTTCATCAAACTCAAGACAAAAAACCTGTTGTACATTGTTTTTTACCTCAACAGATAAATCATGACTCTCTAGAATTTCTATACAAGAAAACTCAAAATTCTGATCTGCACATATTTCTTCCTGAATTAAAAACTCAGAAGAGGAAAGGGATGAAGGTTATATTGAAAAAACATTTTCATATATATATTTATCGCTTGAATATTGGCAAGACTGCTGCAGATTATCATCAACTTCGAAAGATGGAAGATCAATGTCATCCTTTGAAGAATTCTGCTAAAGTTAGTTGTCATCCACTGTAGAATCCATGATCTTCTCATGGTGGTGAAATGTTTTTCATTCAAAGCATCCAAGATTTCATCATCCATAAACTCTGCATCGCCATAAGCACTTTCTAGCTCTTGAATAAAACTCTCAAAGTGATAACAAAAATCCTCAATCAAAAGCAACGAAGGATAGGTTTCTCTATACTTCTAAAAAAATATTGAGTGAAAATCCTTGAGAGAATAAATACAAGCATGAGGTAATATTTGATACCAAAAACGTGATTTTTCTTCTAATGTGATCATGACCATCTTCATTAAACAATCTTCATGAAAACTAATCTTCATCTTATGCACATGCATACGAAATCTTATTAAATGAAGTGTAGCATCATCACCTTTTCCATCTTTGAATTTTCGCAAGTATGTTTGCCAATCTACCTGATGCATATGATTTGAAAATCCTGGAACATGATCTAGATGCATAGGAGAATACCTTCTATCATTTGAATCCATCTTGAAAATAGTTAAGTCACCAAAAATTTCTTCAATCTACCGGTTTTTTTGAATAGTGGAGTCGCCATGAAAACTCTAAACTTTTGGATTCTTTGACACTGGAGTCGCGAGGTGAAAGATTCACATCCTTCTTGTGCTTGACCACTATTCACCATCAACAATCAGAGCTAAGGATTTATCATTCTTTCCCGGAAATATTTAACCTTCTCTCCATGGAAACGGCACCAAAAATGTTATCACTTCCCCCCCCGCTTCCCAAGGCTGAGAATGGAGCTGAAGGAAGGTAACCACAAACCAACCTTTAGGTGAGGTATCTAGTCCTACCACAACCAGAGAGGGCTCTCTCAATGTCACTTTTCAGCCAATGATATGACTGAATATATTGATCTTAGGTTGGTTCTCAGTAGATTAGGTTTTTTGTTTGTTTGATTTTTTTTTGGATAGGAATGACAGTTAAGGAACTAGGTCTATGTTTCAGGTCATATTTCAAAGGTTAGAATGTAGAGACAATGATGAGGCCAGGTAGGTAGTCTTAGGAACATGATTAATTTATCATTTTTGTATAGGTTGAACAGAGAGAGATTCAGAATGAGAATTAAAATGAATCCATTCATCAGAAGAGAAAATACATGTTCATGTAAATCTTATTAAAAAAGAGAATGGAAAGCATGATTTATGTCTATATACTTATAATATTAACATACAGAAGCATATATGTGAAATAAGGATAACAAAACATTCAACTTGATAAGATAAAATATAAAAATAAAATAAAAATTCTCAAAGGCATACCATTGGATTCTCAACACTATGTCTGCAACATTGTCTTTGATTTCATTCAAAAAAAACTTGTACACTAGCTCCACTACAAATAACAACTATCCAACCCTTCAAATGACTTATAGGAAAAAAGATTCATTACACTAGGGTCGAAATCCTATCCAAAAAGCATCACAATTACATCATATGAGTCACTTCCTATAATCTAGGGGAGTTCGAAACCATTCCCTCAAATTCAGCTAAATACTAGGAGTGTGTGTCTCCTTCATTTAATTACATGTTTCCTCGTCATAAGAGGAAAAAAAACTCAATTACCCAAATGAAACCTCATGGGATGGCTAAACTTATAATTCTAGAATTTTCATGGCTTGAAAATTTTCCAAAGGGAATCCAATGCAGAAACGTAGCCATTTATAGAAACGTCGCGCCTCTCCAGCAAAAACGTCACGCATGTTTAGAGGTGAATTTGACCCACTTTAAAACATATATTTGAAATTCTGAAGGTTGTTCTAGGTAGCCTTCTATGTATACTTTCCAATTCACCTTTAAAAATTAGAAAAAACCCATGGAAAGACATTCAAAACTTTATTATCCCAACCTCACTCCAGAAGTGTCGCGCCTGGTCAAAATCACTGGTAGAAACATGAAAAAGAGGTATGTTTTGGCTTTTTCTCCACAATTAAGAGGTGTCATGAAAAACCAAGACCTGATATAGAATGTACAAGTGAAAATGCATCCAATAACATAATCCATTCTTCATTTTATTTCTCTGAGAGAAATCTTCCCGTCGTTGCGTGATGCTTCCGTAATGACCAGATTTCCAAAATTTTCAAAACAATTTCTGCAAAAGTAGGGCTTAAATATGGATCAAAATATATCTAACCATAACGGTTTTTGAAACCCTGAGAGAGGTTTTTGTTCTTTAGTATTCTTTGAAAAAAAACCTCCTCTATTTTTCCAAAATACTTTCCCATTTACTTAGAATCCAAGTTTTAAGTGGATCGCTAAATATTTGCAGAAGCGTAGTGCACTCTCAGCAGAAGCGTCGCACCTACTTAAAGAGGGAGTTTGGAGGCCTTCCGGCATAATTTTTGGGATGAGCGTGGTATGGATGTAAATATTAGGATTTCATCTACCAAATGGAGTCATCAAGCACTACAAACCCCTACTCCAAACCCTTGAAAATTTGACTTGGAGACAACCTGTTCAAAAGTGCAGAAAATGACCTAGAGAAACTATATTTTTTGAATTTCTCTAAAATCATAATACCTGTGAATAAAATGAAGGAGGTTTTTCTTTTTTGTCCTATTATTGACAAAAACCTATTTTACTTTTATAAAATTCATCTCCATTAATTTTGAAACTGAATTCGAATCAAAATTGTCCCTGTGTGCAATGTAAAGCCTAGCAAATGATCACGAAGTTTTAAAAATGACGCCATGTGTATGAGTTGGCTCAAAACTGGAATAGTGGCCTCCCTTATGAATCTTAATTTCTCCCTCCATAGTTTTTGTCAACAAGATAAAGCCCTAGCTAGATGTAATGGGTAGGGAAAGTGAAGATTTAGGGAAATGGGGGACAGTGGTAGGGTGGTTTTAGGGGTAGAAATAGGGTGGAAAGAAACTAGGGAAAAATCCCTAAAAAATTAGGGAGGTAGGGTAATGATTTGGATTTACAATGAAAGTGAAATTTTTGGAAATGTGCATGATGAAGGTGCCCAAAATATCAAAACACGGGGATTTACTAATTTTTATTCAAGAATGTAGTGAAAATTAGGGTTTTGATGAAATTGATGGAAAAGAGGGATGTGAGTGATAGGGAGTATGAGGATATGGTGTATGAAGGATGTATGAAGTTTTTATATGGTTATGGTATGGTTTTACCAGCTGAAACAAACAAAAGATGAAAAACACAAAAAATGTAGTGGAGATTACCTAATGAAGGAAACCACTCATTTTCTGATCAATTTTGACTTGAGAGAGGTAGGAATGGTGTTCACTTACTGTTTAGGAGATGTATGAACCCTTTTTTTAGTGATTTTGAAGCTTGGAGAAGTTATTTGGAGCTAAAATTCCAAAAGCATAGTGCATGCCAGATGTAGCGCGGCACCTCCAGAAGCGTAGCAGAGTAGTTGTGGTGCAAATTTACTTATTCTTCTTCAACCCTTGGCAGTTGTGGAGTATTGATGAAATACAAATTTTATTCACTTATTTCCCTATCTTTTCTAACTCCCTATGTAAATGACTTGTATGGTGAAAATAAAGTTATATTCGCCCTCTTTCATGACAAAATTGACTCTTATGATGGTGAAACAAATGAGACCTAGACTCTAACCTAGATGAATGTGTGATGACGGACCTCAGGCCCTAGATGATAAATGGATGGCATGACCTCTAATATGATTATGACCATGAATGGAGTGAAGGGAGCAGCATTTTAGAGCTAGACATATTCAGTGAACAAAATTTTATTTGAAATTGACTTGAAATATAAAATTTTGACCTAGGACCACCACTAAGTAAATCTGAAAAGAGTATTTTTTAATACTGGACATTTTGACACTAACAGGAGGTACTTTGAAAACCCTAGGGTACTTGGTTTGGGAGAATTTTACCCACAAAAGGGATTTGTGGGAAATTTACCCAAGCATTGGGTTGTTTACCCAAAGTTGTGGGTGCAAAACCAAGAGGAGAAAATGATATTTTATTAATTGGGATCATGTGGGGAACCCTTAAAGGGATAAGGGGCACCAAAGGCTTCAATGAGGTGGAAAAATATGAATGAAATCAATTTTTGTCTTATGTTTTAAATTTGTGATTCTTAGGTCGTATTTTATGATGTGATGTGACCCTTGGTGGAGTGTGAAACCACCATACAACACTATAAAAAGAATGAAAGGTTGAGTTATTTTATCATCCATACAAAAATGACATCTTCTCATATGATTTGTTCAAGGAACAAGTGTAAATGGCATCAAGGAGACGCAAGACTTAGGAGGAAGAAGATAGGAGAACATGGAGGTTTTTCATAAGTCAGTTGGAATGTCGTTACTACTTGTGATAGAGGAGAGGAATCTCTAACATATTCATCCCTAAAGTAAGTATGTTTTTGTGCTAGTTTATAGGATTGTTCCTTTAGTTTTGTGTGCCCTAGACAGGTATGTTTCTATGCATTCATAACCACATTGAAGTCTAATTGGAAATTATGGTCGATCCGATTTGTTCTGTACATTGATGAAAGGATGTCAAGTAATCCAAAGGGAACCTAATAAGCCATGGTGAGTTGAATATGTAAGGGTCGTAGTGTCTAAGGAGATGTGGTTGGTCTCTTTTGGTTATTATGTCGAGTATTACCTCAAGGAGTTGAACAAAGGTGCGAGCAGAAAGGAAAAAATTGTGGACTAGTATGATGTGAAAAGTTAAGGGTTGATCATTGGAAGATAATGCCAAGAGGAGGGTTTTTTCATAGGTAATGAACAACAGTTTGTTGGTTTCCCTAGTTTAGTCACTTACATGGAGTTAAAGGGGTTTTTCATGGGCTACCTAGTAAGCCCTAAGTTATGTGGAATTTGTAGATGTGTGGGCTATATAGTGAAGCCCTAGATCAGTCTTCCTAAGGTGTGTTTAGGGACTGAGTGAGGGTTGGCTCTTGGATTCCCTGCGTACATTAAATGTTGAAGGTTTTTCATTGTTGTGTGTGAATATTGGTAGATTCCCTAAGGATGGTGAAGTAGGGACATTCATTGGTCAGTGGGTTATACGTTGAATACCTTATGAAAGTCATCTTTGAGGCAGCAAAGTGATTGTATGAAGGCAACAAAAGAATACCTCATGTACAATGATCATTGGAGCAGTTAATGGACTATTAGGAGGAAAATTTGGGTATGCCCTAGTTTGGTGTGTGCAGTTGGGCATATCATTAATATGATGGCATATTTGATGATTCCCTAGTTCAGTCATCTAAGGGGAAGATAGAATACTTATAAGAGGGAAGTTTGAAGACCTTATGTGTATTAACTTGTGGTGTTGCAAAGTATTGTAAGAAGTTAGTTTGACTGAGCCCTTGTTCTATCATTCTTGAATAAGCCAAGAGATAGCAAGATAGAAGATTTGTGGAAGTCCTAGTTCAATGATTTGATGGTGCAAATCACTGATAAGAGGGAAGACCAGGAATTATCTATGAGCAGTGATATTGGAGGAGAATTATCAGTGCCAGAGGGTATATTTGTTTGAAGTCCTAAGATAAGTCATCCTTGGAGCAGCAGGAGTGATTGATAGGGGTAATATGGTCAGCTAAAAATGCAAGCAACTTTGAAGTAGCATAACTACTTATGAGCAGCAGAAGAGGTAGAAAAGGACCTTCGAAATGTGTTCAAGGTGCGTGGACAAAAATGGTTGAGTAGAGCACTCCTTCAACAAGTCAATTGTACTTTGTTCAGGGAAATATTGGTATTCATAAGTTGTTGACTCCAAACCATATTCATCTTTATATCAGGGTTATATGTAAAGTTTGTGATCCCTGGTACGGGAGCCCTGTGTTTGTTGTATTAATATTTATAGTATAACAAATTTTGGTTTAAAAATTGTCTTTTGCACTAAGTTGATTCATTGCTATACGTTTTTTGTTGTAAAAAGTGCTAGTGTTGTGGTATTTCAGTGTTTTTATGATCAAGTTCTTAGACATAGAACTGTATTTGAAATGTCATGGAAAAGTAAAAAAAAAGTGTACCCACGGTGTCACAAACCCCAACCCCTTAAAGGGAACAGTGTCCTCGGTGTTTTTATCATCAAATAAACAAATATAACTGGATTTATACCCAGTTCTTACCTCCACTTATTTAGTAAAAAAATATCAATACATCACCCTTATTTGCTCAGCCATCTCTCAAGTGGCTTCATCGGGTCCAAAGTTCCTCCATTGAACCCTTACCTTCTTTATTACTTAATTTTGAATCATGATTCACTTCCAATATACAACGTTGTTATCCTTTAGCGTACAGTTATGACATATTACTTCTTGAAACACGCCCAATGTGCTTATGATTCCAATCAGTAATGCTCATGACCCTTTAAAACTCAATATAATTTTCTATCATCCCCTTATTTCCTTCCCAGTCCGTCGACTGATATGATCCCCCTTCTTGGTCGTCACTCACCTTCCAATTTTAGACATCCCCTTCTCTGCTTCGTATTCCCTTGGGAGATTCATTGCTTGGAAAGGCTTCCTTGCATTAGATAATCTCATAACCAAGGAAAGTCCCTTCCTTAATACTTTCATATAGGTCATAGCATGCTTCATGGCAATGAGTAGACACCATTGGGTGCTAGTGTCCCACAATGGACTTGTTCCTGAAATATTTAATTATTGTGTCTCTTCGCACTATAATATCTTCAAGTTATTGTTATTCACGTTGCATTCAAGTCCATCCATCGAAACAGGGAAATTTCATGTTTTCCTACATCATAACACAAAAATATCCATGAGTTTCATCGTAAGGAAATTGAAATTATTTAAATCACACCTCATTAACAACTTATTCATGAGGTGACATTTGCAATTTTATTTTGGTTCTTGTCACCATAAGTCAAACTAGCTTATAGATCAAATCATCATAAATCATAATATTACATCATGTTCCTAGTTGTGAATTTCATGAAGTCAAATTAAATATTGATACGTATCTTGCATTTCTCTTTGCTCTTGCATTGAATGGTTTATCAATTGAAGAAAACATTCAGTGTTGCATATTATCCACACAATCTTCAGCAAAATTTGTCTTCGAATCTCTCTTATTGAGTGCTTTATCAAACCCAAGTCTTCAGACCTCTCTTATTGAGTGCTTTAACAGACCCAAGCATATATACATTAATCTATGTGCCTCACTAATTGACCAAGGGATCCACTTAGTTGTTACTATATTCACTAATACCATAATCAACATTTCCTTGTCACATACATAGTACAAACATGGCACATAAATGATCATAATAATAAGTAACAACAAGACTTCACTCTTTCTCAATGGATCATTGCATGATAGGGGATCTCAGTGTACAACCTCATCATGTTATTCCAAAAATTCCATTCATATATTCACATGTTCATAAAAATACTAACATTCACATGTCATACAATGTTTAAAGGTTTTAGAAAACCTCCTGGTATTCATGCAAAGCATACATTAATTTGAAAACAATAGTTTCCAAACTCAACCAAAGGAATTCTCACCTAGTTCATTTCTTTTACCTTTTTACCTTGGTACCATTGTCAACTCTATCAACAGATATTTTTGTTGTTGCAAAATTCAGTAATTAATTCAACTTAGCATGTTATCATCCATGATGTTCACATGTTATCAAGTTTTATCCCTTTCCATTTTTCATTCAAGCTCACCACCATTATCAGGAGCAAAAACATAACATAAATATCAGCAATGGGTAATTCCTTCCCTCTTGCCAAAAATTTTTCCACGCAAATTATAACCCATTAAATAACTTTATTGCATTTCCCAATTATGGAAAATACAAACTTTGTTTTCATACCCTTCACGCGGTCTTTTTGTTATAGATGGTTTATCAGCTACGGAAAGCACTCTGAGAGTGGTTATCATCCCAAAAATAAGCACCTTGGGTGGTTTCTCAGCCTCCTCAACAAGAACCCTGTGGAAACTCCATGCAATATTTTCATTACAGGTGGTTTATCATCTGTGGACAGCACTCTAAGAGTGGTTTATTAGCCCGACAACAAGCACCTTGGGTTTTTTATCGCCCTCCTCAGCAAGCACCACATGGTATCTCTACACAATATTTTTATTAAAAGTGGTTTATCAGTTGTTTCAAGCACTCTAAGGGTGGTTTACCAGCCTGGCAACAAGTACCTTGGGTCATTTATCATCCTCCTCAGTAAGCACCATGTGGAAGCTCCACACAATCTTTTTATTCCATGTGGTTTATCAATTATGGAAAGCTCTTTAAGAGTGGTTTATCATCCCGACAGCAGACACCTTGGGTGGTTTATCAGTTGCCTCAGCAAGCACCTCATGGAAGTTCCACACAATATTTTTATTACATGTGGTGTATCAATTGTAGAAAACACTTTAAGAGTATTTTATCAACTCGACAAAAAACACCTTGGATGGTTTATCGGCCTCCTCGGCAAGCACCCCGTGGCATCTCCAAACAATATTTTTACTATAGGTGGTTTATAAACTCGACAAAAAACACCTTGGGTGGTTTATCGGCCTCCTCGAAAAGCACCCCGTGCATTTCCAGACAATATTTGTATTATAGGTGGTTTATCAACTGTGGAAAGCACTCTAAGAGTGGTTTATCAACCCGAAATAAAGAACCTTGGGTGTTTTATCAACCTCCTTAGCAAGGATGTAGAATTTTTTAATACAATTATGTATTGTCGGATTCTCCTGATCTAAAAATTATATGCCACTGTTAAATACAAAATCCTTCTACTTAAATCTTTGCGAAAATTTAATCGCCAATTGCAAACACATGAAGAAAAATAAATCACACATAACACAGATGTTTTTACCAGGAAATCATAAAGCTAAAAACCCCACTATAATATATTTTGTATATATCATGGATCATGAAACAATCTCATAAAAATATCTAATCCAAGAGCTCTCAGTACAATATACAATTGTCTCACACTGTCATACAAAATTTGGCATAAACATACACCAATTTATTGCCTCCTAACATCCTGCCTCCACTACGCAATCCCTATTGATCAAAATCCCTAAATGAATTCGATTTTTCCTTGCCTTGATTACGAAATCCCCATTGGCATGTTTGGTTGCACTTGTGCACCCACTATAGTCACAACTGATAGTCAAACTGTCCCTTTCACCTATCTCTCAACTGGGTCTCCACTGGATCTGACATGCATGTAGTTAACAGTAATAAATCTTCAGTTGCATGTGAGATCACTTCATGTGAATTAATTTAATATTTAATTCACTGATCTCTCACTAGTGTATCTTTAGTTACAACAAATTACAACTAGCACAACTGATTTTAACTCACTTAACTGAGTTAAACTACTTTGCAACTCACATAACTACACATCCAACTCTGTTGCAACTTTGTATCACTCAGTTACAACGAAGTCCACTGGAATTTCCCACCAACCAACCTTTGAACTCAAAATTCCTTCAGTTAACTGGTTTTCCAAATCATTTAACTGAAATTAAGTGCTTCAAGAGAATAGATTATTATGTATTGTCTAATAAGTGTTAAGGGCTAACAATAATCAACATGCATTCTATTTTTAGACATGCATTCCATGAAACAACTTCGCACATGCATTCCAAAAATAGACACCCATCCATCCATATAATTTTCTCAACCATATATAAATAGATTACTGCTAAAAATAGACTTTGATCCAAATTCTAAAAATATACATATCGCCTTAAAAAAGACTGCGAGCCCCACCTAGTGTAGGTGCTTAATTTTCACTAGGATCATCATCTTGTTGAATCTCAACCCTCCCTCTCAACAAGAAAGGGATTATCCTTCACCCCAATCATGTCTCTATGTTATTCGAAATTTCTCCTGGTGAGCGCCCAGCCATTCGGAATATGCGCATCTACAGTCTTCGCCAAGTGTCTGTATTGAAGAAACATGATCTTCTATGCACACAATATACGTGTAATTGATACGGGATATATATATATATATATATATATATATATATATATATATATATATATATATATATATATATATATATGCTTAGATCTATCATGAAACACAAGATTAATTGAGAGTTTGATGCAACTCTGGTTATCACAATGAATCACTGTAGGATCTAAATGAGAACCAAACAAATCGACTAGGATCTTCCTCATCCAGATAGCCTCACATGCAGCTTGACTTGCTGCCATGTAATCCACTTCTGTTGAACTGAGTGCCACGGATCTTTGTTTCCTGATATACCAAAAAACAGTTGTAGATCCGATACTGAAAAACCCTCCTGATGTGCTCTTCATATCCATTGGGCTGCTTGCCCAATCTGCATCCGTGAAGCCATGCAAATTCACCTCATCCATCTGATTGTACCATAAGCCATACTCAAATGTGCCTGTGAGATAACTTAGGACATGCTTTCCCGCCTTCCAAAAGATCTTGGTAGGCTTAACCATCGCTTGACTAAGCTATTTCACCGCATAAGCATATGTCTGGTCTTGTATTAACTAAATACATGAGCGAACCCACCAACTATCGATAGACAGTAGCATCCACTACCTCTCCAGATGTAGGGTCCTCTTTCCTCTAGTTTCCTGGAAGAGGAGTATCCACGAGTTTGCAGCCCTCCATGTGAAAGTTACTGAGTATATCCCTTGCATACTTGCCTTGAGACACAAAAATTTCACCTTCTCACTGCCATATTTCCAATCTAAGGAAATAGTGAAGGAGGCCCATATCCTTCATCTCAAACTCCTTTGCAAGGTCCTCCTTGCATGATTGTATTAGCTGCTCATCACCAGTCATTATTAAATCATCAACATAAAGAGAAATGATTAAAATCTTACCCTCCACCACAATCTGGTATAGGTTTGCATCCGCCTCACTCTTGGTGAAGCCAAGTCCAGTGAAATAGTTGTCAATCCGAGTGTACTAAGCATGGGGTGCTTGCTTCAACCCATACAACTCTATTTTGAGTCTTCACACATGCGACTCACTGTTGAAGATCTCAAATCCTTCAGGCTGCTCAATGTACACTTATTCCTCAATGATCCCATTAAGGAAGGCATTCTTTACATCCATCTGATGAATGTGCCAACCCATCTGCACTGAGAGAAAAAGGATGGTCCTTATGGAAGAATATCGTGCAATAGGTGCAAAGGTTTCTTCATAATCAATCCCCTCGATCTGTGAGAAGCCCCGGGCCACAAATATTGCCTTATACTTCTCAACACTCCCATCAGCAGCTTTCTTTACCTTCTAGATCCATATTGAACCTACCACTGATTTATCAACCGGCCTTGGAACAATTTCCCAAGCACTGTTTTTTACAATGGAGCTATACTCCTCCACCATTGCATCTACCCATGTGGGCTTCTACACTGCTTCCTCAAAATAATATGGCTCAGTCACAATACATTTGCTCATGAGAGCCATGTATCCAGTGAATCGGTCAGGAGACTATCTCTATCTGCGTTGTGAAGTAGGGACTCCTACATTTTGTGCCACATCAAGCTTCAGCCTCTCAGATTCTATGCTACGCCTTCTGCCAGTTATGATGTTCGACTATGTGTGAGTGGACTCCTCCACTTCATGGATTTCTCTTCATTGAATTTTATATCCCATCACACCACAATCATTCGACTATTTGGAAAATACGCATGATAATTATGAAGTGTTTCTATGTACCCCACAAATATCCCAACTTCAGAAGTCGTCTCTAGCTTCTTCCTGGCGTTCTTGGTCACATGCACAGAAACAGATGAGCCAAAAATCTTAAAGTGAGAAGCATCCGGTTTCTTACCAGTAAAAGCTTCTTTAGGTGTACTTATGACAAGTAATCTATGAGGACAACAATTTTGCACATAAACCGCAGTGTTGCATGCTTTCGCCCACAATTGCATTGGTAGGCCCTAATCATGCAGCATAGCTCGTGTAGCACCCACGATTGTTTTTTTCTTCCTCTCTGCGACCCCATTCTATTGTGGGTTATGAGGCACTATGATCTCTCTCTGAATTCCTTCTTTGCTACAGAAGTCTTTGAATCCATTCGAGATATATTCACCACCATTATCACTCTGCAGAGCCTTCACTTAATTCCTTAACTCTTTCTCCACCAATGCTTTAAACTCACAAAACCTTGAGAATGTTTGATCCTTCTTCTGCATGAATAAGATCCAGCATCTGCGAGAATAGTCATCAAAAAATATAACATAATACCTGTTTTTTGTTGTTGAAGCAACCGAGAATGGCCCATACACGTTTGTGTGAACTCTCTCCAAGATCACCGAAGCACAGTTCTTCTTTTCATGAAAGGTGGTATTCAGAAACTTACCCATAGTACATCCCTTGCACTAATATATCTGCACAAGTGTACCCTTAGGAAGTCCAGTAGAAATCTACTGCAAAATTTTCAGGGCGCCATGGTGAAGATGGCCCAATCGCTTGTGCCATAATTCGCCCTCATCCTGAATCACCACTTCTTCTTCTTTGCCCACCATTGCAGCACAGCCATATACCTCCAACTTGTAGATATTCTTGACTCGAATCCCTATCCTCTTGGTTTGACCCGTTGTTTTTATGTCACGGGAAAGCTTTTCCATCGCTAAAAACAATGTCATAACCTTTGTCCTCCAACGTCGCGATTGAGACCAAGTTTTTTTTCAGACCTGGGACATGCATAACATCTTTAACAGACATGGTTTACCTGACTCCCTCTCAAAGGTAATGGTACCAATGTTGGTCGCACTGTATCGTCCAGCGTTGCCCATCTCTATATGCATCTGGATATCTTTCTCCTCCAAGTCACTGAAAATCTCCTTATCTCCCGTCATGTGGAAGGAAGCACCACAATCAAGATACCACACTGATCCCATTGCGCTTGAAACCAAGCATGCTATCAAAGAGAAATAAATTTCAAATTGTGAGGCAAGGGCCTCACCAGCTGCAGTTGCAGCAGTATTCTTGTTCTTCTTTTTCTGTGGGCAGTTAGTGGCGAGATGCCCATGTTCATGACAGTGAAAACACTTCACCTTGGACAAATCCAACTTCTTGCCTTTAGCCTCATATTTTGAATGGGATTTCTTTCCCTTCCCTTTCCTTGATTTAGCAGCCAAAGCACAATCCTCTTCATCATCATGCTTTGATGAAGAGCCATCTCTGGTGTTCTGCGTGAACTCCTCCTGCACTAGATCCGATCGCAGTCATTCTCAATCCGAAAGTTTTTCCCGTCCGTTGACAGAGTCTCGATAACTGTGCCAACTCTTAGGAAGTCCCAAGAGATCCAAACTCACCAAATCATCATCATCAACTGTGATTCCCACACTCCCCAGTTCATCCTGACATTGGACAAACTTTGTGAGATGCTTTGGAATATTTTCGCCCTTTTCCATTTTGATCTTTCTGAATTTATCCTTTAGTGCCAATTTCCTATGGTCGTTGCTGCTTTGGAAAATATCTTTCAAAGCCTTCCACATTGTGAATGGAGTGGCTTTCCCATGAAGGCTTGATACAATATGGTCTCTCACATCTTCCAATAGAATCCTTCTCGTCTTCGCTACTTTATTTTTCCAGGCATCAAGTAATGTGGCATCCGTCGAAGTGGGCTTAGGAACATCAATGTTGATGAATTCCTTCAAGCCATTATCTTCAAGCACCGCCTCCATCCTATCCTTACATGCAATGTAGTTCGAGATGCCCTCAAGTGCATACCCTAACCGCAAACCATTGAAATCCATTTTGATGTTTACTCAACTGTCGCACCAAGAAATTCTTGCAGCAAATTCGAATTGTTTCCACCAACAAAATTAGCTACTGCTTCAATATTACAATATTCTTTGCTCCGATACCATGTAGAAATTTTTAATACAATTATGTATTTCCAGATTCTCCTGATCTAAAATTATATGCCACTGTTAAATACATAATCCTTCTACTTAAATATTTGCGGAAATTTAATCACCAATTGCAAACACATGAAGAAAAATCAATCGCACATAACACAGATGTTTTTATCGAGAAAGCATAAAGATAAAAACCCCACTCTCATATATTATGTATATATCATGTATCATGAAACAATCTCATACAAAACTCCAATCCAAGTGCCCTCAGTACAGTATACAATCGTCTCACACTATCATACAAAAATTGGCATAAACATGCACCAATTTACTGCCTCCTGACAGCCTGCCTCCACTGTGCAATCCATGAATGAATTCGATGTTGCCTTGCCTTGACTACACAATCCTCATTGGAATCTCCATTGTGTGTTTGGTTTCACTTTTGCACCCACTATAGTCACAACTGATAGTCAAACTGTCCCTTTCACCTATCTCTGAACTAGGTCTCCACTAGATCTGACATGCATGTAGTTAACAGTAATGAATCTTCAGTTGCATGTGATATCACTCCATGTGAATTAATTTAATATTTAATTCACTGATCTCTCACTAGTGTATCTTTAGTTACAACTAGCACAACTGAGTTTAACTCACTTAACTGAGTTATACTACTTTACAACTCACATAACTACACATCCAACTCTGTTACAACTTTGTATCACACAGTTACAATGAAGTCCACTAGCATGTCCCACCAACCAACCTTTGAACTCAAAATTCCTTCAGTTAACTGGTTTTCCACATCAGTTAACTGAAATCAAGTGCTTCAAGATAATAGATTATTATTTATTGTCTAATTATTGTTAAGGGCTAACAATAATCGACATGCATTCTATTTTTAGACATGAATTCCACGAAACAACTTCGCACATGCATTCCAAAAATAGATGCCCATCCATCCTTATAATTTTCTCAAACATCTATAAATAGATTACTGCTAAAAATAGACTTTGATCCAAATTCTAAAAATAGACATATCACCTAAAAATAGCCTACGGGCCCCACCTAGTGTACGTGCTTAATTTTCAATAGGATCATCATCTTGTTGAATCTCAACAAAGGACCATGTGGCAGCTCCATCATGCCACTTATGTCACAATATTTTAATTTATTCCATGGGATATACTCAAAAATTCAAACCAGAAATTTTAATTGCCCAATCCTTGCTCCATCCAGAAGCTTGATCTCACAACTACGAGTCTTTTAATCGTACTATTTGGATCTTTTGCAGGCAATGTTAATCTACCATGGTGGTTTTAATTTCCAACACTTTGTTTTCAATTGATTCTTCTTATGTGTTGTCACACACCCTATTACTAGTTACATCAACCTAAACCAATAATTTCTTACATTTCCATGCTAATACCAAGCATGTTGATATGAAATTGTTCACACATCTCATATTCATGCCAATCACATGTTCTAACAATCAAGAAAATCAAGTCAACATGTCTATAAGTTTTTGAAATCGGCCTTTTACCAAGATTAACATCATCAAATTAAGAATCAATATTTTACCAAGACTAACATCATAACATTAAAATAATTCTTTTATCAAGACTAACAGCCATGAAATACTCTAAAATCATCTCATAGTTATCAGCCATAGTGCTGCAACTAACACCCACTTGCACAAGTAAGCCATAGATATAAAACCAATAGCTAAAGTGCTACAAACAATAGCCTCCTGTATGAATAAGAAATTGCCAAAACCCATCACTCTCAAATGGAGTCATACGTCCTTTATCTCCATGGTCTAACATAAGCAAGTTTTGAGTATGGATGTCATATCTCATGTTGAGATAACAGCCATTACAGGCTTCAAATAGCTATTCACATATGCTACACACCATTCCTTGAACCAGGAAGGTCTTAACCATTGATGACAACAATCCATAAAGGAAACCATTACTGACCAAAAACAACATATAAAAATGGTTAATCCTCCACTAAGGCTCTTGCCACATAACATTCTATGAATGTTATGTGGCAAGAGCCTCGATGGAGGATTGATTGTTTTTAAATGTTGGTTTTGGTTAGTAATTGCTTTCTATATATATATATACACCTGTTATGTGACACAAGCAACAATGGATTTCCCCAAAATCCCTTATATCATATAAGTGTTCACATGTTCATTCATCCCAAGCATGTAAAAATACACCACTTGTCCAAAGGTTTACGGTAAAAACTTTGTCTATGTTTCTTTTGCAATGGAGCCCATCCAATCCAAGTGTTGAACTTGGAAGCTCTGATACCACTTTGTAACATTCCCCCTTACCACCCATCGTCCTACTAAGGTAGAAAGGGGGAAGTTACTATGTTGACCTGATCTCCAAGGTACAGTTATGGAAATGGGGTCTAAATTTTTTTATCTTTTCCAGTTTCCTCAAAACTTAAAAGGGATAACATCGTTGTGTTAATCTCATTGAGACATTTCCAATGATATAAAATTCACTTCAATCCAACTCTTGGATCAAAAGATATATATATCAAAAGATTTAGCCTATTAACTTCTTCCAAGTCATACTAACTTGCCACATGGCACCTACGTATTCCCCACATGGCTATTTTAATTAGTTTCATGTCATCATCGAAAGGTTTGTGTGGCATTTATGCCATCATCTGCCAACTTATTCATGATGTTCAATATTCACGGAATCCCCATTCCCCTGGACTTCATATATATATATATATATATATATATATATATATATGAGGCACACTGGCTCCTCTATGCCACCTCACCCCAAAAATAAAGTCTAGGGGTTACATGGAACCCCACTCTGCCATTTTTCCACATCAATTTGTTGGGGAACATTTTTGAGCTAATTGCATGGGGCCTGGCCTCCTTTGTGGACCCCTCCTCTTACGTGTTACATCGCCTGCTCTCATGAATGTGCACTTGGGCTCCACAACTACCACTTCAACAAAACCATTCCCTTTTTGTGATGCATTCAATGCTACCAGGATGAATTGTCTCTTAAAACCTTTGAGGAAATGTGGATATCCAACAAGGCTCCACTGCTCTAATCGTGTATGCACACCGACCCACCATGCCATCTCTTCCAAGGAATTTTTTTCGCAACACCACAGGGAATCGACGGGGTAAGAACGTCTGGGTCATCACCTTCCTTTATCATTGGGTGATGTGTCCTACCTTAGGTCACCATGTAACACTAATCTCAACCTCCTCTTAGCGTATCGAATGTATCCATGTCACTTTTGGCCATGATTCCTGCTAAGATGGCCACGGGTCCCACTGAACCTATGCTTCTTGGAAAAATGCATATTCACATTATAATATATATATGGGGTCCTCCATTGGGTTATGTTGAATTCAAGTTAAACTTCCCAACTATGCCACGTCGTCTCGATGATTAAATCCCCGCGGGCTCGTCTAGGCCTCCCTTAATCTCTAGGGTTATTTCTTTCAAAATTCATCTAATAGTGGTATCTCCTCAAGCCATCCAACTTCCCTGGCTTCCTCTTCTTCCACCCTTGGTCATGGCGCCTAATCACATGGAATATAATGTTTCAATCCCCCTTTCTCCTTTGGGCCCTAGACTTCCAGCCTCTACGACATAGATTCATATATGGTTTGGGATTTTCCCCAACCTCGGCGCTCGATTACAGTGCTTTATAACTCTTAGGCCTATTGAGACTCTAGGCCTATACCCTTTGATTCCTCAAGGTCTCAGCCCACACAAATACATATGTATGTATAATCATTCTTTTTTCCAGGGCCTCAAAATCCTACACATATGGGAATATATGCACAACTCTATCACATTATCCCTTCTAATCTTTAGATAGATTTGACCTGACCTTCAAGAATTGTGTAGAAGGGTTCACACCTGAGCGTCTCTACATATATGTGTGTTACGAGTGTGTGTGTTCCCTGCACTATCCCTTATGAGATTTTACACTACCTCGGACCATCTCGGCTTGCAGCCTGCAAAAATATATTTGCAACTTTATATGAAAGAAAAAAAAGACCAAATTATCCTTCCTGAGCCTGCAATTCTATAAAATAAGGCCTGATGGCCAAATTTTTTTAATATATGCATTCGATTTCCATACGCAAGTATTTAGACTAATATTCATGCTTAAAATAAACACAATAATAAACCCATTATTTGTAATGAGTGCGTGTGTTCCCTACACTATCCCTTCTGAGCTTTTACACTGCCTCGGACCATCTCAGCCTAAGCCTGCAAAAATATATTATCAACTTTATATGAAAGAAAAAAAGATAAAATTATCCTTCATGAGCCTGCAATTCTATAAAATAAGGCCTGATGGCCAAATTGTTTTAATATAGGCATTCAATTTCCATACTCAAGTATTTATACTAATCTTCATGCTCAAAATAAACACAATAATAAACCCATTATTTAGGAAAATAATGAGCGAATCGACCTCTCATTTTCACACAGGAGATTGGCATACCTTGCTTTTAATTTAGGCATGTTAACGGCTTTCTAAGCATAAACATTATATCCACATGATATATAGTGAAAAATTTCACGAATTTAGCTACAAATGCATGAAAACATTACATATAAAACTACAGGAAATTCAAATCATTTCATCCAATAGTTTCATATAACAACATTCTTATAGCCATGCAACATTTTTCAGAGCCATACATTAAATTTCACAAGGAAATATTTAACTTCACAACACTCAGCTAAACACATGCAATTACAATAAATCCAATGTCCAAACTAAAGGTGGGACATTGATTTTCCGCCCAACCTTAGACTCATTACAGCCATAATTACTTGCAGTAGTCATCCTTCATCCAGATCCATGACCTAAGGGGAATCTCTTAAATAGTTTCAATAAGAGTTCATACTCAACTCAAAGAGGATAGGGTTTACTTATAAAATAAGTTGGTTTAACATCTTTTTATCAATCACATTGAGTGGTTTCTCAGCCAATTCTTGGCCACACTAATTCCCATTTTTCTCAGAATTTCTTGAGTGCCTCTAGGCCAAAAATTACCTTCCTATGTAATTTTATTCCCTTCACTTTTCATGTCTTTTCAAAAATTCTCATGTGCTTCCCCAAGAGGAAAATACATCCCCAATATTTCTAATTCGATCCCCAGACTTTCCCCATTCCAACTATTGCTAAGTCCAGCCACAGACTTTCCCTATTCCAACTACTGCTAATTCCAACCCCAAACTTTCACCATTCCAACTACTTTAAAACCAAGAGGACGGTATGCATGTATAATTGGAATTGAGTTCCCTTGAACTACGATTACATGCAAAAGAATTAAATTCTACACATGTTCCATAGAGAATTCACACTTTGTTATCCTTAGCAAAACAAAGAAATTATTCTTTAAATAATACAAAATGTAGGCAAAAAACTATGAAGAAATATTTTGACAAAAATTCCAAGAATGTTAGTTTGTGGGATTGAAAAAATTTCTGGTTGTGGGACTCTACCCATGCAGAGAAGGGAAAGCACACTAAATTTCAAAATTTGTGAATAGGACCTCTCATAATTGTTGCTACTTTCGAAAGTAACTCTTACCTTCCTAAGGATGAAAACAACAATTTATTCTCCTATACCATTGATGGTTCACATCTCAACCTTCATAGACAATAATAAAGTTTTTTTTTAATAACCAGAGGAATTGGCAACTAGGTCAGTCTCATAATTTCTTGACATGGGGTCGATTTCGGTTACTACCACTATACCTCTAGGATACTCTAGGGGATTTGAACCTTGAATCTCTAAGTTTACACAATACTTCATTTCACAAAAATCGCCAATTGAGATACACCCCGAGGACATATAGGCTGATAAAAGTTAACTTATTTCAAATATTTAATTTTCTTGTAAATAATGTTTGTCTTTTTATTTTTTTGTCATTTCAATTTCCACATTTTCTATTCAATTTTTTGTCTTTCTTTTTTTTATTTTGATTTAAGTTATGAGTGTTACTTCCATCTAGTTCTGGACCACTTCTGACAAGATAGTTTTGATGTTTTTTTCTCTGCAAATGTTATACTAACAGTTTCTGATTTTATAATTTGAAGAAGTAGGAAGAACTAGATCCTTCTTGCATGTTCATGAAATTTTATCACTTTTCTACTATTCATTGCCTTATCATTTTCTTTGCTTAGAATCTTGACAAATAGTGTTGATCGTGTTTTCTTTCATCCCTTTCCTTATTTATCCCAACACAACAACCTAGCTTACTCTCTCTCATTTTGACATCATTTTTATCACAAACCAAAGATTTTGAATTTTGACCTGTTTCACACATACCACCCTTTAAATCCACCATATGTTGACTCATACATGTTTCACCCTTATGAAAATGTGAAAACTATTGCAACCCAACTCTCTTCAAGAAAATTTGATAATATAAAAGAAAAATAAAATAAAAAACTCTGGAGTAGGTGGGTTTCCCATGAGAAATAAGGATATGGTTGGATCTCATATATTATTTTATGTTTTATAGCTTTATTATTATTATATTTTGTGGCATGTGCTTATTTCATGATGTTGATGACATAGAATGGCAAATAAAAAGCTCATCTTTGATATATTCACTTCATTATTGGCTTTATTGTTAATTTTTTGCGAAAATGCCTCTAGTTTTTCATGGAAATTCATTAACACTACCCATATGTTTCGTTATGAGTATACACATAATATATTTTGGTACCTATGGCATACTATAGAATGATCTAGTTCTCTCTTTAATGGTTACTTTGAATGACGATCTGAATATTGTGTTTACCAAACACACTCCCTTGTCACTTTCATAATGGGTATATATGCTAAGAGGTTGATATATATATAAGAAAAAGAAAGTATTCAATACACGACCAAATTCATGTCTTATATGATGGTTAAATCTTGGGGCATAAACATTTACAATATATAAGTGTGTATAGTATTTACATGTTATCATACGGTAAGTTTTTTGGGTGGCATGACATATTTGTAGAAATTATATAACTTATGTGTTATATCTCCAAGATTCTCCTGATCTCACACTATTTTAACTTCATGCAAAATACAGAATCTATTCCACCATTGATCATTTGTGGAAATTAAATCAAGATTGCAATGCACACATGAAACAATAAAAATTCACACACATTAACACAGTTGTTTAACAGGAAAGCCTAAAGCTGAAAACCCCAACTATCTGTATATAATATATTTCATAGAGATCATGTAACAATCCTCATACAAATCTGATCATATCAAGCTCTCAGTACAATACAATCTCTACACACTAATCAGGCCCGATCTTGCAAATCCATGCACCAATATTTGCCACCTACTAGCATGCCTCTACTGTGCAATCCCTGCTAAAGAATGGCTCTAAATGAACTCGAATTGCTCCAGCCTTTCTCACGCAATCCTCATTGGCATCTCCACTGAGTGTTGGATACAATCAATGCATCACTATAGTCACAACTAATAGTCACACTTGCTCTTTCACCTATCTCTCCACTGGTCTCCACTGAAACTGCCATGCACAGTAGTTAACTGATGTATTCTTCAATTGATTAGTGAGTTATTATTTGTGAATTAATTCACTCCACTCTCACTAGTGTATCAATCAGTTAGACTAGATACAACTAGCTCAACTGAGTCTAACTGAGTTAAACTAAATACAACTCCACCAACTACTTCTCCAACTCCACCAAACTCTGTCACATGAGTTATGACTGAAGTCCTCCATGCAATAGCTCTAGTAAACCCTCAAGAATAGCGTAATTCCTTTTGTCAGCTGTTATTCCACATCTGTGCACTTAACTGAAGTGCTCCAAGAGAATAATATAATGTTTAGAGTCCAAATATTATTAAGAGCTAATAATATTCGACATATATATTTTTAGACTGGCAGTCTAAAAATAGACTCCGCCCAATATGTCTAAAAATAGAAGTCCATATATTTTTCCAACTTGACCAACCATCCACAAATAGCATCCTGCAACTCATAGAATATGATCGACATGTCTAAAAATAGACATAGTCTAAAAATAGACTTTGTGCCAAAAATAGCCTGCGGGCCCACTTAGTGAAGGCAACTCTTTTCACTAAGCTCATCATCTTGTTTAATCTCAACACTCCCTCTCAACAAGATAGGGATTATCTGCCACCCTGATCCTGTCTCTATGGTATTCAAATTTGCTCCTGGTGAGCGCCTTCGTCAAAATATCTGCATCTTGATCCTCCGTAGGAATGTAAGAAAGCAACATGATCTTCCGCTGCACACAATATCTAATATGATGGTACCGGATGTCAATATGTTTAGATCTATCATGAAATACTGGATTAACAGAGAGTTTAATGCAACTATGATTATCACAATATATCACAGTAGGATCTAAATGAGAACCAAACAAACCGACCAGGATCTTCCTCATCCATATAGCCTCACATGCAGCCAAACTTGATGCCATGTACTCGGCCTCCGCTAAACTGAGTGCCACGGATCTTTGTTTCCTGCTATACCAAGAAAATATTGTATATCCGATACTGAAAATCCCTCCAGATGTGCTCTTTCTGTCTGTTGGGCTTCCTACCCAATCTGCATCCGTGAAGCCATGCAGATTCACCTCATCCGACTATTTGTACCACAATCCATACCCAGATGTGCCCCTGAGATACCTCAAGACATGCTTGCCTGCCTTCCAAAAGAGCTTGGTAGGCTTCACCATCGCTTGTGAAATCTAGTTCACAGCATAGCATATGTTCGGTCATGTATTGACTAAATACATGAGCGAACCAACCAACTGTCGATAAACAGTGCCTTCCACTACCTTTGACGATGTAGCATCCTCTTTCCTCCAACCACCAGGAAGATAGGCTTGCAGCCTTGCATGTGAAACTTATCCAGTATCTCCCAGGCGTACTTGCCTTGAGACACAAATAGTTTACCTTTCCGCTGCCAAATTTCCAATCGAAGGGAAATAATGAAGGAGGCCCAAGTCTTCATCTCATCATCTAGAACTCCTTTACAAGATCTTGCTTGCATGGAGTGTATCAACGAGTTCATCACATGTTAGTATTAAGGCATCTACACATAAGTAAAATAGTCAAATATTACCCTCCACCACAATGCGGTATAGGTTTGCATCTAGTATAGGTTCAGATCAGCCTCACTCTTGGCAAAACCAAGTCCGGTGAAATAATTGTCTATCCGTATGTACCAAGCACAAGGTGCTTGTTTCAGCCCATACAGCGCTCTTTTGAGCCTGCACACATGCGACTCGCTACTGAATATTTCGAATCCTTTAGGCTTCTCTATGTACACCTCCTCCTCAATGACTCCATTGAGGAACACAGTCTTCACATCCATCTGATGAATGTGCCAACCCATCTGCGCTGAGAGAGCAAGGATGGTTCGTATGGAAGAATACCTTGCGACAGGTGCAAAGGTTTCTTCATAGTCGATCCCCTCGATCTGTGAGAAGCCCCGGGCAACAAATCTTGCCTTATACTTCTCAATGCTTCTGTCAGCAGCTTGCTTCACTTTGTAGATCCATCTCGAACCTACCACTGATTTCCCTTCTGGCCTTGGGACAATCTCCCATGCACTGTTTCTGACAATCAAATCATACTCTTCCACCATGGCATCTACCCATGCGGGATCCTCCATAGCTTCCTCGAAAGAGGATGGCTCCGTCACGATACACTTGCTCATCAGAGCCATGTATCCAGTAAATCGGTCAGGTGACTGTCTCTGTCTGCGCTGTGATGTAGGTGCTCCTACATTTTGCGCTGCATCAAGATTCAGTCGCTCAACTTCTGTAGTGCGCTTCCGCCCTCTGATGTTTGGCGTTGCATGAGTGGTTTCTTCCACTCCATGAACCTCCTCTTATGGCTGATCCACATCTTGAGGCTCATCTTTAGGAACAATTAGCTCCTCCTCTGCATGCAAGTGTAGCTCCCTCTCAAGTGACAACTTCATGGCTTTTTCCTCATGAAATTCGATATCCCGTCGCATGATAGTCATTCGACTGTCTGGCAAATACACACGATAATTTTGGGGTGTTTCTGTGTACCCAAAAAATATCCCAACCTCTGCGATCAACTTCAGCTTCTTCCTGGCATCCTTCGTCACATGAATGTAAACAGGTGAGCCAAAAATATTCAAATGAGAAATATCAGGCTTCTTACCAGAAAACGCCTCTTCGGTTGTACTCATGCCAAGTACTCTATGAGGACAACGGTTTTGCACATAAACCACAGTGTTGCATGCCTTAGCCCACAAGTGTATGGGAAGGCCCTGATCATGCAACATCACTCGTGCAGCACCCACGATCGTTCAGTTCTTTCTCTCCGCGACCCCATTCTGCTGTGGGTTATGAGGTGCTATGAGTTCTCTTCGAATTCCTTCTTTGCTACAGAAGTCTTTGAATTCGACAGAGATGTATTCACCACCATTATTGCTCTGGAGATCTTTCACTTGCTTCCCTGACTCTTTCTCAACCAGTGCCTTGAACTCACAGAACTTTGAGTATGTCTCGCTCTTCTTCTGCATGAAGAAGATCCAGCACTTACGAGAAAATTCATCAACAAATATCACATAATACCTTTGCTTTTCTATTGAAGCAACCGAGAAAGTTCCACACACGTCTGTGTGAATTCTCTCAAGGATCATCGAAGCACGTCTATCCTTCTCATGAAAATCGGTCTTCACAAATTTTCCCAAAGTACATCCCTTGCACTGATCTGACTGCGCAAGTTGGGAAGCCTCGTAGAAATTTGTTGCAAAATTTTCAAAGTGCCATGGTGAAGATGGCCCAATCTCCTGTGCCACAATTCGCCCTCATCCCTGCTTACCACTCCTTCTACTTTGCCTGCCATTACAGCATAGCCATCTACCTGCAATTGATAAAGATTCTTAACCTGAATCCCTATCCTCCTGGTTTGACCAGTTGTTTTATGTCGAAGGAAGGCTTTTCCTTCACTGAAAACAACATCATAACCCTTGTCTTCCAACATCGCCACATAGATCAGATTCTTCTTCAATCCTGGAACATGCATGACATCCTTCAAGATGAAAGGTTTACCAGACTCCCTCTCAAAGGAAATGGTCCTGATACTAGTCGCATTGTATCTACCATCATCGCCCATCTCGATGTGCACTCCAAGATCCTTTTCCTCCAAATCACTAAACAGATCTTCGTCTCCTGTCATATGGAAAGACGCACCACTGTCAATAAACCACACCTATCCCATCACACTTGAAACCAAGCATGCGATCAAAGAAAAATCTAGCTCAAATTGTGAGGCTAAGGCCTCTCTAGCTGCAGATCCAGCAACCTGCTTATTCTTCTTCTTCTTTGGACAGTTAGTGGTGAAATGCCCGTGCTAGTGATAGTGAAAACACTTCACCTTGGACAAATCCTGCTTCTTGCCTTTACCTTCGGATTTGGAAGATTTCTTCCCTTTTCCTTTCCGAGCTTTGGCAGCCAAAGCGCAATTTTATTCATCTTCATTCTTCAATGAAGATCCATCCCTAGTACCCCGCCTTATCTCCTCCTGCATAAGATCCGACCAAAGGCGCTCCCATCCTAGAAGTTTCTCCTGTCCATTGACAGAGTCTTCGTAACTATGCCAACTCTTCGGAAGCCCAAGGAGAGCCAAGCTCACCAATTATTCTTCATCAACAGTAACCCCCACACTTCCCATCTCATCCTTGCAGTGGACAAACTTCGTGAGGTATTTTGGAATACTGTCGCCTTTCTCCATTTTTATTTTTTTGAGCTTGTCTTTTAGCAACAACTTCCTCTAGTCACTTTTGCTTTGGAACAAGTTTGTCAAATCCTTCCACATAAAGAATGGAGTGGCTTTCCCGTGAAGGCTGGAAACAATGTGGTCCTTCACACCTTCCAACAGAATCCTTCGACACTTTGCTACCTTCTTTAGCCATGTGTCAAGTGTGGCTGCATCGCTAGAAACCGGCTTAGGAACATCGCTATCTATGAACTCCTTCAGCCCATTATCATCCAGCACCACCTCCATCCTGTCCTTCCAAGATATGTAATTCAAGCTCCCATCAAGGGCATACTCCAATCTCAATCCGTTGAAAGACATTTCAATGAATGCTCAACTTCGACACCAAGAAAACACTGCAGCAAATTCGAATTCCACCAGTACAAAACTCAACCGCTTCAATAATTTCAATATCCTCCAATGATCAACTGCTCCGATACCATGTATAAATTATATAAATTATGTGTTATATGTCCAATATTCTCCTGATCTCACACTATTTTAACTTCATGCAAAATACATAATGTATTCCACCATTGATCATTTGCGGAAATTAAATCAAGATTGCAATGCACACATGAAACAATAAAAATTCACACACATTAACACATTTGTTTAATGGGAAAGCTTGAAGCTGAAAACCCCAACTATATGTATATAATATATGTCATAGATATCATGTAAAAATCCTCATACAAATCTAATCATATCAAGCTCTCAGTACAATACAATCGCTACACACTAATCAAGCCCGATCTTGCAAATCCATGCACCAATCTTTGCCACCTGCTAGCCTGCCTCTAATACGCAATCCCTGCTGAATAATGGCTATGAATGAACTCGAATTTCTCTAGACTTGCTCACACAATCCTCATTGGAATCTCCACAGAGTGTTGGATGTAATCAATGCATCACTATAGTCACAACTGATAGTCACACTTGCTCTTTCACCTATCTCTCCACTGGTCTCCACTGAAATTGCCATGCACTGTAGTTAACTGATGTATACTTCAGTTGATTAATGAGTTATTATTTTTGAATTAATTAACTAATTAATTCACTCCACTCTCACTAGTGTATCAATCAGTTAGACTAGATACAACTATCTCAACTGAGTCTAACTGAGTTAAACTAAATACAACTCCACCATTCTTCTCCATCACCAAACTCTGTCACATGAGTTCTAACTGAAGTCCTCGTGCATTAGCTCCAGTAAACCCTCAGGAATAGCGTAATTCCTTCTGTCAGCTGCTGTACCACATCTGTGCACTTAACTGAAGTGCTCCAAGAGAATAAGATAATGTTTAGAGTCCAAATATTATTAGAGCTAATAATATTCGACACATCTATTTTTAGACTGGCAATCTAAAAATAGATTCCGCCTAATATGTCTAAAAATAGAAGTCCATCTATTTTTCCAACTTGACCAACCATCCACAAATAGCATTCTGCAACTCATAGAATATGATCGACATGTCTAAAAATAGACATGGTCTAAAAACAGACTAGCATAAAAATAAACTTACGGGCCACTTAGTGAGAAAATGTTTTTCACTAAGCTCATCATCTTGTTGAATCTCAACAGTATTGGTTGACATATATTTTGTGTGGTGCAACGTTGCACTAGAATTTGGGGTTGTATTACAAGTTTGGCATATGGTTTTAGCATTCGAAAAATTATTTTGTTAATTATTATTTGGGGTGATCAATTTGACACATCCAAAGGCATGCCTTGGGGTGTATGTATTATGTGTCATAGGTGGTTAGCCTTGAATGCAGACCACCATCCACTCCACATTCATTCTTGTCCTCAGTTGGTATTACACTCAGTCACTTTTCTCTCTACCTCGATTCAAAACCTAACCTTAGAAAAAAAATTCCACAAGAGCTAGCAGTTGTGTTGTTGGAAATGTTTTTAGGTCCCTAGATGACAATATAAGACTCCACAACACAGGTATGCTTGGTTTCGTTCAATGAAAAAGTGAATTTACTTGTATCATTGGTTGATTGAATGGTTTCTTCATATGGCTCTTTTTTTGTATCAATGCTAGGTTAATCCCTTCTTTCTTTCTTTTTTTTGTTCCATGTCCCTCCCATGTGCTTGGTTGATACCACTCTACTCATGCTTTTCATGCCTGCAATTTTTTTTTATAAAAGAAGTAAAAATTACACTACCTAATATAGCGGCCTCATGGTATTATTTTTCTTTGTTTGGAATATATTAAAGCACAAGCCCTTGCAGGGGTATTAATTTCTTGTTGTGTGTTATATCTTCCCATTTAAGGTGGTTACAGGGTTTTAAATATACGATGGTCATTGCATGTTAAGTCCCCTATCCTCGATGTCTTGACTAGACATTCTCTCTCTTACTCACTATTTATTTCACTGCGAAAAAGTTTTGACAACCATAGCAAGAACTCCACCCCTCTTTCATTGGTAATATCCTTTATTTTATTCCACGGTTCCATAGAAAAATAAATAAATAAATAAATATTATTCCTCAAGCATTACCATGCACCTGCTATTTTGAACGCATTATGGTTGGATTATTTCATGGATTAAATGACAACAATTCTGCAAACTTTGTTTTATGGTTATGGGAGATGGTTTTATTGTTTAAACCCTTGTAGTTTAGGAAATTCGCCTTGACCATCAAATGGTTCCCCTCTACCACATCATTCCTTGAGTATACATTAAAGTATTTATTTTTGTATGAGTATTTTCTTAACAGAAATGAAACAAGATTTCTTAGGCAAGAAACTTACCTATGAATTATGTGCACCCAACATTGTTTATTATGTTGGCCCTACACAAAACATATCAACTGGTAAAAAGTATTGTGATAAAATAAATTGGCAAACCCTTTATTGGGAATTATCAAATACTAACTTGAATGTACCAACCAATACGAGTTTTTGAAGGAACAATCATTTACATTGGTCATATTTTCTCGGCTCGCACCATAGTTAATGACAATGTATTTCAGAATAATAATATTATAAGAATTAATTAAATAAAATAAATAATATTATAAGGTTTTAAATTGTATAGAACGTATTAGAAATAAGGAATCAAAATAAGAATTTTCATTAGAATAGGGCGAACCAGTTTTGGAGCGAGAGGAAGCCCTAGGTAATGGTGAATAGAGGCAAGATATTGCAGGCAATGGCAGGGGAAGGAAGCAGTGCCTCAGGGCCTGTGAGCCCTGGAAGGATGGCAGGAAGTATGGAAGTTGAGGGGGGGACCTCAACGGGCCCCTTGCTGACAGAGCACCCGACGGCGGAATCAAAGAACGCAGAGAAGCCAAGGGATTCTGAGAAAGATCAGGGCCCAGAGCACATGATCGGGGGAGGAAAAATAGAGGCCATGTGCCCTGGTGAATGCCTACCTAAGTCGAAGTAGATTCCCTAGGTGCACATCAAATCGTATGGCATGGGATCTCATATCCAGTATATGAAAGACCGCACCTTGATAGGGAAAATTGTCAGTATATGGTCGTCAGAAAAAACCCTAATCTAGTGAATCAATAAAACTTGGAAACCAAAAGGACACTATGACCTACAGCTCGGGGGTAAGGGCTTCTTCACGATAATATTTTTTAACCTGGAAGACAAAAATAGGGTATTCGATGGAGGATCGTACTTCTAAAACTCTGCAGAGATGTATTTAACCCAGTGGAAGGAGCGATTCAACTCGGACAAAATAGACCTCTCAGTGGCCCTGGTATGGCTGAGACTCTACTCCCTCCCAGAATAATTTTGGAAGCTCGAGATTCTAGAAGATATAGGTAACGCCTTGGGGTCCTTCATGAAGGTGGCTGAGCAGACCAAGAAAATGAGGTATGTATCCTATGCTAACATTTGTGTTTACCTAGATATCTCGAAGGAAATACCTGAGTGAACCTGACTTAGAATGACGAGGATTGGTTAAAAGCAATAGACTACGAGCACATCCCATTTAGGTGCAAGCGATGCCACGAACATGGCCACTTGTTTCGTGAATTCCCTCTGAACTCCCCGCATGCATCTGCTAAGAACACTAAAGGGGAGAAGGATGCAAAAGGATTCGAAAAGGTTGTCAACAGAAAAATACAGGCAAATAGAAACCATGGATCGGAAGTGCACAAGAAACCACAAACCCAGAACAAGTTCGAGGCTTTGAACAAGTTCAGTGAGGAAGGGACCAGTTCCGAGGTGGGCGGTCAGTCGACTAACAAGGAGAAAGTAATGGATGGCACAAAACAGAAATCATCTCATTAGGAGACCGAATAGGAGATGAACCAGGGGGAAGAAAGGTAGGGGGAGGAGGTGGAGGATATGGATATAGGGGAGTTAGACCTAGATGGGATCGAGCAAGCTTACGCGGACCCAACATCAGGGTACATAACTTTACAAAAATTTGCACTCTTAAGAAAGGCTACCATTAAATATAAGAGTTTGAAGACATTAGGAGTGATTTCAGAATCTCTAAAGGTATCTGAAGGTAGAAGGCGAGGGAGACACAGTAATGCCCAGAGGATCCAAGAAGCTGCGGGTAAACTGGTAGCATCAAGGTAATATCCAACTATTGAGGACGCCTTTCTAGCCATATCAAAATCTCCGACATGAAAGTGTTATCCTAGAATGTAAGATGCTATAATTGTCAACTAAAAAAAAGAATGCTAAAAATGAAAATAGAAGTGGAGAAACCTTCGATCCTCTTTCTCCAAGAAACAAAGTGCAGCAGTGAAGAATCGAAGAAGATAAGCAAACACATCTGGAAAGGCTGGAAGATTATGGCGGTGGACGTGAGGGGAGTGGCTGGAGGGCTAGGTATTTTCTGGAACCCGTCAGTGCTAAGCCTCTCGGACTTTGTGGTTTTTCCCCATACCCTCTTTTCCCACTTTCATGTCCTCGTCGCCTCAGTTTGGGGGGTGATGACGAACATCTATGGGCCTTTTCAAATGGCCCTGAAACCGGAATTTTTAGAAGGTATTCGAAATCTTAAGAATTGGGTGGGGGACAAGCACTGAGTGTTAAGCGGGTACTTCAACCTGATCAAGAATCTGGGTGAGAAAAAAGGGGGAATTAAGACCCTCAGTAGCATGAGTGAACGATTTAATGAAGTTATTGAAGAACTAAACTTGGTGGATGTGCATACTACCAATAGTCTATAGACCTGGAAAAACAAATGTGCAGGCTCCCATCATATTTCCTCTCGTCTAGATCGATTCCTTGTGTCAGAATCAGTTTTGACGGGGGGTGGAGAGATTGGGGCCATAGTCCTCCCGGCAGCAGGGTCGGACCACTGGCCAGTTTATCTGGATTGGCATCGGTTAGGCGAGAATCTGAAATGGCCCTTTTGTTTTTTTAGGTTATGGTTGTCTCATCCCGATTTCCACAGTCTTATCAGGGAGTGGTGGGGGGGATTTGAGGCCCCCTCAGGCTCAAAAATATATTATCTACAGCAGAAACTCAAATTCATAAAATAACGATTGAAGAGATGGAATAAGGAATCCTTTAGCAATATCCAAGAGGAGAAACAGAGACTAGAAGGATAGATAGAAGACCTGCGTAAATAGATGATGCATGGAGGCTACAGTGATGAGGAGAAGGAAACAGAATCTAGACTCCTCCTGGAGCTTTCTCAGTGTGAAAGGCAGGAGGAGATCTTGTGGCAGCATAAGTCTAGAAACCTTTGGCTCGGGGAGGGGGACAGGAACACAAAGTTCTTCCATAGAGCTACAATACAACACTGCCAAGGAAACTGCATAGCTAGATTAAAAACAGACAACAGTCAATATGTGGAAATGTAAGAAGATCTAGAGCGGAACCTAAACATTTTCTTCTTAGGGTTGCTTCATGAGACAGAGGCAGACAGAGGACTGGATATAGACAATATATCCACCAACATACCTCTTCTGGTGTCGTCGAATAATAACAAGATGTTGATGTGTAGAATTGAAATGGTCGAGACGGAAGAAGTGGTCAAATAAATGGAAGGAGGGAAAGTTGTGGGACCCGATGGGTTCACAACCAACTTCTTTCAAAGCTGCTAGGAATTAGTGAAGGGGGAATTATGGGACATATTATAGGACTCTCAAAAAATGGGAAGGATTATGAAGGCCTTCTCCACTTTCCTCACCCTTATTCCAAAAGAGCACGGAGCGGAAGAACCTGGTAAGTTCAGACCAATAGCTTTATGTAATGTCATCTACAAAATTATCACAAAATTAATGGCTAATAGATTAAAACCCCTGCTCCCAAAGCTTATATCCCCGTAACAAGATGCCTTTTTGGAGGGAAGACAGATCTTGGATGGCATCATCCTTACTCGTGAGGTGATCCACTCCCTAAAGTACTCTGGGAAGTCAGGGATGACGATAAAACTAGATCTGTCCAAAGCCTATGACAAATTGAGCAGGCAATATATGAGGCAGGTGCTCAAATCTTTCAGGTTTTGCCACAATTGGGTAAAATGGGTCCTTAACCTGGTCTCCTCATCTTTTTATTCTATTATGTTTAATGGTTCTCAGTCTGATAATTTCCAGGCAACGAGGGGCATCAGACAAAGAGATCATTTGTCCCCTTTCCTCTTCATATTGATGGTAGAGGGGTTGGGTAGAGCGTTGAAGGTTAGTCAAGGGGACGAGAGGATCTGAGGCCTTGGGATACATGAAGGAGCAACCCACCATACCCACCAACAGTTCATGGATGATACGATGTTGATGGGTCAGGCAATGGTGAAAGAGGCTAGAGGCTTAAAAGATATCCTGGAGGCATTCAAAAGAGCGAGTGGACATGAGGTAAATGAAGGGAAATCGTAGATATTCTTCTTCAATACTCCTCGGGTTACTCAAAGAAACATTATCAAAATATTAGGCTTCTTGGAAGGCTACCTCCTTTACAAGTATTTGGGGGCCACACTACTAGACTCCAAGGATGGACAGAGCACTTAGAAAGAACTCTTAGAAAAACTTATAGCCAAACTAAATAACTAGACCCATCAGGCGCTAAACCTTCCTAACAAACTAACCTTGGTGAAGTCGGTGCTTTGGGCCATGCCTATGTACCTCTTCTCGATCCTAGCGGCCCCCAAATCGGTCTTGAAGAAAATCAGAGCCATTCAGAGAAATTTGCTTTGGGGCATCATTGAGAACAAGCATAAATGGACCCTAGTTGACTGGAATACTATTTTTCTCCCCAAGGAAGCGAGAGGCTTGGGGCTTAGAGACCTGTAAGTAAGTAATAGGGTGCTAGGGTTGAAAATTTGGTTGTGATGGATCACAAACAAGTCAAAACCTTGGGCAGACCTTTGGACAAGAAAATATGTTAGAGGATGGAACAGAAAAAACTTGATCAGATTCAATGAGGACCCCCAGGATCCATAATATGGTAGGAGGCTAACACCAACCACAACATAGTAAAATAACATAGATTCTGGGAAATATGGGGATGGAGGGGAGGAATATTTCTTTAGGTATGTATGGCAACAGCTACCTAGTATCCAAGGGTAGGTGGAAATGCCAGGGCTTCAAGAATAGTTGAAAAGGCAAGGCTTGACAAGAGTCAAGGATTTATGGGACATTGATTTCAAAGGTAACCCTTACCGCCAGTGGATTAAGGAGGAGTGGTTCAGGACACATTGTCCAGGGGAAGACATAAGTACTCTAATATAGGTGCTTAGATAAAGGAAGATAAAAAAGAGTGAGCACCCCGATAAAATCTGATGGGGATACAAACCAGCCGCTCAGTTCAACATCAAAGAAGCATCTAGAATAGCCGGGAATCATCAAATGCCACCATCTAAGAAAAAATGGAGTAAATTTTGGAACTTAGGTCTCTGGCCTAAAATATCCACCTTCCTCTAGTTGCTTCTGAAGGAAAGAGTGTTGACGTGGGAGAACCTTCACAAGAGGGGGATGGCAGGACTTTCAAACTGTGTCCTATGCCTATCAGTTGAAGATACCATGAAACACTTGTTTGATGAGTGCAGTTGGACCTCTAAAGTTTGGAAGAAGGGAGATCATATTTTCAAAAGTTCCAACCGGGTCCCAGGATTCTCGGCTAACATGATCATCGATTGGGAGGCGGACCCCATTAAAAGTAGCCTATTAAACCAAATTTGGGAGCTCACCCTAGGGTTCCTATTATACGAGATCTTGAAGGAAATGAATCACTGTATATTTGAAGGCAAGAAGAGAACGGAAGATGAATTTTGGGCAAGCATCCAAGCCCATGTACGAGAATCCCTGGGGTTGAGGAGATGGGGACTAGAAGACCTCAAGACCAGTAGGGAGGAACTTCATATGCTTCACAAATGGAAGGGACTAGGACCACCATAGTATATTTGAAAACCCGGTAAGGGGTCGACCTTTCCTCCGAGCTCGGATACCTAGGAACCCCCCAAAGATCAAATGTTCAAGTTGAATTTCGATTGGGCCTCGAAAGGCAAACCAGGGGCAATGGGGCATGGCAGAGTAATTCGGGATAGTCAAGGGGAGATTCAAGGAATCTCTTGGGGGTACTTGGGGGAGACCTATAAAAATGTCATGGAGCTTGAGGGTCTACTGGACGAGCTAAAATTGGCAATCCAAAATCAGTGGTTCCCTCTGATAATCGAGGGAGACTTTAGAATCATTATTGATCTAGCTCTCAGACTGCTAAATGGGTCCCAGGTGGGTAAGATTACCCAAAACTGGAAGATGGAAAATAGCTTGGAAAACCTGAGTTCCCTCCTTCAGAAGCGCTCAAAGTTCTAAAGCTAATGGTCTTGCAGACCTCCTAGCCAACCATGGAGTCTAGGCGAGAGAAGAAATTCAGTCAACGAAGTGGGGATATCTGGTGGAATAAGCCCTCAAGGAAAGATGTAAGAGGATCATGTGGAAATATCAAGGGTGCCTCGGATGTGGGTGACCATGTCACATGGAAGGCAGGAGGGGTGCCACACGCCAACCATGAGGTTGAGCACGCAGTGGATGCAGTAAAATGACAACGTGGTTGCAAGCATGCTTAAGGGTGACAGTTTAAGCGGGGGAAGGACGGTGATAGCAATCAACATTAGGAAATATGGAAAAATAGAGGTAGAGACGGTGGGGATGCAGGATCCTAAGGGGGCGAGGAACCACCTCTATCCCAGTCTGCGCATGTGCGAAGGTATTACTTCTGGAAGGTGGAGGGAAGGAAGTAAAGAAGATTGGGGAGACCGGGAAGGGTTTATACAGTCGTGCAGGGGGGGGGGTACGAGGTAGTGGGGTGGTCAGACAGAAAGGTGATGGAGCAACGCTGGAGGATGTGGATTAGGTTTTTTAATGCTCACATCAAGAAGAGAGGATGGCAGGCTGCCCATTTCTAGGCCACCGTAGAGTGGGGCAAGGAACAGGGAGTGGGAGAGAAGAGGATTCCAGGGGTGGAACAACTGCGCAGTCTTCTCAGTTGGAGAAATGGGGAGGTAGACTAGACTGGGAGGCTTTTTTCTTCTCTAAGAACGACGACGAGGATACCTGTGCCATTTCAAAAATGGAGCTAACCTGGTTAAGTCTTTGTGTTGAGAGTATGGGAGGGGAGTTGAGGTGCACCCGGTCTGGGTTTCAAGGATCCTCTTGGGCCGCCTGATTCGGGAGAGGAGGAGAATTAGGCAAGAAATCTAGGAAAACATCAGCAACATAAGGGAAGAGATGGAAAAAAGCCTTGGAAAACTACAGGACACCAGGCTCATAGTTGGATACCTCAACATTCTATGGCCCGACAATGCGCTCTCGCTAGAAGATGACAGGGATGAGAGGAAGAGGAAGATGAGACCAAGCAAGAGTCGGAAAAGCCAGGAGGGGAGGACCAGGACCAGGACTGATCAGGTGCATTGGCTCCCCTTTTTTTGTTTTCATCAGTTATATGTGTGATTTCAGCCCTGTAATGTCTATAGTTCACAGTCTTAGTAGGTTTAGCTAGTTAAAAGCAAGATTTCTGGCTCTACTATCTTTGTTAGGAGCCATCAGACTAGACTTTCCTCCGATTTCCCAATATGGGCAGAGACTTTTTTGTAATTTTGGACACATGGTCTGGTTTTCAGAGTGCCGAAAGATCATTGTAAGTAAACATCTAAATAGTTAATAGACGGATGCCTATATTTGCTGATTAAAAATATATATATGCGTTAGAATAAGTTTAATATGTATGTTTTAACCCTATACAGAAACTACCTCCAAACGAATTCTTAAAAAACATAAAATAAACAATGGCAAGAACATAAACATTAAACACATATACACAAATATTTTCCCCTGGATCCCCAAACCGGGACTACCAAAGTAATTCTTCATTATATTCCTTCTAATGTTACAATACATATATATACATGTTGAAGCATTCATAAACCCCAATCCATTAACCCTATATTAGAACATAATCATAGTTCCCTTGACCGGATCTACAAAATACCATGTACAGAAAACCATCATGCCCAAAACTATGTGCAAAACCCATGCAAAAAACCATAGATTCCTCCCACCTAATATAGGGTACAAAAAAAAATTCTTAGGTTGTTGCCTTGAATAATGCATCTGCAATAGTCTTCAAAGTGTCCACCTTTACCAACAACACCTTTTTGTCCTCAACCATATCCCTCACAAAGTGATACTAAACATTAATGTGCTTTGTCTTTTAATGATAAGTAGGGTTCTTTTCCAAGAAAATTGCACTTTGGCTATCACATTCTATCCTTATAGCTTGTTGTATGGAAACCCCATACTTGAACACAATCTTGACAACCAAATTGTGTCCTTGATTGCATGAGTGGTGGCCATGTATTGTTCATACAACTAACTACTCCTCCAAATAGGTTAAACACATACCCACTTGTAGATCTTCTCTAATTTAGATCTCCAACCAAGTCTACATCAACAAAGCCACGGATGTCCAAAACTTCGTCCAATACTGGTCTTCTTGGTAGCACAAACCATAATCACTAGTGCCATGAAAATATTTGACAACCCACTTCATTGTTTTCTAATGCTCCTTCTCTGGTTTTGACATAAACCTACTCAATACTACCACTGCGTGTGAAATTTATGGATTAGTATGCTTATTCCTAGTAGCATCAGATGTGCTCTAGCCTCAATAATTTGCAAGTAGGCTAAGACATATGCATTCTACAAAATCCAGAAACCATTTTGGGAAATTCCACATGGAGACAGTTTAATTAAAATAATTAATTATTTTTAATGGACTCCTAAGTCTAAACTTAGGAAATTAAAATAATTAAAGGGTATTAATTGAACTAGGTGTGAATATTCTAGAGAAAAATGGATATCGATTCAAGATGATATGAACCATTGATTAGGATCTATTCTGGGTCGTTGAAAGTTCAATGAGAAGATTATAAGAAGGAGCTTGATGGGCACTTGGAGAACACACCGGGTAGATACCCAGTTGCCCTAGTAGATCAATTTTCTTGCTGGCTGGAGTTCGGTAAGAGAAAATCAAATCAGAGGGTGAGTTTCAGGTGAGAGAGAGAGAGTATCAGCATTAATTGAGAGTGCAAGAAAATTATGGAGGAGGAAGTGTAGAAGAGGGACGTAGTTCATCAGCGCAAAGGTAGTGACTCAGCCACTGCATAGAGGGTGATGCAGTGGGTCCAACGTGAGTGTAGCAGGTCCTCTCAGGGGTCATAAATTCACTGTGGAGCATGAGAAATTCGTTTGTAAATCTCTCTCAGTGATTCTTCTTCTATTCTATTATATGTATCTTGTACATGATATTTTTGTTGAAGATTAATAAAATAAACCCTTATCTGTTACACCGGTTTTCCCGCATTGGGTTTTTCCAGGGACAATTGTCCGAAAATAACTGCATCAATGTGTTTATTTTTGTGCTAGTATTTTCCTTACATTTATTTTCCGCAGTAATTGATTTGTGAAGACTGCAGTTTATGTATTTCGATATTTGATGTAGATAACTGCAAATAATTTGTTTTAGTAATTTAACAAATAGAAAAAATATTATCAGTTGTTGCAGTAGGATTCAGAGTTTCTAAATTTTCACATGGTATCAGAGCACATATAGAAGGGAGGATAGATCTAGTGCAAAAGGAAAAGGAAGCACCATAGCACTGCGTGATCAGCTTCTCAAAGTCCCTAGAAAGTTGCACAGTCCTTTGGGCCAGGCAAGAAAGACTTTGAGGAAGAATTAATTATTTGATTGAGTCAACAAATAATCAATATCAAGATCGAAGGGTTTTCAGAGGCAAGGGGAGCAGTTGTGTTTCTTTCGTAGAGAAGATCTCTGGCTAAAACGCAACATTTTGTAGTTTCAATATCAGTGTTGGGAAGGAGGATATCACATAAAAAAAAAGGATAGTCAAGATGTCTCAGAATTATCTTCTAGATTGGAAGAAGAATTCGCATGTTTGTCAAGTTTGACATCAGTAGATGTTTGGTACATTGATAGCAGGGTTTCATCTCATATGATTGTAGTACAAGAATACTTCTCGAGCTATCAAGAAGAGTAGATGGACTTCCAGATTACTATGGGAAATAGAACTAAGTGTACTCTAGTAGAGAGAGGAACCATAGTGTTTCAGATGAAAGTAGGAACCAGCATCAACGCCACTAATGTGCTTCATGTGCCAGGATTATTAGGAATGAATCTGATTTCAGTGTCCCAATTACAGGACAAGGGGTACAATGTATACTTCATCAGAAGGAAATTATATGTCAAACATCACAGCTGGAAAAAGAAGAGACAAATAAAAGCTCGAAGCAATAGACTGTATAGATTGCATCTCGAGCCTCCAGTGGCATTAATATGGAGTAATCATAACGGTGAAAAGGAATTGAATGAATTATGTCACAAGAGAATGGGACACTTACACCATGTAGCACTTAGGATGTTAAGAGATACTGTGATAGGATTTATAATCCTCAGTACCGAGAATGATGATGTTTGTAGAGGATCTGTACTAGGGAAGTACGCTAAGGCAGATTTTCCCAGAAGTGATAATATAGCAAGAGGAATATTGGGATTGATACACTCAAATATTTGTGGCCTAATGTCCACCAAATCTCTCAACGGTGGAGAGTACTTTGCCGCATTTATTGATGATCACTCTAGAAAAACCTAGATATATTTCTCAAAGACGAAGGATGAGGTATTTTATCAATTTAGAGAGTTCAAGGCTCTCGTAGAAAACATGACAGAGAAAAATACAAAGGTATTGCATTCAGATAATGGTGGAGAATATACGAAAAAAGACTTCACATGTTTTTTCACAAAGGAGGGAATTAAAAGAGAGTGGATAGCTCCATATAATCCACAGTATAATGGAGTGGCAGAGAGGAAGAATAGAACAATATTTGGGGAGGGAAAGGCTATGTTATATGACCAGGACTTACCTAAATTCTTATGGGCAGAGGCATGCAACAGGGTCTTCAAAGGGAAAAATCTGAAGGTAATTCATCTCAAGATATTCAAGAGTGTGGCATATTGTAACATTCCATACGAGAAGTGTAGCATGATGGATCAGATTGTATATAAGGGGTACATCATAGGGTATAGCGAGACCTCAAAATAATATAGTATCTACATTCCTAGCAGCGGGAAAATTGTAGCAAGGTGAGATGTAAATTTCATGGAAGATAGAGCTTTAAGGAAATCTCGAGAGATGCCAGCAGGAGATCAGTCAGCATATGTTCCATTAGTCCAATAGGAGTAGGGGTAGCAGGGAGGATAGGCCAGATTATAGACACCAGGATAGATTACAGTGACCAGCACCAGTATTTCCATGGGAGTAGGAGATCAAGGTAGTTCTCAGCGTATGAAACAGTAGTGAGAAAAAGAGGATTTGATTGAGCCTCCCACCACCAGTGGTAGAACCAATAAAGAAATACACCAAACATTGAGGGACACATAGGAGTTTATCATAGCTCCTGACAAATACCAAGCTTTGGTAGAAGAGGTTGAATAACCCTCTAGTTTTCAGGAATTCGTACAGCACCAAGTATGGGTGGATGCCATGGTAGAAGAATATAGTTCTATTATGACTAATGACGTCTGGGAAGTGGTACCTAGACCATAGGATAGATTAGTTTTGGGATCAAGGTGGATCCACAAGATCAAGTACGCTACATATGGCAGTGTAGAGAAGTATAAGGCTAGTTTCGTAGCAAAGGGGTACACACATAAGGAAGGGATAGACTATGAGGAGACCTTCGGTCGAGTAGCTAGATATACCTCTATTAGATCCATTATATCCCTAACAGCTTAGATGGGATGGGAGATTCACCAGCTGGATGTCATGACAACATTCTTGAACGGGGTGATAGAAGAAGAGGTGTACAGAGAACATCCTAAAGGCTTTGAGACTCATGAGAAGAGAACTCATGTATGCAGGTTAAAGAAAGCCCTGTATGGGCTCAAGCAGGCACCCAGAGCATGGTATGGTCAAATTGATAGTTACTTGCAGCAGTTTGGATTCATCAATAGTGATGATGATCACAATACCTATTATCTGATGGTGGAGAATGAGCCACTTATTCTGGTATTATATGTAGATGGATTTTTTTTAGCAAGGTCATCAGGGCTCATAAAGGACTACAAGAAGAACCTTGAAGCAGAATTCAACATGAAGGATATGGGTTTGATGCATTATTTTATAGGGTTGGAAGTTTGGCAGAAGAATGGTGAGATCTTCCTTGGGCAAGGAAGATATGCTACAGAGATTCTAAAGAGATTTAGGAATTTAGGATTATCGACCCATGGCAATGCCCATGATCACCAACTAGAAGAATATAGATGCATCAGAAGATAAGGAAGTGGACCCCACCTTGTATAGACAGCTCATATGTATATGTTCAACACTAGGGTAGACATGTGTTTCGTTGTCAACACCCTTAGTCAGTTCATGGTGGAACCAAAAAGGGTACGATTGGCAACATCAAGGAAAAGTCTTAGATATGTGCGTGGGATAGTCAGATATGGGTTGAAATATACTCAAGGAGATGACATCATATTGAGTGGATTCAAAGATGCAGATTGGGAAGGTTGTTTGGTAGACCATAAAAGTACCTCTCGGTACTGCTTCAGAGTTGGACTAGGGATGATATCTTGGTGCAGCAGGAAGGAGAAGTCGGTATCTCTGAGCTTAGCAGAATATGAATATATGGCAGCCAGCACAGCAACGTGCAAAGCTATATGGCTTAGAAAATTTCTTGTGAGTTTGTTCAGGAAGAGTATGGAAGTGACCAGTGCTTACTATGATAATCAAATTTGTATCAAACTCTCTGAGAATCTAGTATTTCATTATAGGTCAAAACACATTAATATCAAATGTCACTTTATCAGAGACTCTGTTCAGCATGGCATTGTATAGTTGTAGTATGTCCCCACAAGAGATCAGGTAGCAGACGCACTCACGAAGGCTCTTGGTAGAGATAAGTTCATCCAGTTCATGGAGAATATGGGTATGGTAGAAACCCATTTCAGTAGGAGAAACAAATGGATTCTCAGTTGCAGCAACTGAGAGGGAGTTGTAGTAATTGGCACTAGTGTGTAGGTTCAGCAGCAACACAGATGCAAAAATTGCGCAATAGTTGGTGGGCATTGATGTCATACATCAGCAACACAGAGGGAGATGATACAAAGTTAGGGTGGTGCTTCATCAGGTTGCATTATTAGAGCGCATTCCTCGCTAAGAGGGAGTGTTGATTTCTGGTAGCATCAGATGTTCTCTAGCTTCAAGAATTTGCAAGGAGGCTACGACATATGCATTCTCCAAAACCTAGAAATCATTTTGGGAAATTCCACCCAGAGACAGTTTAATTAAATAATTAATTACTTTTAATGGATGCCTAAGTCTAAACTTAGGAAATTAAAATAATTGAAGGGTATTAATTAAACTAGGTGTGAATCTTCTAGAAAAAAACGGAGATCGATTCAAGATGATATGAGCCATTGATTAGGATCTAATATGGGCCATTGAAATTTCAACGAGAAGATTATAAGAAGGAGCTCGATGGGCACTTGGAGAACACACCGGGAAAATACTCAGTTTCCCAAGTAGATCGATTTTCTCACTGGATAAAGTTCGGAAAGAGAAAATCAAATCATAGGGTGAGTTTCAGGTGAGATAGAGAGGGTATCAGTAGTAATTTATAGTGCAGAAAAAGTTTGGAGGAGGAATTTCAGAAGAGGGACGCAATTCATTAGCGCAGAGGCAGTGACGCAGGCATTGAGCATTCACTGCAGAGTGTGACGCAGGCATTGCGCAGAGTGTGACACAGTGGCTCCAACGTAAGGGCAGCAGGTCCTCTCAAGGGTCATAAATTCACTCTGGAGCATGAGAAATTAGTTTGTAAAATTCTTTCAGTGATTCTTCTTCTATTTTGTTATTTGTATCTTTTGTTGCACCGGTTTTCCCGCATTGGGTTTTTCTAGGGAAAATTGTCCAAAAATAACTTTGTCAATGTGTTTATTGTTGTGCTATTATTATCCTTACATTTATTTTCTGCAATAATTGATTTGTGAATACTACAGTGTATGTATTTCGATATTTGTCGTAGATAACTGCAAACAATTTTTTTATGTAATTTAACAAATATAAGAAATATTATCAGTTGTTGCAGTAGGATTCAGAGTTTCTGAATTTTCACATAATACATACCATTGCATACATCATGCTACCCACTGCACTTGCATATGGAACAAGGGACATTTCCTCCTCCTCTTATTGTGTCTTGGGACACTGTTCAGCAGATAACTTTACACCTACAGTAATAGGAACCTTCACTAGTTTACTATCCTTCGCATTAAACCTCTACAATATTGTCTCGACATACTTCCTTTGGTTTAACAAGAGCTTACTCTTTGCTCGATATCATTTAATTTCCATGCCCAAAATATAGTTTGAAACACCAAGATCCTTTGTGTCAATTTAGATGACAATTGGGCCTTCAAATCTAGGATAATTTCTTTTTTATTTCCAATCAGAAACATATCATCCACATACAAGACCAAATAAATAACATGGTCACCAATTAATTTAAATACACACAATGATCCGCTTTGCTTCTGGTGAAGCCAAGTCCCCGTATATATGTATCAAATTTCTGATACCACATCCTTGGTGATTGTTTTAACCCATACATATACTTTTTTAACCTGCAAACTAGTTATTTCTTACCCTTCATCGCAAAGCCTTTAGGTTGCTTCATGTAGATCTCTTCTTCCACATCCCCGTGAAGAAATTTTGTCTTCACATCCATCCGTTCTAACTAGATAAAAGTAATCTAATAGAAGCTACCTTGGAAACATGAGAAAAAACATCACCAAAATCAATTCCCGACACCTAAGAATAACCCTTTTCTACGAATCAAGATTTGTATTTCTCCATCTTGCCTTCTACATTCATCTTCTTCTTAAACGCCCTTTTTTTTCCAATGGGTTTCCTTCTAGCCAGCAACTCCACCAAATCCCATGCCTCATTTTTGTGCAAGGATTCCATTTCATCAACCATGGCATCCTTCTATAGTTTTCCATCCTCTGAATCCACTGCCTTCCTGACAGTTCTGGGATCATCATTAGTGATATATAATGAAAAATTTGAATAGAAATTAGATGGCCTATACCTGTATGGTTGCCTTATTTCTTGAATTGACCTTCTCAAAGCTGGAGTTTGTGGCTCTTCCTCTTCTGAATCTTGCTCTGATGTAGAGTTTGATTCTTCCTCCTTTATCTTAAACTCTATCTTCTCAGGTTCTTTTGGTAGGAATTCATGTTTAATAACATCGTTCACCTCTCTAAACACCACATCTCAGTTGTACACAACCTTCCTTGTTTCTGGGTTCCAAATATTATAACCTTTTAAACCATCCTTGTACCCAATAAATATGCACCTTTCATATTTACTATCCAACTTGGTTATTTTCTCCTTTGAAACATGTACATATGAATCACATCCAAATACCATCAGATGTGAAAGAGAGGGTTTATTACCAATCCATAACTCATTTGGAGTCTTATCCTCCAACGTTGATGAAGGTGATATGTTAACCAAGTAACATGTAGTCTCCACTGTCTCTACCCAGAATTCTTGTCCTAACCTAGCGCCATTGAGCATGATTCTTGCCTTTTCCATCAATGCCCTGTTCATTCTTTCGGAAATTCTATTTTGTTGAGGTGTGTATGGAATATTATTCTGTCATGCTATACCATAGTTCTTACAGAAATCTTCAAATTCCTTCAGATTTCTTCCTGGGGAAATATATCCATGTATTCCTTGAGAATTCATCTATAAATGACACATAGTACACAGACTTACCCAGTGATCGAACCGACACATGCCCAAACACATCACTGTGCACAAGCTCTAATATCTCTTTCGCCCTCTTAGCACAAGAGGGGAAGCTCACCCAATTCTACTTCCCATATACACAATGTTCACAGAAATTGAAATCCAGAGAGCAATTAGACATAACTTCTACCATACCATTACCATGCAATATTCAAAGGGCCTTATCTCCAATATGTCCAAGCCTTTGATGCCATAACATGGGCGTTTCTCCATAGACCACTAAGTTTTTTGTTCTACTTTCAGGAACCACAGAAATGTTGCACCCATCAATAACAATGCTACCCAAAAGCTTGTACAGAGTTCCAATCCAAACTCCCTGCATCAACACCAGTTCTCCCAGAACCATCTTGCAGGTATCCTTCTTAAACAATTTTTTTACACCTTCATCATCCATCTTGCTTATAGAAATCATATTTTTAGCCAATGCAGGAATATGCAGAACACCAGGAAGTGTTCTAATCCTTCCACCTTGCAACTTCAGCTTGACTTTTCCATGTCCAGCGATTATTACCTTCCTATCATCCACTAAGAAGACATCACCACCATCATATTTCTCATACTTGTAGAACCACTCCCTATGGGGAGTGAAGTGAAAGGATGGAGTTGATTCAATCAATCATGCCTCATGATCTACATGTGTACTTGAAGAAGAAGCCAAGTACACATCCCCACCTTCATATGAGATATTTCTCGGCTCTATAGAAGGAGCGTCATCGTATCCCTTTTCTTTCTCAAGAGCTTTAGATCTACAGTCCTTTTTAAAGTGCCTTTCCTTTCCACATTTCCGGTACACCTTTACAGGTTTTCCTAGATATTTAGATCTCTCACTTGAGGACTTTTTTTTTTTTGTTCTAGGACTTTCCTCATATAGACAAGGCATCTCCATTCTGACCCTCCATATCTTTCTATCTCATCTCCTCCAATAGCAAGGATGAGACTATTTCATCAAACTTCAAGGTAGTTGTATTTCTACCTATTGCAACAACCAGACTATCCCAAGAATCCGGTAGAGAACAAAGAAAAGTGATTCACTTATCTTCATTTAAAATTATAATATCAACAGATAATAACTGGCTTACCATAGTATTAAATTCGTTTAGATGCTCTGTCATCAAGTCTCCAACATTCATCCTTAGGTTATACAATTTTTTCACCAGAGACGTAGATTACTACAAAGTCTCTAACTTGTCCCACAAATCCTTCATCGTAGCTTCCCTAGATACATTCAACAATACTTAATCCGAGATACAAAATTTTATTGTGCTTTTTTCTTTCCAAACCAACTTTGCCCAGTCTTCATCTAACATTTTCGTCTGTTTAGTACCTATATATACCACAATCCACTGATCTTTATCCACTAGCAGATCCTCCATCTTGAGCTTCCACAACCCAAAACTCTGATCATTAAACTTCTCGATCTTTATCTTTCCACTACTTTTCATCTTCTTTCACCGCAAGAATCGATCTTGCAGATATCCCACTGAACATTGTCTACAACGGGCCCGAGAAAAACCCCTCAGTAGCAAAGAAGTCCCCTTGAAGTCGAAATAGCTCTTATACCAAATGTAGGTTTTAACCCTATATAGAAATTACATGCAAACGAATTCTTAAAAAACAGAAAATAAACAATGTTGAGAACATAAACATAAAACACATATACACAGAGATTTTCGCCTGGATCCCAAAACTGAGACTACCATATTGATTTTTCATTATATTCCTTTCAATGTTACAATGCATATATATACATGTCGAAGCATTCATAAACCCCAATCCATTAACCCTGGATTATAACATAATCATTGTTCCCTTGACAGGATCTACAAAATATCATGGACATAAAACCATCATGCCCAAAACCATGTGCAAAACCCATGCACAAAACCATAGGTAGGTCCGCCCACCTAATATAGGGTCATGGAAAGAATACAACACACACCCAACATAATATTATTATTAATATTAAAATAAATTAATTAATTTATATTTATATTAAGTATTTAGAATAAAAAAATTCTTTAAAATAAGTTTAATATTATTATTAAATTAAAATTTAATGATTAATTAAAATTTAAAATTATATTAAGAATTTATGTAATTTTTAATTAATAGTTGCTTGCTCTTGAATACTTCTCTACAAATTGCTAGTTATATTTATTGAGCACTAAAAGGAGCATGGAAATGTTATCTTCCAATTTCATAAAATCATTAAAGTTATGCAAACTGTCTTCAATTTATTTTACTTAGCTGTATTTTATTACCTCAAAATGAGTATTGTACTTCCCTCTTGATCTCGTGCAATCCTACATCACTGTTTTTATATACCCATTATCAAAGCATTAAAAATTTATTTTCAGAGCTCGTAAATTCTTAAAATTGGAGGTTTATTTCACCAATAATAATAAATAAAACTCACAAGATCCCACTTATTCATGCAACCTTCATACTACACTCACTTTTTCTCAGTATTCATATGCAAGCTACAACAGTGATTGAGTTTATATGTTCCTTTCAACTATTCATATATTGTTGCATTCGTTTCATTCCCTTTCGTAAGTGTTTTTCCTCTTGCGGTTGTCTTTCATTTTCATACAAATAGTGGTAAATAAATCAATCCACTTTGATACACATACATGAATAAGACACTCTTGTCCTTCTATGCCTTTCCATTAATCATGTGTTGTTTCAAAAACCTAGATTGTTGTGTTAGATAAGATTTATGTAGGAGATTGTTTAGTTTGTTTAGTTATCATGTGAATAAGATGTTTGTTTTCATTACAAAATTTGTTATTTCTACATAGATGAGTTTCTTTAGCAAAGGTTCTCGAGGAAATAAAAATGGATGGAGAATAAGAGCTAATGTGACTTGGCATGAAAATAGAAACAAAAGGATAAGGTTCTTTATTAAATTTGATGCAGATTCAAATTATTTTACTCAGCTGACCCAAAATGGATACTTGTATTTAGGAGGAACTCCTCCTACCTCTCAGGTATCATGTATTTCCTCTCAGTCATATCCTAGAATCATGGATATTCTTGATCCTCGTCCACTCCCACATCAGCGGCCCCAATTCAGCGATGGATGTGATCCTAATCCTGTCAAACCAATATCTAAGATTGCCAATTTCCTTTGAGTTCCCGTAATGACATCCCATCACTTTTTGTTGTACCTCAAATTCGATCTATTATATCACATGCTATGCATCCTCTTGCGCAATAACCTTTGATCTCCCCTGCACAAATAGAAATAGGGGAGTTACATATGACTACCTTACCTATGCTCTCTTCTAATGAATCCACCTCTTCCCATTCTCGCATTTGAACTTCCAAAACTGGAAAGGGGGAAACAAGAGAAATATCATTCCTAGAATTTCATACTGAGATACAAGAAATAAATAAGAGTGTTGAGAAGAAACAAGTCATGGGTTCACATAGGGATCCATAGCTATATTTATTAGGACTTTAGTATTATTTTATTTTTATTTTCTTTCTAGACTTGAGTATAAACATAAAATATGGTGGCAGTATCATATCTATATATATATATATTTGGACATGAACATATGGGAGACACGAGGATGATTAAATGCATGCCTCTTGATAATTTGTTATGTTTTGACACACACACACACACACACATGTGCAGATGAGGAATTTGATGTTATGATTGATGATGGGTGAGGAATTTTAATGTTATGATTAATGATGGATGGTAACATTGTTATGGTACTATGATAGCATTTATATTTTGATTAAGGGAGTCACAAGGTTATGCCTAATAATATTCAATGGATATTAAACTCGTGGGTTCCCACCTACTCATAAATAGTTTTAAAATATATATTGTTCAATTCACCCTCTTATCCTGAAATTAAAACAAAAGCATTGATTAAATAATTTAAAATAAGTTGAGGTAGTTACCTTGATACTACTTGAATGATTACAAAAGGAGTAAGAGGCCTTTGAAGGAAGGGATATGAAAAATTGAAGAGAGGTGTGCTACACTTTTGAGTTGTCATTTTTTTTAATTGTATTTTCCATTTTTGAGTTAAAGAGCATAGTTGTTTCATTGGCAGCGAAAATTTATTAAGTGACAAGTAAGGAGTGATATCACCATTTAATGTTTGGTCTTACAAGGTTGTCTTAGTTTTCCTCAAATTCTTGTACTATTAGAAGTTCAGGTTAATTTTCTAGTGCTAACTAGTGCATCAGAGTTCTGGTTGTAATAATATTACTAAGAGGGGTCCAAGCTAGAAATTTGTTTTCTTATTTTGCTTCTTTCATGGCACTTATTTTCCTTTGTATAGACATATAACATCTTTGGCCTCTAAAGTAATTTCTGGTCCAAATTTTCGCAGAAATTTCAAGAAATAGTTGGTTGTACACTCTTACTTTTTTTAATAGAAATCAGTGTTTTGGTCACTTTATTTTCAACATATATCTCTTTATCTTTTATGTATAATCTCCTCTAACATTAAGCTGATTCATGACACTTACTACCTTCTTATTGGTTATTAGATGTCATATTTTATAATACATGTGTGGTCCTTTGGCCAGTGGTATATACTTTCAAATATTCCTATAACTTTTATTATTTTTGTTATATATACGATAAGTCTATTTCAGATTTTTAACTTGTAAAGTGTTATTTTTGTATATCATTTTGTTTCAAATTTTAAATTTTGTTGTATAAAAGTAGATAGGGTTATAAGAAATTGAACTTAGTTCCCATTATCTCACTTAGCCCTATGGGATTTGAAAATGTTGTAGGAAAACCATTGAAACTTCGCCCCTCAACACAACACTAATAGTATTTTTTGTCTTCTCATGTTGATGTATGTGGTATGGCACAAATACCCTATTTTTATAGGTTTCTACTTACATGATACTCTAGTTAGACAAGGTCTTAGCAACCTCAAGACTCTGAAATTATGTTACTATTCTAGTTTCCCTTCGGGCAGGTCAGTAATAGAAAATTTATGGTCTATGTAATCCTCATTTAACACAATGCAAAGTGCCTAGAAAGAAAAAAACTCACTTGACACCTAAATTTTTTATCAAACTTGCGGAATTGTAGGGAAGGCATGTCAAAGTATTATAGGCCAAAAATTTTTACCAGAAAATGCCTTATTGCAAAAACACGCCAAAATAGGGTTTTAAAAGGTCGACTAGAAGAAGAAACTCCAAAATAGGGTTTTAAAAGGTATGTTAACTTCAAATTATCATATATTTTTGCTAGGATGTAAGATTGAGGTGATTCAAAATATATTGGAAAGTGAAAACATAGAATATTATATTGGTAAAATTATAGTGTTTATTTGACATCATTACATATTAGAGTTACAAGTTTAGAATTTCGGTTAAACCTCAATAAATAATCAATGAAAATACTTATATTTTATGGGGATGAGGACAAAAATGAAATCAATCCTATGGAATTGTTGAAGAGGGTAAAGGAATATGGAATTTAATCTTCAAAAATAGCAACTTATTTGTTGGGAGAAGCTTGGAAGCAATGAAATAACATTGAGGAGGATACTAGATTGCATGTTACATGGGTACATTTGAAGAATTGTTCTAAAAAAAATGGATTGAAGACTCAAAAATGGAAGTGATGTGTAAAATTGAAGATGAGTTAAAAGAATCAAAAGATGAGATCAAGAAGAAGGATTATGAGATATCTAAGATACAAAACCTTAATGAAACACTCATGAGGGAGATTGAACAATCAAAGCAAAGAAAGAGTGGCAGGAGGAATTGGAAAAAGGATGATTTAAGGCAAGAATCAAAAACTAGGATGAAGAAATATATAGATTATGAAATCATAATATAAAAAATACTAAATGATGTTCAAATATTATAAGCAGGGTAGTTTTTAAGGATTCAAATATTATGCCTATGTATCGTATTATAAGCGACTATTCTAGTTTCAAAAATCATAGATATAGAATGTAGGCAAATGTTCAATAAAAAAAACATATAATTTATTATTAAAACTAGTAAACTTTTGGTGAATATCATTAATTTAATCATGTGTGTGTGTAAAAAATGGGTGATTTTTTAACCAAATGGGTGAATTTTTTTTTCGAAAAATATCCAAAAAATAGCTTATTAGCAAAAAAATTCCCCTAAAAATTTCCCTAATTAAAAGAAGAAAAGAAGATTTTTCAAATTCAAGAAGAAATAACGATCCTAGATGAATACAATATCAAAATACTTAAGAGGAAATTTACATGAAGAATGAATAAGCCTTAGATGTGGATGGGATCAAATTAAAAATGCAGTCTATAATTGAAGAAGGGTATTAAAAGTTGATAGATGGGGTCACATTGCAACTTCAAAAAGAGAGAGAAGACAAGATTAAAGAAGGTCTCCAGAAGATACTTGAAGAAGTTGAACTCTATCTAGAGGATCATGTAAAATGTGATGTTATTATCTCCAAGGCTAGAGTAATCAAAGATCAAGAAAAGATTATAGAGGAGGCCACTATCTCTGGGAAGAGTATATATGAAATAAATATGCAGAATGAATAAAATACATTAAATGTGAATCCATGTTCAAATCCTCATTACCAAGAAATATTTCAAGAAGACAAGAATATCAATATCAACAATATCAAGGAAGACACAGAGATCCATATCAACATTATCAAGGAAAAAGATGGAGTATTGACCAATATTAATGGAATAGGGCATCACCAATTCATTATTCAACAAGATTTTATTGAAGACCAACAACTACTACAAGTTCGAGAATTCATAACAACAAGACATGGAATCAAAGGAAAGGGATTAAGACCAAAAAGAATTGAGTTTGGATGGATGGGTCATAATCAATGGAAGACAAAAGTAGGAATGTAAGGGAATCCTATTATTTGGTTTCATCACATGTAACTCCTTTAACAACGAAGCTTTGAGGAAAAATATTTTCAAAGGAGGATAATATGTTATGACCCCAAGGGGGGCCTATATTGGGTTAAATTTAAATGGTGTGACCCAAGTGGGGGCATTTATGGGATTAAATGTTCATGCAATATGTAAATATATACATAATAGGTCAATCTATTCATGAAGGGACCACATGTGCAATGTTTGTATAGGTATAATATAGATTGTGTACTCATTATGGATGGGATGTGATTTGGATATATAAATGAATTTGGGTTTTTGGAGGAGTTTCTCCTATTATTATCTATATTAAAGGTGTGTGCCATGCTCACATTGATGTACATGGTGTGTACTTTTGGTTTTTTATGCCTTTGGAGCACAATAATGAACACATATCAATGCCTTCCAAGGATAATAATTTGATAAGTTCATTTTTGGTCATGCTAACAAAATAGTTGTAGTCTAAAAAACCCATAGAATAACCTAGAAATTCAGGTAAAATTATGAAAAAATCCGACAAATATTTTTGAAAATCTGGGTTACAGTCATTAAATTTCAATATTTTGGGTGCCCTAACGGTTTTTTATGGTGTTGAATCCATTTCCACCATCAAAAATGCAATTCAAACACTCAAACTACATGATTTAAAAATAAAAAATAAAAAACAATTACTAGATTCCGGCAAAAAACTATCATCTAGGCTATTCTGTTGCATCAGTAGACAACTCCTAACAAAATATATCAACATCATATCCCAATATGCAACCATGTATGACAGAACTAAGACTTTCTTCTTACCATGAACTGTGGCATACATACTTTAAAGATGTAGTTGAGCGACATTTATAATAGTTTTCTTTTAATTATAATGTAAAATGTATAAAGGAGGAAAAAGATAAATTAGGGAATTCCAAGAGTTATAACTACCTATGAGAAGTCAAGAAGCCATAAGAATCAATCGCAACTTATTGGATATATATGTCCAAGAGTGCCTAGTTGAAGGGGATTTTACATTTTGTAGCTTTTAGAGGAGAATAAATTTTGGTGGTGTGTGATGTGTTTGATGTGAACTATTTCCAATTTTTGTATTGTCATCTCCGCTACTATAAAGTTATATTGTTCATTTTACGAACTATTCTTCTATGATTTTTATAGCTTTGAATTTTGATTTTTTTTTCTAATATTTATTATTAGGAGTTGATAAATGGATTGTTGTGAATAAACTCGTTTCAAACTAATATATGCACTTGTATTATTCATTTATTATGAATTTTACTTTTCTTTAATAACTAACTATTTTTGAAGTGCATGTAGGGACTTGTAGTTTTGACTATTTGGTTCCTTTTTTATATTTCATGTCTTTGATAGGTTAGAATATATTGTTTGTAGCACTCAGAATAGATTCATTTTACATACTACATTTTGCATATTCGCATCACTTGAACCACATTTTTTGTGACAACTACCAGGCTAAAATTTGGATTCGGTCTTTCATACCAAAAGATGTGAGCTTTTATTGAGACTTCATACTAGGGAATACCCCTATCTATTGAAGGGAAATTTTCTCATGTCAAAAAAAAACATAGTGTGTCTTATTGCTCGATGCATAGGTAATATTGAGCCACTAATGAGCTTGGATATTGGGTGTATTGACATATTTGGGCATCCAATAAAATATATCTATTTTGTTAAGGATATCTTCATTATATTCAAGTGTTTCTTTGGATAAGATTTATAGTGTTGATAACCTTTAAACTATTTTGGTTGTGAGACTGGGTTGCTACTGCTACAAAGTGATAGAGGCTCCATGGTTGTTGCTTAAGAAGTTATATAACAAACCTATGTCAAAAAAAATATTAATCCACCTGATATTCATAGACAAAAATCCTCAAAGTTCCATTTAAAACAAGGAAACATTGTATAGCATCAAAATATTTGCCTATGGTGCACTATTTGTAAGAACTCACGGGTAAAACAAGCTACGACAACCACATGATAAAATGATTCTTCAAATATTAGGGTTTTATACAACCAAATGAAAGTACAATAAAAACTAAGTAAGAATCATTTTTTTTCATTTCTAACTTCATCATTAGGCTAAAAACTAATGCCTCATGGACATATCTCAAAAAAATAAAGTTATGACGTAGCAAGCATGTAATTGTGTAATCTATGACTTCGACTTCAATATTTATTGTTTGCAACATATTTTATCACAGAAAGATACTTAGGTTATGTTTGATTTTATTTATTTGTTTCTTTCAAAGTTGGGTTACAATAGGTCTCCTCTAATGCCTTTAGTGAAATTTTATGATGCTTGTGTAGGATAAATGAAAAAAGAAAAAATAGTGAGACAAAAATCCATAAACAATAGGTGAATTTCAACCACTAGGTCCTAGACTACTATATCTCTTTTATTGGGATGATATTACATAATCAGTATAATATTAAAATAAAAGTGAACCAAAAGTGAATGTTAAAGGTATATAATGTTGTAGATGAACAATCATGCACTAGATTTTCAACAATTGAATTGTTGGATTATTGGGTGTTAGGGGAGTAGTAAACCTTGATGAATGACTCTAAATCTAAAGAGATGGTAGTTTTGACAATTAGATGATTGACCTAGAGGCTACCATTCTTATTTGAAAAATTCACATATTTAGCATTGTACACTCGGTTTGGACACACAATTCATGTGTTACTATAATTCTAATGTAAAATTGTTTTGTATAGTTGTAAGTTTTCTTGCATTTTTCCATTATTGTTGTAACCTATACTACTTAATTATTTCCATGTTTATTAGTAGTTAAATTTATATGTTTTATTCATGATTACCTAGATCAATGATAATATTTCATCTCTTTAACTTGAATTATGGTGTGTGTAACACCCCTCCTCGGCCCCTATATTGTAAATAACATGCACATGTGAAACTAGGGTTGGTGAGTCGAAACATATTAATTAGGCTAGTGAGACAAGGATTTCTTTTGGGGTCATTCTACCTATGTGCATGTGTTTTTTTATGTTTTGGGGCCGATATGCTCGTATGCATGCTTTTATATGTGTTGAGGCTAGAAACCCTGGTGTTTTGAATATGATATCTCATGCATGTTAATAAATATGTTACGGTTGCAGAGCGAGTCAGACAAAAAGAGTATGGGGGACCAAGGCTATTTGGGTATAAAAAAAAGGGCTCATATGATTTAATAATCATTAAAGTGCACATGCTTATAAATAGAGTCCATTAAGTCACTTTATGGAATGCAAAATGTCACTGAAAATACATTCACATAAAAGGAAAGATGTTGTAACTACGAGGCAGTTAGTTAGATGGGAAGAATACCCATGATGGAAATAGAAAATATGAGAGCCACAGTGATTTAGAAATCCATATCCGGCCATGTTAGACACCTTGGAGGTAGTGGCATAGCCTGAAGGACTAAAAGTGCAAAGAAGGGTGTGCACTACTTGGGTGTGGGTTGATGGGAGATGTGATCATGGATGTTGGAGGATACTAGAACTTGATATGAGGGCCTAGAGGGTGCTTGTAGGTCCCAGAGGGCACCAAGAATTCTTGGAGCCGTAGGACTATGAGAACATCCTTGTCTGGCTAGGTTGGACACCCTAAAGGTAGTGGCATAGCTTGAGGGATTGCAGGTAAAAAGAAAGGGATGCACTACTTTAGTGTGGGCTTATCGGGGATGTGAACCTATATGTTGGAGTTTGTTATGGTTTGGTAACTAGGTTGGTTGGTTTATGGTAATGGTCATGTACCTAGTTTTGGGTGAGTTGTTGCCCCATGGAGCCGAAGCCCGAGCTTGGGGGTGACCCTTTGTTTACGGAAAATGAATAGTGTGGTATATGGCTAGGAGGAATGTCTAGGGTCTGTGGGAAATTGGAAAAAAAAATTGTGTTTATTTTCTACGGTTATTTATTTCCCACTGCAATAATGCATGTATTTTTTGAGTTGCATAGGAATCATAATTTAAGGTTGATATTTGTGCAAATATTTGTGCGTGCATGAGTTATTACATTTAGCATACATCTAGACATGCATATAACCATGATGGAACTTGTCAAAAAAGGGGAATTTTCTTGGAAATAGGTTATAGTGGTGACAGACATAGAAATAGACCTTAGCCATTAGCTAGAGGCATTGTTGAAATTTAAATAAATAGAAAAACAAATCAGAAACTAAGGTTACACATGACCACAAGGGTATGGATATGCCCCACAAATGCATGGAATCCACTAACAGGTAGCTGGAATGCACAAGTGAGTGGTCTAGGAACGTTACAAGTGGTATCAAAACCTAGGTTTATAGCACTCAAACCATATGGGTCAAAATTCATTACAGGAAAAAGCATAGGTTGTTGGGAAACCGTATGACAATATTCGCAGGGATTAGAGATGCATGAAAATCTCAATTAGAGATGATATCTAATGGGATAAGAAATAGGTCATATTTTGGATTATTAGTAACCTACAAGGGGTTATTATCCTAAGTTAGAGCCAAATGTTAACCCAAAAAAAATTATCTAAGCATATGTAGAGAAAAAATTAATTTAATAATTTCTACATAAATTTCTCTGCACTCATTTCTCTATATCGAACAATTAGTTGATTTGTCGATGTGCAGAGAAACTACATAAACCCCTTCTCTACACATTCCTCATTCACACATATTTCTTTCATACGTCATTCCTCTACATCTTTCTCTTTAGCACACTCATCCCTACACATCATACTTCCACACATACTCATCTCCCACCCAACCTAAACCTTCGCGCATATTCTAACTCAATGAGAATTTGGGTCGTTGATCCACCTCAAGACCAATTGTCGGATCTGTGAGTGACAAAGGAATTTTCCATGTGAAAAAATGGAGAATGGAATCTAATTAAATATCTCCACATGGAAGGCTCCACAATAATTCTTGAGACTAACATGTAAAAAAGTAAGGCTACATGCATGCCAAATGTTGAAATGAATCCATGCAAGCCAGTTCTTGTCTGATGTGAAGTAAAAGCCAAATATGTGCAAGTAGTTATTTTCCAAAGAAATAGGGGCACACAAAGGAAGTATGTATGTATGAATACATTTACAAAGTATAGTTACAAGTGGATTTGATTGGTCTTGGGGAGTAAACCAACTAAAATTTTAGCAAAATTCCCAAAAAAAAAAAAAAAAAACTAATTTTTTGAGTCATTCGCTTGCAGGGCATTTTTTAGGGCCTAAATGACATTTTCAGGTAACAAAAAAACCACAACAATTGGTTGAACCAATGTGAATAACTCAAATCAAATATATTGGAGAGAAATTTATAATCATATATTACATTCATGAAACAAAGTTAGTATGAAGTTATGAGTGAAATAGTGTAAAGGAAAATTCGAGTATGTATAAAAAGGTTGTGACTATGCATCCAAAGCTCAAATTGGAACATCGGAACAATCAATATGAAGCTATGAGATAGTAGAACATAATCATGGAGCTAGATTTGAAATTTGGGTACATAATTGTTAAGAAAATCAAAAGGAGTTCGATGTTATAAAATAGAGGAAATTGAGGCTAAATGTGCCAAAACTTTCAGGGGACATAACTTTTAGCTTGATATTCAGATTTGGGAAAACAGATAGTCAATAGAAAGCTATTGAAAAATAGAATGCATCTATCAACCTAGACTTTTGGTTCGAGGTCCTAAAACGGTGAAGAATAAGTCAAAGCCAATAAAATTAGCATGGGTAATGCTGAAACAGATTCAAATGGGAATGGAAGTGATGGGTCAAAGGATACAGACCTTGAGGAAACCATGAGGAGCCTCAAAATGAAGTTTCTCAATTACGTGGATGATAATGAGAGACTAATAAGAGAACACCAACAAATCAACACTCAGATTTTACATAGCCTAAATAAATTACAAATAAGAATGGACTAGAGATAGCATTCTATGCAAGAAGAGGAACATTACTTATGATTTGGGGAGAAATATGTTGGAGATTCAAGGCATGCTAGGAGCTTTATTGGCTAGTGTCATAATGCATCAAGGAAGTCAAAAAAGAGAGCTTATGTTTCCTCAAAATGAAGAAGTATTCCAAGTATATATTTAGTAAGGAAACCAATAAGGAGACATGAATTGGATAGTTTACAAGGGGAGCTTAGGAAAGTCAAGCCTCCCATGTTTAATGGTGAGCATAAGAAAGGAGAGGAGGTTGAAAATTGGCTGATATAAATGAGAAATTATATTCAAATACATTATTACTTATTCAATTTAGAGGCATTAATTGCAATCTATCACTTAAAGGGAAAAGTAAATTTGTGGTTGGAGCAACTCAAAGAAGTAAAGAAAAATTATGAAAAGAAGATCTCGTGGAGGAAATTAAAAAATAATTCCAAAGTAAATACATATTTGAGCATTAATATGAAAGGAAAATGCAAGAATTTTTCAACTCAAGTTGGGAAACATGACAATGGAAGAGTACGGCCCAAAATTCACTAGATTATTGAGTTACGTTGATTTTATAAGTGATGAAAAGTTGAAGATATAGAGACTTGTGAGTTTGTTACCATCATTTTATGGTGACAAAATAAAATTTGACAAAACAAGGATGTTGGATGAAGCTATGAGGGAGGCAAAGTACCTTTCTGAGCAGGGAAAAAATAAACCAGCCTTCCAAAATGCTTGAGATGACAAGAAAAGGAGAAATATGGAGAAAAGGAAGAAGGGTTTCAAACCTTTATTTTTCAAGCAATTCTCAAGCAAACCAAAAAACTCATCCAACCCATAGTGAGCCAAAGGGGGTTGATTCATCGAGTAGGAGACCAAGATTTCAACCCATTAGGTGTTGGGGTTGTGGAGGAGAGCACATGTATAGGGACAATCATAAAAAAGAATGGAATGTGAGGATTGTTATCACATACAAGGACCTGATACAGTGAAGGACATGGGTAGAATCATGCCCAATATCTTTGGAACATTAGAGAACATGCAGGTTCAGCGTCAGGCACATATGATCGAAGTGGAAGGTGAGTTAAACAACCACCTCATTTTCATTTTAATTGATTATGTAGCAAGTCATAGTTATCTTGATCCTAATATTATTGAAATATTTAACTTGAAGAACACCAAGCAAGGCATTACTTGGTTAGTTCAACTAGCTACAGGAGCCAAAAGGAGAATAATTGAACTTATAAAAGAATTCCCCATAAATATGAATGGGCTAGATAGAACTTTATATTTAAACATAATACGACTAGGATCATATGATTGTCTAATTGGAATGGATTGGTTATAAAAACATGGTGTAATACTATATTGTTACAATAAAACAATTGATTTTCTTAATGAAGAAGAGAAGCAAAAACAAGTGTAGGAAATTCCAAGGCCATTTTATGCTATGTAATTATCAACCATGAAATTGAAGAGAAAATTTAGAAAAGGTTGCTAAATTTATGTAGCTCGCATGAGGGAAATATATGAGGATCATGCACCAAGCATTGAGTACCACCTGGTACTTGAGGAACTTAAAGATGCGTTTGTCAAAATTCTAGGCTTATTTCCTAAAAGAGACATTGACTTATTTGTAGACTTAATAGCTAGAGTTTCCCTAGTGTCCAAAACACCATATAGGATGAGAAAACAAGAACTTTTAAGAATTAAAATCATAGTTATAAAAACTCTTAAATAAAGGATACATATGTCAAAGTGTGTCAACTTGGGGTGCCCTTGTGCTCTTTTTTAAAAGGAAGGATGGTACACTAAGACTATGTATTGATTTAGGCAGTTGAACAAAGTCATAATTATGAATAAATACCCCTTTCCAAGAATAGATGATGTAGAAATTATACAACATGCATGTATATCTTGGATTCACCCAATCTAAGAATGTACTAAAGTTAAATATTGAATCGCTTCTACACATCTTTTGTGGAATTAAAAACACAATCGCTAATCACATGAACATGAAGAATAATCAAATCACACACAACACAAATAATTTCCAGGGGAAAGCTTACAACTAAAAACCCCACTATCTTCTATTGTATATTCAGCATGGATCGTGAAAAAACTACTACAAAACTCGTCTCACAAGAGCCCTCCAGTACTCAGCTAATTGTCTCACACTGTCATGAACAAAACTGACCAACACATAGCCAATTCTCAGCCTCTAGACATCCTGCCTTGCTTGAGAAATCGCTGGTGGATGAAATCCCTAAAAGATATGAATTATTTCCTTCCTTGACTACACAAGTATCATGGGCACTCCAATGGGTGTTTGGTTGCATGTGTGCAACCCAATAATCCTACAACTGATAGTCAACTTCCCTTTCACCTAGATCTCAATTGGATCTCCACTGGATCTGACATGCATGCAGCTAATAATAGTAAATCATCAGTTGCATGTGAGCTCACTGATTGTGAATTAATTAATATTTAATTCACTTGATCTCTCACTAGTGTATCTTCAATTACAACTATCGCAACTGAGTTTAACTCACTTAACTGAGTTAAACTAATTACAACATGCCTTAACTAATGCACCACTGCACTTCGAACTCTGTTACAAATATAATTACTTTGCATGCCTCACCAAATACCTCTAACTTGAAATCCACTAGCTAACTGAGTTTATCACTCTCAGTTAACTATTTCAAGTTTACATTGAGAATAGATTACAGTGTATTTTCCATCTTAATTAAGGGATAACCAAAATAGACATGCACCTAAAAATAGCACTATGGGCCCCACCCTAGTTTCGGTGCTTAATGCAACTAGGCGTGGGGGCTGAAATTTTCTTGTTGAATCTCAACACTCCCTCTCAACAAGAAAGGGATTATCCTTCACCCCGATCCTGTCTCTATGGTATTCGAATTTTCTCCTGGTGAGTGCCTTCATCAGAATATCTGCATCCTAATCTTCCGTGGGGATGTACTGAAGCAACATTATCCTTCTCTGCATACAATCTCTAAGATGATGGTACTGGATATCTATATGCTTGGACCTATCACGAAACACAATATTAATAGATAGTTTAATGCAAATATGATTATCACAATGAATCACTGTCGAATCCATATGAGAACCAAACAAACCAACCAAGATCTTTCTCATCCAGATAGCCTCACATGAAGCTTGACTTGTTGCCATGTATTCTGCTTCCACTAAACTGAGTGCCACCGATCATTTTTTCCTATTGTACCAGGAAACTGTTGTCGATCCAACGCTAAAGATACCTCCTGATGTGCTCTTTTTGTTTCATGGATTGCCTACCCAATCTACATCCATGAATCCTTGAAGCTTCACTCCCTCTTTCCGTCTGTACCATAGACCATAATCTAATGTGCCCCTCAGGTATCTTGATCCAGATCTTGGGGGGAGACCCCCAAGATCTAAAAATTTGAAATGATCTGACAATATCTGCAAAATTAGAATGCCAGAAAAAAGAGAGAACACAAAGAAAATAAAACCACAAAGAAACTTGTTTTATTAAAACAGAGAATAACTGTAGAAGCTACATTGTGGTGGACCATCTGTCCTTTTAAAAACTGAGGCTTGTTATTTATAGCCTTTTTTGAGTTACAATACCATGTGTAGATACCATAGGCCAATACCATGAGTAGATACCACTTACAATACCATGGGTAAATCCCATGTGTGGATGAATACCAAGGGTGGATACATACCATAGGTCACTTACAATACCATGGGCGAATAAATATCATGGGTTGATGAATACCATGGGTTGATGCCATTTACAATACCATGGGTAAATTTCATGGGTGGATGGATAACATGGGTAGCTGAATACCATGAGTTGATGCCATTTTCCATTCGGATCATTCCTCCCTCCTTAAGAAGCAATGGTCCCCATTGCGTGAAGTTCCCTCCTGAGAAGCCTTTGCTGAATATGAAGAGCCACTGAAGAGAAGGGTTTTGTGTAGTTAACCCATAACCATGAGGAACGAAGATCCGAGGATAGAGATACCCTGTAATGCTTGTGACCAACTGTGATATTGACAGTGTGCGGCCTAGCAAATGGAATTCGATGAAGTGTGGGTTTATGGATGAAAAAAAACCATGACAAATGAAGATCCAAGGATAGAGATACCCTGTAATGCTTGTGACCAATTGTGTTACTAACAATGTGGGGCCTAGCAAAAGGACTTCGATGAAAATGATTTTGTGCGGTTGACCCATAACCGTGATGCTGATTGTTGATGAAATAGCAGGTGCCTACATAGCTTGGGGTGGGAGGGCACATCTCCAAATAAACCAAGCCAAACGCTGCTATGCTGAAACTGATGAATGTGAATCAGGTGCCTACTAAAGCGGGGTGGGAGGGCACGTCTCCAAAGGGAACCCGCTCCGAATGCTGCTCCAAATTTAAAATGAGCATAACTCGGTCAATATAACTCAAAATATTTATTATAGCCTATTTTTGGAAATGGAATGATCATTCTGCATCTTCTTATGTGTTTGAAACCACTATCTGGAGACTCTAAACTCTCATATTCGCGCTGGAACTGTCTCGCCATCACAAAATTTCTGAAAAAATAGCTGATTTAAAATCAACGATAACTCCCACATCCAGACTCTGATTCGACTGATTTTTTTTTTTGAACTTGGGTGATTTTTCAAAAGGAGCTCAGATCTATATCCATTCTTCTGAAATTTTGCACTAAAAGTTGCGAAAAATTACAGGAAAGCCGTCGTCCATGAATTGTCGTCGGAAAAATTGCTTCAACATTGCTGATTTTGAATCAGCAATATCTCCCTCATCCGAAGTCCAATTTGGCCGATTTTTTTTTTGAATTTGAGTGTTTTTTCGCAAGGAATCCAGATCTGGTGTTTTTTTTTTTCAAAGTTTTCACCAAAATTTTCAGATCTGATCTGAAAACTCGCCGCCCAAAAAAATTCATGGATTTTGCTGAAGATTGCTGCAAAGCATTGAAATTGAAATATGTTTTAAACCCTCACTCCCATGGAGGCGTAACCTGAATCTGATACCACTGATCCGGATCTTGGAGGTAGGCCCCCAAGATCTAAAAAGTTGAAATAGATCTGACAATATTTGCAAAATTAGAATGCCAGAAAAAAAAAAAAAAGAGAACACAAAGAAAATAAAACCACAAAGAAACTTGTTTTATTAAAATAGAGAATAATTGTAGAAGCTACATTGTGGCAGACAATCTATCCTTTTACAAACTGAGGCTTGTTATTTATAGCCTTTTTTTGAGTTACAATACCATGTTTAGATACCATAGGCCAATACCATGAGTAGATACCACTTACAATACCATGGGTAAATCCCATGTGTGGATGAATACCATGGGTGGATACATACCATGGGTCACTTACAATACCATGGGCGAATAAATATCATGGGTGGATGAATACCATGGGTCGATGCCATTTACAATACCATGGGTAAGTTGCATGGGTGGATGGATAACATGGGTAGATGAATACCATGGGTTGATGCCATTTTCCATTCGGATCATTCCTCCCTCCTTAAGAAGCAATGGTCCCCATTGCGTGAAGTTCCCTCCTGAGAAGCCTTTGTTGAATGTGAAGAGCCACTAAAGAGAAGGGTTTTGTGTAGTTAACCCATAACCGTGATGAACGAAGATCCAAGGATAGAGATACCCTGTAATGCTTGTGACCAACTGTGATATTTACAGTGTGCGGCCAAGCAAATGGACTTCGATGAAGTGTGGGTTTGTGGATGAACCAAAACCATGAAAAATGAAGATCTAAGGATAGAGATACCCTGTAATGCTTGTGACCAATTGTGTGACTAACAGCGTGCGGCCTAGCAAATGGACTTCGATGAAAAAGATTTTTTGCAGTTGACCCATAATTGTGATGTTGATTGTTGATGAAGTAGTAGGTGCCTACATAGCTTTGGGTGGGAGGGCACGTCTCCAAATAATCCAAGCCGAACGTTGCTATGATGAAACTGATGAATGTGAAGCAGGTGCCTACTAAAGCAAGGTGGGAGGGCACGTCTCCAAAGGGAACCCGCTCTGAATGCTGCTCCATATTTAAAATGGGCATAACTCAGTCAATATCACTTAGAATATTTATTATAACCTATTTTTGGAAATGGAATGATCATTCTGCATCTTCTCATGTGTTTGAAATCACTATCTAGAGACTCTAGACTCTCAGATTCGCGTTGGAACTGTCTCGCCGTCACAAAATTTCTGAAAAAATAGTTGATTTTAAATCAACGATAACTCCCACATCCAGACTTCGATTCGACAATTTTTTTTTTTTATTTGAGTGATTTTTCAAGAGGAGCTCAGATCTATATCCATTCTTCTGAAATTTTGCACTGAAAATAGCAAAAAATGACAGGAGAGCCACCGTCCATGAATTGTCGTCAGAAAAATTGCCTCAACATTGTTGATTTTGAATCAGCGATATCTCCCTCATCCGAACTCCAATTTGGCCGATTTTTTTTTTGAATTTGAGTATTTTCTCGCAAGGAATATATTTCTAGTCCTTTTTTTTTGTAAATTTTTCACTAAATTTTTCAGATCTGATCTGAAAACTCGCCACCCAAAAAAATTCATGGATTTTGCTGAAGATTGCTGCAAAACATTGAAACTGAAATATGTTTCAAACCCTCATTCCCATGGAGGCGTAACTTTGTCTGATACTGTGATCCGGATCTTGGGGGAGAGCCCCCAAGGTCTAAAAATTCAGAAATAGATACGACAATATTCATTAAAATTAGAATGCCGGAAAAAAATATAGAGAACACAAAAGAGATAAAACCTGAAAACTTGTTTTGTTGACAGAGAATAACCGTGGAAGCTACATTGTGGTGGACAATCTGTCCTTTTACAAATTGAGGCTTGTTATTTATAGTATTTTTTTGAGTTACAATACCATGTGTAGATACCATAAGCCAATACCATGAGTAGATACCACTTACAATACCATGGGTAGATCCCATGTGTGGATGAATACCATGGGTCACTTACAATACAATGGGCGAATAAGTATCATAGGTGGATGAATACCATGGGTCGATGCCATTTACAATACCATGGGTAAATTCCATGGGTGGATAACATAGATGGTGTATACAACAAGTTGGTACGCATTTCCATTAGGATCATTCCTCCCTCCTTAAGAAGCAATGGTCCCATTGCGTGAAGTTCCCTCTGAAGCCTTTGTTGAATATGAAACCCTTTGAAGAAGGGTTTTGTGTAGTTAACCCATAACTGTGATGAACGAAGATCCAAGGATAGAGATACCCTGTAATGCTTGTGACCAACTGTGATATTGACAGTGTGCGGCCTAGCAAATGGACTTCGATGAAGTGTGGGATTGTGGATGAACCAAAACCATGACAAATGAAGATCCAAGGATAGAGATACCCTGTAATGCTTGTGACCAACAGTGTGACTAACAGCGTGCAGCCTAGAAAATGGACTTCGATGAAAAAGATTTTGTGCGGTTGACCCATAACTGTGATGTTGATTGTTGATGAAGTAGCAGGTGCCTACATAGCTTGGGGTGGGAGGGCACGTCTCCAAAGGGAACCCGCCCCGTATGTTGCTCCAGATTTAAAATGGGCATAACTCGGTCAATATAACTTAGAATATTTATTATAACCTATTTTTGGAAATGGAATGATCATTCTGCATCTTCTCATGTGTTTGAAACCACTATCTGGAGACTCTAGACTCTCATATTCGCATTGGAACTGTCTCGTCGTCACAAAATTTCTAAAAAAATAGTTGATTTTAAATCAACGATAACTCCCACATCCGGACTCCGATTCGACCAAATTTTTTTTTTTTACTTGAGTGATTTTTCAAGAGGAGCTCAGATCTATATCCATTCTTCTGAAATTTTGCACTGAAAATAGCGAAAAATTACAGGAGAGCCGCCGTCCATGAATTGTCGTCAGAAAAATTGCTTCAACATTGCTGATTTTGAATCAGCAATATCTCCCTCATCCGAACTCCAATTTGGCCGATTTTTTTTTTGAATTTGAGTATGTTTTCACAAGGAATATAGTTCTGGTCTTTTTTTTTGTAAATTTTTCACTAAATTTTTCAGATCTGATCTAAAAACTCGCCGCCCAAAAAAATTCATGGATTTTGCTGAAGATTGCTGCAAAACATTAAAACTGAAATATGTTTCAAACACTCATTCCCATGGAGGCATAACCTAGCTCTGATACCACTGATCTGGATCTTGGGGGGAGGCCCCCAAGATCTAAAAAATTGAAATAGATCTGACAATATCTGCAAAATTAGAATGCCAGAAAAAAGAGAGAACACAAAAAAAATAAAACCACAAAGAAACTTGTTTTATTAAAACAGAGAATAATTGTAGAAGCTACATTGTGGTGGACCATCTGTCCTTTTAAAAACTGAGGCTTGTTATTTATAGCCTTTTTTGAGTTACAATACCATGTGTAGATATCATAGGCCAATACCATGAGTAGATACCACTTACAATACCATGGGTAAATCCCATGTGTGGATGAATACCAAGGGTGGATACATACCATGGGTCACTTACAATACCATGGGCGAATAAATATCATGGGTGGATGAATACCATGGGTCGATGCCATTTAAAATACCATGGGTAAATTCCATGGGTGGATGGATAACATGGGTAGATGAATACCATGGGTTGATGTCATTTTCCATTCGGATCATATCTTAGGACATTCTTCCCCGCCTTCCAAAAGAGCTTTGTAGGCTTAACCATAGCTTGCCTCAGCTGGTTAACTGTGTAGAAAATGTTTCGTCTCGTGTTCACCAAATATATTAGTGAACCCACTAACTGCGACAGTAGCATCCACTACCTCTCCAAAAGTAGCATCCTCTTTCCTCCAATTTCCTAGAAGAGGAGTATCGATGGGTTTGCAGCTCTCCATTTTAAACTTACCCAGTATCTCCTTTGCATACTTGCCTTGAGACACATAAATTTCACCATCTCGCTGCCATATTTCCAATCCAAGGAAATAATGAAGGAGTCCCATGTCCTTCATTTTGAAATACCTTGCAAGATCCTACTTTCATGAGTGCATCAGTTGCTCATCACTAGTCAAAATTAGATCATCAACATAAAGAACAATGATCAATAGCTTACCTCAACCACAATCTAGTACAGGTTTTCATCTGCTTCACTTTTGGTGAAGCCCAGTCCGGTGAAATAGTTGTCTATAGGAGTGTACCAAGCACGGGGTGCTTGCTTCAACCCTGTTAGCACCCCATAATTCTGAAGGTTGAAGACAGAATCCTGGAGGGCCAACATCAAAACCACTTCGAGCCTAGGATCTATCCCTCCTAGACCCAGAGAGGGATCTCTCTGTAAGATATAGCTTTGTTTATTGGGAATTTTAGGCTAGTTATTAGTGCATGGGTGTTTGTTTGAATATTTGTGGTTGAGACAGCAGAAGAGGGCCATTGGACTATGGATTCAAATGGGTATAAACAAATTTAAATGGGTGAATAATTGAGATCATGTGTAACCAGGCAAGCTAGTCATGTCAATGGATCTTTACAGCATGTGAAATGGAAAAGGAGAAGAGATTAAGGTATAATGTGAATGCAGAGCAGACCCCATCTAAATTTTGCATTCAAATCTCAGAGGAAAACATAAATTATTGTTTCAAGACTGAGTAGGGTGCCAGATGGAAAATCCTACACAAAGCTTTCTTATCCACAGTAAAGAAAGAAAACAATATGTGAAACAAGAGGATGACAAATTACATTGAGAAAGCACTTTACCATAGATCATAACACAAGAATCTGGAAAATAGCATGGTCTTTTCATTCATCCAAAAGAGTGTTTACAACCAGATGAGCCTTTTACAATGGTCTTTCACTTCAGGCCTCCTTGATACTGTAAATGCATGCAGTATTTAACTAAAACTTAAGTCAGTCACCCTATTTACTTCAATGGTTGTCATTAAGTACATTCAAGCCGAAATTGGACAAGTGGAACCATGCAGGCTATGATAAGATAAGTGTGGCCAAGATGGTGGTTGTTTTTACTTTAGCGATCCGTTATTAATTGCAAAGTGATCAGAATTTGGCTAGAGTGATGCCGAAGAGGCAGCAAATAAAATAACACTGACATCTGGCTCTGCTTTGGAAGAAACGATTGCTGGATCATCTGATCTGATTGTTTTGTTGGCTGTCATGATGGCCATTATGTTTCTAACTGCCTTTTTCTTTACTGCGTCAGTTACTATTGCAATGGAGTTTGAAACTAAAAACCCACTGCTTCCTTTATACATGGTGTGAACATTGTTTGAATTACCGGTGATCAGAATGAAAATCCATCGTGGAATATAGTTGGAAGAGTGGGTTGATGTGGAGCAGTGGTGGTGGGATTCTATAGGTTGACGTGGAGCAGCGGATTGGTGGATGGATGTGGAGCAGCGGTGGTGGGAGTGGTATCGGAGCAGAGGTGGGAGTTGGTAGGTCGACGTGGAGCAGCGGTAGTGGGAGTAAACATGACAGAATTTGAAATGACCCTTTGAACGGTCAAACTGTGGCAGCTTTGTTTAAACAGTTGAAACCATTTTCGGAGGGGGGGATAACAGTAGTTGGTTTTAGAAAAGGGGGGTGTGAAATTCCCTGGTGCTGCCACATTAGGGTAGGGCCCAGACAGTGAAACTGCCCATTCCCCCCCCCCCCCCCCACCAACGACTATAGAGCTCGGATGCGGGCGCGAAAAGCTATACGAACCGTCGGATCGAGAGTGGAGAGGTGCAGGTAGCAAAGATTTAATGCGTCAAGATGGCGGGGTAGGGGCATATGATAAGTTACATCATATATGATAATATTTAGATGCCCGAAATTGATAACATAGGTTTATAATGATTATGGCATTCATGATATGATTTGGCGGAGTTAGAGACATAAAGTCCAGAAACTTTATATTAGTTGGGTTTTAGAACTTAGGATAGGTTCTAAAGGCTTTTCCAAAAAATTCTTTATGCGCCTTTAACTTGTACTAAGATTTCCAACCTAGGAGAAGCCATTCTTTGCCTCTTTTAACCAGCAGATCCTTCTTGGAAATAGATGACAGCCATGGAATATTATTTTCAATATAAATGAATTGAACAGACATAATCAGTCGCCTTGAGATTTTGTATATTACAGGACCCTAACAGTGGCTCTAGTTGGGGACGGCAGCTCCTTCAAGAGGTGTCAAGAACATCGTAGACTAGTGGCCTGATCCATGGGTTGATCCCAAATATGCAACTTAATCTGCTACAAAACCTATGTGGCTGAAGATCTTCACACTGATATCAAAACTATCTACAACCTAAAGTCTGGGACACACTGAAAACTAAAAAGCAACCTCAAACTAAAATTGGAAAGATGCTCAAATTACTGAGCTTATTTTCATACCTACCTACACTAGTCTAATCAAAATTTATCCCATCAAATAATAATCAGAATTCCAATGTAACCAATCAAGCAAATGAGTGCTTAACTGATTCTTGTTCACTTTTTTGAGCAAGCTAAAAAAACAAAGTGACCACTCCCATCTTAACTGCTATTGAGCATGAGTGTTCAAATTTTTCCTTAAACTTTGCAACAAACCGTTCATGGCATAGCATACTCTTTCTTTAAATGATTCTAAAAGGTCAGAAAAAGGATCCTAGAAGAATATGTGGGACTAAGGATTCAAACAACCGGTTTCATCTAGGTATACTCTTTGTTCCAATATATTATGCTCACGGTCGCTTTCAAAATGAATATCTAAACATTCTTCATGATTATCTGATATGGAATCTTCATTATATACCAATATGTTATCCTCAATCAAATCTGATATATCTTGATCGATATTGTTGAATTATGTCTGAAGGCCATCATTTTCATGAGAAAAAGTAATTTCTAGCAATAATCCTTCTTGAGAATGTAAAACAACGTCAGCATTGATATGTTCTACATTTGTTTCTTCATGAGGAACGACTTAAGTACATAAACCGGCAGTAGAACAAATAGAATTAATCTCCTGATCACATAAAAATTGAGAGCCTAGTTGCATACTTAGAATATGATTAATTTCTTGTTTAGTTAAAGGAGGAGGCAGTCTTTGTTTTCTTTGGATTGACCAATCATTGTTTTATTTCTCTTGTTAAGACTGAACATGATGATGATTGCCTTCTTTAGCCTTATACAAAGAGAAGATGAATTATCATTTGTCTCCAAAGAGAGATCTTATGGATCTACTTTCATTTACTGATTGATTTCATCTTCAACTAACTTCTCTTTCTCATCATGACAATTAACTTGAGAATGAAATCCATAAACTACTTCTAAGAGATACTCATCATTCATATCTTCTAGATCTTCATCAATACTTTCAATTTATTGTATGAAATCCTCAAAATGATCACAACAGTTTTCCACTAATGACAAATATGGGGAATATTCTTTATAATTCTCATAAAACACTTTGTGGAAGTCTTTTAAAGAAAACAAGCTACCAGGGTTTGAACCTTCATACCAGTTCCTCACTTTTCCTTATGGTGTTTCCATAAACATGTTCATGTGACAATTCTCATACCATTCAACTATCCACTTCCATGAATGTATATGAAATTTAATGAGATGTAACAAAGCATCACCAACATTCTCATCTTGAAAAATAGGAATATTTCTATGCCAATTTACTTGAGGAATTTTGTTTGGGAAGCCTGGAATGTAATCTCTGTTCATTGGAGCATATATCCTTGCAACTGGTCCCATCTTGAGCTTGTGGAGTCGCCAGTGAATCTCTATTTCTATATTTTTTTGCTAATGGAGTCACCAGGTGAATGGAATAGCCTTCTGGTGTTTGAATTATGTTCACCTTCAAAAGTCAAAACTAAAACTTGAAGTGAATTAGTGGAGATAGTTTTTCCCTAGTATGGTCGCCACTATGTTAGCGCCCCATAATTCTGAAGGCTGAAGAAAGAATCCCGAAGGGCCAACATCAAAACTACTTCGAGCCTATGATCTAGCCCTCCTAGACCCAGAGAGGGATCTCTCTGTAAGATATATATTTGTTGATTGGGAATTTTAAGCTAGCTATTAGTGCATGGGGGTTTGTCTGAAGATTTGTGGTTGAGATAGCAGAAGAGGGCCATTGGGCTATGGAGTCAAACAGGTGTAAATATATTTAAATGGGTGAATAATTGAGATCATGTGTAACCAAGAAAGCTATTCATGCCAATGGATATTTACAGCTTCTGAAATGGAAAAGGATAAGAGATTAAGGTTCAAAGTGGATGCAGAGCAAACACCATCTAAATTTTTCATTCAAATCTCAGAGGAAAACATAAATTATTGTTTCAAGACTAAGCAGGGTGCCCGATGGAAAATCCTACACAAAAATTTCTTATCCACAGTAAAGAAAGAAAATAATATGTGAAACAATAGGATGACAAATTACATTGAGAAAGAACTTCACCACAGATCATAACACAAGTATCTGGAAAACGGCATGGTTTTTTCATTCATCCAAAAGAGTGTTTACAACCAGATGAGCCTTTTACAATGGTCTTTCACTTAAAGCCTCCTTGATACTATAAATGCATGCAATATTTAACTAAAACTTAAGTCGGTTTCCCTATCTACTTCAATGATTGTCATTAAGTACATTCAAGCCGAAATTGGACAAGTGGAACCATGTAGGTGGTGATAAGATAAGTCTAGCCAAGACGGTGGTTGTTTTTACTTTAGATGTCCGTTATTAATTGCATAATCATCAAAATCTGGCTAGAGTGATGCCAAAGAGGCATAAAATAAAATAATACTGACATATGGCTCTACTTTGGTAGAAACGGTTGCTGCATGATCTGATCTGATTGTTGTGATGGCTGTCATGATGGAAATTATGTTTCTAACTACCTCTATCTTTACTACGCCAGTTATTGTGGCAGTGGAACTCGAAACATAAAACCCACTGCTTCCTTTATACATGGTGTGAACCCTGTTTTAATTACTGGTCATTAGAATGAAAATCCATCATGGAATTTGGTTGGCAGAGTGGGTTGATGTGGAACAGTGGTGGCGAGAGTTTGTAGGTTGACATGGAGCAACGGATTGGTGGATCGATGTGGAGAAGCAGTGGCGGGAGTGGTATCAGAGCAGAGGTGGGAGTTGGTAGGTGGACATGGAGCAACGATGGTGGGAGTCAACGTGACGGCATTTGAAACAGCCCTTTGAACGGTCAAACCGCGACGGCTTTGTTTGAATAGTCGAAACCGTTTTCGTAGGGGGGGGGGGATAGCGGTAGGTGGTTTGGGCAAAGGAGGGCATGAAATTACCTGGTGTTGCCACGTAAGGGTAGGGCCCAGACAGTGAAACTGCCCATTTCATACCCCCCCTCCCTCGGCGATAGAGCTAGGATGGAGAGGGGGAGCCTAAAAGCTATGCGAACCGTCGGATTAGGAGCGGAGTAAGGTAGATGAGTGGAGAGGTGCGGGTAGAGAAGGGTTAATGTGATGGGATGGCGGGGTAGGGGAATATGATAAGTTACATCATATATGATAATATTTAAATTCCTGAAATTGATAGCATAGTTTTATAATGATTATGGCATTCATGATATGATATGGCAGAGTTAGAGACATAATTTTCGGAAAATTTATATTAGTTGGTTTTTATAACTTAGGATAAGTTCTAAAGGTTTTTCCAAACAATTATTTATGCACCTTTAACTTGTACTAATATTTCCAACCTAGGAGAAGCCATTCTTTGCCTCTTTTAACTAGGAGATCCTTCTTGTAAATAGGTGACAACCATGGAAATTACAGGACCCCAACAGTAGCTCCAGTTGGGGATGGCAGCTCCTTCAGGAGGTGTCAAGAACACCGTAGACTAGTGGCATGATACATGGGCTGATCCCAACTCTGCAAGTTAATCTACAACAAAACCTCTGTGGCTGAAGATATTCACGCTGATATCAACACTCTTTGCAACTTGAAGTCTGGGACACACTAAAAACTGAAAAAGAAACCTAAAACTAAAACTGGAAATATGCTCAAAGTATTGAGCTTATTTGCATACCTACCTACCCTATTCTAATAAAAAATTATCCCATCAAGTAATAATCAAACTTACAATGTAACCAATCAAGAAAATGAGTGCTTAACTAATTCTTGTTCACTTTTTTTATCGGGTTGAAAAAAAAAAAATGACCACTCCCATATTAACTGTTGTTGAGAATGAGTGGTCAAATTTTTTCTTAAACCTTGCAACAAACCGTTCATGGCATAGCATTCTCTTTCTTTAAATGATTCTAAAAGTTCAGCAAAAGGATCCTGGAATAATACATGGTACTAAGGATTCAAATAACTAGCTGCATCTAAGTCTACTCTTTGTTCCAATCTATTATGCTCAGGGTCACTCTCAAAAAGAATATCTAAACATTCTTCGTGATTATCTGATATGGAATCTTCGTTATATACCAATATGTTATCCTCAAGAAAATCTGATATATCTTGATCGAGATTGTTTAATTTTGTCTGAAGGCCATCATTTTGATGAGAAAAAATAATTTCTAGCAATAAGCCTTCTTGAGAATGTAAAAAAACATCAGCATCGATCTATTCTAAATTTGTTTCTTCATAAGGAACGACTTCAGTACATAAATCAGCAATAGAACAAATAGAATTAATCTCTTGATCACATAAAAATTGAGAGCCTAGCTGCATACTTAGAATCTGATTAATTTCTTCTTTAGTTAAAGGAGGAGGCAGTCTTTGTTTTCTTTGGATTGAACAATCATTGTTTTCTTTCTCTTGTGAAGATTGAACATGATGATGAATACCTTATTTAGCCTTATAAAAAAGAGCAAATGAATTATCATTTGTCTCCAAAGAGAGATCTTGTGGATCTACTTTCATTTCTTGATTGATTTCATCTTCAACTAACTTATCTTGCTCATCATGACAATTAACTTGAGAATGAAATCCATAAAGTGCTTCTAAGAGATACCCATCATTCATATCTTCTAGATCTTCATCAATAATTTCAATGTATTGTATGAAATCCTCAAACTGATCACAACACTTTTCCACTAATGACAAAGATGGGGAATATTCTTTATAATGCTCATAAAACATTTTGTGGAAATATTTTAAAGAAAACAAGCTACCAAGGTTTCAACCTTCATACCAGTTCCTCGCTTTTCCTTCTAATGTTTCCATAAGCATCTTCATGTGACAGTTCTCATGCCATTCAACTTTCCACTTCCATGAATGTATGTGAAATTTAATGAGATGTAACAAAGCATCATCAACATTCTCATCTTGAAAAATAGGAAGATTTCTTCACCAATTTACCTGAGGCATTTTGTTTGGGAAGCATAGAATGTCATCCATGTTCATTGGAGCATATCTCCTTGCAATTGATCCCATCTTGAGCTTGTGGAGTTGCCAATGAATCTCTATTTCTGGATTTTTCTTTCAGTGGAGTCGCCAGGTGAATGGAACAGCCTTCTGGTGTTTGACTTATGGTCACTGTCAAAAGTCAAAACTTAAACTTGAAGTGCATTACTAGAGATAGTTTTTCCCCAGTATGGTCGCAACAATGTTAGTGCCCCGTAATTCCAAAGGTTGAAGACAGAATCTCAGAGGGCCAACATCAAAACCACTTTGAGCCTAGGATCTAGCCCTCGTAGACCCAATGAGGGATCCCTCTATAAGATATAGCTTTGTTTATTGGGAATTTTAGGCTAGCTACTAGTGCATGGGGGTTTGTTTGAAGATCTGTGGTTGAGACAGCAGAAGAGGGCCATTGGGATATGGATTCAAATAGGTGTAAACAGATTTAAATGGGTGAATAATTGAGATCATGTGTAACCAGGCAAGCTAGTCATGTCAATGGATCTTTACAGCTTTTGAAATGGAAAAGGAGAAGAGATTAAGGTTCAATGTGAATGCAGATTAAACCCCATCTGAATTCTACATTCAAATCTCGGAGGAAAACATAACTTTTTGTTTCAAGACTGAGCATGGTGCCTGATGGCAAATCCTACACAAAAATTTCTTATCCATAGTAAAGAAAGAAAACAATATGTGAAACAAGAGGATGAAAAATTACATTGGGAAACCACTTCACCACAAATCATAACACAAGAATCTGGAAAACAGCATGGTCTTTTCATTCATCCAAAAGAGTGTTTACAACCAGATGAGCCTTTTACAATGGTCTTTCACTTTAGGCCTCCTTGATACTGTAAATGCATGCAGTATTTAACTAAAACTTAAGTTGGTTTCCCTATCTACTTCAATGATTTTCATTAAGTACATTCAAGCTGAAATTGGACAAGTGGAACCATGCAGGCGGTGATAAGATAAGTTTGGCCAAGACGGTGGTTGTTTTTATTTTAGCAGTCTGTTATTAATTGCAGATTCATCAAAATCTGGCTAGAGTGACATCGAAGAGGCAGCAAATGGTTGTTGGATGATCTAATCTGATTGTTGTGTTGGTTGTCATGATGGCCATTATGTTTCTAACTGCCTCTATATTTACTGCGTCGGTTAATGTTGCAGTGGAGTTTGAAACGGAAAACCCACTACTTCCTCTATACATTTCACGAACCCTGTTTGAATTATCGGTCATCAGAATGAAAAGCCATCGTGGAATCTGGTTGGCAGAGTGGGTCGATGCGGAGCAGTGGTGGCAGGAGTATGTAGGTTGACGTGGAGCAGCGGTGGTGGGAGTGGTATTGGAGTGGAGGTGGGAGTTGGTAGGTGGATGTGGAGCAGCGGTGGCGGGAGTCTACGTGACGGCATTTGAAACGGCCCTTTGAACGGTCAAACCATGACAGCTTTTTTTAAATAGTTGAAACCATTTTCAGAGGGGGGGGATAGCAATAGGTAGCTTTAGCAAAGGGGGGTGCTAAATTCCCTAGTGCCGCCACATAAGGGTAAGGCCCAGATGGTGAAACTGCCCATTTCGGACCCCCCCCCCCGGCGATAGAGCTCAGATGGAGGGGGGGGAATCTGTGGTACGGTTGGCAGCGGAGAGATGTGGGTAGCGAAGGGTTAATGCGACAAGATGGCGGGTTAGGGGCATATGATAAGTTACATCATATATGATAATATTTAAATGCCCGAAATGGATAACATAGGTTTATAATGATTATGGCATTCATGATATGATATGGCAAAGTTAGAGACATAAATTCTAGAAACTTTATATTAGTTGGGTTTTAGATCTTAGGATAAGTTCTAAAGTCTTTTCCAAACAATTCTTTATGCGCGTTTAACTTGTACTGATATTTTCAACCTAGGAGAAGTCGTTCTTTGCCTCTTTTAACCATCAGATCCTTCTTGAAAATAGAGGACAGCCATGGAATATTGTTTTCAGTCACCTTGAGATTCTATAAATTACAGGACCCTAACAAGCCCATACAGTGTGTTTAGTTAATTTAGTGTTCCTAAATTGCTTCCATTAATTATCAACCAGGGCTTGTAACTTTGATGAAGTGTGGTGCATTATACGTGCCTAAGTGACCTTTTCCTTACTTCGTTGTATGTGATTTTGTTATTGTTTTTGGGGGTTTTGTCTTTTTAGTACTTAGTGTGCTATTCTAGGCTACTTTAGAAAAGTGAGAATGAATCTAATTAAAAAAGGGAAGAAAAGGAAGTGTTATAAAACTAAGTTAATTTCTATGAAAGAAACCAAAGTTTATTGACAAGTTTTAAGGCCTAGTTCTAAACAAAAAGATAAAGCAAGTACTTCAATAAGTAAACCTAATCCATGGATCTATAACTCAATTGAGATCTGAGAAATGAAAACAGGATATGCAATTGATAACTCAAACATTACATCGAATTTAATCATTTAGCCATTCTTGCAAATCATATTCAAATCAGTTTCTATCGGAAAGACCTTTAAAGAGATTGTTAGTTGCAATGGGATGAGGATCTTCTAAATACAACAAATTAAGTGAATAACCAACTTATCAAGTCTCATCCAAAACTGAAGTCTTCACTCCTTGGTATGGCTCTCGGACAAATCAATTATTCTCTTAATTCTTAGCAAGCAAATAATAGGAAATGAAATCTATTCAACCACTGCACTCGTAAAGCATTTATCCATTCAATATAAGATTTGGTAAATAGGAAAAATGGACTTCATCAATGCTTAATAAAACACAGTAATTGACAACTATTTTGAAATATGAAAGCAATAAACTAGGCAACCATGCATCTCAACACTTCAACTTTTATTCCAATACTGAAGACAGAGTTACCAATCTCCTTGAAAACGTTTTGGAAGGCCAATCTACACAGTTGCATCTAAACTATTGAAAATTGGAAATTAAACATGAACAGAAAAATGCTAAACAAAATTGAAGAAAATCTAACTAGAAAACATTAAAAACCTCCTTTAGTAGCAGGAGCCCTCTGCTACCAAGTTGGTCAACTCCTTAGCTCCTTAAAAATGTAATCAAAACGGGATCTGGGAACTGATCTTCTTTATTGAGATAGAGTTTTAGAAAATACAGTATTCACTGCAAATTTGAACTGTACTGCACTTTTTCTGAATTGTCTTTTTGGTCTTGTACAACCAATATTTAAAGGGAAATTACATAACGGATTATCAGATATACTTGCTACAGGTGGCTAATTCGAATTAGACTTTAAATAGGACTATTGGACTCTTGCTAATTCGAATTTAGACTTGTAATAGGATTGTTGGACTCAAATCAAGAGTCCTACTGCATTTGGATAACACAGTTTGACTCCACCTTTGACCATGAGTTTAGGCATGTTTTTCTGTTGATCTGGATTGAGTGAGTAGGATAGAATCCATGTAGGCATCATTCTCGAAACACCCATATGGCCCAATCCTCCAACTGACACCTGGAACATATTCAACCACAAAAATAGCTGTGGAACGTTTGATCAACTACAGAACATCTGTATTTTGTAGCTATACTGCACAAAATTATTAAAACAACAAAAACCATGAAAATACAATATGTTAATCAATTGCATGTATCCTTGGGACAATCCTAAACATTCTTCATTGATTGGGGCTTGTGAATTGATGAAAGAGAGGTGAAATGAGATGAGAAATTTGTAAAGAAAAGGGAAATTCTAGGGTTCAACATACCCCCACTGCAAAACTATTGCATGTCCTCATGCAATTTACCAAAATTTCAAGTTATTCTTCCTTATTGCATGTGCTCTGATACTTCAGCCAAAACATCCAGCCTTATTCTTCTGTTTCTTGAAAATGATTTCTTACAAGAAATCCTTCCCAACTGTCCCCTATGCTCCTTAGATAGAATTCAATCAATATTTTTATTAGACCATGATGATATAGAGTGGTTTCTAAAAATTGAACTCTCTTTTGAACATTGGAAGTCATTCTCTTTAAACTATTGAGTAAAAAGAAAGGTAGATTTATCTCACCCTCTTCTAGGAAATTCATTAATAGCCTGATATGGTAAACATACATAGTCCCAAACCTCCCTTCACATGTTATAATTTTTTGCAAAATTAGTAGCAGGTTTCTCCACTTACTTTTCAAAGTAGTGCTTGGAATTCCTTTTCTAAAGATTGAAACATCCATACCTGGATTTTTCAGTATCTCCTTCCAAGACTAATTATAAAATTACTTGTTCTTGAACAACCATTCTCCTTGCCTTGGGAGTCCTGTTGCCTCAGCCAAAAATGATTCTGTTATTGTAAATTTGATGTCTCCAATCTCTACTTCTGCTCCATCAAAAGATCTAGCAAATGATTTTTTAATATCCTTATGGAAGCCATAAAATTTTCTATAAAATTCAACCATTCTGCTTGCTGTAGTAGCTCCTTGAATTGTGGATATCCCTCCAAATAATTGACTCCTACCGGCTCTATTCTGACAATTAGACCCATTCTTCACCTGTGCAAAGTATCTTCCCCTTTATATTTACTTTCCTATGCTTAAAGATAAATTGGCTGCAAAGTCTGATGCTTTCCCTTTAAAATTGTCTCTCTATGTTTCGAGATAGATTAGCTGCAGAATGACACTTAACCCTCAGAATTACCTCTCTGTACTTAGAGATGTATTGGCTGCAAAGTGCAATGGAGGTGAATGGATGGAGGTAATTAAGCTATGAGGGAAAATGAAGTGGCTACAGATCTGATGGAGAATTTATGATGAACTTGTGGTGAAATAAGTGAATGATACAATCTTAAGGAGACGTGGACTAGTAGGTTATGTTTGTGATTATGACCATTAGTCATTAATCAATGTTTTAATGAGGACCATTATGGAATGTTGGATAAGGGATATGGCCAAGATATGTTAATCAATTTGAATGATAGGTTGTTTAGGAAACATATGATTATACACATTGTGTCTATTTCATGTTTTAAATTTTTGCTATTAAAATAATTTTCACAATTTACCTCAAAATTTTGACCTTGTTAATTGTTGTGCTTGATGTTGTTCCTTTGGTCCTCTTTTAGCATGTTGGTCTTCAAAACAGAATCCTTCAATTTCCTGTAATCATCATCTCTTTGTAGGTTGTACAATTGTGTCAGAACTGCTGAATAAGATGTGGCTGCAACATGCAATCTGTAAAAAGAAATGAAGTATGACTATGGAATATGGATGTGAAATGTAATGGAGTGAAAGTGGAATATGACTTGTGAAATGGAATGAAAGTGGAATGAGATGGAGTGAAAGTGGAGTGAGATGGAGTGGAATTGTAAAAGGAAATGAATTTTGCAATTTCTCTCAAATGGTACATCAGAATTCCCTGAAATTTTCTGAGGTTGTTACCAATATTATTATGCATCTTCCGACGAAAAATCTCTGCCATTGGTTGCACGGATCTCCCGAAAAATGAGAAATGGCTGTAGGTGAAAGTGGCCAATTTCTTCAAGAATACACACTAAAATTTTCTGAAATTTTCTATGTTTATTCACCCTACCTCAATGCATTTACCATAAAAATTTCAGGACCAACGGATGCATGGTTTGAAAGTTATGATAAAATCAATTTCTGCCCTGTTTCACCCTTCATTTTGCCCAATGTTGCAACAAAAAAGTACGCCACGAACTCATTTTAAGGCCAAATTGAGTGATTCCAAAGGGAAAATGTGTATTTTTACCTTCTCTACTGCCACATGCTTCCAGAATTTCATTTTGATGAAGAAAAGGTGCTGCTGTGCAAAATTACTCAAATCTGTCCTAATCTGTCCAAAATGCTGAAAAGTGAGAATCTGCCTGAAAAACCCTTCTGAAATGCCCTTAAAAATTGTTTTTTTTCAAATTCTGTCCACGACTTACTCAATTTATCATATTTTGAGAAAACCCAGAAGCTCAGAATTTTTTATTTCTACTCCAATCTCTTGCGATATTTGCGCCAAAACTGCCTTCTGGAAAAAGTTGCAAAAAGACGAAAACAGGCTGCTTCAGCAATAGCTGCAGAAACTGCCACTTTCCGCAGCTGTGGTTGAATTGACAAGAAGATGAACATGCTGCTACAAGAAACTAATAAAATGTACTGCTGCAAGTTGTTTTTGATTCCATAAAACCATTAGTCTTCATCAAAGCCAACATTCATGGTACAATTCTTACCATGCGAATAAATGTGTCGAAGTCGAGCATGAGAAGAAATCATTGGATTACCGATCAATAATGAAAATCGTTAACCAATGCGAGACAACTCACCGATAATGTAAATGAGTGTCAAGGTACCTCAGTGCATCTTGACAGGGATGAATGAATGTGTCGAAGTCGAGCCGCCTGCAAGATTTGAAAATCAAGAGACATTGTTGTATTCCCATTGTTATCAACGAGGAGGCTTGCCATTGATGAATGCAAGCTCCAAGGCACTCCAAATAATCTCTAATCTTGATCCCAGATAAAGTGTTGAGGTCGATGGGACAAGATTTGTTGGAAGGTGGACCTTAAGGAATTCCACATCATCCAACTCGAGCATAGAACCAAAAATGATTTGAAGAACCATAAAATAATGAAACCATCATGAAATTGCAGAACTTATTGTGAACTTTGCTCGCCAGTGTCCTAGTTTTCAAGCAAAACTCATGTCCAATTGTGCCAGCAAGCTGGTTTTCACAATAGGACTTATTTTTATTTTTTATTTTTTAATATCCTACTCTACTTGACAAAGAAATCTTATTCAAGTATATGAATACTTCCAATGAAACCATGTCTGTAATAAGATGATAGATAAACTCATATGCAGGTTTGAAATATACTCTTTGATATTTACTCGTATATGAGAGACCAATTTCCTTGATTGAGATGATATCAGAAGATACTAAAGAATTGAGCATTGGGATCCGATGACTCTCCTAAACCAAGATTCAGTGTAATCTTGTATTCCTTGGCATCCTGCCATTGATGTATGCAAGTGATAGATTTTGTAAACTTTTCAATATCTGGTTCCAATAACTTCTCTTTATCAACAGACATCCATGATTCTTGGACCTTATCTGAGTCTTCTTCTTCTGGTTGTTGTTCTTCAATGATAGCTGGTGAATCATTTTGTAATACCTCAAAATTGTAAGTTGATTGAGGTGTTTTATTGTTGGGGATATGAAATGGTTGTGCATGTAGTGGAGTGGGAATGGACCTTTGGGGTGCTTGTGTGGATGATAATGGAAAAGGTTGAATTGAGGTCAAATGAGGTGATATTGATGTTGTGGTGGAGGTAAATGGTATGGATAACATTGATGATTGTATTGAGGATAGAGAGGGAAAGATTGAGGATATGGTGGATTTCCTTTGTACGGCCTTTGCCAAATTTGTTGCCAAGATTGATTTTGAGGTTGGGATTGAGATGGCCAAGGTTTCCAAGGTTGGTTTTGAGGTTGGGATTGAGATGCCCAAGGTTGCCAAGGCAAGGGTGCTTTCCAATTACCTTGAGATTTTTGTGCATAACCTTGAAACTGTGCATAAGGATATTTCATCATATTGGGTTGATGAGGTTTCCATAGTCCTCTTGGAGCTACATAACAAAGTTGCTCTTGTGCTTGATTTGCTCCATTATCATTCTGGTAAACTGCCTTCAACCATGGTAATGATGGGCACTCTTCAGTAGTATGTGATCCTGCACAAATTTTACACATTTTAATGTTATCAAGTGGACATTCATGCAAAGCATGTTTCTTTCTACATTTAGGGCAAAATATAAATAAAGCAAATTTTTTCTTGTTTTTCATTCTTAGCATGTTAGTTTGTTCATTTAAATTATCAAGAATGTTTAGAAAATTGTTAGGTTCAGTTTGACTTACCAATCCTAATGCTGACTTACTTACTCTTGCCATAAATGGATCTTGAGGGGGTTTTACACACTTTGCTTTTCCTCTTGATATGTTCTTGCATAGTTCACAAATTTCTTGAAATGGTAATTGATAGACATCTCCTTTTCCCACAAGATTAATAAGATCAATCCATTCATCCTTTATAGCATTTAGTAGGAGAGTTTTTAATGCGTCTGATCCTAAATTATGCAATTTAAATCTTTTGATATTGTAAGTAAATCTCTCCACTAAATCTTCTATGCTTTCATCCTCTTTTTGGTTCATCTTAAATAATTCATTTCTAAGGTCATGGTGTATGAAATAATCTTTATATTTTTCCAAAAATACTCTTTTCATATCATCCCATGTCCTTATAGAATTTGTTCCTAAAGTCATGAACCATCTAAGAGCTCTATCCTTCAATGTTGATGGAAATAAATTCAATTTTTGAATGTGCAATGAGTAGCCATAAGATCTCCAAATTATTTCAAATTCAAAAAGAAAGGTTTCCGGGTCTTCTGATCTCATACCTTTGAAGTTAGGAAGTACAGATGGATGGATGTTCTTCATTTGAACGTTGATATCAATTTCTTGAATGGGAAATCCAAAAGGATCTACCTCATTGTCATCATCTCCATCCATTTCTTCAACCTCCTTTGTCACCTCTTCTTCTACCTGCAAAAATATGAATTCATGATGTGGATGTATGGCTCTGACTGCACCACATGGTATAGTGGGTGTGGTAAGTGATTGAAGTTTTTTTTTTTTTTTGGATGTAAGAATTAAGGTTACCTAGTTACACTTCCCCGAAAACGGCGCCAAAATGTTTAGTCAATTTAGTGTTCCTAAATTGCTTCCATTAATTATCAACCAAGGCTTGTAACTTTGATGAAGTGTGGTGCACTATATGTGCCTAAGTGACCTTTTCCTTACTTCTTTGTGTGTGTTTTTCTTATTTTTTTTGGGGGTTTTGTCTTTTTAGTACTTAGTATGCTATTCTAGGCTACTTTAGAAAAGTGAGAATGAATCTAATTAAAAAAAGGAAGAAAAGGAAGTGTTATAAAACTAAGTTAATTTCTATGAAAGAAACCAAATTTTATTGACAAGTTTTAAGGCCTTGTTCTAAAAAAAAAGATAAAGCAAGTACTTCAATAAGTAAACCTAATCCATGGATCTATAACTCAATTGAGATATAAGAAATGAAAACAGGAAATGCAATTGATAACTCAAACATTGCATTGAATCTAATCATTTAGCCATTCTTGCAAATCATATTAAGATCAGTTTCTATCAGAATGACCTTTAAAGAGATTGTTAGTTGCAATGGGATGAGGATATTCTAACTACAATCAATTAAGTGAGTAACCAACTTATCAAGTCTCATCCAATCTTGAAGCCTTCACTCCTTGGTATGGCTCTCAGAAAAATCAATTATTCTCTTAATTCTTAGCAAGAAAATAACAGGAAATGAAATCTATTCAACCACTGCACTCATAAAGCATTTAGCCCTTCAATATAAGATTTGGTAAATAGGAAAAATGGACTTCATCAATGCTTAATTAAACACAGTAATTGACAACTATTTTGAAATATGAAAGCACTAAACTAGGAAACCATGCTTCTCAACACTTCAACTTTTATTCCAATACTGAAGACAGAGTTACCAATCTCCTTGAAAACGTTTTGGAAGGCCAATCTACACAGTTGCATATAAACTATTGAAAACTGGAAATCAAACATGAACAGAAAAATGCTAAACAGAATTGAAACAAATCTAACTATAAAACATTAAAAACCTCCTTTAGCAACAGGGGCCCTCTGCTACCAAGTTGGTCAACTCCTTAGCTCCTTAAAAATGTAATCAAAACAGCATTTGGGAACTGATCTTCTTTATTGAAACAGAGCTTTATAAAATAGAGTATTCACTGCAAATCTAAATTGTACTGCACTTTTTCTGAACTGTCTTTTTGGTCTTGTACAACCAATATTTAAAGGGAAATTACATAACCGATTATGATATATACTTGCTACAGGTGGTTAATTCGAATTAGACTTGCAATAGGACTGTTGGAATCTTGCTAATTTGAATTTATACTTTTAATAGGATTGTTGGACTCAAATCAAGGGTCCTATTGCATTTGGATAACATAGTTTGTCTCCGCCTTTGACCATGAGTTTAGGCACGTTATTCTATTGATATGGATTGAGTGAGTAGGATAGAATCCATGTAGGCATCATTCTAGAAACACCCATGTGGCCCAATCCTCCAACTGACACCTGGAACATATTCAACCACAAAAATAGCTGTGGAACGCCTGATCGGCTATGGAACGTCTGTATTCTATAGCTATACTGCACAAAATTATTAAAACAGCAAAAACCATGAAAATACAATATGTTAATCAATTGCATGTATCCTTGGCACAATCCTAAACATTCTTCATTGATTTGGGCTTATGAATTGATGAAAGAAAAGTGAAATGAGATGAGAAATTTGTAAAGAAAAGGGAAATTCTAGGGTTCAACACAGTGCTCTTTTGAGTCGGCACACATGCGACTCATTATAGAAGATCTCAAAACCTTCAGGCTGCTCTACGTACACCTCTTCCTCAATGATCCCATTGAGAAACGTAGTTTTCACATCCATCTGATGAATGTGCCAGCCCATCTACGCTGAGAGTGCAAGGATGGATCTGATGGAAGAGTACCTTGCAACAGGTGCAAAATTCTCATCATAATCTATTCCCTCAATCTGTTAGAATCCCCAGGCAACAAATATAGCCTTGTATTTCTCCACACTCTCATTAGCAGCTTGCTTTACCTTGTAGATCCATCTCGATCCAACCACTGATTTGTCGAAAAATCTTGGGACAATCTCCCATGCACTGTTCTTAACAATGGATTCATACTCATCCACCATTGCATCAACCCAAGTTGGTTGTTGCACTGCTTCCTGAAAGGAAGATGGTTCAGTAATAATACATTTTCTCATAAGAGCCATGTATCAAGTAAATTAGTGAGGAGATTTTCTTTGTCTTTACTGTGAAGTAGTGGCTCCTACATTATCTGCAGCATCAAGTCTCAATCTATCAACCTCCGTGGTGTGCCTTCTTCCATTTCTGATGGATGGCTCTGCATGAGTGTTTTCCTCCACTCCATGAACCTCCTCATGTGGTTGATCCACATCTTGAGACTCGTCCTTGGGAACCAACAGTTCCTCCTCTGTATGCAAGTCTAGCTCCCTCTTAAGGGACAACTGCATGGCTTTCACCTCATCAAATTTTATATCCCGTCACACAACAGACATTCTCTTGTTTGGAAAATACACACGATAATTATGGGGTGTTTCAGTGTACCCCACAAAAATCTTGATCTCAGCTGTCGATTCCAGCTTCTTCCTGGCGTCCTTGTTCACATGCACATAAACAGATGAGCCAAAAATCTTAAAGTGTGAAACATCAGGTTTCTTACCAGTGAAAGCCTCCTCATGTGTACTCATTCCAAGTACTCTATGAGGAAAACGGTTTTGCACATGTACCGTTGTGTTGCATGCTTCTGCCCAAAGATGCATCGATAAGCCTTGATCATGCAACATCACTCGTGTTGCACCCACAATAAATATGTTCTTCCTCTCCGCGACCCCATTCTGCTGTGGGTTATGAGGCACTACGAGTTCTCTTCAAATTCCTTCTTTGCTGCAGAAGTTCTTGAATTCGTTAGAGATGTATTCTCCACCATTATTGCTCCTAAGAGCCTTCACTTGCTTCCCCGACTCTTTCTCCACCAGTGCCTTAATCTCACAGAACTTAGAGAATGTATGATTTTTCTTCTACATGAAGAAGATCCAGCACTTACGAGAAAAGTCATCAACAAATATTACATAGTATTTATGTTTTGTTGTCGAAGCAACAGGGAAAGGACCACACACGTCTATGTGAACTCTCTCAAGGATCCCCAAAGCTCAATTTTCCTTCTCATGAAAGGTGGCCTTTACATATTTTCCCATAGTACATCCCTTGCATGTGTCTGACTGCGCAAGTGTACCCCTGGGAAGACCAATAGAAATTTGTTGCTTGGCTTTCAAGGCTCCATGGTGAAGATGGCCCAATCTCATGTCCCATAATTCGCCCTCATCCCGGCTCACCACTTGATTTTCCTTGCCCATCATTGTTGCGCAACCATCTACCTCCATATTGTAGATATTCTTAACTCGAATCCCTATCCTCTTAGCTTATCCTATTGTTTTGTGTCGCAGGAATGCTTTTCATTCACTAAAAACAACATCATAGCCTCTATCCTCCAACATTGCAACTGAGACTAAATTTTTCTTCAAACATGGTACATAAATTACATATTTTAATTGAAAGGGTTTACCTGACTACCTCTGGAAGGTAATGGTACCAATCTCGGTAGCACTGTACTGCCCATCATCACCCATTTCAATATGCATCTAGAGAACTTTCTCCTCCAAGTCACTGAAAATTTCCTTTTCTCTCGTCATGTGAAAGGAAGCACCACTATCCAAATACCACACATATCCCAATGCACATGACACCATACATGCGATCAATGATAATTCAATCTCAAATTGTGAGGCAAGGGCCTCACCAACTGCAGATCCCCCAACCTTCTTGTTCTTCTTCTTTTGTGGACAGTTAGTAGCAAAATGCCCATGCTCGTGACAGTGAAAACACTTCACCTTGGACATGTCCTACTTCTTGCCATTCTTGGACTCAGATTTAGAATGGAATTTATTCCCCTTCCCCTTCCTCGCCTCGGTAGCCAAAGCAAAATCCTCTTCATCCTCATTCTTAGATGAAGATCCATATCTGGTGTTCCATCTGAAATCCTCCTGCACCAAATCCGACCATAGTCGTTCCCAATCTGGAAATTTTTCCCTTCAATCGACAGAGTCTTGATAACTATGCCAACTCTTGGGAAGTCCTAGGAGAGACAAGCTCACCCAATCATCATTAGTGACTATTATTCCAACGCTCCCCATTTCATTTTGACATTGGACAAACTTCGTTAGATATTTTGGAATGGTGTTGTCGTTTTCCATCTTGATCTTGCTGAGTTTATATTTGAGTGCCAATTTCCTATGGTCGTTGCTACTTTGGAATAGATTATTCAAAGCCTTCCACATTTCATATGGTGTGGCTTTCCCATGGAGGCTTCAGACAATGTGGTCTCGTACTCCCTCCAAAAATATCCTCCTCGCCTTTGCCACTTTCTTTTGCCATGCATCAAGATTTGCAGCATCTGCCACAGCGGGTTTAGGAACATCAATGTCAATGAATTCCTTTAAGCCATTGTCTTTTAGTACTGCCTCAATCATGTCCTTACAAGCAATATAGTTTGAGCTGCCCTCGAGTGCATTCTCCAACCTCAAGCCATTGAGAGCCATTTCGATCTTGAATCAGCTATAGCGCCAATAAATTCTTTCTGCAAATTTCAATTCTATCCAATCACAAACTCAGCTCCTCCTTCACTTCTGCAATTTCCTGTGCTATGATACCATGTATAAATTATACAACATGCATGTATATCTTGGATTCACGTGATCTAAAAATTTACTAAAGTTAAATACTGAATCTCTTCTACAAATATTTTGCGGAATTAAAAACACAATCGCTAATCACATGAACATGAAGAATAATCAAATCACACACAATACAGATAATTTCCTGGGGAAAACTTACAACTAAAAACCCCACTATCTTCTATTGTATATTCAGCATGGATCATGAAACCATTACATACAAAACTCCTCTCACAAGATCCCTCCAGTACTCAGCTAATTGTTTTACACTGTCATGAACAAAAATGACCAACACCTGGCCAATTCTCAGCCTCTAGACAACCTGCCTTGCTTGTGCAATCCCTGATGGATGCAATCCCTAAAAGAGAGGAATTATTGCCTTCCTTGACTGCAGAAGTATCATGGGCACTCCAACGGGTGTTTGGTTGCATGTGTGCAACCCAATAATCCTACAACTAATAGTCAACCTCCCTTTCACCTAGATCTCAATTGGGTCTCCACTGGATCTAACATGCATGAAACTAATAATAGTAAATCCTCAGTTGCATGTGAGATCACTGATTGTGAACTTATTAATATTTAATTCACTTGATCTCTCACTAGTGTATCTTCAGTTACAACTAGCACAACTGAGTTTAATTCCCTTAACTTAGTTAAACTGATTACACCTTGCATTAATTAATGTGCCACTGCACTTTGAACTCTGTTACAACTAGAATTACTCTGCATGCCTCACCAACTACGTCTAACTCAAAATCCACTAGCTACTAAGTTTATCACTCTCATTTAACTATTTCAAGTTTACATTGAGAATAGCTTACATTTAATTGTCCGTCTTAATTAAGGGATAACCAAAATAGACATGCACCCAAAAATAAGATTGTGGGCCCCACGCTAGTTTGGGTGCTTAATGCAACTAGGCGTGGGTGCTGAAATTTTCTTGTTGAACCTCAACAGATGACTTGTTTGACCAGCTCAGAGGAGCTAAGGTGTTTTTGAAGATCGATCTAAGACCGAGGTATCATCAACTAAGGATTAAGGAAGAGGATATCAATAAGATAGTATTTCAAACTCGATATGCGAATTCTGAGTTGGTAGTGGTACCATTTGAGTTATCTAATGCGGCAGGTGTTTTTATGTGCCTCGTGAATGGGATTTTTCAAAATTATTTAGATAATTTTGTTATTTTATTTTTGGATGATTTCCTAGTGTATTCCAAATTTGAGGAAGAGCATGTACAACATTTGAGGATGGTGTTATAGGTACTTAGAGATCATCAATTTTATGCCAAGCTAAGTAAGTGCTTATTTTATCAAAGACAAATTCATTATCTAGGTCATATCATTTCAGAGGAAGGGATAGCATTAAAGAAATCAAAGAGTGGAAAACAACCAAAAATGCGATAGAGGTGGGATCTTCCATGGGTTTAGCATGTTAATATAGAATATTTATTGAGAGATTCTTTAAAATAGCATATCCTATCACTTCTTTGCAAAGAAAACTGTGAATTTTTAATGGTCTCATAAATTTTAAAATTCCTTTCATCATTTAAAAATGTTATTAACAAGTGTACATATTTTGAAGATAGTTGATCCAAATGAAGATTTTGTTTTGTGCACAGATGCATGTAAGGAGGGGCTTGGAGGTGTTCTCATGCAAAATGGGCATGTAGTATGTTATGAATCAAGGAAGTTGAAGGAGAATGAAGGGAACTATGTCACTCATGATTTGGAGTTGGTGGTCGTTATACATGCCTTAAAAATATGGAGGAATCACCTCATGGAGAAAAGGTTTAAGCTACGAATTGACCACAATGGTTTGAAGCATTTGCTTGGACAGCTAAATTTAAATTCCAAACAAATTACATGGATGGAATTTTTGGCCAATTATGACTTTTAAATTAAGCATATAACATGTAAGTAAATTAAGGTGGTTGATGCACTCAGAAGTAGGCTGCATACAATGCACGCTCCAACCATAAGCATATGTAAATCTGATTTAAAAACCATAATTTTCAAGGCTAAAAATTCAAATTAGAAATACAGGTAAATAAAAAGAAACCTAAGCCAAAATATAGGAATTACAAAATAGGAAAATATGGAATTATTTTGTACAAAGGAAGGATTTATGTGTCAAAATCCCAAGGGGAAAAAACCAGTGTTGAAGGAGATGTATAGGGTACCTTATGTTAGGCATCCAGGGTACCATAAGACAATATCAATAATTAAGGAACAATACCTTTGGCTAGGTATGAAGAAATAAGTGGTTGATTATATATTCAGGTGTTTGCAATGCCAAAAATTTAACATTGGACATAAACACCGAGTGGGTTGTTACAACCAATACCCATTCCTAAGTGGAAATGGGAAATTATTTCTATATATTTCATCACAAATTTTCCTATAACTATGAGGAAACATGATTCCATCATGGTTGCAGTGGATAAACTCATTAAGGATGTCCACTTTATTCCACTGAATTCAAAACACAAGGCATCTCAAGTTGTATGGTGTGCCCAAGGAAGTTATTTCAGACAAATATCCCAAGTTTACATCCAACTTTTGTACAATTTTATTCGAAGGATTTGGAACTAATTTAAATTTTAGCACAGCATACCATCCATATTCAGATGGAAATCCAGAGAGAGTCAATCAAGTTATTGAATACATTTTTAGGATGGATGTGATTGACACACCATCAAAATGGGAGGAATACTTTCACTTGGCGGAGTTTTCTTATAATAATGGGTGCCATGTATCTTTGAAGATGAGCCTGTTTGAAGCCTTGTATGGCATAAAATGCAACACACCTATCAATTGGGATAATCTAGTTGATAGGGCCATTGTTGTTCCAAACATGCTCAGAGAAATGGAAGAGCGAGTAATAAAAATTAAATATAAATTGAATAATAACCAAGATAGACGAGGAAGTTATGCCGATAAGAATAGGTTAAACAGGGAAATTAAAGTTGGTGTTCATGTCTTCTTGAAATTTAAGGAAAAAATCATTAAAACTAGGTAATTATGTAAAGTTGGTAGCTAGATATTGTGGATCATTTGAGATACTAAAGAGGATTTTTTTTGGTCCATATAGGATTGCATTGCCAGCATACATGCATATTCATAATGTGTTTCATATTTCATTACTTTAAAAGTGTGTTCCTAATACTAACCATGTAATTGATTGGAATATGATTTAAGTGGAGCCCAAGGGATACTTTTAGGTCAACCATGTGTGAAGTTTGGAAAAGAAATTCAAGGTTCTCCGAAATCGATTTATCACCTTGGTAAAGGTGCAATGGACCCATTTCAGTCGTAAATATGCTACATGGGACCATGTTCAAGATGTAATGAGGGAAGAGTACCCTCATCTTTTGGGATAATATTATTGTATATATGTGTATATATAATGCACTAATGATCCAGATTGGATCACTATATTGTTTTTCATACATCACGATGCTTTCAGTGGAAAAAATGGAGGAATTATCTTATAGGATCATTTTTACTGGCAAGGCCTAGTTCGGAAAATTAAGGTTTGAAAAAAATTGGGACCGTTTTGAGGTATCAAATGGCACTTTTGGGGGTAAAAATTTCTCACTTTTTTGAAATGATTCCTATTATAAACATAGATATCATTCCAATGACACAAGAATCACCCTAATCAAAGTCTGTATGCAAAATTTATGCCAATCATAAATTTACCTTCTTGATTTTTCCACCATAATTCAAGAGGATGCCACGTCAACCCCCATTACTCATGGAAAATGGGCTAGCCACATAATCATGATGAATAAGAATCTAGAAGGGTCCATATTTTATCTTTGGTTAAGATTTGAGGGAGTCAAACCTAACCACTAATGGGTTATTGGGTTGTGTTATAACCAGGCCACTAAGAGGAAAAGTGGTTTCGTTCTTTTTAAGTGAATTTGGAGAAAAGTAGCTGAGAGGGATAGGGAGAGAGCACACACAAAGGATTTTTGCATCAAATTTGTTGTACGAACTGTATAGTGGAATATCCATGGTAGTTTATAGATCAACTGAGGACATGGCATAAATAATGGGGAGGGGAATATAACACCCTTACTCAACCCCTATATTGTAAATAACATGTATATGTGAGACTTAGGCTAGTGAGCTAGAACATATTAATTAGGTTTGTGTGCCAAGGATTTATTTTGGGGAAATTGTGCCCATGTGAATGTGTGTTTTATGTTATTGGGACAGTATACTCGTGTTCATATGTTTTTATATGTTTTGAGGCTATAAATCCCTATGTTGTAAATATGATATTATGTGCATGTTAATAAACACATTATGGCTGCAAACTGAGTTAGACGAAAAGAGTATGTGAGGCCAAGACTCCATGGGTATAAAAAAAATGGAGGCATATGATTTAATAATCATTAAATTACACATGCTTATAACTAGAGTCCATTAATTCATTTTATATAATTCCAAGTTCCATTGAAAATACATGCACATAAAAGGAAAGATGTTTGTACTATGAGGAAATTAATTGGAGGATAAAAATACCCAAGATGGAAGCAGGAACTCTGAGAGATACAGTGCTCCCTACATCCCTATTTGACCAAGTTAGATATCTTAGAGGTACATCCCAAGGGAACACAAGCGCATAGAAAGGTGTGCACTACTTGGGTGTAGGCCGATGTGGGATGTCAGCCTGTAGGTTGGAAATTTATAGGGTTTGATATGAGGGACTAGAGGGTACTTGGAGATGACAGAGTGTAGATGGAACTCTTGGAGGCATAGGACTGTGATAACATCCCTGTTTAGCTAAGTCAGAGACCCTGGAGGTAGTGGCATGGCTTGAGGGACTACAGGTGAATACAAGGGGGTGCACTACTTGGGTGTGGGTTGATGGGGGATGTGTACTGGTCATATACATATTTTTGGGTGATTTATTTCTCCATGGAGTCGAATCCCCAATTCAAGGGTGACCCATTATTGAGATAAAATGAACAACATAGTCTACAGCTAGGAGGAACGTTTAACACCTGCAACCAATTAGTGAAAATAAAAAATATAAGTGTATATTTTCTATAATTGTTTATTTTTCTCTACAATAATCCATGTATTTTGTGATTTGCATCTGAGTCATAATTTAAGGTTGATATTTATGAAAATATGTATATGTGCATGAGTTATTTCATTTAGTGTACATCTAGACATGCATATCACCATGCTTGAATTTCTTAGAAAAGGGAAATTTCGCAAAAAACATGTTGCAATGGTAACATGCACAAAAATAGGGTTCAGTTGATGATTGGAGGTGTTGTTGGAATTGAAATGAATGGAAAACCATTATAAACCTAGGTTACAAAGAGCCACATGTGTGGGTATGCCCTGTATATGTATGGAATCCACCAGCAAGTGGTTGTAATGCACCAACAGGTGGCCAAGGAATGCTACAATGTGGAACAACTTGAATACATTGCACTATTTTTTGTAGAAAAATTTGGCATGTTCATTCGTGGAGCTTGAACAATTGAAATGTTTGGACACTCATAAACTAGTCTTGTAATTAGTTGAATACGTTAATTTTTTTGGTACAATTCCTTAATTTTGTTTTATGTCCTACAATTAGAAAATTTAGTATATGGACATCCTAAATTAACCCCATTATACACATATTCAAGATAAATACCATTCTATGGCTTATGGTCTTTTGTATTTTCTGATTTTGTTGTTTATGGATAATATGATCCTTTTCTCATGTTTTATTTTGAGTAATGGAGCAATTGTACAATACATATTGTTATTTGGGTTAGTCTACACTTCTCAATTATCTCTTCAACTCTCTCTTTTTTCGAAGAAGCAGATAGAGAGTTTTATATTAAAAGAGGCAAAATCTAGAGTATGGGCCAAATACCTTAAAAAATTCATCAATATACATCAAAACTATATATTATGAGGTATAGTATACATGCAATATGAGTTTATGACATATTTTACCTATAATTCTAAATTGATGCCTACTATATATCCTGACAAAAGATTCTAAAAACAAACTATATTTGCATTAAAATGTAGAAAAAAATTGATAACACAATGGAAAGCATCAAAACAGGCTAACCTAGATTTCCAGGGGCTTCGAAATAATTTTTCCATTCATGCTAATTAAGTTTTCATTAATTGAAATGATTGATCTCAGTATGAAAATTTGGATTGTCATGGAAAATGAGAATTTATTGTTTGGTTATGATTAATTTCTAGTATTCCTTGTGCCATCCTCGATCCTTAATTTGTTAATATATTTGTTGAGGAATTTAAATTCCTTGACACATGCATGAGTTCAGCCTTATCAAATTGTTGGAGTTGGAGAATAATCCTTGCCTCTATTGAAGAGGAGGACTCTTCAGAGTGACAGAATACCTCGCAAACTCACTAAATCATAATCATTGAATTGCCAAATATCATGATTTCCAAAAAAATTTTAGAAATTTCTAGATTTAATCCTTTCCATAGTGTGAGAAACTTAACTTGGTTATTAGTTGTTGTTCCTATCCCCCATGCAAATTGTATCTATGTTTGTCCATAGTGGCCAAGAATCACCCTCGCACTCATGTTGCCCCTTAATTATCTCTTCTACTTGTCATTAACTCTGTACTCATTTGCTTAGAATATAAAATTGATGTATGATCCACTTTCATTTATGAAGCTTATGTTTCCCCCAAAATATTGATGAGATGCTAGGTTTGGCTTAAATATTTGATAATTAATGAATGATATTTTTTTTGTTCCAATGATAATAAGGTTTATTGTGCTTAAAAATTAGTTTCCTTTTGGTTCTTTATTTATTCATCAGAAAAAATCACTATATTTGTTATTTCAAGGTAGGAATCAAAAATAAATTTACTTGTGTTATATTGCACTTATGAGAATTGAAGTCACTCTTGTTGTCTTTAGTTAGTATTTTCTTTAACAGTAATGGGAATTTATATTATAAGAATTTTTTGCACTTGGGATACAATTTGTACATTAGATAGGGACATATGCATTCATACCAAGGCTGGATAAGTATGTAGACTCCTCAATCCTCTCATGGATAATGCCTAACTAGCAATAAGCTTATCTTACAAAAGCAACCTCTTTGGAAGTGAATTGTTTTTTAAATATCAACAATATCAAGAAAAACTTATAATACATTTTCATCAAACAAATTACTAAGGGACCTTGGAATTGTCCACCGTCTTGTTTTCTTACAAAGTGAGCACATTCAAATCTAGGGATGGCCCACTCTCATGACTTTCTATGTTTTCTATCAGGGACATCTAGACAGACATATCGTTAATAATTCCCCAAATCTCTTCCATTTGTTGATACAAACTGCATACCTCACCATTGTTGCATTGTGAGTGATCTATTTTCTCTGCCAAAACTTCCAACAGGGTCATTTATGTTTTCCAATTGATTGTGTTTAATGTAAAAGGTTTGAAGATTTTCTTATAATGCTTCTAGCATGAGGAAAATGTCCTCCATTGATGCCAATCTATGTGATGAAATCAATAATCTTTACCAAACTAAAGGATTTCCCGCTTGAAAGGATTCCCTTTTAAGACAGGGAGACCACACTACCAAAGAACACAATGAGTAGTATGAAACTAGAATTTCCACTATGCATAAGGCTCTCGTGACATTCGAGGATATCAAAGCTTTAAACAAGGAGCCACCAAAATATAATACAAATATATCAATGATGAACTGTGGGACTTTCTTTTGGTACTTGAGCACAAGTACCCCCACATACTCGAGACCTTCCTCAATCTATGTCGAATTTCCACAAGTACTATCTACTCCGAATTCGCTCCCATATTTTATACCTTTTCATAATTTCAATATACATTACCAATCTGACGAATCACAACCTTTTTATTGCATGAGAGGAGAAAAAACTTTGGATGATGAGAACGCCTTTATGAGGCCTTTCTTAATAGCAATAAAGGACTATTGAACCCTGAAGAGAGGTGTATAGGAAAACATTCCAACACATAAATTACCATAGTTTCATTCTAATCCATTCCTTTTATAGGCCAATTTTACTCATAGATGGGAAATTTCCCAGTTGAACATGAAATTTAAACCAAATTCATGGTGTTGTAGCCCAATTTGATCCTCTTCGAAAACTGGCTACCCTTGTGGATTTCACATCATATGAACCCATATTTTTTTTACTGCTAGCCTTGTTTTATCTATCGAGATTCATTTTCACTATCCTGCCTACCCTAATCAAAATCACTCTCCCCTAAAATCATTGAAACCTAACCCTGATAGTAAAAAAGGATAATGCTTAAAGAATAGTGAGCGACGTTATTTAAATAAAGTCAAATAACAATAAGAATGTGTGTGTGTTACACAGCAATTTTTCACTGTCCTTGTACTCTACGTTCCTTGATCCTAGAGGACCCATATAGTGACCCTTGTGTACTTTCCAAGCATGGAATACATATCCCTGAACCACATTTTGTCTGCCAAATCATCTCCCTTTACAAATTTTCTGAAAGATCCCTGTAAAAACCTAGTTTTCAAGGTCAACGCTTTCTCTTAGTGTCTGACCCACGCCGATAGCAAATATTTACACTGGAACCCGCGATGATCGGCGCTCTATCTTAATGTCAGACCCACACTAATCATGTTTTGGAAGTTTTTTTAAATATAAAGGAAGCTTCTGCGACTAGAAGCTTCGTGAGGCGGCGAGATGGAAGTTTGTTTTGAGGATATGCCCGAGGAATTCCCCTTTCGGCTTCTTGTTCCCAAGAAATAGGAACTACTCCAGAGGATAAGCTATTTTCCCATCATTTAAGGGCCCATAACCTCCTCCTCCATTGTTATATAAGAAGACCTCCTTCAGATCTACAGTCTTAGTGATGATAGAAAGGAGAAGCAATTATAACTTCAGGAGAATAGTGCAGAGTGTGATTGTTTTTGTGTGATGCGAACATAGTGAGATCTTGGACCTTTGTGTGTGAGGTTGTTGTAAAATGTGCTTGGATATGAACCTGCCGAAGGAGAGCCTCAACATCAAGGCTTGGTTGTAAACTCCCCTTGTCTTTATCATAATAAAATGCAACTGATGTTTATCTTCCACTCTTGTTTGCATCTATAATGAGATTTATATCATTCCTTGATATGTTAGATAGGTTGTAATTGTTTTATGTTTTTCATGATTTTACGCTTGTCATGGTGTCTTGACTATTTGAACAGGTAATCAGATGTTGGCAGCAGCGTGTATCGAACTTGAGGAGAACGACAGATCAAGAATATTTGATGGAAGACAAAAACATAGCATCAGAACAGGGTAGGCCATCTTCTTTGCTCTAAATTTCATTTACAATCTAGGAAGGTAGATGTTAGTATGTTCCCGTAGTTGCTAGACCCACTCTAGGGCTAGAGGGATCGTCTCTATCCGCGGAGAGGATTTACCTGGACAAAAAATTGGCGACTCCGCTGGGGAGTTTCCTTTGATTTTGTCACTCTTTGAGGTCTTATTCATTCGATGATTTTAGTCAAAAAAACATTTCCCTGTTTGTTCCTATTTTTTTCATCAATTACAATCTTTTAGTTTTTGCTTGAAGTGGTGAGTCCAGTTTTGGTTGGGAGAAATTCTTTGTTTTTTTTTCCTTTTTAGGCATTGGCACTTTTATTTTTCTGACAATCACACCGATTAGCACTAGTTTTCAGTTACAAGCTGCACCAATGGGCCATTGGCGCTAGTTTTCAGTTAGCAAGTCGCGCCAATTGGCGCTAGTTTCACCCACAAAAGTCGTGCCAATTTCAAGGTGTGTGAAAAATTAAGGTTTTTCCCTAAGTCCTTCACCAGTGTGTCTTTCCCTTCCAGTCCTTTTCTCTGTATGATTTACATGTTCTCCCTTTCAATCAAGTGGGTTTGATTGGCTTGTTGGTTTTGTTTTTTGGTTTTTTTTCCTGTTTGGACGTGCATCCTTATATCCTAGTTTTTTCTAGGACTATGCATCAATTACATGGTTGCATGCTTCATGGGACATCACCCTGCTAATTGACTCAGTCTCCTTTCTTGGTGAGCCATCTCTAGTTGATTTCCTTTTTCTTCTTGGTTGATTGAGTGTTCAAGTCTCAATTGTATTTCGAGTTCATTTGGTCCACTTGTTCGCTTGTGAGTATAGATTAAATTGTTCATTGTTCAACTGAAAAGTCTTATTTCTATGATTTCTTGATGAAAAAGGGACATCCCTTTTGCATTCATCCTTCCATAAAGGAAATTTTCGTTAATTTAGTTTTCATCTTAGAGTTTGCTTTCGTTAAAATGAATTAGATCACATTGCATTGAAAAGTCTGTTTTGAGATCCATCATTGAACTTAGATTACATTGTTTAATGATTGAAAGCTAAAAATCGCATTGAGTGCATTCTCTTTCATTAAAAGCATGCATTAAGTAGATCCTCATTTCATCGAAAAATGCATTGACTGCATTCTTATTCTTTCAAAAGGAAAAGGAAATTGTGCATAGATTACAATTGCATAGTTTTCAAAAAGAGAATTTTGCATAGATTACATTGCATAATTCGTATCGTTGAATGTTTTAGATTACTTTTCGATAGTGAAAGTCATCTACTTAGAAAAAAGTTTCATTTGCAGTATTTTGCATCATTTTTTGAGACTCTTCCCTTAACTAGATAGCATTCATTGAATTGAAATGTTTCTTTTCACATATATCTGCATATAGGAGATTGTCAGATGACATTCGATAGGGCCTTGAAACTGAGACATTGATTCAAGATCAACCATAAAATTTATTCAATCAACCTAAGGAAGCATTGGAACCTAACGCAAACATTTTTAGAGGTCTAGACTAGTGACGTGTTTTGATGTCATTAAACCTAGTAGTTGTCGTTCACCACCTAGCTTTAGATAGCACTAGTATGAACTTGTGCTCCTCGTACCATCGAGTATATAAAGGGAGACCCTCATAAGCTGCAATACTTTATCCATAGGAAACTGAGTCTGTCGCCTTGTAACCGTGATACACCGAAAACAGCATTCGGGGAGGCTACTTGCACGTACGTCAAGTCCTTGGTCATTTCTCTTTCATTTGATCACCAAGGTGTATATGGCAGTTCATGGAAACTTGGTACACCCTCTTGCTTAGATTACCTGAGTAGTCATTTTTTATCTTTACTGACTCTTTAAATTTGAAAATATCATTGAGCGCTTGTCCTTTCACGCTCGTTCAACTTGAAAGTGATAGAGTCACCTTTTTCCTGTTTCTCGACTCTTAAAATATGAAACGGCAGAGTCTTGTTTCAATGTCTTAAAATATTAACTACCTACGAAATATTCCTGGTTAAAATTATCTTCCTTAGTATTTTGTTTTAGTGTTGTTTCCGATGGCAACTTTTCCAGATTTTCCCAACCAAGCAACCCCCTCCGAAGGGAATCCTGGTCCTTTTCCTTCTTTTGGGAATGTTGGTGCTCCTTATATGGCAACACTGTCCCTACCTAGGTTAACTGTTGGGTTTCCTATTTGGTTATTCTCGACCTCTGTGGTCTCGATTATTTCGCCCTCTGTACATCCATCTCCTCCACCTGAACAACATCATGTTGATTCTAAGGTGGAACTCTCCCCTTCTTCGCCTATTTCTTCGTTCTCCTCTTCTACTTCGCCTGGTGACATTCTGGATTCTAGTAACTAGGTGGCTAAGAAGAAGAAGAAGAAGATGATGAAAAATAAGAAGCGGATAAGAGAGAGGCCAACTTTGCAGCTATTGCACATAAGACAACTTCCCTTGATAAACCATCTAACCTTCCACGGAAAGTCAAATTCCCTTGCATGTTGTGCAAAGGTGACCACTTTCTTCGAGACTGCCCTAGAATTCCCAAGGTAGTTGAAGCATGGTCCGTCAGCCGTCCACTGTTGCCTTTGGCTTCTGCAAGTCATCTTGGTGGTACATCTTCGACTAGCCATGATAAGACTCATAAGAAATAGGGTAATATTGCCAATCCCTGTAAGTTGTGTGAAGGGCATCATACCATTCACCTTTGTCCGTACATGGATCAAGCCAATAGAGTGTTGGACAACCCTACTGTTTCTGCACCCTGCCTTCCGGTTGGTTACCAGAAGCTTTCCTTGAGTCTTCCGCTAGTTGATTTGACGCTCAGTCAAGATTTATCCTTGGTCGATCTCGTTCCCTCAGAAATTCCTATTCATGAATCCATTCCCGACCAACCATTGGTCGTGGAATCAGTCGATCTAATCCTGCCTATGATTCATCAGGTCTTTTCCATCGAGAGTGGATCTCATTCCCCTCACGTTCTTCTTGTTTCTTTAGATTCCTCAGACTTGGAGAAAGATTCTCCCGTCCCTATATTTCAAGATGTTTCTCCTCCTTCTCCCATGATGGAGGTCCCAGAGGATGCTCCTCTTGCTCCCATAACACCAGGGGATGACCATCTCATTTCTATGGTACCCCCTCCAATTAGTTTGGTTCCTTCCCTCGATTGGAGTCAATTGGCGGGATACCGCCTTCCTTATTATGTGCCTTTTGAGATCACGGTACAGATATTCGATATGGTCATAACTAGCACGATTATAGATGAAGGCGCATTTGTTAGTTTTCTATCTTCAACTACTTGGAAATATTTTGGTTCTCCATCGCTTGTGCCTGTTATGCAGAATCTGTTGGCCTTTAACAGAAGAACCATTCAACCATTAGGGATCCTTCCAAAGTGGCCTATAACTTTGGGAGGGAAAAATGTCTATGTAGACGTGATGGTTGTTCCAGGCCCCTTGGATTTCAATTTACTCTTGGGGCGCGATTATGCTTATGCCATGGGTGCACTTGTCTCCTCCCTCTTTCGTGTGATATGTTTTCCACATGAAGATCGGATCATGACCATTGATCAACTTTCATTCTTTGGTCCTAACGCGACATCTGGTCCATCATCGTTCCTTCCGGTTGTATCCTCCCCGCCGTAGATTAATTACGTGGCCACGTGTTTGTTGCCTTCGTCTAGTGATAATGCTGTCAGGAACCATCTACTAGGGGCATTCGATCGCAACTTCTGAAATGTTGTCCTGCCATCATATTAGCACCTCTTGGAAGCCATGACCTCTCATTCATCATGATAAGTTGTGGTTGGAGCATAGTTCCTTGTCTTGTGTCAAGCTCCTTAAAAAATGAAACAAGACGATCGGAGTGGAGTTCCTTTCCTTGTGTCAAGCTCCTTAATAAAAGAAACAAGATGGTTAAAGCATAGTTCATTTTCTTGTGTCAAGCTCCTTAAAAAATGAAACAAGCTCATTGGAGCATAGTTCCTTTCCTTGTGTCAAGCTCCTTAAAAAATGAAACACGATATTTTAAGGATAGTTCGTCTTCTATGTCAACCTCGTTAAAAAATGAATTAGGTGATGAGGATAGTTCTTTTAATGTGTCAACCTTGTTAAAACAATGAAACATGTTCATGTCTAATTCGAGTCTTTGATAAGATCTCGTAAAATCCCAGTCGAGTCTTTCTCTTGATCTCTTAATTTTAACCTTCGCTCCATCTGCCTCTCATATGGAATGAAGCTTGGGGGGCATGTACCTCGAATTGAGTCACCATGTTGGGGGCATGCAAACATTTCAAGCATAGTTTGTTTCTATTTCAAGCTTGTGTAAAAATGAAACCTGTTTCAAGTATAATCTATCTTTGTTTCAAGCTTGTGTAAAAATGAAACCATTCTTATTTTACCTCTCGTGATTTCCATTTTATCAGCCTATTTTTCCAAATGAACCTTGGTTTTCTCATTCCATCATCCCCATCTGCTTGGCCGATCATACGCCTTCACTTGGTTGTTTTACCCATTCCTGAGGAACCGCTGCGATGAGTGGTCTTGTTAGCCGACCTCTTGACCTTTACTTGTTCTAAGTAGTTCCACCGTCATCGGAACTAGTTGCTAACCTTACTACCACTCGTTCCTCCAGGTGGATTCATATTTCAGCTCTTTTCTGACTCTTTAAACATGAAAATATTGTCGAGACTCTTATCGTTTTGAACTCATTAAATGGTTGTGAAATGATATCTACCTAGTATACGTTTACCCATTTTTTCGGGCTGGGATAGATTATTTACGAAAAAGGAATACCTTAGCCTATCGCAACTAAGAGCTTCTTTCAGATATTGTTTTCTACCTTTTCGGATCTGAGGGACTATTTACGAAAAGGGACCTGCTGGAGTTTTCTTTTCCACTTCTTTTTCAAACTCTCTAAACATGAAAAGATGTTGAGTTCTTCCTTTATCAGACTCATTAAAACTAAATGACATCAGAAATCGTCACCATGACGTACCTGATTTCCTCCTTCCTAGAGATCGTAAAATGTACTAGGATGGATTTTTCTGAAGGACAAACTTATATAAAAAGCATATTTTATCCTCTTCAAGCTTGTGTAAAAATAAAGAGGTACTTGCCATAAATGGTGGGGGGAAAAGGAAGTTATTCGTTAGTTTTGTCAGCAATATGTCACTCTTGAACATGACACTTGTATGCAGTTCATGTTGGGTTGGGATATCTTCACTTTTTCACTTTGCCTCCATGGGTTTGGGAAATCCGTTTGCCTCTCATTCGATTACCAATCTTGTCAACGTGACCTATGATCCTATTTGAGTCAAATGCTGCCAAATCCAAAGTCGTGTCGTTGATATGTTCAAGAGAAGTTCGGCTCTATAGTTTTCAACCTCCCTCTGATTCTCTGTTGGTCCTGATTCACTTTCATCATGTTCCTTTGTCTCATGTCGACGGTGTGGGAAACATGATGGCCCTACTTCGACCAGGTCACTTCCTGTCGACTTCGGCTCATTATCCAGGAAGTTGGCTAGAGACTCCCTACCGGTACCTTGGAGCCTACATGCCTTAATGGTAGGTTCTTCGCACTCGACGAGAGGTCCACATCATTGGCCTTCGATCAAGTGATTATGCGGGTGTTCGACGCCAGATCACTGTTCACATTCTGTGGATTGTACCTGTTGTGCCTTGAGAGCCATTGTCATCATTGGTGGTTTCTCTCGTGCTTGTTAACAGCTTTCATCATTGGCTGGTAATCAGGTGATTTTCTTGCATGTTCGACTTCAACTCACATATTCGTATGCTTGAATTTGTACTTATTCAGGTTGAGATGGAGCACAAGACCCTGGGTTTTGTCTGATAAGATCCAAGCTGCGAGATATTATGGTTTATCATGACTTATTGCATGACTCTTTTGATTGGATGGCTGCGACCATATCTGAGTCTATTTTTTGATCCTTAATGTCGGATGGTTACGTCCATACCTCGGATCTCAGTTCATATATGTACTCTATTATGGATGGTTGCACCCATGCCACATGTTAGTGTCAGTTTGGTCATACTTCCATCAGTGATCAAACTTACTCTTTTTCATTTGCATATTAGGATTCCCATACCATAAATTTTCATCATTCCATTAGGTCATGGATTCATTGATGGTAGTGGTCTCTCATCAGTTTTCCCTCATGTAAAACTTGTTGATTCTCCTCTCTATGGTCTTCAGTCATGATTCATAGGGTTGGTCTCATTATGTTCTAGGGTCTCATCATAGTCAAATTAATGAGTCAAGTGTCAATAAATATCAGTAAGGTCATGAGGAGGTCAAATAAACTCAAAGGCACAGTATCTGGAAAGATAAAAGAATTGTTCTATTGAGCTTGATGTAATTTTCACCTCAAAACCATGTTTTGAGGTGAAAACATGGTAATTTTCTTTTATTATCATCTTTTATGTAATTTTATGTCTTCATATGTAAAAAGTTGCACTTCAGAAGCTGTTATCTCCACAAAGCCACCACCCTGTTGTTCAAAGGTGTTTTCCACATTATTTTCAATATAAAATAACGTTCTAAGTATTTCCATCAGAAGGAGCCCAGAAATATCTTTTCGATGGTATATTATACTCCCCAAACTGACTTCTGGATTGGAAAATATGCCTAAGTGAACAAAAGTCCCCAAAAGCCTAACCTCACCCCTTTTCTCATTTATCCCTTAGACTTTGTAACTTTACCTTTTCATATAATTTCGAAATGTTTCATTGAAATCCCCTTTTCCCTGATCCGATTGCCCAATCGCATCGCAAAAATCCCTTTGACCCATTAACCTTCGATGCGATTAAGCCATCTCTGATCCCTCTGATTCGATCGCAATCGCATCGTCGCAATCCCTGCCCCCGATTCATCGCATCGCATAGTTCCGAAACGCCGATGCGATTGACTCCCGTCGATCACATCTCCACCGTCGATCCACTCTTCCAATCATACGGCTCACAAGCCATCACACCATTGCAATCGGCATTTTTCCCATGACACTTGACTCCCACTCCGCTCATCCTCCGATTTGCGATTGCGATTCCCTCCCGGTCCCACCATAAACCTTTCCGCCCCGCTTCAAACAAAAATGATTTTTTTTTCCCTTTGTAAAGGCCATAGTTTGATTATTGTAATTCTAAAACATTTCTTAAGTCTTTCAATCACATCGGCCTTTCCTCCATCGCATCGCATTATTTCATTTCCCCCAACACTTAAAACCCGCTTCCTCCTCCCCGTCGATGCGATTGATCGCATATCGCTCATCGCAATCGGAAAATCCCATTACATAATACACCCGCTCCGCTTCTCGATTGTAATTGCAACTGTCCATGGGCCCCACCTTAAATCCCTTCTGCCTTTTCAAAGAAAAAGGGTTTTTTCCTTTGTAAAGAGAAAAACTCATTTTTGTTTGTTTTAATGGGATTTATATCATCGGACATCGTTTTCCCTCGTTTATTACCCCCGCTCTATTTTATTACTCCATCGCATCGCAAATTATCATTTCAATGTGCCTACTCCTCTCCTGTTGCGATTCCCGATTGCGATTGCGATTTTCCCATGAGACTTCCACTATACACTATCACATCGCAGTTTCAAAATCGCATTGTCCCAATACACCTTCCCCCCTTTGTGATTGCGATTCACGATCACATCTTGGGACCACCATCCTTTCCTTTGCTCTTTTTCACTCAAAAGGGACTTTTCCTCATTGAAATGGTAAAAGTGGTTTTCATCGGTTTCAAAGGCATTTTCTTCAACAGTTGGTTTTTATTCAAATAGTAAAGATAGAGACAAACAGTCAAAGCCGAGAGCTAAATATAAACACAGAGATCATTATAGCACGACAACAATGATAAAAAGGAGAAATGGTTCCAATTTTGTCTTTCTTCTCCTCTGTTTGAGCAACTGGAAAGCATCCAAATGATTAGAATGTATTGTTTCCCCTTCTTTTCAGGGGAATCTGGTTGGTTTATTTGCTATGTTCGGATTTTAGTTCTTGAGCTGGTGAACTAGCTCCTTATTCTGTGGACCTACTCCCCTCAATTTCTGTCTATTTAATGTAATTTCTAAATCATTTGTAAAGGGGAATAAAGTGTGGAATAAGTTGGAAATCACTGAGGACGCTCTGCGCTCCATTTGTAACAGTTTGGCAAGGAATTAATAAAGAAATGCAGCACTGATTTTTGGGATCCCTGTGGTATGGATTTTAGCATTGTTCTTTCTTTTGTGTTCATCTGTTAATTGTTATGTTTTCCATTCATTTCATTCATATCTCTGGTTGAATGTTTTCAAGATAGATAGGTAGAATCCATTGTATAATGCTCTACCTTGGGAAATCATTCAATACTCGATGTTTTCTTCAGTTTGAAAAGGATCCATCTCCAATGCCCTTTTCATCTCCTCACCAGTCTTAAACATTCCATCATTATTTAAACTGAATTGTTAAAATCCCTGCCTACTTTTCCCCATGAAATACCCTGTATCTCTGATTTAATTCCCCAGTTTCAAACTACTGAAAATTTATTAAAAAAAAATTCCAATTATTATACCTAGCCTAAAATCAGTTTACTCTTATATTTCATTGAATATTTTTCCCGGAGAGAGCCCTCTTCTGACCTTGTAGGGCTAGCTACAAGGCTGAGCGTGGTTTGAGGTTACCTTGATTTGCCTTCTTTCAGCCTAAGGTTCAAATTAGGTGCTAACACTACATGTTCATGTATTAGAAATTTCAGTTGCATTTTTAATTGCAGGTCTTCCGAAAACGGTGTTTGGTTCGAACGCATTCTCGTAAAGCATTTCACCCCTTCCTCTCTCTCAGACCTCATGATTTAGGGGGCATCTGTTACACAGCATTTTTCCACTGTCCCTGCAATCCCCATTCCGAAAATTGGAGGCTCATTTCTGTGACCAAAATAAAGTATCATGTCTTTCAAATACCATCATTGCATCCCTTGCTATGAGAACAACATTCCTTCTGTTGACAATTTCCTGAACAGACCATCAGAAACACCTTTTTTTTCCTTGGCGCTGGTAGCCTGTTATGCCCTCACGCTGATGAGGAAGATTAACACTGAACCCCATGCCAGTTGGCGCTTTGTCTCAGTTGGCTACCTGCGCCAATCTGTTTATGGAAAAAAAAATTAAAATAGAGGTGAAGTTTCCATCTTAACAACTTCATGGGCGAGTCGTAGGGAGTGGTTCGACTGAATAACCATGGCCTTCCTCCTTTGGCCTCTTGTTTCCACCTTTTGGGGAAACCTCCCAAGGGATAAGGCCTCCATTATACCATAGTAGGGATCCTAAACTCCTCCTCTCCCTCTATAAATATAGCCATCTTCCATTGATGTGCTAGCTGAAAGGATAGATGAACTGAACATATTGTTGCAGAAATGCTGAAGAGATTTTTATTCACTTTGCTAGAAAAATATAGAACAGAAGAGACCCTTATTGAAAGAGCTTAGGCTTGTGTTTTCATCCCGTCCAAATTCGTTGACATTCAGCGAGATGCACTTCGAATGAACCCCGCTGAAAGAGGCTGCGACGTCAAGGCTTGGTTGTAACTCTTTCTTCTATTAATACATATGCATGAATATTGTCTGGTTCCCATCTTGCGTTGATGTATTTTATTTTATGCAATATGATTAACCCTCCTTGACTGGTTAGTAGTTATGAATGAGGTTTTTGTTTCGTATGTTGCTCTTTTTTGTTGATCTTCGTGCAGGTATCCAAGCATCGCTGCGAAAGGATCGTGACCCGCCAAGACAAGAATCGAGAGGCCACCACTACAACAGCTACGATAACAGCGTTGGACTCCAGGTAGGCGGATCTACCTCGTCTTTTCATTAATTAATTAGGAACCTACACTCTAGCTTGTCTCTTTGTTACTAGACCCACTCTAGGGCTAGAGGGATCGTCTCTGTCTGTAGAGAGGATTTACCTTCCTAATAGGGTGTGTGTGTGTGTTATTATATTATTTAATTGTTTCGATATTATTCATCAAATATAAACATATACACATATATGATTATGATCAAGTGATTGACACCACTAACTAGATATCATAATAATACATATCACTAAACATTATTAACAATCATAATCATAACTAGGGTGTTGATATTCAACAAGATGATGATCCTAGTGAAAATTAAGCACCTACACTAGGTGGGGCCCGCAGGTTATTTTTAGGTGATATGTCTATTTTTATAATTTGGGTCAAAGTCTATTTTTATAAATAGTATATTTATATATGGTTGAGCAAATTGAATGGATGGATGGGTGTCTAATTTTGGAATGCATGTGCGAATTTGTTTCATGGAATGCATGTCTAAAAATAGAATGCATGTTGATTATTGTTAGCCCTTAACAATAATTAGACAATAAATAATTATATATTTTCAATGAGCACTTGGAAATAGTTAACAGAAGTGGAAAATCAGTTAGCTAAGTGGATTTCGAGTTGAAGTGGTTGGTTGGTGGACCATGCAGTGGACTTCGTTGTAACAGAGTTCGATGTGTAGTTATGTGAATTTTTATTTAGTTTAACTCAGTTAAGTGAGTTAAACTCAGTTGTGCTTGTTGTAACTAAAGATACACTAGTGAGAGATCAGTGAATTAATTATTTAATTAATTCACAAGCAGTGGTCTCACATGCAACTGAAGAAATATTATTATTAACTACATGCATGTCAGTTCCAGTGGAGACCTAGTTGAGAGATAGGTGAAAGGGCCTGGTTGACTATCAGTTGTGACTATAGTGGTGCATTCAATGCATCTACATACACATTGGAGATGCCAATGAGGATTGCGTAGTCAAGGAAAGGCAAGATCAAATTCATTCAGGGATCTTCATCAGCAGGGATTGTGCAGTGGAGGCAGGCTATCAAGAGACAGTAAATTGGTGCATGTGTGAGCTAATTTTTGTATGACAGTGTGAGACGATTGTATATTGTACTGAGAGCTCTTGGAGTAGAGTTTTGTATGAGATTTTTTCATAATCCATGATATACATAAGATATGATAGTTGCGGTTTTTAGCTTTATGATTTCCTGGTAAAAACATCTGTGTTATGTGCAATTTATTTTTCTTCATGTGTTTGCAATTGGCGATTAAATTTCCGCAAAGAATTAAGTAGAAGGATTTTGTATTTAACAGTGGATATAATTGTTAGATCAGGAAAGTTCGGTAATACATCACAGTATTAGTAAAATTTCTACATGGTATCAGATCTGAGAAGATTGCAATATTTAAGCAGTAGCTGAGTTTGTTCGTGGAAACAATTCAAATTTGCTGCAAGAATTTCTTGGTACGACAGTTGAGTAAACATCGAAATGGCTTTCAATGGTTTTTGGTTAGAGTATGCACTCAAGGGAGCTCACACTAAATTGCATGGAAGGATAGGACGGAGGCGATGCTTGAAGATAATGGCTTGAAGGAATTCATCGACAGTGATGTTCCTAAGCCCACTTCGACGGATGCTGCATTACTTGACGCATGGCAAAAGAAAGTAGTGAAGATGAAAAGAATTATGTTGGAAGGTGTGAGATACCATATTGTCTCAAGCCATCATGGGAAAGCCACTACATTTTCAATGTGGCTTTGACATATCTTTTCCAAAGCAGCAGCGACCATAGGAAATTTGCGTTGAAGGATAAACTCAGAAAAATCAAAATGGAAAAGGGCGACAATATTCCTAAGTATCTCAGAAATTTTGTCCAATGTAGGGATGAGCTGGGGAGTGTGGGAATCACTGTTGTTGATGATGATTTGGTGAGCTTGGCTCTCTTGGGACTTCCTAATATTTGGCAGATTTATCAAGACTCTGTCAACGGACAGGAAAAACTGCAGGATTGGGAACGACTGTGGTCGGATCTAGTGCAGGAGGAGTTCATGCGGAACACCAGGGATGGCTCTTCATCAAAGCGTGATGATGAAGAGGATTGTGCTTTGGCTTCCAAATAAAGGAAAGGGAAGGGGAAGAAATTCAACTCAAAATCTGAGGCTAAAGGCAAGAAGCTGGATTTGTCCAAGGTGAAGTGTTTTCATTGTCACAAACATGGGAATCTCGCCACTCACTGCCCACAGAAAAAGACGAACAAGAAGGTTGTTGGAGCTGCAGCTGGTGAGGCCCTTGCCTCGCAATTTAAACTTGGTTTCTCTTTGATCGCATGCTTGGTTTCAAGCGCAATGGGATCAGTGTGGTATATTGATAGTGGTGCTTCCTTCCACATGACAGGATATAAGGAGCTTTTCAGTGACTTGGAGGAGAAAGATCTCCAAATGCATATAGAGATGGGAAACGATGCATGATACAATGCAACCAGAATTGGTACCATTACCTTTGAGAGGGAGTCAGGTAAACCATTTCTATTGAAATATGTTATGCATGTTCCAGGTCTGAAGAAAAATTTGGTCTCAGTCACGATGTTGGAGTACAGAGGTTATGACGTTGTTTTCAGCGATGGAAAAGCTTTCCTGTGACATAAAACAACGGGTCAAACCAAGATAATATGGGTTCGAGTCAAGAATCTCTACAAGCTGGAGGTAGATGGTTGTGCTGTAATGGTGGGCAAAGAAGAAGAAGTGGTGAGCCGGGATGAGGGTGAATTATGGCACAGGTGATTGGGCCATCTTCACCATGGCACCCTGAAAATATTGCAGCATATTTCTACTAGACTTCCCAAGGGTACACTTGCATAGATAGATCAGTGCAAGGGATGTACTATGGGTAATTTTGTGAAGACCACCTTTCATGAAAAGGAAAACCATGCCTCGATGATCCTGGAGAGAGTTCACACAGACATGTGTGGGCCATTCTCGATTGCTTCAACAGCAAAACACAGGTATTATGTTATTTTTTTTATGACTATTCTCATATATGTTGGATCTTCTTCATGTAGAAGAAAGATCAAACATTCTCAAAGTTATGTGAGTTTAAAGCATTGGTGGAGAAAGATTCGGGGAAGCAAGTGAAGGCTCTGCGAAGTGATAATGGTGGTGAATACATCTCGAACGAATTCAAAGACTTATGTCACAAATAAGGAAGTCGAAGAGAACTCATAGTGCCTCATAACCCACAGCAGAATGGCGTCATGGAGAGGAAGAACAAAACGATCGTGAGTGTTGCATGAGCTATGTTGCATGATGAGGGCCTACCAATGCACTTGTGGGTGGAAGCATGCGACACTGCGGTTTATGTGCAAAACTGTTGCCCTCATAGAGTACTTGGCATGAGTATGCCTGAAGAATTTTTTGCTGGTAAGAAACTAGATGTTTCTCACTTTAAGATTTTTGGCTCATATTTTTATGTTCATGTGACTAAGAACGCCAGGAAGAAGCTGGAGCCAACTGCTGAAGTTGGGATATTTGTGGGGTACACAAAAACACCCCATAATTATCGTGTGTATTTTCCGAACAGTAGAATGACTATGGTGTGACGGGATATAAAATTCAATGAGGAGAAAGCCATGAAGTTGTCGCTTGAGAGGGAGCTATACTTGCATGCAGAGGAGGAACTACTTGTTCCCAAAGATGAGTCTCTAGATGTGGATCAGCCACAGGAGGAGGTTCATGGAGTGGAGGAGTCCACTCACGCAGAGCCAAACATCAGAATTGGCAGAAGGCATACCACAGAAGCTGATAGGTTGAAGCTTGATGCGGCACAGAATGTAGGAGTCCCTATTTCACAGCGCAGATAGAGACAGTCTCCTAACCGATTCACTAGATACATGGCTCTCATGAGAAAATGTATTGTGACTGAGCCATCTTCCTTTCAGGAAGCAGTGCAGGAGCCCACATGGGTAGATGCAATGGTGGAGGAGTATGACTCCATTGTCAGAAACAGTGTTTGAGAAATTGTTCCAAGGCCAGTTGATAAATCAGTGGTAGGTTCAAGATGGATCTACAAGGTAAAGCAAGCTATTGATGGGAGTCTTGAGAAGTATAAGGCAAGATTTGTGGCTCGGGGCTTCTCATAGATCGAGGGGATTGATTATGAAGAAACATTTGCACCTGTCGCATGGTATTCTTCCATGAGAACCATCCTTGCTCTCTAAGCGCAGATGGGTTGGCACATTCATCAAAAGGATGTGAAGACTGTGTTCCTTAATGGGATCATTGAGGAAGAAGTGTATATTGAGCAGCCTGAAGTATTTGAGATCTTCAGCAGCGATTCACATGTGTGCAGACTCAAAAGAGCGTTGTATGGGCTGAAACAAGCACCCCATGTCGATCATATTCTATGAGTTGCAAGATGCTATTTTTGGATGGTTGGTCAAGTTGGAAAAATAGATGGACTTCTATTTTTAGACATTTTGGGTGGATTCTATTTTTAAACTGCCAGTCTAAAAATAGATATGTTGGATATTATTAGCTCTTAATAATATTTGGACTCTAAACATTATCTTATTCTCTTGGAGCACTGACATTCAGTTAACAAATTTTTCATATCAGCTAGCTGAAAGAATTACGCAATTCCTAGAGCTACTGGTGGCTCATGCATGGAGGACTTCAGTTAGAACTCAAGTGGCAGATTTTGGTGGAGTTGAGAAGTAGTTAGTGGAGTTGGTTTCTAGTTTAAGTACACTTGTGGAGTTAAACTCAGTTGAACTGATTGTGTCTATTTCTAACTGATTGATACTTTCAGTGGAGCTGAGTGAATTAATTAGCTAAATTAATTCACTAAATAATAACTCATTATTAAACTGGACAGAGACAACAGTGCAAAACAGATCAGTCGAAACTCAGTGGAGAGATTGGTGAAAGAGCAAGTGTGACTATAGTGTTGCATTGTTTGCACCACACATTCATTGGAGATGCCAATGAGGATTGTGTGAGAAAGGTTGGAGAAATTCAAACTCATTCAGATCCATTCTTCAGTAGGGATTGCACAGTAGAGGCAGGCTAGCAGGTGGCAAAGATCGGTGCATGGATTTGCAAGATTAGGCCTGATTAGTGTGTAGCGATTGTATTGTACTGAGAGCTTGATATGATCATCTTTGTATGAGGATTGTTACATGATCTCTATGACATATATTATATACAAATAGTTGGGGTTTTCAGCTTCAAGCTTTCCCATTAAACAACTGTGTTAATATGTGTGAATTTTTATTGTTTCATGTGTGCATTGCAATCTTGATTTAATTTCCGCAAATGATCAATGGTGGAATAGATTTTGTATTTTGCATGAAGTTAAAATAGTGTGATATCAGGAGAATATTGGACATATAACACATAAGTTATATAATTTATACATGGTATCAAAGCAGTATTGATCATTGGAGGAGATTTCAATTATTGACGCAGTTGAGTTTTGTGCTGGTGGAATTCGAATTTGCTGCAATGTTTTCCTAGTGTCGAAGTTGAGCATTCATTTAAATGTCTTTCAACGGATTGTGATTGGAGTATTCCCTTGATGGGAGCTCAAATTACATAGCATGGAAGGACAGGACGGAGGTGGTGTTGGATGATAATGGGCTGAAGGAGTTCATCGATAGCGATGTTCCTAAGCCGGGATCTAGCGATGCAGCCGCACTTGACGCATCGCAAAAGAAGGTAGAAAAGTGTCGAAGGATTCTGTTGGAAAGTGTGAAGGACCACATTGTGTCCAGCCTTCACGGGAAATCCACTCCATTCTTAATGTGGAAGGCTTTGACAGACTTGTTCCAAAGCATAAGTGACCAGAGGAAGTTGGCGCTTAAAGACAAGCTCAGAAAAATAAAAATGGAGAAAGGCGACAGTATTCCAAAATACCTCACGAAGTTTGTCCACTACAAGGATGAGTTGGGAAGTGTGGGGGTTACTGTTGATGAAGAAGACTTGGTGAGCTTGGCTCTCCTTGGGCTTCCAAAGAGTTGGCATAGCTACGAAGACTCTGTCAATGGACGGGAGAAACTGCCAGGATGGGAGCGACTTTGGTCGGATCTTGTGCAAGAGGAGATAAGGCGGGGTACAAGGGATGGATCTTCATTGAAGAATGAAGATGAAGAAAATTGCGCTTTGGCTGCCAAAGCTCGAAAAGGAAGAGGGAATAAATCTTCCAAATCCGAAGCTAAAGGAAAGAAGCATGATTTATCCAAGGTGAATTGTTTTGACTGTCACCAGCACAGGCATTTCGCCACTAATTGTCCACAGAAGAAGAAGAATAAGCAGGTTACTGGATCTGCAGCTGGAGAGGCCTTAGCCTCGCAATTTGAGCTGGATTTTTCTTTGATCACATGCTTGGTTTCAAGTGTGATTAGATCGGTGTGGTTTCTTTACAGTGGTGCGTCTTTCCATATGACTGGAGACAAATATTTGTTTAGTGATCTGGAGGAAAAGGATCTTGGAGTGCACATCAAGATGGGCGATGATGGTAGATACAGTGCGACTGGTATCAGGACCATTTCCTTTGAGAGGGAGTCCGGTAAACCTTTCATCTTGAAGGATGTCATGCATGTTCCATGATTGAAGAAGAATCTGATCTCTGTGGCGATGCTGGAAGACAAGGGTTATGATGTTGTTTTTAGCGAGGGAAAAGCTTTCCTGCGCCATAAAACAACTGGTCAAACCAGGAGGATATGGATTTGAGTTAAGAATATTTATCAATTGCAGGTAGATGGTTGCGCTGCAATGGCAGGCAAAGCAGAAGGAGTGGTGAGCCGAGATGAGGGCGAATTGTGGCACAGGAGATTAGGCCATCTTCACCATGGCGCTTTGAAAATTTTGCAGCAAATTTCTACCAGGCTTCCCAAAGGTACACTTGCGTAGTCATATCAGTGCAAGGGATGTACTTTGTGAAAATTTGTGAAGACCACTTTTCATGAGAAGGATAGTCATGCTTTGACGATCCTTGAGAGAATTCACACAGACGTGTGTGGACCTTTCTCGGTCGCTTCAACATCAAAGCACAGGTATTATGTGATATTTGTTGATGAATTTTCTCATAAGTGCTAGATCTTCTTCATGCAGAAGAAGAGCGAGACATACTCAAAGTTATATGAGTTCAAGGCACTGGTTGAGAAAGAGTCGGGAAGCAAGTGAAAGCTCTCCAGAGCGATAATGGTGGTGAATACATCTCTGGCGAATTCAAAGACTTTTGTAGCAAAGAAGGAATTCGAAGAGAACTCATAGTGCCTCATAACCCACAGCACAATTGGGTCGCTAAGAGGAAGAACAGAATGATCGTGGGTGCTGCACGGGCGATGTTGCATGATCAGGGCCTTCCCATACACTTGTGGGTTGAGGCATGCAACACTGCAGTTTATGTGCAAAACCATTGTCCTCATAGAGTACTTGGCATGAGTACACCCGAAGAGGCGTTTTCTGGTCAGAAGCCTGATATTTCTCATTTGAAGATTTTTGGCTCACCTATTTACATTCATGTGATGAAGGATGTCGGGAAGAAGCTAGATCAGATCGCAGAGGTTGGGATATTTGTGGGGTACACAGAAACACCCCACAATTATCGTGTGTATTTTCCAGACAGTCGGATGACTGTCGTGCGACGAGATATCAAATTTCATGAGGAGAAACCCATGAATTTGTCGCTTGAGAGGGAGCTACACTTGCTTGCAGATGAGAAGCTACTTGTTCCTAAAGATGAGCCTCAAGATGTGGATCAGCCACAAGAGGAGGTTCATGGAGTGGAAGAAACCACTCATGCGAGGCGCCAAACATCCAAAAGGCATAAGTACTAAGAACGAAACAGGCGAATCTTGATGCAGTGCAGAATGTAGGAGTTCCTACATCACAGCGCAGACAGAGACAGTCACCTGACCAATTTACTAGATACATGGCTCTGATGAGCAAGTGTATCGTGACGAAGCCATTCTCTTTCGAGGAAGCTATGGAGGATCCCGCATGGGTAGATGCCATGGTGGAAGAGTATGATTCGATTGTCATAAACAGTGCATGGGAGATTGTCCCAAGGTCGGAAGGGAAATCAGTGGTAGGTTCGAGATGGATCTACAAAGTGAAGCAAGTTGCTAATGAGAAGTATAAGGCAAGATTTTTTCTCACAGATCGAGGGGATCGACTATGAAGAAACCTTTGCACCTGTCACAAGGTATTCTTCCATACGGACCATCCTTGCTCTCTCAGCGCAGATGGGTTGGCACATTCATCAGATGGATGTGAAGACTGCATTCCTCAACGGAATCATTGAGGAGGAGGTGTACATTGAGCATCCTGAAGGATTCGAAATGTTCAGCAGCGAGTCACATGTGTGCAGGCTTAAAAGAGCGTTGTATGGGCTGAAACAAGCACCTCATGCTTGGTACACACGGATAGACAGTTATTTCACCGGACTTGGTTTCACCAAGAGTGAGGCAGATCCAAACCTATACCAGATTGTGGTGGAGGGTAAGCTTTTGATCATTTTGCTTTATGTAGATGATTTAATACTAACGGGTGATGAACTGTTGATACACTCATGCAAGGCAGATCTTGCAAAGGAGTTCAAGATGAAGGACTTGGGCCTCCTTCATTATTTCCTGGGATTGGAAATTTGGCAGTGGAAAGGTGAACTGTTTGTGTCTCAAGGAAAGTACGCTCGGGAGATACTGGAGAAGTTTCACATGCAAGGTTGCAAGCCTATCGACACTACTCTTCCTGGTGGTTGGAGGAAGGAGGATGCTACATCGGCAAAGGTAGTGGATGCCATTATTTATCGATAGTTGGTTGATTCGCTCATGTATTTAGTCAATACACGACCGGACATATGCTACAGCTTTCACAAGTGATGGTTAAGCCTACCAAGCTCTTTTGGAAGGCAGTCAAGCATGTCCTGAGCTATCTCAGGGGCACATCTAAGTATGGATTGTGGTACAGATAGTCGGATGAAGTGAATTTGCATGGATTCACGGATGCAGATTGGGCAGGAAACCTAACGGACAGAAAGAGCACATCCAGAGGGATTTTCAGTATTGGATCTACAGCAGTTTCTTGGTATAGCAGGAAACAAAAATCTGTGGCACTCAGTTCAGTGGAGGCCAAGTACATGGCAGCAAGTTTGGCTGCATGCGAGGCTATATGGATGAGGAAGATCATGGTCTGTTTGTTCGGTTCTCATTTAGATCCTACTGTGATATATTGTGATAATCAGAGTTGCATTAAACTCTTGGTTAATCCAGTATTTCATGATAGATCTAAACATATTGACATCCGGTACCATCATATTAGATATTGTGTGCAGTGGAGGATCATGTTGCTTTCCTACATTCCTACGGAAGATCAAGATGCAGATATTTTGACGAAGGCGTTCACCAGGAGCAAATTCGAATACCATAGAGACAGGATCGGGGTGGTAGGGCAATTCTTTATCTTGTTGAGAGGGAGTGTTTGAAATTCAACGAAGATGATGGGCTTATTAAAAAAGTCGCCTTCCTTAAGTGGGCACATGGTATTTTTTTTTTTGGCGCAAAGTCTATTTTTGCAGACTATGTCTTATTTTAGAGAGATATGGAGAGTCATATTCTATGAGTTGCGAGGATGCTATTTGTGGATGGTTGGTCAAGTTGGAAAAATAGATGGACTTCTATTTTTTTAGACATTTTGGTAAGTCTGTTTTGAAATTTATGGGTCTAAAAATAGATATGTCGAATATTATTAGCTCTTAATAATATTTGGACTCTAAACATTATCTTATTCTCTTGGAGCACTGACATTCAGTTAACAGATTTTTCAGATCAGCTAGCTGAAGGAATTACACAATTCCTAGAGCTACTGGTGGTTCATGCATGGAGGACTTCAGTTAGAACTCAAGTGGCAGAATTTGGTGGAGTTGGAGAAGTAGTTGGTGGAGTTCGTTTCTAGATTAACTACACTTGTGGAGTTAAACTCAGTTGAACTGATTGTGTCTATTTCTAACTAATTGATACTTTCAGTGGAGTTGAGTGAATTAATTAGTTAAATTAATTCACTAAATAATAACTCATTATTTAACTGGACAGAGACAACAGTTAACTACAGTGCAGAACAGATTAGTGGAGACTCAGTGGAGAGATTGGTGAAAGAGAAAGTGTGACTATCAGTTGTGACTATAGTGTTGCATTGTTTGCACCACACATTCATTGGATATGCCAATGAGGATTGCATGAGAAATGCTGGAGCAATTCAAACTCATTCAGAGCCATTCTTCAGTAGGGATTGCACAGTAGAGGCAGGCTAGCAGGTGGAAAAGGTCGGTGCATGGATTTGCAAGATAAGGCCTGATTAGTGTGTAGCGATTGTATTGTACTGAGAGCTTGATATGAACAGCTTTGTATGAGGATTTTTACATGATCTCTATGACATATATTATATACAGATAGTTGGGGTTTTCAGCTTCAGGATTTCCCGTTAAACAACTTTGTTAATGTGTGTGAATTTTTATTGTTTCATGTGTGCATTGCAATCTTGATTTAATTTCCACAAATGATCAATGGTGGAATAGATTATGTATTTTGCATGAAGTTAAAATAGTGTGAGATCAGGAAAATCTTGGACATATAACACATAAGTTATATAATTTCTACATTTTTAGTTTTATGCTTTCCCAGTAAAAATATATGTGTTATGTGCAATTGATTTTTCTTCATGTGTTTGCAATTGGTGATTAAATTTCCACAAAGAATTAAGTAGAATGATTTTGTATTTAATAGTGGATATAATATTTAGATCATGAGAGTCTGGTAATACATCATAGTATTAATCAAATTTCTACATAGGGGAGGCCAAAGCAGGAGGGGCCGTTATAAGCCCCGATGAAAAAATTGTGACCAAATATGTTTGTGAATTAAGAACTACAACCAACAATTCAACTGAGTTCCTTAGTATTTGGAAAGGTCTGGAGATATCCATTGCAAGAAAAATACACAATATTGTGGTCTTCAAAGATTCATTGATCATTATTAGACAATTGTCTCAAGCCATAGAATGGATTAGCTCGCTTCCTCTTCCTATAACCCAAAGATTTATCAGTGTTTCTCGCAATTTGAAAATATTGAATTTTACCACATTCTTAAGCATTTTAATGTGGAAGAAAATGAATTAGCTAAAAAAGTCCCAAACCTTAGGAAAGGGATAATTGTTATGGATAATCATGAGTGTTACTCTCCTATCCCTTAACTTGAATATGATAGTGTTGGAAATACTGAGAGGGGGGGGTGAATCAGTATTCCTTTCTATTAGAGCATTAGTTAATCTTCAATTATTATCAATGTTTGTACAATGATAGCAGCAAACAAGAGGAACACAAATGCACATAGTTTTTAAGGTGGAAACCCACTCCGAAACAAAAACCACCTAATGCTTTTCTAATAAATCTTTAATATTCAACTCCAATTGAAAATAAAGCTCCAACTTCCTAGAATCTAGAAAAGCATTCTTCTCCAGCTCCCACTGGATGGACGCTCCAACGCCCAAGATTCTTCAGTGGTCAACTGAACGGATGCCTCAACACCCAATGAGCTACAACTCACCCTAGCACCACCCTACCACCCTATAGAAGAATAAAAGAAGAATAGACTCCCGTACCAGGAAAAATGGTCCACTTTGCAATGATATAGAATGATGCAGAAGAAGAAGATATACTAGACCATAACCCCAAATTTGACACAACCACCTAATGATGATCTTAGACCTCCCAACACTGCCTCTTCAACCCTTGGCAGATAGACACTAATACAATTTGTACAATAATGTATTTACAATGACTAAGTACAATGATACCTTTACAATGATTGTATGCAGTGCTGCCCACTTAAAGACTTCATGTGATGAACTTCTTGCTGCTATTATGCACCTTGGTTGCTGCTCTCGTCATGCTACCCTCTGCTGCACCTTTCTTTTCTTTTTTGCCGTAGAAAGTTTGGTCCTTTGCAATCCTTGACAACACCTGATCTAGCTTTTTCTTGCCTTCTAGGAGCTCGATATTGAATCTGGTTTATCTCTGTTGTTTCATATCCTCAATATTTGATTTTCGGTCCTGTATTAGTCCTCTAAGTCGTATTTCCAATGCCATAGGTCTGACCCAATTTGGATTCTTCAAGAGAGATTTATACCCAATTTCTCACAATGCCCTAATTATGGAATGTTTCAGCAGAGCACACTTGTACGGTGTGCCACGTGTCACTGTTTTCTTCATTTGGCTCTAAAATTGATAGATCGAAAACTACATAATGTGCACTATCTGTCACTTTTTACGGAATTCCAATCCGATGCTCAGAGAGATAGTTATGACAATTTTACCAAGGTCACTTCTTTGTGATGAATTTCAGGAGCCTGCAAAAACCTTGACTTACACATATCATATCTCTAAAACTAGTGCGTACCTTGATCTGAAATTTCTACTACAACTTTCTCGGGATTTCGGCTTCGCCTCATAAAAATTTCAGCTTTTGAACCTTCGTAGAAAAATAGTTAGAGCGAAAATTCCAAGATGACCTGTTTCAGATGGCGAAATCCCTTGCCTAAGGAGGAAATGAAGATCACAATTTATATGAATGCTTAAGTTGACAGGGGCTTCAAAAAGTGAACGTGGGAGGGATTTTAGGAGCTTAAAAAATATTAATTATGACTTTTCAATGACCCATGCCCCAACCCCATGGGGTTTTAGCCCACTAACTGGGGGTACAAACTTCAAACATGAATATGTCTCAAACCGTGAAGAATTACATGGCGTGCCATATATCAACGGAAACATATCGACAAGTAGAAACCATCAAAATCATTATTGACCCAGAATATGTTAATTTGGTAGGTCAAAATTCCCATTCAATATTGGGTTAGCCCCTGGTGCTACTTGGGTTGACATCAATGACAACCGCTGATCAACAGATAGTTAATTTTTCCAAGAAGTGAGACACAATTATGTATATGGGATACAAAGTTATGATATGGTCATTGGATCAACAAAGGCATGGTGTCACGTGGATCTCCATTTATTAAGGGATGGGCACGTGGGTCTTCACCGATCCTCTGCCTTGTAAAATGTTCAATCTCACAAGTATTGATCTCTGGGAAGCTTATTAATTTCCTATTTGATGCTATTAATTTGAACTTAAATTTGAAGGGTCATCTAAGCCTTTCGAGATAGTGGAGTCTAATCTATTTATATCTCTCTAGTTTGACTCTTCTCAACTCTAATAAGGAACGCTCTAGATGGAAATTTGTATTACAGAAGCCATCTAAGGCCTTTTCAATTCCTTGTTCAATCAATCTTTGCGACATGGATATTGAATTATGGTGGCAGTTTGGCTCATGCGTCATCAGAGTTCCCATCTATATCTTGCCCTCCCAGTGTTTGAATATGGCAAAGGTGTATAAGGTTTTTGTTGGTATATTCATTCTTCCTCTCCTTTGCACTAAAAAAGGTAGTTGTATGTATTATGCACTTTGTGATGGCTAGCTCCCCTGCTTCCATTCCTAATGATAGTTCTGAGGCTAGTATGGTATTATACAAGTTGTTGGATGCCTCTCATGCCATGCTTGTCTCCATTTCAAAATTGGAGGACATGGATGAGTGTCAACTTATGTCATTCTAGTTGTTCCACAAAGCCAAATTGCTTCGTCAGCAAGCAGATATGGAGTTGATTGTGGACAACATCTATGAATATATTTGCGTCATTAGTGAAAGGATTGAGGCTCTCGAGGTTGTGGTAAATGGCGTTGCGCCAAGGACTGCGGGTGCTGAAGGTTCCAACGTCTCTACTGGAGGAAAGAAGGCTCGACGTTACATGGATGATAGCTCTAAGGGGGGAAATTAAACCAAACCTATTATTTGGCCCTTTTGCTTAAATATGTTCATATTTTGATATGTTTCCATGTAAATATTGTTATATTCTAGGTCGATTTTGTAAGGTTATAGTGTCAACATCTTTAGGCTAATTTGGTACACTAGTTCAAGAATCTGTAGAAATTTTAAAATTCTTCAGGAACTGTAAAAAAATTGTAACGAAAAGCTATGTAAGGGTATTGGTCCTATTCCAGCTTCATTAATATAAAATCCCTAACCGTTCTGTTTAAAAAAAACAATCATAATCATGACTATGGTGTCCACAAAAAGGGGAAAAAGTGTCCACAAAAAGCAGAATATATCAACGATGCATTATAATAAGGATAATTTAAAGATGATTATGTTAACACATATTCTTGACTAATACATGTATTTCAATGTTAACACATATTCTTTAACTAATACATGTATTACATATGTTAAAACATAACAACATAATCTTACCCAAATAAATATTGATAAAAATCAGATCTTATTAACCAATTTTATGCTCCTACCTAACTTAATAAAAGACAAGCAAATAAATGATTAATGTGAAGACAATTTCACATCACCATATAAATTTCAAAAATCATTTATTTGAAACTAATTAACATTTATAAAATATTTCAAACAAAATGTAAGATTTACATGTATTCATAATATTAAAGACCAAAGTTTAAAGACTATTTGAAAAATAATATAATTTTAATTTTATGTAAAGAAAATTAAAAAATTAAAAAACAAAACAAAACATTATAAAATCAAACTCCGTTCTTATTCTTACGTGTAATTGTACGTTTGTGTGAAATGGAAACATTCAATTCGATATATATATATATATATACCTCCAACCACACACAACTATTCAATTGGTTGAATAAAGACATAATTTCTCTAATTTTGAAATGATTAAATTTAACTCAATATTTCTCTACTTAAATATATCGACGAGACGGTGACCTCAGAAAAGGTTCAAACTAACATTTTATACAGTGAAACCTTATTAAAATGCACTTGAAACAATACAAATCATATTAGCTTTAAACAAAAGCTAAAGATTAAAATAAAAAGCATTTCATTAAATCCTTAAAAGAATGCATAAGGTCCCATTTCCTTCATAGGTATGGATGTCATTGGGTCAAAACATGGAATTAACTCACCATCCATGAATTTTGTTTTGTTGGATCCCATCGAATCCCAATCGAAATTTTATTTGTCCTCGCCATTTGATGGGCATGGGCATGATATTGTGAGTATGTTATTAAAACCTTATAAGATTAATGTGCATCATCCTACCACATATCTATAAACGTATTTCCACTCCAATGTAATTATATCCATTGTCCATTATAATTGCTTCTAAACCTTAAAAGCCTTCTTCTGCCGAACTCAATATAACTTGTTTATTAATAAATTTATGTAAGTAACATTGTTCAGGGGAGAATTCATTTTATGTTTTAGAAATTAGAGAAATTAAATTGACTGACATGTGAGTGTATTCGAGACGGTTATTACAAAATATTTTACCAAGATAAATTACAAAAACAATATCATATATAAGGTAACATGTGAGTGTAATCTAGACGGTTATTACGTACAAATTTATTTGAAAATATATGTTACCAAGATAAATTACAAAAACGATATCATATGTAAGGTACGTAAATAGCGGGGAGAGATTGATAAGTTAATAACATATATTTATTAGTTTTATTCGTAAACCATTGTGTGATTTATATATATATATATATGATGGGAAAATAAATTCGAAAGGGATTAAAGATTTGACCATAAATAATTTAACAAAAAGAGATTATGTATTTTATTAAACTATGTAGATTTAAGGAAAAATCATTAATGTGATTAAAATTAATATTAAAGTTTTAGTTATGAGAAGTTATAGAAACGAACTAAAAAAAACCAACTTCTGAGAAGATAAAAAGTTTTTATGTACAAGAAACGAGATTGTGCTGAGGAAATGTTGTGGAGCCAAACTTTAATGGAGTATATCGAGATTAGGTTACAATATTGTTTCCATTATACAAATTCTTTTCAGGGTGCTTTTTTATTATAAACTCTTTTTCTGTATCCAAAAAAATCTTATTTCTATCTAATTTTATATTTTTGTAATAAAGAGTTACAGTCATGAGTAATTTTAACATTGACATGAGCTTCATTACTTTTTACTTAGCTCCATTACTTTTTACTGGCTGAAAACCTTGAACATCCTTTAATAAATTAGATTTTTAAGAATTCACTTTTTTTCTCAATTTTTTACAAGTATGATATATATTATCACTCATGTGTCGTGAAGATTGTAGTTTTTAAATAATGAATATTATAATAATTTTATGATTTAGGGTTTTGACAAATTTTTTATTTTACTATTTTTATATGAGAAATGGTATATAATATAGTTTATTAACCTTAAATAATTTGTTTTTTTTAATAATTTATGTTATAAAAATATGCATTTATTGTGAACCATTAAGATTCATGGTCTATTTATGGTTTTCATGCATGCTTGTGGTCTCTTCATGCAACTTAATGTGATTTCATCTTATTTGTACTAAGGAAAATACACGTTATTACTTGGTATCTAGTATGTTTTCTTTCTATTAAATACTAAGGCTAATACATGCTATTACTTATGAGATTGATCAGGCAAATACATGTCGTTACTTAGTATCTAATGTGTTCTAATGTGTTTTCTTCTTATTGAACACTAAGGAAAATATATATTATTACTCGGTTTTTAGTACATTCATGCTCCTTTGTGCTAGCAAATGCTCATGATATTTGTTAGACACAATTTTCCTCTAAATATTTCATTCACTAACTTGTGAGTATATGTGTGGCAGGAATAAAGGCACTTATGATGGCAGGCCTTGATTCTCCAACCTATTTTCTACTATAGAAAATCTATTAATACTAAATACAAGGAATACCCCTTGTGGATGGAAAATTCCACTCTCCATCCTAAAGCAGGAGGATCTTTATATCCTTGTTGAATGTCTTTCTAAATTATTCTTTGTCATTGGGACAATTTGGAAACCAACACATAGGTAAGGCAATCAAAACATACCTGAAATATGGTTTTTCTTTCATATCATGGGTAGAGGACGAACACAGAATATGTCACACTCCACAAAAATGCCCTTCCTATAAACAAATGTAGATTGTCATCCACTGCTAAAGTATCACAGAGCAAGTTCAGTGTCCAAATTTGTTTGTGCCCAAAACAAGATATCATATCCCAAAGGGTGATTCCACCAAGGAAAGCTCGCTTTTATGTCTCCTTTGCTCTTAATTTTTCCTGCAAAGATTGTCTTGAGACATCTCTTATAGATGTGTTATTCCACCCATGGAAATCCATCATGGATGGTCGCCACTCTCAAGTGTTAAACTCAATCCTCTTCAGGTTATATCATAATTTAATCCTTCATCCCTTTGTCATACATGGGAACATAAATCTCCACAACAAACTACACCACATTTATAATGAATACCTATGGAGTTTACATGATTTCATCCAAAATACTCTTAAGAGGGGCGACGACATATGAAACGACCCTCCTCCTCGGCCTTGCCACTTTGATTATTAAAATCTTAAATTCCATAAACTATTAGAGAATTTGGTTATATATTGGAGTCCCATTCACCATGAGGACACCACCTCTAACTAAGTTCCTTCATTTTCCATGTTATCATATCCAGTATTGTTGCTTCTAAGAATATGAAAAAACCAAACCATAGAGAAGGATTGAACGATAGCCCTATTTCTTTCAATTATATTTCTTAATTTCATCTCTTTTGGCAAGGTATTTTTCACCATTTTTTGAATGATTAATTGTGAGTCTCACGTGACTTGAAGGAGATTGATCAAAGTGGATTTGGACAAAAGAATTCCTTGAAGTAGTCCTTATGGCTCGACATGATTCTTGGTCATGGGTCCTAGTCCCCAAGAGTATTTTGTTTCCTTTTTTATCAATGTTTAGTAATACCACTCTTGCTTCTACCAACCCTAAATTCCTCGTATGCACCATCAAAGTGTAGAGCATAGGAAAACTTGTATGTCCTCAATGTCTAAAAGTCCTCAACCATCCTCAAATTTCATGGTTCCTCTTCCATTTTTCCTTTTCCTTTTGGTTCATCCTTATTACAAGTTTGTGTAAACCAAACTTTCTCCTGGGGATCTAGGCATTGGTCCAATTGAGTGGGGTGATGGGATTTCTCCCAAAACTCTACGCAAAGGGACAACACTCTCATGGTAACTGAGCATGAATGGAGTTTCTTTTATTTTGAAAAATACTATTATTTCACGCAATGCATACTTTCAAGCATAAGAACTTAGGAATGGTTGGACAAAGATCCTTAAAGAACTTCTTCCTAGTAAATTTGTTTGCATAACATTATTTCCATGAGAAAAAAGAAAGTGTGATACTTGATATGGCCAAAAAAGTATGTCATTGAGGCGTCCCAAGGCATTTTACCAAACTTCATGTTTAAAACGGCAAGAAAAAAAGAGGTAAGAAAACAATTCTTCTTGTATGAAGCAGGCATGGCAATGAGACAGCCAATTTATGCCCTTTTTTATATTTCCAATTGCTAATAACTTGTATGCTAACATACAGTTGAAAGAATTTATCTTTGGTGGACAATTGGGTTTCCAAACAATTGACCATATTCGACTTTTAGGAGGAGGGTCGTAGGGAAAAAAAAAAGAGGAATAACCTTCATTAAGAAAATAATGCTTTTCCATCCTCTTGTATCTTTTGCCTCCCTACTTTTTTGGTGTATAGCCTGAAAATAATTATTTAAATTTTAGATCCTACCTTCTAAGTGATATGGGATTGTGTCAGGGTTTGGTAGGATCACACAACCGAGAGAAGTGGTGGTGTCTAAAAACACCATTGCTTGGGATCCCAATGGCCAAGAGGAAAAATATACCTAGAGTCTTTCTACGTTTAAATAAGTTATATTTTACATGAATTCCATGGGTTCTCATAAACCTATAGCTCAAAAATCATTAGTAATTTGACCAAGCCAAGTTTACCTGAACTACAATAACAATCCCCCCCCCCACTTTAATTTGACCTAGGGAGATTAAACTAGTCCCAATAACTCTATCAAAGTCCATATAAAAAGGTTACCATCTACAAATGTACATGGGTAACTAATTCTTGTATCTGGCACTTATATAGGACACCTTTTCACGTACATGGTTCATCAACCATCTCACATTGTCACATTCCACCCCTCATCCTAGGATACCAGTACGTCACCAATGCAAAAAGAGTTTAAAAAATAATAATAATAATAAAAATAAAATAAAATAATGAGTTCCATAACCAAACTACAAAACCATGGGAAAAACCACAGTGTGCCACAAGACCACTTTTAGCAAAATTGTGGGCCAAAACTGCCAAAATTTGATTCAAAAAACCACCCAAAAAAAAATTCTCAAGGCTTTTCCCCACCCCCCTAAGACTGGCCTTTATTCAAGGTGCATATAATTCATGAAAAGAATATAACACATAGCCAAAAATTACTAGCTTATTCTCGCATTGATACGTCTAATAAGGATGATTTATTATAAGACACCATCCATTCACTCAATGATACCAGATCTTGATTCCTCTCGAGGGATCAATGGCTTAATATTCAATTAGACCACATATGTATATCCTTTTCATACTTAGATGTCCAAGAAATATGATCTTTTATAAATCCAATTGAGGTTGAAAAGAGTTTCCAAATAGAAGAGCTTCCTTGGGTGGTCTTTGGGGATTCCAATTAGTTTGTTATTTCACCGAATAAGTATTTACACCTTATGGACTTTGTCCACCAATCTGATTTCTTAGTTATGAACCTACAAACCAATTTATCTCCTAGGGATATACTCATGAGGGTAGGTTCTTTGATTTGTAAACCAACATGGACTTTCAGAGCCCTGATATTTTCCTATTTATTTGGATGACATTTATTTTTATCTAACTTTCCCCCTTCCTAAATAATTTCCTAATGGATTTAGCTATTTCGCTGAGAATTCCAACAGGGGCTACGAGAGGAGTGAATTTATACAATAGGAGGGTAGAGAGAATTAATTTTACTATGACTAATCTACCTTCCAGGTTATGACAAATTTCTTCCCATTTATTGACCTTTTCCTTGAATTTGGAAAGTATTCCTTCACATACTTGAGAGTAGTGGGATTTGAGACATATTGTGATGCCAACATACCTAAAATATTTCTAGGAAATTGTTGAGGGGAAGCCCAATACACGGGCCAGCTATGTTTGTAGAAGATTTCTAATACTCTAAGAATAGATCTGATATCTTCTTTTGTTTATTTTCCTTGTTGAAGCTAACATAAAAAATTCCAAAACAATCTTGAACCTTTTAGCAATAATGATTGAAAATCCTCCTAGAAAAAGTATGTCGTATGTAAATTGTGAGTAGTTTATGCTTTTATTTCATCTCATGTATCTTATGCCAAGAATATTTTCCCTTCTTCTCTCATACTCCAGTCACCCACTAAGGGAATCTACCATGAGAATGTAGAGAAAAGCGGAGAGCGGACAACCTTGACACAAACCTCTAGAATCCCTAAAAAAACCAAAGGATCTTCCATTAACAAGAGGCGATATCCATGGGTTGGAAATGCAAAGAGAAATGCAATCAATGAGGCTAATTTCAAAGCCAAATTTCCTCAATACCTTAAGAATAAATTCATGGAAAAATTTGTTGAAGGTGTTTCCCATATTTGGTTTAATTATCATATCTTTGTTTCCTCTTCTACAGTTGGAATGCATTTCCTTTTGTGCCAACGCTATGTTATCTATTATTTTTCTTTGAAAAACAAACCCTCCTTGATTTTCTGAAATATGTATGGGGAGAAGAGGCTTCAATTTGTTGGCCAATATATTGGATATGATCTTATAAGAAACATTACATAAGGAAATCAATCTAAATATAGCAAATGAGGAGGGATTGACCTCTTTGGGGGCCAAAGAAAGAAATGAATATTTGATTCCACATCTGATGCAATTGTGCTTTAATGTGTAGTCTATCATTTGGATCAATTCAAATTTGATGATGTCCTAGAAAAACTAATCAAAATGGGTAGAGAACCCATCTAGCCCCAAATATTTATCTGGTCTTAAAGAGAAGACTGCCCTCTTTATCTCATCTTCGTAAATTTCCCTCAATGAGCCTATTTTATACTTAATAGAAACGATGGATAGAAGCAAATCAAGCAAGTAGGATGTTGTTATCACCTTGGGGGATTTTAGATCCATAAATAGATCACTATAATGCCAAATTTCCTCCTCTTTTATTTTGGATAAATAACTAATAATAAATCAATCTACAATGATGATGCTTATAATGTTTTTCCAAAGGAATTATTTTACTTGGTTGTGATTTGTTTTTAAGTTTTGATCTCATGCTAATAACCAAAGACTAGGGTGGCTAGGGTATAAAAGATATGTCCACCTTCGCATCTGCGCTTGCTGCAAGACAGGTTTGGCACCTTATCACTGGCCATAGTCTATGGAAGGAGGTAATTGTTGCAAAATATATTGCCCCACAGAATACACTGGATTGGATCCGTGGAAATATCCAGAACAGGCCGGACTCATCCATTATTTGGAAGGCCATTACCAAGTCGGCTCATCTGATCCAACAAGGACTATCACGGCAAATTGGCGCGGGTAATTTGGTTATAGTGGGGATAGACTCATGGTCGGGCAGCGATAGACTCTTTAAATTGCCGTAATTTATTATCAATCACTTGGCTCAAGTTGGAATTAAGTATCTATTGTAGGTGGTTGATCGTAGAAGGACTAATTGGCTTGGTCAGGGTTGGTTATCGGCTGGAGCACTCGGGATACCACTTGAAGGTCACCCTGACTAGAAAATATATACCAGAGCACTTCAAGCCTTTCATATATGACTTATGGATCAAGATGACGAATTATTATGGGCACTTTCACCAAGTGGAAAATACACCCCTAAGATCGGATATATCACACTAAGTGCGCCCAAGGAACCTTCTGAAAAATATTGGTGGTAGCATTCTATCTGGACACTAAGGGCGCCACACAAGACTAGATTGCTTATGTGGTGTATTCACCAAAACTGCATTCCGACCATGGAAAACATCAAAAAACGTGCTACTCAAGGACCTTCCAGATGTTGCTTCTTCTTAGCCCAGGAGGAAGAAGCTAAACATATCTTCCTCGATTGCTCATATGTCCATGATATTTGGAACCTCATTACAAATTCATTGGGATGCACCATCTCTTTGCATGGTGTATCTTTGTTTGATGCCTGGTCTAACTAGTGGAATGCGGCAACCTGTAGAAAGATGCAAAATCTACCGCTGCTTATGGCTTGGGGTATATGGACTGGGAGGAAGAGATGCATCTTCGAAGGAAAACTGGTCATGTGGGAGCGTATCTTCACTTCTATCATATCCACTTATCATCTCTTACCGGATGAAAACCAACCTTCCCCTAACCGTGTCATCATACCTGAAAGTATTGATAACTCTTACCCTTGGGCGTATTTTGACGGGGCATCAAACAACAACGCATGTGGGGGAGGTGCGGTTTTTCATATATCTACTACTCACTACTTCCAACTCAACATGGGATTAGGGCCGAGTACAAACTATTTTGCTGAGCTACTTAGCCTTTGACTTCTTCTAGTATTTTCCTGGGAAAAAGGATGCAACAGACTGCAGATTTTTGGAGATTCTCAAATAGTCATTAACTGGTTTAATTCACATGCACAGTGTCACTAACACACTCTTACATCATTATTGAGGGAATTTCATTATTTGACATCAAAATTTGACACTATTATTATCACTCACATATACAGGCAGAGGAACCAAATGGCAGACCAACTTTCCAAAGAAGCTGCGGAGCTAGCTTGGGGTTGCTGGCACATCACTGAACATGCATGGGAATAGATATACAGATATTATCATAGACCTTTCATAGATAAATTCTGGGATATGGGAGAAGTCACTCCATGATTGCATTTTGACATACTATATTATATTTTTTTAGACTAACGTGCTTTCATGCATGCTATCGTATTTTATATATTTATATTTCATATGCTTATGTTCAGGGTAGATAGCTAGTACTAGCAGCATACTTGCACAAATTGTAGATACTCCGACTCCATATTATGGAATAGTGATTTTCTATGATGAAATTATTGTAAAATGAAACATTTAATTTTTAATACTAATGAAAAATTACGATTTTTTCCTGGGAAAAAAAAAAACCAAAGACTACAGGATTTTAATTGGAACACTTCTTCCTCCTCTCCGAGAGATTTATGATAGAGATCAAATTATTATTTTTCTTTGATATAGGTGGATATTGGTGGCCACCCACCTATTCCATTTGGACCCCCACCATCATTTCTTTCATTTTTTCAATTTCAGTATAGCTTACTAGTTTTAGCATTTTTTCGAGTCCTAAACTTCTAGAGCCGTTTTGAGGCCCTAAACGGTGTTTTTTTGGGAAAACCAGAAGAAACATGGAATTTCCTTTGATGTTTCTCATGTCAAAAGTTGTAGTCCTTAGATATCGAGGTATTGAGCGCGTCAAACGGAGATCATATGCCAAAGTTACGTCCCTAGGAAGTTAATGTACCAATTTACCCAAACGGGGCCCATAGTTTTGGCGCTTCTTCTCCTAGGGTTAAGTTTTTGGATGTTTAGGTTTTTCCATTGTTTCTCAACAATAATTAGGCCTTTGAGCCTCATTGTAACATAGTTGAAAATCTTGTAGCTGCCACATCTCTTCTCAAAGATAAGATACCAGTGCCCTAGCTAGTTTATTTCCATTATGTATGTAATCATATTTCAGTCATTTTATTTTTAATGAAATGAAGTTTTATTTCCACTGCATCTCTATGTTTATGTCTATTTTTGTATTTTATTACGTTCATGCATAAATCTAGATCAGTGATATCATATCAGTATGCTCTTTCTCTTTTTTTCTTTGCATGTCCCCAACGAGGTCAGGGTATAAGGAGTTAGGGCTCGATCTGGTTGAACCCTTTCAAGATCAGCCTCGCAAACCCCGATGACCTCCACGGTGGAAGAAAAAAAATATGAGGGAACAGGATATCCTATCAAAGTATTGCTCGAGGAAGCCCTCGAGAAACATGGAACTCGATGATGGATAACTTTGCGAATATCCTTCAACGGCTGCCCACCGGCGACGCATATGCATCCAGCAGCCACTCTGGAGGTGTCACGCCTTTCAAGGTATAGGTCAACTTTGAAATTCCTATATTTGAAGGCCAGATAGATGCAGACATCGTAGATATATGGTTGAATTCGCTAGAAGGGTACTTATTAATCCATGATTTCTCCGACCGAGAAAATATTACTTTTGCACTCCTCAAAGTTGTCGCCCATGTCAAAGACTGGTGGGAAACCTACTGTGAGCAAAAGGACGGGAGGGAACCCTCTTTGTTCTCGGTCGCACCCACTTGGAATTCATTCTGAGACAACATCAAGGAACAATATGACCCTATGGGGAGATATGAGGACAAGTACATCCAATGGACCACGTTGTGGCAGCAAAGGGATCAAGATGTGCACGAATTGACGAATATGTTCCATACATTGTGCACAAAGTTGGGTATTAAATATTCAGAGAGAGATTTGGTGCTCAAGTACTGCAGTTGAATGCACAGATACATTCAGGAGGAAATGGAGTTCCTCGACATTACCTTGCTTGGCACGGAATAAAGCTATGCCACCAAGATCGAGCAGAAATTTAAGCAGAAGAAGAAAGACTTTGGATCCGCGAATCTAAAGCTACGGAAAGGCGCCCCCCAACCACAAAAAAAGGGGGAAATCCAAAACGAGGCAACTCATAAAAACACCACAAATCCAAACAAGGACACTGGGAAGTGTTGTGAATTTCATAACAGCCCCACTCACAGCACAAATGAGTGTCAGGTCAAACAGTCGTTGGTGGCCGAAATAAAGGCATCTGAATCAGATGCATGTTTTGATCATGAGTCAGAACTAGACAAGGGAAATGAAAAAGGGAAGCAGATCATTGATGCAGATCCCAGTGCCATTGTTGCCACCACCAAGCTCCAGGGGAGGATCCCGAGGATCCAGAGGAGGGGGAGTGCCTCTTCCATTCACAAATGTGGGTGAAGGATTCTCCACTACAATTCCTTGTCGATAACGGAAGCCAAAATAACCTCATTTCAGCAGAGGTTGTGAAGCGGCTCGGCCTATTGACCATAGCACACCCTAAACCGTATCCCATTGGGTGGTTTCACCACGGAAGATATCTCTTCATCCGCCAATTGTGTTGCCTTCTGTACAACATCAAGCCATTCACGGATGAGGTATTGTGTGATGTTTCTCCTCTTGATGTATCTGATGTATTATTGGGCCAAACATACTTGGGGAAGCGACATGCTGTGTACGATTTTAGGCCTTGTTCTATTGTTATTACTTTGGGAAATAAATTGTACAGGATATCAGAGGTAGTACCGCCTCCTATCATCTCTTTGACTGCTGCAAAACAACGCAATAAGATTGTTTCCCAAACCAGGAAATTTATTTTCATTACAATTCATCCATAGGGCAAGAAGAAGATTTTGGTCATAGCCTTAAAACAAGGCTCCCCTGCACGGAAGCAGTAGATGGAAAAATTCGTGGAGGAATACGAGGACATTTTCTCCTCACCCACAGAGGTTCCTCTACAATGTCAGGTCAAGCACTCCATTGATCTCACCCCAGGCACACCACCGCCTGATGTTTCCATACCTCATGCGAACACACAGAAATAATCCACACATGTACTGTCAAAGGTTGATAAAGCAACCAAATTTATTGAATGCATCTAGCACATCCGACAGTAGGTCCATGACATCTTCGACAAATCCAATGCCATGTTCAGCAGAATCTGCCTCATCTCATGGAGGAACTCAACACAATGGGGAACATTGCTTCCTAAGGGGGGGAGGAATGATCCAGGTGGATATTGGCGGCCACCCACCTATTCCATTTGGACCCCCGCCATCAATTCTTTCAGTTTTTCATTTTCAGCGCAACATACTATTTTTAGTAGTTTTTCAGGTCCTAAACTTCTGGAGTCGTTTTGAGGCCCTAAACAACACTTTTTGGGAACCCAGGAGAAACATGAAATTTATTTCAATGTTTATCATGTCAAAAGTTGTATTCCTCGGATATATATCTCTAACAAGTTATTGAGTGTATCAAACGAAGATCATATGCCAAAGTTACGTCCCCGGGAAGTTGATGTACCAATTTACCCAAACAGGGCCCATAGTTTTGGCACTTCATCTCATAGGGTTAGGTTTTTTGATGTTTAGGGTTTTCCATTGTTTCTCAACAATAAATAGGCCTCCAAGCTTCATTTTAACACAGTTCATAGGCCTATAGCCGCCACATATCTTCTCAGAGATAAGCTACCAACGCCCTAGCTAGTTTATTTCCATTATGTTTGTAAGCATATTTCAGTCATTTGATTTTAATGAAATGAAGTTTTATTTCCACTGCATCTATGTGTTTATGTCTTTTTTTTTATTTTATTGTGTTCCTACATAATTCCGGATCATTCTTGTTGAATGAGTTCCTCGGATATTTATTCTTGTTCCATTTGAGATTACATGCTTTCAAATTTATTTTTGTGTTGAAGAAGTTTGATATTATAGTCCTCTATATATTCCTTGCCCATTATTTTATATTTTCTTTGAGATATTTTATTTTCTTCTCCAAAATGTGATTGGGGATCCCAATTCCCATCGTCTCCATGATTATTTTACCATTTCAATGAAGTTTTCCTTCTTTATATAGATGGGGGGAAGTTGAGATGGAAGAGGCCCATAATTGATTGGCTATTACATCTCAAAATAAATGGGAAAGTGATCAAAGCCACTTCAAGGGAAGAAGTGAAAGGCAACAATAAAATCTAGAGACATGAATGATCTAGCCACCAAAAATATATCATGGTGTGCTACTATATGCCTAGGCCCTAGCCTTCTATTGCTCCAAGTAAATTTAAATGCCAAGGGCTTGACGTCAGTCAGATCTAGTGACGAAAATAAATCTTCCAAGCTTTACTGGAATTTATCTCTTACCAAATAACCCTCTTTCTTTTCCCATGGGTGAAGACTGGTATTAAAATCCTCCTCCCTAAAAAATGATTTCACCTCCCAGATCCAATTTCCCCAAGGAAATAAGAGACAACAAACATGCTTTTTCATCTATAAAATGGGAAGGAGTATATATATTGAACACACAACATACTAAATTTGAGGGAAAATGAACAAGTTGAATAACCAACTAGTGAGGAGTGGAGTGGAAATCAATTAACTAAAGAAGAGAGGAAGTCCACAATGTGAAAAGACCACTGGAGGCTCCCCAAGAACCCATTGCTCTTATTTCACTACCTTTCCACAAAATTGAAAGTTTTTTACGAGTCTTCTCATCCCCTGATTTCATCTCAGAGAAGGAGGATTCTAGTATTTTCTTTTTTATCTAATGATCTAACTTATAAGTCTCTATTATCAAAGCTTGACCCCTTGCATTTTCAAGAGACCAGTTTCAATATTTACTTTTTGGATTTGTTCCCCCCTAATTAGGGGCACATTACACCTACTTTAATTGTGTTATTTGTGACTTTATAGAGGGATGTATCTATCACCATTTAATTCCCCATTTCTTTGTTTTGTTTCATTTTCTCATTTTGGACTTCTCTATTAGTCTTCCTCCCCACCACTTTTTGATCAGTTCAATCTCAATTTTTTTTCCTTTTCCATATTTTATTTTTCATATATCGAACTTTCCAAGAAGCAACCATGAGGGAATTTTTGAGATTTATGAGAATGGAATTCTTCTTCCTCATAACAAGAATCCTCCTCGGATTGCTTGACTGTTGGGGTTTCCTTAAGAGGAGGCATCCCCTAAAGGGTTGATCTATAGAATCCTTCAAATTTGCGATGGGATCTATATTTTCCAGTGGGAATTCACCCTCTTCATTTTCTTGGGTCAACACCTAAAATTTGTTACCTTAATATAAAGCTTCCTTATTCTTTCAAGTTGAGGAACCTTCACTTTCCGGTGGCTCATTCTTATTTGGTGTTTCCAGTCCTTTCCCTTTTGATCCTATTGGACTGGTCAGGTTTACTTGAGCAATTGGATGAGTAGGACCCATCCTTATTTTTGGTTGTTTCCATTTATCCCCTTCATCTTGCGGCTTAAGATCATCTTCCCCTTTTCTCTTACAATTCCTCACAAAATTCCCATACTCTAGAAAGATTTGCACTTGAAGAGAAGTTTCTCATAATCCAGCTCATGTATATGTGACTAGTTGTCCAAATTTAAATTTATGGATATGGCAAAAACTTGCTTATATCCACTTCTACATAGATATGAGCACGAGATTTCATCCCATCTTGTGGTTCAACATGGTCAATGTATTTTCTCGAAACATTTTGAATGCCCGTGAAGGTATCTTCATTGCAACAATGCACGAGAATAGATGGAACCTTCACCCACACCAGAACTATGAACATGACATCACATTTAAGGTCGAAATATAATTTCCAATGATATAGATAGAGCCCTTGGGCCCCCATGAAGGAAGGCCCACTCCGAAAAATGAAGTCACGATTCGCCTTGCCTTCAAATAGGAAACAGTAAAAACCCCTGTCACAGAAGGTTATTGAGACTTTGTTTTTTATCGATGACTTCCAGTTATTTTCAACCCATATGTGTAGAGACCTTGGCGAAGGCAAAATTCCCATACACTGGTTGATCATTCCCAAAACTACCAGCTTGAGGGCCATATATCTTGATTAGGAGAAATTAACCTCCACCTTCATAATTTTTTTAATATTTTTGAAAAAAATTGAAGGATTTTCCATCTAAAACCCTAGCCCCCCAACCACTAGCACATTGAATGAAACTACGTCGCAAATCTACAGAGGGGGAGAGGAGGAAGGCCCTCCCAAACTTGCATTCATGAGAGCTACAACGAGCATGCTGATGGAAATTCTCTAGGTGTGTCAAGCCTAGCTATGCAAAGTAGAAGTAACAAGATGTTGCCTTTAGTTATTCAATAATATTATGTTATTCCTATTGGATAATTTTAAGTTGTAGTTCTAACTTCCAATATCCACCCTTTTCCTTGAAAAATAATAATAAGTATTAAACATAGATAAGATTAAAATATCTTATTAATATCCAACAAATGACCACATTGAGTGGGTTAATGGGATTGAAGAGTACAATGACATGAATATATGATTGGATATCAATGACCCTTTGATGTAAACATCAAGTTAAAGGCAAATAGGTTCTTAGTGAAAAAATACCTCATATAAACTTTTTGAAGAGATAGAGAGAGATGTCTCCATGATAGAGAAATTCTAGAACAAATTAGAGTTTTCCACATTGTCAATATTATTAATAATTCAAGGATTGAGGAAACGTATTATTTGACCCAAGAAAACCTATGCTCCATAGTATAATTACATGAACAGACAATGAAAGTTTGACTATATACTTGGTTTTTTATATGTTAAAATAATTTTCATTATGTGATGTTGATTTCTCTTTTATGTTCATAGTTTTTCTAGAAATCTCTTTGACATTGTTTCATCTTATGTGATTTGTATTAAAAAACAAGTGTGTGTGTGTGCAGAGAAAAAAAAAAGTTTGTAATTTTTATTTATAAGGATAAATAAAATTACATCAGTATATGTTGAAGCATTCAGTTGGGTTGCAGCCTTGTGTATGTCATGTATGTACATACCAAAATCGATGACTTGTTAAAACAATTACCATTATTAACAAAGTAGAAAAATAGTGACTTTACAAATTGATAACTATGTTGTCTCATAAGATCTATTCTAGATATTATGCCCTTATATATATCATATAAAGGTTGTGCTTTGATGAGCACGATAGCAATTTTTTTCTTAAATTACATGTCTTATATCAGTAAACATAATTAGAAAAGGATAAAAAGAGATCCAAGAATATCTATTTAGACCCAAGGGTCAAAAACTAGTTCTCTTATTTGACCTTCTTTAGTTTCAGTGACCAAGCATGAGCCTCAATCCATATCTCATCCAACTTTTTGGAGTCAATATCCTTCCTCATTCTTGTGCCTGTAAATGTGATCAAAGGATATGTGAGAGAAAAACATAATTTTGTGCTCAATTATTTTGAAAAAGAGGAAGGAGAGAATAATTTATGAGTTTATTTATTTTTCATCCTATTCATCACCTCTTGGGAATCACCATAGCCATGGAGATATCTTATTTATTTTGGGGTTACAAGAAGAAGGATGATATGTAAAGAAAATTATTTTGTAAAAAAAATTTTGGTGGAGCAATGATAGCATAAAATGAGATATTGTGAGAGGCAAATATTTGTAAAATTCCCCCCTGCTCCACCAATAGAAGGGATACCCTATGCGTCACCATTGAAAAAATACCAGGGGGAATCTGTTTTCATCATAACAGGAATCGGGGGTGAGGTTGTACTGTCTAGGGCGTATAAAGGATGATGTAATTTCCCAAATTTGAGAAGATATGTTTTTGTCGTTGGGAGTCTTATCATCAAATATAGTTATGTTTTGTTCCATCCATATCCCTCAACTTACACACAAGGGAAGGTTTTTTTTGTTATCCATAAATCAATGAGTAAACAAAGGTTGTAAGTATATATTTATGGTTTCAACCTCCCAAGCAATGCTTTGTGGATATAGACTCTTTATATTTCTCCACACATTCTTTGACTCTTTATATTTCTCCCCACATTATTTCTGAAAGAGCATGTGATGAATAAGTGATTGATGGATTTGTGATTAGATTTGTAAAGGGGAAAAATGTTGGGCCCCTGAAAGGATCCATGTTGAATAATATCCCAAGTAGGGACTTTTCCTTTCAGCATGAGAGTCATGAATCGTTTTGGTTTTGGAGGATAGTTAACCTTCCAAACATCCCCCCCCCAACCAAGGTAAGTTTATAGGTTCCTGGAATCGAGATAGATAACCAAACTTTGGAGCATATTTCCTATCTAGATTTTGGTCCAAATAAGTTTGTATTCACATTCTAACATAATGACATTGGAAAATTTAAGAGCTTTGATGTATTTGTCCCAAGTCGATGCTTCCTCAGCTACAATTTTTTGGAAAATAAAAGAGAGGGATGGTTTCCCTTCTTTGTAATTACTTTTGAATGTTATTATTCTCCTTATTAATTATAATGTCTTCTTCACCAAGAAATTACGCAAATATGCGAAAACATAAATATCACAAAATAATAAGAGACACCAAGATATAGGCTCCAAGCTAGGGAAAAACCTCACAAAAGGGAAAAACCAACAGTCCTCTTCTTATAGAATTAGATCAATATGAGATATCCAAGCCTTAAAAACCAAGACCAAATATTGTCACAAAGATTCAAATCAACCCTCCTCATAGGTCTTCTTTAACAGGTCAAAGTCAATGGAATTCAAATATGGTCAACTCTTATTCAAATTGATTGAGACTCACAGATCTCTTGGCCTTGCTGCAGAGGCTAAATTTAAGTCTTGTGGCTACTTCAAAGATGTCCCAAACATCGCATGTATGAACAGATGTGAGGCAGAAAATTCATTTCTTCTTCTCTTCAGACTTTCTTGTTCTTCTCTTGATTTCGGCTTGCTTCTTCTTGACTTCCTTAATCACAAAACTTGATGATGATTTTAGAACATAATTTGCTCCCAAGAGGTCGAAGAAACTTCTTTACATAAATTTCCAGGATTATGAAAATTTTCCACACAGGCTGACTTGACAAGGAGGACCGACTTAAACCTTTTTAAACTCTTTTGACTAAAAACAAAAACATTTTTTCTTTTTCTTTAAAATCTCAAATATGAAATGACTCAAATACAAAATCCTTTAACTCTTTTTGACTTATTAAGCATGAATAACATGCTTGATAAAAAATAAAATAATAATAATAAATACATAAATAATTATTTTTCATTATGAAGACCGAAACTAGTTACATTTTCAACACTCCCTCTTAACTAGGGAGGTATTCATAATGAATCAACAGGGATATCTCAAGTTTAAATATCCATATAAGAAGGGATCCATATTGATAAGAATAAATGATGATAGAATCATGATAACCAACATTATCGCAATATCAAGGCCTTTATAGGTACACTTTGTCTCTCCACAAGATCATAGCACAATGTCAGGAGGAATTCCATAGGATACCACACTGCCTCTATGAGGCACATACTCCACCCAATATTACTAGAGTATGTCCTCTATTAAACCATTTCCCTAAAGGAAATTTTTTTCCATCAGACCATTCTTTATCCAAGTCCATGTACTTGACTTAGGATTTCAATCGTAATCAGTCACGGTACATGAATCAAGAATGTTTGTCCAAGATTCTTATCCAATCCACCATTCTCCTTATCCATGTCCATGTGCTTGACTTAGGATGTTAATCCCATTTCGTCGCAATACATGACACATGGAGAAAATTTTGTCCAACATTTTCCCCTCTCAACCTGAGAGGAGAAATCCATACTCACTCCCTCTCAAATTGGGAGAGTACATCTACAAGCCAAAGGTTGTTCCAGAAGTACTCATACTTCCCTTACATCAGCTACCTGTTATTCCATCGAGATATGTTGTAGCTTTAGATTTATCTTCCTCAATCAATCCTCTTATCACTGAGTTTTCCATGTTGTAACTCGCTGAACTAGGGCACAATGTACTATCTCCATTGGCACCTTCAATAATCATTTGTACATGAGATATTCTAGGTATCCACTTGTCAACTATTTTATTGCTCCATAATGCTGCTCCAAGGGCACAACAAATTTTCCCTCACACAGTTCGTCAACTAACTGATCTAGGGCATCAACAATCAACCCACTTACAACCACTTGGCTATACCATATATAGTTGATCTAGGGAATCAACAATCAACCCACTTGCAACCACTTGGTTATACCACAGATAGTTGATCTAGGTCATTATTCATAGGTTTCCCATACAAATTCAACTCAGATATTAGAGTTTCCTTGCACAACTTCTAACATTCCATAGAAGTATCGTTCTTATATTTCTCCAAACTACCCTTTTAATCATTACAAAAATTCATATTGAACAAACCTCAATAAAACCCTTCTTTTCACATGTTACATCACCTGTATATTATGTCCAATGATCCATACCTCTATTCACTCCTTGAAGAAGGTGTGATCTCCCAAAATTTATGATCATAACCCAAAATCATGTACACAGGTTTGTGGCCTTAGTGAAGGGTCTCGACCCTCCTCTTCAACACGAAACATTCATTCACTTATCATAAATTTTCAGGATAGAAACATAAGGTTGTAACATTATTGGAATATCTCTAATCAAGGCACGTCATTTGTTGTCCCAAACCCTAGGACATACTCTCCATCGCTTGCCATCCAATTAACTTAAGAAACAAATCAAACTTACATCATCTAGATGTCCCATTCCATCTTAAAGTATCTCATTGTTATGAGCACCAACTAAGGTATTTTGACCCTCTTTTAGGGCTACTATGGCACACACAGTCCAACCAAACTTGGTTTGCACCACTCCTCATTTCCATAGAAAACCACCTTCAAATATTCTATGTTGGTTCCTTTATACCCACAACTTAACTATGTTAATAAGACAAACTACTTGGCCTTCAAAATCAATCCTTATGGCCCTCCCAAATAAATTTAACAGGAGTTTCGGCCTACCATAAGGAACCCTTAAAATTTGTTGCCTTCTCAGGACATGTGACCACCTCTAAACCAGTGGTAATAAATTCATGTGATAAGTCCTTTAGCCCACAATTTTTGAATTTTTTTAAATAATACTTTGGACTATATGACCTCTTCTTCCAGCACTAAAAAAGGTCACTGTTCTTTTTTTTCACACGGAATTCTCTACGACCTAAACTTAGAATAAACACATACCTAGTGCCCAAAATTCTTCCTAAACTGTTGTCTATAAACTATCCTAAATCTACTATAGACACAATGTTTTCTCCTCCTTTATTTCAAAATTTCCAACTCCTATAACTATCGTTAAGCTCTAAAACATCTTTTTCATTAACTCGCTGCTCTTCAAGGATTAATATGCAACTGATTTCTTCTTCTGTTAGGCCCCCTTTCTGTTAGCATTCTGTAAATCTTTTTAGGCCGGAAAAAAGGGCTACAGAGGTAACCACAAACAATTTTTAGGCTAAGGTCCAGCCCCCTTAGCCTTGGAGAGGTCTCTCTCATGGTCTTGTGCTATCAATCACCTAGGTGACTAATAGATTCGGGTTTTAGGTTGGCTATAAATGATTAGAAATTGATTTTTTTTTAATTTTTTGAAATTGGGTGCAGAGGTTGAGAACTATTTTGGATCATAGTTACAGATACAAATGAATAAGGGACAAAAATGCAATTTGTAACAGGGGAAAGATAGGCATAGTCATTGGTGATTATTAAAAGTTCAATGTAGTTGAAGGATGAATGGGGTATGAGAAATATGACAAACTGACCATCAAACTATAGATGAATTCAAATTCCCCATAGAAGAAAAATAACACTTATGACCAACTAAAAATTAAACAGATAAAAGACATGAATTATGAAATAGGTTTCTATCATCTGAGCAGTAAGAGCTTATACAATATTAAACTAGATTTGAGAAACAGATCTAACAGAAAAATATATCTGATTCACAAAAGTAAAACAAACTCAATAAGCATGACACAAGAATCCTTGTTCAATCAACATTCACCCTCCTCTATTAATTTGGAAAAATAATGAAAAATACAAAATAGCCTCAATCTCTTCTAGTTCAAACCCAATCGAACCCTTTTGACATGTCTTGTTCTTCTTAAATACAATTGGGAAGAATTGCATGCATGGAAAACAAAAGACTAGATACAATGTATCTTCTATCTACAAAGTAAATCGAGACAATATTGATCTTGGAAAAATCATTTTAGAAGCTTGACAAAAACTAAGCAACATCCAAAACTACAAAAAGTATCCATACCGCCTCCACATTTACCAACCAAATTCCAAAACTTCAGAATTATGCCACCAAAAACTGCGAAAATAGGCCTCAAAGAGTCACCTTTATCTCCAAAAATATAACTTCTATGTAAAATCTGAAATATTTTTTTGTTATTTGGCCCATTATCTACAAAAACCTCTTTAGGTTCCTTCAAAATCTTCCCCAAATTCTCAGAATATACTCTGCAAAATAATGAATAAAACGGGAAATTTACACATTGCGGAAAATGTTCTTTAAAAATGCATTTTAAACTCTCGATATGTGACACGTGTACAAAAACCAAAGGATTTTATTGTGCTTTGTTCTTTTCTTGAGAAAAACCCCTTTCAGTTTCCAAAAATTTGCTTCCATGTGATCAGAAACAACGCTTCAAAATGATGTATAAAACAGAGTATCTTGTGCAGTGACTAGGTTGGGTAGCACTTGGGAAGCAGTATTTTAACACAACTTAATTGGCTGTGATGACAATGATGGATGATGACATTTGAGGTTATGATAGCAGTAGTGTTCATAGGCTTGATTTATTCAAAAACTGAAAATTAAGGGACATGGAAAATACATTTGACAATGAAAACTAATGACCCTAACATTGACTCCAATGGGAAGGGAAACCACCTAGCGAGGTGCCAAGAAAAAAAATGCATAATAGTAGCCTATTCAGACAATTGGGCAATGGAGTCAAAAATTGAGAATACAAATTGACTGGCTTACTTAAAATGAATTGACTGACTGACTTAAACTTACTTATGGCAGCAGATCATCGGAATCTTAGGGCCTTCACCTTGGGCTTCAAACTCGAATGATATTTGTCCACGCCTGCTATATTGCTCACTCAACTAATCCACAAGCTGATTAATTCAAACAACCAGTGCAACCACGCAAGCACCTTATCCATTGGTTGAATTCTCTGCACGTGCTTGCTCCCAATAAAAAAGGCAAAACGAATGAATGACAACTCCCATAAAAACTCGCAAATAGTTTCAACAATGATGAAATTAAAGAACATGATATCACTAGCTAACATTAAGAATGATGCAAAAGGATCTTCATAGGAAGGCACATTGAATTCTACCTCCTCTGGTAGACTACAACTTTGTTCTGATAAATCTTGATCTACAGCCTTGTTTTCTTGCAACTTCAATTTATATCTGTCTTGACAAGGCTGCAAATGTTTCGCTAAAATTTGCAATGAATATGATGGAACTATTGTTGGACAAGAAAAAAATGTTGGTTGTTGAATAAAATATTCCTTACCCTTGATTTCAGGCTCACATCTAACTAAAGGAGGAACATTATGACTGCAAAAACCATTCAAACAATTGGTTACTAGAGCATTGAAAATTAAACAAGGTTGTTGCAATTCATTGTGGATTGGTTTCGAAGATATTTCATTATCTTTAGCCTCAGGATCACTCAATGGTTATAAGTTTGGATTGAGGGGATCTTCCACGTAGTAGATAATAGGGGCATCACATATAGGAATGAATCACTGCTAATTTCAGATTGCCTCTCTGCTTTCTTGGTGAGCTTATAGTTTTCTTTCACCAATTTAAATGTAGCATAACATAAAGGTAAAGAGTTACCATCAGCAAATTAATTATTTTCTTTATGCTCAAAACTATAAGACTGCTCACCTGATTCACTACTTTCATCATATTCTTCACTGTAGTCACAAGTGACACATGCAAGCTGACTTCTTTCCTCAAATTGTTGAAATTGAAAATCCTCTTGCTGAGAACATGCCACTGATTTCTCTTTAGGACTGTCTTCAAATGAATAAATACAATAACCATTTTCTAACAACATGTTTGTTTTGCATAGTGAATGTGTCCATCAACCTTTCCATGGTTTTTATCACTATGTCCAGCTTATGGTCTGACAATGGATAAATATCCTCCTTCACTGCTTCCTTCCTTTCAACTTGCATACTAGTCCTTTTTACCAACATATTGGCTTCCACATCAACCATGTCTTTCTGCGTGTCTTCCAAAGTGGTAGGGTTCCTATCTCTAAGTTGATAAGCAATCTCGGCCTTAAAACCATCTGTAAAATGAAGCATAGCCAATCCAGGAGGAGGTTTTATATCTAAAGATATGGAATTAAAAACTCTGTTAAATCTGGTTGAGAATCCTTGGACTGTCTCACCAGGCGGCCTCTTTAGGTTCCAATATTCATCCATAATCTGAAAAGGCATCACTTTGACCTCCCATTTGTCAATGAAAACATGTTCAAACCATTGGAAAGAAGGAATAATTCCAGTTGCCGGGATTTTATACCACGTCCCAACTTCTCTCGTAAGGATTTGAGCAAACAGCCTTAATTTCACATCCTCATAATCAACTTCCTCCATATCCATAAAATGGATAATTCTGTTTACGTGTTGTCGTGTTGTGACTTTGTGTGTACTATCAAATTTAGGAAACCTTTGCCTATAATCATGTGGTAATTCATTCAAAGGGGTTGACAGATGTAATGGGGCATACCGAGTAGCAAATATGATTGATGTTTGAAAGGAAACTATATCAACTAGACTATGATAATCAGTTGGACCTTGTTCAGGACAACTTGTACAAATAAGAGATGCATTTCCAGCTTCAAGATAATGAGATACATTTCCAAAAGGGGACTCATGTGCAGATTTGTAGTCTACATTCGGATTCAGCAGATAGAAGAAAATTATTTTGACATTTTCAGAAAAGGACAACAAGCAATTGATTAAACATAATACTATACCCTAAATAAAGTTCAAGTTTAAGTACCAGAATTTCACATAGTGTCCTTCCATCCTTCTGCTGACAAGGCATGTTCTTCTCTAAATATGATTTGAAGTTTTTGGAGTCGCCACGTGAATGGTTCAACCTTTTTTGTGTCTGATTGTTGTCGACCATCAACAATCAGATCTAAACTCTGATGATATTTCCTGGGGAAGATGAAGCATTTCTCTCCTCAACAACAATGCCACTATGTTAGCACTCTTTAAATCCCTTTAGGTTGAAGAAAAAGGGCCACATAGGTAACCAAAAACCACTTGTAGGCTAATTTTTAGCCCCTTAGCCTTGGAGAGGGCTCTCTCATTGTATCGTGTTATTAATCACCTAATGGACTGATAGATTTGGGTTTTAGGCTGGCTATGAATGATTAGAAATTGGTTTTGGTTTAATTTTTGAAATTGGGTGTAGAGGGTGAGAACTATTTTGGATCAAAGTTGCAAATCATAATGGATAAGGGACAAAAATGCAGTTTGTAACAAGGGAAATATAGGCATACTCACTGGCGATTAATCAAAGTTCATTGTGGTTGAAGGATGAATGGGGTAGGAGAAAAATGAAAAATTGAGCATCAAACTATAGATGAATTCAGATTCGCCATAGAATAAAAATAACACTTATGACCAGCTGGAAACTAAACAGAGAAAATACATGAACTTTGAAATAGATTTCTTTCAGCTGAGCAGAAAGAGCTTATACAATATTAAACTATATTTAAAAACAAATCTAACATAAAAATATATGTGATTCACAAAAGGAAAACAAGCCCAATAAGCATGACACGAGAATCCTTGTTCAAACAACATTCACCTTCCTCTATTCATTTGGAAAAATAATGCAAAATACAAAATAGACTTAAGCTCTTCTAGTTCAAACCCATTTGAACCCTTTTGTCATGTCTTATTCTTCTTAAATATGATTGGGAAGAATTACATGCATGGAAAATAAAAGACTATATGCAATGTATATTCTATCAAAAAAGAAGATCGAGACAATATTCATCTTGGAAACATCATTTTAAAAGCTTGACACAAATTTAGCAACATCCAAAACTGCAAAAATATCCATATTGCCTTCACATTTACCAACCGAATTCCAAGACTTCTTAATTCTGCCACCAAAAACTAGGAAAAATATGCCTCGAAGAGAAACCTGTAGATCCAAAAATATAACACATATATAAAATATGAAATAATATTTTGTTCTTTGGCCCATTCTCAACAAAAACTTCTTTCAGTTCCTTCAAAATCTTCCCCAGATTCTCATAAAATACTCTGCAAAACAATGACTAAAACAAGAAATTTACACATTTCGGAAAATGTGCTTTAAATATGCATTCGAAACTCCCGATATGTGACACATGTAGAAAAACTTAAGGAGGTTATTGTGCTTTGGTTCGTTCTTGAGAAAACCCTCATTCAGTTTACCAAAATTTTCTTCCATTCGATCAGAAAAAACGTTTCAAAATGATGTCTAAAACGGATTATTTTACGCAGTGACAAGGTTGAGTAGCACTTGGGAACCTGTAGTTTAACACAACTTAAATGGCCATGATGACGATGATGGATAGTGACCTTTGAGGCTATGACAACGATAGTGTTCATGGGCTTGACTTATTCAAAAATTGAAAATTAAAGGACATGGAAAATACATTTGACGTTGAAAAATAATGACCCTAACACTTTCCAATGATGCTACTAATGTAGTTTCCTTCTAGACATGTTCTTCTAAACAAAATTCTATCCAGATATACTATACTTCGTGATAGTGACATTTATCTCATAAGAAAAGTAGAGTTAAACTTCAAACCTGGTGCATGATACACGAGTCATAATCCTCATGATCTTGCAATAATAGAGATCTTTGGGATCTTCCTTCTGTCTCTTCGAAGCTTATTCATCTTCAACTGTTAATGCTATATCTTTCCTTCCTTTTGTTGTTCTTATGATTCTTAGGACAGTCTGCCTTGTACTGTCCATATTCATGACAACCAAAGCATTGGATTTTGGACATGTCTTTGTTTTTCTTTTTCTTTTCAAATTTCTTGTTTGATCTATTTACATAGGCTTGAATCATTATTGAGATATTGAGTGTTGCTTTTAGTCTTTATTCTAGTTTCTTTTAATGTACATTGAGCCCATTATTATTGAAATTATGGTGTTTCTTTTATAGCATAGATACTATTTGCAAAACCATGCCATTCTTTCGGTAAAGCATTGATTACAACGGTAATAATTTGTGAATTAGATATTTTCTCACCAAATTCTTGATGTTAATCTTTAATCTTTGGTATCTTCATGAAATATGAAGCCATAGTGTCTTCTTTCATCATATTTGATTGATGGATTTAATTTCGTAAGGCTATCTTGTGACCTATTATGTTGACAAAGTAGGATTTCACCAAGGTATCATAAACTTCTTTATTTGTAGGTAATTATGATACAAAATATATAAGGTGGTATTTGATGGACTCAAAGAGAATCATTTGGGCCCAAATTTCCCCTTTTTCATATTTTTCCACCTCTTGAGAATTATCCTCATCTGGTGTTGAAACTATTTGTTGAACGAATTTCATGAATTCATTTTATTTAAGGACTAAGTCAATTCTCTTTCTCCGAGCTTTAAAGTTAGATGTTCCATCACGCTTATTACTTCCCTTGCACATAAATGCCATTGGATTAGACATATAGACTTGTAAGATTTGTAACTTAAAAGACAGTTGCTACCAAAATGTTATTTCAAAGATGTCTTCAAGTATTAATGATCCTATTCTTTCTGCCTTGTAAGCGTGTCTCCAAATAGCAAACAATGATCTTTCTTCCTCACCTTAGCTATGATACCCTGTTGTAAAATCAAAGATAGGGATGATTTTCCTTCTTGATAATTACTTATGAATGTTATTTTTCTTATTATTAATTATAATGTCTTATTCATTAAGAAATTTTATGAATATGCAAAAACATAAATATCACAAAAGAGTAAGAGACACCAAGATATAGGTTCCAAGCTAGAGAAAAATCCCACAAAAAGGAAAATCCAACAATCCTCTTTTTATAGAATCGGGTCAAGATGTGATATCCAATCCCTAAAAACCAAGACCAAATATTGTCACAAATATTCAATTCAACCCTCCTTAAAGGTCTTCTTCAATAAGTCAAAATCAATGGAATTCAAAGATGGTCAACTCTTATTCAAACTGGTCAAGAATCACAAAACTCTCGGCCCTGGTGCAGAGGTTGAATTTTGGTCATGTGGCTGCTTCAAAGATGTCATAGAATTCGCATGTGTGAACAAAGGTGTGGCAAAAAATATATTTCTTGTTCTCTTCAGAATTTCTTGTTTCTTCTCTAGTTTTTGGCTTGCTTCTTCTTGACTTAATCACAAAAATCGATGATGATTTCTAAACATAATTGACTTCCAAGATGTGGAAGTAAATTCTTTATCTAAATGTATAGGATGGTCAAAAATTTCCACACAATTTGGCTTGACAGGAAGTGTTGACTTTAACCTTTTTAGACTCTTTTGACCAAAAACAAAAATCCATTTTCTTTTTCTTTCAAATGTCAAATATGGCATGACTCAAATACAAAATACTTTGACTCTTTTTGACTTGTTGAGCATGAAGAACATGCTTGACCAAAAATAAAATAATAACAATAAATACATCAATAATTATTTTTTATTATGAAGACTCGCACTATTTACATTCTCAACACAAGCTAGAGATTCAAGGATGATAGCCACTCTTGCGAATTAGGAGGTGGATGTGAAAGGGAGATGTTTTCCATATGGTTTTTCCCTTGGTAAATAAGATGGTGAATGATATGGTTTGAAAGGTAATGCCAATGATGGATGTCAATCGAGAGATCATGCCCCCAATAATTTTTTATCTATTCCTTTCCACACAATGGAAGCACTCAAAATTTTTTTTTGAAGGGAGCAGATCTAGACCAAAATAGAGAGAAGCCTGATGTATTTTTGGGTCATAACATCGTTCCAAAGACCTGTAACCTAAATAAGGTGACATACCCCTTTGGCAGCTAAAGATTCTGCAAAATTCGGAAGGCATTTTATCCCCCATCCACCAAAGGATTTTGGCACGGAGATTAATTTCTAAGTTGTGAGGCAAAAGGTATTTTTTTCCTCCTTCCTAAACCAAATAAAACAGAGAGATAATTGCTTGATCTTGTGAAGCACTCCCAAATGGATCCATGTAATGGAAGCCCAGTACACAAGGATGGCTTCAATAATTCACATGCATAGAACAAGCCAGCCAGCTTTATATAACCATCGATTACTCCATACTCTTGTTCCTTTTTCAAAAAATTTAAGCAAGCATGAACGAATCCTAATTTTGTAATTGCATGGTTTGAGATTAAATCCTAAGTATTAAAGTCCATTCCCAATATTTTTCATCGAGGAAGAGAGAATATATTTAATGAGATGAGATTCACTCCTAGGAATGGACCAGCTATATATGGATAGTTTTTTTTTGTTGATGAACATGCATGTAGCAAGAATGAATATTTCCAATATGGACTTTAAGTTTCTAATATGGGAAAGTAAACCATTTGAGAATATCATCACATTGTCCACAAAAAGGAGGTGAGATAAATGAGAGTTATGAGTAATTTGAACACTTTTGAAGTAGCCCCTCTAAACTGCAACATAAATTGATCTGTTGAATCCTTATGCTGCCAAAAGGAATAAAAGTGGGGAGAGGGGACAACCTTGTCTAAGTCCCCTCTCAGCATGAAAAAAAAGGGTATTTGTCCCATTTATGAGAATTGCAAAGGATGATGTGGAGATGCATTTCATTACCCAGGTCACAAAAGAGTGAGAGAAACCTAAGTGGATTAGAATAAGTTTGAGATATAACTAGCTAACTCTTTAAAAATATTTAGAGAGGTTGACCATTAGGACCAGTGCCTTCTACTTATGGGAATGAATGGAGTGTAAGTCTCCATGTGTCAAGGCAATTCGTTCATGAATATTTGTATGAAAGAAACCCAAACTATTTAAGAGAAATGTTATTGGAGAGAGTGTTCTTGTGTTTAAGTGCAACGATCTTAAAAATGGTTTTTTAAATGGGGTTATAGAGGGAAATAAGATGATATTGATAAAAGTAATCTGCATGATCCACCTTTGGAATAAGGGCTATGAAAGAGGAATTGAAAGGGACTAGAATTTGGCCAAAAGTTCTAGAGTATTCAATAACAAAGAGAATATTGTTCCTTACAAATTCCAAACAATGTGTATAGAACTTGATGGGAAGGCCATCTAGTCCTAGGATTTTTTCCTTTTGAAAATTGTGAAGAACTCTCTCTAGTTTGGGCCTTGTGAATTCAGCCATAAGAGAATTTTTTTCATCATCATATATAGAACGAGGGAAGAGCCTTCCTACAATTAGCATATGTGCAAAGGTGGCCCTTTCCTCCTCCTTTAAAATGTTTCCAAAATAAGAACAACCTTCTTAAAAAATGTCAAAAAACGAAGTGGCCAAGGTCCCTATAAGGCCCTTAATCCCCCATATCGTGTTAATAGTTTACTTATGATTATCACTCTATGGAATTATTTTGTGTTTTCATCTCCAGCTTCAAGCCAGAGAGCTCAACTCTTAAAACTCCATTCCTTTTCTCTAACCAGAAGGATCTTTCTCCTATATTTCTCTAAATCCGCAATCTCATCTTTAAGGTCTTCAAGATGATTCCTTAATGCAGTTTAATTCTAGAGGAATTGGAGATGAGTTTTAATGTCACTTGGAGATTTAAAGTTATCCTTTTTTTTATTGATTATAATTCCCTTATCTCTTTTAAGGTTATTTTGAAATTTTGTAGGGGGGAATTCCAAAGAGTCTAGGGAAATTTTTGATCAGTTATCTCTGAGGAGACATATCAAAGAAGGATCATCAAGCCAGTATGGGTTGAGTTTAAAATAACTAGGGGGGGTTTGTAGGAAAAGATTCTAATTGCAGAAGGATCAGAGAATGATTCAAATATCCTCCCATCAAAGTCCATTTTATGATCTTAAGAGGTGAGTTTAGGAGGTCATCAAAAACTAGAAAATCGTCTAGGCACTTGGCAATTTTGGTTGACCTAGTTTGATTATTGGACCATGAAGAAAAGATATTTATAGGTAGGGTATCACATAAACAACGATCATCCAAAAGGGAGACAAAATAATCTAAGAAAGGGTCAATCCTCGCTAAATATATCTAAAATTCAGAGGTGCAAAGAGTAAAATTTAAGTCCCCTCCCAAAAGGACCTTCTAAGATATGAAGATAGGGGGTTGCGAAAATTTTCCCTAGAAGAGTTGTCCACATAAAAAAATGTTGTAAACATTGATAAAAGAAAAAAGAAATATTTGATTTAGAGGAGGTAAGGTCAAGTACCAATCCTGATCAGAAAGATTGTATTTGTGAGCTTCATTACCCAAGAATTCCAACCTTAAAGAATACCTCTCAAGTGACTGTCCATGTTAATAACAAGACTATCCCAATCTGTTGGAGCTAATTTTAAGATGTTTGAAGTATTATTCACCTCGAGCATAGTTTCTTGTAGAAAAAGGAGATGGGGAGAGTGAACATCGACAAGTCTTCAAATAATCAAGTTTTTTGAGGGGTTGGAAAACCCTTTGTAGTTTAGATAAAGAATATTCATGTCAAAATTGAGAGAGGGAGTGATGCTTTGAGCACCCTTAAAATAGAATATTGTTTTCCTAATTTGAATCTTGATATTGGCTTATGACTGTTCTTTCGATGCAAAATATTTATGGCCCCTAAAGGAGGGGGAAGGGGTAGAGCTTCATATACACCCTATTGGGTGCTTCGTTTTGTGGGGAAAATTTTTGACATGTGTTTGAACAAATCTAACTGACAGGAAGTCATAGCAAAAGAAACCGAGGAAAGAGAAGGAATTCGCCAAGATCTGCTATTCGCGAAAGGTTGGCCAACGGAAAATAGGGAGAAATGTAGTCACAGTTGATTTGAAATAGTAGCCAACAGGAGAGGAAGCAGTCGCAACCGAGCCACAAAATTAGCCAAGAAGGAAAGGGCGTGGCATCTGAGTAACAAACCAACGGTTCAGAAGAGCAAAGTGCATAATAGTTGAGGGAAAAGGAAAATAGGGATATAAAAGGCTTGTATACCATGATGATGTATGTTGGCTTAAGGGGTCCTGACCCAGGTTCAAATTTTTATGGATAAACCAACAAATCCTCCAACTATTGGCCCTTTCGGCAATGACTTGCTTGCATAGATCAAAGTCTCACCCGAAGTCATATGGGGAGTTGCTGGAACCAGTTTTTTGCACCCCGAGGGAGAAAATAATGAAGTTTTCCTAAACAAATAGAATGGGAACTTATATCAATTATAAATAGATGCACACAATAGACTAAAGCAGAATCACAGAGAGTGTGCAATCTTCAATAGAATAAAGCAGCGTTCGTGGATCCTTCAGTGCAGATATAGTAGAACAGAAACAAGTCCAGATCTGACAATGCAATTACTTAAGCAAATATATCATTCATCAATGTAACTATAACAAATATATTTGCGCAATTATCAATAAGAAACACAAACAGTGTGATCTTAACAGAACAAAAATAGTAAATAACTCAGATTCATAACACAGTAAGCTTGCCAAAATCTATCCTTTGCATTAACTCGGATATTTCAATACATGAAAAACTTTCCTTTACATAAACCCTTTTACGCACATAGCCAGTGGAGTCCGCACACAACCAAGACTAGGTCTTCGCACACACAGCCGGCAAGAGCCTTTCAACCCAACCCAGACAAACCCTTACAACGTATTACAGATGCATATAGGTCACAATATCATGAACTTAACTTAACTTAAGCTACTTTTCTTATACTCGATCTATCTATTTAAATTCACCTAACGTGTAGATACTATGGTCTCAAACCATGGTTTGAGGCCCACATTTACCCTTAAACCCATTTACATCAAAATTTGTGCCTCGGGGGACCCGCTCCAACAGGCCCCCAACAAAAACATGTGACTCATCCCGAATCACTGAGGTTCCTGCTCCTTGATCTTTGCCTGAAGTGTGCTGACATAATATTTGAGAGGGAGCACTAACTCTAAACTTTGTGCTATGGCGCCTTGCACTTGTTGAACCAGATTTTCTGTGGTAGGCCCTTCAGTGGCCATCTCTATGCTGCGTTGATTCTGCTCTATTATCATCAGAGTGTTATCCAATGTCTGTGAAAGCTGAATCGCTTCTTCTGCCCATGGTTGCATGCGTACTTCAAGTAGTTGTTCCTTCCATCGCAAATCTTAAATCTATGTTTGCATGGTTCGGAACTCCTGCAAACGAGCAAGGCACTGAGAAAGAACCAACGTTGGCGCCATTGTCTTGATTTCCTTAAACTACTGCTCTTTCTGCTAGAGTGCATTGCGCAGCTGCTGAACTACTGGATCATTTTGGACTGAGGTCCATACACTCATAGCTTCATCAAGAAAATTGTCACACTGAGTGACTACAGTATAAATACTATATCGGGCTTATTTCAATTCAGCTATTATTTGCGTACAAACCTCTGGTGGAGTCTCGGGCTGCAACTTGGTCTATAGGTCTGCAATCTTCTCCTCATACTCGATTCTTACTATTTGTACCTCAGCACGTGTTTCTTTCACCACGACAGCCAATCCTTTTAATTTTTCTTCAAACGCAGTTGTGGCCAAGATGGCTGGTATATATTGGTAGACTTGGTGGATCTTTTCCTCCAGCGCAATGCGCTAGGCTTCGGCTTCTCAGTAAGTTGCTTTTGTTTTTTTTGGCTTCTGATGTGCTTTCTTGGCCTTCTATTGGGATTCCATGATATGAGTGTGTGTGGTAGCCTCTCTGTACTGAAGCTCATCCGCAATAATTGAGTGCATTAAGTGTAATTTCCCTGTAGGTAACACATAAAGGTTAATCTTTATATCACTTGATCCTCTGAATTGGGCACGCCGGCTGGCGTCCATCTGAATTTCTGGAACGAGGATTTGAACTAAGAGGGCATCCCCGATGGTTGATAGAGAAATGTCTAATGGTTACGCGCAAGTCTGGCTCACCTGAGCTACACTTGCTTGAATCTGGCTCACCTGTACCTTCAGCTCCTGTAGTCCCACTTGAAAAAGTTCTAGTGCAGATTTGTACTCCACCTCCATATCTTTCAAGTGATCCTCAGTTTCAGACGTGATAGTGTTGGTTATTTCACGTAAATCATCTTCTGTCAGCTTCAGGAACTCCTGCTCGACCTCTTTGGAACCCTTCCTCTTTTTTCTCAATCCTCCAGTAGCCTGAGAGTCGCACTTGGTTCCCTTAAAGGTTTCAGCTTCCCTTGTTTCCTTTGGCATAGATCCATTCTTTTCTGGAGATGTCTCTGTTTCGATAATCTCGCCAGTGGTTGTGGGGTTTTCTTCTCTCTTTTTTACCTTCTTTGTCACTTTCTCTGTCGTCTTTTTTGCCTGGATATCAGTGTGCAGCTTTGTTGGTGTGATCGGTGAAAACCAGTATGGTGGCCATTTTGTTGTCACTCTAAGAAAATCATCTTCAGTTACCATGTATGGTAGCTCATACCACACTCCTTCTATGGCGCCCTTTGCATGGATATGAATATTGTGAAAGGTAGCTTTAAATTCAGCTACCATCTTGTATTGGTTATATAAAGTGGGTGACATTCGTGGCTTTGACTACACTACTTGGTTCAAAGTAGCATCATACATAACCCAAAAAATCTTGTTTTCTCGGGCGTGCATCGGGTCTGAAGAGTTCCACAATGTCGCATAGCGCGCAACCTCGCACATATGCGGCTCAATCTCTGAGAACTGTGTATCTTCATGGGTCTTCCACCCAATTAGTGCGATCAATAATAACAGCCAAGCATACTGGAAATGCTTTCCCTCCTCCTGTGCCTCGTGCACATTTTCTAAAATTTCTTTGCAAAGGTAGCTAGACCAGTTATAAATCATGCCCTTCTCGCACCGGCCCACGAGCGCGATGACGTGCGCGGGCACCTCCTTGGGTCTGCACTTACGCATCATCTTGTAGGCCAATATGATCATACCAAAGCGCACTACGGGGTCATTAACTTCATCAACAACAAAACCTAGACTCTTCCTTGTGATGTTATATTTCTTTTTAATTTGATTTGCAATGGTTTTCTCCTACGCCTTACCACTGAAATCAGTGATAGGGTCAGCTCATTTAAGGATGCGCTCTCAACACCATAGCACATTGTCATGTACAAGGGCGAGTAATTGTCTGACACATATATCATTAATGGGGTTACGCCCAAAATGAGGGATCTGGAGAAAATTGAGCAGGCCTGCCTTGTGCAAACCTAGGACCCATCTTTTTGGAGTGAGGCACGCGATGCCTCCTTCATAAGTAATATGATAGAGGTATAGATTCGGCGCAAGCTCTATGAATTTCTCAACATCGGCAATGTCCCAATCATCGAATATGAGCTGCGGAATCTTATCGAACATGTCCCCTTCCATTGAGACATTCTCAGGGATTAGGGGAATTTGAATACCCATGTGCACCTTTTCTAGATCCTTAGGTACTCTGACTGATGGTTTGTGTGGTGCAACATAGCTTGGCAGGCGCGAGAATGGGGCCACTACGACCACATCCCCCTCTTCTTCTTCAATGGTTTCAGGGGCCTTAGACATAGGCCTCTTCAGATTCTCAGCCGCGGAAGGGCATGGCCTTGGGGTCTTTTCTCGGGGATATTTGCACGTTCTAGAATACCGCCCCTTCTTAGAATTGGAGGGCACAGGTGTTTCAACGATTGGAACCTTAGGTGCAACAGGGTCATCTCCCAGTATTGTGGCCATCATTTTCTCAGGAATAGCATAGCCCAACCATGCTTGGCGCAATGCATTCTCGAACAATGGATCCAAACAAGACATAGACACAGAAAATACAGCAGCAATCAAGGATCTTAAGGCAAAGTATTCACTCAAAAAACAAAGGGAACTATTGCAACCCCATAGGTCATATTTATACTTTTGGCGCGTCTTTAATGGATCCTTTGGCATTAATGAGGCTCTATTACTGACAAAACGGTCCCAAATATGGTAAAACCCCTTCATTTAATGCAACCTAGATGCTCCAAAAAACGGTAATAAAGTTGTCTTTTCTACTTTTACTATTCCAACGACTAGTTTTTGACACCTTTACGACCCATTCAACCGCCTCGTGCTGCTACCACGTGCGCGTCGCACCTTCCTGCGCATATATTCTAGAGCTGATGACACCCATCTACAGAGCATACCCCCAACACAGGCTTATTAACCAAGTAATTCAAATCATATTGAGCAGTGTCCGTTGCATCCCTTAATAACTGCAAACTTCTCTAACATTCATCATCCCAATGGAATGTCGCCCCTTTTCTGAGTAATCTAGTCATGGGCGCATTTACCAACGCATACTTTAGAATGCGCTTCCTGTAGTATCCAAGAAGGCTCATCATGGAGCACACCTGTCTAATATTTTCAGGCGGAGAAATTGAGTTTCCAACGACTGCGCGGGAGCCCCTAGATTCCACAATGGCCAAGTGTCTACAGTTCATAGTTTCCTTTATCGACTCATTAATGATTTCATGAACCAGAGCGTGGCCAACCATATCAAATCCAATTTCAAAGATAAATGTAAGAATACATTTTTTTGTCAGCACAGACCATTCACTAGTGCCTTTGCGCAGCTCTATATCCAAGTACCATTCAATAGGCACATTCCCCAATGTGTGAATAAACATATGGACCCATTCAGGTCTTGGTTCTACACCCCATACCTCATTCCATCTTACCAAATGTCTTCATCCTTTATTTTTAATAAATTGAATATTATTATGAATTATTTTTTAAATGATGGTTCATTTAATGAATTTATTATAACTCACGATTTTATCCTCCAAGATCTCTTTCAAATTGCAAATCCGATCTTCAGTTCATAATTAAATATTCCAACTCAGAAATTCGCTGGAATAACAAGTGACAGTTTTGCGTTGGACATTTCGGGCAAACGAAGAATAATATTGAAAATCCAAGACATGGGTTTTGTGCAGAACAGACCAAATTAGTTTAAGTGTGAGTTGTTTTCCAAAATTTGGTCTTCATTGGGAGAAAACAAGGTTCTTCAAAGGACATATTCGTAGATTTTCTGTTGTGAACATTTTCCAAATTTCCTCAATTGCAATAATCAGATTCGACTTGTTACAGTTGAATCATGGGAGAAAGATCTCTTATATTTTGTAATCAGTTGGTTGGAAATTTCACTTTTGTATCTTGTATATTTAAATGACACAAATTAGAGAGAGGGGAGGGGGAGATCATCATCTTGACTCTGTAACTATCAATCATCATAATACAAAAATATTGTGTTGATGTTACATGCATTATCTGATTCAGTTTCCGTTAAGTTCTTTCTCTTCCTCCGCCCTGCTAGGGAGGAAGGGCCCTCCTCTTTAGCCGAGATTGCAACGGTTAAGGTAGATATGTATATATCTATTTCTTATTTTGTTTATGTGTCAGTAGAAGTGTTGTTTCTGCTATTTCAGTTGTGAATAGATCTGCTTCAATTCCAATGTTTTATATGTTGTTACACATATGAGATCAGAGATACCATCTGGGTAATTGTTGTGTGGCATGCTAGGACAAATTAATTGAGGTGTGATTACAGTCTTGTAGATCATTTCATTTCCGCATGAGTGATTTCCTTCCAGCATTTACTTCAGCAATGTTTTCCTTTATTTGGATTTTCTTTTGGTTGGATGTATTGGCACAGACAGTGCAGTTGTCATTGAAATAAAAGACATCCCTGGATTGATCATTTATGTGTACTATTTTATTCATTTAATAGTGATTAATACAACCCAACCTTTTGGCGTCATTGTCGGGGATGGCAGTGATGATCCAATCAACCAGAGTTGTTTCTTAGAAAATAGAGTGTACCCAGTATGTGATTATCGAGCAGTAAGATGAGAAGTAAGAACCTACGCAGCGCTATAACGAACTTGAGTGAGCTCACCAATGGTACACAAGGGTACTTAGAGGTGCAATTTCCATGTGTTTTTTTCAGTGTGTCTCCAACGACACAATTTCCGGGCAGTAAGACGAGATGTAAGAACCTGCGCAGCGCTCTAACAAACTTGAGCGGGCTCACCAATGTCTTGCTCGAACACTTAGAAGTGTGAATTTTTGGGCACTTTTTTAGTGTGTCTCCAGCGACACAATTGCCAGGCGGTAAGACGAGAGGTAAGAACCTGCGCATTGCTCTCGAAATTGAGTGAGCTCACCACTGTCTTGTTGGGACACTTACAAGTGTGAATTTTTTGATGTTTCCTTTAGGGTGTCTTCAGCTATACAGTCGTTGGGAAGTAAGACGATAGGTAAGAACCTGTGCATTGCTCTAATGAACTTGAGTGGGCTCACTGCTATAGAAATTGAAGCACTTATAGGATGAATTGATACACATAGGGTCCATGTGTGCCAGTAGGACGATAGAACAATCCACAAACAGTCCCCACTCTAAAAAGCCCTTGAAATTCATGGGATAAGATCAAGGAACAAGGCATCAACATAATCTGGAATCCAGTCGAAGAACTTCACGATATAACAACTATGGGAAATCAAGACTATATTGAGGACTGGTTTCACTTTGTTGTTTGCTCGCAACATCACTCCATACTTCAACAATTATTGGCACCATCCTTAACAAGGAAGTTGGTCTCTCATACCCTAGTACATATTAGCATACATATTTCAATTATGGGTATGTGCATATTTGAAGCCTTATTTCGAAAATGGCTTCATTGGAGGTACTCCTATAAGTAAGTATATTTTATTTTTCCAGGTAGAATAGTGTAGTGTAGAAAATAGAATAAATGAAGACATAAATGTAAAAATAATTGTTTTTATTGCAACATGTTGTGAAATTTGACATCGGTGATCAATATTCGAATTTATTTATGTATGAAAATGTGTTATATTGGAAAATTAAATTTCTACAAACACCGATATTCATTTTGATCACCTTCTTGGAAAAATTCCTTGATTATCATATCTTATGGCTTGCGAGCTTAATGAAAATTCTAGAAAAACAATCGAGAAATCATGTTTTGAGGGACCAAATGGGCATATTTTCAAGACCTGTTTATATACTACGTAGCCCTTTATGTCTACTTTATAACCCAATTTGAATCACTCGATTTCGATTTGAAACTAGAAATTTATGACCAAAACAATGATAGGATGTGTAGTAGGAAGCTCAGGAACAGAGTTGAGACAATCCATTTTTGGAGGCCTAAATGACTATATTTTGGAAACCTGTTTCTATGGGATATTCCCCTATGAATCTAGTTTACAATGAAACTTGAATCACTTTATTTCGATATTTTATGAGAAATTTATGACCACAATACTGACTATTTATCGTAAATCAACACTCTTGAAAATTTGTTTTCCTGGTTGTTCACTAGTGTATTTGACCCATCGGTTATTCTTTCTTTTAAAACCTATTACTATTGGGGATAGCTACATGAATATAATTAAATCTCAAATTTGAATCAGTTCAATCCGTCATCAAATGAAAAATTTATGCTTAAAATATCAACTGTTGGTATGAGCTAGAAAATAAAAAATGACTTTGTTATGCAGGTTGTTCTAAGAAAATTTAACAGACCATTACATGGAATTTTTAAAACCTATTTATATTGGAGACATATCACTTAATTCACTTTCATTTTTCTTTGGAATCACTCAATTGGACGAAAAACAAAGAATTTATGATTGAAACACTGATGGTCAGTATGGTTGGCCACCACTCCCCCGCAGGTAATAAATTTTCTTAGTTTATATTTCCGTGAATTTGTTTTACAGAATAACTACTTCTTCTTTTTTTTGCATATGTATTGAATGAGAAGAGCTCGCTCATCTCTCTTCTTCCATGATTTTATGTTTTATTGCAGGTAGATGCTCATTTTTTTCAAGTCCCGGGAGAATAAATGAGGTCAATTTATGAACAAGTGATTTTTTAAGACAATGATAATGAAACGAGAACATTTTCAAAGACGTTTCCTCACATGGAGAAAAAAAACATGAATAATTTTCATCACTTAACGGATTTATTGAGAAATGAGGAATTTATTTCCATTTGAAGATCCAAGTGATTTCCGAAAAAGCATTTTTCCATTCATTCACCATTTACAAACAACATTGCTGCAACAAAAATCATAACCATTGTAACTTAAGTTATTATTTATTGGTTTTCAATAAAGAGTCGTTTATTTTCTGATTTATCTTATGTTTTTATGCTTTAGTTATTGTTTACTTCAAGGTCACATTTTTATTTTTTTCTCAAAATAAAAGAAGTGAGTTCTTAAGTTTCATGATGCTATTACTCCAGAAAATTTTTCTAAGTGTTGGATGTTGTTACACCATCAGTATTGTTACTCTATTACTGCTATGACTCCGTCACTGCTGTTACACCGTTAATGTTGTTACTCTGTCACTATTGTTACACTGTCAGTGTTGTTACTCCACTACTGTTGTGACTCTGTCATTGTTGTTACACCATCACTGTTGTTACACCGTCAGTGTTGTTACATCGTCACTGTTCTTACATTGTTAGTGTTGTTACTCTGTCACCGTTGTTACTCCATCATTGTTGTTACTCCTCCAGTGCTATTACTCTGAAAATTTTTCTAGTATCCAATGTTGTTACTGAAGGAAATTTTCTAAGTGTCTGATGTCGTTACTCCTTTGGTGGTGTTACTCCGTTGTGATATTTTTCTAAGTACTTGGTGTTGCTACTTCTCTAGTGTTGTTACTCTGCCAAGGTAATTTGTCAAGTACGTCCTCGACCAACTCCATGGATTTCATTGGTATTTTACTTATGACATGACCAACTATGACTAATGATAGACATACTTTAGTTTGGGGGAGGTCTCGTATTTAGTAATAAGGATGATTATTATGGTAAGTCTTGTCAGGAATGATTCACTATTAATTCCTCATTATTTTGTAAAGTGACTAATCCTCCTTCCTGTCACCTTCCTAACATCGTTCTTTTTTCCCTTCCTCTGTTATTACCTAATTCATGGTTGTTGTTACCACAGCATAACTAATTTTTTTGGCCAATTTTCACTTTAAATTCAACATATGAAGGTGTTTCTGATTTGTTTTTCTTTTTGGTGAATGGAAAATACTTTTAATGGTCTAAGCCTTCTTTGACATAATGTTTGGGTAGTCAATTTATCTTTGTTTATCTATATACAGAATCTTATTTTTAAGGAACAATTATGCAAAGATGATTTCATCATGCCAACTTTCAACTTTCCTAATGGGTCAAGTCCTTGATCTTGTAAAATTTATGATGATGACCACCAAATTGTATTTAAATATTTCCGCCATTATCTAATGAACTGTTCTTCAACCCCAATCTCAGCAATGAAAAATATATTTATCAGTAGTCATTTGAAGGTTATTAGTTTTTGAGAAGCAAAACAATCAAAGTTGAAAATAGTAACTATACAACTTTTTATGCCATCCCTAGCTCTTAAGAAGCTGACCTACCACCCCATATATTAAGTAATATTTTATTGATTAACAATAACCATAGTTGAATTTTAAACATGAATAGTCAACTAGAGGATAGGAGGTCTCATCACGAGCCGACCTACCATCATCATAGGTCCTAATAAAGTGACATTATCAATTGCTGGTCACCAAGCCACGGTAATGGCCTTCGGTCATAAAACTGAAGGACAAGAGGTCTCATCACGAGCCAACTTGCTCACTTTTGTTATCTCCCGTGAATGGAATCATTGATAACTAGTTATCATGACAGAACAATGATCTTTAGTTGACATATAAGTAAATTGAAAGGCTTTTTGTGACTATGTACTTATTTTTAATAGATGAGACACTGGCATCTCAATGGCTTAAAAAGGCATCCCTGTTGAAGCTATGGACGCCTGCTAACAGTAGTGGCTATGCCTATGGTATAGAAGTTAATTTAATGCTATAATCTAGTTGGTTACCTTGTTTTCTCAAATCCAATTTCCGATAAAGATGACGGTTGCATATACAAGGATTTCCATAACTCATGGTTCATGGGGTAATATTTAATCGGTTCTTAGATGATGGTGGTTATGGTTATATCTATTATTGAGTTATAAATATTTACTTTACATGTCAGGGATGAAAATTTTAGGATATTTGATAGTTGACATTTTGTATCATCTAATCTATCATTCCTTTATTCTACAAGTATCATATCTTTAACCAAAGATATTTGCTTTGCCCAATCAATCCCCATTTATTCATAGCTTAACAACACCACTACTGTTCTGACGTGGAATAAAGAGGCCTAATTCTGATTTTGAATCCCGGGTAATTGGACAGACCTTGAGAAGCATAATTTCTATGCTCATAACAACCAAAGCTTATAGGTATATGGAATGCGTCTTTTCTCTTATTATCCATTATTATCCAATGCCATTCACAATCTTATTACGTCACTTTTATATGTAATGAGGTAATTGAGGTGATGAATTACTGATTAAGGATACACATGAGATGTTGTATAGATGACTGGGAAACTAATCAGTTTGGTGGAAGGAAACACTGCTACACTTTCTGATTACTTTTTTTTTCAGTTTGCATGGCTTCCACCTTCCGCATCACTTTCAGCATCAGCTCAGCCTACATCAGCTTCAACAAATGTCAATCCATAAATTTCATTCCACATTTTTACGGAGGTAAAACTTGAGGTAAAACAACATAAGTTTTTTATTTATTAAAAGTTTAGGAGAATGTCATGAAAAACCATTGAGCACTATTCACCCATATTTTTGAACCTTCTTTACCACTCCCCATTTTTCAGAGACACAAAATCTTTCAGTTTAGGGGAGTGTTACTTTCATTATGATGAACATGCCATTAATATTCTTTACCATCCATAAATCTCCTTATTCATTCTCAAAATCTACCTAAATCTCACTTATTCCATTTTGTTATACACCAAACAAATATTTCAGCCATGATTGTAGCAACCACCTCAATTCGTTTTCTAGTGTAGCATGAGGGCATGCTAATTCTCTAGTTTGGGGGAAGGGTTGCTATGCATGATGAATGATTTTTCATTTATTCCTCATTTAAGGTATACAATCCTAAAATTGATTTGTGTATATCCTTAAAACTATTAATTTGATTCTTGTGATTTTTGGACAACAAAGAGGTATCATTAAACCCAAAAATTTTCAAGCTAAACCAATTTGTAAATTCCAAAAAAAAATTAAAAATAAAAATAAAAAATCATGCATTTTTACCTACAACCATTTTGTTGACATATTCAAATTTGTTTATTGCTTTGATTTGATTTTTGGATTGGATATGCTTACAAAATTTCAGCAAAATCTGGTTTGTAATGAAGTTTATTTTTACTAGTATCATACTTTGTTGCAACTTCATATACATATGGTTGAAAGTAAATATGAAAATTGTTTTAAGGCAGCATTTGGGGAAAGAAGCCTTCTCTTCCATCAATATCATGGGCTGGGATGACATTTTGATTATTGTACTACAACTTAGTTAATACAAAGGCATTGGGTTGCAGGACATGCAACATGTTCAATTTGGGGGAGATGTTGGGCCACTAAATTATCATTCTTATTACCATTTCTAAACATATATCTCATCCATTCCTACCATTCTTTTATCACATTATTTATCATAATTTATCATTTAATCTCATTTTATAATTATTTATGCTCTTATGGATAAGTAATATTTATTCTCCTTTATTTTTAATAAATTGAATATTATTATGAATTATTTTGTAAATGATGGTTTATTTAATGAATTTTTTATAACCCATGATTTTAGCCTCCAAGATCTCTTTCATATTGCAAATCCGATCTTCAATTCATAATTAAATATTCCAACTCAGAAATTCGTTGGAATAACAAGTGACAGTTTTGCGTTGGATATTTTGGGCAAACGAAGAAGAATATTGAAAATCTAAGACATGGGTTTTGTGCAGAACAGACAAAATTAGTTTGTGTGTGAGCAGTTTTCCAAAATTCGATCTTCATTGGGAGAAACACAAGGTTCTTCGAAGGACATATTCGCAGATTTTCTGTTGTGCCCGTTTTCCAAATTTCCTCAATTGCAATAATCAGATTCAACTTGTTACATCTGAATCATGGGGTAAAGATCTCTTATATTTTGTAATCAGTTGGTTGGAAATTTTCCTTTTGTATCTTGTGTATTTAAATGACACAAATCAGAGAGAGGGGAGGGGGAGATCTTCATCTTGACTCTGTAACTTTCAATCATCATAATACAAAAATATTGTGTTGTTGTTACATGCGTTATCTGATTTAGTTTCCGTTAAGTTCTTTCTCTTCCTACGCCCTGCTAGGGAGGAAGGGCCCTTAAGTTCTTTCTCTTCCTACGCCCTGCTAGGGAGGAAGGGCCCTCCTCTTTAGCAGGGATTGTAGCGGTTAAGGTAGATGTGTATACATCTATTTCTTATTTTGTTTATGTATCGGTACAAGTGTTGTTGTTGTTGTTTCAGCTGTGAATAGATCTGCTTCAATTCCAATGTTTTATATGTTGTTACACTGTTACACAACATTTTGTCACCGTCCCTGCAATCCATCGTCCCGTACATTGGAGGACTATTCCTGTGACCTGTGAATAGTAAAATGTCCTGAAAACACCTTCATGGCATCCTCCTGCATAAGGAAAAACATTCTCCTGAAGAACGTTTCCTCTGAAAAACCCTAAAAACAGATGTTTTAGCCTTGGCGCGACTAGCCAGTTCATCCCTCGCGCCAATGGGGGAAATCCACACTAGAGGGCGCGCCAGCTGGCGGTCTGTCTCTGTGTTTCACTCGCGCCAAGCTTATTAAGGGATGCTTTTTAAAAATAAATGGTGGAAGTTTGATTCTAACAAACTGCAGAATGAATCATCAAAATAAGTTGAGTGGTTTGGCTCCGGATCTCCATGTATAGGAAGTGGTTTTCCACCTCTCATGGAACCTTCCTAAGAGATAGGACCTATCCCATGATTATAGGCGATCCCAACTTCCCTTCCTCCATCTATAAAAGCTTGTGCTCTCCATTTGCTATCTAGCTGAACTTGTAGAAAGGAAACTATAGCTGGGCAACTATTGAGAGCTAAGCCGAAGAGAACCCCGTAAGAGAAAGAGCTTCATCCAGATTCCCGATAGGCTTTGTTGAGACACGCTCCGCTGCAAGCCCCGCCGAAGGAAGATCATAACATCAGAGCATTTGGTTGTAATCTCCCTTTTGTCATTTATAATATAAGCGACTCTGATTTTGGTTCCATTCTTTTGTTTACTCTTTTATGTGATGTAACAAATTATATCTTCTCTGACTGATATATAGTTACATGCTTTAAGTATTACGTTATATGTCGTCGTTTCTCTGCGTGTGTACAGGTGTCCAGACGTGACGAATGGAAGGATTATGATCTGTCAAGCTAGGGACAAGGAGCACCGCTTCTTCATCGACAACAGAAGCGTGGGATTCGAGGTAGGCTACTTATCGCGATATTTGTCTTTATTCTAATTAGGAACCAACGTCATTGCGTGATTCGATTGTTGCTAGACCCAATCTAGGGCTATTGGGATCGCCTCTGTCCGCAGAGGGGATTTACCTCCTCAACAATTTGGCGACTCCGCTGGGGAGTCAGTGGGAGTTAGTCCTTCCTCCTTTGCGTTGTTTTTTGGCTTTTGATTGATTTATTTGCTCTTCTGGTTCACCTTCCTTCGTGTTAAACCCCTGTTCAGCCCCCGGAAGACTAGATCCAGTCTTTGTTTGTCCATTTTCATCATTTTTCTAGGGTAAACTCGATTGGCGCAGTTTTTCCCCTGACAGTCGCGCTAGCTGGCGCTTGTTGCTAGTTAGGCCCCCGTGCCAATGCCTTTTTGGCGTAGATTACAACCAAACAGGTGTGCCAACTTTGCTTGGTGTTAGGGTTTGCTTGCTTTTGGGCTCTCTGAGCTTGAGTTTTGGTCCTGGTGTCATTTTTCTGACTAAATGAGTTCCTTGAAGTCATTTTTTACTGTGTTTGGCCCTTGTCATCCGGTTGTTTGCCCTTTACTATCAATTTTGCATTCTATGCCTATTGCTTCTAGGTGCTTCAGTGTGCTGAGCCTCCCATGGGAGTTTTGGGTCCTTGCTTGCCCGGTCAATTTTGTTTTTGCTTCTCTGCATTCGTCTTGTTCAATCCCTTTGAATCATTGCGTTAATTGAGTGATTTTCCTTTCTTTCGTTTGATTTCGCTTTGTGTTACTCCAAGCCTAGATTACACAGTTTATTTGAGTCTCTTTCGAGATTATTCTTCGCTTTGAGGGATTTCATCATCGATTTGAGTCTTGATTGTGTGCATTTGAATTGAGTGAACTTGTTTGTTTCAGCTCTCTCTTTGTCATTTCTCGAATTGGTGTTTTCATTAGTTTTTCATTCATTTAGTGCATTTGCTCTAATATATTGAAAAATACAAAAACAATTTTTTTTTGCATTTTGATTGGCTTAGTGAAAACTGAAAGCTCTTTCGCATTTCTCATGTTATATAACTCCAGAGAGAAGTTTTCTGGTTTCATTAGCTTGCATTAGAAACAGTAGTGGATGCTTTTGTGTGTTCATTTTGTTGTCACATGTCATGCAGTAGGGCCTTGAAACCGAGACATAATTGAAGATCAACCATAAAATTTATTCAATCAACCTAAGGAAGCATTGAAACTTAACGAAACATCTAGTAGTATAAGGTAGAGACGTGTTTCGTCATCTTTAAGCCTAGTATCTTTCGCTCGCCATCTGGCTGCAGACAGTGCTAGTACGGACTTGTGCTCCCCATGCCGTCATGTATATAAAGGGAGACCTCATTAGGTTGCAAATCCTTTATCCGTAGGAAGCCGAGTCTGCCGCCTCTTACCCGTGATACACCGAACACAACATTCGGGGAGATTACCTGCACGTACATTAAGTCCTTGGTTGATTTCTCTTTCATTTTTACCAAGGTGTATATGGCAGTTCACGGATATCTGGTACACCCATTTACCTAGATTACCAAAGAAGACACTTTGATCTTTACTGACTCTTTTAACTGAAAAGATCATCGAGCTCTTGTCCTTTCAAGCTCGTGTCCAACCTGAAAGTGATAGATTCACCTTTTGCCTGTTTCTCGACTCTTAAAATATGAAACAGCAGAGTCTGGTTTCCGTGTCTTAAAAATTAATCGCCCACGAAATATTCCTGGTTAGAATTTTTGTCCTTAGTGTTTTATTTCAAGATCGTTTCCGATGGAAACTTTTCCGGAGTTTTCCAATCAAGGAGTCCCCTTTGAAGGGAGTCCTAGTCCTTTTCCTGCTTTAGGAAATATTGGTGCTCCTTATATGGCCACTTTATCCCTCCCTAGGTTAACTGTTGGGTTGCTTGTTTGGTTGTTTTCAACCTCTCTAGTGTTCCGGCTACCATACCATCCACTCCTCCGCCTGAGCAACGCCATGTTGGTTCGAAGGTGAACCTTTCCCCTTCTTCGCCTGTTTCTTTTTCCTCATCTTCTACTTCGCCTAGTGAAAGTTTCGATTCTAGTATCCAGGTGGCTGAGAAGAAGAAGTTCGATAAGAGAGAGGCTAAGGATGCAACTACTGCTTCTAAAACATCTCCTCTTGATAAGCCTTCCAACCCTCCGCGGAAAGTTAAGTTCCCTTGCATGTTGTGCTAGGGAAACCATTTACTTTGATATTTCTCTGGCATCCCCAAGGTGCTCAAAGTATGGCCCAACGGTCGTCCGTCGTTTCCTTTGGCTTTCAGGAGTCAGGTTGGGGACACGTCTTCAACTAGTGCTTATAAGACTCATAAGAAATAGGGTAAGATTACCAATCCATATAAGTTTTGTGAAGGGAATCATCCCATTCACCTTTGTCCATACATGGATGAAGCCAATAGAGTGTTGGAAAACTTTACTTTTTTTGCACCCTGCCTTCCGGCTGGTCACCAGAAACTTTCTTTGAGTCCTCCGCTAGTTGATTCAACGATTGGTCAAGAGTCATCCTTGGTCGATCCTGCTCCCCCAGAAATTCACCATCAAGAATCCATCCCTGACCAACCATTGGTCATGGAATCAGTTGAGCTGGCCCTGTCTGCGGTACACCAAGACTTTTCCGTTGAGAGCGGATCTCACATCCCTCAAGTTCTTCTTGTTTCTTCAGATTCCTCGGACTTGGAGAAAGATTCTCCTGTCCCTATATCTCAGGAAGTTATCCCTCCGCCTCCCATGATGGAGGACCCAGAGGATACTCCTTCTGCCTCCATGATGGAGGTGGCAGTGGATGCTCCTTCATCTCCCGTAACACCAGGGGAAGACCATCTCGGTTCGATGGTAGCCCCTCCAAGTAGTTTGGTCGCTTCCTTCGATTGGGGTCGTCTCGCAGGTTATCGCCTTCTTTCTTATGTGCCCTTTGATATCATGGTACAAACCTCCCATCTAGTCGTACCCAGCACCATTATAGATGAAGGCGCGTCTGTTAATATTTTATCCTCAACTACTTGGCAAGCTTTTGGTTCTCCACCGCTTATGCCTGTTACGTAGAATCTGTTGGCTTTTAACAGAGGAATCAGTCAACCGTTAGGGATCCTTCCGAAGTTGTCTGTTACTTTGGGAGGGAAAACCGTCCATGTGGATGTGATGGTTGTTCCAGGCCCCTTGGATTTCAATTTACTCTTGGGGCGTGACTATACTTATGTCATGGGTGCTTTTGTCTCTTCCCTCTTTCATGTGATGTGTTTTTCCACACAAAGGTCAGATCGTGACCATTGATCAGCTTTAATTCTTTGGTACTAACATGACATCTGGTCCACCATCATCCCTTCCGCGTCTTTATCCTTCGGTTGTATCTTCCCCGCCACAAGTTAATTATGTGGCTACCTGTCCCGTGCCTACGTTCAGTGATAGTGACATTGTGCATTGTGTGCTGGGGGCATTGGGTCCTGATTTCCGAGATGTTGTTCTCCCTTCGGATGAGAACCTCTTAGAAGCCATGACTTCTTATTCATCATGATGAGTTTTCTTCGGAGCAGAGTTTTTTTTCTTGTGTCAAGCTCGTTAAAAAATGAAACAAGGTGTCCAGAGCATAGTTCGTTTTCTTGTGTCAAGCTCGTTAAAAAATGAAACAAGGTGTTCCGAGGATAGTTTTTCTTATGTATCAACCTCGTTTAAACAATGAAACAAGGTCATCTCAGCATAGTTATTTTACTGTGTCAACCTCGTTAAAACAATGAAACACGTTCCCGTTCAATTCGAGTTTTTGTTTAGATCTCGTAAAATCCCAGTCGAGTCTTTCCCTTAATCTCGTAATTTGAACCTTCACTCCATCTTCCTTTCATATGGACTGAAGCTTGGGGGGCATTTACCTTGAATTGAGTCACCATGCTAGGGGCATGCTTACTTTTTCAAGCATAGTTTGTTTCCGTTTCAAGCTTGTGTAAAAATGAAACCGGTTTCAAGCATAGTTTATCTTTGTTCCAATTTGTGTAAAAATGAAACCAACTTCAAGCAAAGTTTCTTGATTTCAAGCTTGTGTAAAAATGAAACCATTCCCATTTTACCTCTCGTGATTTCCATTTTATCAGCCTGTTTTGTCAGATGAGACTTGGTTTTCTCATTCCATCGTCCCCATCTGCTTGGCCGATCATACGCCTTCACTTGATTGTTTTACCTATTCATGAGGAACCATTGCGATGAGTGGTCTTATTAGCCAACCTCTTGACCTTTACTTGTTCTGAACAGTTCCACCATCACTGGAACCATTAGCTACCCTTAATACCACTCGTTCCTCCAGGAGGAGTCACCTTTCAGCTCTTTTCTAACTCTCTAAAACTGAAAATATTGCTAAGTCACTTGTCGTTTTGAACTCGTTAAATTGGCTGCGAAACGAAATCTACCCAATATACATTTACCCCTTTTTCGGGCTGGGATAGATTACTTACGAAAAAGGAATACCCTAGCCTATTGCGACTAGGAGGTTCTCTCAGACATAGTTTTCTACCTTTTCGGATCTGAGGGGATATCTACGAAAAGGGACTGCTGGAGTTTTATTTTCCGTTGTCTTTTCAAACTCTCTAAACATGAAAAGACACTGAGTTATTTATTTTTCATACTTGTTAAAAATTGATGACATCGAACTCCGTCGTAATGAAGTTACTCGAGTTCCTCCTTCCTAGGGCTCGTTAAATGTACTAGTTTGGATTTGTCCAAGGAAAAACTTATATCGCAAGCATATGCTAACCCCTTCAAGCTTGTTTCCAAAAATAATTGGGGTACTCACCAGAAATGGTGGGGGAAAATGGAACCATTATCATCATCGTGTCGGCAGTATGTCGCTCTTGAACATGGCACTTGTCTACATTCGTGTTGGGTTGGGGACATCTCATCTCATTATCTACTTGTCTCCGTGGGTTTGGGTAATCTCTTTGGACCGCTCATTTTCTCTTTTCCATGTCATCATGACCTCATATCCTTTGATGTCAAATACTGCCAAATCTAGTGTCGTGCCACCGATATGTTCAAGAGAAGTTGGCCTCTGCAGTTTTCAACCTCCCTCTGATTCTCTATTGATCTTGATTCACAAACATCATGTTCCTCTGTCTCGTGTTGATGATGTGGGAAACACTATGGCCCACCTTCGATCAAGGTCACTTCCTGTCGACTTCAGCTCATTATCCAAGAAGCTGATCTAGAGACTCCCTTCATGTACCTTGGAGCCTACATGCCTTAATGGCAGGTTCTTTCCATTCGACACAAGGTTTTCATTACTGGCCTTCGATCGCATGATTTCACGGGTGTTCAACACCAGCTCACTGTTCACATTCCCTGGATTGTACGTATAATACCTTGAGGGCCATCCTCATTATTGGTGGTTTCTCTCACGTCTGTTAACAGCTTTCATTATTGGCTGGTAATCATACGATGTTCTTGCATGTTCGACTTCAGCTCACTTATTCGCATGCTCGGACTTGTACTCTGTTCAGGTCGAGATGGAGCGCAAGACCCTGGATCTTGTCTGATAAAATCCAGGCTGCAGATTCTTTGTGGATTATCATGATTGATTACATGACTCATTGGATTGGATGGATGCGACCATACCTGAGTCTACTTGTTGATCCTTCTTTGTTGGATGGCTTCGTCCATACCTTGGATCTCGGTTATTGTATACTCTATTATGGATGGTTGTGCCCATACCACATATCATGTATCAGAGATATCAGTTGTATTTGGGTTTGCAGGTCTTCCGACGGCAATGTTTTCAGTTGGCCGCGTTCTCATAAATAATTTCACCCCTCCCTCTCTCTCAGACCTCATGCTTTAGGGGGCATTTGTTACACAACATTTTGTCACCGTCCCTGCAATCCCTCGTCCCATACATTGGAGGACTATTCCCGTGACCTGTGAACAGTAAAATGTCCTGAAAATGCCTTCATGGCATCCTCCTGCATAAGGACAACATTCTCCTTAAGAACATTTCCTCTGAAAAACCCTAAAAACAGATGTTTTATCCTTGGCGCGACTAGCCAGTTCATCCCTCGCGCCAATGGGGCAAATCCACACTAGAGGGCGTGCCAGCTGGCGCTCTGTCCCTGTGTTTCACTCGCGCCAAGCTTATTAAGGGATGTTTTTTAAAAGTAAATGGAGAAAGTTTGATTCCAAAAAACTCCAGAATGAATCATCAAAATAAGTTGAGTGGTTTGGCTCCAGATCTCCATGTGTAGGAAGTGGTTTTCCACCTCTCATGGAACCTTCCTAAGAGATAGGACCTATCCCATGAATATAGGGATCCCAAATTCCCTTCCTCTATCTATAAAAGCTTGCCCTCTCCATTTTCTAGCTAGTTGAACTTGTAGGAAGGAAACTATAGCTGGGCAACTATTGAGAGCTAAGCTGAAGAGAACCCCGTAAGAGAGAGAGCTTCATCCAGATTCCCGACAGGCTTTGTTGAGACACGCTCCGCTGCAAGCCCCGCAAAGGAAGATCATAGCGTCAGAGCATTTGGTTGTAATCTCCCTTTTCTCATTTATAATATAAGCGACTCTGATTTTTGTTCTATTCTTGTGTTTACTCTTTTATGTGATGCAACGAATTATATCTTCTCTGAATAATATATAGTTACATGCTTTAAGTATTACGTTGTATGTCATCGTTTCTCTGCATGTGTACAGGTGTCCAGACATGATGAATGAAAGGATTGTAATCTGTCAAATTAGGGACGAGGAGCACCGCTTCTTCATCGACAACAGCAACATGGGATTCGAGGTAGGCTACTTATCGTGATCTTTGTCTTTCTTGTAACTAGGAGCCAACGTCATTGCGTGATTCGATTGTTGCTAGACCCAATCTAGGGCTAGGGGGATTACCTCGTATGAGATCAAAGATACCAGTTGGGTAATTGTTGTCTGGCGCGCTAGGATAGATTAGTTGAGGTGTGATTACAGTCTTGTAGATCATTTAATTTCCGCATGAGTGATTTCCTTCTAGCATTTACTTCAGCAACGATTTCCTTTATTTGGATTTGCTTCTAGTTGAGTGTATCGGCACAGAAAGTGCAGTTGTCATTGAAATAAAATACATCCCTAGATTGATAATTTATGTGTATTATTTTATTCATTTAATAGTGATTAATACAGCCCAACATATCCTCTTTGTCAGAGTACACACCTTCCATTTTAATGATTGGAAATTCAAACCACAACCTCATCATGCGCGCACATTCCTCCCAGTTTCCCATATTCTCCCTATGAGTTTCCCACCATCTTTTTGGCGTGGCGCGCAAGCCAAGATCCAAAGCATGGAATCTCTGTCCTTCAGGCACAGTCCTTTCAAGTTCTCCTATAAACATGTTTATATTAGTCAATCCATCATAATGCAGTAAATCACGTACCTCAGATGTTATACAACACAGAGATCGGGTCACGCAATTACAATGCAGCGTAGGCACCTCATGCAATAGGTTCTGCCAATTTTATAGTTCTTCATTAGAGTCTAAAAAAAAGAGTTATCCTTCTCCCACTTGAGATTCCCATCTGTTGTTGGATTAATCCAGTCTTCCTCGCGCAAGGTTAGATTATAGATTTGATCGATCTAATCCTCAGTGCGCATTGGTTCAGTATACCTTTGGCCTTCTGCAGAATATAGAGGAATGATTACCTTGACTCCATTACCTTAAAATTCCATCCTCCTTTTATTCAAATTGATAACACCATCCATGGCAATGTCCCAATCCAATCCTAGCAGCGCAGGATAGGGATCAGTATCATCTAGAATTTGGATAAATTTGAAGTCTACCATCACCTTAACACCTTCTATATTGACCACAACTTGCGACAGCCTCCATAAAGGAATGATATTTTGGTGATTGGCCATGCACAGTTGAATGGTAGACCACTCCAGCTTTGGTTCTCCCATGCGTTGTCATGTTTTCTTAGGTATAACATTATCATATGATCCCAGGTCTATAATAACTTGGTCCATTTCATAAGCACCAATATGGGCAGTCATACACATCTCCCTATCCATTCTCTTCTTGTTCTTGTATATTTTGTGGACCACTCGATGTTCTACCATGGGTTGTTCCTTCTTTGCGCAATTATCTATCAATGCCTACAGATTTCATACAGCCTTTTTGTTGTGAAGTAACTTTATACATGCTTGTAGAAATGGTTTCATCTCCTCATCTCCTCCTGCTTCCTTGATTGGCCTACCAGACGTGGACGCGCTTCCTTCAGTAGATTGTTTCTGCACTTCAATAAAGGTCTCCTTTGTGCACTGAAGGTTACAACCTTCTTTGTTTTCTGGTGCTTTATAGATCCATACATCAGTGGTTGGTTGCTTTCCTTTATCTTCATTGGTGGATACACCACTCCTAGTAACCACATTCACACTATGATCTTCTTCATGAGTTTCTGCTCAAACTATATGAAGATTTTGTGTTGGGGTCTATGTCTTCTTTTCCTGCATTTTAGTAATCAAGACAGGACAATCTTCTATGACATGATCAAATTGTCTACAGTACCTGCAGGATGGTCATGTTGGATTCGAACAGTCGTGCACATAATGGCCAGCATCACCGCAGTTATATCAAATGACTTGTCCTATTCCTCGACCAGCCGATCCACCTCCTCACCCTCTTCCTCTGCCATGGAATCCTCTGCGCCTAGAAGGGGATGCTGGTGATGTAGGCTCAACCTGCATATATATATTTCCACTTTATCTAACATTATATCAAAAGTGCGACAATGTTTCTCATCATGCCCTAATGAAAAACATAATTTGAAAAACAACTGCTTCAAGTCTGGTTAATACTTTCCAATCCTTGGGCAGGAATTTGTGTCATGTAATCCAACAATTTGATAGATAGTGAACCACACAAGATTCTTTAATGGACTAGGGCCTCTAGCCTTCAAATAATTGTTGAATACAGGAAACTGATCTTTATGGTGCCCAGAAGCTTTATAATTTATACACCAAACTTTTGCATAGACCTCCTTGCCGTTGTCTTTGCCCAGGCTTTGAATCTCTAGATGCATGTCTTCCAACTGATTCAGAATCTGTTGATTTCCCAGCACAACAGGTGTTGGGGTAGCCTCCAATGTCATTGCAACCTCCACAACCTCTGCTTGTGTGGCAATCTTTTGTTGGCCTATGGGCTAATGAAGATGTGGGAGCAATATAGCAATGAACCATTCCTTATGCTGAGTATCATCAGTAACAAATCCACCATCTTTGATGGTGCGCTTAAACCTTTTATCAGCTTCCCATATATATTTATTAGCGTCCTAACGACTCTCCTTCATTTTGGTCACCAGCTGCGCATATGACTTAGACTTATTAAACTGCTCTTTTAGGGTTTCTTTGATTTGTTCCAAGGTAGCATGAGGGTTTGCTTGAGAGTACCTAATGTACCAATCTAATGCACGATCTTGAAAAGAAGTAGCCAACTGCGCCTTCCTAATATCAATATTTTTAATTTGATGAGCCTGCCATACGGCCTCAGTCACAAACCATAAGTGATCAGTGTCCTCATTTCCAATGCCTCTGAAATTAGGTAACTTCATTGATGCAACCATATCTACTTCAAGGGGAGGTGGAGGTGGTGGAGATGGACTGCGCGGTGGATTGGGTGATTGGTGATGTGAGTGTAGAAGTGGAGTGGATGGAATTGGAAACAGGCTCAAATGTTTCCGGTGTGATGAGATTTATTCTTCGGAGTCACTTGAGCTACTAGTTTCTGGTTCAGGTTCACTATCATATCTAGACTTCAGAGGGCTATAAATAAATTTTTCACAATTTGTGTGGTAAACTTTTCCACTGCACGTAATTGGACCTCTTTGATACATTCAAGCAGTATGTTCACACAGAAAATCTCATTCACACAATAGCATTTTCATCAATAATTTCAATGAGCCCAAGAACTTACCTCTAGGGCCTTTGAAAAACCTTCTTTCTGCTTCAGAATATGACACAAATTGATTAATGGAAAATTCGGTCAAAAATCATCCCAAGAGGCGATCGATCCAATGATCTACAGCGTGGGTGGTCTTATTGTCAAACTTATCTACTTGTTAGATCAATTCAACAGTCCACTCAGTGACTACGTCATCTTTTATGCAATGACGAAATTCAGCTAAGCGTGATAACCACTCCTGTAGCTCGTGCACCCACTATTTGTCGAACAACTTAGTACTTCTATTCTCTTGGAGTGTTAATTGAAGGATCTTTCTATCCAGCCAATCTTGCAATTCGTTTCGTGAAGGATGCCACAACATCAAATCTCCCTCAAAATGATCCTGATCCCGGCAACGGAACCATTTGTTGGCTTGAGGGGTCCTGACCCATGTTCAAAGTTTTATGGATAAACCAACAAACACTCCAACTATTGGCCCTTTTAGTAATGACCTACTTGCGCAGATCAAAGTCTCACCTGTAGCAATATGGGGGGGTGCTGGAACTAGGTTTCTGCACCCTGAGGGAGAAAATAATGAAGTGGTCCTAAGCAAATCGAAAGCAAACTTATATCAATTATAAATAGATGCACGCAATAGACTAAAGCAGAATCACATAAAGTGCGCAACATTTAATAGAATAAAGAATATTTCAAGGATCCTTCAGCACACATAAAGTATAACAGAAAAAAAAAAAAAAAAATCAGATCTGACAATGCAATTATTAAGAAAATCTATCATTCATCAATGTAACTATAACAAATATCTTTGCGCAATGATCAATAAGCAACATAAACAGTGTGATCTTAACATAACAAAAATAGTAAATAAATCAAATTCATAAAACAATAATTTTTCCAAAATCCTTCCTTTGCATTAACTCAGATCTTTCGATACATAGCAGACTTTCCCTTACATAAACCCTTCCGTGCACACAGCCAGTGGAGTCTGCACACAACCAGGACAAAGTCTCTGGGCACACAGCCAGCAGGAGCCTTTCAAACCAACCCATACAAACCCTTACAACGTATTACAGACACATATAGGTCACAATATCATGAACTTTACTTAACTTAAGCTAATTTTCTTAGACTCGGTCTATCTATTTATATTTGCCTATCGTGCATATACTATGGTCTCAAACCATGGTTTGAGGCCCATAGTTTACCCTTAAACCCATTTACATCAAAATTTGTGCCTCAGGGGACCTCGCTCCAACAATGTCGTTGAGAATATTGGGCCTAACATTATTCTATGTCTACCTGATTTTGAGTTAATTTATGTTATGATTTCTTGTTCCTATCTGAAAGGCCTCAAAGCCTGAATGTAATAATGTAATGATGGTTGAAGCTAATGAAAAGGAGTTGCAAGGTTGTTTATGGATTTTCATGTGTTAGTTTTATGGGGATATTTAAAAGTTGTATTATTAATGCATGTGTATACACTCTATTCATTTGAATTCTTTGTTTGTTTCCTTCTGCAATGGTTATACATTTGATGTCGTAATTTCTGATTTAAATGGAACTGTTAGTCCTTGCGCAACTGCTCTCTCTGTCTAGTTATAATTCCTTAACTAAGGAAGGTCAAGGCACACCTTAGGTGAGATTCCTTATTCTTCTCGAGTAATGTGAAAATGTCGGTGTTACTCTAGACTATGTCAGACCCTTTGTTGGCCCCTGTGCCTGAACCCAGTGTCTCTACCCTTTCACAATTTTCTACCAACAAATGGTTTTGTTGTTGGGACCTCAAATTCTTCAAAGGGATCTGCAACATGGTGTTGAGAAACTTTAAGAAGGATCTACAAGGCTGGTGGCATGAACAAGTAGAGTGGTTTACCTCTAAATGAGCGCAACTCTATGAGAAAAGTGTGAAGCGAGTGAAAGAAGACATTTTGTATGTGGAGCCTGCAAGCAATTAGTATGAGAGATTATAATGTAAGTTCCAAGAGGACCCTTACAATTGGCTGCAAAGGATGAAAACAAAAGAAAACACAGGCATCCAGAGTATATCTCCTTTTACTTGGACTCAAGTTAACCTCGCTGAGTTACATCGGCTCGATACGAACCAAAATAGGGTTATCGAATTCTGGGTGCAAGCCACTTTAGAAGGGTACATTATTGAGTTTTCTATAGATGGTCGTCTATCCTTTTCCAAGGGTGAGGTTTTGTTCAAGTTCAGGTTGTAGGGAAGACTATTGAAAGAGATCCCTTTTTGGACTAAATTTTTAATGATAGAAGAGAACTTTCTAGTGATTTAGGGCCCACCCATGGCTGCTTAAACACCCGATAATAGGGGAAAGTTATAAGGGGACGAATGCTACCTGGATACTAACTATGAAAATGTTGGAGAGATGGACATGGATGACTTAAAAAAGGTTAGATATATGAGGGCATAAAAGAGGGCGTGACTAGTTAAATAATGGAGGAGAAATCTTTGCAGGAGAGCCATAGATGAAAAACGGAGCTACACCAAGTAGGAGCGGTGTTAAGCAGTTCAGAAACATGAGAAGGATAAGAAAGTCGGCTGAAGTTGCAGAACGATGGGGATGGAGATAAAGTGAAGCCTGGCCCAACAAGAGAGGTTGGGACTGCCACGGTGATAGAAGATGAAAGAGGCAATAGAGATTTCCCTTCATCAACAGAGATGGAGATGCCAGATGAATCAGGACCGACAGGCCAAAAGGAGGCCCTGGATGATCACATGCACTTCACTATGAGAAGATTGTTATTTTATGATGATGTCTCTCCTGAGAATATTGACTCATTACCAAACAGTTCAGGTAGCACTTCCCTTGACCTTCCCCTGGTACTTTATCACAACCCTGTTCAGTTTTTATCTAAGCTAGTTAAAGTTATAAAGGTTCACAAATTACATAGTACATACAAGGATGGTACCTCTGGCGGTAGAAATAGTAGTTGTATTTCAGGTCTCCAAGGATCATCGCAACCTAGTTCCCAAGGTTTTGTACCCATCTCGCATGTTCAACTGTGTATGGATGGTAACATGGAGAGATCTTTTGCGCGATATCATGAGTCCTCTAGGAAAGGGAATGAGGATTTTGAACAACATTGGTATCTGTGTGAGGTTATCTGGAGGAATTTCTAAAATCCAAATTCCATGAAGCTAATTTAATTTCATACCACTCTTTCAGAAAGAGCACTGAGATGGTTCATCAAGTGGTCTGCATTACAGTAGAATCTGACAATAGATGAAGTTCGGCGGGAATTCATTCAAGAGTTTAAACTCCTAAATACTAACCAACAAGGGTTATCTGAACTTTGAGAAACCAAGCAGCGAGAGGGAGAAACTTCCTAGGAAATGATGCAAAGTTTTAGGGATGTTATTGGTAAGTTGAGTTACCCCATTGATCCTAATCATCAACAAGATTGGTTCATCAAAGCGTTGTTTCTTCTCACTAGCACATCGTTGACTCAACAGAATATTGATACTTTGCTAGATGCCCTAGATTAAGAAACCATAATCGACGCCATGGAAGGATACCCACACAAGCACTATGGAGAAACAATATCCCATGACCCCACCCTCATAGGACTACAACATCAAATCAATGATATGACAAAGAAGTTGAGGGACATGTAACCAACATAACCTGTGTGACCTCACGTGTGGTGTACCAACAATCATACTGAGGGGAATCACGCCACGAAGTGCCCAAGACTGTAGGGCCCAAGCACTCCCTCCGTAATGGTGGGGCCTTCCACGTCTTGCCCATCGTTAGAGTTGCACAGATTGGTACACAAGGTTTATATTCAGGGAAAACACCATTCCATGCCTTTCTTAATCAGCAGGGTACAACTTCAAATGAATGTTGTGAAATCTGCAGAACATATGAACATCTCCCACACCTTTGTCCAACCTTACATAATTATTCAAATGTCCCAAACAACATATTTTTTGAGTTTTTTGGCTCACCGACTCACCACACTGATCAGTGACCAATTGGATCGTTTTGCCTACAGGATCAATGAAGCTCCTCAAGGACGAGGAGGTGGAGTAACAAGGGGGGGAAGAACATGAGGCAGAGGTATGATCCATTGCTACAATTGTGATCAGGATGGGCATGTTTCAAGAGATCGCCCGCTACCCAAAATACCTTGGTGCTCTCAGTGCAGAGTCAACACCCATGCAATAGAGGATTTCCCATATCTAATCACCATATGCGAGGAGCACAACCATCAGAAGGGCACAAATCTGATTAATGCATAACCATGGGAACTTGAACCATCTCCACTCTCAAACATTAATATAATCACCTTTGGGGGGGGGAGAAGACCATAACAAACTGTGGAGTTTCCGAACAACCAAGGATCATAAATCCTGCCTCACCAAAACACTCCTATGATTATAGCCAGCAGAAGCAGTACTACAAAGTTGTCGCGGAGATTTTTAACCAGCTGATACCAACTAATGGTGTAACACCATCTTCCCACATCTACCTAAGTAACCGGCCAACCAGGGTAAACATGTAACGAGAGGCTACTAATATGAGGTTCAACCTCCTAGATGACCTTAAGGAAGTGGAACTGAGGGAAACATGACAAACACACCTTACACAGCATCAATAACACCTCCAGGAGGTAAACCACCCTCCTAAACCCCTGAAACTTGAAGGGGGACTGAATTTTTACCCTCTTGAGCCTTAGCCGTGGGCATATAAGGGAAAGGGAGCAGATGTAAATACTTAACTGTAGGATAGATTTGGGAAGGTAGCGACTAGGGCCCCAAAAATCCAATTATGTGCCTGCAACTCCGATATTTGTGCCACATTTTTAGCCCCTGAGCCCAAGTCACTGCCCAAAAATTCATGTAACTTCAAGAGAGGATAAATAAAATTAAAAAAAAAATACATGGAAGCAATCACATCATCGGGAACTCATCTGACCCCACCCATCCATGAAAACCATTTCGTCAAACATGTCACAAACATTGCATCTACAGGTATAAACAACAAAATTAAACATGGGGGTTTAATACTTATCTGATAAGCACTAAGAATCATTGCTCCCTTACATCATAAGCTGCAATACAATATATTTTACCATAGATACATTGTATATTCATTTACAGGAAAAAAAATAGGTAGACTCATACATCATTGCTAATAAAATACAAGCTTATAACCAACATAATAACAATGAAAATACCATGGATATAACATCAATGAAATCCACATAATAACCTGTACATTTTCATACCAAATACAAAAGGAATGAGCTTCTCATTAATGAGTGTAAAAACCAACCGTAGATGGGACTTCCACATTCCATTGGTTGAGCCAAATATCACTTCAAACAATCACCCTCGTGCCATATTCCAAGAATGAATGTGGGATCTCATCAAACACATCAATCACAATCAATCCAGGGCATCTATAGGCCAAACCACCTCAACCCTCAACAAATGATTCCACCTCACGGTCGAACATCACAACCATCATGGATTTGTCTCTATCCAAGTTGTTCCAGGGCTCCAGAGTGTTTGTGCCAACCAGGGTTTCCAGGACCAGTAACACAACCCCAACTGTTACAAGGCTTCCATAGCATTTGTATAACCAAGCGGCTTCCAAGACTAGTAACTCAACCCCAGTTGTTTACAAGCTCCAGAGTGTTTTTCCAACCAAGGCTCAATTAGAAGTAACTCAACCCACCTAGGGATCCAGATCATTTGTCCAACCAAGGCTCCAAGACTAGTATCTCAACCCACCAGTTGTTCGTCGGGCTCTAGAGCGTTTTTCCAACCAAGGCTTGCCAAACTAATAACTCAACCCACAACTAAAGGAATCGTGAGAACCAACTAGAAAAAAATCAATGGACATAAACCCATAACACCATGGTTTTCCAATAAATGGAAAAGCTAGGCAAATCCACATGCATACACCATGCATGCCAAAACTAGTGAGGAAAACATACATGCAACTCGGTACCTGCAATAAAATCTCGTTGTAGCTGATGATCCCAATTTCCATCAACACTCTCCTACTCTTCTTTGCCTTCTTGATCCAAATCACCAAGTATCCACACTATCCAAGAGTGCTCCAATAAAACTCTTAGTATCCAAGAGTATGAGAGAGAGAGAGAGAAAGAGAAAGATAGGGAGAGAAAGAGAGAGAATAATGAGAGAGCTCAAAAAATGCACTGACCAAAAACTTAAGCCAAAATCTTACCAATTGATCCTTAGAATCAGTTTTATTAATGAGGCCTCTATTTTCTTCATTTTCCATTATTTTCCTTCATTTTCCTCCTCGCATGAAACTTGTGACCTTTCACCTTCCTTTTCTCCTATTTTCCATTATTTTCTTAAATAAAATGTCAATTAATGCCTCATGACTTTCCAAAGCCTTTTTCATTGCCTTTGCCAACTTCCTTTAGCCATAATAACTGAAGTGAACACCTGGTAGGTCGTTTTTCTCACCATTCATCTTGGAATATGTGTCCCATCCACCGTGGTATTATATATTTTACATGAAATTTGACCAGGGTTGTTACAAATGAGCCCCAAGGAGAACAACCATAATCATCGAAGGCTAGAAGCCCGAAAATGCTGCAAACCAATTCCTAACCTATAGCAGAATGGCTCGGGATCTTTTTTCAAATCATGAACGACGAGCAAATGTTTAGGTAGTTGCGGAAAAAACTTGAAGTTGTTGTCAAGGATAGGGAGCTCTTAAAAGGGCTCATTCCTGCTAATTTTCCCGAAAGGAATTCTAGACAAATGCAGAGGAATAATATGAGGACAGGGAGGGAATTCTGAGTTGATATGCACTTTTCCAGATTCTAAATCAAGGACACAATGCTATACTCGGGTTCAGATGTGAAAATTTTACCACGAAAGACCAGGGAAGACTTGGGAAGGCCCAAGTTGGCATTCTCTTTGAGTCAGTTACACATGGAAAATTAATATTATATCTCCAATTTGAATGCGTGGAAGATGTAGAATTCGACATAGTAGGCGTAAAAAACATATGTAGATTTCGAGGTAATGGACGTTATGGGAGATAAAGACCCCTAGCCAACATTGCTGAGAATAGAATGGGCCTTTGAAAACTATGCAGTGATTAGCCTGAAGAGAGAAACCATGACCTTTGAAGTGGATGGAGTCTGAGTGATTCAACCCTTGGACCCATATCAAGGCCCTAGGTTCATTGAGTCGGTGGACGATAGAGAATAACTTGAGTTGCTGGTTCAATTATACCGACTCACAACAGGAAAAAGGGAAGATTACATCAATCCTACAATAGGAGGGTCTATCAGCTGGAGAAGTGTTCAAAGCTTTAAATTCAGATCAAAAGTTGTGTGGAATGATTGGCAGCATGGAAGACATGAGATCAACACCAGGGGATGCGCAACAATCCACCATATCCACTAGGTTGGCACAAAGGTACAAGAATTTATTGTTTTTAATGGTATGGTTTTCGTTATCGATTTAACAAGGAAGTTGACTCGAACATTTTGGAAGCTCATAAAGTGCCCTTGCTGGATGTCACCCTTCAAGCGACACATGCAAGGTGGTGGGGATCTCACCACGACCATCTCAGAGAGTGGGAGGTGGTTAACTCTACATTGATAGCCAGATTTTGGTATTTAGAAGACTGGCCCCCAGGCTTACTAAGCATAAAGGGTACATTGATCCTCACCAACATCTACATAACTGCAAAGCCATTCGAATCAGGGAAGGAATTTTGGAAAATCAGTGGGTGCATAGCTTTGTGCACACCCTTGGGACATTTCCCTGGGTTTGGTATGTGAAGGAGGAAATAAAGAGGCATACCAATGAATGGGACTATATGAAAACTCAATTCATCACTGACTTATCCTTCACTGATGATGATGAGAGGATAACATTTGCCCTGAAAGAAGTCAAGAAGGTCTTGTTCCTGGTAGGCAAGCTTGTTGGGCACTACTCTGGTTAGGATGCCTTTGATCACATATATGAATCTGTATTCCATGAGGTTGTGGCTTGAGAGAAGAAAAATCTTAAACATGATGGAGACGATTTAGAGGGATTAAGGCGCTTGAACTTTAAGAAATCTGAAGGGGAGTGAAACGTCAAAGATGGGCCTATAATCATTGGTTGGCAGCTACAAACTTTGAAGTTTTAGAAACACAACATCGACACTTAAGAGAAGCCAAAATTAGATTCTATTAGGGACTATTGGGATGAGCATACCACTAAGGAAATATTTTATCTCCTAAGGGGGTATGAATACCTGTTCTCTTCATCTGTTGTGGGCGTAAAACGAATTAAGGGGGATTTGGGAGAAAATAATATTGTGTTGAAGCCATATGTGAAACCAGTGAAGCACCGGCCATATTGATTAAACCTGAGGTTGATTGAGAAGGTGAAGAGGGAGATTGACAAAATGTTGGAAGTGGGGCTTATCTTCCTAGTTGATGAGGTTGAGTGGGTCAGTTTTATTTTCATCTAGAAGAAGGACTCTGAAGAAATATGGGTCTATGTGGATTATGGTAATTTCAACAATTTCTTCATCCATGACCCCTTCCCTACTCCATTTAGTGATGAATTCCTTGATAATGTTGCAAGTAATGAAGCCTACTCTTTCACATATGTGTTCTCTAGTTACCACCAAGTTCATATTGCAGACGAGCATAAGAAAAAAAACTACCTTGACGACCGAATGGGGACCTTATTCCTACCATGTCATGCCCTTTGGACTAAATAATGCGCCAACAGAATTTTCTAGGACCATAATCGCTAACTTTTGAGACTACATTCATGAATTTCTTGAAGTGTGCATGGATGATTGGACAATCTACAATTTATTAAAAAGACACTCCAGCTTGCTTTGAATGATGTTTGACCGTTGCAGGTAGCTCCAGATCTTTTTGAATTTGAAGAAGTGTGTTTTTGTTGTCCCCTTCAGAACACTCTTGGGGCATATAGTTTGTAAAGAGGGAGTGTGTGTCGATCTTGCCAAGGTTGCGGTAATCCTAAATATGCATCCACCAACAAGTTTTAAGCAATTGAGATTGACTCTCGACCACGCAGGATACTACTGCAATTTCATCTGCAATTATTCCTTGATCACTGCACCACTAGATAAGCTCCCGAAGAAACCTGAGAGACTTTTGTGGTCCGATAAATTTGATGTTGCCTTAATGTGCTAAAAGAGAAGTTGGAAAGCGCACAAATCCTAGTTTATTGGGATTAGAGAAAGAAATTTCATGTCCATGTTGATGCACCATGAATCATTCTGGTAGTGGTTTTGGATTAGCCCAGAGACGGTAACCTTGATTACCCGATCTACTTTTCCGGCAGAAAACTTTCCACGATGGAAAATAACTATACCACAACTGAGCGAGAATATATAGCAATGGTGTACTCTCTGCAAAAATTATGGCACTACCTTTTGGGGGGTCAATTCAAGTTCTTTACCGACCCCTCTGCACTGAAGTACCTAGTGAATAAGCCTGTGCTTGAAGAAAGGATTTGTAGATGAATACTATTGTTCCAAGTGTTCACATTCAAAGTAATTGTAAAGCCAAGGAGGATGAATGTGGGACCTGATCATATTTCCTAGCTAGAGTCAGGAAAAGTTGGGGGGTCAATAGATGATCAATCATCGAATGCTGACTTGTTTCTAGTTCAGTCCATACTCGATTATTTGGAAGAAATTGCATTATTTTAACCACATGGAAATGCATGGAAGAGTACACGGTAACAAAACGAAGGCACGTGCTAGTTCCATCTGCATATTACCAACTGATCATAGGACAGTTATACAAGATAGGTGTCGATTAGATATCATGACAATGTTTCCTCGATCATGAGAAGCAGGATGTGCTATGGGAATGACATTCGGGAGTTTTGGGTGGACACATAGTTGGGAAATCCACCGCGAGAAAGGTGTTGCAAGTAGGACTTAGGTGACCCACGCTTTTCCGAGACTCGAAGGAATACACCAAGAAATGTGATGTTTTCCAATGGGTGGGACGACCATCACACCCAGATGAACTTCCTTTGTAGCCGATATGGGCACTCCAACCATTTGAAATGTGGGCAGTAGAATTTTTTAGGCCCATTAATCCATCGTCACGTCACTCCCATGCCAGGTACATTATCACTGCCACATATTACCTTAGCATATGGGCCGAAGCCGTGCTAGTTAAAGATTGCATTGCAGACATCGCGCTTAGTTCATCTTCGAGAATATTATCACTCGATTTAGGTTCCCCCGAAGCCTCAAAAGTGACCAGGGGACCCACTTCATTAATTAGATAGTTGCCACATTGTTGCGAAACTTCATGATCTAGCACCATAAAAATAGCCCATACCATCCACAAGCAAACGAAACCATGGAATATTTTAACAAAATCTTAGAGAAATACCTCACCAAGATATGTTATGCTAACCAAGACGAGTGGGTATCATCTACTTTATGGGCCTACCGTACCACTTTCAAGCACCTGCACATATATACATCGTTCCAAATCTTTTTTGGCCGAGAAGTCGTAGTATCTGTCGAGTTCATTATTCCTAATATTTTTATTGTGTGGGCCACTCACATGTCAGAAGATGAATCAATTTCAAAATGCTTGGAGGATCTCTAGGAGTTGGATAAAGCCAGATTACTGGTATATTTTCACTAGACTATCGAGAAGGAGAGGCAAAAATCGTGGCACAATCGACACATAAAACAAAAATATTTTTCAATCGGGAACTAGGTTCTCTTATACAATAGTAAGTTTCTAAACATCTTGGAAAGTTGTTAATGCATTTGTTAGGACCATTCATTGTTGCGAAAGTGTGAGATTCTGGAGCTATCAAACTCATGCAACGGGATGGGGTCCTATTGCCTAGTTGGGTGAACAAAGCACTCTTGAAGCCCTTCCAAGGCCCAAAACTTTTGTCATCAAAATGATTTGATCTTTGAAAGGGGATCTTAATTAGGTTTAGGTAGAGTCAATCAGTTAATTTTGCAGTCGTGTCAATTATTTCAATTGTGTCAATTACTTCAGTTCTGTCATTTATTTCAATTTCATTAGTCAGGTCAGTTATTTCAGCTATGTCAATCACGAATAAAGTTACCTTAGTTAGGTATGTTAGTTATTTCAGTGCAAATCTCCACAACAGATTGTGGTCGGGGAATCACACGTGGAAATCGTCTTATCCACCATAATTAGTAATAATTCCCTGCGTCTTTTTGAATTTGGGTTAAATATCTCCTGTAATATCCCTAACACGATTTGGTTATTAGCTTTTTGGAATTTTCCATCATCCCATCATAATTAACCATCATGATCACTCACCTTTTCAGTTTTTGCATCATCAGGGTCAGGTCCAGGTCACGGTCATCGTTAATGTCGTGATTTGAATCAAGTATAGAAAGTTGTCGTATTAATTATTTAAATGCTTTAATACAAAATGTGTGTCAAGTCTTTCTATTTAGTTTGCATGGAAACATTAGGTTCTTCATTGTCAAAGTGTAGGTGGTCAAAGTACTCAGTCTGGCTGTTGTGTCGAATTCCCTCATTCCCCAACCCAAATTCAAAACCCTTTTGTCTATTGTGTATAGTCATTGAATTGCATCCATGAATAAAGTCTCTAAAATTGTTATTCCCACCCCTCCATCTGACTCCATAGTCACTAAGCTTGGGAATCACTACGAAAAATATGAGAAGGCCATGCTCATGGACAGCGACCTATCAAATCATTTCCATTTCCCCATGCTCAAGTGCGAAATTTTTATAGAGGTCGTAACCAGACCAGCTTGAAACAATTCAACCAGAATCAAAGAGGATTTTAGAGGAATATAGAGGTACACACTACTGAACTTGAAAAGTTTACCAGTGTTTGACACTTCATGAGCAGCAATGCAATATACTAAATTCTTGATCAATCAAATGCATGGGGGTTCTCTCTATCTCGACAAAGAATACCCCATACATGCTAGTGACATTCAAAATTTGATAGGACCATCTGCTGCAGCATCTATAGTGTCATCTGTGTTATAGAATACTTCCAAGCGTGGAAAGAATACGGGTGACAACAATTACTACAACAAGTATGATACTTAGCGTGATGGCAAGGGAGCCAGTATTGAGCCAATTAATGGTCCCACCATCAAATTCACCTATTATATAATTTTCAGGAAAATAATGCGCCATTACATAAAGAGCGAGTGCACTCTGAACACCATTTCAGTGGTGGAATCTTGTGAGAAAGAGGAACAATTTATTGTGAGAAAAGGGAACAATTTAATTGGTGTATTTATTTATTGAATGAAAAATTTAAAGCCTACAAAGAAGTGTACAAAAGGGAAACATACTTGATCTATGGATACCTTTTCGTTTGTTTAGTTATGATGAAGTGGTGCCCTCTAAAAGGCATAGATATAGTTCCTATCTTTAAGGATCAGCCCCTGGCGCTCGGGTACTTACCATGGCAGACTTCAAGGGACCCTAGTAGCAAAGAAATCAATGAGGCCTATTTTGCAAGATGGTATGAAAATATGCAAGTTGTCACCAAAGCTAATCCCAAAATCCCACAATCGCTTCTAGATGACTACCCACATGCAATATGGTTTGGCATTCGCCATTGAAGCACCTGGATTCACCTGAAAGTTTTCAATTCGGACACGTTCCAGATGCACACTCAGCCTTACGTTCTCTTAGGAGAGATATTTCATATTGAATTTATGTCTTGGCCTGGGGTTGTTGGAGAAGTCTGGGACAACAAGAATATGCATTATTTTTAAGGGATGTTTCCTAACCCACTTCCAGGTAGGAGCCCATTCACCTCTCGAAATAGAGTAGCGCAGGAGACACTCAACCCTATCTTCAATAGGTTTGAGATAACAATGATATCAGTCTGCAACACTATGGAGGATCTTCGGTCGTAAGTAAGTCCCTTGCCCTTGTTCTCTAAATTTATTAATGTTAGGCCAATTACTACTTTGTTATTTAGCTCAGTCATTGCCTCACTTTCCTCCATGGGCCTCCACTTTACTACTGAACCCACCATCCAGGTTACTTACCTGATTACTACCAGGACACCACCACTCCCTAGGAAAATTGTTACAATTAATTTTTCCCAGGTCATCAATCTCACCGACGAGGAATCAATTTCCTTCACCAGCACACAAATCCTTGAGGAAAACCTGTTGTCCACCTCCACTATGTCCCTAGCATCACATAACCTATCACCCCACACAACCTCCCCCTCCACCACTATTTCATACATTCCTTCATCTGACAATATTCTCGGTGTCGAGACTGAAATGCAAGTAGAATCTATAATCCAGTCCATCACTGACACTACCAAAGACGGACTCAATGTACACTCTACAAACATGGAGTTAGTTAATACATCAATGTTATATTTTCTACTAGCATCAGGCCCACAAATGACAACCAACCAACCTGTCCACTTTGATTTCCAGGGCACAAAAGTTATACACACCTTGCCTATGATGTCCAACCCCACTTCCATTTCAGCAACGCATTATATTCTAGACCATACCAGTACCCACACCGTCGAGACCTTGCAGCGGGAGACTTCACCCCAAGGGAAATCCAATAAATCAGTTGCCAATGGATAACTGCTACAAGCCCAGTATCCTCCACTTGCTACCATGACACATAATGACCTCTAGATATGATCATCTTCTCAATTTTTTACTTTTATTCAACTAGATGCACACCAAGTAGAGGCATTACACAACACTTTAACAGTCGAGCACGAGCAGCAACAACAAAAAATTCTTTCTATTGCAGCTGAGCGAGATCAAATTCTCCAGGAAAAGAAAGAGCTACAATAACAAATTGATGATATCAGCGCAAAGTTCCATGATCCTAGGCCTACAGTTGCTGAGATAGTACCAAATGCACCAGAGGACTTCTGAGCCTACACTCTTTCAGTTTAATGTCATCACATCAGAACTGCATGTATTAACCTTGTCTCAGCAAACAAGGAGCTTCATAGAACTATTTTCGCCAGCAAAAGGGTGATCCCCGATCCATCAACCCCGTATGTCAGTGACATTGAGCAGAAAATTGTTGATGTGGCTTCTCTGAAAGGCTCCATTCAACAGAAGTTCACAACTGGTTAGGATTCCTTGCGAAGAAAAATCAACTGGTCTACACTCTGTGCCAACAGGAAAATCAACTATTTAACCAAGCCATAACCACCCCAAACCTCAACTAGCAAAAGGATATTTTTCACATGTCGATATACTCGAAAATAAGATCTAGTAGATTGAGGACAACTCACGCACCACAAAAGCTCTGCTCTACAACCTTAAGCCACCTGTAGAAGTCCACTTCCAAAAACTACAACAACTCAATGAAAAATCAGAAACTCAGTGGAATGCTCTCATGACTACAATACATATCCAACCAATAGCTGAACTCAATGCATGATTCATCGAGCAAGCTAGCACTCTCATGGGTCCATGGCATTTGATCCTTGCTGAGTATACACAATTCAAAACCGTAAACATCCAATCTATCCTGGAGTTGGGTCCTTTGTTTGAAGAGGAACCTGTTTGACAAGAAGGAACATGCCAAGAAGAAGCAACACCAGCAGGAGCCCTGTAGCAGCAAATGTAATGTTCCAAAATAGGAAAAATAGTGATATGCAAGAAAATAGCAAATTTACAACACAAAAATTTTAAAGCAATTTATTAAACACCCAGAATAATCAGAAATATGGAAGTAGTTGAGCCATTTTATTATAAATTGGTGCAAGAGTACAAATATATGGAAGGAATGCACTTTGGCTTGCCTTTTTTGTAAGAAAAGCAATGCCCACGTGGAGCAATGATAACCCTTAAACTGTCCACTTGCTGCTTTGCACTGCCCCAAAAAAAATTCACTATCTACTACAAAGAAATTTCTGAAAACCCCACCTCTGGTGCTTAGAAAATTTTGCAAAATTATTTCTAAGGTCCTTGTCAAAAACTCAGAAAAACCTAGATATGGTTTGGCCTGGTTTTTAACTTCCAAAATTGACCCCCAAAATCCCTACGCTCTCCAATCACTGTTGAACCACGTTTTCTATCAAACCACTACCAAAATTCTCCCAAAAAACTCCTAAAATGTAGCAATCAACACCACCAATACTTCCCTTATTTCTCCCGACAAGCAATAGCCCCAGTGACTGAGACTCTATCTCCCACGTATGCCTAGTTTCTCTCTTCTGTGCTAGCCCCAGAGTTTGCAAAATCACTCCTAAATATTGCTTCCACTTCTAGCTCTCAAACTCACCTAATAACCAACAAATCTATTGAGACTTATTCTCCTAATTTCTCCCGGCAATATCCCTCTGGAAGAATGTTGCAATGGCCACACTAGATCCAATAATGCGACCTCCATAAATACGCACTGCTCGAGAAAACTGAACAAAAATGTTGGAAATCTCTCTATAGATCTCCTTTGGATGATAATGGATGAACCTCTTTAGGGTGGCACTCAAAGTCCTTCGAAGAAAGGGTGAGTTCCTTGCTTGTAAAACTCTTTCTAAACAACAATTGACCTGGCTAAACAACTCAAGAAACAAAATCAAATTCGATAAGCTAAGAATGCCAAATGAAGTGTGTTGTCTTCCTTTTATAACTTTCATGGAGCCTTTCTTCCCGCCTTTTATTCCCTCTCATGCATTTTGAATCATTCGATTAGGGAATGTGTATTTCTAATGTGGGTGGTCCCCACATATCATTAACAAAATAAAATAAAATTAAATTAACTTGCCTCTAACTTCTAAGTATTCTATCAAAAATCAAATGGGTCCCTTCTTACCAAAATTGGCCCCCAAAATGTAGAAATAAATCTTGTTCCAAAATTATTTAGGAAGGGACATTACAACAAGAAGAACTGGAAGCATTAGAAAATAATTGACTCGGTGACGAGTCAATCAATTGTGGTCAAGGCTTGTTATGTCCTTTGTTTTGGGGGACCGAGCTTTGACATGTTTTCACCAAATCTGACTGATGGGAAGTCGTAGAGAAAGCAACCGAGGAAAGAGAAGCAATATGCCAAGATATGTCAGTCAGAGAAGGTTGTTGAGTGGAAAATAGGGAGACATGCAGTCACAGCCGAGTTGAAACAACCTTCAATAGGAGAGGAATAAATCACAACCAAGCCACATAAGAAAATGTGAAGGAAAGGGCGTGGAATTCGAGGAACACACCAACAGTTCAGGTAAACGGAGTGCATAAAAGCTGAGGAAAAGGGAAAACATGGATATAGAAGGCTTGTGTACTGAGATGTTGTCGTTGAGTCTATTGGGATAAGCATTCTTCTGTGTATACCTGATTTTGAGTTAGTTCATGTTTTGATTTCATGTTCCTACATGAAAGGCCTAAGATACTAAATTTAATGAGGTACTAATGGTTGAAGCTAATGAAAAGGAGTTGTAGGGTTTTTTATTGATCTAAATGTGTTAGTTTTATGGGGTTCTTTAAAAAAATTACTATGAATGCATGTGTATACCCTTTTTCCCTTTGAATGCTTTGCTTGTTTCCTTCTACAATGGTTAGCTAAATGGAATTGTTAGTCCTTGCGCAACTCCTCTTGATGCCTAGTTATAATCCCTTAACTAAGGAAGGTTTTGAAACACCTCGAGTGAGACACCTTATTCTTCTTGAGTAAGTTGAAAATGTTGGCATTATGCTAGGCTACAACAGACCCTTTGTTTTCCCCTGTGCCCAAACCCAGGGTCTCTACCCTTTCATAATTTTCTGCCAACACACCCAAATCCCCACTCCATGCCCAAACCAGAATTTGGGGGCCCCGAATAGGAAGGGGGCAAAGATCGGCGAGAGGAGTGGAGAAAATGGGGTTCGCCAAGAGGGATAGAATGGGGGGAGAAAGAACAGGGGAGGGGTGATGGAGGGAAATATCATCAATAAGAGGGGCCAAAGAAAGGGTTGTAAAACTGAGGGACAAAGAGAAAAGGGAAAAAGAGGTGGGGAAAGAGATCCTAAATAGAGGAATGAGATCTTGAGCAAAGGATGATACAATAAAATCACTTGAAGGAGGATTAACCAAGGGAGAAGAATGTAAAAATGCATGTGAAATATGAAAGGCTTGAGAGGGGGGGGGGGGTCCATACCTGAATATGAGTGACCCTTTAAATATGAGACTGGAACTTCGATGCCTTGAGAATACATGTTGGAGAAGAAGGGGATGAAACCAATAGAAAGACTAGAGGAGGAACCTGATCGAGAGATGAAAGAGTCGCTATAGTCAGACCTTGTGAATCTAGTGGAGGAACCTTTGGAGAGATATTTTGATCAACCAAGGGAGCATGTTTATAGGGGATTTCAAAGGTGAAAGATAAGACAATGCTTTTCTTTGACCAATTATTCCCCCTGATCTTCCCTAATTAACAATGCCTACTAAGATGGTTTTAAGTATGACATCAAGCTCATTTGAAGGATATTCCTTCACAGTCTATGTTTTTTTGTGAACTAAGTCCCCCAAACTTATAGTTGTGGTTTATGGAAGTCACGGGGAAATATCTACACCCACCAAGATGCTAACAATATCCATGAAGCTTGATTGTTGATATGAAATATATACATCGTAATAAAATCCTAATGTGCTTCCAAATTATTATAATACACTTTCATATTAAAAATTTGGTGGTAAAGCAGGAAGCCTGACCAAAATGGGAATAAGGTTAGGATTCTTAGCCTTGGCGTCAAAGGTTACAAACCATTTTTTCAGGAAAAGGGCTGGGAGCCCGCATATCCCATATAGGTTTGAAGCGTTGCTCTGTCCACTTGCGCAAGATAGCCATCGACATACCTTTGCTAACAAAACAACCTACAACCACCAAGTCCTCCATTTTCAAAATTTCGTTGAGTTGGACGTCCTTACCAAGAACGTGCCTAATCCGAATGGAAAATGGCATCAACCCATGGTATTCATCTACCCATGTTATCCATCCACCCATGGAATTTACCCATGGTATTGTAAATGGAATCGACCCATGGTATTCATCCACCCATGATATTTATTCACCCATGGTATTGTAAGTGACCCATGGTATGTATCCACCCATGGTATTCATCCACGCATGGGATTTACCCATGGTATTGTAAGTGGTATCTACCCATGGTATTGGCCCATGGTATCCACCTATGGTATTCCACCTCAAAAAATGGCTATAAATAACAAGCCTCACTTTGTAAAAGTACAGATTGTCCACCACAATGTAGCTTCTAAAGTTATTCTCTGTTTTAATAAAACAAGCCTCTTTGTGGTTTTATTTTCTTTGTGTTCTCTCTTTTTTTCTGGCATTTTAATTTTGTAGATTTGGTCAGATCCATTTCAAATTTTTAGATCTTGGGGGTCTCCCCCCAAGATCTGGATCAGTGGTATCAGATTCAGGTTACGCCTCCATGGGAATGAGGGTTTGAAACATATTTCAATTTCAATGTTTTGCAGCAATCTTCAGCAAAATCCATGAATTTTTTTGGGCGGCGAGTTTTCAGATCAGATATGAAACTTTTGGTGAAAATTTTGCAAAACTAAAGACTAGATCTGGATTCCTTGCGAAAAAATACTTAAATTCAAAAAAAAATCATCCAAATTGGAGTTCGGATGAGGGAGATATCGCTGATTCAAAATCAGCAATATTGAAGCAATTTTTCTGACGGCAATTCATGGATGGCGGCTCTCCTGTCATTTTTCACAGTTTTCAGTGCAAAATTTTAGAGAAATGGATATAGATCTGAGCTCCTCTTGAAAAATCACCGAAGTTCAAAAAAAGATCGGTCGAATCGGAGTCCAGATGTGGGAGTTATCGTTGATTTAAAATCAACTATTTTTTCAGAAATTTTGTGACGACGAGACAGTTCCAGCGCGAATCTGAGAGTCTAGAGTCTCCAGATAATGGTTTCAAACACATAAGAAGATGAAAAATGATCATTCCATTTCCAAAAAACATGTTATAATAAATATTCTGAGTTATATTGACCGAGTTATGCTCATTTTAAATCTGGAGCAGCATTCAGAGCAGGTTCCCTTTGGAGACGTGCCCTCCCACCCCGCTTTAGTAGGCACCTGCTTCACATTCATCAGTTTCAACATAGCAGTGTTCGGCTTGGTTATTTGGAGACGTGCCCTCCCACCCCAAGCTATGTAGGCACCTGCTATTTCATCAACAATCAGCATCACGGTTATGGGTCAACCGCACAAAATCATTTTCATCGAAGTCCATTTGCTAGGCCGCACACTGTTAGTAACACAGTTGGTCACAAGCATTACAGGGTATCTCTATCCTCGGATCTTCGTTTGTCATGGTTTTGGTTCATCCACAAACCCACACTTCATCGAAGTCCATTTGCTAGGCCGCACACTGTCAATATCACAGTTGGTCACAAGCATTATAGGGTATCTCTATCCTCGATCTTCGTTCATCATGGTTATGGGTTAACTACACAAAACCCTTCTCTTCAGTGGCTCTTCATATTCAACAAAGGCTTCTCAGGAGGGAACTTCACGCAATGGGGACCATTGCTTCTTAAGGAGGGAGGAATGATCTGAATGGAAAATGGCATCAACCCATGGTATTCATCTACCCCTGTTATCCATCTACCCATGGAATTTACCCATGGTATTGTAAATGACATCGACCCATAGTATTCATCCACCCATGATATTTATTCGCCTATGTTATTGTAAGTGACCCATGGTATGTATCCACCCATGGTATTCATCCACACATGGGATTTACCCATGGTATTGTAAGTGGTATCTACCCATGGTATCCACCTATGGTATTGTATCTCAAAAAAAGGCTATAAATAACAAGCCTCACTTTGTAAAAGGATAGATGGTCCACCAAAATGTAGCTTCTACATTTATTCTCTGTTTTAATAAAACACGTTTCTTTGTGGTTTTATTTGTTCTATGTTCTCTCTTTTTTTCTGGCATTGTAATTTTGCAGATTTGGTCAGATCCATTTCATATTTTTAGATCTTGGGGGTCTCCCCCCAAGATCTGGATCAGTGCCGATTTTTCAAGGATATCCTAAACTGATAGATACTTCTTGTGATTTCTTAGGTTAGTCTTTTCTTGCATTCACATTCAACATAAATATATCAAAAATAGAAACAAAATTCCAGTTGGATCATAAAGAGACAACCAGAAAAAATACACAAGAAATTACACTAGGAAAACCCACACGGGGGAAAAACCCAACAATCTTTTCCTTAGATAAATAATTAAGTTCAACAGAGAAAAAATATGGAATTCTCTAGTCAAATAAAATCAAACTGACCAGTGATAAAACAAAGATAAAATTCACCCTCCTAAAATTTTGGCCTCCTAAATTTAACTTTCTTGAAATTTTGGCGTCTTGCCTTAGAGAACTCTTCCTCCTCTCACACCTTAGAAATTTCCTCAAATTCGATATCTTATTCTACCTTAGATTGACCCTAAATTCTACCTTAGAAGATGTCATGTGTGGTAATGTACACCTCCCCTCACATCTACCCAAGTAATCAGCCAACCGGGGTAAACATGAGCTGAGGGACATTAAGAGCAGGCTCAAACTCCTTGGTGACTCTAAGGAAGTGGAATCGACGTAGAAAACCATAACACAAACTCCCTGCACCTTCTACAAGACCCATAAAGGTTTTCTGAGCCCTCAAGTTGAATTTTCCCTCAGTATCATTGAATTTTTCTAGAGAAAACCACCGGATTCTCCCTTGATATGGGAAAGGGTGCATCTGGGAGGTTCTGGATACACCCATAGCATGGGCATGCATGCTTCCAGGCATCCAATTACCCAAACCTATGCCTGCGTCCACAGGATTTAAGGCATTTTTTAAGCCCATAATCTCGGACACTACCCAAAACTTCTTGTAGCTTTCGTAAAATCATTAAACACATGACGACAATTCCAAATAACCAAAAACTAACTCCAAGCCTTGCATCCATTATATTAACATTTACAAGTAAATATATGAAATAACCATGTCATGAACCAGTAATTTAAACATTCTTGTAACCAAAATAAAACGATGGAAATAATAGTGAGATAACAACCATTAAATCCACACATTAATAGGTACAAAAGCAAGAGAACTTAGCTTCAATTAAACATAGGCAATAACCGACCAGGTTTGGGACTTCCACGTACCACCTAACCATGGACATGGCTGAGCCAAATCACTCTTGATCCAGACACCCTCGTGCCATATTCCAAGCATGAAAGTGGGATCCCATGGATAAACCAATGCAAAAATAACCAAGGGAATCCAGAGGTTAAACTACCTCCACCCTCACCATACCGTGATTACACCAAAACTGGTGCTTCAACCATAAAACCGAACCGAACTTGGAATGCCATCCAGAATCCATCACTATCCTTGAGGAATTTTCCATCTCCTTATCTCTTAGGCTTTACTATAATCCAATCCCATATAACTAGGCCCGAAACCGAGACACCACCCTCAAGCTTTGATGTGTATCACACCAAAACCGGTCAATGGACTCCTAGGCCTTTGGAAATTTCCTTGAGACCACCTTCGACTTGGATTCTGAAATCCATATGGAAATTCCAAAGCTCAAAACCGAGATCAAAATCCCAACACACCATGGCATCCATAAAAGGCAAGTCAAGGCTAAAAACCACTATGAAAACTTAACAAAACCATACCACCAACAGCAAGAGAACCAAATACTAACATGCATAAGCCATGCATGTCCAAACCAGGTAGGAAATCACACATGCAATATGTTACGTGCAAGTATTCATGTTGAAGCTGCTAGATCCTGCTCTTCCTTTCTTGATCTTTTCTTTCTTGTCTTTTCCTTTTCCTTCCTTTTCTTGCTTTCCTCTTTCTTGGCTCAATGTTGAAATGCTCCAAGAAAACTCTAAGTATCCAAGAGTGATAGAGAGAGAGAGAATAATGAGAGAGCTCCAAAACTGAACCAAAAAAAAAGGTACCAACTGATCCTCAAAATCCTTTTTATCAACGAGGCCTATATTTTCTTCATTTTACATTATTTTCCTTCATTTTCCTCCTCACATGCAACCCGTGACCTTCTACCTTCCTTTTCTCCTATTTTCCTTTTTTTTCATAAATAAAATTTCCAAAAATACTTTTTGCCTCTTTGATGCCCTAGCCATTGACTTTGCCATTTTTCCTTAGCCATGAACACATATCCAGTGATTCCCACTAGGATATCTTTGCCCAACATTCAACTTAGAATAAGTGTCCCTTAATTGCGGTCTTATTTTTTCCTTTATTAATTTTTACTACATAAAATTTTTCCTGGGTCTGTTACATATGTGATCCAAAATTTGCTCAAATGGAGAGGACAAGTGGCCTCTTTATAGTGAACAAAAGTGCCCCAAATTATGTGACTATTGGGTTGAGCCAAATGAGAAAATTGAGGTTGGCCTTACATTTTGGAGGAAAAAAATTAATATTTAAAAATTCAAAATTCCTTATTTTTAAATTTGACATGAAGAACATGTCTTACATACATTTGGAGGGCTAAAATATCAATTATGAACACTAACCATAGCTACAAAAAATTCCTAGAATACACTTTCATACAAAGAAATTGGTGGCAAAGCGGGAAGCCTAACCCAAATGGGAACAAATTCAGGTTTCTTAGCCCTGGCATCAAAGGTTGCAAACCATTATTTTAGGAAAAGGGCATGGGAGCCCTAGGACCATTTCCCAGATAATATTTTTCCCGCGTCTTCTGCCTAAGAAGTTTGCCACCCCATCCAACCTTTAGATAAAATGATACAACGAGGAGCATATCCCATGATAGATTTGATGTGTTTCTCTATCCACTTGCGCAAGAAAACCATTGACATATGTTTGCTAACAAAACGACCTACAACCACCAAGTCCTCCATTTTCAAAATTTTGTTGAGTCAGATTTCCTTACTAAGAACCAAACATGACTCTTACTTCCTTCTTTTAATGCATTTATGATTCCATTTTTGAGAGAGTTGCTTGCATGTGTCCCTGAGTGTATAGATTGTTGCTAGAGGAGGAATTGCCAGTATGCTTTTTTGACATGAGAAAGAAATTAAGAAACCTAGGGTTAGGTGAAGTTTCATAGTAAGGCAAGGTGTTAATTTTTTGGAAACTAGGTCCAAACTCCATGTTTCATTGCTCATATGATGATGATGATATTTTTGTTGGATTCCTCTTTCGGAGAGGTGCAAGATTGATCTAAATATCATCTTGTTTGGATGAGAATAACTTATATTTTGAATTTATTTTCCACACATATGCAAATTGTCAAGGTCGGCCAGATTTTTAATGTAGGCTCATCAGCCCCAAAAGATGTGTTAGATACCCTCACTGATGGATATAAATTGGAGAGATATGATGCTCATTTCATCGTCATCTCATCACACACACTCCTCTTTATCTGATTGGTTCGTACAACCCTTGGAGGCTTCTTTCTCTCTCCCACATGTGAATCTAAAGCTGGAAAATTTCAGACTGTTTTTAGGGCTTTTTGGTTAGCGTTGACTTTGGTTCAACCCTTGAATTTTGACTGCAGTTTTAGCACAAAAAAATTGATTATTGGAGTTTGTACTGTTGGGAACAAAAATTGAGGTTGAACATTGACTTTGACTGAAGCCCCTTTGACTACAACATTCACCAGCGTAGACTTCTGCGTTGACTTGCATTGACTATTTGGGAGTTCTCTTTGACGTGTGTGTGACTCCTGGAGGAAGGTTGATCTTGTATGTTGAAAGACCTGTTTTGGCCAACCTAAGTCTTTGCTGGCTAGGGAGTCTTGTTGACTGTTGTAACAAACATTCCTCTCTATATTTACTGGACAAGAAGAATTACAAATTTTGGTATATTATTTGGCTTGTCTTCTATTGATCTATTATTATGTTCTATCAACATTTTACTTTCATGTTTGTGTTATTGCTAAATTGAATTGGGCCTATAAGAAAGATTGAAGCAAAACTGCATTAAGCATAGAACATACCATGGTTATCTAAAATTAACATGGTATAAAAGCTAAGGTGAAGACAAAGCCCAAGCTAGTGTGAAAAGCAATCACCAAAGAAGTTGTCTCATCAAGGAAAAATGGCCTCTTCAACATACAAGGGTTTCAAATATGATGATAAGTCTAATTATCATGCCTGGAAGATGTCTTTGGATTTGGTATTAGAAGATCAATATGTCATGGATTATGTGCATGGGAAGATAAATGAGCCTCCATAAAATGCATGGGCTACCAAAAAGACGAAGTATAGAAAAGGGGAAATCAAAGCAAAGATGATTATCAAGGATTCTATACATAAGCACTTGGTTGCTTATATCTCCGAGCTGGGCACATTTAAATAGATGTATGATAAGTTGGTTAGCATGTTCAGGGCTAGCAATGCTAATCAAGTTCTCTTCTTCAAGAACAAGTTGAAGCATATCAAGAAGGGTAAAGATGAATCCATTCAATCCTATTTTATGAGGTTTACATAAATCATAAATGATCTCCTAACTATTCGAGAAGTAGTAGCTAACCGAGAGCTTGTCCTCATTGCTCTTGGAGGAATCCCCCAACACTGGTATGTATTTAATACTACGATTCTTAATAAAAATTTGATTCCTGATTTTGATGAATTGTTGACGAGATGCACTCAAGAGAAGACAAGGATGATGGAAAGAGACCATCCGTCGAATGGGAACAGAGTGACCTTACTTCCTTCACCGCTCATGCAAATAAGAGGAACAATGGTGGTCCGAGAAATCAAAACAATGGAAGTGCGGGTACCAAAGGAAGAAAAGGAATATGCTACACTTGTAACAAGTTTGGTCACTATGTAAGAGAGTGCCCCAATAGAAGGGACTCTCCTAGATATAATGACATCAACAACTTCAAGGGGAACGGAATTCAAAGGAACAATAGGTTCAAAGGAAAGAGGAAGGCTCCCTCTAATTGAAGTGGAAATGGGAAACCTTTCAAGAGGTCAAGAATTTTTAGGTATGATGAATCTAATGTTGTCGATAGAAAAATTAATATATTCTTATATTTGTCGTCTCTATTGCATCTCCTTATAATACGCTGGATAATTGGTTGATTGATAGTGGTGCCTCAAGGCACTTCACTGGATACAAGGAAGCCATCTCTGATTTTATTGAAAATGATACTAATTTGGAAATCATCCTTGGAGACAATGCCACCTATCACGTAAAAGGGACAGGGACTGTGACCCTTCATCTAAATCAAGGTTAATTCCTCTGCTTGCAAGATGTGTTGTATGTACCTAACTTGACGAAGAATCTAGTGTCTATCTCAGTAATGGAAGACGAAGGATTCAAGGTGGCATTCATCGATAGAAAGGTACACATTTGGAAGAGGAACTTCAAAGAAGCGTTCACTCTTGGTTTTAGAGTTGATACACTCTATCAGGTTGGTGGAAGTCTGCTAGGGGCCATGACATGTGACACAACCCTTCAACCTAAGTTATCGCATCGGAGGTTTGCACACCTTCATTTCAAAGCCCTTCCGGAAGCAACGAATGTGGTGATAGGGATACCCGAATTCAAATATGATCATGAAGGTGTATGTCAGGGTTGTGCCGAAGGAAAGCATACAAGGGACCATTCCCCTCAAGTGTCACGAAGACATCTGATATTTTTCAATTGATACATTCTTATCTATCTGATATGTTTCCTGCAACATCCTTGGGAGGATGCTTATATTATATCACTTTTATATATGACTTCTCCCGCAAGACTTGGATATATTTCTTGAAGAAGAAGGATGAAGCATTCAAATGGTTTTGTACCTTCAAGGCCTTGGTTGAAAATCAAACAAGTAAGAAGATAAAAAATTTGAGGACCGATAATGGGACCAAGTATGATTCAAACCAATTCAATGACTATTACAAGGAAGCTGACATTAAGAGGGACACCACCACTATGTATACTCCTAAGCAAAATGTTGTTGCTAAAAGGAAGAATATAACCATTTTGGAAGTTTATCGTGCCATGTTTTGTGACCAAGGTCTTCTGAAGTTTCCACGAGGAGAAGCTGCCAACACCGCTATGTACATTCAAAATAGATTCCCACATTCTACATTGGACTCCAAAACTCCCAAAGAAGTCTTCTCTAGTAAGAATCCCAATGTCTCTCATTTTAGAGTTTTTGGAAGTCTTGTTTATTTTCATGTGCCAAAAGAAAAGAGAAGCAATTTGGATGCTTCTGGGAAGAAAGGAATTTTTTTTGGCTACAGTGAAACCTCAAAGTCATATAGAATCTATGTGCATGGTCAAATAGAAGTGGAGATATGCCAATATGTCACCTTCGATGAAGATATTTCCCTCAAGAAAGTGAGGAATATTCATAGCTCAAAGGAAGACAAAGAAGAAGAAGAAGCAGCTGGAAGGAAGGAAGAACCGAAGGATGAACTGACGCTTGATGTTGAAGGTCTGTCCTATTGATCCACCTCCTTCAAAAAAAAATGATACCCTCAACGCTTAGGGACACTCTCGAATATGTTGAGAGACATATTTCTCCAAGGGGGACATTCCGTGAAAGTAAGAAGTCGAATAGGTACCTAGCAGCCATGAGTACTATTGTACAATCTGAGCTTGGAACATTTGAAGAAGTCGTAAAGCATCATGTTTGGAAGGATGATATGCATGAAGAAATGAGTCCATTATGAAGAATGATGTCTAGTATGTGGTCCCGAGACCAGAGGACAAATCTATTGTCACCTTGAAATGGCTCTACAAGATCAAGAATGGAGCCGATGGAAGTGCTAAAAAGTACATGGAGATATTTATTGCTTGAGGCTTCTCTCAAAAGGAAGGCATAGATTATGATGATATATTTTCACCTGTTTCCCACTATATCACCATCCGATCGAAAATTACCCTTGCTGCAACGCAAGGATGGAGTCTCCATCAGATGGATGTGAATATTGCCTTTTTACATGGTTCAATCAAGGAAGAGGTTTATGAGGAGAAACCTCTGGGGTTCGAAGTCCAAGATAGAGACACATATGTATGCAGGTTGAAGAAATCCTTCTATGGGTTGAAGCAAGCTCCCAGGGCTTGGTATGAGAGGATCAATAGCTACTTGATGAAGCTGGGTTTCACTCGAAGTGATGTTGATCCAAACCTTTATTATAAGATTGATAAAGAAAGGAATCTCATTTTGGTTCTCTATGTGGAAGATCTCTTCCTCATAAGTGCTGACCCTCTCATTCATCAATGTAAGAGGGAGCTAGATTCTGAGTTCGAGATGAAAGACCTAGGACAAATGCACTATTTCCTAGGCTTGGAGGTCTGGCAAAGGCCAGGTGAGATTTTGTGAGAATTTCTTAATCTAAGAAATCCTACTGCTAACCATTGATTTACTTCTCCTACTTGATTAATCATACAAGTTATTAATTTGAATATTCAAAAAAACAATGAAGTAAACACAAATATCAGCCTACACATACTTTACTGAATAGCACGCTCATATGACAAAGTGACACACAGATTTTTCTGACAAATGTCCCCGAAAAAACCTAATACGGGAAAATTGGTGCAGCTAGCTCTGGAGGGTTTTATTATTAAGCAAATTCCGAATACAACAATTTCTAGGAACCAGACATGGTTGGCCATGTTATTGTCAATATGTTCAGTGATCAAATATGCTCTTTCAGTTTACTTTTTAGTGGTCCTAGGTCAAAATTTCATGTTTCAAGTCAGTTTTTAGATAAAATTTTGTTCACTCAATATGTCTAGGTCTGAAATGCTAATCCCTTCACTCCATTCGTGGTCATCATAATTTAAGATTTCATGTCATCCATCAATCATTTAGGGTCTTAGGTCATTCACCACACCTTCATTTAGGTCAGAGTCTAGGTCTCATTTGTTTTGCCACCATAAGAGTCAATTATGTCATAAAAGAAAGCAAACAAATCTCATTTTCACCATACAAGTCATTTGCACAGGGAGTTAGAAAAGATAGGTAAATAAGTAAAGAGCTCCTCTCTTCTCACCATCATACTCCACAACTGCCATGGGTTGAATAAAATAAGCAAATTTGTGCCAATACTACTTGTGCTACGCTTCTGGGTGTGTTGCGTATGTGTTGTGCTTTTGGTGTTTGAGCTCCAATTCAGTTATCCAAGGTTCAAAACTACTACAAAAAGGTTCATACACTTCCTAAACAGTCATTGGACACCCTCCATACATCTCTCAAGTCAAAATTCATCAGCAAATGAGTGGTTTCCTTCATTATGTTACCTCCACTCCGTGTTGCGCAGGTGTTGCGCTTTTGGTGTTTTTCATCTTTTGTTTGTTTATGTTGATAAAACCCTAATCTAACCATCTACAACCTTCATATAACCTTAATACACCATACCCTAACATCTCCTATCACTCAACCCTCTTTTCCATTAATTTCATTAAAACCCTAATTTTTACTACATTTTGGCAAAAAAACTAGTGAAACCTTGTGTTTTGACCTTTTGGGTACCTTTTTCACATGCCCATTCCAAAACATTCCACTTGCATCCCGTAGCCAACTCATCATCCTATATCCTCAATAATATTCGCCACCCTCCACACATCAATTTCTATTCATTCCACTTACAGTATGGAGCTAACATGCTACCTTATGTACTGAATTTTTCCTATAATTTTTGCTCAACTCCATGATCCTTCATTTCACATTCCAAACTTACCCCACCTCTACACTAGCTATTTTCACATTGTGAAATTGGAATTTCCTTGTGTTTTCATCATTTCTCCACCTTCCTCGCACTCATTTTACCTCATTCCACCCACAACTTGGAGTTAACATATAACCCAATCCACTCAATTTTTTCTAGAATTTTTCTTAGCTCCATGATCCTTCATTTCATCCTCTAAACTTACACTTTCCTACAGTCTGTTTTTCCAGATTTCCATACATTTACTCATCCCATCAACACACTAGAGTTTTCATCATTCCAGTGAAAAAAAAAATGGAAAGTGAGAAGAAGAGATTCAAGGGAGAGCGCCACCTCGGGCCAGAACCCTTCACAATGCATGAACTCAATGCCTCGCCATTGGGCAGAAGATGTTTTGAGAGAGCTCAATGTTTGAGATTTTGTGAAAGGATCATGGAAGAGGGGTATCATATTCAACTAGCAAGCTTATTTTCCACAATCTTCAGCATGGGAAAGATCAAATACAGGACATGGAGGTTGAAACACAATCAAGAAGGCCAAAAAAAAGAGGCCTCAAAAGGGAACTGGAGCTAGAAAGACAGTCAACTCATCCACCTGAAGAGTTGACCTTTGATGAGCTTATAGCCATGGAGATTAATGAAGACAGAGAGCTTTGGTTTTCAAGGGTAAATGAGCATTTGGAGAAACTCTTGAAGAGGGATAAGAGGGACAATAAGCTGCAAGGACACATGGTAAACCATTATCGCACCAGGAACACAATTTCTCAAATAAGGCTGAAACAATTGAAGAAAAGGATAAAAGAAGCACAAATTAAGCTAAAAGAGAACGATGGCTTGGACTTGTTGGCTGAAACTTCTTTGGCTACTTGGCCCATCACTCACAGGCGCTATAGAACCAATTTTGAGAAGTTTTGAACAATTTTGGAATTTTTTGTGATTTTTGCACAATTATGGAAATTCCTCATTGCAGAAGGGTATCGAACTTTTGTTACTCTTATTTTGGGGGCATCCAAATGATGATTTATTTACATGGATGGATGTATTTTGATGAGTGCATCACATATTAGGAACCCCCATGGCATGAAAAGCTGTAATTTTGAGAAAAATCTCAAAAACCACTCATTTTTCATGTTTCTACAACCTTTTTGGACCCTCTGTTATGCTTTTGGATTAACCTTGGGAGAATGGATTTTTGAAGGCCTTCCCATGGGTCATTTTGTAAAATTAAAGATTTTCTGGAAACTAGACACATAGGGATAGTTGACCGTTCTTTCAGAAGTGGATTTGGACTCCTAAAAGTGCCTCAAAAGTGCCTCCAAATTTCTCTTACGCTTCTGCAAATTTTTGTTACCCTTCTGTCATAAATTCACAAATTAGCATTGGATTCCTTAGGACACTTGTCAAGCTCAGAAATTGTCAAAAATTCGAGGTATTTTTGTCACATGAGTTGGCATTAGAGTTATTGAGTTGGTTTTTTTCCTCCTATCATGATGGAATATGTAATTAATGTAAGGGACAAACACTCATAGTTTATAGCTAAAATTCAGGGAATGGTTTCTAACCTCCCTATAAATTAGGAAATGACTCATCTTTTGTATTTATGATCCATTTTGGATGGGATTTCAACCTGATGAGGTGTCGTAGTCCATATTTTCTATAAGTAGACTCTCTTTATTATTTTGTTGGGTTAGATAGTTTCATATTGCAGTGGAGCTCTTGTAATTAGCTTTTGGAATGAAATCAGAGACAGATTTGCAGGAATTGTGTTGAGATACTTGTGGTAAGATTTGAATCATATATTTTTCTCATGTATGTTTATCATTTCATGTTGAATACCATGTATTCTTCTTCATATATGTTTATCTTGTAAGTTTATGAGCAGAAATCATGTCTATGCATGCTCTGTCTTAGACGAGGTTTACAATATTGTGTTTATTTTCTTCTAAATTGAATGAATTCACCTCAGTGTTCATTCAATCTATCCTCCATTTCATCCTATAGTCAATGACTAATTAATATGCTTTCAAACTACCTATCTTTCCTCACATATTCTTTGTAGGTTCACCTTGAAGTTTCAGACCTAAAAACCTTATACACAGTCCACTCACTGAATTTTCTATCCAACACTCAAAACACTCAAACAAATCCTATTTATTTAGCTTACATACCTAGCCTAAGATCATTAGATACTTAGTAATTCCTTTGACTGCAAAAGTGACAATGAGAGAGCCCTCTCTGGTCCTAGTAGGGCTAGCTACCTAACCTAAAGTTTTGTCTGTGGTTACCTTTCTCCAATCCTATTGTCAGCCTTAGGAATTTGAGGAGAGTGATCACAGGCCCTACAGAGAAAATCATGGCAAAAATACCTCTTTCACTCAGAGACATAAAATATGGTTGATTCACACCCTCAAACGAGGTTTACATAACTTGAGCCCTTTCTGGCCCACCGGAAACCCCACCATTGCTCGTCAGCCTCTCTGTTGCTCTGGAAGGGCCTGCGTCACCCCTGAAGGGTTTACGCTGCCCCGGTGCTGCCCTGACTGGGCCTGCGTGGCTCCTGCTGCCTCTGTGCTACTCCTGTTAGGCTCTGGGTGAACTGCGTAGCACTAGTTTCCCTCTGCGCTGTTGGATATGTTGCCTCTCTGTCGTTGTTGTATTCTTGGCCTTGTATCTGAATCCCTCACCAATATTTCCCCTCGCTGCACTTCAAACTCTTTCAGAAATTCTTAGCAAACCACTCCCTAGAATTTCATCTTAGCTTCAGTGCTCTGCCAATGTGTGTATCTCCAACTAACCCCAAGCCCTTCTCTTATAATTTTCTCATTGGTAAACCAACGATCGTGATCTAATCTGTAATCAAAGACTAAGATTAGAAGTTGCTTGATCCATGTCACTTAAGTCATTCTCTTCACATGTTTAACTTAATTCATGTTAATCTTTTAATTTTCCTAAGTTAGATTTAGGGTCCTTAATTAAATATATTAATTATTTGAATATCTCTTAAAGGTGATGGAATTCTTCCAAACTCTTTATGGGTCTTGTAGATCTCATGTACTCCAACTCCTCCACAAAATTTTGGATCTATAGCACATCCGATGCTACCCCAAAATCTCAACACTCCCTCTTAGAGAGGAGTGTGCTAGAGCAATAGGTCAACCCTGAAGTACTGCTCTGATCTCTGGCATCGGTCTCTGCATTGATGCTTAGCCTGCTGAACTTCATCACTGCGATGTTGCTGCTTTTTGTACTACTTCCCATGGCTCTGTTGTCGTCACTACTACATCCAGACTGTAGCTCCCTCTCAAATTGTTGCATCGTGCTGCCAACTGTTGCACTACAAATCAGTTGCTAAGAAGTAAGAAATTGAAGGACCCCTGCCCAAAAATTGACAGACAAGTCAGTCAGGCTTCATCTCATCATTTAATATCCTTAGGTTGTTACTCTGCGTTGTCCTCCTGAATCCATTGCGTTGTTGCAGCTTTGCACTGCATAAGCATGCCTCCTCTGCGTTGTTGAAGTCCCATAAGCCCCTTTGCATTATTGCCTCTACGTTGTTGTTGCCTCTACACTGTGCTACTCCCTCTACAACGTCCCAACATCTACCTCTGCTTCACTGTGATGCTCTGCACCCACTGCTCCACTTGTCCCGCTACTATCTTAAGGCTCTCGTAGCTCGTATGTGATCCATGAGTTGGGCACCTCAAGGATCCCGCCATATCCATCTGTAGCTACTCTACATATCAATGTTGCCCCACTTCCATGGATCATGAGTACTCATGGATACATCATCATCACTCCCATCATATCCCTTAGCTGTTCCAACCTTGGATTCAAAATATCCCTCTTCCTTCTTCTTAGGACAATTGTTGGCGAAGTGTCCAAGTTCGCCACAATTAAAGCACCGGACCTTGGATATGTCCCTCTTCTTCTTCCCTTGCTGCCTCCTTTCCTTCGATGCAGGGGCTGCATCCTCCTCCTCTTCTTTCTTTACCTTGACCGTCCCGTTGTTGTTGGTTTGCCTCTTGGTCATCCTTATGAGTTCCTCTTTTCGGAGGATTGCCCACATCCGCCTAGGATGGTAAATTCTTCCCTACCCAAGATGCTTTGGACAAACGTTTACCATTCCTCGGTCACGGCATTGAGGGAAGTCCTCACCAAGAGCCCCTCATCCGGATTTTTACCCATGGCAATCAGTTGATCCCAAATAGTCTGAAGTCTGAAGAGAAAGGGATCTATCTCCTCGCCCTTCTGCATCTAGAACAACCACATCTGATTCTCCAGAAGCATTCTTCTTTGGATTGAGCCTCCCTGATACATCGTGTCCAAGGCTACCCACATTTAATTTTCCATGTTCTTTCCGAAAATATTTGGCACGACATGGTCTTTGATTCCATCCATGATCAAACGATTTTCTCGCACTTGATTCTCCCTATACTTCTTTAGAGGATATGCATTGGTTGGCACAACTATAACTCTCTTTGCATGGTCCTTGATGTCGTACTCATCCAGGACTGTTAGAATCTTGGCCCTCTAGATAATGAAGTTGGATATGTCATCCAACCTGTCCTAATCTCTTAGTCCATGAGACACCATATTTGCTTGAATATGTCAGAATATATACTCCTCTCCCTCTTTCTGCTACAACACTCAACAAAAATGTTGGATCTAGATTTCTGGGCGATTAGAAACCCTCTATAGTAGTTTCTCTCTCTGAAAATTGATTTCCCTCCCATAAATCCTCAGCAAAAAACAACTGACATTTCTCTACGATCACCCACTTGATCGAATCTCATATATTTTTGGCGCAGATCTGTTGAGAAACTATTCTCCTCCTGTTCTTTGTCGACTTAGCTAGGCACAATTCTGCACTGGCATAATCTCCACCACACCAACAACTGCTGAAGATATGAAGCTCTGCTGAAGATCTGAAGCTCTGCTTCTGGACCAGGACAACTCTACACAACAACTCGAAACTGGACCGTGTCCCTTGGGATGGCCTCTGCGTGAGAAAACTGGCTCAACTCAGCCTCTACGCAATGCAGGCTGCTCCTGTGTCCCTCTGGAAAGAATTGCGCTGTCTCTGCGTCAACCCCTGTGTAGCCTCTGCCGGGACTGCATCCTCCTGATGTTGCGCTTCCCTCTCCGGATCTCTACTGCTTCAGCTACTCTCTACAACAAAAATTTCTTCAGCCAATTTTTCTTGAGATTCATCTTGATCTGCAATGCTCTGATACCATGTGAGGATTTCTTAATCTAATAAATCCTATTGCTAACCATTGACTTACTTCTCCTACTTGATTAATCATACAAGTTATGAATCTGAATATTCAGAAAAACGGTGAAGTAAACACAAATATCATCCTACACATACAGATCATTTACTGAATATCACACTCATATGACAAAGTTACACATAGAATTTTCGGACAAATATCCCTGGAAAAACCCAATGCGGGAAAACCGGTGCAACTAGCTCTGGAGGGTTTTATTATTAATCAGATTCTGAATACAACAATTTATGGGCACCAGACATGAATGGCCCTAAAGAGAAAATGACGACAATAATACCTCTTTCACTCGGATATAGAAAATATGGCTGATTCACACCCTCAAAAGGGATTTATAGAACTCAAGCCCTTTCTGACCCACCGTAAACCCCAGCGCTGCTCCTCAACCCTCTACGTCAGCCTCTGGATCTTGGAGATCTCATGTACTCAACTCCTCCACAAAATTTGGGAGCTAGAGCACATCCAATGCTACCCCAAAATCTCAACAGATTTTCCTTTCTCAAGGAAAATATGTCGTGAAGCTGTTGGAGGGATTTGGGATGGTGGACTACAAATCCGTGACTACTCTGATGGAACTCAACTTTAAGAAGTTGTGTGGAAGTGCTATTGGGCCCAATTTTTGAAATCCCACCGAGTATTGTCAACTGGTGGGGGCCTTGATGTTCTTAGTGAACTCACGTCTGAACATATGTTTTGCATTGAACACATTATGTCAATATATGGTTGACCCTCATCACATTCACTAGATTGGTGCTAAGAATCTCTTGAGATATCTTCGGGGCACAATCAACCATGGGATAAGATACACTGTCGAGAGTATGAGGCTCCATGGATATACCGATGTTGATTGGGCAGGTAGTTTGATGGATTGTAAGAGCACATCTGGATGTTGCTTCACTCTTGGTTCAGCTTCGATATCTTGGATGAGAAGGAAGAAAAAATCGGTTGCTTTGAGCACCGCTGAGGCCGAATACAATGCAGCGAGTATGGCCTATTGTGAAGTTGTTTGGTTAATAAATCTCTTTAGTGATTTGTTTGGACATGTGCTAGATACCACAATTATCCTTTGTGATAACTAGAATGGGGTTCATCTTTCTGAGAATCCTGTGTTCCACGACCGATCCAAGCACATTGATATTAGGTACCACTTTTTTCCGGGACATGGTAAAATGAGGCGTCGTAAGGTTCCATCACATTGGAACTGATGAGAAGGTCGCAAATATTCTCACGAAGCCCCTAGGGAAGGTCAAATTCTTAACCTTCAGTGAGAAGCTTGGTATCATGGACAGACCCTATTTTGAGGGTCTCGCTTGAGTTGGACTATGACCTCTAGGAGCTGCAAGGGGCTTGGGGATAGCTTCTTGGAGCTATAAGAAACCAGAGGGCGAGGTTCACCAAAACTTGTTGGTGTGCTTCTTCCCCACTGTTGTGATATTGAGTTCTCTTTGATCTATGCCCCGCATGCATCCTACCCATGGAGTTTCAAACTCGTGGGAAGTACCTCTCATTTGGCCAATGAGATGGGAAATGTGGATAGAGACCAATAGCATGACCAATGGATGCATCGGGGATTGTCATACTCTCTATGTCTAGGATGGGATGTGTCCAACACCTTGATCTGCGATCAAGTCTGATGAGGTTCTTACCTATAAACTGATTTCGGTTTAGTATGTGACTCTCTTGAGTCCGATTGAGGTTTTAACCTCTAAGTTGACTTCGGGTCAATAGGGTGTGATGTATTTGTGTCTCACTCTCATTTGTTTTCCCTAAGAGCCAGCAAAGCATGTTATATCAGAATGACACAAGAATGTAGGATGATGATGATGATAGTACATGATGGTACTAGATGACAAGATGGCACAAATGGACAGATGGAGTTCTCCCTAGTTGAGAGGGAGTGTTGATTTTTGGGAAACTAGTTCCAAACTCCATGTTTCATTTCTCATATGATGATGATGATATTTTTTTTGGCTTCCACTTTTAGAGAGGTGCAAGATTGATCTAAAGATCAGCTTGTTTGGATGGGTGGAAATTATATTTTGAATTTATTTTCCAAACATGTGGAAATTGTCAAGGTCGATCAGCTTTGTAATGTAGGCTCACAAGCCCCAAAATATGTGTCACACACCCTCGTTGATGGATATAAATTGGAGAGAGACGATGTTCATTTCATCATCATCTCATCACACACATTCCTCTTCATCTGATTGGTTCGTACAACCCATGGAAGCTTCTTTCTCTCTCCCACGTGTGAATCTGAAGCTGGAAAATTTCAAATTGTTTTTAGGGATTTCTGGTCAACGTTGACTTTGGGTCAACCCTTGAAGTTTGGTTGCGGTTTTAGCACATAAATTTCGATTTTTGGAGGTCATATTGCTGGGCACAAAAATCGATGTCGACCGTTGACTTTGACCGAAGCCCCTTTGATCGCAACGTTGATCAACGTTGACTTTTGCATTGATTGGTTTTTGTTGACTTACTTTGACTATTTGGGAGTTGTTTTTGAGGTGTGTGTGACTCCTGGAGGAAGGTTGATCTTGTATGTTGGAAGAGCTGGTTTGGCCAGCCTAAGTCTTTGATGTATAGGGCATCTTGTTGACTGTTGTAACAAAGATGCCTCTCTATATTTATTGGACAAAAATAATTACAAATTCTGATATATTATTTGATTTGTCTTGTTGGTATATTATTATGTTTTATTAGCATTTGACTTTCATGTTTATGTGATTGCTAAATTGAGTTGGGCCTATAAGAAAGATCGAATTAAAATAGCATTAAGCATAGAACATACCATGGTTATCTAAAATTAATACAAGGAAATCCATGGAGCAAAACCACCCAATTCTGACAGTGGTCCTGAAAGGGAAATATCTAGTGAAGAACGTGGGGACGTAGGGGCAATGAGAAGGGGAGAACATTGGTCAGAGGGGAAACCCAAGAAGCAACAAAGTAAAGGTAAAAATGAATCGATCCCAACTATTAAAGAGGGGGGAGGAAGGTCTCACATCTCTGATGTGACCTACAGAGGGGACACTGAGGGGGGTGTCGTCAAGGGTACCATCCATACCGCCACCGAAAAAACCATCATTTTATTCTCTAAAAAGTTTGGTACAAGCTCGAATAATGGAACGACATCTGAACAAAAATTGATGCCTTCCCAAATGTCGATAGAGTAATCCACCAAATCAATGAACATTCTAATAGAGTCCCAGGAGCGTGAGGTAGGTGCATTATGTCAAAAGGAGCGTCGTATAGACCTGCAACAAAACCCTCGTTGAAATAGCTCTACCGCCCAAGACCGAACTCTAATAGAGCACCTCACCTTCACCAATTTCCCCCATCCCATCCACAAAATGGATATAAAATTATAGGATCCTCAGTATTAGATTATAAAGCTATTGGCCTATAACAACTACTCTATGTGCAAGAATCATAGGTTGTCCTTGTTATTCAATCTCCCAAATATTCTATAGTTTATACTTTATTATAAAGCATGATAAGTGGTTTTTTTACACACAATCATGTAATGGCAATCATTCTTTGCTTGGTTGTTAATGAAGAGCAAGTTTGTTTTTATCTCTTCAATTGCTAATATTTTTCCTTAATTGAAAAAGGTAACTACCTTGAGGGAGTTTGTGCCTCTTTTTCATTAAGTTGATGTTTGCAAGGATTCTAGTTAATAGAGAGAGTGCATGAAGTTTCATTATGATGGCAGTGTTTATGGAAGGATATGTCATGATATTAAATTGCACTAGTTCATCAATGGAATTATTGTAGTGCATTTTCTATGTCTCACTCAAAGCATGGAAAAAATTGCACATTAGTTGTTTATGACTTGTCATCATTGTTAAAGGTTGCCTTTTTGGTGTGCTTTGTAACATGATGCAAGCTTCTATTGATAAATCTTCTAAGTAAGAGAATGTTCTTAACATGGTTTGTAATACATATTGTGTAGTTTTGTTACCAAAAGTGCTCACTCAAGTTTTTAATGGTTTAATCCTCGAACAAAACATCGCTTGTAGATGACTTGTTACTACACCAAATTCATTTGTGTTCCACAACCACTCTAGCCAACTAAAGCAAGGTATTGTTGGATTCTTGTGTGATCATAAACTACAATGTCTAATAGTTCTTATGTTACCAGTAGTGACATTCTTCTAAAAATACTTACATTGACATTAAGAAAAACCTTCTAACAATAATTTCAATTGCATCAAACACAACCTTCTAATATTTCTATAGTTTCTCTTCCTTGGTGCATTTATACCTTGACCAACAACATAAATCTTGGATCTTTCAATAGTGAATACACAATGGATATCGTAATTTTGAATAACTATGAAGCTCATTAATAGGTTACGAATATATTTAAACAAGTTCCCAAGGCAATGGGAGTCCCTGCCGGGAAAATCAAAGGAGAAATTGGGAGTAGTAGAATGTATTGAAAGATTTGTTTGAGCTAGAGAATATTTTCAGCAAGCAACAAGATATTTTCTCGGCCATGGCAAGTTCAAAGCAAAGGAGAAATTGGGAGTAGTAATAATGTATTGAAAGATTTGTTTGAGTACGTAGAGAGGAGATTTATGGCAGGCATGAAGAGATCTTTGTCAGCCAGGGAAAGTTCAAAGTGGTAGACAAGGTCTGTTATGAACCTAATTCATAACTTAAGTATTAAATATAGTATTAATAGAATAAAATAGAATAAATGTAATTACTAAATAATCAGTTAGGATTATGTTAAGTAATGATTAGTTAACTGAAAAGGCATGTCTAAAAGACATAACTGTTCATGAAAAGGTACCTGCATTCGGCCATGTGTGAGTTATGAAGTATTTGGATGAGAGCAAACTCTTCCATTCGTTGGACACATTCCTATATGTCACCACGTTTTCCACTGGCAGCCTCCCCAATATCTCCATTTGCAAATGCTCCCCCAATTCTTCCCACCAATCACCTGGTAATTCCTTCCACCACTCACAGGTGGATAATTCCTCCTTTTCACCGTTCCCGTTGCTGTTTTCCCACTCCTTTCTCTTTCCAATTGGATCACGGAACGTAACAAAATCTGGTTTCACCCGGCTAACACAATTCTTAATGTATGGCTGGCGAGGACCTAGAAAAACTTCGGTGGTTCTTTGAAATGCATCTTTCAGATCTAAAAACGGATTGTTAAGAATAAATTGTTTGCGTGGTACAAATGGTTTGGGTTTAATTATTTTTGGAATCTGGGGTCTACATTTCACTGGATGTTTGGGCATTATAGGACTTTTGGGAAATACTTGAGGCTTGGTTGCATAATCTGGGGTAACAAAATATCTATCAGATAATGGACGGCTGAGTACATATTCTGGGGTAGCAGAAACTTTAATTTCTCCTTTAGGTTCTTCTGCACCGAGGGTAGCAGAACTTTCAAGTTCTTGGGAATTTCCTTGCAACTCAGCAAGGGCTTCCTCACTTGCCTCAAATACTTCCACATTGAGCGTTGTAAGATAAATTTTCTGACAAGTATTTATAACAACAATAGCACTGTTCTCTGAATCAGTTTTAGAAGACTTCCTGGTATGTTTTTGAATATTTTCTATTGGAATATCCTGCAGACAATTGTCACTCTTAACTGAGGATTTCTCCACTTCTATAGACTCTTCTTTGTTAAGAGAAGAGCAACCAGAACTACAATATTGTTCGTGAGAATCATTGGACATAATGAAAGGCATGCTTTTATTAAAAAGACACGTTTCTGATTCATTTACATGCATTACACGTATGGCTTCATTCCCAACTTCAAGAGCTTGGTTGGGAACTAACTTCTCATCTTTTGTTTGAAATGTGGCAATTTCATCTCTTGTATGCAAGGCACATTTATGTCCTGCAAAATATTTGTCTCCACATTTCCAACAATTTTCTACCTTTTTACTTTTCAACATTAGTTGGTTGTTTTCCTTCATCGCGCATTGGTGGGGGAATGTATTTGGATGACTTCTCCATGGGTGTTTTACCTGATCTCCCCTTAGCATAACTAACTGCCCTCTCATTATTTGCATATGGGTTTCTATGAAATTTATATTTTCGTTCAATAATTATGGCAGCATGTCTGGCTTCATCAACCGTATCGGGTTTATACAATTTTAACTCTTCCCGAATGTAGTCTTTGAAGCCACAACGATACATTTTCAATAGTTCTTCGTCTGAAAATCCTCTTTGCCTTACTGCTAATACTTCCCATTCGTGAGTGTATTCACTCACCGATCCTTTCTACTTGAGGTGAAAAAATCTCTCATATACATCATCCTCTCCCTCATCATGAAATCTTTTCAACAGAGAGTTCTTTAAATTTTCCCAAGTGTATGTAAGACCACTACACCTAGGGGACCACCACATATACCAATCATATGCTTCTCCTTCTAAGGAGTTGGACGCTGTTATGACTTTTTCTTGCGAACCTAATGGTGGATTTGCTGCAAAAATGGCCTCCATTTTGTTTACCCAAACGATGGCACCCCGATGGTCTTTACCATCATATGTAGGTAATTTACTTTTAATTCTAAGGAAATTCCCTTCTGATGATTTAGTGTAGTATTGACTTCCTTCAAACTGTATTTGCGGTATTCGTCCAAGAAAATTCCTTTGGAGATCGTGATTGGAGAAATCCCCTATGGGGTTTTTAAGTTATGTATTAACATATCTTTTATCTCTGAGAGATCCTTGGCCATTTCATCCTGCCTCCTTGTCATTTCATCCTGCTTCCTTGTCATTTCATCCCTTTTGTATCGTCATTGTCCTTCGCCATTTTATTTTTTTTCTTCCTAGGAGCGATGATTTTTTTTTTTTTAATTTTTTTAATTTTTTTTTTTTTAATTTTTTAATTTTTTTTTATTTATTTATTTTTATTTTTATTTTTTAATTAATTATATATATATAAATTATAAAACATATAAAATTATATTTTATATAATTATATGTTATATAAACTATAAAACATATATATATAATTTATATGCCCCAAACGATTCGTCCAGCGTTTTATAATTTATAATTAGGTACATACTCAGCAGATCACATAAAGCAATTTATTAAGTTTAAAATGGATGGAAGAAGATACAAGTTAAGGGGGTTCAATGCCCCACCTACTCAAGTTGTCTATGCTCAACAAATGAAAAAACTCATTCGCAAGGGAGCTCCAGCATTTTTGGCACAATGTCAACAATTGGAGTTACTATCGATGGAAGGAGACTCATAGTCCATGGAAATTTCATCTTTAATCCAAAAATACAAGACAGTTTTCCGAGACTTACCAATGGAGTTACCCCCTAAAAGGAAGATCGAACACATTATCGAGACCAAACCAGACTCTACACCAGTAAATGTCAAACCATATCGTTACCCACATCATCACAAAACAAAGATAGAACGATTAATACAAGACTTGTTGGAGCATGGGATCATAACAAAGAGTAGAAGCCCGTATGCTGCTCCAGTGGTGTTAGTTAGGAAGAAAGATGGATCTTTTCGACTATGTATAGATTATAGAGGGTTGAATAAAATCACGATTAAACATAAGTTTCCAATTCCATTCATTGATGAGATGTTGGATGAGTTACATGGTAGCAGATGGAAAACGAATAGATGGAATAGGCAAGTGCCATAAGGTTAAGTTACAATTGAGTGAATATGAGACAGAAACTAGTTTTTATACGGTTCCCCTAGGGGGAGTAGATGTCGTTTTAGGGATAGAATGGTTGCGGACATTAGGTTCATAACAAGGTCAAGATCAACAGTCAGGGAGGGGTCAAGGTCGAATCGGTCAGCGCCAGGTCTCTCCTAACTATCAGGGATGTTGCTTATATTTCTTTTAGCTCTATCTTTAGTGCGTATAGCTTATTAATGTTATATGAAAATATTGTTCCTACGCCTTATTAATGTTATATGGAAACATTATTTCCCATATTAATGTTATATGAAAATATTGTATATGAAAAGATTGTTTGTGGCCATTCATTTCCGATTTCCATGTTGGGACTTGAATTTGAATGTTGAACAACGAACTCCTTTAACACAACAATATTTAAAAAGGTGAAAGGTGATCACTTTCAATATTTTGAGTAGAGAATAGTTAGAGATGTGGATAGATTTAACCTAGGGTATTGTTCTGTGCGACGCTTAAGTTGCTCAAATTATTGTATTTTTATTTATATTTTAAAAATGTTTAATAGTTAATAATTTTATTGTATTTTTTATCTATATTTTAAAAATGTTTATATATATATATATATATATATATATATATATATATATATATATATATATATATATATATATATATTTGTATTTATTAATTTAAAAAAAAAATATTTTTAGTACAATGGTTCTATAATTTGTTCTATACTTATTTTCAACTTCTGAAAACCAACCACTTTTAACATTGGCACCGATGTTGTACCCAAAAAAATTTGACAACTGCATTCCGGCATGTAATTTCTTTATCAATGGGCTACTACATTCTGGCATGTAATTTCTTTATCAACAGGCAATGTTCTGGTGTGTGATAAATGAGCGATGTGATATTATATCAAATGATGCTTACTTATACAAAAATTGTAATATTTAAAAACTGAATATTATAATTCAACTGAAATTAAGAAAAAATATATAGTATAATAATAGAACCTTTTATAGAATTAAGCACAAACACAAATTTGAATATATAAAATATTTATGATATCAAATTTTGTACAAAAAATTTGAATCATATAAGCTATTTATTCAATCATATGAAGTTTATATGTTCAAGAATATCAAGCATATGTAGCATAGTTGCCCTCTAAAATTTCTTACTCATTCATTTGTCCACATACCTTATCAAATATTGAGGTCTATAAATTTTATAGACTGGTTGGTTGGAGAATACAAATGTAAACGTAATATTGAACCTCTAGGTGGACAATAATTTACAAATCACTATAATAATTATTGGTCATAAACTGTGTTGTATACATTGATCAACGTGTTTTTTTTTAGGAAATATAGCAAATGGCGAGAAAAAATTTATGCATTAGACAAGAAATAGAAAAACGGGCAGATGTCAAGGTTTTGTCAAGCTTGTCGATGGGCGTAGCTAATAATCCATGCGACCTGTCCATGGGTATAGACAAATGTTAGGATCTCATGCAGGTTGATGCCACTTAGCAACGTCCCCGAGCTTAGTTTCAAGTTCATGCCAGTTAGCAACATCCCAAATCTGGTTTTGAAACTCAGGGAAATTAAATTGAATAAAAATTTATTACCTATCAGAGTCTGGAAGTGAGGCATTCGACCACCAATAGTACAAAATTATGCCAATTATGTGAGATATTTGTATTTTTCTAAAACTGTAGTTTGACCAGTTTTAGAAACAATGGCATCAATGTCCAGTTTCACAAACAATGGCATCAATGTCAATGACAGTTTCGGAAACAATGGCATCAATGTCCAGTTTCACAAACAATGGCATCAATGTCAATGCATTGAGTTGAATATGTAGGATCGCTCTAATTATGCCAATTACATGAGAGCTTTGCATTTTTTCTCTAATTATGCCAATTACGTGAGAGCTTTGCATTTTTTTGAAACTGTAGTTTGGCCAGTTTCACCAACAATGGTATCAATGGCATCAATGCCAATGCATTGAGTTGAATCTGTAGGTTGAAAGCGAGGAGGAAAAACACAAGGTTCATAGCCATTTGGACTTGGAACTTGAGATTCTGGTGAGTTATTTAGTATTTATTATTGTATTTTGGATTTGATATTTATATAACGGCAGGAACATTCAATTTATGCAATATTAGTAGCTTCTTTATCATAATATCTTGTCATTTTCTCTAAAAAATTGAAGATAAAGAATACAAACCGTTAGCCTCGAGACATTTTATTATTATAGTAAATACAAGATTGTTAATACAGGACATGAGATGAACGTGTGTGTTTGGAGTCAGAATCTCCAAGTCATTTAATTTAGGTTGAGCTGGATCAAAACACATTATGTTCAATGCTTACTTGGATTTTACGTGTATGTTTGGAGTTAGAATCTCAAATAATTTAATTTAGGTTGAGCGAGATCAAAACACACTCTGTTCAATGCTTACTTGTATAAAATCCAAGGTGTCGGGCGGGTTTCATGCAACTAGTTTGATTCACCTGCCACACAGTTTGCAATAAATCGGTTTCCATGATTTGCAATAAATAGGTTACTTTCTTAGGATGGGAAATTTACTTACTGAAACTCGCTCAACGATCCCTATTGATCAAAGATTCTCATAAACATCTATTGAGTAGAGCTGCATTATGTAGATTGTACGAGGAATTATCAGTACTCACTTTGTGCTAAATCCTCAGCTACTAAATCAGGAAATTCGCGCGCGCTGGCTCTGGTCCTCCGCTCTGCCTCTCACTGCGCCCTCTGACCGCGCCTGGGCTGCTGGCAGCTCCAGCGCGCCCCAGCTTCGTCCTGCTCGGCCTGCTCTAGGTCTGATCTAACCATGGATGACCGCAGGACTCCTGATCCCCCTCCGCCTCCGGAGGTTTCTGCATTTAGGGAAATGATTGCTAATGCTCCCAAACGCCCTCCATCTTTGTCTCAGCAGAAATTTGTGAAAAAAATGGACTCAATCCCCACAGTGGCTCTTCCTGAAGGAGACACCTGCAAATCGGCGCTGAATCTGGCGGAGCGGGGCCTCATAGACCAGTTCACGGGCCTCTGGCCCTCTCCCAAATCTGTTGAGGACTGGACTCAAAGGAACTGGAAGCCTTTGATCAAGGAGGGAGTCAATAGCTACTTAGTAGGTAAGGGTTTCTTTGTGTTTGTCTTTGAAAACCTGGAAGACAAAGGATTAATCTTCAGAAACGGACCATATTTCATGGGCCCTTAGGGCCTTTACCTAAACAAATGGTCCCCTGACTTCGACCCCTCCCAGGATGTTCCCTCGGCTATCCCGGTTTGGGTTAGACTCCCTCACTTTCCTCTCCACTGTTGGAATCCAAAATCTCTCCAGAAAATAGAAATGCATTGGGAAAATACATAGATCAGGCGGCAAGAAAGGACCAGTACTCATGCGCCCGCATCTGCGTAGAAGTAGATCTCGAAGAAGGATTATCAAAAGCTATCAAGCTCACTGTTGCTGGGTGGACGCATGTCCAAGAGCTGGACTATGAACAGCTGCCATTTAAATGTAGGCATTGTCACGGGCACGGTCACTTTGCAAAGCACTGTAAGAAGAAGGCTGAGGAACAGGCAGATAAACAAAATGGGGAACAATGGACCCTAGTCCAGAAAAACACTAGCTCAAAAAAAGGCGCAGGTAAAGGAAATATGACAGGAGGTCAACCAAGCTCCAAAAGCAACCAAGAAGCGGAAGCACCACCAAATGCACCAGAAAGAGAGCAGGACATACAAGTCAACCTAAATCAGGAGAATGAGGAACAGCCGGCCCCTTCTCCTCCAAATAAAGAGAGAGAGGAAACAACTCAGTTGGAGGAAAATCAAGGCTCTCCCACTAATCCTTCCTACACAGAAATAGCAAGGAAAAGACCTGTGGTTAGTTCTAGTTCTTCCGAGGATGAATTCTACGAGCGCCCTTCCAAAAAAGCAGGAAGGAAATCTCGTAAAGAGAAGAGGGAAGAAGAGGTAGAAAGACTCAAGATTCAAGGAAGTCAATCCACAATAGAAATGTCTATTGGGCGAAATATCATACCAAGGCCTTCCAAGGGAGGCCCCAACCCCCCTCTTTGTAAATAATGAATCTCGTCTCTTGGAACTGCAGAGGTCTGGGGAACCCCTCTAAAATAGAAGCAGTCAGGGACCTATTGAAAGCAGACCCCTCAGACATTCTTATGCTCCAAGAGACCAAAATAGAAGGGCAGGCCCTTCTAGAGTTAGGCAGAACAAAGTGGAACAAAAAAGCAGGAAAAGAAGTCAGCTCAAGGGGAACCTCTGGAGGGCTGGCAACACTTTGGATGGACGACCTCTTTCAGCTGCTAAGGTCCCATGAAACCCAACATTGGATATACACGGAGCTGAAGCATAAGGCAAGTAAGTTGTCCATCTCTCTCTTCAATCTCTATGTTCCGGTGACTTATTCTGAAAAACGAGAATGCTGGGACACACTTGTGGCCTTTCTTGAGCAGACCAATCCCAGCAACATCATTCTTGCCGGGGATCTGAACATTGTTTTGAAAGCAAAAGAAAAGAGGGGGGGAAACAGCTCCAGAGACCCCATGTTGGACAAGGTTGAGGAGATCACCCAGCTCTGGGACCTTCTTGATTTCAGGCCCATTCGTGGCATTTACACATGGTCAAATAATCGGGTTGGTTCGGAGCACATTTCTGCTCGATTAGACCGTTTCTTGGTACAAAGTTCCATTATGATGAACAAGAAAATATCCACCAAAATTTTGCCCAAGCTCTCCTCAGACCATAAACCCATCTAGCTCCATTTGGAAGATGAAGAAGACTTGGGTCCGCTTCCTTTTCGATTCAACCCTCTCTGGATCGAGAGAGATGGATTCATGGAGACTTTCAAGGCAGCATGGGCCAAACCAATCTCGGGATCCTCCAGCTACGTATGGGAGCAAAAACTGAAAGCTACAAAGCAAACTCTGAAGGACTGGATAAAAACACCGGATATCAACCCCATCAATCAGAGAATGGAGGCTGTGCAGTCTTTGTCGGACCTGCAAACAGATATGGAAATCAGAGATATCACATCAGAGTTGCTCGAGGAGGAAGTAAAAGCACAAAGAGCAACGTACCAATCTTTTCGTAAGGAAGAAGAATACTGGAGGCTTAAATCCATAAGCCTTTGGTTGAAGGCCGGGGACCGGAACACTCCCTTCTTCCACCGGCAATATAGAGCTAGACTGTCAAAGAACTACATAGCAGAAATATAAACAGCTGAGGGTCAAGTATGTAAAGGATTCAATCAAGTTAAAGCCGCTGCTGAAAACCATTACAGGAACTTGTTCAGAGAAGAAACTCAAAGAAATGATGAGGAGGCGGATGATTTTCTCTCCAGTGTTCCCTCCCTTATCAGTCCTGAAGACAACTTAAACCTCTGCAGACCCATTACTGAGGAGGAAATCATAAAAGTTATTTGGTCCATGGAATCAGATAAGGCCCCTGGGCCAGATGGGTTCACAATTCACTTCTTCAAATCCTGTTGGCACATTATCAAGGCAGATCTGCTTAAAATGACAAGAGGATTCATGCAGAAAGTCAAGATTGGTGGAGGAACCAAGTCCACTTACCTGGCTTTAATTCCTAAGGACACCAATCCTGACTCCTTTGCTAGATTTAGACCCATCTCGCTGTGCAATGCTTCTTATAAAATCCTGGCAAAACTTCTGGCAAGTCGGATCAAGCCATTGTTAAAAAACCTGATCTCCAACTATCAAGGTGGCTTTGTGGAGGGTAGGCATATTCTGGACAACGTGATCCAAGTTCAGGAGACAATACACTCAAGTAAGCAACGAAAGGAGAAAGGTATGTTGATTAAACTAGATATGGCAAATGCCTTTGATAGAGTTAATCATAATTTCCTATCTAAGGTCCTGCTCTCCTTTGGTTTTTCGATACATTTTGTCCATTTAATAAAAGCCTGCATTGATAGTCCTTGGATTGCTCCGTTAGTTAATGGCAGACCCGCTAACTTCTTCCAAGCACAGAGAGGTATCAGGCAGGGTTGCCCACTCTCCCCCTTCCTGTATATCATAATGGCAGATTCCCTCAGTCGTAAGCTTACTGCTGAAAGAATAGCAGGTCATATTCCGGGCCTCAAACCTTCTAATGGAGCTGAACCATTGAACCATGCTCTCTTTACCGACGATTCTCTTCTACTCGGAGGAGCCTCCATCAGAATAGCCAGAGCTTTCGACTCAGTCCTCAGAAAGTACTGCAGAGTTTCAGGTGCCTTGGTTAACGAGAGTAAGAGCGAAATATATAGCTGGAACATAGACCAGAATGAACTCACTGCAATCTCTACTCTTCTTGGGTTTAAAGGACAGGCAAACTGGGACAGGTTTAAATATCTTTCTCTTCCCATAACTTCTGGAGTTAACAAGAGATCGTTATGGAGTGACATAATCTCAAAAATTAAATCCAAAATTGCTGCGTGGGGAGGCAACGGGCTAACTAAGGGAGGTAAAGTAATCTTAATTAAAACTGTGCTGTCTGCACTCCCAATCTTCCAGGCGACTTTCCTCCTTGCTCCAAGAAATGTGATGGAGCAGATCTCCAAGTTGCTCAGAGATTTTCTTTGGCAGGGAGGGAAAGGCAACGAGAGAAAAATGCATCTGGTTAACTAGGATGTGGTCAAAAATCCATTGTCTCAAGGCGGCCTGCAAATTAGAGATCCCACGCTTATCAATCTTGCTTTGGGAGGAAAGATTTTGTGGAAGCTGTTCAACGAGCCCTCTCATCCAATCAGTGTTACCCTGCGCTCAAAGTATGGTCCCAATAACGTGCTCTCCAACCTACAGACAACAAGTGCACCCAATAGCACGCTGGTCTGGAAATTATGTTGTAAAAGCAGCAACTTTTTCAAAAAATTAATCTACAGGATTCCAGGGAATGGCAAGCGTACGCATTTATGGCTTGACAGTATAATGGGAAGTGATCCACTTGCTCAGATGGATGACATTGCAGACCTCAGGAATTGGCTGGAGCGCGCAGGTGTAAACAGACTGTATGACATCTCGACCTGGGACCAGCGTGGAGACTGGAATGGATGGGATTTCCATAGAGTGCCAGCACGAATTTCTCATCAACAAGCACTGCTAGTCGAACTGTTGGATGATGCTGCACCTGTTTGCAGAACCAAAAAAGATAGCTGGGGCTGGGGACAGTCTGGAGTTTATACCACAGCAACTGGGTATAATGCTTTACAGGTCATTAGAAATAGTAGTCAAACTAAGGAGTTTTGGAAGAATGTGTGGGATCCACTTTCCCTTCCAAAAGTAAACTTCTTCTTCTGGACCTTGGTCCATAACAAGCAGCTTACGGGAGATAATCTGGAAAAAAGGAAAATAGCTGGGCCTCACAGATGTGTGTTATGCTGTAACAATTTCGAAACAGCTCAGCATCTTTTCATGGAGTGCAGATTTGCTGAAGAGGTTTGGGTTCTCACTCTTCAGGACTTGCAGATTCCAGCCCCCTTGCAGAACTCAGTAGCAGACCTCTTTGCCTCTTGGAGTCAACACTATCCCCATCGAATCCCTTCCAAATCTTTCTGGCGTAGAATCTGGATAGCGCTCCCCAAATATGTATGCTAGCAGATCTGGTTGGCCCGCAATCAGAGGATTTTTAAAGAGCTGCTATATACCCCTCTGCAGGTTGCTACAAAAGCTAAGTCCTTCCTCCTGGAAGCGGCCCAATTTCAGTATTTTAAAGAAGATCATTAGCTACTGCCCGAAGAAAAGCGCTGGCTTGGTATGCTTGCGACCCATCCTCGTAAGTACCTTCAACCCCCACAAGGTGACAATCCTGAATGGCGCATAAGAGATGAGGATGATTTTTTTCAAAATTGGTGGAGGTCCCAAAACATTTCCACTATCTTTTTCGACGGGGCGTCCAAGGGGAACCCCGGTGCTGCTGGTGCGGGTGGAGTTATTTACTCTCCTGGTGGGTCTTCCAAAGATTGGTTCTGTTGGGGACTTGGCAAGAAATCCAACAATCACGCAGAGATCCTTGGGCTCCTAAAAGCTTGTCTTATCGCAAGAGATAAGGGAATCAAAGTGCTCCAAGTCTTCGGTGACTCAGAACTGATAATAAAAAATATAAATACGGAGACTCCGTTCAGCAATGCTAGCCTCAACAAAACTTTGGACAGATTGAAGAGAGTCCTTCGAGACTTTGACAAGTGTAAACTTCATCACATTTTGAGAACATCAAACAACGAAGCAGATGAGATGGCAAACAAAGGCAGCTCGCTCATGAAAGGGCAGATCATTGTAAACAATATAAGCACTGTCCAAATGCCTTGAAAGTACTTATTGACTTTTAGATGCAGTAGATAGATCTCTGCTTTGTAAAAGGGGCTGCCTCGGCAAAGACCCATAATCTTTCTAATATAATAAAATCATATCCGTTACAGTTAAAAAAAAAAAATCCTCAGCTACTAAATCATTCGTCGTCCAACCATGTAATCCAACAACTAGGGCAGAAAAGGTAGGAAACTAGATTCATGAATGAAGACTTATTATTTTCCTGGGTTGGTTTTCTCCTGCAAAGAAAGTAAATAAGGTTTATTATATATGTAATAACAGTGATTCACCAGTAACGAACTACACCTAGTTAGCTCAGGAGGATCAGAATAAGTGAGTGGTTCCTTGTTCGCTTATCACGCTAGCATTATGGTTTGGTTGGTTCTGGAATTTTCCAACTCCCATAGCCGTTATAGCTCTTGTTTCTCCTTGGTTTGTTGTTCCATAACCGTGGCACTGTGAGGTTTCACTACCGAGAGGGGTTGGCACTACTATCAGAGGAGGATATTGTTATGGATTCAGTAGCGCTAGTTGGTCAACCATACAAAGATGAAACGATACTACTAAGAGACGAGGTTCCACAACTGCACAGGTCAGCACTATGAGAGGTAGGTCTTGTTATGCCCTTAGTACCTCTGTATAATAAAAACATGCTTAAAAGACGAAGTAAGCATTGGGTTAAGAATATAAATAACTAGCTTAATAACATGCGAACTAACAAGCCTCCTTGTAAATTAATTTAACAGAGGAAAAAAATATGTTGTGTTTATCTCTCTAGAAACAACAACAAAACTTGTGCATACCATGTAGACATTACTTTATAAACAAGAACAAAGCTAGGCATTACTTTATAAACAACAACAAATAAAGTGCCTACCATTTAGAAATTAACTCACTCTTGCAACTAAATTCCCAGACTATAACTTTTTTGTGCTCCATTTCCATTGCGGTTTGTTTCTTCACTACCCACTGTCTGCAATTGAATCAAGTTTCAATTAGTTTCAATCAATTTGAAGCATAGAACATAAGTAATTGTGTGCACAATAACACTATCTCTATTAGATATCATTTTTGGGATTCAAATGCGTTAATTTAGTCATTCATCTATGACCATTTAGATATCTAATATAATGCACTGTGGAAACCCCTCATACTTAAAACATGATCTCTGTCGAAACTCATTCATTTACTTGGATTCATTTGTTGATTTGATTGTGCAGGTGGAAAGAAAAAATAGACTGCTTATTGGGCCAAGGCAGTGAAGGTGTGGAGAGGTGATTTGGAAATAAATCCTGCACGAAAGGATATAGTAAGGATCTGGTAGAAGGACTTGTAGAAAGAAACACAGTTGCTTCACCGCATTTTTTTGGCTTGCATGAACAAGCAAACATGGGCTGCATGAACAAGCAAACAGGGGGTAAACCGCCAAAGAAATAATCTTAAAAACATGTTTATGGAAGATCATATTATATAATATGTACATCACATTTTAATATGAGTATGAATAGAAGTGACTAAAGGGTAAAGTCGCAGTGCGAAGACAGGTGAAGGGGAGTTGAGGACATGTGGAGAGAGCTCAACTTCCAAAGAAGTGTGAGCTTGACATGTACTCATTTTAAAAAACTTTGGATATATATATATATATATATATATATATATATATATATATACTTTGGTGAAGATGTATACAATTTCAAACCTTTGATAAAACATGTATGTATGGCCATCTAAAACTAATTTCAAACTTTGGGTAAAAGTTTAAGAAAGTTGCATGAATTTTCAAAACTTTGGATTAACGTTTGTTGGATATTTAAGGTTGCCTCACCATATAAACTAATTTCAAACAAATTTTGGATATAAGTTTTAAAAAGTTGCATGAGTTTTCAAAACTTTGGGTTAAAGCTTGTTGGATATTTAAGGTTGCCTTGGAATAAGTGAAGGTTCCAATAAGAGGAGGAAATAAAAACTATCGATAAAATTTTGGTGACGGAAAATTGCAACTTGAAAGTTTGGATAAATTTTGGTAAAGTTGAAGTTTTTTTGGTCAAAAGACCGATTAATAGTTGGTCAATGTTGTACCGATCGCTATAGTCCCTGCACTGCCGAAGGCAGGGACTATTAAGGAGCAAGTAGTTGTGTATTCATGCCATTTGACCTTCCATTTATTTGTGCCAAACAATGTCCTTATAACCTTTCTATTAAACTAATGCTAACATGGCCTACTTCTCTCATCCATTTTTAAATTGTATTGATGATGATTGATTCAAATATATTATACTCACGAGCATAACTTTAATGGTGATAATTTCATTTGTATAGGAACAATCATGGTTTCGAGGCATAATGTGGAAGAAGTGTTTTGTTCATTCTAGTGATATTTCATAAATTTTCAAAATTTTCTAAGTGGATATTTTTTTTTTCTAATGTAATCACAATGCTCGATTAGTTAGAAATTATATGTAGGTATGTATGTTGTATGCATGTACGTATGAATTTGTAAGGAAAAGTGAGGTTCATACCATCAATTTTTTTCAGCGATTTAAAACTCAATTTTAATATTTCAAATTAGCACCCATTTCTCATTTACTTTTATTCACAACATTTTATAGGGGTTCCACTCTTTTTTTTTTCCTGAGTTTACTAGATAGTTGGCTTGTGCATGCATTCATTCTTTAGAAAAAATTATAATGTTATCCAACAACTCCCCCTCTCCCTTTTTTCGTAATTTTAAGTTTGTATTGCCTCATAAATTCAAAACATCAACACACATCTACCATTTTTCCATGATTTTTTAAGTTCATTAAAGGCAGTCTCAAACCACTAGGGAAACCAGATATATTGACCACATTCTGAGAAAAAGTCATACTAGTACAAAATTAACTAAAATTCAACCAACCTATCACCTAAAAAATTGAAAAGGAAAATATCTTTGGAGAACATAAGAACTCAAGAGTCTAATAAGGTCACATGTGCAATATCTTTAGTGTTGGAACCTGGAGGAGTTGAAGGCTTTATCTCGCACTGGAGGTGGCTCTCGAGGTGAGCTAGTCGAGCATCCAAACTTCCCAGACATGAACATTGAAATATTTGAGCACGTTTGATGTCATTCAAGGCAACATAAATGTTGTATAGTTCCTCTTTCGTCTCCTTTAATAATCAACCAAGAAGATTTTTGAGTTTCTAGTGGAGATTTATTGAGTCAAGATATTGTGTTTGTCTTCCCTTGGTGTCGCAAGGGTCAGGTACCTAGTGGGAAATATCTTCAATAATATTTGAGTCTGAAAAATAAAGACATTCATCAACGGGCAGAGTCTTAAGACGTTGAATCTCTATTTAGATCTCAGGTTGAACGACAACGTGGTAAATATCTACAGCCTCATTAGCCTATGCTTGGGTATAAGTTCTCATTTGAAAAGCACAACCACCCTCACCTCTACGGCCACCCCACCCACCTTGGCAGCTATGCATATTTTGTCGAGGTTGGGTACTCATACTGGATAAACACTAGAGAAACAATACTACTGCATGAGAACCCACTGGGGAGGAATATAAAATAGGATAAAATAGAGGCTTGTAAAGGTACAAATTGAAAGCAAGTCTGCAAATAGAAAGCGGGTAGTGAATGGATCGAGTGGGAAGGAGAAATATAACAAAACAAAACTTCAGGAAACAAAATTCATGTGACCCTTCTTGGGCACATAATGTAACAACAATATAACATCTAACCAAGAAAAACCAACAATTAAGCTTCCAAAATTAAGGGGAATAAAGATAGTGAACACAAAGAGTATGTTGTTTAATATCAAGGTTTCTTTAGACTTATTACATATTTAAGATGGAAATCATATTTTTTTTATTGTTATTCTCCTCCTCTTTCTATAATATGAAAAAGTGAATAATAAATAATTGTTAGAAAAAAATGGTAATAAAAAAAAATTATTTAACTACATTTTGATGATGATGACAATAATGAGTAACATTCAATACTAATATGGTTTATTGGACCTTAAGAAGGTAAGATATTATTCTAAATTATTTAAATTTTGTTTTTATGCTCGAACAAAGTGGGAGAAGTGTTTCCATATCACCATAGTTTTGCTACCTTAAATGGTAGAAAGGTTGGCAATGTGACAAATATTTTTAAAATTAGAACAAATATGAGTATAAGCTGGACAATCTAAGAGAAAGTGCTTTTCATCTTTAACCCTCTTAGTATCGGACATGTGAAAAACTCTCTTATCCCATGGTGTTTTGGAAATTAACCAATATAAAATTTCACTATGAAGCTCATAAGAATTAGTTCTTATATTAGCAATGCGCATTTTCTTCTTAACACTTGTCAAGACAAATAGATATTTTTGGTTTTCGAGTTTGGGGTTGATCACGTCCTTATAATATCTTAGTTTCTTTTCTCTCTCTAACTCTTTATCGGCCCACATTTTCTCCTTAAATTTGGAAGTATATTATTTTTAATATTATCCTTATTTTGCAAGATTACATCCTCCTTTATCCCCGAATGGTTCAACCAAGAATAGGCATCCTTATGGCATCCTCACTTGCGCTAAATGTGAGGGTTTTGGCTAGAGATAGAATTGATTTTTTGGAAACATCTTGTCTTCCACGTTGCGTAACTTCTTCTTATACATAAGATGCCTAGTCATAGCCATGCTTTCAATGGGGGGGGAGGGAACTTGCTTCAATCAAGAGGTAAGATAGGGAGTATTTCCTTTAATCTTGAGGTTGTAGTTATAATTTTTTTTTGGATATTTTCAATCTTCTTCCATGAATCTCTATATATATTGCAACCCAAAACCTCACATCCATATAAAATAATAAGAGTGACGAAAGTCTCAATAGGAGCTTTATTTTTTTTTAATTCCATGTCCAAAGACATACAAACCTACAATTGTTTTAACACCCATAGTAAGCTTTCCATTCTCCATTTGTCCTTTTGTCAATATTATAATTTCAATTATGTTTATGATGGATGTCAATTCCCAAATATTTGTATAAAGTAGCTTCCTCCAAGTATTTGTTGTCATAAATGAAAGTATCATGGGTGAGATTTTTCGATTTAATTATCACGACTTTAGTCTTGTTGGTATTAATAGTCAATAACCATCTTGGAGAAAAAATCTTGAAGGATTATTAATTTCTTTCCAAGATCATATTGGCTCCTTGATAAAAGAATAATATCATCAACATAAAGGAGAAGAGTTATGACTATATTAGTGAGTGTCAGACCACCACAACCTGCCTCTTCTAAGCATTCTTTTAGCTTATCAGTGTATATGCCAAAAAACGTAGGGGATAAGGGACAACCTTCCTTGAATTGATATTGCATTTAATTTATTTTTACCAACCCTCTATGGTCCCAAACTTGGCAATAACACTCTTATACAACCTTGTCACAACAACCCTCAACTTGAGAGGAACCATTATCTCTTCTAGTGTCTTCCAAAGTTGTGTCTTAGGAGTGATGTCAAAATATTTTCTAAAGTCAACAAAAAAATATAAGATGATCAATTTTATTATTACGAAAATCCTTTGTAATGGTTCCGAGAGTAACAAAATGGTCCACAGTTGAATGATATGTCCTCAACCCAACTTGGGCTTTATCTCTTTTACCATTTATTTCAATCCAAAGGCTAATCTTATTTTCCAAAATAAGTTTCTAAAACTTAACTAAAATGTGGTATGAGGAGCCCCTTTAGAGGGGGTGGTGTTGGAGTCCTTTTTAATACCTTTGTTGCTAACTTTTAATGGTTGTAGGATCAAATTAGATTGATAGCCAAACTCTTTGTCTTTTTCTATCTTTTCAGGTCTAACTTCCAGGTTAGTTTTCCTTCTTATCCTTTTGGAGTGTCACTTAGCTTCATTTAACTTTTCTGCTTCAGGCTTTTCGTCTAAAAAACTTGCATAAGTGGACCCTACATGGTGAGGGAAAGTCACCCTAAAATTCAAATATATAGACTTGATCCATTACTCATTCAATGTTGGGTTTGATCTCCTCATTTAGCTCAATTGTAGGTTTGAAGAAGAGGAGATTAGCTAGGTTGTTGGTCTGAGGTTGAGGGGCAGTGCTACGGGATTTCCCATTCCTCTTCTACTATATTTAGGGCTTCATATTTGTTTCCCTTATCACCACTCTTCGTTGGTTTGCTCATACCTTCACCACTTCCATTGATTTGTCTTTTTGGGGAGTGGGGTTCTTTTCCTTTCAGGTTGTCCTGCTCAAGCTGCCTGTTATTTATGGACAATTATCTCTTGTGTCCTCTTTTGATTTTAGTTTGTTGCCACTATTCCTTGGAGTCTCCTTGTTTGAATTGTTCCTCTTGTTTTTTGGTACAGATCTTGGCAAAGTGGCCATATTCATGGCATATTTTGCACTTAAAGGGGAGTTGGTCATAGTCAAATTCTTGGATATGAGACCAATTGTCAATACTGAGATTGGTTACTGTAGGGAAGCCCTTGTCCAAGTCAACCTCCACATAGATTCGAGCATAATAAAATAGACCATCATTAGCACATGCCCGAAATATATATTTCTTGAGAGTGTTGCCGATACTCCTGAAGGTGGCGTCATTCCAGCAGTGGAGAGGGAGCAATGGGAATTTCACCCGAACAAGAACCGTAGAAGGAACATCGTAGTTGGGATTAAAGTTAGGGCTCCAATGATCCAAATATGATCCCTTGGAGCCCATAAAATATGGGGTGCTCATGAATATCAGGTCCCTATTAGACTTAGTTTCAAAAAAGAAGGTGAAGAAACCTTTCTCGTAAAGGAGGAGGATATCTCCCCTTAGATAAGGGGTTTCCAATTCTTTTCAACCCATAAATAGATAGAGCGGGGGGAGGGCCACATGCACATAATTTTTCCAAATATACCCCTTTCAGCAAGTCAAAGTGCTCTTAGCCTGGCCTAAGGGATATAAACAACAACCTTCAGGATTTCATCTAGCTTCTTGATAAAGCGAGGAGGGGGGGGGGGGGGGGGGTTGGGCTTTTTGAAACTTGGGGCCATTAGTCACCAAGGAGTTCAAGGCTTCAACCTCCTTGGAAAGGGGAGGAGTGGAGGTCGGACTAGTCATCTATGACCACTCGACCAATTTGATATGGAGCTACATAAAGACAATAAAGTACAGGGCAAGAAGACAAGGGGGATAACTTACCAGGATGTAGCAAGAATCACGATAACCGCAAATATAACCAATCGAGTTTGACCATAATGCTTGGAGTGGAAGGAAAGAGAGGTCAGGGGATGACCACCAATGGCCAAGCCAACGAACCACTAAAAGAGTCAGGGTTGCCAACCTTGGTAGCGAGCAATGTCAATGGTAGAGCCATCATATGCCAAGAAGTGTTATTAAGAATATTAAAAAAATGACTAAAATGTGGCTAATCATAATGGTATTTTAATTAGAGGGAATATTTTTATCGCCACTTTTAAATATAGGCACAATAAGACTCTACATCCAAGGCTTGCAGAAACCTTGTTTGACTGCCAAACTGAAGATCTTGTGTATCTGAGGGATAAGGATAGGCCCTCCCATTTAAAACATTCCAGCGTGGTAGGCTTCAATATCCTTAGCTTTCCCATTAGCGAGTTGCTTAACCCCAAATTCAATCTCTTCGAAAGAAAATATATCATCCTCTATAGGGACATTCAAAATCGTGTCCATGGTATTAGGGATTCATAGAGGTTTTTAAGGTAAATATTCTAGTTTGTTAAGGGAATCAATTTATATTCTTTAGTCTTGCAAATCATAATTTTCGTCCATAACTTTCTAGGATCAAACTTAGAGAGGTGCGATGACTGCTCTTGCTTTCTATTTATATAGTATATTTTATTTCATTTAATAATAGATTTGTATGTGTTTATCTTATCAAGATTTAAGGTTTCGTTAGGAGCATCCCTAATTGATTTTTCTAGAAATTTTGCAATCATTAACATACCAAGGGTTGGTAGTTCTATTTTTGTTTTTGTATGACTCCTTGGTAGATAACTTGCTAATGGTAGTAGATAGAGTTGTAGTAAAATTATGATAGAGGCTTTCAATGTTATCCTTATAAGTTAAAAAGTGTAAATCCATATTTAAATTCTATAAGAGGAGAACCATTTTACTCTTGTCAAAAAGTAGGTGGCTTTGACTCTCACGATTCTTATGCATGGGCTTGTTTTTCATGGAAAAGTTTAGATTTAAGGTTAAAGATCTATGATTAGAGTCAAGGTCATGGTCATTTGAGAGGTAAAAGTTTACAATTTGGTTGGAAACAAGGATATTAGATATCACATAATCCACAACACTACTTCCAAGTCTATGAATACAAGTCATTTGGTTGGAGTTTGGCTACTGATTACACCATTGCAAATTATAAGGTCTTGAGAACTATAGAGTTTTACTAACTCAATACCAAATAAATTCTTAGTTAAGTCTTAAAAGTTTCTCTTGAATATACTAGCTAAATCAAGGTCCTCATCTAACCAAAGAGGATTAGGGTTTGAATCATTACTTAGAAGAATAACTTGGTTAGGTATAATTATAGCATTAAAGTATCCTAATCAGAGGATATTACCTTCATTCCTTAAACTATGCATATTCTTCTCTAAGGTATTATAAGGGAAATTTTTATCTAGATTTATTTTTCTTATAAAATGTAGAGTTGATAGGTACAAAATAACAAATTGCAATATAAATCCTCTTGTATGTCAGAGATTTCGGTCCAAATATACCAATTGAGGTGGTTTTTCTTATGAATTTTAGTGTGACTGAGAGAAACTCTTTTTATATAACAAAATATTCCTCCAATTCCTTTGTGAGAGGATTTCTTATTCCAAGCTAACCACAAATGGAATCCATATATGTGAGGAACCCTAGACTCATACTCCCAAGTTTCAACCAAAAAAATAATATCAATTTCACTTGGGATTCAACTTAACATAAGACATTTATGCCATGGAAAGTCATGACAATTCTAAAATAGGATTTGGAGTCTCAATTTGGACTAAATCCATAATGAATAGCTTCCTTGTTTCTAATGATTACCCATTTGCCTTCCTTTCTGGCCTGTTTCACCCTTTGAATCTCCTTTCTTAATTCAACTTGGTTTGCTAGAATGAGGTCCTCATTTATAAAGATTCTTGTCCCTTTTAGGCTTGATAATTCATTGAGTATGCCAAATTTATGGTCAATACAAATTTTTCTAACACGGATCAATGTTTCTTTATGCTTGAGTATCTTTCCTAGTCTTCTTGCTTCTATGAGATAAATTGTTTCAAATTTCAACTTATTTTTTAGTTCTTCTTTTGCTGTTTCTACTGTGTTCCATTTTTCCGCTCTTTTTGCGCCGAGAGGCGCTCTACAATTCAATATATGAGGAAGATGTCACATAGCATTACATTATATATATATATATATATATATATATATATATATATATATATAATGTAATGCTATGTGACATCTTCTATATATATGAAAAATAAAGAATAATATTGACTTTTTAACAAAAAAAAAAAACACATATATACACTACTATTATTGATCACAAAAGGAAATTAAGCATGGACAAAAGTCAATAAAACAAAAAAAATAGAGTTCTTTTAGCATCAATGCCTAAAAGTTTAATTAAGGTCAGTTTGTTCTTCAAAAATTCTGAATTAAGATATGTTTACTCTTCAAAAATTATTAAATTATATAATGTGTAACCTATGGTGATGAAATGAGATTATTTGTTAGTAAATTTAACCTAGCTTCACATTGGGACAACAAACTCACCCTACTATAAAACTTACCAACCCATTTCTCATTCTGCTTGGCTTTGATCGCTCATCGAGCATTACACAAAAAATATTAGATTAAACCTTTCGTGTAATTTAAAAATCATATAAAATTATTTATCAAAACATAAAACTCATTAAATAAATGTCAACTCTTATTATATGCAAAATGTTGCATGAAATTTGAATACTCACACAACTAAAATGCACTTGCAAAAATTACATTAGTATATCTACATGTTTTTCTTTCTATATATATATTGTTTTTGGTTGAGGTAAAAACTAATGTAGAGCCTTCTTAACTCCGAATCTAATAAGTGTTGAAAGGTATCAAAAATTCAAGGTGAAAACTTTTCCTCAAATTTTGCACTCAAAAAGACGTTTGCATTTCATGAGATTTGATCTCTTTTTCGGAGTTTGGTAGATCCCTAGTTAAAATGGATTTACACTAGTATACTAGCAATTATAAGATTCAAGGATTTTTTATTGCCCTCATGATCCAACTTAATTAACTTGTTCCTTCCTTTTTGATGGTTTCATATTTGTACCACTTAGGACCAAATTGTTATTTAGTTTTTCATTAACTCTTTAATTTTTCAAGATGCAATTTTCTTCAACCGTTAATTCTTTCTGATTTTCTAGTTTTTGTAGCCTATCCCCTATCTTTCATTTTTTTTTTTTGCATTTCAGTGCTCAACTCTAATATTTTATTTTCTAACAATTTGAATTTGTTGTCAAATATTGTATCGAATTAAGATAATCCTAAAGACTTTCTAAAGTGACTATTATATCGAATTTGATTTTATGCTCCATTTCTCTTTCTTCTCTTCTTTTTTCTATTGAATTTAAGATAATCATCTCCCATTTTTCAGTTGAGGTATTGGCATACATGGCTAAGTAATCATGATTAAAAAAAACAAGAAAAAGTAGAAAGAAAAAATATAAAAAAAACTTCAATTTTTTTGATTGGGGTTGTCTAATTAGGGGTCAATTTAGCTCGACTAAAAATTGGAATCCAACCATTTTTTCTAAAAATTCCGAGAGTAAGAGTGCTTGAATCTTGTTTTTGATAGTGGAAATGGATTCAACACCATCAAAAACCTCAAGCACCCAACATCTTAAGTTTAACTAACCTAGATTTCAAAAAATTTCTACCAAATTTTATCAAAATCATACTGAAATTTCTATGGTATTCCGGTTGAAATTTAAGCCTCCTTAGACTAGACATTTTATTAGATTTCCTTTACAAGATAACTGTCTTTCATTTAAGGTGTTAAAGTTAAGTTTATATTTTCTTTTCTTTAGTGCAATTTTTTAGACTTTTGGGTCTTGAGAAAATTTTGAGGTGAAGTCTTATTTAAATTTGTTTGATTCAACAACCTGAAAAACCTAAAGTACTTCCATTGCTTTCATTGCAAAGATTACACATAAAACTATGTAACTTCAATAATTTTTTTTAGATTTTAAAGAAAATAGACCCGGGAAAAACACTATAAAAACTTCGAAAGATATCTCACAACTCGTTTTCATTTATAGGACAATTAATTTACTTGGGTGACCTATGAGTCGCACGTATTCTGAAAGACTAGACTCTGTTGGTTGATTAAAGGATTAACGCGATAATCTAACAAGGCGACATTATGGAAGGGTTGCAGGATGTATATTAAACAATAATAATCGTAAGTCCAGGCAACGCGGGGATGGCGGGGTTGCTGGCTTGGGCTGCCGATGTGGTCGGAGGAAATGCTAATGGGAATGGTAATGGTAATGGTAATGGTGTGCAGTACACTGTGTTGCCAAAGTTCAGTGGAGAAGAAGAAGCATACCTGAGAGAATTGGATCAGAAAGCGACATCTCTGCAACGTACTCTCCAGCTGTTGAGGCAGCGCATTCCTCAGAGCTTACCCCATCTTCATAGACATAACTCGGCCTCTAATTCTGCTCTCACACTTGAGCTCCATGCCCACTCTGCTACTCGACTGCAGGTACTCTTTCATTTATTAATGTTAAATTAGATGTGACAGGCCGTCCATCTTGATTCCTTCTTCTGCATTCATTACATCGAGAGAACCCCCTTGCTCATTACTGTGAAGTATTCAATTAGTCACGAAGTTTTCTGATATGTTTTAGCAAAACGGATTTGCTCTCTCTCTTGCTCTGTCTAATATTTTCAACTCCGTGATTAGGTCTTTTGAAACGAGATAAAATTCAGTTGTGTAGTTAAATTTGTCTTGCCCTCCCTCGATAGAATTCCTACACACGCACAGACTTATTCTGTGAAAATGTAAATTAACTTTTTATGCCCCAATTTATCGACAATGGATTTAAAGTATACCCTATTAATTCCAACACATGCACACACTTAATCTTTGAAAATGTAAATTAACTTTTTATGCCCCAATTTATCGACAATGGATTTTAAGTATACCCCTTACTCAGTATTCTAATTTATCTGCAACTGGGAAGTAGATCTATTGATGTAAAGTATATTCCATGCCATTACTCACCGGATTTATTTTTTGCAAGAAGAAGTTTTATTATCAGAAGAGCCTGGGAAATCGGTTTCAGCATATGCGAAGAAAATCTTTGTTGAGGGTAACATGAATTCGAAGGCGTATTGCGCCCAATTAATATGCATCTCAATAGGCAAAAATGGTTGAAACTGAATTGCTACCAAAGAAGGCTTCATCAATCAAGCATGCATCTTTCAATGATTTAATTGGGTCATCGCCTGATAGTCAATCGTGATATATCAAGATGACGAAGACGTGATTGTGTTAAAGGACACTCTTTTCTGATATACACAATAGATCTGGAGTCTCTATTTCTCAGTCTCTCTTATTTACACGCGCGCGCACACAATTTGAAAGAAGTTTCAGTTCTCACTATTCACTGATTCACAATTGGTTGTATCGGAAATAGTGAGGAGGCTGTATTGTTACTTATCTGACATAAGAGCTTCTGAAGGGGATTTATCATTCTGTGGCCGTCATCAATATTTATCCTTTATTATACTCCATCCTTTATGGCAATGGGGGAAACAATTTTGAGAAGATCTCAATGCATGTGCAGTAGAAACACCAGTAGTAGAACTCATGAGACCGAGTCCTTAAGTTCCTAGTGGAATTAGTTAGATTATGTATTATAATTCTAATTATAATCTTGCACTTTATCTTGCTTTATCTCGTTGTAAATAATAACAGTCATAGGTGACTTTATCAAACTGGATGACTCACCTAGTCATATTTATATTATTGTAATCTAAGGAGATTTGGTCAAACTTGATCTTTCTGCAACGATTTTGTACTTCTATATACACATAATATGATATGCATAATATAATATATTGTGTACATATGTATACATTGTAGGAATCGCCTTTATTCTTGCATGCTTACTCTCTCTCTTGGGTTTTATGTTCTTGAATGTGAGTGTTTGCATCACTGATGTGTGCCCATATCAAGAACTGGATGTGTCTCACTCTCATACACTGGGAGGTGATTATTATCATTGTGTCATATTCACATTCGCTGAATAAGTGCTTCTGAAGGGGATTTATCATTCTGTGGCCGTCATCAATTTATCTTTTATTATACTCCATCCTTTATGGCAATGAGGGAAACAATTTTGAGAAGATCTCAATGCGTGTGCAGTAGAAACACAAGTAGTAGAACTCATGAAACTGAGTCCTTAAGTTCCTATTGGAATTAGTTAGATTATGTATTATAATTCTAATTATCACCTTGCACTTTATCTTGCTTTATCTCATTGTAAATAATAACAGTCATAGGTGACTGTATCAAACTGGATGACTCACCAAGTCATGTTTATATTATTGTAATCTAAGGAGATTTGGTCTAACTTGATCTCTCTGCAACGATTTTGTACTTTTATATACACATAATATGATATGCATAATATAATATATTGTGTACATATGTATACCTTGTAGGAATCACCTTTATACTTGCATGCTTACTCTCTCTCTTGGGTTTTATGTTCTTGTATGTGAGTGTTTGCATCGCTGATGTGTGCCCATATCAAGAACTGGATGTGTCTCACTCTCATACAATGGGAGGTGATTATTATCATTGTGTCATATTCACATTTGTTGATTCTCGTTGTTTATCTTTCGTGATTAATGTGCAATGCACTGTGGGATAGGACAAAGGTACATAGAAATTGGTTATTTTTGGGGACCACAGGACTGTGGCTGGCCGCTGAAGTAGTCTTGTTCTCGAAGGAGTTAGCAAATGTCTTCAGGTATAGTTATCATGATTTAAAGGGTAATCTGAATGAATACCCGGAGTTAAAGAATTGAATTGCAGATGGATGCAAGGCCAGCTAGGTAGAGGTTGTACAAAAGGATTTGGATTTCCAAATACAAAGCAAATGTAGCAGAAGAGCTGAAGAAGTTGTTGGATGCAGGAGTTATTTATGTGATTTGGGAAAGTGAATGTGTCTTTGATAGTGGTGGCAAGGAAGAATGGGAAGCTTCGGATTTGTGTGGAATTTTGAAGGTTGAATTGGGTAACAATTAGAGAACCACATCTAGCCCCATTCAAGGAGGAAGTACTTGAAGTAGGATCCGGATGCGAGATTTATTTGTTCTTGTATGATTACTCAAAGTATAATAAGGTGTCCAGCACAGAGAAGGACCAACTGCTCACCACGTTTGCAATAGAGTGGGGAGACTATGCATATAGAGGGATGCCATTTGGACTCATGAATGCACTGCCATGCTTTGCTATGACAACATTAAACATATTCAATGACTTCATCTATTGGTCCTTGGAAGTATATTTGGATTATTAGGCACTGTTTGGCTGATTAAACCATAATCTGGCAGACTCGAGAGTAATGTTTTGTAGGCATAGGGGCACAAGTGTGTCCTTGAATCTATATAAGTCTTAGTTTTTATTGCAAATTGGAAAAAACTGCTCAAGCATATCATTCTAAAGGATGGAATGATGATGGACCGTAACAAGATAAAGGTTATCGACAATTTAGAGCCTCCGATGAACTAATCTAAGGTAAAATATTTTCCTGGACAAATTGGATATTATAGAAAATTTGTTAAAGGATATGAAGGTATCACAAACCATATGGAGCTGCTTTTACATGACATTCAAGTGGACAGCAAAATGTTAGACAACATTTGAGACATCAGAAGACAAGATTGTGTGTCAATAGTAAATACTGAGATTTTGATTGGTGTTTGTTCATTTCCATATGGATGCTTTAGGGACAACTGGAGCTATCATAATACAACTAGGAGATAAAGATATGGACCATCCAATATGTGTTGTCAATAGGAAGCTAGTGTCAATAGAGAAGATTTATATGATGACACAAAGAGAAGTGCTAGGTATGATATTTGTGTTGTAGAAGTTTCAACATCATTTTCTTGCTAACAAGTTCCTTTTCTATGTGGTTCATTAGGTCTTGAGTTATTTTATTAACAAGCTAGCATTGTTAGGAATGTTGAGTAGGGGGCTCATGTTGTTTTGAGAACATGACTTTAAGATCTTTGAAGCCAAGAAAACCACATGTGGGACAAGATCATTTATCCTATATAGGAAGTAGAGAGAAGGAGAAAACAAGTGAATGAGACTTTCTAATAACATTATGTTTCTTGTAAAAATCAAATGGATATTTGGAAAACGTCTACATTGATGAGTTGGAGTCCTTTCAGCATGAACACATCTAGGATGGCGATGGGTGCCTTCTCCACCAGGCCTTGATATTTATCTTGCTTTTCATTGATGACGTGGTCCCCTTGGCATTATCTCTAGAGGGGCTGCAGAGACAACTAGATGCCTTCGTCCTTTTTTGTGACCTTCATCAGTGGATGGTCAATCTAGGTAAAACCAAGGTCACGATCTTCAATGGGTTGAAGAAGACCTTATTGGATCATTGTTTTTTTAGAGGGGTGGAGATTGAGATAACCAACACCTATACCGACACCTATACTTACTCAGGGATACAACCTTGATTTAGTATGTGGCATGACCTTCAGCCCTGAGTTAACACGGCTATGGATCCTTAGCCCTTCTTGAGAGACCATGTTTTCAGAACCATTTTTTGGACATATTGTTCAAGATATCTCTTATGAACACCCTTATCCAACCCGTAATTCTCTACCCTCATATCACTCCACCCACCTCTTTTTCCCCAAGAGCTAGTTCATGCACCATGAAATGGTGGTATCATGCATACCACAAAGCTCTCCATCACTAGCTTAGACATGCCTTCTCCTATGATCATTATTCTTATCTTGGCCTTAAAGCTTCCTATCAACGCCTCCTCTACTACAAGAAATGCCTCTTTATCTTACATAGGAGATGTGAATTGCATGCTTCCATTCACCATACCCTCAAAAACTTTTGGCACACCTTCCCTCATCACTGCTCCCTCCCGCTTGATCTCTATCCAGATTCCATGTTTTCCATACCTCCACTCTATATGATTCCCCTTGATAGGCCAAGATTTTGCTCACCCCTCCCCAACTGTTTCTATTTATTCTCATATTGAGATATCCAGGAGGCTATTTGGGTGATGAGTATCAACAAAGTAGTAAATGAGGAAGGGTTCCAAGCAGAGTTCTTCAAGCATGATCTTCATGCCCTATATTACCACTTAGCTGACTTGTTTAACCATGTTGTTTGTACAAGATTTCCATAGGCTTGGTAACCGTTATCGCAAAATCTAGTAGGCCTAGTGCAAAGCCCCACTAGGCGACCTAGGTCATATGGAAACAAGAGATCAACCACCACTATCACATTGGTGGCTTCTCTCTAACTGTTTAGCGGTGAATTTAATTGCATAAGGGAGGCTTCCCTATAAAGATCACTAGAAAGATATTCAACTAAGGAGGGTGCAATGGTGATACACTTTCCAATGATTTCAGGAGAGGTACCTATAAAGCCTAGAAAGGCTAAGATAAGAGTTGCCCAAAGTTCAAGTGTGCTTCCTTAAGATCTATGTAATTTAGTAGAGTGTTGTTATAAGTTAGGGTTTGTAAGATATGCAGATTTAGGGTGCATGCTGGCATATAGCAGCTCTAGAACATGGCCTATAAAGTATAAGATCAACAAAGCATCAATAAGCTATGAAAAAGGAAAACTAGGGTCAAGTAAACATTAGATTTAGACGGCTGAAAATGCGTAAAACAACAATAAGTAAGATGACATAATTTATAAGCCCTAGTTAGTGTTTTAAGATGCAATTAGTGCTAGATTTTACCTTTTTCAAGTTTATTAAGTGCAATTCCTTTGCTGGGGCAATAACATATAAATATATTTCTTTGAAAATGCAAATTTAACCTAACCCTAATCCTAGTTACCAAGGAAAGAGGGAAAAAGAGAAATTAGGGTTTTGATCACACATATAGTCTAGTGCCTTGATTTAATTGGGCAATGGAGTCATTTAGGGCAAGATCTATGAAGAGGGCCTTTGATGAAGAGGGTGAGAGAATGAAGATCTCGACTTTGAAGCCCCAATGACTTCTTTAGGTGGGAGATTTCAAGTTCAAGAGATGCATATAACAAAGTTCTCTTGAAGGATTCTTGCAAATAAATTTACATATCATGAAAAATTAATATTTGAAGGAAAGATGTTGCAATTTTTAATATGGCATACATAGAAAACCCTAATTCACATAATATAGCACGTGGAAGAAAATTAGCCCGAAACTTACACCATTCCATAAGAATCGCTCTAATCAATCCCGAAGAAGTCTCCCCATGCAAATATCTCCCTCCCAATTTGTTTCATAAATATCACATTACGTCCAAGTAGAGGAAGAAAAATAGCTAGTGCGTACTTCTTAAGAGAAGAGAAATGTGATGAATGATGATGATGGTTGAATGAAAATGACTCCCCTTTATTTATATGAGGGTAACAAAGTTACTTTTCATTAATTTACAAGTAAAATCCCTAAAAAAATTTACTTGAGCGTTCAACTAGGTCAAAGGTCACAAGTCAACCTAGAGATAACTCAAACATAATCAAAATTTCAAAATAGCCCACAGGTGTGGGAAATAAGACTCTCATGATGTCATCCTCCAAGAATGATCAATCTTGCACCAAGCAAGTGTTCAAATGGTCCATTGATTGCTCCTCACTCCAAGAATTCATCAGTGTATGGGTACATTTCCAAGAGGGACTTCCTCCACCATGACATCATCCACAAAGAGGCTTACGTCACCCTCCTAGGGCACGTAGGGATGACGTGTCATCATCTATAGCAGGTGTTGGCATCAAGGCACGGTGTGCTAGCCCTTCCAAGTCTTCTCAGTGACATCCATCCTCATATGGGCTTTAGAAGAAGGCAACATTCAACAAACAGGGTCAAGGCCAGCGTGGGTCCATCTGGGCACATTATCAGTGAGACCAATGCCGAAGCTTCCTAGGTTAGCGTTTTAACATCTAGAGGTACATGATACATGAAGAGGTGTGGAACTATGTGGAATTTGCTCAAGGCCCAATGCTTATCTCTAGAGGGGCAATATTGGGCCTACAAGGTCACATCTGCTCTTAGAACGGGGCAAAGTATCCTCTAGAATGTGCTAGAAAGTAGGCAAGCCATCCCTTAAGGGATCTTTGTTGCATGTGTGATACCACCTGAACAAACCTCTCAAGATCAAGTGAGATCGACATCATTAGGGATACAAAACTATTAAAGCATTATAGTGGACCATATCTAACGTTAGGGGCATAGAAATACTTCACACAAAGCTTACCTTCAAATGTCTAACTAGCTCAATATTTGTAAACAAGTTACCTCATAGATGTTGGAGATGATTAGGTCAACAACCCTATTAGGTGTTCCTAGCCCCAAGGGGAGTGACATGTCCTAGGTAGACCCATGAATACATAGGTGTATGTGATTATGTGGTCATTGGTCATGGAGTGGGAAAGACTCGAAGGAAGATGCCACAGTCATCAGACCAACTAATGGAGCTCCAACATTTTGAGTATAATGATGCAAGGAGGGAGAAATCATGGAGGCTTGAGTTACTCCTTTCCTCGGCCTGCTTTTTCTACCCCTTTGGTGCACATTTTGCTTCAATGATATTTATCTTTCTTTGGTGCATAACTTAGGAGACCAAGCTTGCTTTGTGTTTTTCCAATACTCCTTAAAGATGTAACTATTTCTTGCTCATTGGGATTGGGAGATTCAAGAGTTCCTTTACTTAAGATGAAACATTAAATGTTGAGGAACTAGGTGATGGCTAATGAGTGGGGTGGAGCTCATGCATGCTATAAACAAGTCCCAACCATCTGTTGCATTTTACATTTTCTTCCCATTGTGGCTTTATATGCTTTTATCATTCTTTCAGCTGCATCAACCTTTGGGGCCAAGTTTTTGGGCCCTGACTCAAGGATGTGGATATAGGGTGCCAATCCCAATGACAAATGACAATCAACCCAAAATATGAAGATAATAGGGAAGGATGGAAAGTGGTAAGTATGGACTATCATGGACATGCTATATCAAATAATGCCCCCTATTAGTGCCCCTCCTACACTATAAGGCCTTAGAGGAGGTCCCATTGGACTAGGGTCAAAGGCTAACCTCCTAGGTGAAGCGTGGGACAAGGATACAATCAGTAATGGTCAATCATCTAGTTTGCTTTGCGATTCATTTTAATATGCCCTTAACGTTAAATGCACACACGTGATTGCTAAAATGGTTATATTACTTGTTGATAGATGACCCATCTTCCTTCAGGAAGAATGTTAGATGGGTAAGAGAACTGTTTGGAGTGCAATAGGTAGAGAACTCTGGCATAAAGCTATCTGAAGACCATCATAGGGACGCTAGCTAGATGGCTATCAAACGAGGAGAAAAAATTTCTCCTATAGGTTACCCACTTTTGGAGGGTAACAATCACATACACTATTCACCCAAGCCATAAATCCGGTCCTAGTGTAAATCCAAATAACCATAGAACAATTATGGTGTGCCACACCTTCTCCAAGCTCTATGTTATAGTTCTTCATATGAAGCTCTTTTGGGAGCTTAAAAGGAGACTCCTTAGAGCTAGAGGACTAGTAGGGCTTCCACTAGTACATTAGAGCATTGATCATATCCTTACACTATGGGCCATTATTGAGGCTTGCCATAGCTCTTAGAAAGTCTATTGTTGGTTTGTACACTTACAAAAATATTTCGACTCTATTCCCCACGAGGCCTTATTCTAGAGACTCAGAGCCATCAATATTTTCGAGACACCCTTGATTGCCATTATGCACTTGTACAAGTCGGTTCATGGTCATCTCCACGTTGCACATGGGATGTTCGGCTTTATCATGAGTTCCATTGGTGTCAAACAGGGGGGCCCCCCTGTTCCCCACCCTTTTTGGTATCCACACAAATGAGCTTGAGTCCTTTTGCAGGATCATATCTAGGGCAATGATGGGTGCCTCCTCTACTAGGTCGTGATGTTTATCTTGTCCTTCATTGATGATGTTGTACTCTAGGACTCGCTTCAGAGGGGTTGAGCAGAGATAACTAGATGCTTTGGCACCTTTTTGTGATCTTCGACATTTGGTGGTCAACCTGGGTAAAACCACGGTGATGATCTTCATTGCTTCGAAGAAGAATCTATTAGACCACCATTTCTTTTTCAGGGTAGAGGAGATTTAGGTCACCAACATTTGCACTTATTTGGGGGTACAATTCTTATGACCTCCCTTCAATCTTTGACATGCTTGTCAACCTTGTGTAAACAAGGGTTATGGATCCTTAGTTGCTCTTGACAGACAATGGTTTCACCATTATTTTTAGGACATTCTGTCCAAGATGTCTCTTATAAATTCCCTTACTTGACCCACAGTCCTCTATGGTTCAAAGATTAGGGGACCTTGTATATTGGAGACTAATTGGGCTATAGTTGTGAGAGTACAAACTCTTCTCCTTGGACACATTGTCAGATGCAAAGAGATTGTGCCCCAACACGTTATCCTTGCATAGTTTGGTGCTCGTCCCTTTCGACTCGAGGCTATTTTTTGCCTGGTTTCACTTTTACCCTGCATTTGGTGTTTCGCAAATTCAATGATGAGTCAATATTGGTACCCTTAATTGTGCATTGCTCATCAAAGTCCATCAAAATCTATTGCCTGATCTAACCTCATGGTCATACTAGGTGTTGGTTTGTAGGGGTCTGAGACCTTTTGGAGTTCGTTGGTATTTTGATGGATCGACTTCCTCCTTTTAGATACTCCATGAATGCATCTTTCCACCTCCTACCTAATGTACAAAAGTTTATTAGAATCCTCTGGGATGACATGTACAAACAATTTGCTTAGGTCATTTGGACAAACCCTCAAGGTAGGTTACATCTAAAGATAGCCTTCTATGTTGGACACTTCATAGAGGTGAGGTACAAACTCATTATCCAACTCAAATACGCTTCTCGTCATTGGGGTGCACTCTCTTCGTGTCCCACTAGGCTTGTTTTGAACGGGTTCACATAGACTTCAAGTTGAGGTGGATTACTTGACTGTATGAGTAGAGAGGATCTACTAGCTATGCCCTCTTCATGAGGTTGAGACAAAGGAGCATTTCATATTCCATTACCCCATTTATTATGAGATTCACGGGAGATTCCATTTTTTGTTCAGGGGGATCTAGATCCAATCCAATTTCTTTGGGTACTCAGACAAGAGATGTCTACCCCTTTACATGCAGGAGGCCCTTAGACTTCATGCCCATATCCTTCAACCTCCTCTTAGACCATTTTCCACTTAGTGGATTACTTCCCTCTTACCAATGCCCAGATAGACTAGTAACAACATTACATTTGACTCTAGATTGGTGTGAACGCAAGGGACCATCCCCCCTCCTGAGAGACCTCAAAGACATTGCTAGGCCAAATATCTTACCAACAGGCAGATGAAATCACCCAAGACATCAACTGTGGGTTACTTCTTCTAGACGACATCATAATGGCCAGTCTAGACATTCCCTTAGCTCTTCCTTGGGACACTATTCTATATTGAGTTTTCTTCATTTGGCCTTGAATATTAGGATAGATAGATCTAGTGAACCATGATTTTGCTCTTGCATCCTCTCTCTTTGTACATCTTCCTCTCATTGTGGGTACCTACACTTGGAGCTGAGGGTTTTCCATGTTTTAGCATAGAGCTCATGCTTCATTTCTTGTTCTTATATAGGACATTTTGGGACTTTTGATTTATATCGACATCATTGTACTTAGCATTCCCATTGACCTACTTTTGTGGTCATTTGTTGGACATTAATATAATTATCTTATCTATGGTTTAGAGGTTTGGTGCCTTGTTTGCTAGAGTTTGATTGGGTCTTAATAAAGAGAGTGTAGATCCTCCACCTTTGCCACATCATTAGATGCAAGCAAACAATTTCTTAGTGCATCATACTTGTGGACTATGGTTCCCATCCTTTTCAACTTCAAATTGTGTTTAGTGTTATCTCACCCTTACATCTCATTCAAAGTTTTGCTGACTCAGTGAGGGGACAACATTGGTTTTGCTCTTGGCCTACTATTCATTGGAGTTCATTGCCTCATATGGAGGGGTTTGGATCTTTTGGAGTTTGTTGGTATAGTGATGGATTCACTTCCTCCATTTAAATACTCCCTAGATGTGCTTGGCCACCTCTTACCTACCAAGCAAGAGATGAAGACGATCATTCGAGTTGACAACTATAGGCAGTTTGTGTAGGTCACTTGATCAATTCTTATGGTGGGTTACTTTCAAAGATGTCCTTCTGCATTGAGCACTTCATGGATCTAAGCTTTAGGCACATTGTTCAACCCTATTACATGCTTCACCATTGGGTGCATGCCCTTTGTATTCCTTGGAGCCAGTTCAGACTAATCTATCATAGACATAGGGTGGAGCAGATCACTAGGTTGACTGATTAGATAGGATCCACTAGGTGTGCCACCTTTGGGATGTTGAGATTGAGGAGCATTTCATTTTTCTATATTCCAGTTTCTATAATATTCGGGAGTGGTTCCAATATCATTTGGGGAGCTTCTTGCCAGGGAGATTTAGACTCTGGCTTGTGTCTTTAGTTACCCCAACAAGAGATATCTTGTATTATACTTGTAGGAGGCCCTTAAAGTTTGCTCCCTTGTCCTCTAACCACTTCCACATCCTAGAGTAGCTTCCACTTAGTATATCACTTCCTCTTTTATGGTGCTTCCATCTTCTAGGGACACCAAGAGGTAGATAGATGGCAATGCTGTATTTGAACCCAGACCAATGTGGACTCAGAGGACCATATCCACTATTTTTAAGATCCCAGTGACATTGCCAATCTTGGTCTCATACTGTCGGTTAAATGATTTTATCCAAGTTACTACAATGGGCTTCCTCATCCTGGCAAAAACCTATTACATAGTCTATCTCCTCTTCTAGTTCTTCTTCATCCAAACAATTTGAGATTCCTTTATTTGGACTCAGATGTTAGGAGAGATGGTTCTAGTAGATCATGATGGCTTGTACCATTTGCATCATAAATACTAGATCTGTATCTTTGCAGAGCTCTCTTTTGGATCCACTCTCCAACTTTGGAGTTGGCTTTTCAACATTTAGATTAGATTCATAATTTACTTTTATATCTTGCTTTCTATAGGAGCTAATTTAGTGCTCCCTTTTATCATTGTACCCAATTGTCCCATTGACCTATTGTAGTGGTCATTTGTTGGACATTAATAAAATTATCTTATATTTTCTCTGGCAAGGGTGTTGAAGAATGTAGCTACTGTCGGTCTTCATAATTGTATTTGAAAGAAAATAAATATTATTTATAAGAGAAAATTTTATTGACTTATTAAAGCATGGGTTTCATGCTTGGGTCAATAGTTAATAGGTCAAAGCATCCATTGAGTGCTCTAGAATCTTTGTTGAGTCAAAGTCAAAGTCAATTTTGTAAGAGACCCTTCTTAGGCTCCTTAAGGTCAAGAAAAAAAATGATCTTTTTGTCTTATTCCTCCTCCATTAAGTCGGCCTCTTCATGTTAGTTTTTGTAGCATCGAATTTGTTCTAGCCTCGAGATTTGACAGAGAGGTTAAAATACATGTATTCTCCAATACCCAGAAATCGTTTTTGGAAATTCCACCTAGAGATGTCTTAATTAAATTAATTAGTTAGTTTTTAATATTTCCTAAGTCTAAACTTAGGAAATATGATTAATTAAAAGGAATTAATTAAGTCATGGTGAGAATCTTCTAGAAAAAGACATGGATCGATTTCTAGTTAATATTAGCCATCGATTAAGTTTTAATCGTGGCTGTTGAAGTCTCAATGGAAGATTATAAGAAGAAACTCAATGGGTCTTGGAGAACACACTTCAACAGTTTGATTTCATTGGCAGATTGATTTCCAGAGTAACAACGTTTTGTTGCTGGAGATAGAGCTAGTGAGCTCAAAGCAGTGAGAGAGGGGTGGGGATAGTAAGGTTGGAGGAATATTTTCCAGCTTTGGTGAGAGCATTGCAGAGAGGCAGTGAGTGCCACAAAGAGGCAACACAGAGCTTCAATGGAGATTCCGTATTTTACTGGGGAGAAGCAGTGATTCAGTGCTAGAAGTCGGAGAGAGAGTCCGGAGGCCAGGAGGATCCATTTCCTAGACAACAGCTGGTCAGAGAGCAAGAGGAGAAGCAGTTCTGAGTTGTGGGACACAATACTGCATAGGCTGACGAAGTGATTGTGCAGAGGCAACAAGGAGTAGCTCAAATCGAGCTGAGGTCAGTGTCAGATCGCCTGTGGGAGTGAGATTTTTCTCACTAGTTTTTTTGCTAGTCATTTCTCTGTATTGGTTTGCTAGGTTAAGCAACCATAGTTTTGTACTCAGATTTACTATTGCATAATAATCAAACCCTCAACTACTACACCGGTTTTCCCAAGTTGGGTTTTTCTAGGGACTTAGTCCAAATATAATTGTGTATTCTGTGTGTGTGCATCTATTCTTCCAGCGTTTATTTTTCTTCCGCAATATTTGTTTTGTGAAGGCTGCAGTGTATATGTTTTGATATTTGTCGTAGGAAACTGCAAATAATTTGTTTAATTAAATTTATCAAATAGAAGAAATACTATCAATTGCTGCAGTAGGATTCCGGGTAACGAAATTTTCACATGGTAAGCAGTTGCTCGAAACCCCAGAGGCAGTGCAGCCCCTTTGGCCAAGAGGGTTAGTTTTTGAGGAAAAGTCTATTTCTTTGAGAGAGTTGATAGAGAAATTAGATTTTCCAGATCAAAGACTACCAAAGGTAGAGGGAGCAACAATATTTTCCTTCCATAGCAGATCTTCAGCTGGGACGCATTGTTTTGCAGTAGTTGCTAGTGCAAAATAGCGTCAGGAGGAAGGAAGAGCACACATTGAGGGGATTCTTTCCTTAGGGAACTTCTAGTTCAGAAGTTCAATTTCTCATTGCAGAGCAACAATAGTTGTGAGCATATTTGCCCACTCCAGCAAGGAGGGCGTAGAGCCTAGCAGTAGTTGCACAAACGAGAAGAGGAGGAGTACGACATTTTTGCAGAGATTACATCAGCAGGGCTGAGAGATCAGGATCGGTTGGACAGAGTGTCTAACTATGTAATCTGGAATGCAAGGATTACTTATCTTCTAGATGAATACGATCTCAAAGCTTACATTGATAACGTGGTGGCTGTACCCATGGATCTAGATCAACTAAAGGCCTACAAGAAGGAGATGGAAAAGGCGAAGAGACTGAATCTCGATGGGGTTCGAGATCATATGGTGTCACACATAGCTAGCAAGGACACTGCCAAGCAGATGTGGGATGTTCTCGCTATGCTGTACCAGGGATCTTCCGAGCAGCGGAATGTATTTGGAGGAAAAGTTGAGATTTACTCGTATGAAGAAGGGGGAGCGCATAGACCCTTTCGTCACTAGGCTTCAGGATGTTCGAGACCAGCTGTCAGCTGTAGGGTTAGTTCCCCAACCTACAGAATTGGTGCGATTAGCTCTCAACAGTGTTTCCGAGGACTGGTAGGGCTTTGTCTAGAGTATCTTGGGTAGAGACAAGTTGCCAGAGTGGGACAAAATGTGGGATGACCTGCAACAGGAGGAGATGAGGCAAGATTTGGTGAAGAGCACCATCAGTGGCAACATCAGCAACAGTGGGACGAAGCAAGTGAAGGAAGAGGAGAATGTGGCCCTCGCATCAAAGGGGCAACATGAGCAATGTAGGAGGAAGAAGGACAAAGAGGAGAAGCAGGACCAACAGGCTGCATCCGTGGAGATTGATAGGATGTCATCCAGATTGGAGGAAGACTTTGCAATGATAGAAGATATCCCTTCAGGAGTGAGGTGGGGTGACTTGGTTTTGTAGCCCCAGAGTGCTACAGGATGGGCAGGATTCTTGAGGAGGTCCACCTCATGAATCAATACCTTGTTACAGGAGCCCATAGCACGCAGTAGCAGGATGGACCAATGGTAGTTGGTGCAGTCAGGTGCCAGAGTGACAGATGGAGTAGCTAGTAGCGGTCAAAGACTGGGCAGCGTAGTGCAGAGTTGGCATTAGTGCAGTTGGCACATTTGCAGAGTCAGCAGCAACACAAAGGCTTCAGTAACAATGCAAAGACTAGCAACAGTTAGGACTCGGGTGACAAATGCATCACACTGACCACAGTTGGTTCAGTATGTTGAATAGTTCTCAACTGCAGATGTTGTAGTTGCAACAACAACAGATGAGAGGGAGTTGCAGATGTTGCAGTAGCAGCAACAACAGAGTTGTAGTAATTGGCAGCAGTTTAGCAGGGTCAACAACAACAGAGATGCAACACATAGCAGAGTTGCACAGTAGTAGCCAAACATCAGCAGCGTGACAAGAAATGGTGCAGAGGCAGTGTATTGTAGCAATGGTTGCAGTCCTAGAACACTTTCCTTGCTAAGAGGGAGTGTTAGTTTTTGTAGCATTGGATGTGTTCTAGCCTCGATATTTGGCAGAGAGGTTAGAAAAACTTAGAATACATGTATTCTCCAATTACCCAGAAATCGTTTATGGAAATTCCACATACAAAAGACTTAATCTAGAAAAATACATGGATCGATTTCTAGTTAATCTTAGCCATCGATTAAGTTTTAATCGTGGTCGTTGAAGTCTCAACGAAAGATTATAAGAAGAAACTCGATGGGGCTTGGAGAACACACTTCAACAGTTTGATTTCACTAGCAGATCAATTTCCAGAGTAACAACGTTTTGTTGTTAGAGAGAGAGCTAGTGAGCCCAAAGCAGTGAGAGAGGGGCAGGGATAGTAAGGTTAGAGGAAGATTTTCCAGTTCTTGTGAGTGCATTGCGAGAGGCAGTGAGTGCCACAGAGAGGCAATGCAGAGCTTCAGTGGAGATTCTGTATTTTGCCTGGGCGAAGTAGTGATTTGGTGCCAGAAGCCAAAGAGAGAGTTCAGAGGCCAGGAGGATCCATTTCCTAGACAACAGCTGGTCAGAGAGCAAGAGGAGAAGCAATTCTGAGTTGTGGGACGCAGTACTGCATAGGCTAACGGAGTGACTGCGCAGAGGTAGCAAGGAGCAGCTCAAATCGAGCTGAGGTCAGTGTCGGCTTGCTTGTGGGAGTGAGATTTTTCTCAATAGTTTTGCTGCTGGTCGTTTCTCTGTATTGGTTTGCTAGATTAAGCAACCATAGTTTTGTACTCAGATTTACTACTGCATAATAATCAAACCCTCAATTGCTGCGCCGATTTTCCTGAGTTGGGTTTTTCTAGGGACTTAGTCCAAATATAATTGTGTATTTTGTTTTGTGAAGCTTTTTCTTCTGCAGTATTTGTTTTGTGAAGGCTGGAGTGTATATGTTTCGATATTTGCCATAGGAAACTGCAAATAAATTTTTCAATTAATTTAACAGATAGAAGAAATATTATTAGTTGTTGTAGTAGGATTCCAGGTAACAGAATTTTCACATTCAACAGTCTACTAGTCGACCTCCAACAAGATGACATGTCGGCCTTAACCAAATTATTCATGTCGGCTCAATTATAGGCATAAACAACTATATATACCTAGGTGAACTCGACCCCACCTGAAGCAGTCAAGTTCAGAGATATTCCAGAGCAACAAACTGAAGGAATTTCAGGACAACAAAGATTAGATTATCAAGATGATTAAGATCATCCGAAGTACAAAATGACTATAAAACTGAAGTTCAAAGTGCAGGACTGAGATATCATATCATTGCAGGGCCGAAGTATTGAGTACAGGACTGAGGGCCGAAGTGTTGAACTGAGGTATCACATCATTATAGGATCGAAAGATTAAGTATTGGACCTTGGTCTAGAAGTCTACAGAATCAAAGTTCTCTATTATCACAGGAGCTGAGGAAGCCGAGGCTACATAAAGAAGGACAAGCATCTTGATGAATCTCTTGTCGTTGACTTATAAAGAAATGGACTAGTAGATGTGTTGTTTCCGAACAAAGCTGACTTGATGGATGGAAGGTGTTCTTGGTCTAGGTAAATAGGGTCTTGGTCATCTCAACTTGATTTGAATCTATTGATGGAAGAGTTTGACTGGGTTTTCTCCTTCTAGGGGTTTTTCCCTGGCTGTGTGCCTACATCTGGTGTTCTTTGTGTTTTTGGCATTTATTTGATGATAAGAAATCTAATGTAATCAACATAAGACAAATACAATATCAGAAGTAAATGTCAAATCAGAGAAATCAAATATAAATGCTCCCCTTGTAGATTTCTCAACAAAGGGCAACAAAATAGATTCGATGTTTGGGACTATGGTTGGATGAGATTTTTTCAGCACTATTTCAAATTTGTGAAGAAATGTTAGTAGTATTAGAAAGCAACTCACAAGCCTCAGGTGGGAGGCTTTCACGCATTGAACCTCATCACATTGATGCAACCTATTGAGCACTAGGGATGTAGCTACATTATTCCATTCATGTTAGTCAAGAGGACACATGACAAACTTTGTGGAATGTGCAAAGGCAAGCACTATTTTAAGGGATAAAATAGTGATGACAACTAAAGCTTTGTTTGAGTTTGCATTTTATGAGTTTTGTTGTTTGATGTACATCATGTTGGGTACATGGTCACATTTCACAACAAACTTGGTTGATGCGGTGATTAAGATATTTAGCATGATACATCATAAGAGATGCTTGTATTATCCAAGGGTGAATGGGAAAATAAAGAAACTAGACAATGCATTGGTGGGAGCATTGGCAAAGATACATGATTTGAAGAGAAGAGATCAAACAGATATGCTTTATGCTATTTGATGGGCTTATTAGATGTTATGGAAGCATGGTACATGCCATACACCATTGAGATTTACATTTATAAAGGAAGCTATCACGCTAATTGAATTTTGGGCCTTTCCTCTCTTGGGAGGTGGTACCCAACCACCTAGTCACCTGGTGACATGTATACTCTCTTGGTAGAGGAGTGCTTTACTTGTGAACCTAGCCTAGTGGCTTAGAGCAGGTTGTTGTGGACCTAGTCCACTTTTCCATTATTGGCCTTCCTTACCTATCTTATGTAAAGGGAAGAGATAGCCATTGTCACACTGAACTATTCATGTATGCATTTCTAATCTTGATGTGCTTGTCTTGGAGTTTTTGTGCTTCTGTGTTAGGTCCCTATATTACTAGTATAGTCCCTTATTGTTGTTAGTGTAACCCCCTTATTGTTATTATTGTACCCCTGTAACCCCCATATTGTTATTATTGTGCCCTTAAATTATTATTGTTAGGTCGGCTAGGATTACATTGTGGTCCCACTAGGATTACATTGTGGCGCCATGGACTCCTATATATAGAAAGGAGGTTTTGTAATTTGTATCATCCAAGAATTGTTCATTCATGTAATGTATTGGAGGTTGCCCCCTCGAAGTGGCTTATTTCTAAGGCGTTGGTATCTCTTTTCTTCTCTTTTTGGAGCTGGTTTCACAACATTTGGTATCAGAGCTTTGGATTCTAGGGTTTCGCTGCTCCAAACAAGTCATCATGGCATTTTCGCTATAACTTTTTTTCTACGAAGGTTCAGAAGCTGAAATTTTTAGAGTGCGAAGCCGAAATCCCGAGGACCATCGTCGCAAAATTTCAGAGCTTGGTTCGCAATATTTTTGGAGATATGATCTGTGGAAGTTAGGGCTTTTTGCAAGCTCCTGAATTTCACTTAAAAAGGTCATTGCGGAATTTTCGCTATAACTTTTTTTCTACGAAGGTTCAGAAGCTGAAATTTTCAGAGCGCAAACCCGAAATCTTGAGGAACATCGTCGCAAAATTTCAGAGCTTGGTTCGCAATATTTTCGAAGATATGATCTGTGGAAGTTAGGTCTTTTTCAGGCTCCCGAATTTCATCTCAAAGAGGTGATCGTGGGAAAATCTTCATAAATCTCTCTCTGAGCATCAGATTGGAATTCTGTAAAAAGTGACTAGAAGTACACGGACTGTAGTTTCTTGTCTATAAATTTCAGAGCCAAAGGAGCAAACAATGACACGTGGCAAGTCGTACAAGTTTGCTCTATCGAACTAGTCCATAATTAGGTCATTGTGGGAGATTGGACATAACTTTTCTTTGAAGAATCCAAATCAAGTCAGACCTATGGCATTTGAAAGAAGCTTCAAAGGACTACTACAGGGCCGAATTTCAGATATTGAGGATCTGCAAGTATAGATATAAGTCAATTTCAATATCGAGCTCCTCAAAAGCAAGTAAAAGGTGTGTATTATTATTATTATTATTTTTAACTCGAATTGCACAAGTCTTGTTTGAAGAATCAAGTTGAATTGATTCCAAGGGCATATTGTAGAACAGATATCAGTATTGGATTCTCAAATGCCCCCCTAAAAATAATTCAACACGCATTAAGCCTTTAGAAGACTCTACTATGACTCATGAAGATGAAGAATGGCAACATGACATATCAAAATTACAAGAGCAAGTGCAACAAATTTCGCTCTCGCAAAGAGCAACAAAAAATGACATGGAAGTTTTGAAGAAAGAATTCAAGATGGATGGTTTGCAGAACAATGGACGTCATGATGGATGGTGCGAGCCGGCATGGAATCTAAGATGGATGACATGTGGAAGCTAAGATGGAAAATATGAAGAATGATCTAAAAACAGACATCGAAGGTTTGACAAAGTTGATACAAGAAATGTTTCCTAATGGTGAAAAGATAGTAGAAGAACCTCATGATGAGAACAAAATAAATGTTAATCGTGATTTCATAAACTCTAATGTTGGCGGGAAGAACCACCATATTCCAAAAATGGATATGATAAAGTTTGATGGAAAGGATCTTGTAACATGGATACTACAGATGGAGCAATATATTGATCTCAATAATGTGCAAAAAACACAAAAGGTATGGATTGCAACTTTACATTTAGAATAAAATACATTTGTATGGTATCGATGGCTTTGCTCCCGTAAAAAAATTATCACTTGGTCAATTTTTACGGAGGAAATGATAGCACATTATGAGGATACAAAGAGCAACACCTTCTTTAGCCAATTGATAAATCTCAAACAAAAGGGTTTAGTGGGGGAGCACATTGAGGACTTCAAAAATTGAATATAAGGGTAACTGATATTCCAGAGGAACACAGGATTGATCTCTTCATAGGTACTTTAAAGGATAACATCCAACACGAAGTTCGCGTTTTGGAACCTGATTCATTGGAGAAGGCATTCAAGTTGGCAAGAACAATTGAATGTGTACCGTGGCGACAAGGAAGCTCATCATCTACTTTGCAGCCGAGAAGAAATTATTTTACATAGATTATGAAGAGGAAGAAGAAAATGAACAAGAAGAGGATAACACACCAGAACCAACCCTAAGAGAAGAAATGAGTCCAGACCATATCACAATGTATTGGTCGTAACTACCCCAAACTTCCAAGATATGACATCAAGAAGAAAAAGGTAATAGTGTTGATTGATTTAAGTAGCACCCATAATTTTATTCATTGTAAGGTAGCCAAGGAATTAAATTGTTTCCTATACCCAGCACCAGAATGTCAAGTGATGGTTGCAAATGGAGGAACTATAAATTTCTCTGGAAAATGCCATAATATCAAGTTAACCATGGGGGAATATGTATTGACTAGTCCAATGCTTTCCATTCCTATGGGAGGTGTTGATGTTGTACTAGGAGTACAATGGTTACAATCTTTGGGGATGGTAGCTTTTAATTTTCAAGAACTTTTCTTGAAAAAAATTTCAGAAGGAAAGGAAGTCGAATTACACGGTATTGCAGGGAAGCTGGGAAAGATAATAAGCTCTAATGTCATGGCAAAGCTTCTAAAGAAAGAACAACGAGGCATAATTGCACAATTATGCTCACTAGAAGTTCCAACATCAAAATCATCTATTTCTGCAGATCTCCAAAAGTCTTGGACAATCATTCCAAGGTTTTTGAAACTCCAAAAGGACTCCCACCTATTCGTGATCATGATCATGCTATTCATTTGATTCCAGGAAGTGTTCCTCCAAACATCAGGCCTTATAGATATCCTTACTTCCAAAAGAGCGAAATTGAACGTATGATTCCAGAAATGTTAGAGGCGGGTATAATTCAACCCAGTCAAAGTTCTTTCTCTGCTCCTGTAGTATTGGTACACAAGAAGGATGGATCATGGCGAATGTGTCCGGATTATAGGGAGCTCAATAAGCTCACCATTAAAGACAAATTTCCCATTCCTGTGATTGATGAATTATTGGATGAATTACATGGAGCAATTTATTTTTCCAAGTTGGATCTTCGTTCAGGATATCATCAAATTAGAATGAAGACTGAAGATATTCCAAAAATAGCATTTCGAACTCATGAGGGTCATTATGAATTTTTGGTCATGCCTTTTGGCCTTACCAATGCACCTTCTACATTTCAAGGGTTGATGAATTCATTTTCAAACCCTTCCTTAGAAAATTTGTGCTAGTATTTTTTGATGATATACTAATCTACAACAGGTCTTGGAAGGATCATGTTCAACATGTTGACAGGGTGCTCAAACTATTGCAGGAGAAACAATTATATGCAAAAACATCCAAATGTTTCTTTCGAGTACAAGAGGTGGAATATCTGGGTCATATTGTATCTCACGAGGGTGTTAAAGTAGACCCTAACAAAATTAAAGCCATTAAGGAATGGAAAGTCCCCACAACCATAAAGCAGTTGCGTGGATTTCTCGGGTTAACAGGGTATTATCGTAATTTTGTTAAGAATTATGGGAGAATAGTAGCACCTCTAACAACATTATTGAAGAAAGATGCATTTTCATGGACTCCCGAAGCAACTAAGGCCTTTGAACATCTTAAAGAGGCAATGTGCCTAGCACCAGTCTTAGCTACGCCAGACTTCACAAAAACCTTTATTGTGGAATGTGATGCCTCAGGAAATGGAATTGGTGTTGTTTTAATGCAAGAAGGAAGACTCATTGCTTTTGAAAGTCGTCCAATCAAAGGAAAGTATTTACAGAAACCTATTTATGAGAAGGAAATGTTAGCAATACTGCATGCACTAAAGAAATGGACAACTTACCTAATGGGAAGACACTTCAAGGTAAAAACTGATCATGATAGTCTTAAACACTTTTTGGAACAAAGACTATCTTCAGAAGAGTAGCAAAAATGGGTTACAAAGATGTTGGGTTATGACTTTGAAATAATCTACAAAAAAGGAAAGCTTAATGTTGTTGCAGATGCACTCTCAAGAAAGAATGAAGAGGTGGAAGTATTGCTTTGTGCCATTTCTATTATCCAACCAGATTGGATAACTGAAGCAAGAGATGAATGGAAGAAGGACAAAGATGTATGGATACTCATTCAAAAGTTGCAGCAAGATCCTAGTACATCTGAGACATTTAGTTGGAAAAATGATTCCTTATGGTACAAAGATCGCTTATATCTTTGTAAGAATTCCCAACTAAAACAAAAGATTCTTCTGGAATTGCACACTTCTCCTTTAGGAGGACACCCAGGATTTTTAAAAACTTACCACAGGGTGAAGAAAGAATTTTTTTGGGATGGCCTTAAATCTGATATTCAAAATTTTGTGGCAGAATGTTTGGTTTTCCAGCAGAATAAAGTTGAGACAATTAAGACCCCGGGACTTCTACAACCTTTATCCATTCCAAGTCAACGTTGGGAGGAGATTTCAATGGATTTATCACAGGTTTACCTAAGTCCAAAGGAAAGAGTGTCATCATGGTGGTAGTTGATAGACTTACCAAGTATGCACACTTTTGTGCATTATCTCATCCATTTAAAGCAAGTACAGTTTCTACTACATTTATGGACACAATTCAAAAGCTACATGGAAACCCAAGGGTTACTGTGAGCGACAGAGATCCCATTTTTACTGGAAATTTTTGGACGGAGTTATTTTCTTGTTTGGGTACTCAATTAGCTCATAGCTCATCTTATCATCCTCAATCCGATGGTCAAACCGAGATAGTAAATAAATGTTTGGAAGGATATCTTCGTTGTTTTGTATCTGATAAACAAACACAATGGGTCAAGTGGTTACCTCTTGCTGAATGGTGGTATAACACTTCCTTCCATACTGCAGCAAAAATGACCCCATTTATGGCACTTTATGGATATCATCCACCATCCATCACATCATCTTTACGAGAGAATTCGAAGGTTCAAGCAGTGGAACATCACATTGAGCATCAACAAGAACTTATCCAACTCTTAAAGGATAACCTGAATTTGGCAAAAAATCGAATGAAACAACAGACAGATCAACACTGCAGTGAGAGAAGTTTTGATGTAGGAGACTGGGTATTTTTACGGCTACAACCATATAAACAAATGTCCCTCAAACAAGCTAAGAAGGATAATAAATTATCGCCAAAATACTATGATCCTTACAAGGTGTTGCAAAAGATTGGTACTATGGCATACAAATTGGAGCTTCCCGGTTCTTCACGAGTGCATCCAGTTTTCCATGTTTCATGCTTAAAGAAGGTTATAGGTGAAAATCTTCCAGTTCAAACAATATTGCCAGAACTTGATGAGGAAGGAAAAATCATATTAGAACCTGAAGCGGTCACAGAAACAAGAACTCGATAACTACAGAATAGATCAATTTCAGAGTATTTCTTCAAGTGGAAGAACTTACCCATTGAAGATTCTACATGGGAGGATGATAATTTTATACAGAAGCACCCAGAGCTACTCAAGCGTTGAGGACAACACTTTTTTGAAGGAGAGGGGCATGCTAGGTCCCTATATTGCTGAAAAGAAGTCCCTATCGTCAGTTGCAACCCCCTTATTGCTATTGTACCCCCGTAACTCCCATATTGTTATTATTGTGCCCTTAAATTATTATTGTTAGGTCGGCGAGATTACATTTGCGCGTCCATGGACTCTATATATAGAAAGGAGGTTTTGTAATTTGTATCATCCAAGAATTGTTCATTCATGTAATGTATTGGAGGTTGCCCCCTCGAAGTGGCTTATTTCTAAGGCGTTGATATCTCTTTTCTTCTCTTTTTGGAGCTGGTTTCACAACACTGCAATATAATAGTGGGAAGGCTTAGGGTTAGTCTGAAATAAACCCTATAGAATGCTTGAAGCGATAAGGTTTGTCTTGAAGTCTTGATGTGAGGCTTGAGCTATACCTGGTGTTTGTGGGATGAAACCCTAGAGCAAGATTCATAGAGCTTGGATGCAAGTGGAGTTTGTGTGATGCGTACATGGTAAATCTCCTTGATGGCATGTGTGATGCAAGTGAGAGATCCAAGGGTGTACTTGTTGGTATTGATGTTAGCTTGTTGTGGATCTTTTAGGGTGGCTAGATAGCTTGATGGGATGCCTTGCTAGGCTTTTGTACTGCTAGTTAGGGTTTGTTGTTGATGGTTGATGCCTTAGCTAAGGGTTTGGGGAGCAATTGAAGAGTCTTTGCTTGGGATGAACTAAGGTATTGTATTGCATCTTCATCTATGTTGTAATATGAAGTGTACCATTGTCCAAATTTATGTTGCAAATTTGAAAATTAGACTTATGTTCTCATTGTTTATGAGTAGTTTCCTAGCTTTTTCTTTATGTTGATTTATTGAGACAACTTGGTTGATATGTTATGTAATTTAGTTTTCTAAGAAAAAACTAGAAATCAAATTTACAACTATAATAAATCTGCTGTTGCTAAATAAGGTAGAGATTGGAAATGATAAAGTACTTGTTGAAAGAGCTTGAGAGACTATAAGAGGATAGGTAATGTTTTGAATTCTAGTTGGTCATGGCAAAGGACAAGATGAAGTGAAATAATGACAACAGACTGAAGGCTGCATTTTTGTTGAGGGGCAACTAGTTTTGCTGTATGATAGCTAGAAAAGAAAGAGAAGTTTAACTACAAATGGCTTGGATTGTATAGATTGAATAAGCTTTATTGAAATGGGTTAGTTGAGCTAGAGATTCTAGATGGTTTGCCACTATGTTACAATAAGTTTGTAGTAGTAGAGGTATGTACCTTGTACATGTAGAGAACCTCCCTAAAAATTTAAGGTATGCCAGGGTACAACAAGGGTTTCAAACATAGGGGACCTTGCACGAAATATATAAAAATATAACAATGATTAGAAGTTCAAGTTTTAAATCAAACATTTTGATTTTTTCCCTTGGAATATAGATCCTTGGGAAACCACCAGGCATCTTGTTAAATCCTGAACCTAACACTTGGCAAGTAGTTCCTAGCAAATTATTACTGATCTACTGAACAAAAGCACAACTAGGTTCTTAACCTATGTTGCACAAAACTTCTAGAAACTCGACGTTTTGGGTCGTACAAGTACCCGAAACTTCAAAACTTGGTTGAAATTTGATCATCATGTAATCATCTATGAGAGTCATAGTATTCAAAACCGATCGGTTTGAACTGGTAACCGATCAAACTGGCCGGTTCGGGGCCTAGCCGGTCAAAACCGGTCAAAAAACTTGGTTTGAACCCCTCTTTCGCACTTTTTCCCGGTCAAACCGGTGCTGATCGGGCGGTTAAGGACGTAATCGATCGATTTAGGGATAAACCTGTCGGTTCCATCCTTAACCGGTCGGTCAGCTGCCAAGGCCGCAAAGGGACCCAAGCACAAAGTTTTGGCCGGTTTAGGGTTGTTTTGGAGGGAGGAGGAGAGTTGTTTCCTTCCAAAAGCACCCTCCCCAATCCTTTATAAGCATGGGAAACCTCTCATTTGTCTCACACCATCTCATTTGGAGCTTTTGTGAGTTTGATTGAGAGCTTGGAGAGTGTTGAGTTTTTGATGGAGCAGTGATCTTGGAGGCTTGGAGTTGGAGTTGGAGCTATTTTGGAGATAGTTTGGAGCTGTCAATAGAGTTGGCATCTTCAAGAGGAGGCTAAGGAAGCTAGTTTGCATTTCCAGGTAAGGATTTTCACTTGAAAAATCCTTCATTTCATTGCTGCCCATGTATTAATTTTTTTTATATGTTTAGCTATGCTATTGTTGTCAAATCCCTAGTCCTATGCTATCAAATTTTGTATGTTTCGATGTGCATTTTGTTTCCTAAATTTAGCCTTGGTTTTCCATTTATCTTAGCTGCAATTTTTTTTAAATGGTAGATTTATTTCCAAATTTTAATTATTTCAAGTCAAGATGGCTCCAAAAGGCAAGGACAGTGCATAGGCCCATTGTGATGTTATTGATGGAAAGATGATATGCAAATTTTGTGAAAAACCTATTGGAGGTGGGGGTATTCTTAGATTGAAACAACACTTGGCTGGGATAAGAGGCCAAGTAAAGCCTTGTGATGCACCTAATGAAGTGATAGGTCCTGTTAGGGCAGAATACCTTGCCAAGTTTGAAAAGTTTGAGGAGACTAAGGCTAGGGAGAAGGTCATCCAAGATGAAATTGCAAGGAAGAGGGAATTAGTAGAAGCCATGAAAGAGGGATGGTATGATGATTATGAGATTCAAGACTCCACTTCTAACCCTTCCACCAATGACCCCTTTCACTATGTTCTTCCTCTTGGCCAAAAGTCAAAACCAACAAAGAGACCCAACATCCAGAGTTATTTCTTATCCACCAGTAATCCCACAGCCACTTCCTCCCAGCCAAGTCGTCAACCCACTTTGGATCAACATTGGAAAAAACAATGCAAAGAAACTTCTTATCAGTACATTGCTAGATGGTGGTATGATGCAGATATCCCATTTATTGTTGCTCACTCACCTTATTACCAAGCTATGTGGGACTTTGTTTTAGCTGCAGGAAAGGGATTCAAAGGCCCTAATGTGCATGACTTGAGGGGATCTCTTTTGAAAAAAGAGATTTGTTCCATTGATGAGTATTTGGCTGACTATAGAGAGTCATGGCTCAAAACAGGTTGTTCCATCATGTCAGATGGATGGACTGATGGAAAGAACTGCACTATCATTAACTTCCTTGTTTCTTGCCCTCAAGGAACAATGTTTTTGAGATCAGTTGATGAATCTGATAAGGTGAAGGATGCAACCCTTCTATTTGAGGTTTTGGATGAAATTATTTAGGAAGTGGGGGAGCAGAATGTTGTGCAGGTCATCACAGAGAATGCCTCAAACTATGTTCTCGCTGGAAAGATGCTTGAGTCCAAATATAGGACCATATTTTGGACTCCATGTGCTGCACATTGCATAGACCTCATGCTTGAGGACATAGGCAAAGTGGAGTGGGTAAAAAACACTGTAGAGCATGGCAAGTGCATTTTAAAATACATTTACAACCACTCATGGGTATTGAGCCTAATGAGGAAAAACACTGGGGGAAAAAGCTTGTTAGGCCTGCAATTACGAGATTTGTAACTCACTTCCTCACATTGCAATGTCTCAATTCTCAACAGGCAAACCTGCAGAAAATGTGTTCTTCTGATGATTGGACTGAATCTTGGTGGGCTCGTAGACAAGATGGAAAAGACACCAAAAAGAAGGTCTTTGACAATTATTTTTGGAGAAGGTCTTTAGAGCTTGTAAAAATTACTGAGCCCCTTGTTAAGGTGCTAAGGATGGTGGATGGGGAAAAGATGGCAATGGGATACATTTATGAGGCTATGGATCAGGCAAAGGAGCAGATATGGGCAGTTTACGCGGACAGGCTAGCTAAATATGGGCGTATATGGGAGATCATTGATAACAGATGGAACAATCAACTCCATCGTCCTATACATGCAGTTGGGTATTTTTTGAACCCAAAATATCATTATAAAGCTCGGCTAGGAGATCTGTAGGATGGGGAGGTCAGAGCTAGATTGATTGATTTCTTGGAGCGCATGGTCCCTATCCATGCAGACCTATTAGAAACACATAAACAACTTACTCTTTTCAGTATGGCAGCTGGTACCTTTGGAAAGAACTTGGCAAAAATAGCAAGAGATGTGGATCAACCAGATAAGCAATTCCAATTTGTTTTTCTTTTCAAGTTAAGTTGTTTGTAAATAAGTAATGAAATGAACTATGTTACTAATTAATGTATTTTTATTTGCCACGCATTGGTGGGAGTCATTTGGTGGTCAATGTCCTCAATTGCAAAAGTTTGCAATTAGAGTCCTCAACCAAACTTGCAGTGCTTTAGGTTGTGAGCGTAATTGGTCTGTTTTTTAGCGCATACACACAAAGAAGAGAAACCGTTTGGAATGGAAATGGTTAAATATCTTTTGTTCGTGCAATACAACCTTTGCTTGAGGTGGAACCAACTAATGAACAAAACACCTGATCTAGATCCCATTGTGTTGGACGATATTGATCCAACATCAGAATGGGTGGAGATTGAAGATCTAGCATTTGAGGCTGATTTTGATATTGATGCAACATTAGCGGGGGATGAAGCAGATTTGGTGGCGCCATCAGACGGAGATCTAGGAGTGGTAGTTGCATCAAGGAAAGGCAAACTGTGAAAATTCTACTGCAGTGTATTTGTTTATTTCTCCTAATTGATTTAATTAATACGAGTTATTTTCAGAAATTAGATTAAAAAAATATCGAAAATAAACACAACTACAACCTACACATGCATATCATTTATTGAATAATTCGCTCATGCAACAAAGTGACATATGGATTTTTGGACATAAGTCCCCGAAAAAACCCAAAGCGGGAAAATCGGTGCAGCAGATATGAGGGTTTATTATTAAGTAGTTATGAGTACAGTAAATTTGGGTTCCAGATCTGGAAAACCCGACAGAGAATAAAATAAATCAAATCTGCAGCGAACCTGAAGTTCTAGTGCCAAATATCTGACTGATCCACACCCTCAAATGGGATTTACAGAACTCAGCCCGAATCTGACCCTAGAAACCCTTAGTGCTGCTCCTGAAGCCCGAGCGTCAGCCTTGCTAGCCTCAGAATGCCATTGCGCTGCCTAGAGAGGGACTGCATAACCCTTGGAAGGGTGATGCAGGCCTTACGCTGGCCTGGAAGCCCTTCTGTGTAAATCTGAAACCTTTTGGAGCCTCAACGCTGGCCTGTGTAGCGGCTGCGCAGCACCTGCGTAGCTGCTGCTCTGCTTCTCTATGCTATCCTTGTTGCTGCTCCTTCACCTCTTACTGACTCTTGGCCCCAGAATTAGATCATTCCCTTGGCCAATACTACCCCTCGCTGCAGGAAATTCCTCCGGAAATTCTTAGCAAACCCATCCTAGAATTCCAGATCTATTCCTCAGCTCTGCAACTGTGTGTCACTTCCAACTGACCCTCAAGCCTCTCTTATACTTTTTGTTGAACCCTTCAACGGCCGAGATTAAATCATTCATCAATGACTGAGATTAAAAGACTGCTTGATCCATGTGACTTAAGACAATTTCAGCACATGTGTTAATTAATTCACTTTAATTATTTAATTTTCTTAAGTTTAGACTTAGGAAATCCATTAAAATAAATAATTATTTGAATAACTTGAACACCAATTGAACTTTCTCAAATCCCTTCCTGGGTTTTGGAGATCAAGTATGTCGTAGCCCCTCCACAAAATTTCAGGGCTAGAGCACACTCGATGCTACACCAACTATACAAAATCTCAACATTCCCTCTTAGCACGGAGTGTGCTCTAGGAAAGTGTTCTCTATCAATGCATCCACACCATGCACTACAAGGTCTCGAAGCTGGATTTTGTGCTGCTTATGCTTCGCCTACTGCCCTCCATCCATTGCACTGCTGCTCTCTGTACTGCTGACCATGCCACTGCTACTGACACTGTCGCATCTGTACTACAGCTCCCTCTCAAATTGCTACATCATGCTGCCCATAGCACTGCCACTGCTAACTGCTGCACTGCAACTCAGTTGCTGAGAAGTAAGCAACTGAAAGACTCTGCCCAACTGTTTGACAGACAAGACAAGTTGCCTTCCACCACTGAAGCTCCCTGGATGCTTATTTACGTTGTCCTCTTGGAGACATTGTCATGCTGCAACTCTGCACTGCGTGAGCACAACTTCTCTGCGCTATTGAAGTCCCATCAGCCCCTCTGCGTTGCTGCCCCCACACTGCTGTTGCCTCTGCATTACGCTGCTCCCTCTTCAACTCTTCAGCTCCCTCTTCCGCTTCAATGTGGCCTCCTGCAACCATCTCCTAACTCATCCCGCTACTGTCTTAAGGCTCCCGTATCTTTTATGCGATCCAAGAGTAGGGCTGACTCAAGGATCCCGCCATACTGTTTGTAGATACTCTACAGATCCATGTCACCCCACCTCTTCTCTCGAGGCACGTGAGCACTCATGGCTGCATCATCATCAGAGCCATCATCCTTTGCTGCTGCAACCTTGGAATCAGAAGAGCCTTTGTCCTTATTCTTAGGACAACTGCTGGGGAAATGTCCAAGATCACCACAGTTAAAGCATCTGACCTTGGAAAGGTCCTTCTTATTCTTCCCTTGCTGATTCTTTTCCCTTGATGCAAGGGCTGCATCCTCCTCCTCTTCCTTGACTTTGGTCTTTCCGCTTCCTCCATTGATATTCTGACGCTTGGTGAATCTTCTGATTTCCTCTTGGCGGAGGATAGCCCACATGTCAGCCCATGATGGTAATGCTGCCCTTCCCAGAATGCTCTGGACAAACATTTCCCAATCTTCCGAGACTGCATTCAGAGCAGTCCTCACTAAGAGCCCCTCATTCGGAGTAGCACCAGTGCTAACTAGCTGATCTCGGATGGCTTGAAGCCTGAAGAGGAATGGATCTATCTCTTCACCCTTCATCATTTGGAACAATCGCATCTGGTTCTCTAGAAGCATTCTTCTTTGTACGGAGCCTCCTTGGTACATCATCTCCAAGGCTATCCACATGTCATTTGCTGTAGTCTTCCCAGCAATATGAGGTATAACGTGGTCCTTGACTCCGTCTATGATCAACCGCTTAGTCTGTGCTTGATTCTCTTCATACTTCTTGAGAGGATCTGCATCGGTTGGTACAGCGAGAACCTTCTTTGCATGTACTTTGAGACCATACTCATCCAGAACTGAGAGGATTCTTGCCCTCCATATAACATTGTTGGACATGTCGTCCAATCTATCTTGATCCCTCAGTCCATAGCGAGCCATCTTAGCTCAGATCTGATAGAAACAATACTTCTCCCTCTGGATCTGAGTTTCTTGGTGACTAAAAACCCTCTAGTAGCTCCTTCTGCTAAATATTGATTTCCCTCCTGGAAATCTTCCACCAAAACATAAACGAACAGTACTCTTTGATCCTCCTGATCGAATCTCAGATATTTTTGGCTCAGATCTGCTGAATAATTATCTTCCTCCCGCCTTTGTTGCCTTAGCTAGGCACAATTCTGCACCTGTAGAATCACTACCCCACCAGCGCTGCTAAAGATCTAAAGCACTGCTTCCGGCTTTTGGAAAAATTCTTCTGCAACTGGAGAAATGACTGGACTGCTTCTTCTTGGCTGGCCTAACGCAGTCCCAACGTTGCTCAGCAGTGGACTGCATAACCCCAGACTGGGTGACGCAGTCCTTACGCTGCCTTGGGAAGGGTCTGCGTAAGCTTGAATGCCTTCTGCAGCTTCAACGTTGTTTTCTAGATCTGCATTCTCCTGCTGTCAAGATGCCCTTTCCGGATCTGCTGCTTCTTGTGCCACCCTGCAGAAAAATATTTCTTCAGCTGATTGCTGGAGATTCAGCTTGATCTGCTATCGCTCTGATACCATGTGAAAATTCTACTGCAGTGTATTGGTTTATTTCTCCTACTTGATTTAATTAATACAAGTTATTTTCAGAAATTAGATTTAGAAAATACCGAAAATAAACACAACTACAACCTACACATGCAGATCATTTACTGAATAATACGCTCATGCAACAAAGTGACACATGGATTTTTGGACATAAGTCCCCAGAAAAACCCAAAGTGGGAAAACCAGTGCAACGTATATGAGGGTTTATTTTTAAGTAGTTCTGAGTACAGTAAATATGGGTTCCAGATCTGGAAAACCAGACAGAGAACAAAATAAATCAAATCTGCAGCTAACTTGAAGTTCTAGTGCCAAATATCTGATTGATCCACACCCTCAAACGAGATTTACAGAACTCAGCTCGGATCTAGACCTAGAAACCTTCAGCACTGCCCCTGAAGCCCCAGCGTCAGCCCTGCTAGCCTCAGAATGCCACTGAGCTGCCCAGAGAGGGATTGCATAACCCCTGGAAGGGTGACGCAGGCCTTACACTGGCCTGGAAGCCCTTCTGCGTAAATCTGAAATCCTCTGGAGCCTCAGCGCTGACCTGCGTAGCAGCTGCGCAGCACCTACGTAACTGCTACTCTGGTTCTCTGCGCCATCCTTGTTGCTGCTCCTATGCCTCTTATTGACTCTTGGCCCCGGAATTAGATCATTCCCTTAGCCAATACTACCCCTCGCTGCAAGAAGTTCCTCCAGAAATTCTTAGTAAACCCACCCTAGAATTCCAGATCTATTCCTCAGCTCTGCAACTGTGTGTCACTTCCAACTGACCCTCAAGCCTTTCTCTTATACTTTTCGTTGAACCCTTCAACCCTCGAGATTAAATCATTCATCAACGACTGAGATTAAAAGACTGCTTGATCCATGTGACTTAAGACAATTTCAACACATGTGTTAATCAATTCACTTTAATTTTTTTTTTTTAAAGTTTAGACTTAGGAAATCCATTAAAATAATTAATTATTTGAATAACTTGAACACCAACTGAAATTTCTCAAATCCCTTTCCAGGTTTTGGAGATCAAGCGTGTCCTAGCCCCTCCACAAAATTTCAGGGCTAGAGCACACCCAATGCTACACCAACTATACAATATCTCAACACAAGCAACCAATGGAAGGCACTAGTCATGTAGCTCGAGTAACTCGTGCTTCCACTAGGTCCACTTCTATTGTTATTGGTGGCAGTGGTATTGAGGTTATAGATGAGGGCCGAGGCTGAGGCATTCTCAGACTTTGATCCAGATGATGTCTATGCAGCTCCTGATGTTGATCCTGTGTCTAGTAGTGGTGATGTTTGATGATTGATCATGTGTACACTGTAGAGTGTAGACTCTAGACTCGTAGTCTTGTACTAGGCCAATGGCCTCATAGCTTGTAGCATTGTTTTTGGACTTTATGGGCCATTTAGAGCCTCATTGCTTATGTATTTTTCAATGATATGTATTGCACTCGGTGCCATTTTGATATATTCACCTTTACATGGTATATAAATGAGCAAACTTTGCATATTTTGTCTCTATTGGCTTGGAATCATGGTTGCAAATCTTAAAAATAGTTTTTTTAATTAAAAATCAATTATTTAATGTATTTTTTTAAAAACCGGTTCGTTTACACCTAACCAGTACCGGTTAGACTGGTTTTGGTCAGAAACCTGGTTCATTAGGTCCACCGGTCCGGTCACCAGTTCTAGTTTTTAATACTATGATGAGAGTTAATATAGACTTGTTTTTCCTTCTAAATTGTCATCTATGGGTCTTATTCCCTTTTTTCTTGCAAGATTATGTGGAATTCACTTATTTATTTATATATATATATATATTTTATATATACATGTATGATGTTTCGGTTGACGTTTCCATGTTTTGGAGGTGACGTTTTTAAACGTCTCCGTTTTGGAACTTTGAAACGTTTCGGCGTTTCGTGCAACTTAGTTCTTAACACAATTATTCAGTGGAAGCAAAAATATTAACCAATCTCAATCGCATGTGACACATACAATTTTTTTTTCCCAATCAACAGTTCTTCATTAACTTAATAATTTGAACCTACTTGGGCTTCCTTCTTGGGATAATGGCCCAATTGAGGAAAATACATTTACAACATACCCTGGATTTGATCCAATGGATCAGCCCTAGATCTGTCCTTGATTTACTTGGCTAATCTAGGTCTCCATTGTTGTACCTTCCTTGGACCCGATAGACTTGAATATCTCACTCCTTACTTCAAAAAATCTCTTTCTCAATGGCTTGTGTCATTTTATGGTGTGTCTTTCTCCTCTCCTTGGCCTTGCGTTTATAACTTTTTGTTCTGCTAAATCCCTAAACCTAATCTCCAAGTGATGGATGACGGAGATTAGATCTTGCCTCACTTGAGATCAATGGTTAAGAATAAAACATAATCACTAAAGTAAATACTTTACTTTTCTTAAGTTTCTTTAATAACCAACATAATTAATTATGTGCTTTTCCTTAGTTACAATTAGGCTAAGTTACAAAAGCAACTTATTCAATATTTGAGCAACTGTCCTAAGGATACTTTGGGTGAATTCTGCAGGCCTAGACACTTAGGCCTGTGCAGAAGTACTTGCCCGACCTAGAAACTTCAACACCTCTCCTCATTTTGAGGATGGTGTTGAGTGTAAAGTGGGTGGTATAGACCTTTCTCTGCCTAACTTAAAAAGATATTGAATGAAGGCCACAATATCAAGTGCATCAAAGAGGTAGCCAACCTGAGGACTTGACCTTTTGACCTCTTACATGTAATTCATAGTACTCATCCACTCATGTTAAACCACTAGGCTTAAATATTGTGATTTAACATTGAAGCTTGAACAATGAAAGCCATGAAAACATCAAAATTTGCAATTTAGATTCAAAGCAAAGCCCAACACCAAATGAACACCCAACATCGATAACCAATGTTGCGATAATTGCGATCAGGATTAAATCGACGAGGGTCTGAAAAAGGAAAAAATCGTAAAAATTGGCAAAATTAAAAAAATACAAAAAATTCATTTCAATTTTTTTAGTATCTAAGCATCCACAACATAAAATAAATGCATTGACACAAATATAAAAAGAGAGCTAATATATAAGATGTGTAATATGTCTAGTGCTACATCACACATAACAATGGATCATGTCCTGAATCCTGAATCCTTACTCAACCTCAAAATATCAAAAAATAAATATAATAATGTATCTCATATCATGAGTCATATACAATGAAATGAACCAAGTAACTAATGATTTCCTTTGCCCCTTTTGTGAGAAAATGTAACAAATTTACTTTTAGATGAAGAAGGCCCTAGGGCTGGCATTGGACTCTGATGTCCTCTAGAAACCGAAGAACTAGGAGCTGGAGGAGGTAGACCACGTCTTGTACTAGTGACCATGGTAGGTGGTGTCACCTCCCCCTCCTCTGCAGCTGCTATCCCCTCCACTACCTCCTCTTCTAACCAATTAGGGGCCGATTCCATGATAGGGCTCTCGGCCTCAACCCTCCATGCATAAATGGTGTCAATCCCATCCAATGAGATGACCTCCACATCAGGTGTTCTCTCAAGTTGCCTCATTCACAATTGGAGATTGTAGTAGACGTAGACCATGTCGTTAAGGTGCTGGAAGTCCAACCTATATGAGGGTAATAAATTATAAATTATAATAATAATAATAATATTATTATTATTATTTTAATGAATTTAAAAAATTAATTGGAATTTTTGTAACTTGTTGTGCTTCTTGGTATGTATTTTTTCAAACACACTCCAGTTGTGCTTGCATTCGAAGGAGCTACATGTTTGGTTGAGCACTTGAATGGCTAGCTTTTGGAGATTGGATACTTTGCCACCATAGCTTCTCTACCACACATCTACAACAAATAACAAAAACATAAGAAAAAAATTGAAATTTGAAAGTTAAAGTATGAAGAGACAATGAAATTTCAAAGTTGAAACAAACTAAAGCTTACTTGACATTTTGGTTTTCCTGTCATGGATATCCGTGTCAAAGCTAAATGTGCCACTTGCTATCCTGTATATCTCCATTTCTTTAGAAATTTCTGCATGTTCTGTTAGAGATGTCACCATCTTTTGAACACAAGTGAAGAATCCATCCATGATCTCAGCATCAAATATAAAACCACTGGAGTAAGAAAATGTGGGGTTCAGGTAAATCCCTGTAGCATGAATGGGAGGATGGAGTGTATTATTCCATCGCTCATCTATCACTCTCCATATTAGTTGTTGTTTCTCAAACCCCTCATCCTCTTATTATCATAATAGTTGCGAATGGATTCTTTGGTCCTTTCCATGGCCTCATACAAGTAGCCCATTGTAGGTTTGTCTCCATCAACGAGTCAAAGAACCTTTACCAAAAGTTCAGTATTGCTACAAACTCTTGCACTCCCACCTAGAAGCGTTCCTAGTATGAAAATAGCTTGCATATGGCCTCTCCCTCTGGTTTGCGGCTAAATGAAAAAGCACGCCACTCCATTGAAAGAAATATTCTCTTCACATCCCACATAGAATTCAAGAGATATTGAAGAGAAATGAAGCTAGTGGCAAACCATGTAATAGCAGGGCGCACCAACTCCTTGTTGTTGGTGAATGTTCACATCAATTGAAGCACAAATAGATGATTATATATAAATTTTGTAATGCTTTTTGATAATTCAACAATATCCTTGACAAAATGAATTTTTCCTATGTCCTCTAACATCAAGTCAATGCAGTGTGCAACACAAGGTGTCCAAAATAAGTTAGGATGTCTCTCCATAAGCATCCTGCCAGCAACAACATAATTTGCAACATTGTCCATCATGACCTGGACAACATGTTGTGGACCCACCTCGTAAATGAACACACCCACCAAATCACATAATAATCGTGCATCGTTGATATGTGTAGATGCACCAACAGATTTCATAAATATTGTCCCCTTAGGATGCCTCTCTATAAGCGTCTTGCTAACAACAACATAATTTGTAGCATTGTCCATTATGACTTGGACAACATGTTGTGGACCCGCCTCCTAAATGAACATGTCCAACAAATCACATAATAACCGTGCATCTTTGATATGTGCAGATGCATCAAAAAATTTCATAAACATTGCCCCCTTAGGACAATTAACCAAAAATTAACAAGGGTTTTTCCCTTTTGATCAGTCCAACCATTTGACATCATAGTGCATCATGTCTGTGCTCATGATGCTCTGAACTCCTCCAATCTTGCAGTGCATTCAACCTGTTTATTCTGAAGAATAAGCCTTCTAAAGTCATCATAAGAAGGGGCTCTGTACCCTGGGCCAACAATAGCAATAACATCATTGATGGGCTAGAAAAATGGAATGTTCTTGGCAATGCTGAAGGGAACACCACTCCAAAGAAGACAGTTGCCCAGTAGCTTGTCAACTTCTTCATTCTCCTTTTTTCTAAGAGCCGACCTGATAGATGGTTGTGCACCATGTGTGGTTCTAGGAATAACAAATGATGAGGCAACTATGGGGTTGACTGTAGAAATTGATGCTGAAGAAGAACCACTCTCACGATAAGCTCCCACCACTCCACCCCTTGCCATTTGATTCTTCAGAGCTTCCTTGGTTAGTTTGGTTGTCTCGATATCTTCCAATGATTTGAGGGCTCTATAGATGATTTCTGAATTTGTATTTGTGCAAAACCCTAATTCATGTCCAGGAATTTGTGTAAGGTGGAATTTCAATCGGTATACTCCCCTTGTCATATGCTGCTCACATAATTTGCAAGTCAAATTCGATTTGTCAAACACCCCATCGTGCTCACCAAATTCCCACATAGGGTCTAATTTTCTTGGCATGTTTGTAACTTTGATGAACTCTTAATGTAAGATTGAACCTAAGGCACAAGAAGAAATTAAAGTTAAACAAATCAAATTAACCATCAACATTTTGAATTTTTGACAAAAAAAGCCCTCCACTCAATGCAACGATAATGGCAATAAAAAGCACACTCAAACCTAAGCAAAATCATGGAAAAAACCTAGGACACAAGAAGAATTTAAACAAATAAAATTAGCAATCAACATTTTGAATTTTTGACAAAAAACCCCTCTCCACTAAATGCAACAAAAATGGCAAAACATCACACTCAAACCGAAGCAAAAGTCATGAAAAATATATGGGTGACTGAAACCCAAGGAAAAACAAGGAGAAAACAAAAAAAATAGGGCTAAATTTGATGCCTATACCAGAAATCCATGCCTTGCTAAAGAAACTCGGTCCAAATTCGAATTTCCTTGATTGGGATCCTAAATTCCTTCAATTTTCTCCTCTCTCGCTCTTGTAGATTAGTTCTTCTCCTCCTTAGCTCTCATCCTTGCCCTCTGATTGCAAAATGAAACAAAAAAACCCAAATTAACCTTTTAAAAGTCGTCGTTTCAGCGGGCCACGATTTTTTCATACCGGATCGCGATTTTTTCGAAAAAATCACTGATTTAATCGGTTTGGCGAAAAAACTGCGATTCAAACACGATCTTCGCAACACTATCGATAACATTAAGGCAAATGGTGAATATGAATTGATTTAGGGTTTGTAAGGGTTTAATAGATAGTAGGAGGGTTGGTGTGAGTTAAAACCAAGAAGAGTTTTGAATCCTTTCATATGTTGTAGTCAGATATTAGAGCTTCATCCTCAAGTTGCTTCCTTGCAAACAAAAACCTCTGTTGATATGCTGAACCCTTTGCATTTTCTCTAGCTTTCATTTTATATCAACAGCAGAAATTCTAGAGTTCACCTTGTTGACCACACTTTGTCAACGACCCCATAGCAGTACACCCCCATTTTTTCAAATGGGATTCATCATGTTCGATGTGTTCGTGCCATTTAGATTCCATCATCAGTCGACAGTTTTATGAATAATGTAAACCCATTTTGCATGTTTATGATGTAAATGATCTAAGTAAGACCGTCATGTATGTAACAACCTATGTAAGCCTAGTATGTTGGTGACTATCCTAGGAGGTTTTTTGTCTCACCGATTTACTTGTGTTTTTCGACACAAGTGATCGGCAGAGTTTTCCCCTCCAGCGTCACCCCAAAGCTAGGGTGGATTTTGTCATCAAGATGCTAAGTGAGTCCTAGTGTTTTCTATCCAGTCTTTGTGAAAGTAGTTTGGGAATAATCCTAGCTAGTTGGCTAGATTATTTTATTACAATTACTAGATCATGTTTTGAGTCGCAGAATTGGGTATCTATTTGAGCGTCTATACAAATGGGTTTTCCCCTTTCGTGTGTCTAAATGTATTTATCTTATATAAAGAGGGTTGGAAAAAATAATTAAATCCTCTCTCAGTCAATTAATTAAATTTTATGGCCAAATTAATTAAAAATCCCAAGCCAGAAATTTAATTAATTTTAGGTCCTAGGTGAGTATAAAATTCTTCAAAGGCAAAATTCGTTGGTCTTTAAAAAATGATTTTTTAAAGGCCCCATGCCAAGGGAATATTGAGAATTTCAAGAAATTTTGGACCCTTGGACTTAGGTGGTTAAGTCAAAGTCAAAATTTTGAGGTAATTAACTCAAAAATAGTATTTTTGAGTTAATTAAAATGGAATTAAATGATAAATTCGTTTTTCCTCAAATTTATAATTTCGACGGTCTAGATTAAAAGATGATCAAATCTTTTTTGACGATCGAGATTATTTTGACATGGATCAACTGAACTAGCCGTTGGAGATTTTATCTTATAAATTAGAGGTCTTGGTATGTCATTGTTATTTGATCTTTGGATCATGCACTTGTTCTTGGAAGCTCTTGTGATTCATTTTGATGAATAAAGCATAAAGACTTTGGGGTTGCAAATTTTGATGTTCCTTTCCTGATCTATGTGGTGATTTGTCTCTAAACTCTGCTACTTAATTTGGCATTTTATGGTTAATGGCCTTCATGGATTAATATGCATACATGTATCTTGTGTAGTTTTCTGGATTTATAAGATGGCATTTTTGATTTAACGGAAAGACTAGTTATCTTTTTTTGTGAAGGATCTCATGTTATTTCCTTAAATCTCTATCAATCTAAAGTTCAGATCTAAGTGTGCAGGGAATATTTTTAAGGTTTGAGCGTTTGGGGAAGTCTTCAGTTAGACCAACCGACTCTCAGATAACATAAATCTGAAAAGCTCATTATTTGTTGATTTCCAAGGCTATCTTACGGAATTAGTGGTTTTGCAGAGTTTTCTAGGACTTGCGTCTCTATTTAAAAATTTGAATTTCTAAAAAGTTGTGCTGAAATGGGTTTAAATCTGGCCATGAGGGCCTTCGATCTGTAGATTAACATTGCAAATTTGTACATTTTTCTAGGGTGTAAGGGTTTATAATCTTTTGTACATATTTTTTGGATCTGTTCTAGTTTTTTGCAGGGTTGCAGGGGTTTCTTAGAATTTTTTTAGATCTGGCCTTAGGATCGCCTTTACTGGCAGATCTGAATACCAAAAAGGAGATTTCAGGTGCATTTAAATTAGTTTTCTGGATTATGTGGGAAAATTTCAAATCTGCTGGATGATTTTTAAAGTATACTGGGTTTTCTTCGCAAGCTCCATTCATCCTCACACTGCCCCTGTCTCGCCTCTCCCTTTGCTTCTTTACATTTGCACTCCATTCAGTTCCACGCTACTACAAGCAAATCTCCACGCTGCCCTTGATTCTGCATACGTTGCATTATCATTTGCCATCGACCCTCCTTTCTCTGCCGTCTTATGTCCTCGTCCTTCCCACTCCTTGTCCGCCATCCATCTTCATTCTTCTTTTCCAGCCGTCGACTTCATTCTTCTCTACTCTGTCGTCTTACCCTTCTCCCTTGTCGTCCGACTGTCCCCTCTCTCCTGCGTTACCCTTATCGCTGCCCTTCATCGTGCTACTTGACCTCTTCTCCACCGTCCTCGACTTGCAAAACAAAAAAAAGACTCATACACATAAACCACGAAGCTTCGAGTTCATGTGTTTAAATATTTTTTTGTTCGGATTCAAAGTTTTGGGATAGCGTTAGTTTAGATTTTAGGTGTTAGTTTAAATTCTATTTTTGTTGTTTAACTTTAGTTTTAATTTTTAATTTTTTTAGTTTTTAGTGGTTAATTTTGTTTAACGTTAGCTTTGGTTTAGAATTTCATTTTTTAAGTTTAGTTTTTTAGGATTTAAAAAAAGAAAAAAAGAAAAAAAGAAGAAGAAGAAGAAGAAGAAGAAGAAAAATTATTAGAAATTGTAAAGTTAGGTTAGCGTTAGTGTTAGGACTTAGTTTAAATTCGATTTTAAAGTTAGTTTTTTAATTTGTTTTTTTTTAGAATTTCATTTTTTTTAGATTTAGATAAAGTCAAAAAACAAAAAGTAAAGAATCTTCTTTCAAATTTTTGTTAGATTTTTAGATTTTAATTAACTCTAGCTTTAATTTAGTTTTTTATTTTTTGGTTTTAGATTTGAATTTAGATTTGAATTCATAATCTTAGTTTCATTTGCATATATATTTTTTGTTTTAGGATTTAAAAATAATATATATATATATATATATATATATATATATTTTTTTTTTTTCAAAAAATATTCTAGTCAAATGAGCTTTTAAGTTTTTATCCTAAAGTTGACTATATATAATTTTTTTTAATTTCCAGATTGGGTTATTTAGAACATCATAAATTCGGAAATATTACAATGATCTGGCATTTCAATTTGATATTCGTCTCATGATAGCATTGCTGTGGATTCAGATTATTTTAATGCATAATTGTGGTCCGTTCTATTGAATATCATTGTGGTCATTTGTGTTTTCATAGCAGCAATTATACATCAATTACTTGGCTTTAATTGCATAACGGGATCTTTTAACTCCATAAGGCACCGGTTTTAACATAATTGGATCTGTGAAATCTCGTTAATCTCATCAAGTACTTGGTTATTTGATTGTGTCTCCTGAGTTGGTTGACTTGCAACCAATTCTATTCTTTCATGTTTGTCAGGGTCTACCTCCCTTAACTTGCAAGGAGACAGCTTAGATAGAGAGATTGGAGATCAGGGTGACAGCCCCCGATCTGAGCCGTTGTCGCGGTGCCTAGACATTTTGTGCGACAACACACCCACAACAACAAAGTTTTCAGTGAGAGCTGTTTGATCATGATTTGGAAGCATGCATTTCTCTGAACATTTGGCATGCATCCTCAAATTGTAGCAGTCATGAATACAATGACCTATCACTGCCGCTTACAGGAATTTTGTCTTTTATAGAAGGATCCTTGCTCCTAAAATCTGAAGGGATACCTTAGCAATGATTGTAAAGCTATCTTCAAATGTATCTGTAATATCCCCTTCGGGAAATTTACCCTTGTGGTTGGAAAGAGCACATGACAAAATTTGTATTCTAACTAGTATCACAATATTCTTTCAATTTTTGCAAATAGAGATACTATTGAATGCACAAACAGTATAAACAAGTATTTGATTCTACCAACTACTCATACAAATAAGCCAATTCAACAGTAGGTTACAAGTCCATGATCCATCCAAAAACACACTATAGTTTAATTTCATAATCTAATGCTTCTTGTATCAGCAGTCCCTGCTGTCCCTATACTACTAATCTAAGCTTACATCCAACTATGGTCCTGACACCCTTGGTCACTTAGCTGCCTTGGATTTGGTCTTGTTGCTTTAGTCCGACAAAGCTGGCTCCTCCTATTCGTCATGGCCTCTGTTTATTGCTGCTACCAATACCTTGACCTTTGCTGCCACAGGCCTGTAGGTTCTTTCGTGGCCCTAAATGTTCCCTTTCTATCTCAAACGTGAGTTCCCAAATCCACTGCTACAGGATAGGGGTCCCACGCTCCCTTACCACTCCAAATTCACTGTTTAGCTGCCTCACAGATGGAAATTCCAGCCCTTAGAGATACCCCGCTGCCAAGACTAGACCTCCACAGGGTTTCACTGCCACAATTGTGTAATGTTCTACTCCTAAATATGCTCAGAATTTTTTTATTCTTTTTATTTTTAAATTTTCTTTGACAATTTTCATCAAACATTTCATGAACAGATATCTTTTCAAACACTTTACGACTAGACATTAAATACTGACTGATAGAATGAAGGTTTCAAGGGCACAACCAGAGATTTTATTGATTTGATGGAAGTGTACATGAACAATTTGTCAAACTGAGAACCTAGAACTCTTCTTTGGCTTCAGAAGATTAAACCAGCAGTACAGTCCTTTGTTACAACGAATCTGGGCAATGACTGGAACCATGGAACAATAGTAGATTCCTCCTTTGGCAGTGAGCTCCAATTTAGCTATTTAAGATAACTTGTCCTCTGAAATGATTATAGTATCTCTACAACAATACAACCTCAACTGGTGGATCGGCGGCCTTGGAACAAGAACTTGGCCTTTGCACAGGAACTCAGTGTCTGAACAGGAACTCGGCCCCTCTGCACGGGAACTTGGCCTCAGCAATTTGGTTCAGCCTTCTGACGATAATCTCAGGGTTCGGGCAAGACTGGAATCTCTGCAATGCAAACTCGGCCTATAGGAAGATAAGCTCGTATCTTTGAAAATGGCCTTGGCTAAGCAAGATAACTCAGTTCTGATTATAAGTTCGAACTCCAGCCAAGCTCGGCCTCAAGGAATGATAAGGACTTGACCCCCAACCACGCAAATCTCGGCCTCGAACAATTATGAGCAACTCGGCCTTCAGAAGTCAGAAACTCAACATCCAAGATTAATAACTCGGCCTTTCTGCTACAGATGTGCTTTGACAAATAGGTGAGCAAGAATTCGGCCTCCGCTAAATAACAATTTCGGCCCTCCTTTTGCACTGGAAATTCAACCCTCAAAGAATATAACAATTCAGTCTCTTGGGTAAGTGAGGAATTTGGCCTTCAAACCTGAACAATTCGAACACCAGATCAAGCAATAAAATTTGGCCCTCTTGCAAAATTGAATTCGGCCTCCTTGAGAAAGGCGATTTGGCCTCAACAAAACTTCCTGCAAAACAACTTGGCTTCCAAAAATATCAATTCGGCCTGTTCTAATTTACCTGCAAATTAAGCACAATTAAAAAATCTGAATGATTTTCCCACAAGCCAACTAGGGTGGGACTCTTGGTCCATCGAAATTAGCTGAAGAACTAGCTAGGGTGACACTTAAAGTTCACCAAAACTAGTTGGATATCTTCGCTTGAAACCCTTGTTCTAGACTCGCTTGAGCCCCAATCAATCCACAAGAAATAATGACAAATCCGAATGAATGAGAAATGGCCTTCTCCCCCCTTTCATAAGATTTTGCTGAATCTTCTCCAATCTGCTAGAAATCTCCTTTTATTATTTTATTGATAAAGCCACTTATTTCCCAAGTGACTTTTTGTCCCTTTTATTCAATAATATTTTGCCCCCTTTTATTCAATGATATTTGCCCCTTTTATTTAATAATATCAAGTAGAGTTGGGCAAAACTCCATTGTCCCCTTATCTAAGTTGCACGAAATGGGGAAACGGAAACGAGTTTCCGAAACGAGCACGGGTACGAAACGTGACCCCCCCAAATTTTGGAAACGGGGAAACGCGATATATATCTATATATATATATATATATAGAATTTTGCTTTATGATTGCACGTAACATTTCTCTCTCTCTCTCAATATATATATATATATATATATATATATATAGAATTTAAGACATTTAAGAAATGTTATGTGCAATCATAAAGCATACATGATAAATTATAATTTATTACATTAAAGTTTAAACATTATGATTAAATTGTCCAGTGTCAAAGCATAAACTATAAGTCTCTAAATTTACATCACATTTACTCATGAATGATCATAGACACATAATGAAAATAACAATATCGAAATATCCAAAACAAGCCTTTATTATATATAAAAATCTCAAAATCAACCTTTTTTTGTATATATGAGGCTACAAGTACAATAAAGACTATGAGGCTGCAAGTAGTATAAAGACAAAAGACTAATACTCATTATCAGAATCCTCATCAAAAATAGCAGCAGAAGCATGCTTAACAGTGGATGGTGTAGCTGAAGAAGATGGTTGGCCAATTGCACTTCTATGCTCCTTGTCCTCAATATTCATGGCAGCAAGAGAGAGCTCCAAATCAAGACTTTTTAGATCCACATGCCTTTCTTTAGAAGGACCACTGCCATATTCTGGACCCCTACGAGCTGCAAGGCGAAGGTTGGAGTGCACATAAACAAGATCTTCTGCCTTCTGTGAGCCCAACCTGTTGCGCTTCACAGAATGAATAAAACAATAGGTGCTCCAATTCCTTTCTGCTGATGAAGAGCTTGCCACTTGTGAAAGGACGCGAATGGCAAGGTTTTGCAAATGTACACCATTTTCTCCATGACAAATCCACCACCTAACTGGGTTCATGGTGCTTCTCTCCTCCAAAGATGATATATCTGAATAATCATCTATTCCTGTAGCAAAAATGGCAAATTCTTCCTTCACCTCCCTGTGTAGATGAGCTGGAAAAATTCTCATAAGGGCTTTTTTCACCCCATTAGCCCCTTCTCTATCCTTATGGGGTGCCTTCCTCTTCCCATTGCTTTGAGCAATAAGCTCCTCATCACCTCATCATAAAATTTGGGGTTCAAGGCATGTGCTAAAGTGTGCAATGGAGTGTTGAAATTGTTCCACCTATCAACAATGATTTTCTTGACTAATTCAGCAAAATGATCATCTACAAACAAAAACTGTGGAGACTCTTGTGAAATTATTTCCACAGTTTTCTCAACCATGGAATCCATGCCATCATATACCTCTCCAAAGAAATTTTGGTCAGTGTCAGCATTTCGAAGAAGCTCAAATGCAGGGGTTGTGAACATTAGCACGAAATCTATCTTGCTCCACCAATCATCATCAAGGCACAATCTACGCACTGTATATCCCCGCTCTGAATCTGCGTGTCTCCACTCAACCCAAACTTGACTAATCACCATAGAAACTAATGCTTGCTTAACCTCAACAAGGTGGCGCAACATTATGAAGTTTGAGGCATATCTTGTTTTAACAACTTTTAACAAATCCAATTTGGAGTACTCTCGAAATATTGCTTGGTGGTTGGTGATGAATTTAACAATGTCCTTTGCTTCCCCTGTGATTTCCTTTATCCATGGGACTTTATTGTCGATCTCCTCTAAGATCAGATTTAGATTATGGACAATGCAGGGTGTCCAAAAGATGTGGTCATACCTCCCCTCAATAATTAAACCTCCAGCTTTGCAAACTGGTGCATTATCCATGATAACTTGCACCACCCTATTAGGACCTATTTGTTCAATAGATTTTATAATAACATCATCAATGAATTGTGCATCTTTTACATTTCCTGAGCAGTCTTCCGCCTTTAAAAACATTGCTCCATTTGGTGAAGTGGCAATGATATTTATCAATGGTCTGCACCTTGTATCTGTCCATCCATCTGAGACTATGGTAACCCCAAAGCTACTCCAGGAAGAACGAATTGGTTATAATATATCCTCCACAAGATCCTTCTCATTTTTGAGAAGCTTAGTTCTAACTTTCTCATGGTTGGGCCCCTTGTACCCTTGAGGAGCTTTGTTAACTGCCCTTATCATATCTTGCCAGTAAGGAGAGCGGACAACATTGAATGGGATACCACATGCATAGATGCACCTAGCCACTTTGGAATCAACTTCATCTCTTGCTTGCACATTCACCAATTTAGCAATTCTGCTATCTTGAACTGTACTAGATGCTCCTCTGGATGGTGGTTGTTTTGGTTGTTGTGTGGCTCTCCTCTTCCTTGCTTCAACTACAATCCTTGGCTCAATGTTTGCTGGAGCTTTATGAGTAGCTTGACTAAGCTCATCACGCCTTCTTTTATTTCCATTTGCCTGATCTTGCTCTCTTTAGTATTCCCTCCTCACCAGAGGGTTCGTTGTTTTTGTGCAACTTGCAATCTCCTGTCCTCCATGCAAAAGATGTGTCTTCACTCTTGGGTAAGAGCCCTTGTAAGAATTACTGCAAAGATTACATCGCCATTCCCATGAGCCACCACCTCCACATCTTTGAAGCTTCTGAACATGCTTCCAAAGAGGATAATATTCAACCTTTGGGTTGGACTTGGGGCTTGAACTTGAACCTTGGATGGAAGCCATTGCTACAAAAAAAAATATAAAAAGCAAATCTGTAAAGAAAAAACGTTTTTCATAATTTTGGTAGCATAAATCCTCGAAAAATAGAAGAAACAATGGGAAAAGACCAAGAAAATGAATGCTTCTTACCCAAATTAATTTTGTGTAGTTGAAGCTACCCCAAAATGCCACAAAAGACGAGAAATATGGCTGTAGCTCAGCCAAAAACTAAGAATGTCGTATTTGGAAACTTCGCACTCCAAATCTGCTTTTGAAATCTCTTTCTTTTGCTGATGAAATCTCCTTTGCTCACTGGTGAAAATGCCCTAGCTAAAGCACTACTCTCTTCCTCTTTTCTCCTAAAATCACCCTTCTCCAAGTGAAACAACTTGCTCATTTCGTGTGATGAGGGAATGAGGCGAGAGTCTTTTTATAAGTTGAGAGAGCTATCTAGAAGCATCCAAAAGATACTTTCCACGATTTAAAAAATAATAAAACACACAAACTGGAAAAAAGCTAAAAAAAGAAGTTTCAACGCCGGAAACGCGCCCGTACGGTTGAAAATGCGTTTCCGTCCATACTAGGCACGTTTCCAGTTGGGGAAACGTTCCCAGTACGGACGGAAACGCGTTTTCACGCCGTATGGTATGGTGAAATGTGTTTTTGTTTCGTTTTCGGGCTAAAATGACCCTCTGGGCAACGTTTCCTGCAACTTAGCCCCTTAGTGATTTCCCCTCTTGCTAGCCTAAAGAAGACAATTAGGCAGCAACAATAATATCTCCATGCTCAAATAATGGGGACATTACAGTCATCCCCACCCAAGATTGTTGATTTTTGTAGCTTGGGAGGTACTCCAAGCCTTGAGGATCGAGGGTTTGGAGGAAAGAGCTCCACAACCGATCTTGTGGGCTTGAAACCCAAGCTTGGGGTTTTGCACCCATCGTGATTTGGGCTAAAACCATAGGCACACTTTGACATGTGATGGATGAAGATGATAAAGGATGTCGAGACTATTGATTTTTGTAGCATCAAATGTGCTCTAGCCTCGAGATTTTGCAGAGAGGTGAAGACACATGCATTCCACAATACTCAGAAAGCGTTTTGGGAAATTCCACCTGGAGAGGATTTAATAAAAATAATTAATCATTTTAATATATTCCTAAGTCTAAACTTAGAAAATGTGATTAATTAGATCGGGTGTGAATCTTCTAGATAAAGACACGAATCAACTCCCAGTTAATCTTAGCCTTTGATTATGTTTAATCTTGGTCGTTGATATGTCAATGAGAGATTATAAGGAGCTTGATGGGCATTTGGAAAGGACATTGAGTAAGAGATCAAGAGATTGATTTCTCAAGAGAGCAGCGCAATAGTTGCCAGAGGCAGATCAAACTGATTTCTTGCAATGAGGGGCAGGGATAGTTTGTTGGAGGAAGTTTTGCCTGATCCGGAGAGTGCAAGGCAGAGAAGGCAGAGAGAAGTCCAGAGAGGCAACGCAGTGCCATGAAGAGGCAGTGCAGAGCTACGCTGTGGCAGCGCAGAGCTTCAGAGGGAGTCCTCAATTCTGTTGGGGAACAATTGAGATCTAGTGCCGGAGCTGGGGTGTGAGACCGAGAGGCCAGAGGGTCGATTTTTTTAGTGAGTAGGAGATCAGGAGGAGGTGCAACGCAGTCCTAGCAACAGTGACGCAGTAACTGTGCGGGCAGACGCAGAGACTGCGTAGATACAACATAGAGGGCTCATCTCTAGTCAGATTAGTGCCAGATTTTCTAGTGACAGTGTGAGATTTTCTCACTATCTTTTTGTCCAGTTTTTCTCTGTATTGGATAGCCAGTTTGGGCATCCAGTGACTTGTATTCAGAAACTACTGCATAATAATTAAAATCCTCAGCTCCTGCATTGGTTTTCCCACATTGGGTTTTTCTGGGGACCTTGTCCAAAAATAACGGTGTATATGTGTGTGTTTATTTCTTTCCTGCTCAGTTCTTGTTTCTGCAATATTTTTTATGTTGTGAGGACTGCAGTTGTATTTATTTCGATATTCACAATGTAGCACAGTAAATAACTTGTATCAGAATTAACAAGTAGGAGAAATAGCATCAGATTGCTGCAATAAGGATTCCCATTGTGGAATTTTGACAGAGACGATTCCAACGCATTGAGAATCATTGAATTCCGAGTTGTCAAAGCAGAGTCATGACTTTTTGAAGATAATGTATGGATTTGTGGCACAAAGGACAAGTCGACCTTGGCTTGTAGAGGTGCCCTTTAGGGCTGGAAGTTGCCACATAAGATTGGTATAAATAGAGGTGTTGTGAGAGGCTATTTCACACATCCAAGAGATCATAAATACCTCTGAAATAGAACAATAAAGTCTGAGGCCACGAAGACGAGTTTGTGGAGGCTTTTGAACTGCTGAAGAAGTGCAGATTTCTTAAGGAGTTGAGCCGCAAGTATCTAAGGTCTTCATGCAGCCTGTTAGGTGACCTAGAGGACGAGTTTTGGAATGGTTATGGAGCAGATCCCTTGTAGAATCTAAACTGCATTTAAGAGGTATGTAGTAAGGGTTTTATGTGCTAGTTTGATGTGTTATACATGTATGTGTATGGGCTGCAGGAGAGTGTTGTAAGTACAACATTGTAGGGAGGTGATTTCTAGGGCCGTGAGGCCTTGTGAGAGTCTCCTCACTAAGCCAAAGCCATTGAAGGGAGGTTGCAGCCTGAACATGGACGTTCTCCATGAGTTTGGGGCAGATTCATCTTATTGTTGTGAGCAGGTAGCTATAGGATGCCTTGAGGAGTAACCTTGTGCACTAATTCAATGTTTTGAAGGCTTGAAAGGACAACATAGGTGGCCGCCTAGTTGGAGAAGTTAAACACAGGTCTGGAACAAAGGATTAGGGGTGTTTGGATGCCCTAATACGTCTTCTAGAAGCACAGAAACCAAGGCAAGTGGGCAACAACAAAGAGAGTTGCAAATAGGCCCTTGGATGATAGTTGGATGGGTGTCCTAGGAAAGGACATGTTGAAGTCTGTTGGCAGCCAAAAGGAGGGATTTCTAGGTGTGAGGATGCCCTAGCGAGAGGCAAATGCTACAACAAGTATTGGTCACTCGTGGACTGTTGGAGGGCAGTGTGAGAGTGGACCAATTGTGAACATGGATTGGACATTTATGGTCTGCTGGAGGATAGTGTTATAGTGCCCAAGTTGGAGCGCGGTGTGCACCATTTTCATGGACTTAGATAGTTGCTAGAGTGACAGTTGTTGAGCTCAAGGGTTTGATCAATGAGGAGCAGTTTGTGCAACCCTGGACTTGTGTGTGGAGAAGGAATTCTACAACAGATGATGGGCAATCCTCCTAGAATATGTTCATTGTGGGAGATGGACATCTTGCAGTGATAGGTGGCAACCCTCTGTGCCCTATGTTGGTCTTCATTGGAGTAGTACAGGAAGACCATAGTGGGTTGAAGTCCCTGAGTAGCTAAGGAGCAGCAGTGGGAAGATTGAGAGTTATTCACAAACGGAGTAGTGAACAACTTGACTGGAGTCTTGATGTGTTGTGCCCTTGATGGACTGAGGCACAACTAGTGAGTAGATTGACAGCCGAGGTTTAGTGGCCACATGGACTTGGAGCATTGATAGAGGCAGGAGCTGTAGATCGCGAGCCGAAGGACTGGGCAAGTTCAGGGTACGACCAAGAGGAGCTGAGAGAGCATGCAAAAGCCAGATGGTCAAAGTATCTTGTTGAGGATAGATTGGTTGTCGATGCACTGACACTAAGCCCCAGTTTTGTATCTTGTACTAGTGGATGTATGCGGGTCATTATCCCTCGTACAGGAGCCCTAGATTGTTGTATTATATGTTGATTAATATAATGAAGTTGGGTTAAAAAGTTTAAAAAGTTGTCTATATTTTGTGCACCGATAGATTCACTATTGTTTATATTTCGCTGTGCAAAGTAGTATCATTGTGATTCTTGGTTTGGTAGCGTCAGATATTCTTAGACTCTATCCTAGACCCAGGGTTGTGGAAAAACAACAAAGATTGCTTGTCCTCAAGCAATTTTAGTCTTGGGTGCTGAAGAATCTGCTCCCCCTCCCATGTGGTGTCCTCAATGGGTAGATCCCTCCATTGGATAAGATACTCTCTGATGAACCCGCTCAATTTTCTCTCTCTCACCTCCAATACATCCTCTGGAATCCAAATCAACTGTCCTTCCTCATCTAAGGGAGGCAACTCGGATGATGATGAGGTCTGTTGGCCTAATGATTTTTTCAAGCAAGACACATGGAATACATTATGTATCTTGCTCCCCTATAGAAGCTCCAACTCATAAGCTGTTAGAAAATCGGAAACGTAGAAAGATTTTCTTATGTTGATAATTACTTGTGATATTATCATGGTCTTATTCACTTCTTTATGTTCTTCTTTTATCTTCTTCTCATCAAGCAATAATCAGAACAAAAACATGAAGATCATGGATATTAGATGTAGGCACTCAGCCAGGGCTAAAACCCCTATATAGGGGAAAACCTAGTCAGAAATTCTTCCTTCAGTGGATTCAAATATGAGATAGACCAAGACCTTACACCCAAAGACATTCCTCCACCAAGTCAACCTTCCAAGTAGATTCACAAGATTCTTCTTGTCCAACAGCTTCAGCCCAACAACAACTCAGAAATTTTGCCCCCAGCTTCAGAATTTCGGCCTCCTCAACTACTGTAGAATTTCGGCCTCTAGCAATACTCGAGAACTTTGCACGTGTGAGATAAGAGAGAGAAAATTTCGACTTCCTTAGGCAGATAATGTTCTCCTCCTTCGCTAGCCATTTCCTCTTCTTCCCTCGAAATTCACACTTTTTTCTGGCCCCAAAAGTTGCAAATCGAACTTGATGAGTGAGTGTGTCAAATGAAGTCGAGTTGCTGCCTTTATATAGGTGTTTCTACCCCTCAGTTTAGGCTGACTTGTCCAGTCTGAGACCAACTTGGTGGAGGAGGCCTAATTGACCTATTATACCATAATATAAATTTATTTCTCGACAACTAGAGTCCAAGAAGGGTCCTTTTACATTATGACATGGACAAGAATACTTGACATAAACCCTAGAAGCCTTCATTGGAGACTTTGACCTAAAAACAATTGATCCAAGCATAAAACCCATGCTTTAATAAGTCAATTTTTTTAATAATAAATTTTCTTATTCTTTCTTTTGACAAATACATTACATTATGACTCGAATATAATTATGAAGACAGACACTAGTTACATTTTTCAACACTCCCTCTTAACTAGGGATGTGTATATATATATCTCTTCACTAGTGAGGTGTATATATATATATCCCTCTTCACTAGTGAGGTATATATATATATATATATATATATATCCCACTTCACTAGTGAGGTATATATATAGAAGTACATGGAAAATGTCAAAATGAACTATGAAGAATTCTAGGCACACTCAGTGCTGAGGATTAGATACTTGACTAGGGTATTCTATCTAGGTGGGACTAAGGGGACTAAAGCTTTAGCCAACTCTAGGTACCATCTGGATTTTAAGCTCTACCACCAACCTAGGGATGTAGGTGTGTATCCAATGTAATATCCCCAAATTAGTAGTCAGCTAATTGGGATATTAATCTTGATTAATTTCGGCATTTCCTAATGTTGGGCGGAAATAAAGGGGTGAGGGGACCCATGAATAAAACATTAGAATAAAAGCACTTTCCTAAAGTCACTGGGCAGATTAATTAAAAGATGAAGCGGGGTCCATGAGGACAAGTGACAAATGTTATAAAGTAGGAGGCACTTAGGACAACAGTAGCCAAGGGAAGCCAGTGAAGCAAAGTAAAAGTCAGAGTGGCAGCATGGGAGAGGCAACACAACGTAGCAAGGGACAACGTGGCACAGAGGGACATCGCAACATAGGCGGGCCCAAGGGAGTTTAGGGGTTCACAAGCATAAAAGGAGAGGAAGGCAACCTTTCTCATTCATTCTTGCATCTTATGATTTTCTGTCATTCAAGACTAGAGCACGCTCAAGTTGTTTAGCTGGGTCTGCATTTCTGTTTAGCACAAGGGTGTCTCTGAGCAGAGATCCCAACCTCGTCCTCGGGGGACTTCGAGTGCCCGCTCAGGAGAGGAGCCATACCATCATTTTTGGAGATCAATAATACCATTTTAGCCTCAGGATTATGCAGTCACTTCCAGGGAGATTACGCAGTTGTAGAGAGGAGCAGCATCCGGAGGAGAGAACTTCACGAGATTTCAGCCGGGAGATTGTGAGGGGGTCATCCCTTCCATAGCTGAGTTTTTCAAAGAGTTGGAGGCCCTTCTTTCAGTGTTTTCATCAGAGAGGCCAGCATACCCAGCGGGAGAGCGTAGCCATCCCTAGAGGGTGAATTTCCGGGGTCAGCCTTTTCGAAATTCCTTCGCGGGTTTTTCTAGGTTTATTGAGGAGAAGCCAAGATTAATTTGGCAGGATTTTCTGGGCAGATTTGAGGTGTCAAACAGAGATCCTAACTCAACCAACAACTAGAGGAGCTAGGGGAAATTGGGCCAAAATTCCGGGGTCTACATTTGGCGAATTCCTTCGTGGGTTGCTGAGTAGAGTTTGGGGTTAAACTCTTGGAATTTTCTGAGCAGTATAGCAAGCCATAGCGACATTTCTTCGGGAGCAGCAACAACATTTCGGGCAGACTGTAGCGCAGAGCTATAACCATACAATGTTCCATCAGTGGGGGATTTCAATATTGATTTAGAGGGCTTCTCTAGCTTGCCTTGAGCAAGCCCAGGTGCTTTCATTCCAGCACCTCCATTGTACTCATTTCTAGCAAATTAATAAAATGGCTCAGCAGTATTCTATGGCTCCATTGGTGTTTTGATATCAATTTTCGTAAATATCTTTTAGCTTGTTATTACTGTTATTTTCCCATTTGGGATATTACAGTGGTATCAAAGCTTTGTTCTTGGCTCAGCCGTGGGGATCTTTTCCTATGAACAAGGAGGGGTAGGAAGTAGAGGTGGAAAATATGGGGGAGTCAAGGATCAAAGGGGAAGCAACATTTGGTAGCATCTTTAAGGCCCTAAATGTTTTAGCCAAAGGACAGAAGGGAATGTTGGAAAGACTCGAGCAACAAGATAGGAATGAGAGCATCCATCATGAATCCCTAGTTGGGGAGACTTCAGGGGTCTCACAACAGTGTGAGCACCCTTTACCAGCCACTCAGCTGCCAGCCTTGAGTAAGCCAACCAGGATCACGATGCCTACATTCTTACCTCTAGTACCGAGTGAGTAAGGCAGGCAACATGATCATATACCCATGGGAGATTATTTCTGAGAATAGCAGTCCATGGGGGAAAACTTCAGAGCGACTTTGTCCTTCAGAGATTACTGCTAGCTTAGGCAGGATGAAGAAGGAAGGAATAGTGGGGGGTCTAGCACGCAGAGTTCAAAGCTGCAACGTACCATTGGGAGGACACCTTTTCCCACGTATGATGGATCCACTAATTTCACAGCTTGGGATCAGGTGGAAAAGTTGGATACCTCTTTCCAGCTTGACCGAATAACAGAGGGGGAAGCCATCAAAATGGCTACCTTGTGCTTGGAGGATGAGGGCACATAGGATTGTGGGAGTAGAGATCCCAACCTCGTCCTCGGTGGACTTCAGGTGCTCGCTCAGGAGAGGAGCCATACGATCATTTTTGGAGAGCAACAATACCATTTTAGCCTCAGGATTACATAGTCACTTCCAGGGGCAGCGCAGTCTTCCAGGGAGATTACGCAGTTGTAGAGAGAAGCAACATCCGGAGGAGAGAACTTCACGAGATTTCAGCCGGGAGATTGTGAGGGGATCATCCCTTCCATAGCTGAGTTTTTCAGAGAGTTGGAGGCCCTTCTTTCAGTGTTTTCATCAGAGAGGTCAGCGCACCCAGCGGGAGAGCATAGCCATCCCTAGAGGGTGAATTTCCGGGGTCAGCCTTTCCGTAATTCCTTCGCGGGTTTTTCTGGGTTTATTGAGGAGAAGCCAAGATTAAATTGGCAAGATTTTCTGGGAAGATTTGAGGTGTCAAATAGAGATCCTAACTCAACCAATAACTAGAGGGGCTAGGGGAAATTGGGCCGAAATTTCGGGGTCAACATTTGGTCAATTCCTTCATGGGTTTTTGTGAGTTTCTTGAGTAGAGTCTGGGTTTAAAGTCCCGAAATTTTCTGAGTAGTGTAGTAGGCCCTAGCGGCATTTCTTCGGGAGCAACAACAACATTTATGGCAGATTGCAGTGCAGAGCTATAGCCATACAATGTACCATCAGTGGGGGATTTCAGCATTGATTCAGAGGGCTTCTCTAGCTTGCCTTGAGCAAGCCCAGGTGCTTTCATTCCAACACCTCCATTGTACTCATTTCTAGCAAATTAATAAAATGGCTCAGCAATATTTATGGCTCCATTGGTGTTTTGATATCAGTTTTTGTTTTGTTGTCTTCGTAATATCTTTTAGCCTGTTATTATTGTTATTTTTACATTTTGGATATTATAGTGGTATCAGAGCTTCGTTCTTGGCTCAGCCGTGGGGATCCTTTCCTATGGCAAGGAGGGTAGGCAGTAGAGGTGGCAAATATGGGGGAGTCAAGGAGCAAAGGGGAAGCAACATTTGGTAGCATCTTTAAGGCCCTAAATGATTTAGCCAAAGGACAGAAGGGAATGTTGGAAAGACTGAAGCAACATAATAGGAATGAGAGTATCCATCATGAATCCCTAGTTGTGGAGACTTCAGGGGTCTCACAACAATGTGAGCACCCTTTACCAACCACTCACTCGCCAACCTTCAGTAGGCCAACCAGGATCACGATGCCTACATTCTTACCTCCGGTACCGAGTGAGCAAGGCAGGCGGCATGATCATATACCCACGGGAGATTATTTCTGAGAATGGCAGTCCATGGGGGAAAACTTCAGAGCGGCTTTGTCCTTCAGAGATTAGTGACAGCTCAGGTGGGATGAAGAAGGAAGGAACAATGGGGGGTCTAGCACGCAGAGTTCAGAGTTGCAACGCACCATTGGGAGGACACCTTTACCCACGTATGATGGATCCACTGATTGCACGACTCGGGATCGGGTGGAAAAGTTGGATACCTCTTTCCAGCCTGATCGAATAATAGAGGGGGAAGCCATCAAAATGGCTAACCTCGCACTTGGAGGATGAGGGCATATAGGATTGTGGGGAGCTCGTAGATACACCTAGTGTGACACAGGACTCATCGTTGTTGGAGACTTCCTTGATCGTGTCGGTTGACATCTTAGTGGAGATAGTAGAGCCTACCCCAGTAGAGCCATCCATTGAGGTGATGACCGAAGTCGTGTCCGAGTTTTTGGGTGACAACCGCACGTAGCAAATGGGTGAGGTGTCAAGAGATGTATCCACCTTTGATGAGGCACTAAGAGATACAGAGATAGAGCAGGAGGACATTCCTTCTGTATGTCAGGATGAGGACTCTTCTTTGGATGAGTCCATGGGCTCATATGAGGATGCTTCTCGGGCGCATGAGTAGTCATGCAAAGTTGATGACAGTAGGCCAGTTTCGTATTACAGTTGATGATTCAGCCGCAACAACTTATGGTACCGCTAGAGGGCACATTGGAGTGTCGGAGCAACCCCCTTCAGGCATACATAGATGGGACTAGCAACACGGTTGGGTCACCTTTGGTCATCGGAGAGAGAGAGACGGAGCTACTTAGTCAGATCTTATGTGTTGACTTGGATAACAGGATGAGACGATCGGAGTTGCACAGGGTGCAACATCCACATGTTGAGGTTGGATGGCGAGAGATTTTGAGTTGGTACCCGGTGGAGTGGGTTATGGAGATGTTGGTGGACCCGGGTGTAGTTCAACAGGTGTTTCTAGGCACTGGGTTTACTGGAGTCCCGGACTAGCATTGGGATCCGGGTGGGCTACCGATCACTTCCCAGGTATGTTGGTTGACTACGACCCGAAGGGCACAGTTGACCTAGTAGTTGAGCGTGCAGATTCATTAGGGGAGTTTCAGCCAACACTAGTGTCCAACCAGTTTAGGTACATACTTCTTGAGTTGTCTTGGTAAAGGATCATGGCCCACGGGATGATCAACATACTCTGGCAGGAGTTTGATAGAGGAGGGAGCATTGGTTGGCCAACAGACAATGCCTTGTATGGAGCTGGGGATTCTTCGCGTTTGTGTGGGACACGGAGGAGCAGAGCGGGATTGACATCGCTACTAGTACCTAGTGAGATTCACTTCTTGGGTCCCTCACGGAGGACTTGGAAGGGAGATTCATTCATTAGAGAGTATGGTGATGCGGCAGCGGAGGTGATGGTACCGATCGAGTATGGGCCGACACATATTGGTACAGCCTTAGGCCATCACACCCTGGGACGTGTAGGAACACCCATCATGGGGCAGTGGTATGTAGATGGGCATGGAGATACATGGGGGTGTGTTGTAGTATGTCAGACTGCATTGTGGAGTAGGAGTGCTTCCCATCGCATTGAGTACATGAGGGGAGTGACAGGTGCGCTAACGCAGGATGGACACATGACGACACAGGATGATATAGATTTTGCTAGGGGTATCCATTTGTGTACAGGGGCAGGTTGCGGCATACAGTGGCAGGTCGAGGAGTGCGGTGATAATTGGTGGTATGCAGTGACACATGATGCAGAGCAGTGGGCTCTTGGAGCGTTGCCTCCAAAGAGACATATTGATAGGGGTAGTAGGTGTACCATGGGCTGTAGCTTACCTAGGATCGATGAGGATCTTGTTGAGCATCTAGAGATGCCACGTTTAGCGGAGACATGGCTACGAGGGTGTTATCAGCAGATTCGAGGCAGAGAGAGTGTCATCTGGAGGATTACTCTTGAGCATTCATGTAGACTCTTGATCACACCCTTTGGGACATACCTATCCATCATCCTCTAGTGCTGCTTATGGTCGCGTAGTGTTTGGTTGGTGCCCCTTAACACTCTCCATTCAGGTAACAGAGCATGGGAGGCTCACCCTAGATAGTTGGATGAGATACCGCATGTCATGAGCCGGGAGGAGACTCTCGAGTTGAGACACTTGGTAGGTGCACGCGTTGACGGGTACAGTCTTATGGATGGCATGGTTGATCGCCAAGGTAGCATATGTTCCACTCCTGGGCTCACATTTGAGGGACGGTGGATGGTAGATTTCGTCTATAGGAGGGTACCCAGACTCCGAGCAGAATCTAGGTGTATCAGCAGGAGTTGGGATAACGGGTATACGACGTGGTCTGGCAGGAGCAGGGCAAGTACGCATGCGTGGGACATACTCCTGATACTTAGGGTCCACCCAGGGGATACATAGAGGGTCAGAGATGACGACCAGATGGGTTCTAGCAGGTAGTAGCGCTACGCAGCGGCATCCCGCGGGGAGTGGAAGTTGTGAGCTCCCCGTATGGTTGTGATGAGCAGGGACAAAGCAGACGATGATCCAGTTCACCTTGGGTTTGGCACGTGGGGGACGACTGAGACCTCCATCGCATGGCGAGGCAGATTTATCATATTGTTGCTCAGGGTCATGATTGACAATGGAGGGGTAGATATCAGCATCATGGAGATGCTTGGGCAGGATGAGCTTTGCCTTCACAGATTTTCCGCCACAAGGCCCTAGGAGAGAGGGACAAAGTCTGTGCATGATGGGGGATATCTCATAGTCAGAGTGGCGCAACGATAGCATGGTGGCACCTCTACGAGATTAGCAAGAGACTCCAACATTATAACTCTACACAACTCGATAACCTCTAGGGGTGAGCTGTATACTACATGGGGAGATCATGTAGATCTTCCATTGGGCATTAGTGAGTCACCGATGGAGTGGGGGACTTCATTAGCATGGCAGGTTGGTGAGTGGAGCAGGTGGAGCTTCATGTTGGACAAGATGGCTTGAGATCCTGGCATTGCAAGATTCCTTCACATTAGGGTGATGTAGAGGACAGGGAAGATTCAGTGGCGCATATGGGACCCAGGCACATTTTGCATTGATGGTAGGGAGCATCAGCGAGAGAGGAGGCTTGTTCAGGTATTGCTTGAGGACAAGCAATTTTTGGCGGGGAGGACTGTAATATCCCCAAATTAGCAGTCAACTAATTGGGATATTAATCTTGAATAATTTCGGCATGTCCTAATGTTGGGCGGAAATAAAGGGGTGAGGGGACCCATGAATAAAACATTAGAATAAAAGCACTTTCCTAAAGTCACTGGGCAAATTAATTAAAAGATAAAGTGGGGCCCATGAGGCCAAGTGATAACATAGGAAAGGAGGCACTTAGGACAGCGCAGTGGCAGCGTGGGAGAGGCAGCGCAACATAGCAAGGGACAACGAGGCACAAAAACACAACATAGGTGGGCCCAAGGGAGTTTAGGGGTTCACAAGCATAAAAGGAGAGGAAGGCAGCCTTTCTCATTCATTCTTGCATCTTATGATTTTCTGTCTTTCAAGACTAGAGCACGCTCAAGCTGTTTAGTTGGGTTTGCAGTGCTGTTTAGCATAAGGGTGTCTCCGAGCAGAGATCCCAACCTCGTCCTCGGAGGACTTCAAGTGCCCGTTCATGAGAGGAGCCATACCATCATTTTTGGAGAGCAGCAATACCATTTCAGCCTCAGGATTACGCAGTCACTTCCAGGGGCAGCGCAATCTTCTAGGGAGATTATGCAGTTGTAGAGAGGAGCAACATTCGGAGGAGAGAACTTCACGAGATTTCAGCCGAGAGATTGTGAGGGGATCAACCCTTCCATAGTTGAGTTTTTTAGAGAGTTGGAGGCCCTTCTTTCAGTGTTTTAATCAGAGAGGCCAGTGTACCCAACAAGAGAGCGTAGCCATCGCTAGAGGGTGAATTTCCGGGTCAGCCTTTCTGGAATTCCTTCACAGGTTTTTCTGGGTTTATTGAGGAGAAGCCAAGATTAATTTGGCAAAATTTTCTGGGCAGATTTGAGGTGTCAAACAAAGATCCCAATTCATCCAGCAGCTAGAGGAGTTAGGGGAAATTGGGCCGAAATTCCGAGGTCAACATTTGGCCAATTCCTTCGTCGGTTTTTGTTGGTTTCTTGAGTAGAGTCCGGGGTTAAAGTCCCAAATTTTTTTGAGCAGTGTAGTAGGCCTTAGTGGCATTTATTTGGGAGCAACAACAACATTTCTGGCAGATTTCAGTGTAGAGCTATAGCCATATAGCGTACCATCAGTGGGGGATTTCAACATTGATTCAAAGGGCTTCTCTAGCTTGCCTTGAGCAAGCCCAGGTGTCTTCATTCGCACCTCCATTGTACTCATTTCTGGCAAATTTATAAAATGGCTCAGCAGTATTTTATGGCTCCATTGGTGTTTTGATATCAGTTTTTGTTTTGTTGTCTCTGTAATATCTTTTAGCCTGTTATTATTGTTATTTTCCCATTTGGGATATTACATCCAAGGTCGAAACTCCATGACCAACACCACCCTTCCTCTTCGGGATCTAGACATCAACACATAGGCCGACTAGATGTCCTCCCAAGCATCTTTCCTTTAGATGCTTCATCTCTCCCTAATAAACTAGATATATCCATTTGTCCAAGCATGATTCCCAAGTGTTCAACCTTCTTATGGAGAGCATTACCAGTACAAACACAAACCCCAATCAGTAATAAACTTTCAAATATATATACAAGTAAACACAAACCTTCGAGGTCCTTTATCATTCAGATGCTTCTAATATCATTATTAAGTTATCCAAATACATCTGTCAGAAGCTTTCTTCTTTCATTTCTTCAACAAACTAAATACAACCTTAGTACTTCTCAAGTCTTCATGATTCACGAACCTTCATCTGTAATATTTTCATTTTTTTGGTTCCATTCTTACTTCACGGTACTCACTGTCATAAAATGCCCTCCCTCTTAACTGGGGAGTTATACCCTTTCTATCCAGGCTCCCTCTTAATTTAGGGAGATTCCATCTTCTATGACATCGAAGAACCTTTCATGGCTCCAACCCTTCTTCCTTCATCATGCTTACACAAACATCTTCATCATCTTGAAGATTATGTAGTTGCAAACCTTTAACAACCAATACAACCAAATACAAACATATAGAAGCATGAAGTTAACTATACCAAAATCATGTTGCTATAATGGAAGCATTTAGACTCTAGACATCAAACACCTAAACTTAGTTAGGTTCAAGAGACATATCTTTTTACATGCTAGACATCAACCTCTTGCTAGAGTTTTGTCTTAAACCCTAGACTTCATCGTTAAGACTTAGAGCAACTTAATCAATATTACTTTTAGAGATATATGACAGACTTTGCCATGATTTAATGCAAACCCTAGATTCCATCTTCGAGACACAACCTTAGACATTAGTAGTTCAATAACAATCCAATCATAGCACTATGCATCTAAGTTTTCAACAATTTTCAGAATTCACATGTTAGACTCTACTAGGGTTTGTTGCAAACCCTAGATTTTATCAGAACTAAATCATTTCGGAAAACAATATCATCATATCCTAGAATATCAATCTCTATTAGGGTTTTACAAACCCTGGATTTTACAAAGTAAAACATGAGTACCAACAATTAGGTTAGCATACTCGCATATATATATATATATATATATATATATAGCTTTGATGCATTTCACATCAATGTCTACTTGGTAAACCCAAAACACAAACACTAATATATCAAAGTTAGAAATACAACAATTTTCATGTAATATCCCCAAATTAGTAGTTAGTTAATTGGGATATTAATTTTGATTAATTTTGGCAAATCCTAATGTTGGGTGGAAATAAAGTGGGTAGGGGACCCACAATTAATAATTAGGCCAAATAAAGTCTTTTCCTAAAGTCCCTAAGGGAAAATTGAGGCTCTAGTGGTGGGGTCGAGCTGGCCTTAGGTGGTAGCGTATAAGAGGCACAAAAAGGATAGCATTAGATTGGCTAGAGGAAGGCAACATGTGATTGGCCAAGGAGAGGCAACGTAGTTCAAGGTGGGACCCAAGGCATACGTTGGGCCTCAATGGATAAAAGGAAGAGGGGAAGGTTAAAAGGAAGAGCCAAGTCTGCAGTGTTGTTTAGCACACGAGATCTTCAAGCGGAGATCTCAACCTCTACCTTGAGGGACTTCAAGTGCCTACTCAGGAGAGGAGTTCCACATCTTGTGAGGAGAATTTCCATAAGCAGCATCAAGAGGAAGCATAGCCAGTTCTGGACTGCGTAGAGGAGGAGGAGACTGCGTAGGGGAGGACGTAGTGTAGAGAGGATTTGGTTGTTTCGGGAGGCGAGAAGAGAAGGAGTTGCAACTGAGATTTGGTGGGGAGGCTTGGAGCTTCCTAACAGGGATTTTTGTGGCATTTTGGAGACTTCCAGTAGCAGGGTTTACAGGAGGATCGATTTACCCTGCAGTGCAATGATTTAAGCCCAAGAGGACCAATTTTCGGGGTCAAGCTTTGGTGGAGCAACAAAACCGTAGGCTTGTTGACTTAATTGCAAAATACACAAGAGGTATTCGTAATAATAATATATTATATATAAAATGTATAAGTGATGATATGAATGTTACAATGAGGCCCTGCTTATATACCTAGGCAGGTGGCCTTTCATGACTGGGCATGTCTTTTAGACATGCCCTTTCACTAACTTAATGATTACTTACATAATCCTTATTTGACTATTAATAATTATATTTATTATGAATTAAATTCATAACATTGCCTCTTCCTTCAAAAGCTTTGTCCTCAAAGCTATATTTTCTAATAATTCCCTCTTCTTGTGCTTATCATTTCGACACATGTAACTTGACATCATTGGTACTCCGTCTTGTATAATTTTGCGGCAATTATGTCTTGAACTTAGGGTCATCAATTTTTTTTTTTTAATATTTGTTTTTTTGTTAATTATGTATTTATTTAATATAGTTATAAATTATATATAACATATAATTTAAATCATATCATATATATATATATATTGTATAACTAAATGTCCCCTTATAATTTTAAACAGTAACCATCGGACTGAATTAACTAACCGCATATAATTTTTTTACCCCACGATACGACGTGGCCGTGTTTAACAGCAATGATTGGATTCCGATTTGATTGTGGACAATTGACGGTGATTCGAGGCACACCGCAACGACTGTAGGAGACAATGGGCACGACGACAATCAGCGGATGGTGGAGTCGTGGCCGACACAATGAGTTGGGGCTGGTGGTAGTCAGCTTATTGATCAGGGCGACAAACGAACAGGTCGGGCTTGGCCGAGGGGATACGAGGGTTGAACGAGCGACCAAGGAGACCAGAGGAAGACCAGTTGTTGTTGGAAAAAGGTGACACGGTGACAGGGTTATGGTGGGCGGATAGAAGCAACAAGTATTTGGTCGAAGACAAGGGATAGGGACGAAGTGTTTCAATGGATGACTATTAAATGAAGGAATCCTTAAACTGGCACTTGGATCTGTGACAATGCAATTGCGGGCTGAAGCTTGTAAGTTCCAACCCCACCGAACAAGATATATTACATCACCTTTACGCAAAGCAAGTTCAGGAAAAAGAGCAGTTGCACACACTGCTGCAGTCCCAGATTGACCTAGTGCCGCAGTATCATATGACACTAATGCAAAGTTGTGTACAGGGTGGAGAAACAAAACATCTCCAGGTATTTCAATTGGGTATACGAAATATTAAGATAATATCTGATACAGAAATGGGCATTGTATTCTTGTCAACCGCAACTATTCCAAGTGTCTTAGAATGATAGGTCACAACCCCTGTTCCAGTAGAATAATTACTTTCAAGACAATCAGAATTAATACTTGGTGGTACTGTGACATTGACTTGAACAAGGCTTGGTTCAAGGAGTTGCTCCACAGCAGGAGTTTTGGAATATGGCATACTTAAAGTAATGCTTTCAATGACTTTGGATGCATCACTTTCTATATCCCTAACTTCTCCATCTGATAATGACACCTGTGGTTGTCCACTTGATAATGACATCTATGGTTTTTCTCCCTCTGATAGTGACACCTTTAGTTGTGCATCCCTAGATGTAATTGCAGGTCTTCTTTCCCACATTCCAGTCACATAATCTCGAGTGTAGATTTGAAGTTGTGCGTACAACTTATGCCTATCAATTTCTGTCTTTGCATTAGCAATTTCTTGCTCTAATTGTGGAGGAGCTCCTGCACCACGTTGGGCTTCAAGTGTGGCAAGAGCATCTTTACTCCTCGAGAGATCATGCATTAGGCTCTTGTATTCGGACAATGCTCTCAAAAGGCCTAAGTTCAGAATTCTTGCTGTCATGAAAAAACATTTAGTAACAAAAGAAAATCTGGTCTGTCTTTCATCACTTGAGGATTTACGTATGGAATTAGAGATAACAGAATCAGAAGCATGGTTACTACCAGAACTTGTGGCTCCTTGAGATCGTAAGACACAACGTTCCTCTTGTTCCCTCTGTGGTTGAAACTGCCTGAAACTTTCAGTACGTGAATAGTTCCCTCTATCCACCCAAGCTCTCTTCAGATGATGCATGAAGTGCTGTCAAACTCTGAAAATCGAGACGGCTGCTGTGCAAGATATAATTTGGATCAATCAAGGTCAATTTTTTCAAATCTTCTAGAAATGGTGCACAAAGCTTTAGCATAACAGCACTGAGATTCACAAACATGCCAACACTGGCACATTTAAGAGGATTTATATTGATTCCTACCCTTGCTGCATTTTTATCAATGACTTCCGCCAAGTATTCAAGAACCTTTTCACACATATTTGAATTCTTTAAGAGATGATACAGAACATTATGGAGGCCTTCATATAACTGATGCATAACCGTCTTTATTGTAGTGAATGTGGACTGTAAATCTGCCTAACGGCGAGTCTCTGCTTGAGAAAAGCATTGGTGCCCAACATCGTGTTCTTGTCTTGTAAACACTTCAGGGAAAGCACTGTCATGGAAAAAGGGTCCCAGTATACTTTCAACTTCAATGAGTCGTCCGTCCATAACATTGCCTTTGCATATCCAAGATGGGTGATTGACCAGATATTTTGCACAAACAGGAATATCAATTAGTTTTTTTAGGGTTCTCAAGGGTTTCTGAAGGTCTTGAAGAGGTGAAGCCACTTCCCTCGTGGTTAATTTCAAATCTTCATAAAGCTGATTTAATATAGGAGCCAAACTATCTTCTTCTAAATCCCTGAAAAGATCATCTAGAAACCCACGAGGGGTTGTAATTAGAGGAACACTGCTCCCTCCAAATGCAGCAAAATCAGTAGAAGCTTCAGAAAGGAACAGATCCAAGAGAGGCGACTTCTGCTCTGCAGCTTGAGGAAACATCTCTGGGTTTCCCAAAACAATTCTACTGTATGAAAGAGACAACTGCCTTGCAACATCAATTTTGTCATCTTCTTTAACAATCTTATCTCACCCCGAGGAGTTCTGTTTTCATCATTATAAATGTATTTTTCAACATCTTCCTCATTGTTACGATATTGCTCATTTTCTTGTTTCTCATAATAGTCTTCCTTCATATCATCTTCATCTGAATCATGATCTTTAGCTATATCATTCTCATCAAGATCTTTTGAATTCCTTGAATCGACTGAATTGTTCTGTTGACTATGTCCAATATTCAAAAATATTGGTTCTTGCGTCAGATTAATCTTGTCCCAAATGGCGTTTATCTTATGCATTGCTTTGTTATGATTGTCTGTGGAGTCGCTATGGTTTTGCCAAATTTGTCTTTCTATCCGATTTGTTGTGTCTTGAAGTTTTTTGATGTCATCAGAATGTCTTGTAAACTTATCCTCAAGATCGATTAATCTTTTAGTGAATTCATCGGAATTATTGATCTTACTTTCAAGATCGATCTACTTTTTGTTGAAATCGGCCATCGACATTGATGAAGAAATTGAGCAACAATGATTTCAAGGCACCGCATGTAACAGCTGAAAGCAGCCAGCAGTAGCAAAAGGCGGTCACAACACGAACTCGCTCTGATACCAAATGGAGCAACAAAACCGTAGGCTTGTTGACTTAATTGCAAAATACACAAGAGGTATTCGTAATAATAATATATTATATATAAAATGTATAAGTGATGATATGAATGTTACAATGAGGCCTTGCTTATATACCTAGGCAGGTGGCCTTTCATGACTGGGCATGTCTTTTAGACATGCCCTTTCACTAACTTAATGATTGCCCTTTCACTAACTTAATGATTACGTACATAATCCTTATTTGACTATTAATAATTATATTTATTATATTTTTTATGAATTATATTCATAACATCTGGGCGAACCCTTTCTGGGTATTTCTGGGTTTATTGAGAAGAAGCCAAGATTAATTTGGCAGAATTTTCTGGGTAGATTTGAGGTGTCAAACAAAGATCCTAACTCAACCAACAACTAGAGGATCTAGGGGAAATTGGGCCGAAATTCCGAGGTCACCTTTGGCCAATTCCTCCGTGGGTTTTTGTGGGTTTCTTGAGTAGATTCCGGGGTTAGTCCCAAAATTTTCTTAGTAGTGTAGAAGGCCATAGCGGCATTTCTTCGGGAGCAGCAACAACATTTTTGGCAGATTGCAGCACAAAGCTATAACCATACAATGTACCATCCGTGGGGGATTTCGGCATTGATTCAGATGGCTTCTCTAGCTTGCCTTGAGCAAGCCCAACTGCCTTCATTCTAGCACCTCCATTGTACTCATTTCTAGCAAATTAATAAAATGGCTCAGCAGTATTTTATGGCTCCTTTGGTGTTTTGTTATCAGTTTTTGTTTTGTTGTCTCCTTAATATCTTTTAGCTTCTTATTACTGTTATTTTCCCATTTGGAAAATTACAGTGGTATCAGAACCAAGTCCTTGGCTCATCTGTGGGGATCTTTTCCTATGAACAAGGAGGGTAGGCAATAGAGGTGGTAAATATGGGGGAGTCAAGGAGCAAAGGGGAATCAGCATTTGGTAGCATATTAAAGACCCTAAATGATTTAGCCAAAGAACAAAAGGGAGTGTTGGAAGGACTTAAGCATCAAAATAGGAATAAGAGCATCCATCATGAGTTCCTAATTGGGGAGACTTCAGGGGTCTCACAATAGTGTGACCATCCTTTACCAACCACTCACCTGCCAACCTTTAGTAGGCCAACCAGGATCACGATGCCTACATTCTTACCTCCAGTACCGAGTGAGTAAGGTAGGTGGCATGATCATATACCCATGGGAGATTATTTCCGAGAATGGTAGTCCATGGGGGAAAACTTCAGAGCGACTTTGTCCTTCAGAGATTACTGCCAGCTCAGGCGGGATGAAGAAGGAAGGAACAGTGGGGGGTCTAGCACGCAGAGTTCAGAGTTGCAGCGTACCATTGGGAGGACACCTTTTCCCACGTATGATGAATCCACTAATTGCACAGCTCGAGATCAGGTGGAAAAGTTGGATACCTCTTTCCAGCTTGACCGAATAACAGAGGGGGAAGCCATCAAAATGGCTACCTTGCTCTTGGAGGATGAGGGCACATAGGATTGTGGGAGCCTGTAGATACACCTAGTGTGACGCAGGACACACCCTTGTTGGAGACTTCCTTAATCGTCTCAGTTGACATCTTAGTGGAGAGAGTAGAGCCTACCCTAGTAGAGCCATCCATTGAGGTGATGACCAGAGTTGTGTCCGAGTTTTTGGGTGACAACCGCACACAGCAGATGGGTGAGGTACCAGGAGATGTATCCACCTTTGATGAGGCACTAAGAGATACATAGGTGGAGCAGGAGGACATTCCTTCTGTATGTCAAGGTGAGGACAACTCTTTGGATGAGTCCATGGGGTCATATGAGGATGCTTCTGAGGAGCATGAGCAGTCATGCAGAGTTGATGACAATAGGCCGGTTTCGTATTATAGTGTGCATGTGGTGTGAGGGGATTCTATGGGAGATATTCAGGATGATGAGTCACTTGTGATGATTTAGCCGAAACAACTTATGGTATAACTAGAGGGCACATTGGAGCGTCAGAGCAGCCCCCTTCAAGCATATATAAATGTGGCTAGTAGCATTGTTGGGTCACCTTTGGCCATTGGAGAGAGAGAGACAGAGTTACCTAGTCAGATCTCATGCGTTGACTTGGATAGCTGGATGAGATGACTTGAGTTGCACAAGGTGCAACAACTGCATGTCAGGGTTGCTCTAGGTGCAAGAGTTCACGCATTTGATCCCTCTCTTGGGGTTGGATGGCGAGAGATTCTGAGTTGGTACCCGGGGGATTGGGTTATGGAGATGGTGATGCACTGAGGTGTAGCTCGGCAGGAGCTTCCAGGCAGTAGGGTTATCGAAAGCCTGGACTGGCATTGGGATTTGGGCGGGACTACCTATCACTTCCCAGGTATGTCGGTTGACCATGACCTGGAGGGTACAATTGACCTAGCAGTTGAGCTTGCACATTCACTAGGGGAGTTTCAGCCAACACTAATGTCCAACCAGTTTAGGTACAAACTTCTTGAGTTGTCTTGGTACGAGGATTGTACACAAGATTACGGGATGATCAACATACTCTGGCGGGAGTTTGACAAAGGAGGGGGCATTGGTAGGCCACCAGGCAGTGCCTTGTATAGAGCTGGGGATTCTTTGCATTTGTGTGGGGCACAAAGGGCACGGAGGAGCAGAGCAGGATTGGCATCGCTACTGGTACCTAGGGATTTTCACTTCTTGGGTCCCTCAGGGAGGATTTGGAAGGGAGATCCCTTCATTGGAGAGTATGGTGATGCGACAGTGGAGGTAATGGTATGATCGGGTATGGGCCGATGCATATGGATACAACCTTAGGGCATCACACCCTGAGACGTGTAGGAGCATCCATCATTGGGCAGTGGTCTGTAGATGGGCATGGAGATGCATGGGGGTGTGTTGTAGTATGTCGGACTGCGCTGTGGAGTAGGAATGCTTCCCATTGCATTGAGTACATGCGGGGAGTGATAGGTTGCGGCATACAGTGGTAGGTCGAGGAGTGCGGTGATACTTGGTGGTATGAAATGACACATGATGCAGAGCAGTGGGCTCTTGGAGCGTTGCCTCCAAAGAGACATATGGATAGGAGCAATAGGTGTACCATGGGATGCAACTCACCTAGGATCGATGAGGATCTTGTTGAGCATTTGGAGATGCCACGTTTAGCGGAGACAGGGCTACGAGGGTGTTATCAGTAGATCCGAGGTAGAGAGAGTGTCATCTGGAGGATTACTCTTGAGCATTCAGGTAGACTCTTGGTCACACCCTTTGGGACATACTTACCCATCATCCTCCAGTGTTGCTTATGGTTGCAGAGTGTTTGGTTGGTGCCCCTTGACACTCTCCATTCAGGGAACAGGGCATGGGAGGCTCACCCTAGACAGTTGGATGAGATACCGCGTGTCATGAGTCGGAAGGAGACTCTCTAGTTGTGACACTTGGTAGGTGAACGAGTTGACGGATCTAGGCTTAGGCATGGCATGGTTGATTGCTAAGGTAGCATATGTTCCACCCCCAAGCTCACATTTGAGGGATGGTGGATGGTAGACTTCGCCTACAAGAGAGTATCCAGGCTCTGTGTAGTATCCAGGTGTATTAGTAGGAGTTGGGATAACGGATATCACGACATGGTTTGGCAGGAGCAGGCCATGTACTCATACGTGGGACAGACTCCAGATACTTGCGGTCCACCCAGGGGATACATACAAGGGTCAGAGATGAGGGCCAGATGGGTTCTAGCAGGTAGCAGCGCTATGCAATGGCATCCCACGAGGAGTGGGAGTTGTGAGCTCCCCGTATGGTTGGGGGATCCAGGGGTCTGTTGGGCAGGTGGATCACTCCACTTTGTGATGAGCAACGACAGAGCAGATGGTGATCCAGTCCACCTTGGGTTTGACATGTGGGGGAATAATGAGACCTCCATTGCATGGCGAGGCAGACTTATCATGTTGTTGCTTAGGGTCATGATTGGCAGTGGAGGGGTAGATATCAGCATCATGGAGATGCCCGACAGGATGAGCTTTGCCTTCACAGATTTTTTGCCACAAGGCCCCAGGAGAGAGGGATACAGTCTGCGCATGATGGGGGGTATCTCATAGTCAGAGTGGCGCAATGACAGCATGGTGGTAGCTCTACGAGATTAGCAAGGGACCCGAGCATTACAACTCTACACAGCTCGATAACTTCTAGGGGTGAGCTGTATACTACATGGGGAGATCATATAGATCTTCCATTGAGATTTAGTGAGTCATTGATGGAGTGGAGGACTTCATTAATATGGCAGGTTGGTTAGCGGGATGATAGCAGGAGGGGTTCATGTGAGCGAGATGCTATCTCTGTAGGGATTAGGTGGTATCTTCGAGGGTTTACTGTTGGAGTGCGTGGGATGGACTACTTGGTAGAGAAACTTCATGAGGAGTTGGGCATAGTGCCACATTATCATTATTCCCTACTCATTGATGATGTTCAGAGGGCTTCTGCTACTTGTTCCTGCAGGATGGTGAGTCGAGCAGGGGGAGCTTCATGTTGGACATGATGTCTTGGGATCCAGGTATTGAGGGATCCCATCATATCCGGGGGATGCAGTGGTCAGGGATGATTCAGTGGCACACCTGGGACCCTGGCACAACTTCGCAGTGACAGTGGGGAGTGTCAGCTAGAGAAGATGCTTGTTTAGCCATTGCTTGAGGACAAGCAATTTTTGGTAGGGAGGACTGTAATATCCCCAAATTAGCAGTTAACTAATTGGGATATTAATTTTGGCAAATCCTAATGTTAGGTGGAAATAAAGTGGGTAGGGGACCCACAATTAATAATTAGGCCAAATAAAGTCTTTTCCTGAAGTCCCTAGGGGAAAATTGAGGCTCTAGTGGTGGGGTCGAGTTGGCCTTAGGTGGCAATGTAGAAGAGGTATGAAAAGGACAACATGAGATTGGCTAGAGGAAGGCAGCATGTGATTGACTAAGGAGAGGCAACATAGGTCAAGGTGGGACCCAAGGCATATGTTGGGCCTCAATGGATAAAAGGAAGAAGGGAACGCTCATTCGGCATTCATTCATTCAACTATTTTCTTCTTGTCATTTTGGGAGAGCATGCTTGAGCCAGAAAGCCAAGTTTGCAGTGCTTTTTAGCACACGAGATCTTCAAGCGGAGATCTCAACCTCTACCTCGAGGGACTTCGAATGCCCGCTTAGGAGAGGAGTTCCACATCTTGTGAGGAGAATGTCCATCAGCAACATCAGGAGGAAGCGTAGCCAGTTCTGGTCTGCGTAGAGGAGGAGACTGCATAGGGGAGGACGCAATGCAGAGAGGATTTGGTTGTTTCGGGAGGTGAGAAGAGAGGGAGTGTTACACAGCAATTTGTCACCGTCCCGCACATTGGAGGGCTTATTCCGTGACCTGTGAGCAGTGACATGATCTAAAAACACTTTCATGGCATTCCCCTGAACATGGACTTTCATTCCCTTGGAAGACAACTCCTTGAGAAAAACCCTAAAAATAGCCTTTTTATCCTTGGCGCGACTAGTCAGTGTTATACCCGCGCCAATGGGCGAAATCCTCCAAAGAGGGCGCGCCAACTGGCGCTCTGTCCCAGAGTCGCACCCGCGCCAGGCTTAATAAGGAGTGTTTTTTAAAAATAAATGGCGGAAGATTGACTCCAACCAACTCCTGAACTGGACTCTAAATCGAGTTGGGACATTTGGCTCCGGTTCTCCATGTAGAAAAAGTAGTTTTCCACCTCTCATGGAATCTTTCTTGAGAATAGGGCCAATCCCATGATTGTAGGGATCCCAATTCCCCTTCCACCATCTATATAAGCTTTGCCATTTCCCTTTGCAAGCTAGTCTCCAAGAGCCTTCATAGCCTAAAGAATGATGCAAGAGCCTTGATAGTCCTCATAGTGCCAAATCAATAGCAAGGAGATTGACGATCGAAGAGAGAGGCTTGTCCCCATTCCCGACAAGCTTTACCGAGTCGTATTCCGCTGACGACCCGCCGAAGGAAGATTCAGCATCAGAGCCAGGTTGTATTTTCCTTTGTATGAATTAATGATAAGCGACTATTGGTTATGGTTCCACTCGTATTGTTCATTATGATCATGAGTTGTGTCTTCTCTAACTGATACATAATTGCATATATCGGGTTTTACGCTTGTGTTTGTCGTGTTTCATGTGTGTGCAGGTGTTCGATCGCGGCAAGCGAGAGGATTGTGATCTGCTGGAGCATGGAAACGGGAGCGTCATCTTCTCTACGAACAACAGCGTTGGACTTGAGGTAGGCCTTCGTCGCAATTTGGTCTATTGCAATTAGGAACTTGCACCTTAGCATGATACGATTGTTGCTAGACCCGATCTGGGCTAGTAGGGATCGCCTCTGTCCGCAGAGGGGATTTACCTCTACAACAAATTGGCGACTCCGCTGGGGATCTAGCTTGTTGTTTGCTTTATAAACTACAGACGGAGCCTGAAGTTAGCCAGATAACCTTCGAAACGCTCTTGCTCTGCATTAGCGAAAGTAGATGAACGCTGCTTCAGTCAATCTTTGGTCTAGTTTATGAACTGAACACTTGGAGTATTGTCTTGTTTTTCGGTCGATTCTTGACTTTGCTTGCTTGATCAGCTCTTTTGGCTGGCTCTTCTTGTGTGTTTGGATTTTGGTTTAAGCTTTACCATCACTAGTTTGCTCCTTGGATTGCTCTTTTTTATTTTTCCATAGTAAACTCGACTGGCGCGCTTATTAGCCTGACAATCGCGCCCATTGGCGCATGTTGCCAGTGTAATACCTGCGCCAATTCTGTTTTGGCGCTAGATTTAGCCTGACAGTTGCGCCAATCCTGAAAGGTGCTAGGGTTTGCTCTGTTTTGAGTTTTCTGAGCTTGATTTGTGTGTTTGGTTTCATTTTTACGACTGCTTGAGTGTTCTAGAGCCTTGTTTGACTGACTGTGACCTTCATCCTTTGGTTGTCTGCCCGTTTCTATCGATTTTGCATTCTAGCCCTAGGGCATCTAGGTGCTATAGTGTGTCGAGCATCCCGTGGGAGTTTTTGGTTTCTATCTGTTCAGTCAACCTTGTGATTACTTCTTTGCATTCGTTTAGTGGTTGTTTATCGTTTTATTGCGCTATTTGAGTGATTGGTTTCTTCCTCATTTGAATCCCGCTTTGTCTTGTTTTGGGCCTAGATTACATGGTTCATTTGAGTCTTTCAGTGTCTCTTGGTTTTGAGGGACTTTTTGTCAATTTGAGGTTGGATTGTGTGCTTGCATTGAGTGAAATTTGATTGTTTTTACTCCTTTTGCTATCGCTTCTAAAATTGCTTGTTTCATAGTTTTCATTTTGTTTAATGCACTTTGCTCTTAAACATTGAAACCACAAAAAAAAATCTCTTTTGCTTTGATTGGTTAATGAAAATCGAATCTTTTTTGTGTTGTTAGTTATTTCTAAGTTTGAAAGAAAAGCTTTTAGTTTCCATTAGCTACATTAGAGACGTTATTGGTTGTTGTCTGATCATTTTGTTATTGTGTGAAAAGCTCTTAACTCTCTCGTAATTAGCTTTCATCTAATGAAATGATACTCTGTGGCATGTAGTGTGCATTTAGGAGATTTTGAGACATAACACTCGTTAGGGCCTGGAAAATGAAACATAATTGAAGATAAACATTAAATTTTATTCAATTTATACTAAGGCAGCATTGAAACATTAACGAAATATTTAGAGGTCTAGGCTAGAGACGTGTTCCGGCGTCTTTAAACCTAGTAGCTGTCATTCGCCTCTTGGCTTTAGACAGCACTAGTACGGACTTGTGCTCCCCGTACCGTCGCGTATATAAAGGGAGACCCTACTAGGTTTCTATCCTTTATCTATAGGAAGCCGAGTCTGCCGCCCTATACCCGTGATACACCGGACACAACATTCGGGGAGATTGCTTGCACGTACGTTAAGTCCTTGGTTGATTTCTCTTTCATTTTGAAACCAAGGTGTATATTGCAGTTCACGGTTATTTGGTACACCCTTTGCCTAGCATTCCTGAGCAGTCATTTTGAGCTTATCTGACTCCTTAAATTTGAAAAGATCACCAAGCGCTTGTCCTTTCACGCTTGCTTCAAAACTAAAAGAGATAGAGTCATCTTTCATTCGTTTCTCGACTCTTAAAACATGAAACGGTGAAGTTTCTAAGTTTCAATGTCGTAAAATAAATCACCCGCGATCACACGCTCTGTTAGATCTTGCTTGTTGGCCGTTTGATTGTGTGCCTTGATTCGTTTTAGCCCGTGTGTTGTGTTTGATCTTTTCCTTGTGTCATTATTGTCACAGTGGCGGAACCCTCAGTTTCGTCTACTGGTAGTCCATATACGGACGATTCATCAGAGGTCTTGCAATCCTCTGTTGAACATCAGCAGCCCATTGTTTCCGAGTTTCCCGACGGGGGACCAGTTCTGTCTGAGCTTCCCTTTGGAGGACCAGTGGAGTTCAATTGGCCTTTATCCAACCCTTGGTCTGGATTTGGAGTAGGGGAACATTTCCCTCCTCTTACATCAGGTTCGCCTTTTCTAGCTGCTGTTATTCCTCCTAGTCCTCGCCGTCTATTACGAGATTTAGCGGCAGGTTCAGATATGGGTGCATCCAGCCATTCTCCTAGTGAGGAAATCCCCACGTCTGGTGAAGATTACCAGTTGTTCCCAGAAGACAACCCCGAGTTATCCGTCATGTCTTTGCCCGATCCTTCGCTACCAGCAGGGTATAGATCTTTGAGTCAGATTATGACCACCGTCGCCTCTATGGGGATATCAACTCCTTCTACGAGGCCGGTTCTTCCTTCATTGGGGATGTCTCCTAGGACACCCATTACGTCATCCCCTCAGGTCACTTCTGTACTTGTCAGGCCCACTGTCTGTGTGGCTGCATCTACACCTGTTGTTACCACTCAGTCCGTAAGGACCACATTGCTTCCCGAAGACGTCTATATAGCATCTGCTATGCCGGAGAACATCTCTCCTGAGGAGTATCGATTGTCCTTACAACAATCGAACCCCAAGGTCGGACAATCCTCTCAAGATCCCAACCGCCCGTATTTTTCGCATTATGCACAGGACGGTATGCCCGTGTACGTTTTTCCATATCAGTACGATGAGTGCGGGAATCCTTTACGTTTACCCGCTCTAGAGGCTCACCTTCATGCTCAGGGTTTTCCGTCTAACCAGGCTGGGCAGTCTTATAACCCACAAGGACAACCTTTTCAAGGCCAACCTTCGGGCCAGCCTGGCTATCCTTATGACCCGCAAGGACAGCCCTTACAAGGCTACCCTTCGGGCCAGCAAGGGCCATTATACGGTCCGCAAGGACAGTATTACAACCCTTCAGGTCAACCTATGCAGCCTCTTCCTTGAGTCCAACCTGGGCAACCTCAAGGACTCACAGGTCAACCGGGGTACCAACCGGGGCCGGTATACGGTCCTGGGGGGCAAGTCCAACCTTCCCAACCCATGCAACCTCAGTATCCTATTGGTCCGAATGTTGCACATAAGCCAGGATCATCTTATGGTCTTGCTACAGGTCAAACCGGTTACCAGCCACCACCTGGCTCCATTCCACCACCAGGCCAACCGGCCCATCCAGTACAACCTGGTGTTCCACAACAGCCAAGTCAACCTGCACAACCGGCACAACCTGTTCACCCAGGGCAACCTGTTCAACCAGGGCAGCCCGTTCAGCCAGGTCAGCCTGTCCAACCAGGCCAACCTTTACATCCTGTCAACCCTGCTCAACAGCCAATTTACTCGATGCCGCAACCGAATCAACCGGTGCACCCTAATTATCGCGCTTAGCAGGGTCCCACCTATCAATAGCCCGCTCAACCTCAAGGCGGTTACTACCCTCACGGTCAATCTCGACCGACTTATAATCCGCCCCAAGGTTCCCATTATTACACTCAACAACCCGGGTACACCTATACTCAGCAGCCTAATCCACATTATTACACTCAAACGGGACCGACATATAATCAGGGTCCATACTCTGGTTATCAAACCCCATACACTGGTTACCAGCAACCGAATTAGATTGGTTATATGACCTATACCCCCTATGGTCAGAATCCTTCGGGACAGAACCCATGGGGGCAAGGATACACTCAACCAGCGTGGAGTACAGGTACCGATCCTTATCGAGGGCCGGGTATGCCGTTCAATCCGCAATTGCCGTTTTTGGCTACCTTGGAGTTTTCGGATGTTTCTAAATTAACCAATGATCCGATTCTTCACAATCCTTATTGGCCTTTGGTTCCGACCAAGGTACCTGGCGACTGCCCTAAGTTTGAAGGTAAAGCTGGAGAAGACCCCCAAGCTCATGTAATGACCTACCATTTGTGATGTTCGTCTAATTCTTGGGTCGATGATTCAATTCGTCTTCGTCTCTTCCAACGCACTCTTACCGGTGCTGCCGCTAAGTGGTATATTGAATTACCCCGTGGCATCTTTCAGAATTTCAATACTTTAGCAATGGATTTTCTGACTCACTTTCAATTATCGGTTCGCTATGAAGCCGGGACAAATCTCCTGACTTCGTTGAAGCAGGATAAAGCCACCCACATATCCGATCATATTCATGAGTGGCGACGTCGTCGTAAGTTAATCAAGTTTGATATACCTGATCAACTACTAACTCATTGGTTCACCACATCCTTCGTTAACAAAATCGCTCAAGATATTGCTATGGGGGCATGTGTGACTGAAGAACAGGCCATCGCGTGTGCCCAGTATCTTGATCTGGTATACTCTTAGTCTGACACGCTGTATGATATTTTGACTGATGCTCCACGCCCAGGAACCTCTAAAGCTCCACCTACCCCGGCGGTGGATGGTGTTATTTGTTCCGTGTCTCAAAATTCCCGAAAATCTTCGAATGGGAAGCAGAAGTCCAATTCTTCCAATACTTCTGCTCTCCCCGCTCCTCCAGATTCTGGCAAGACTGAGGAGGTCAACGCCGTTCAGGCTAATCCTATGGAAAAGGCCTCCAAAGGAAAGAAGAAGGGCAAAGGAAAATCCAAACCCGACACCCCTAAACCAGAGTCTTCTAAACCTCGTACTGAGGACGGTTCTCAACGTAAACCGAAGTACCCCTGCCTTATTTGTGAAGGAGATCATTATACCAAGGATTGTCCTCGACGATCTGAAATTAGTCAACTTCTCAAAGGTTCCAAAGGGACTCCGGTAGTTCTCAAAGAACCGTTCCCGTCTCAGCAGACCCAGCTGGTTGAACAACCTTCACCATCTTTACCGTTTGGGTCCCAGGTCTTTATGATGAATGGTGCTGCACCTATCTCAATTGCTACGCGTTCGAAGGATTATGCTGGATCGCGTCAGCCAGCTGGGAAGGAAGTTGTGGATGGCCCACCTCCTCCTCCTGTCTCCGGTCCTTTGGAAATTGAGAAGCCTACTGCTGAACCTGTTGTGAGACCAACTTCTAAAGGTGTCCTGCGAAGGTCTTCCTACAATCCAAATGCCCGGGCCGCTCAACACTACAATATTGTCGAGGATTTGGCACAGGCGCCTTCTGCTATGTCCGCATTGGAAGTCCTTCAAAGTTGCCCTTCGCAATGGAAAGCTCTGTTGTCTGCGATCGGTGGAATCGACCCCACTGATTCTAGTCTTCTCACCTTCGACCTAGAAAACTTTACCCCCCGACTTCCGCATCAAATTGCACTTGTGATACAAGTCGGGATCAACGGTCTTAACATCCATAGGGCCGTTGTGGATGAAGGTGCTTCTACCTGTGTCATGTCGTCCGCCTGCGGGAAGGCCATTGTCTCTCCGGCGCTTTCATCATCTCCAAATGCCTTAGAGGCATTCGATGGTTGGGAATCGAAACCCCTGGGTGTTCTCGAGAGTTTGCCGATTACGTTACAGGGGAAGACAGTCAACGTAGAAGTAGAAGTGGTTGACGCCAAGCTTAACTACAACCTGCTTCTCGGCCGCAGTTGGACTCACGCAATGCTATGCGTGCCATCCACCCTCTTCCGACTTCTTAAGTTCCCTCATGAGGGCAAGATCGTTACTGTGGATCAGTTGTCTTTCTTCACCTCCACCTCTGAGAACAACGTTCCTTACGTGTATCAGATCCCCAATCCCCCTGACAGTGTAGGACCCGGTCTCTTCAAAGACCCCGTCCTCATGGGTATTTTTCTCGCGCCACCACCACACACCGTTCAAGTTAATATGATCTCTAGGTCTGACGACCCATGGATCATCCCTTCGCCTGAACAGGTGACTGATTTTGGAGAATCGATGCCCCTAACTCGAGTATAGATTAATTACTGCGAAATCGTCGCCGCATCCGATCCTCCTCCTTCTCAACATGCTCCCTCGAGCATGGCTTTAGATATCTATTCTCAATCCCCCTGGCTCGGCGAGGCCGACTCGCTTGATCCTCTTAAAGAGATTTTTCCTTTTGACGAAGCCATTGTTGAAACAATGTCTCTCGAGGAGCTGCCTTGGAGCGACGGGCATCATCGTTCCTCCTTCATGCCCGGCTTGGGGGCAATGTCCGATTGTCTAGAGCGTTTTGCATCTCAGGTTCCTACTCCCCCTCTCCAGACGCCTATATTGACACATGAGGTCCTTTCGGAAGGAAACCTGAGCAACATTACTCAAACCACTTCGATCGACATCTCCGTGAAACTAGGGATAGTTGAGAACATACATGTGGGAGTGACTTGTTCTCCTGATGAGATACGAGTTTATACTGATATTTTCCGTGAATTCAGAGACGTGTTCGCTTGGTCCTACGAGGAAATGCCTGGGATTGATCCCAGCATAGTAGTGCACGAGATTCCTACCTATCCTAGTGCGAAACCCGTGCGCCAACGCCTACGCCCAGTGCATCCTCGCAAAGCCGCTGCCATTAAAGCAGAAGTCGAAAAACTTCTGAACGCGGGCTTCATTTACCCGATTCCCGTCACAGAATGGGTCTCAAATATTGTCCCTGTAGATAAGAAATAGGGTACTATAAGAGTCTGTGTTGATTACCGTGATATTAATCGGTCCTGTCCTAAGGACAACTACCCCACTCCCTTCATAGATCAAATCATTGACGAATGTGCTGGGAGTGAGATTTATTCCCTGATGGACGGCTTTTCCGGGTATAATCAGATAAATATTTTACCTGCTGATCAACACAAGACTGCATTCATTTGTTCGTGGGGTACTTTTGCTTATAAAAAGCTCCCGTTCGGCTTGAAGAACGCTTGAGCTACTTTCCAGCGTGCTATGTCTTACGCATTCCACGACATACGCCATATCGTTCAGCGTTATCTGGACGATCTGCCAGCTCACTCAGCTCGACGAGAGGACCATCTCGAACACCTCCGCCAGATTTTCCTTCGTTGTAGACGCTATAATATCCGGCTTAACCCTCATAAATGCGTCTTTTGCGTGGATTCTGCCCGTCTTTTGGGGTTCATAGTCTCCAAGGACGGGATTCGCCTCGACCATCTAAAGGTCGAGGCTATTGTCAATCTCCCATCACTCTCCTCGTTACACCAATTGCAGAGTCTGCAGGGAAAAGCTAATTTCCTTCGACGCTTTATACCAAACTACGCGGAAGTGGCCAAAGGATTCACGCGTCTTTTAAAGCAAAACGTTCCCTTTCGCTGGGATGAGATTGCTCAACGATCTTTTGAGAAGCTTAAGACATTACTTGTTAATGCTCTGTTGCTTCGTCCTCCAAACTATCACCGTGATTTCACTCTATATTTGGCCGCCGCGTTTAGCACCATAGCTATGGTTCTGGTGCAAGATGACGATGATGGCAATGAACACGTTGTTTATTATCTATCACGAAATCTTCTCGACACAGAAACACATTACGCTCACGTCGAGAAATTAGCATTAGCCGCAGTGCAAGCTGTGCAACGTTTCCGCCACTACATCCTGCTGCGTACAGTAACCGTGGTTTCGGATTGCAACCCCATGACGTACATTCTATCTCGACAATTATTGGGGGGCAAATACTCCAAATGGATCGTTATCCTTCAGGAGTTCGACTTAGAGTTTACCACTGCTAAGTCGACCAAATCACTGGTTTTTGCGGATCTCATTTGCTCCCTCCCGACAGACTCCACCCCCTCTCACTCTGAGGAACATATCCCGGACGAAACCCTCTTCCTTATCAGTACTCGCGATCCATGGTATGGCGACATTATTGTGTATCTTCAAACATCGACATTCCGATCTGAGTTGACCAAGGATGCCTGACGTCGAATTCTGCATCAGTCTCAACCCTACCGCATAGTAGGAGATACTTTATACCGGGTTGGAGTAGATTCGGTGCTCTGATGGTGCTTGACCCTGGAGGAGGCTGAAAGAGTCTTGAATGACTATCACAGTGGCGCCTGTGGCGGTCACATGTCCGGATATGCCACCGCCCAGAAGATTCTGCGCGTGGGCTACTTCTGGCCGTCGATATTCAAAGATTGTATTGTTGCAGTCCGAAAATGTCATGCTTGCCAGGTTTTTCAGCGCAAGATGCGCGTGCCACCTCTTCCTCTGCATCCTGTCATTACTGTCGGCCCTTTTGCAAAATGGGGCGTAGATTTCATGACGTGTAACCCTCATTCGGCCGGGGGGTATGCATATATAATCGTTGCTGTCGACTACTTTACTAAGTCGGCCGAAGCGATGCCTACACTAGCCGCCGACGGTAAGACAGCTGCCCAGTTTATTTTCAACCACATTATCGCACGTTTCGAGGTCCCTCAGGCCATTGTTACCGATCATGGTACTCATTTTCGAGATTACATGATGGTTGAGTTGACATCAAGATTGGGCTTACGACATGATAGCTCAACGCCATATTACCCCCAGGCAAATGGCCAGGTTGAGGCTGTGAACAAAGTTTTGGTCACTATGCTTTAACGGACAATTGGTATTCATAAGTCCAATTGGCATCTCCAATTGTTCTCAGCTCTATGGGCCTATTGGACGTCAGCAAAGAGTGCGACCGGATTCAAACCTTTCCAATTAGTGTATGGTCTGGAAGCGACTCTTCCGGTTGAGTGCGAAATTCCTTCCTTAAAGTTGGCTGTGGAACTTTTGCCCGACACTTCTCCTGAAGAAGAGCGTCTCTTGTATTTGGAACGGCTGGAAGAAACCCGCGCTTGGCTGCTTTAGTCATTGAAGCACAGAAGAAGCGGGTCAAAGCCCACTTTGATCAATCCATTTCTCCACGTTCCTTTGTCGAAGGGGACCTCGTCCTTCTATACGACCAAGCGCACGACAAACTTGGAGCAGGCAAGTTACAACCCATGTGGCATGGGCCCTACATAGTAAAACGAGTATTGAAAAATGGGGCTTATGAGCTCATTGATTATGAAGGAGTTCCATTGGCGCAGCCTAGAATTGGGCTGTACCTTAAAAAATACTTCGCTTGAGTTATTTTTTGGTGTGGTGTGCCATGTAAGCATCTTTCTACTGATCGGGTCTTTCTGATTGTGCAGATGTCTATTACTCCGTTTGTGGGTTTCGCGGATGGTGCCTCCCGCAGTACCAGGAATCTGTCCTCGGCAGCCTGGGTAATCTATGATCCTGCTGGTGAGTTGGTTAATTTGCACGGTGTGTGTCTAGGGCCTACCACAAATAATGTTGCGGAGTATAGTGTTAGAATTATTAACCGAGGCTGTTAACCTCGGCATTCGTGCATTACTTGTGTATCTGGACTCAGCTTGTAGTATTACAACTTAACGGTCATTATTCAGTAAGAAACCCATCCATTTTACATCTGTATCTACGTATTCGTTTACTGGAAAGAAATTTTGATTATATCACATATCAACACATACCCAGGCATATGAATACATTAATAGATGCAGTAGCTAATTTGGTTTTAGATAGACATTTGCGCAACTTATAAACAAAAACATCATCACATGTAAAAAGATCCGTCCAGAAATAGATATATAGATATATGTGTCGAATATTTTGCAGTACATCACATAAAGTCAAAAAATATACATGTTCGTCTAATAATAGCCGAAGACAACATGTCTCTCAAAAAATATGCATATAAAAGCCCTAAATAGCTAATCAGCATGGTGCTCGTGGTAGCACGCCACCGCGCGCACCAATCGCCTCAGCGGTCTGTGAAGGCGACTAGGCACCCCCACAGTGTGTCGCTGGTAAGCTAATGGGACGTTTGCCAGCCGTGCATAGTTCGAGATTCCTCGGGCAATGCCCTTTAGGTTCTGGATCAGCTCGCTCCCTTCGCCACCCTCAGCTTGAGGGTCATGTACGAGATGGGCCCTCCGCGCAATGGGCGACATGCCCGCGGGCCTCTTTGGGCCAACGTCTGCATTCACATAAAATTGTTGTTAGAACAGACATATATTACCAAAGAAATCATAAATACATAAATATCAAAAAGAGAATCATACCCATCTCCTCATCCCAGTCCTCCCCCTCCGGGAGCGAAAGATCGAGATCTCCGGTGAAATCGGTCCCAGCATAAGGCCAATCCTCAACCACGATCAGTTGACGCCATAACCACCCAAAGAACTCGGGTCTCCAAGACATCTGTTGACCTCCTCCTGACCTAGGCATAAGTGCTGCCCAGCGAGCCATCCTTGGCTCCCTCGGTATCAGCTCGGCAACTATTGCCCCTTGGCCTTGGAAAATGGGTAGTCGTTCCAGGATGAACGACACCAGAATGGAACTGTAGCCAAACTGCTTTAGTTTGGCTTGCTTGCATCTTGTTAGCTTCCTCTTGATATTGCTTGTCACTGCTGTAGCCCAATCGAACAGTGTAGGATTCATACACTCGGAGGCTAGTATGAGTTGGGCCTTGGTTGCCTCATGTGGAGCTTGCGATCCTGCAGCTCGTGTAATGGTATGAAGCACTACCCTGAGTGCTAGGTCGCGGACAGTGTGGATGTCCACCTTCTAGCTTCCCGATCCTGTTCATGCCCCTGGGCACACTCTTGCCATTACCATGTCCATTTTCTCTCTGGAAGGTCTACTGCCGATTATGATTGGCACTGGACCTCTGCGCGACAATCCGGTTATAAAGTAAACATCAGAGACCTCAAAAGCTAATACTTGGTCCCGAAGTTTGAATACTTCCTCATTTTCATCCCATATGCTGACCAAGTACTGCAGCAGCTCAGGTTGAGCTCGTAAGCATGGCGTAAGGAAGAATTTTTTGAGTCCACAGTTCCTGAGTGCATTCATACAGGCTTCGTTTTCCATAGCCATTTCATCTTCCTCCCCATGTTCCCTCTCCTTCCATTCGATAACCATTGTGCCTGAATACCTGCACCAACATGGTCAAAAATCCCTTGTTAGATTTCTGTTACACCTGAAAATCCATATGGATGGTTCACATTTTAGAAATCTAAAGCAGAAAACCGCGTTGCGCCATTGGCGCGACCCCTTTGTGAGTAAAATTCCATTGGCGCGGGTCTGTGCCCGATACCCGCGCCAATGGGCGGAGCCCTAAAATTTCAAAAGGTCTCCTCCAGAGGTCGAATATGCAATGGAAACTCATAAAAAATGGATTAAAATGGAGCTTAAGGGAGCACCTTTTACCTGGAACAGACGAGGATCTGAATGATGACCCGGATCAGTCGCAATCACCGCCGCAAGTTTGCACACAAACAGACCACTGTTGCTCTCCAAGTGAGGTAAAAAGTAAAAGCAAATTTGTTTTACCATTTGAAGCCTATTTATAACTTTTCAAGTCAAAAATTAGGTTTTAAAAGTCATTTTTCTCAATATTTTAATATATTTTTGTCGAAAAATGGATTTTACACTTGCTTTTCTGTGCAGCGACAGGTTTCTTCGCAGCTTCAACAGTGATACGAGTTGTATTTTATACTTTTTTGGACTCGGTAAAAACAGGAAAAAGTCATTTTGGAGTCATCTTTCAGCTCTTTTCTGACTCTCTAAACATGAAAAGATTGCCGAGTCCCTTGTCGTTTTGATCTCGTTAAAGTGGCCCCGAAACGACATCTACCCAGTATACGTTTACCCCTTTTTCGGGCTGGGATAGATTACTTACGAAAAAGGAATACCCTAGCTTATCGCGACTAGGAGGTTTTCTCAGACATAGTTTTCTACCTTTTCGGATCTGAGGAACTATTTACGAAAAGGGACTATCGGAGTTTACTTTTCTGCTGTCTTTTCAAACTCTCTAAACATGAAAAGACACCGATTTTTTCCTTTGTCAGACTCGTTAAACCCTGATGACATCGGATCCAGTCGTAATGACGATATTCGAGTTTCTCCTTCCTAGGGCTCGTTAAATGTACTAGGATGGATTTGTCAGAAGGACGAACTTACATTACAAGCATATGCTATCCCCTTCAAGCTTGTTTTCAAAAATAATTGGGGTACTCGCCATAAATGGTGGGGAAAAATGGAACCAACATCATTGTCGTGTTGATAGTATGTCGCTCTTGAACATGGCACTTGTCTGCATTCGTGTCGGGTTAGGGACATCTCATTTCGTTTTCCACTTGCCTCCGTGGGTTTGGGTGATCCCTTTTGACCTCTCATCTGCTCTTTGCTTCGTCATCATGACCTTTGATCTTTTGATGTCAAATACTGCCAAATCCACTGTCGTGCCGCCGATATGTTCAAGAGAAGTTGACCTCTGCAAAATTTCAACCTTCCTCTGATTCTCATCTGATCTTGATTTACAAAGACATTATGTTCCTCTGTCTCGCGTCGATGATGTGGGAAACATTATGGCCCACCTTCGATCAAGGTCACTTCCTGTCGACTTTAGCTCATTATCTAGGAAGCTGATCTAGAGACTCCCTTCTGGTACCTTGGAGCCTGCATGCCTCAATGGCAGGTTCTTCGCGTTCGACGTTAGGTTTTTCATCATTGGCCTCCGATCGACTGATTCTACGGGTGTTCGACGCCAGCGCAGTGATTCACATGCCGTAGATTGTACCTATAATACCTTGAGGACCATTGTCATTATTGGTGGTACCTCTCGCGTCTGTTAACAGCTTTCATCATTGGCTGGTAATCAGGCGATGTTCTTGCATGTTCGACTTTAGCTCACTTATTCACACGCTTGAACTTGTACTTTGTTCGGGTCGAGATGGAGCGCAAGACCCTGGATTTCGTCTGTTAGAATCCAGGCTGCGATTTTGTGGATTATTATGATTGGTTCCATGACTCACTGATTGGATGGCTGCGACCATACCTGAGTCTCTTTTATCGATCCTTATTGGATGGCTGCGTCCATGCCTTGGATCTGGATTCTTGTATACTCTGTTATGGATGGTTGCACCCATACCACATATATATCATGTATTTGAGATATCAGTTGTATTTCTCTACGCAGGTTTTCCGACGGCAGTGTTCTCAGTTGGACACGTTCTCGTAAAGCATTTCACCCCTCTCTCTTTTTCGGGCCTCATGCTTTAGGGGGCATCTGTTACACAACAATTTGTCACCGTCCTTGCAATTCCCCGTCCCGCACATTGGAGGGCTTATTCCGTGACCTGTGAGCAGTGACATGATCTAAAAACACTTTCATGGAATTCCCTTGAACATGGACTTTCATTCCCCTGAAGACAACTCCTTGAGAAAAACCCTAAAAATAGCCTTTTTATCCTTGGCGCGATTAGTCAGTGTTATACCCGCGCCAATGGGGGAAATCCTCCAAAGAGGGCGCGCCAACTGGCGCTCTGTCCCAGAGTCGCACCCGTGCCAGGCTTAATAAGGAGTGTTTTTAAAAAATAAATGGCGGAAGATTGACTCCAACCAACTCCTGAACTGGATTGTAAATTGAGTTGGGATGTTTGGCTCCAGTTCTCCATGTAGAGGAAGTAGTTTTCCACCTCTCATGGAAGCTTCCTTGAGGATAGGGCCAATCCCATGATTGTAGGGATCCCAACTCCCCTTCCACCATCTATAGAAGCTTGCCATTTCCCTTTGCAAGCTAGTCTCCAAGAGCCTTCATAGCCTAAAGAATGCTGCAAGAGCCTTGATAGTCCTCATAGTGCCAAATCAATAGCAAGGAGATTGACGATCGAAGAGAGAGGCTTGTCCCCATTCCTGACAAGCTTTACCGAGACGTATTCTGTTGATGACCCGTCGAAGGAAGATTCAGCGTCAGAGCCAGGTTGTATTTTCCTTTGTATGAATTAATGGTAAGTGACTATTGGTTATGGTTCCACTCGTATTGTTCATTATGATCATAAGTTGTGTCTTCTCTGACTGATACATAATTGCATATATCGGGATTTACGCTTGTGTTTGTCGTGTTTCTTGTGTGTGCAAGTGTTCGATCGCGGCAAGCGAGAGGATTGTGATCTGCTGGAGCAAGGAAATGGGAGCGCCATCTTCTCTACGAACAACAACGTTGGACTTGAGGTAGGCCTTTGTCGGAATTTGGTCTATTGCAATTAGGAACTTGCACCTTAGCGTGATACGATTGTTGCTAGACCCGATTTGGGCTAGTAGGGATCGCCTCTGTCCTCAGAGGGGATTTACCTCTACAACAGGGAGTTGCAGTTGAGATTTGGTGGGGAGGCTTAGAGTTTCCTAATAGGGATTTTTGTAGCATTTTGGAGACTTCCAGCAGCAGGATTTACAGGAGGATCGATTTACCTAGCACTGCAGTGAGCCAAGCCCAAGAGGGCTAATTTTTGGGGTCAAGCTTTGGGCGAACCCTTTTTGGGTTTTTCTGGGTTTATTGAGGAGAAGCTAGGATTAATTTGGTAGAATTTTCTAGGTAGATTTGAGGTGTCAAACAAAGATCCTAACTCAGCCAACAAGTAGAGGAGCTAAGCGAAATTGGGCCGAAATTTCAAGGTCAATATTTGGTCAATTCCTTGTGGGTTTTTGTGGGTTTCTTGATTAGAGTTCGGGGTTAGAGTCCCAAAATTTTCTGAGCAGTGTAGAAGGCCCTAGCGGCATTTATTTGGGAGCAGCAACAACATTTATGGCAGATTGCAACGCAGAGCTATAGTCATACAACGTACCATTCGTGGGGGATTGCAACATTGATTCAGAGGGCTTCTCTAGCTTGCCTTGAGCAAGCCCAGGTGTTTTGTTATTAGTTTTTGTTTTGTTGTCTCCTTAATATATTTTAGCTTGTTATTACTATTATTTTCCCATTTGGGATATTACATTTCATTGGGCTAGGGTTTCGATCAAACACATGCCTAGAGCTTCATTTCTATTATCTTAATTCCAAGGGTTTTGTTCACAAATCCTAATTCACTAGACCCTAAATGTCTAGGGGAAAACCAAGTTAGAAACTCTTCCTTTAGTAGATTAAAAAATGAGATAGACCAAGACCTTAGACCCAAAGACCTTCCTCCTCCACCAAGTCAGCCTTCCAAGTAGATTCATAAGATTCTTCTTGTCCAATATCTTCAGCCTAGCAACAACCCAAAATTTTTGACCCTAGCTTCATAATTTTGGCCTCCTCAGCTACCGCTGAATTTTGATCTCCAACAATACTCCAGCACTTCGCACATGTGAGATAAGAGAAACAAATTTTTTACTTCCTTAGGCAGATAATGTCCTCCTTCTTCTTCACTAGCCCTTTCCTCTTCTTCCCTTGAAATTCACACTTTTTCTGGCCCCAAAAGTTGTAGATAGAACTTGATGAGTGAGTGTGTCAAATGAGGTCAAGTTGCTGCCTTTACATAGGTGTTTCCACTCCTCAGTTTAGGTTGACTTGTCCAATTTGAGGCCGACTTGGTGGAGGATGCCTAATTGACCTATTATACCATAAAATAAATTTCTTTCTTAACAACTAGAGGCCAATAAGGATCCTTTTACATTATGACATGGACAAGAATACTTGAGCTCAAGAAGGGTCCTTTTTCATAAGCTACTTGTTCTTCCGTGGATATCATGGTAGTAGCTTCAAGGGATCCTTTTCTCGAATCATCATATCATACTTTTGCTTCGACCTTCCTGGATGTTATGGAGCCAAACTCTTTCGCAATTTATCTTCGTGACATGGTTCTTGCCATCAACCTTTTACATCACTTTCCATCAATCATCATTTATAGTATCTTTCATCATTAATAGTATCTTGTCAAACCAATCAATGTAGAGCTAATCATAGCTCCCTTTGTCCATCGGGAAAGTGAATATCATCAGATCCTACATGTCCAATAGGCTAGCCGCTATCTCACGACTTGCTACCTTTTCTGTCTTAAGGTGTACACATTTCCACCATAAATTCTTCCAAGCCTTTAACAATAGTGTTCACTCAATCACACAATTGTAGATATATTATCTCAACTGATATCTTTCCATTCTGTACTTTCGTAATATATTCTTCCAGATAGCCAAATCACATCTCAAACAAATCATCAATATCAGAGTTACCAAGTCATGATAGCATCTAGTCAAGATGTCAGGTTATGCTACTTGCTCCCTTTGAGGTCAACATCCCTTTGCATGGTCTATCTTTATACTAGAATCCTTCTTCATGCTATTTTTCCTTTCAATCATCAATCAATGTGTTCATGGAATGAACCAATCAACAATCTTCAATATCATATGCATCAGAGTGTTTACGACTCCCTTTGAAGTTACCAATCATTCGTTCTTCAAGAGGCTATATCGGATGTTGATCAATATCATGCTCATCTAGCATGCTTCTATGTATCGACTAGCCAAAAATGGAAGAGTTCAGTCTTATCCAATCTTAACCATACCATGCTCATGCTACCAAGCAAATTTCTGCAACCAACTCTTCCTACAATATTTCCGAAGACATGAATTCTTGCTTCTATGTATTGACTAGCCAAAAATGGAAGAGTTAAGTCTTATCCAATCTTAACCATACCATGCTCACGCTACCAAGAAAATTTCTGCAACCAACTCTTCCTACAATATTTCCGAAGACATGAATTCTACTTTCTAATGAAGAGCTCTAAAGATATGCAGACCTCTTCCTTCATACAACCATCTAGTCAACTTCCTTTTGAACGAATTGCGTCTTTCCTTGAAGAAGAGATTCCTTTTCTAACAAGAGAAATGCTCCAATTATGCCTTCTTGATGCAACTCGACTATCTTTAAAACTTCTAGACTTCTTTTGATATTGCTTTCATGATCTTCTAGTGGAATATACTCTTGCCATGTCAATGATTCTTGCATATACTGAAGAATTTCTTCATAAAGGTAGTACTATTACTGTCAAGGATCCTTTTGATCCTTTCCTATTTCTATAACAACATGATGCCACATAGTTCCTTTGTGACCTGTAAGGCGCTAGATGGTCCAAATCCTTCTATCCTTGCTAGATGATTGCTATCAATGAGATGCAACTGACTGTGTAGACTTTAATCCTTCCAATGCTTCTTTCCATGATGCTTATTATCAACCACCAGTGGGTGATCCCTATAGAAGAAATTTTCTCCTAGATTTGTCTTCAGCTGGCAACCAACAACCCCTTGCAACCACGCTTGATGTGCCACTGTTCTTCGCCACCTGAGCCAACCATTGTGTGCCCTCGCTCATCTGCTATGATCGTATGTTGGAAGGTGGGCCATCCAACCTCGAACGAATGATTTTTCATTATGCAATTGGGTGTTTATGCTTGCTTTTCTTAAGCACACTTGGGCATGGATTATTAGGGGGACTTGGAGGAAAGAAAGGGCTTTGACTGTACTCTTGTTCCCTTGCCTCAACTAGGGTGTTAATCTTGTATTCTAGTCCTGTGGGATCTCCTTTATTGGTTGCTAGCTTTAGGAATGGCACTACATGGGAAACCCTAATTTTGGTTGCATGGTCCCACTTCCAGACACCATAAATTTCTCTCCCATCCACTCATTACAAGCCCTTTTCACATTTTCCCCATCTGGGTCCACATTTGCCATTGGGTCCATAAGGTGTTAGCCTCCCCTTCTTGTCTACTCTGTGGGTTGGGCCTGGAAAGATGCCCTAGAGGTTGATGCAGCTAAAAAGAAAAATAAGAACATAATATGGCCGCATGCAATTGGAAATGTACCACAAAATTCAAAATATGGTCGGGACAATAAAATTTAGCACGTGGGCAAAAGCCGAACATGAACTCTACCCCTTATCATTATGGCCATCACCTTGGTTCCTAAGGCCCCCATGAGTGCCCCTTGCATCATCAAGGAACCCATGAATGTCCCAACCCCTGGTGGGCAATGAACTGCCCCACCTTAAGGTGGTAATCACTGCTATATCTTACACATCATGCTCTCATCCCTTTGAGCCTCGAGCAGTAAAATTAAAAAAAAACCAATAAAATGCAAAAGGCAAATGAAGGGTGGATAAACAATGGTCGGGGTAACTCACGCACCACGATTACTCCCTCCTACATTCATACACCAAAGGTGTGGACCTCTCCCATCATAGCTACCCTTGTACCATGGCATGTGGCTTGGAGCCTCCCCTTTTGGCCCAACTCTGTTCCATCACTATATCACATGACACCCGCCATTTGATGGATGTACCATGGACCTGACACTCCCTTAGAGGTTGAAACTACCTAATAGGGTCTTTCATTAACCACTCCTACCCAGGAAGGTAACACTAATACATGTTCAAAGCCCAAAATTGGAAGGGAAAGCCACTATGAAGTGTCCGCTTCTGCCCATGGTTAGCAAGCTTATTTACTCAATTGCAATAATGAATCATTGTATTCGAAGTTGAGGAGACACATTGGATCTTATACAGGATTGTAGATGTGTTTAATCTTGGACATGGCCTCCCTATATGGGATCCAAGCCCTCTAGAGGATCACAATGGCATTTGTAGGGTGAGTGTTGAGAGCCATGGGCCTCCAACAATGCAAAGCATTGATTGCCATACATGGGCTTCGTCAGCACCACCACTTGCTTGTTTGTGCCCCAGTTATACAGAGATGATGATGCACTTGGACCACGTTGCCCAGTCGACTACACATTGCACCCGACACTTGACAGCTGATCCAGAGCCTAGAGGAAGTTATTTCTTTCCTAGGGAGACATCGGAGGGCGTGTGTCATCTTCTAGCCCTCATTGATGGAGCATCGACTTGATCTTGATCCACTTGGAGACACATGAGACCCATTTGGAGCCCACAGAGCCCAAATAGGGATTTCAAGATGTTTTGCAACATATGGAGGGCACAACCCTCTTCATCATCAATTTTGAGGCCCTCTCCCACACTTTGAGCACAAGAGGCCTCAACGCTAGCCTTGGAGAGTACTTCACATGGATGGCGTCATCGCTACGTGGGCTACTCAGGAGATTAAATAATGATTAATTGTTAAGCTTTCTTAGTTGGCTTGTAACCAAGGGTTTGTCATATTATTTTGGCATTTTAGGAGCTTGCACTTTAGGAATTCGAATTGATAAGTCTTGTATAAATAAGAGAGTTCCTCTCTCATTTGAAACCATCATCACTTGGATTTTTGCCTAGCTCATTAGAGATTTTCGGCCTGCAATTTGTGGAGTGATTTGGATGATCTGAATGCATTTTGATGTTTGGAAAATTTCGCTTTCTCTCTTGGAGCTTCTTTTTGGCATTATGATGGATGGATATAATCTTCATTGTCTTGTAAGTGCTAGTTAATGCCATATTTCTGATTTATGATTAATGTCTACTGCATGAAATGTTGTCTCATGGTTTTTAATGTGCCCGAATTGATGAAATTTTTGTCTAAACATTGAAACTATTGGGAAACTTGCACGTGTTACTCATGGATAATGAATGAATGAATATTCTTAGAAGACTTGTTGCATTTTGCATCGTTGAAACTCCAACAAAAGTGTCATTGAAGTATAAATATCTTGAAGTTTTTTTGTCGCTGCTTCCATTAAGGGTAGCGAAATTCCTTCTAGGCCTCTTTGAAGAAGCGAGTTGCCTTATCAAGATAATCTTTGAGTCCAATTCTCCGAATTGCTAGGCACTGATCTTAAATATTGGTGATCACTCTTAATTGATAAACAATCTTTCTTTTCACTTCTTTTCCTCGTCCCTTTAAGGATAAGGAGGCCTCTCTAGGGCTTGGTGCGAAATCCATTAGAAGATGGCATTTTGAATTTCGTCTGGATAGAACTCTTCCTTAGTGTCTCCTCTAGTGTTCCTCAAGTGTTGGTGGATTTCCCACTGTGAAATCTCTAGAAATTTGATGCCCTAGCATTCACACCAAGTGGGAACCCTAGAAGCTAATCCTTCAACTTGGCGATTTCTTCAAGGCTTGTGCTTTAGTACTTGTTGAAGTATATCATTCATAGCCTTTTCTATTGCCTACCTTGACCTTGGATGAGCTCATATATTGCTAAATATCTCAACCCTAGGTCTTGTGTAGCCATCTTTGAAAGTAGTTTTTCGTGGAAAGTATTAATAACTTCTCACAAATCTTGCACTTTTGTTGAACCTTTCCATTGAATGACCCACCTTCCCTCACTTCAAACCTACCATAGACACACATCTATCACAAGTGAGTATCACTGGGACTCCTCCCGTCAGTGAAAATATGAGAAGAGGACTTAGGGCGTGGTGACAATGGTCCTCTGTCCCAAGTTTTGTGCTCTCTAGCTTTTGCCTCTTTAAAAGGCCCGCTAGTTTGTGCAACAACGTTTTTGGTGTCATTCCCGGGGACACGAGACGTGTATATTGTTCCCATGCGACATCATTGATATATCCTTTTGGTGACTCCATTGGAAGAACAAAGCCGTTGTTCTTCATTGAACATCAAAGCAAATGCTTGCAAGGTGAAGCCAACATCTTTCAAGGCACTTTGAATTCACCCTGGTGACTCCCATCAAAGTTAGCATGCAATACCTAAAATAATGTATGATCGGGAACAATGATTTCCACCATTGGATATTGAGGAGGAGATTTTCCAATCCAATGGTAGTGAAGAAGATTCAAAACTCATTTCATTTGAACCAATAAACTCTGAGGAATTTTCTGGTACCCTTGATGAACTGCCTAAACAATGGCATAAGTGGCTACCTAAGTTTGATGAAAGTGGTATGAATAGTGCAGGGCAACATGTCCAAGATTTTGGGTGGGCAGTGATTTATGGGGCTCCTTATGAAGACAAGGTAGATGTAAATTTGATGCTTTTTTCTTTAACATTTAAAGGGAAAGTTAGAGATTGGTATACTAACCACCCTCTGAGAAGCATCATCGATTTTGATCAACTTGAAGACATCTTGTTAAAATTGGCAACTAGGGCAATATTCCACTTTGGACAACTCATTTGATGGAGATAATTATTGTATTGAATTCCTCTTTTCGAGAGGACCAAAATCGACCTAAAGATCATCAAATTTGGATAAGGAGTAATGGGTTTTTGAATTTATGACCATTCATATGCAAATTGTCAAGGTCGGTCTCACCTCCATGTAGGCTCATAAAGCCCAAACGTCATGTCTCTTAACCCTCACCTATTTGTATATATAGAGGTGTCTTCCATCCTCATTTGACACATCCAAGGGCTCTAATATATGTTTGAGGCTGAGCTCTAAGGAGGATGAAGGGTTGTTTTGTTTTGGGTTACTCTTCTACAACAAGGTCGAGATGCTTCAGATAGGACAACCGTTGGTCTTGAGGAAAGTTCTGGTCTTTTTGTCTATGTAAAATTATCGTTGCAGGTCTGATTTCAAGAGCAAAAAGGTAGGCCGAATTTTTGAGTTGGTTTGTAAACAATATAAGGCAGAAATTCTCTCCTGGTAAGGCCATATTCTAGATCTGTTGCTTCTTCATAAAGGGCCGTAGGAACACACAAGCACAGGTAAGGAGGCCAAGATGTCTAACAAGGGTTCCAGTCAACCCTTAGAGACAGCGAAGGGCACTATCATGTTTATCAAGGAAGGCTGCAACTGAAATAAGGAGTTTTTGGAACAATTGAGTGGGACATCAGTGATTTACAAAAAGCCCTAACCATACCTCACTTCATTAGTTGCATTTGATCATTGTGACAATGTGCCAGAATTACAATCTTTTATTGGGCCTTCTACTTGTCTAGGGCAGCGATATTGGCCCTTCAAATTGGCAAGTTATTTTGAATTTAAATTATTGTACTCTCCCTTTGCTGAACAATTAATATTGATAATAAGGAGATTTGGTTAAGGGTTTTCTCCATCTTGGGGTTTTTCCCTGCCTTGAGCCATATTATTGTGTCCTCTTGTCTTGGCTTGTCTTTGTTCTTTAATGTATATGTTCTTTCTTCAATTACTGTCAATATTATAATGTTTCGCGTGATTGCTAATGGATTAATAAATGAGCTATTATGGAATATTGAAGCAACTGTCCTAAGCAAAGAACAGGGAAACCTAAAATTAACATGGTATCAGAGCTCAGGAGAAGTGAAGCCCAAGAAGGAGTAAAAGCAATCTCTAAAAGAAGATCTCCTTAGTTTAAGGCTTCATGGACCAAGCTCCTTAAATCAAATTTTGGGCATGATCTCAAGCCATGATCACTATAACTACATCAAAAACAAATCCCAATCAAAGAATTCGTGTCAGCAGGTCTAACTGAGTTTGGAGACACTCCTATGCATTTATTTGTGGAAGGATATGTTGGAAAATGTAACTAGGTTCAATTTTCATTTAACTTACTTTAGTCATCTTGTAATGTACTTGACAAAATAATAAAGAAAAGAATTATTATTATTATTATTGTGACTTATTAAAGCATGGGTTTCATGCTTGGGTCACCATGTTTTAGGTCGAAGTCCCCATTGAGCACTTCTAGGATTTATTCTGAGTTAATAGAGTCATTATACATTTAAAGAGACCCTTCTTGGGCTTTTGAATAATGTAAAAAGATTTAATATTAAGTAAAATATGAATTATGTGACCTCCACACCAAGTCGGCCTAAGAGACACCTATTCGACCTCACCTGGAGCCTATAAAAGGAAGGAAATCAAATTCATTTGGAGCACACTCTCTCACAAGAAGTTCAATATCTCTTGTAGCTGGGAAAAGTTCGAAGTCTGTTGCCGGGAAGTTGAAAGAAGTGCGAGTTTGGGGAAGTCTAAGGAGAAGAAGAAAACAAAATTTTGGTGCCTCTCTATCTCTGTTTCGTGCCCTAGATTGGGAGATCGAAGTCTTTCAAGTTTTGCTGTTGCCAGAAGCTGTCTACAGCTGGAAGTTGCTGCCTAGTCGAAGTTGCTGGAAAGGGGTCGAAGAACTAGGAGGCTGACTTGGTGTGGAGGGAAGTTCTGGTTTATGTCTAGGGTGAAGAGCCTCAAGGAATACTATCGAAAGGAAGAATTATCTTGATTGGGTTTTCCCCTTGAGGGTTTTGCTCTGACATAGTGCCTACATCTGGTGTCTATTGTTTTTGTGCTGCTGCTTTGGTAATTGTTTGATGAACTAAAAGAAAGAAGATATAAAGAATAGTGATAACAAGAAAAATCACAAGTAAATATCAAGAATAAGAAAATCTTTCTGCCTTTATGATTTTCTAACATGGTATCAACGCTTTGGTGAAAGAAATAAGAAAATGTTGAGATTTTGGTTTGCATCAGATGTGCTCTAGCTCCGAAACTTTGTGGAGGGGCTAGAACATAGAGATCTCCAAGACACAGAAATCGTTTGGAGAAATTACACCCAGTGTAAAAGATATTCAAATAATTAAATTTTTTAATGGGGACCCTAAGTCTAACTTAGGGCAATTGAAAAATTAAAGTGACTTAATTTACACATGTGGTGAGAATGCTCTAAGTGACGTGGATCAAGCTTTCCCTAATCTTTGCCGTTGATTAGTGATTATATCACGACTGTTGATTTCTCAACGAGAAAAGTATTAAAGGAAGGCTTGGGGTCAGTTTGAGAACACACACAAAGTAGCAGCGCTTGAGCTAAGTCGAAATTCTGGGGCGCGGTTTGCTGAGAATTTTCGAGTGAGCTTGCAGTGCTAGTGAGGGGTAGATCGGAAAGGGATGTTCTGATCCGAGGCTGAGAATACATACATCAGAGAGGTAGTACCGTACCAGGCAGCGCAGAGGCCAACAGGAGGGACGTAACCCAGCCAAGCTGACGTAGAGACCACGCAGACCCTTCTAGGTGACGCAGAGGCAGTGCAGAGGCATCCAAAATGACGCAGGGGCAACCTGTGTTGCGTAGAGGCTGTGCAGAGGCTGCGCTGGGTTAGAGGGGTTGACGCAGAGGCTGGAGGAGCTGCGCTGAGGGTTCCAGTGGGCAAGAAAGGGCTCGTATTCAGTAATTCCTGAAGGGTTTGAATCAACCATATTAGATGTCTCCGGGTGATAAGGTACTACTACTGTGAATTTCTCTGTGGGGCAAACCACTACTGGTGCCCTAGATGTATTTAGATATTCTGCTTAATAAATAAAACCCTCAAAGAGCTGCTGCACCGGTTTTTCCGCATTGGGATTTTCCGGGGACATTTGTTCGAAAAATCATGTGTGTCCTTTGTCATGTGCGCTATGCTTCAGTAAATGATCTGTAAATGTGTAGGCTGCTGGTTGTGTTTACTTTGCTATTTTCTGAATATTTATGAAAATAACTTGTATAATTAAATCACAAGTAGGAGAAGTAAATCACGATATTGCAGTAGGGTTTCTGTAATTTTGTTTTCATAATTTTTCACATGGTATTAGAGCGATTGCAGATCAAGCTGAAGTCATCAGCAAGAGGCTGAAGATTTTTTGCTGCAAGAAGGGCAGCTGAAGCAACACAGATCCGGGAGAAGGCAGCGCAACACCAGGAGGGACGCAGACCCAACTGAAGGGACACAGAGCTAGTCTGCTAATGCAAAGCTGATGCAGACCCTAGTGGGTGATGCAGAGCCTGCCAGGTTCATGCTGGGCTGACACAGGCCTTAAAGGGTGACACAGTCCGAGTTGGAGAGACACTATGCTGGTTGCCGAGGCTGGAAGCGCATCTTCTGATCTTCGAAGTTGCTGGTGGGGCATCGGTTCTGTCGGTGCAGAAAAGTGCCTAGCAAAGTTGACAAAGTAAGGGGAAACAATCCCTCAACAGATTTTCTTGCCAAGAAATCTAAGATTCGATCAGGAGGGTGATCGTAGAGGACTGATTCGACAGAATTGGCAGAGGATTTCTGGGAGGGAAATCAGTTGTCAGAGGGAGCAGTTTCTCTAGAGGGTTTCTATCTCCAAGAAACCCAGATCCGATCTTTTGTTGAGTGCAACAACAATAGAAGGGAGAAGAGGACCTGTTTCGACTGTTTGAGCAGAGATGGTCCTGTACGGACTGAGAGATCAGGACAAGTTAGATGGTGTGTCTAACTTTGCAATTTGGAAAGCCAAAATTCTGACAGTCCTGGAGGACTACGGTATCAGAGACCACGCAGAGAATGTCCTAGCTGTGCCGACCGATGCTGATGCTCTGAAGAAATTTAATGAAAATCAGGCGCGGGCTAAGATGCTTGATCATGGTTGGAGTGAAGGATCACATGGTCCCACACATTGTCGAGAAGAAGACGACAAATGAGTTGTGGACAACTCTGACCATGCTGTATCAAGGTAGCTCCGTCCAACGGAAGATGCTTCTGGAGAATCAGATGCAGATCATCTAGATGCACAAGGGAGAGGAGATCGATTCCTTCCTCTTCAGATTATAGACTATCCGAGACTAGTTGATTGCCATGGGGGCAACTTCGGATGATGGACTTATGTTGAGGACTGCCTCGAATGCAGTCACTGATGAGTGGGAGACCTTTGTCCAAAGTATCTTGGACAAAGCACAACTCCGAAATTGGGGAGACATGTGGGCAATCCTTCGACAGGAGGAGATCCGGAGGGTGACCAATAGGGAATTCAGTAGTGGAGGAGTCAAGATAAAGAAGGAGGAGGAGGAAGATGCAACCCTAGCATCTAAGGGACAACAACAGTAAGGGGAGAAGAAGAAGGACCTATCCAAGGTTCGGTGCTTCAGATGTGGCGAACTTGGACACTTCGCCAATACTTGTCCCAAGAGAAAGGACAAGGAAGCTTCAAATTCCAAGGTAGCAGCAGCGAAAGGGGACGATGGCAGCGAAGATGGTGTGGCCATGAGTGCTCATGTACTTCGAGAGAAGAGGTTGGGCGACATAGATCTGTAGAGTGAGCTACAGATGGTGGAGGCAGGATCCTTGAGGTGCCCAAACTCTTGGGTCACATACAAGCTACGGGAGCCTAAAGATAGTAGCAGGATGACTGAAGCCAGTGGTGCAGAGGATCATGGGAGGCACAATGGCAGTGCTAGTATGCTGGGGAGAAGCAACGCAGTGGGAGGCATCAACAACAACGTGGAAGCAGCAGCGTAGGTGCTAATGGGATTTCAGCAGCGTAGAGGTAGTGCTTACGCAGCAGACAACGCAGCCTTCAGAGAGACAACGCAGAGTAGCAGCAGAGGGTGCTTCAGTGATGAGATGTAGCCAGACTGACTTGTCTGTCAGTTGATTAGGTGATAGTCCTTCAGTTACTTACTTCTCAACAACTGATTTGCAGTGCAACAGTTAGCAATTTCAGTGCTATAGGCAGCATGATGCAACAATTTGAGAGGGAGTTGCAGTACAGATGTGGCAGAGTCATGGGCAACAATACAGAAAGCAACAATGTAGTTGATGGAGGGTAGCAGGCCAAGCATTGGCAACGCGGAGACCGATGCTACAGATCATGGTGATGTTTCAGTGGTGAAGTGTTGCTAGAGCACATTCCTTGTTAAGAGGGAGTGTTGAGATTTTGGGCAGCATCAGATGTGTTCTAACTCCGAAACTTTGTGGAGGGGCTAGAACACATGAGGACTCCAAGACCCAGAAATTGTTTGGAGAAATTTCAGCCGGTGTAAAAGTTATTCAAATAATTAAATTTTTCAATGGGGACCCTAAGTCTAACTTAGAGAAATTGAAAAATTAAAGTGAATTAATTTACACATGTGGTGAGAATGTTCTAAGCGACGTGGATCAAGCTTTCTCTAATCTTAGTCGTTGATTAGTGAGTAGATCACGATCGTTGATTTCTCAATGAGAAAAGTATTAAAGGAAGGCTTGGGGTCAGTTGGAGAACACACATAGAGTAGCAACACTTGAGCTAACGTCGAAATTCTGGGGCGCAGTTTGCTGAGAATTTGAGTGAGCTTGCAGTGCTATTGAGGGGCAGATCGACAAGGGATGTTTTGATCCGAGGCTGAGAATACATACATCAGAGAGGCAGTATCGTACCAGGCAGTGCAAAGCCCAACAGGAGGGATGCAACCCAGCCAAGCTGATGCAGAGACCACGCAGTGGGTGACACAAACCCTTCTGGGTGATGTAGAGGCAACGTAGAGGCCTTCACAGTGACGTAGGGGCAGCTTGTGCTGCGCAGAGGTTGCACTATGCTAGAGGGGCTAATGCAGAGGCTGGAGGAGCTACACTGAGGGTTGTAGTGGGCCATAAAGGGCTCGTATTTAGTAATTCCTGAAGGGTTTTAATCAACCATATTTTCTCTCTCCGAGTGATAATGTACTACTGTCTTGAATTTCTCTGTGGGGCAAACCACTACTGGTGCCCTAGATGTATACAGATATTTTGCTTAATAAATAAAACCCTCAAAGAGCTGTTGCACCAGTTTTCTTGCATTGGGTTTTTTCGGGGACATTTGTCCAAAAAATCATGTGTGTCCTTTGTCATATGTGCGCTATGCTTCAGTAAATGATTTGTAAATGTGTAGGCTGCTAGTTGTGTTTACTTCTCTATTTTTTGAATATTTCTGAAAATAACTTGTATAATTAAATCACAAGTAGGAGAAGTAAATCAAGATATTGCAGTAGGGTTTCTGTAATTTTGTATTCATAAATTTTCACAGGAAAAGACAGTCTTTGACACTTAATCAAGGAACCATTCAAAGGCTCATCTTAGGGAAGGAATATACTACACTCTAGGAAGATGTCCAACACAATCACGGGAGAAAGCAAACTTGAAGGAGCCTCAAACTACAGGTCTTGGAAGAAGAGAATTGACCTCATTCTTGAAAACAATAAGGTACTGGACTTGGTCAAAGGAAAAGTACAAGGGCCTACAGAGGATTCCAGTGATGGTGACAAAGTGAAATACAGGGAACTCGAATTGGTGGCCATGACTCTAATGGTAGAAGGAATAAAGGAAAACCTTGTCCCATTCATAGCCAACATCGACCATGCTAAGGAAATGTATGAAGCCTTGTCGAAGTTATTCACTATTAAGAACATTGTGTGAAGATTTCATCTATTGCAATCACTGATAAATATTCTTCTAACTGTCGATTTGATTATGTAGTTTATTTGCTATGACACATATCAAATAAATTTACTACTGCAATTTTCACAATAAATTACTGCGGAAAATAAAAATGCTGGAAATAGAGAAATTCTAGCACACATATAAAACACATTAACACAATTATTTTTGGACAATTGTCCTCGAAAAAATCCAATGTGGGAAAACCGTTGTAGCAAATGAGGGTTTTCTTATTAATCTTTAGCAACAAATCTGAGTACAAGAATTCTGACAATTTAAACAGAGGAAATATACTGAGAGAAATTTTGTGCAAAATTTCTCACTCTCCACAATGACTGCCTGACCTCGAGATGAACCCTTTGCCCATATGCTGGTGCCTCTAAGTCACTCTCTGCGTAGTGACTGCACAGAGCTCTAGTGGACTGCCTCTTTCCTCATGTTGCCTCCTCATGAATTCGATATGTACCTCCTGAACTTAAGCTGGTACCCTCTCTCTCTCACCTGCTACTCACCCTCTAACTCTTCTCTATTGAATCTCAGCCATTGAGGAAATCGATTTGCCTGGGCAACTAAGTAACTGCACTAGGTGTGTTCTTCATCTACCCATCGACTTCTTCTTATAATATTTTGTTGGAGCACCAACGACCAAGATTAAAACATAATCGATGGACTAGATTATTTTTCTGTCGATCTGTGTGAGTTTTTAGAGCATTCACACCATGAATTAACTAATTCTGATTAATTAATCATATTTCCTAAGTTTAGACTTAGGAAATATTAAAAACTGATTAATGAATCTAATTAAGTCATCTTTAGGTGGAATTTCCAGAAACGATTTCTGGGTATTGGAGAATACATGTATTCTAGCCTCTCCACCAAATCTTGTGGCTAGAACACATCCGTTGCTACAAAAACCAACACTCCCTCTTAGCGAGAAATATGTGCTAGTGCTGCAACCCACTGAAACAACACCCTGTCTCTGCATCACCTCCTGTCATGCTGTTGATGTCTGGCTACTACTGCCCAGCAACCACTGCGCAACTTTGATATGCGCTGCTGCTGACCATGTTGAACTACTGCCAACACTGCATCTGCACTGCAACTCCCTCTCATCTACTGCTGCTGCAATTGAGAAATATCTAAAGTACCCGGTCTTTGCTACTAAAACAGGTTCTCCACCATACCCATATGTTCCCTGAATTGGATGAACTTAGCTCTCCCTAGAGCTTTTCGTGAGTATGTCTGCTACCTGATCTCTTGTGGGTACATACTGTAGTTGGACTGCCCCACGCTGTACACAATGTCTGATGAAATGCCATCTGATATCTATGTGTTTCGACCTGTCATTAAACACTGGATTCTCAGAGAGCTTTATGCAACTCTGATTATCACAGTAGACACTGGTCGCTCCCATCCTCTGCCTGAACAAGCTCACAAGCAACTTCCTAAGCCATATAGCTTCGCACGTAGCTGTGTTGGCTGCCATATATATTTTGCTTCTGCTAAGCTTAGTGCTAATGACTTCTGCTTCCTGCTACACCATGAACAATCCCTGATCCAACACTGAAGCAGTACCCAGAGGTACTTTTCATGTCCACTGAACTGCCTGCCCAATTTGCATATGTGAATCCGCATAATTTGACGTCATCTCCTCGAGTATATTTCAACCCATACCCGACTGTGCCATGCACATACCTCAAAATGTGCCTTCCTGCTGCCCAATGTACCCTTTTCGTCTCTATCATGATTGGACTAAGGGTATTGACAGCGAAACAAATGTCTGACCTAGTGTTAACCAAATACATGAGAGACCTAATGAGCTACCTATACAAGGTGGGTCGACTTCTTTGTCCCTTGATGCATCTATCTTCTTTCAACTCGTGATCATGGGCGTAGTCATGGGCCGACAATCCTGCATTCTGAACCTCTTCAGAATATCTGTAGCATATCTCTCTTTCCCAAGGAAGATCTCCCCATTCTTTTACCAAACTTCCAATCCTAGAAAATAGTGTATCAACGCCATATCCTTCATGTCGAATTCTGTTGCAAGGTTCCTTTTCCAGTATTTTATGAGCCCTGATGATCTTGTCAAAAAGAGATCATGCACATACAAAACCAGAATGAGAGGCTCATCCTCTACCATCAAATAGTAGAGGTTGGGATCTGCATCACTCTTGATGAATCCCAACTGCTGCAAATAACTATCAATTTGGCCATACCACGCCTTGGGTGCCTGCTTGAGCCCGTATAAGGCTTTCGAAGCCTTCAGGCTGTTCTATATACACCTCTTCTTCTATCACCCCATTCAAGAATGCTGTCTTGACGTCCATTTGATGAATCTCCCATCCCATCTGAGCTGCTAGGGATATAGCAAATCTGATAGAGGTATATATGGAAATTGGGGCGAAGGTCTCCTCATAGTCTATTCCTTCTTTCTGTGCATACCCCTTTGCCACGAATCTAGCCTTGTACTTCTCTACACCGCCATCTGCAATGTACTTGATCTTGTAGATCGATTTGGAACGTTCAACTGATCTATCTTCCGACCTCGACACTACCTCCCAAACATCGTTTGTCATGATAGAACTATACTCTTCTACCATGGTATCCACCCACACTTGATGCTGTGCGACTTCCTGAAAGCTGGAGGGTTCTGCAACCTGAGCTACCAAGGCTTGATATCTTTCAGGCTGCCTACGTTGTCTCTTGTCTGTCCTAGGAGCTTCGACAAACTACTTTGCGTCTCTCAAGGTCTGACGAACTTCCCTGCTGACTCTACCAGTGGTGGTGGGAGGTTCAATCAGTTCCTTATCGTGTCCCTGTTGCTCTGTCTGCTGAGAACTCCATGGATCTCCTACCCTTGAGGAAATACTGGTACTAGTCACTGTACCTGATCCCTGTGACTGTCCTTCTACTGGTCCCACTTGCTGTCCTTGTTGTTGGACTAACGAAACTTCTGTTGACTGATTCTGATCACCTGCAAGCATCTCTCTAGATCTCCTAAAAGCTCTGTTTTCCATGAACGTAATGTCTTGTGTCACAACAATCTTCCTACTGCTTGGAATGTAGATCCTATATGCCTTTGAGGTCTCGATATACCCGACGAGGAACCCCTTCTTTGCAGTCTGATCCAATTTGCTGCATTTTTCATCTGGCATGTGGCAGTAAGCCACACTCCCAAAAATATTCATGTGACTCACTTCAGGCTTCTTTCCTGTGAAGACTCCCTCTGGCATTTTCTTCCCCAATGCTCTATGAGGAGTTCTGTTCTGAATATACACTGCAGTGTTACATGCCTCTGCCCATAAAAATCTGGGTAGATCTTGATCATACAACATATCCTTTGCAACCCCAAATATCGTTATGTTTTTCCGCTTTGCAACTCCATTTTGCTGAGGGTTATATGGAGTTGTCCATTCTCTTTTGATGCCTTCACGCAGAAATCTGTGAAATATTTATCAATGTATTCTCCACCATTATCTGAGTGAAGCACCTTGATATTCTTCCCTGTCGCGTTCTGTACGAGTGCCTTGAACTCTTTGAACCGATCAAAGACCTCATCTTTGGTCTTTAAGAAATAGATCCAGGTCTTTCGGGAATGATCATCAATAAAGGTGATGAAGTATTCACCACCACTAAGAGCTCTAGTGGACACAAGGCCACAAATATCTGAGTGTATCAGTCCTAACACACCGTTTGCTCTGCTGTCACTTCTCGGGAATGCTGCCTTCATGTACTTCCCAAGCAAGGTTGCGGGGAAGCTTCACCCTCCCGTTCCCGCTCCTGAAACGCGCTCCGTTCGGGAGCATTTTGGGAGCGCTCGGAAACATGCTCCCGAAAACGCTTCCTGAGGGGAGCGTTTTCGAGAGTGCGCTTCTGAGCCTGTAAAAACGCTCCCTGCCTTTTCAGGAGCGTTTCAGGGAGCAGGGAGCGCTCGGGAGCGAATGCTCCCTGAGCGCTTCCAGCATTAAAAAAACGCTTCGGGAGCGTTTTTTAAATGCTGGAAGCGGTCAGGGAGCGTTCGCTTCCCCGACAAAAGAAACGCTCCACGGCGGCGTGAAAAAAATTCCTTAAAAAATTCGTTTTTTTTTTGGAGAAGGAGGGAGGAGGGTTGGGTAAATAAAAGCCCACCCTCCCCTCATTTTGTGTTATTGTTTTAGTTGAGTGAGTGAGAGCAAGAGGAGAGAAGGAGAGTTTGGAGCAAGAGTTGGAGAGCTTGGAGAGAAGGAGAGCTTGAAGAGAGCAAGGAGCAAGCTGCAAGAGAGCAAGAGGAGGATTGCAAGAAAGAGGTAGGTCTTCTAATCTAGTTTTGTATTTTCTAGGATGAATTTTTAAGTTGTTCAAAAATGAAAACTTGATTTTTTTTCTGAGTGTTGCATTTTATTGTGTTGAAAACTTAAAAATTGAATTGTTTTTTTCCTGTTTTGCATTTCCTATTCCCATTTGGCATTTCTCCTTTTTTTTTTTGCAGGCTAGAAACTTGAAACTTGAAACATCATGGCTATATGGCTAGGGATTTTCATCATGGTGGTTCCTTTCTTTGTAATAATGGTGTTGGAGAGTAGAAGAAAGAGGCACATTAGAGAAGAGGAGGATGAAGAAGCGGGTTATGGTGAATTTGATGAAATTCCTGAGGAGGAGGAGGATTATGCTGAGGAGGAAGGGGGGAGTGGAGAACATGAGGCCACAGATACCCCAACTAGACAAGACCAAACTCAGACACCTTTGTGGAAATATGTTCAGAGGCAGGAAGGAGGGAAAGGTGGTGGAACCACTAAATTTCTTTGCCCTCATTGCAGTAAAGAATACCATGGTTCATACACCTGTGCGAGAAGGCACCTTTGTGGGAAAATGCCAGGGGATGGAGACAAAAATCTAGGAATCAAAATTTGTGTTAGTGTGCCAGCAACACAGAGAGAGAAATATAAAAAGGAAGAGGATGCTGCCCTACAGAGATCTAAAAGATCTAGGGGTTTCATTGATTCTTATACACCATCAGGTCCATCACATCATGGACAAAGAAGTCCATCAACTTCCACCCATGGCAGTGGTTATGGAGGCAGTGGCACACCTGGATTAAGGCATAGAACCATATCCGATTTCCTTGACGAAGGGTGTAGGAATGATGTGGATTCAAAAAATTTCCGGTTTCTATATGCATGTGGGGTGCCATTCAATGTTCTTCGCTCACCTTATTGGCATGAAATGGTTTCTGCCATTAATGATGCCCCCAAAGGATACAGGAGCCCGAGGTATGACAAGGCCAGAACCGTGGGTCTTGATCATGAAAAAGCTAAAATAAACCATTCTTTCGCTAGATTGTAGAATGACAAATTCGTGGAATGAGCATGGGGTGTCCATTGTCTCTGATGGATGGACCAATGTAAAAGGAAAGCCATTGATAAGTGTTTTGGCTGTGTCGGTTAGTGGTGCAATCTTCCTGTCAGCATATGATTATTCAGACAAATTCAAGACCGACATTATCATTGCAGAATCATTACTTGCAATAATTGAAAAGATTGGGCCATACAATGTCATACAAGTCATCACTGATAATGTTGCTAACTGTAAGGCAGCAGGAGCAATTATTGAGGATAAATACCCCAACATATTTTGGTATGGGTGTTTGGTTCACACAATGAACCTTTTGATGCATGATATCATTAAAAACAAACAACCTCAATTCAAATGGCTTGGTGATTTGTACAAGAGAGGTAAAAAAATGATAAAATTTATTACAAATCATAGCAATACCCATGGGCTTTTCCGTATTCACTCCAAATTGGAGTTGTTGAAGATAGCAAAGACTAGATTTGTTAGCTATTACCTCACCTTCAGGCGCCTTTTGAAGGTAAGAGAGTCATTGGTTGCAATGGTATCAAGCCCACACTGGCAGGTATTAAAGGACAGGGCAGCGACAATAGTTGACAGGCAAGGTTTTGAACATGTGGAGGAGACTGCCCTTGACCCTTTGTTTTGGGCACGTGTGAGGGAAATTTTGAACTTCACCAAGCCCATTTATCATATGATTCGGTTTGCAGATACAGATAAACCAGTGATTGAGGAGGTTTATGAGCAGATGGATAGCATGTTGGGCGAAATAAAAGATGTTGTTAAGGATAATGATCCCAACTTGTATGCAATGATTCACGACTGTGTGTGTGCACGGTGGAATAAACTCAATGTTCCACTACATGTCTTGGCATATATCCTGATTCCAAAATACTACTCTCCATCTTGGTTGGGCCAACCTGCACCTGGAGGTGGGGTTAGGATCAAACCTCACACAGATCCAGAGGTACAACAGGGATACATGAAGGCATTAGACAAGTTGGTACCCGACAGGGAGGAGTGTGCTAGATTGCGCCTTGAATTAGGCAAATACTTCAGTTGCATTGCTAACTTTGGTTCTTTCCATGCAATGGAAGACAGAGACAGATTTGATGCTCTCACATGGTGGGAAGCATATGGCGGCATGGGACTTTTGCCAAAGTTGGCAAAAAAAGTTCTCTCACAGGTTGTGAATACTTCTTCTGCAGAGAGGTGTTGGAGCACCTACAACTCATACATAATGTGAGAAGAAACAGGCTGAATGAAAACCGAGCTGAAAACTTGGTTTATGTGCATTACAACTTGAGGTTGTTGAACCATTACTGTGATCGGGCATATGAGGATCAATCATACAAAGTCTGGGACAACAACCCAGAGGATGATAATTTGGAGGACGACACAGTACATATGGAAGAATTGGAAGCAGAACTTTTTAGGGATGATGATGAAGCATCAGCAGCACCGCCACACACAGGGCCAGTCCCACCATCCAGTAGCAGTGCGGGTGCCAGTGCCAATGCCAGTTCTCGATATGCAACTATTGTTCCTTTGCAGATTCAGCCTCCACCTTCTAGTCATGGTTGTGGACGTGGTACTCCTGAGAGTACTAGAAGACCATCATTTCCTCGTGGCTCACACAAATTAGACATTTCTCGTGGGCGTGGCAAGGGGCGAACCAATAGATAAAATAGATTTGTTGTTTACTAGTCTTTTCTATTTTCTAGTAGTTTTTATCTTTTATAACTGTTGACAGTTGAACAGTTGAAACTTGACTCTTTCATATATTTAATGACAATTTAAGTTTGAAGTTTGAATTTGAAAGGTGAAACTTTGAAGTTGGCATTTATAAGTTTACAAGTCATTATGAATTATGAATATGATGCTTCATGAAAGTTATATGGTGATCAATGAATCAATGATGATAAATGTTCTATATCAATGATGATAAATTGTATATATTGAATTTTGAAATCAATGAATCAATGATTATAAATGATATATATCAATGATGATAAATGCTATATATTGAAATTTGAAATCAATGAATCAATGATGATAAATGTTATATATCAATGATGATAAATGTATATTGAATTTTGAAATCAAAGAATCAATGATGATAAATGAATTATGATATATATCAATGATGATAAATGTTAGATATTGAAATTTGAAATCAATGATGATAAATGTTATATATCAATGATGATAAATGTTATATATTGAATTTTGAAAGCTTGAAACCTTCAGATTGATGATTCGCGAGACTCAAGAGTCAATATTTTGTATGCTTCCAACTTGTGGGCGTGGTTGATGAAGATTATAACTTCTAGATGATTGATGTTATATGATTCAATCTATGTTTTTATGTTTTTTATGTCTGATTGATCATTCTACATGCTTTTGTTGACATATATTCATCAAAATATAAAAAATATAAAATATATATCTATATATATAAAAACGCTCGCTGAAATGCTTCGGACAGAGAGCTTTTGAAAATGGCGCTCCCGCTCCCACTCCCAAGCAACCATGTTCCTAGGTACGCATCCTCTGCATACATTGTCGTGCTCCCTACTGAGAACCGAAACTCTTGTTACAGTTTCTCTGAGCATCTTTAGCACTCCATGGTGTGAATGTCCCATCCCCCTGTGCCACAATTCGTTCAACTCCTTCCCACTGCTACTATCACTGACTATTAGTGCCATTGGAGAATCGAGCTGTAACCTGTATAACTTGTTGCTCCGAGCTCCAATTTGTTTCACCTTCTTCCATCTAGATTGTTGGACATACACTTCTTCCCTACGAAGTGTTTATCGTACCCCTTGTTCTGTAACTGGGACACTGAAATTAGGTTCATACCCAATCCCAACACATATAATACATTAGTAGTGCTGGTGCTGGTTCCTGACTCTGTTTGAAACTCTATGGTGCCTCTCCTTACAGGAGTACATTTGGTTCTGTTGCCCATTGTGATCTGGAAGTCCATCTGCTCCTCCTCGTAGCTAGAGAAATATTCTCTAACTCCTGTCATATGAGCTGAAGCTCCACTATCTATATACTAGACACCAGGTGATGCTGAACGTAATAAGCAAGCAAATTCATCCTCCAACCTAGAAGATAAATCTGAAGCATCTTGACTGTTAATTCTGTGCATGATTTTCTGTGCTATTTCTCTTTCCTCCCTACGCTGATTTTGCTGCTGCAAAATTGCTGCCTCCAGCTAGAGATCTTCTCTGTAAGAAAAATATGGCTGCTCCCTCTGCCTCTGGTAATCCTCGATTTGGAGAAATCAGATTTCTCTGTCACTCTCTCATAGAAATCGATTTTCCTCAAGAATTTTGACCCTCTTGGCCAAGGAATTGCGCTGCCGCTAGGGGATTTGAACTACTATTGACACAGAGCAAAGATCCTCCTCCTCTTCTTTGCTACTAAGCTCTCCGATTGATCATATAATCTCTGATACCATGTGAAAATTTCATCTATTGCAATAATTGAAAAATATTCTTCTAACTGTCAATTTGATTATGCAGTTTATTTATTATTGCAAATATTGAACAAATTTACTATTGCAATTTTCACAATAAATTACTGCAAAAAATAAAATGTTGGAAATAGATAAATTCTAACACACATAGAGAAAACATTAACACAATTATTTTTGGACAATTGTCTCCGAAAAAACCCAATGCAGGAAAACCGGTGTAGCAGATGAGGGTTTTCTTATTAATTTTTAGTAGCAAATCTAAGTACAAGAATTTTGACTATTTAAACAGAGGAAAAATAATGAGAGAAATTTTGTGATAAATTTCTCACTCTCAACAACGACTCCCTGATCCCGAGATGGACCCTCTGCCGATACGTTGGTGCCTTTGCGTCACTCTTTGCGCAATGACTGTGCAAAGCTCTAGTGGATTGCCTGTTTCCTCATGCTGCTTCCTCCTGAATTTGATATGTACCTCCTGGAATTCTGTTGGTACCCTCTCTCTCTCTCACTTGCTACTCTCCCTATGGCTCTATCTCCTTGTAATATCCCCAAATTAGTAGTCAACTAATTGGGATATTAATTTTGATTAATTTGTGCAAATCCTAATGTTGGGCAGAAATAAAGGGGTGGGGGGACCCATGAATAAAACATTAGAATAAAAGCACTTTCCTAAAGTCACTAGGCAGATTAATTAAAAGATGAAGTGGGGCCCCTGAGGTCACGTGACAGCGCAGGAGAGGGGGCACTTAGGACAGCGCAGTGGTAGCGTGGGAGAGACAGCGCAACGTAGCAAGGGACAACGTGGCACAAAGGGACAACGCAACATAGGTGGGTCCAAGGGAGTTTAGGGGTTCACAAGCATAAAATGAGAGGAAGACAACCTTTCTCATTCATTCTTGCATCTTCTGATTTTTTGTCTGTTAAGACTAGAGCACGCTTAAGCTGTTTAGCTGAGTCTGTAGTGTTGTTTAGCACAAGGGTGTCTCCGAGCAGAGATCCCAACCACGTCCTCGAGGGACTTCGAGTGCCCGGTCAAGAGAGGAGCCATCCCATCAGTTTTTGGAGAGCAACATCATCATTTCAGCCACAGGATTACATAGTCATTTCCAAGGCAGCATAGTCTTCTAGGGAGATTACACAGCCATAGAGGAGATCATCTCTGGGGGAGGAGAACTTCATGAGCTTTTAGTCCAGGAGATTGTGAGGGGATCAACCTTTCCATAACTAAGTTTTTCAGAGAGTTGGAGGCCCGTCTTTCAGTGTTTTCATCATAGAGGGCATCGTACCTAGCAGGAGAGCATAGCCATCCCTAGAGGGTGAATTTTCGGGTTCAGCCTTTCTGGAATTCATTCGCGAGCTTTTCTGGGTTTATTGAGGAGAAACTAAGATTAATTTGGCAGATTTTTTTGGGCAGAATGGAGGTGTCAAATAGAGATACTAACTCAGCCAACAACAAGAGGTCTACATTTGGCGAATTCCTTCGTGGGTTTCTTGAGTAGAGTTCGGGGTTAAACTCTTGGAATTTTATGAGCAATATAGCAGGCCCTAGCAGCGTTTCTTCGGGAACAACAACAACATTTCAGGCAGATTACAGCGCAGAGCTATAGCCATACAATGTACCATCAGTGGGGGATTTCAACATTGATTTAGAGGGCTTCTCTAGCTTGCCTTGAGCAAGCCCAGGTGCCTTCATTCCAACACCTCCATTGTACTCATTTCTAGCAAATTAATATAATGGCTCAGCAGTATTCTATGGCTCCATTGGTGTTTTGATATCAGTTTTCGTTTTGTTGTCTCTTTAATATCTTTTAGCTTGTTATTACTGTTATTTTCCCATTTGGGATATTACAGTGGTATCAGAGCTTTGTTCTTGGCTCAGCCATGGGGATCTTTTCCTATGAACAAGGAGGGGTAGGAAGTAGAGGTGGAAAATATGGGAGAGTCAAGGATCAAAGGGGAAGCAACATTTGGTAGCATCTTTAAGGCCCTAAATGATTTAGCCAAAGGACAGAAGGGAATGTTGGAAAGACTTGAGCAACAAGATAGGAATGAGAGCATCCATCATGAATCCCTAGTTAAGGAGACTTCAGGGGTCTCACAACAGTGTGAGCACCCTTTACCAGCCACTCACCCGCCAGCCTTGAGTAAGCCAACCAGGATCACGATGCCTACATTCTTACTTCTAGTACCGAGTGAGCAAGGCAGGCGGCATGATCATATACCCATGGGAGATTATTTCCGAGAAGTGCAATCCATGGAGGAAAACCTCAGAGTGGCTTTGTCCTTCAGAGATTACTGCCAACTCAAGTGGGATGAAGAAGGAAGGAATAGTGGGGGGTCTAGCACGCAGAGTTTAGAGTTGCAGCACACCATTGGGAGGATACCTTTTCCCATATATGATGGATCCACTGATTGCATGGCTTGGGATCGGGTGGGAATGTTGGATACATTTGGTAGCATCTTTAAGGCCCTAAATGATTTAGCCAAAGGACAGAAGGGAATGTTGGAAAGACTTGAGCAACGAGATAGGAATGAGAGCATCCATCATGAATCCCTAGTTGGGGAGACTTCAAGGGTCTCACAACAGTGTGAGCACCCTTTACCAGCCACTCACCCGCCAGCCTTTGGTAAGACAACCAGGATCACGATGCCTACATTCTTACCTCTAGTACCGAGTGAGCAAGGCAGGCGACATGATCATATACCCATGTGAGATTATTTCCGAGAAGTGCAATCCATGGAGGAAAACTTCAGAGTGGCTTTGTCCTTCAGAGATTACTGCCAACTCAAGTGGGATGAAGAAGGAAGGAATAGTGGGGGGTCTAGCACGCAGAGTTTAGAGTTGCAGCACATCATTGGGAGGATACCTTTTCCCATATATGATGGATCCACTGATTGCATGGCTCGGGATCGGGTGGGAATGTTGGATACCTCTTTCCAGCCCGATTGAATAGCAGAGGGGGAAGCCATCAAATTGGCTACCTCGCACTTGGAGGATGAGGGCACACAGAATAGTGGGGAGCTCGTAGATACACCTAGTGTGACACAGGACTCACCCTTGTTGGAGACCTCCTTGACCGTGTCAGTTGACATCTTGGTGGAGAGAGTAGAGCCCACCCCAGTAGAGCCATCCATTGAGGTGATGACTAGAGTCGTGTCTGAGTTTTTGGGTGACAACTGCACACAACAGATGGGTGAGGTGCCAGGAGATGTATCCATCTTTGATGAGGCACTAAGAGATACAAAGGTAGAGTAGGAGGACATTCCTTCTGTATGTCAGGATGAGGACTCTTCTTTGGATGATTTCGTGGGGTCATATGAGGATGCTTCTGGGGAGCATGAGCAGTGACGCAGAGTTGATGAAAGTAGGCCGGTTTCGTATTATAGTGTGCATGTGGTATGAGGGGACTCTATGGGAGGTATTCAGGATGATGAATCACTTGTGATGATTCAGCCGCAAAAACTTATGGTACAGCTAGAGGGCACATTTGAGCGTCAGAGCAACCCCCTTTAGGCATACATAGATGGGGCAAACAACATGGTTGGGTCACCTTTGGCCATTGGAGAGAGAGAGACAGAGCTACCTAGTCAGATCTCATGTGTTGACTTGGATAGCGGGATGAGACAATCGGAGTTGCACAGGGTGCAACTTCCACATGTTGAGGTTGGATGGCGAGAGATTTTGAGTTGGTACCCGGTGGAGTGGGTTATGGAGATGGTTGTGGACCCGGGTGTAGTTCAACAGGAGCTTCCAGGCACTGGGGTTACCGGAGGCCTGGACTGGCATTGGGATCTAGGCGGGACTACTTATCACTTCCTAGGTATGCTGGTTGACTACGACCTGGAGGGCACAATTGACCTAGAAGTTGAGCATGCAGAGTCACTAGGGAAGTTTCAGCTAGCACTATTGTCCAACCAGTTTAGGTACATACTTCTTGAGTTGTCTTGGTACGAGGACTCTACACAGGATCACGGGATGATCAACATACTCTGGCAGGAGTTTGACAGAGGAGAGGGCATTGGTAGGCTACCAGATAATGCCTTGTATGGAGCTGGAGATTCTTCGCATTTGTGTGGGACACAGAGGAACAACGTGGGATTGGCATTGCGACTGGTACCTAGGGAGATTCACCCCTTGGGTCCCTCGAGGAGGATTTGGAAGGGAGATCCATTCATTAGAGAGTATGGTGATACAGCAGCGGAGGTGATGGTACTAATCGAGTATGGGCTGACGCATATGGATACGACCTTAGGCCATCACACCCTGGGACGTGTAGGAGCATCCATCATTGGGCAGTGGTCTGTAGATGGGCATGGAGATACATGGGGGCGTGTTGTAGTATATCAGACTGCATTGTGGAGCAGGAGTGCTTCCCATCGCATTGAGTACATGAGGGGAGTGACTGGTGCGGTGATGCAGGATGGACACATTACGGTACAGGACAGTATAACTGTTACTGGGGGTATCCATTGGTGCACAGGGGCAGGTTGCGGCATACAGTGCTAGGTCTAGGAGTGCGGTGATACCATATTATTAAAAATCGGAACCGGTGGACCTAATGAAGCGGGTTTCTGACCGGAACCGGTCTAACCGGTACTGGTCATGTCTAATTGAACCGATTTTAAAAAAATACATTAAATAATTAATTTTTAATAAAAAAACTATTTGTAAGATTTGTAACCATGATTCCAAGCCAATTGAGACAAAATATGCAAAGTTTGCTCATTTATATACCATGTAAAGGTGAATATATCAAAATGGCACCAACTGCAATACATATCATCGAAAAAATAAATAAGCAATGAGGCTGCAAATGGCCTATAAAGTCCAAAAACAATGCTACAAGCGATGAGGCCATTGGCCTATTACAAGACTACATATTAGTGATCAACAACATGATCACTCCTCATCATGATCAAAATCATCACCACTACTAGACAAGGGATCATCAACATGAGCTACATAAATAATATGGCTTAGAGTTTGAGGACTCCTAAAACTTCTCTACAACTTTAGTAGTAGTAGTAGTAATAGCAAAAATAGACATCAAAACTACAAATCACTGATGAAACTCATCATTGATTCATCGCTACTAGAAATGGGATCATCAACGAGAGATACATAAACATCATCTAGCTCAAAGTCTTCAGACTTGGATTGCTTAACTCTATAACATGATAGAAATTGAAAAAGTTTAACATGCCTAACCAATGATTTTGGTTTGAGTGAAGGGTTCATCTCCTCAACCTTAAAATGCGGTAGTAAAAGATTAGCATGCCTAACCAGTTGTTTTCCTTTGAATGAAGGGTACATTCCTGTTAAGGCCATGGTAAGGGAGTTCAACAATCAATACCACCAACATCAACAAAGTTCAATAATCAATGCCACCAACATCAAGGTTCTTAAAGGGCTTCATGCTCTTGATCAAATGCCAATCTTATACCCTTCCACCTGATAGAATCAAATGGAAACATTGCAAACCCCCAAACCATGAAACCCTGAAAACCATTAAGTCTGTTGAATTTTGAGTGAAATCTAAAATTCTAGTTTCTCCATATGAAATCCGATGAGGTCGAAACCACTCTTAAACATCCCAAGTCATTTCATGGTAATGGTAAAAATTTAAGTAAAAGTGTCCTTTTACTTTAAGAATTTAACATTACCATTAATTGCCAACAGGATGTGTCAGGAAAATGAGAGGGTGGGCATGCTTTTCTTAGAGGGGATATTTTTGGAGGAAAGCAACTCTAAATTTCCCTCAAAAAAGCTCCAAAACTCAAAAAAATGCATTATGTGGGGTCCATAGTTGGCCTGGCAATGAACCGACCGATTTAGGATGGAACCGACCGGTTTGATAAACCGGCCGGTTAGCACTGGTTTTTTTGGCGAAGAGGAGGGTTGAACTCAGTTTTTTTACCGGTTTGACCCAGTTAGCTAATGAACTGGCCGGTTTTACCGGTTTTCGACTCAGGCCGACTGGTTTTTAATACTATGGGTGATACTTGGTGGTATGCAGTGACACATGATGCGGAGCAGTGGGCTCTTGGAGCGTTGCCTCCAAAGAGACATATGGACCATAGTTATCAAAACCGGCCGGTTTGAACCGGTAACCGGTCAAACCGGCCGGTCAGCTAAGGCGCTGGTATAAACCGCTCAAGCAACTGGGTTAAGGGAGGCCTCTCACCTAAAATGGCCGGTTAACCGGACCTAACCGGTCGGTTAGGTGTCCCATGCTCAAGTTTGTGCTACCATTTCAGGAGGGCAAGGGGGGCTTCACTTGACTTTGCCTACCCTCTCATTTTCCTGACACATCCTCTTGGTAATTAATGGTAATGTTAAATTCTTAAAGTAAAAGTGACATTTCCTTTCTTTTTCATTTTCATCCTTTTACTTAAATTTTTAACATTACCATGAAATGACTCAGGATGTTTAAGAGTGGTTTCGTTCTCATTGGATTTCACATGGAGAAACTAGAATTTTAGATTTCACTCAAAATTCAGCAGACTTAATGGTTTTCAGGGTTTCATGGTTTGGGGGTTTGCAATGTTTCCATTTGTTTCTATCATGTGTAAGGGTACAAGATTGGCATTTGATCAAGAGCATGAAGTCATTTAAGAACCTTGATGTTGGTGGCATTGATTGTTGAACTCCCCTACCATGGCCTTAACAAGAATGTACCCTTCACTCAAAGGAAAACAACTGGTTAGGCATGCTAATCTTTTTCTACCGCATTTTAAGGTTGAGGAGATGAACCCTTCACTCAAACCAAAATCACTGGTTAGGCATGTTAAACTTTTTCAATTTCTATAATGTTATAAGGTTGAGCAATCCAAGTCTGAAGACTTTGAGCTAGATGATGTTTATGTATCTCTTGTTGATGATCCCATTTCTAGTAGCGATGAATCAATGATGAGTTTCATGAGAGACCATGTTGCTGAGTGATTTGTAGTTTTGATGTCTATTTTTGGTACTACTATTACTACTACTAAAGTTGTAGAGAAGTTTTAGGAGTCCTCAAACTCTGAGCCATATTATTTATGTAGCTCATGTTGATGATCCCTTGTCTAGTAGTGGTGATGATTTTGATCATGATGAGGAGTGATCATGTTGTTGATCACTAATATGTAGTCTTGTATTAGGCCAATGGCCTCATAGCTTGTAGCATTGTTTTTGAACTTTATGGGCCATTTGGAGCCTCATTGCTTATGTATTTTTCGATGATATGTATTGCACTCGGTGCCATTTTGATATATTCACCTTTGCATGGTATATAAATGAGCAAACTTTGCATATTTTGTCTCTATTGGCTTGGAATCATGGTTGCAAATCTTAAAAATAGTTTTTTTATTAAAAAATAATTATTTAATGTATTTTTTTTAAAACCGGTTCATTGAGATCTCACCGCTCCCGGTTAGACCGGTTCCGGTTAGAAACCTGGTTCATTAGGTCCACCGGTCCGGTCACTGGTTCTGGTTTTAATAATTATGATATGGACATGGGCAATAGGTGTACCATGGGATGCAACTTACCTAGGATCGATGAGGATCTTGTTGAGCATCTGGAGACGCCACGTTTAGCGGAGAAAGGGCTACGAGGGTGGTATTAGCAGATCTGAGGCAAAGAGAGTGTCATATGGAGGATTACTCTTGAGCATTCAGGTAGACTCATGGTCACTCCCTTTGGGACATACCTACCCATCATCCTCCAGTGTTGCTTATGGTCGTAGAGTGTTTGGTTGGCGCCCCTTGACACTCTCCATTCAGGCAGCGGGGCATGGGAGGCTCACCCTAGATAGTTGGATGAGATACCGCATGTCATGAGCCGGGAGGAGACTCTCCAATTGAGACACTTGGTAGGTACATGAGTTGACGGGTCCAAGCTTAGGGATGGCATGGTTGATTGCCAAGGTAGCATATGTTCCACCCTTGGGCTCACCTTTGAGGGACGGTGGATGGTAGATTTCGTCTATAGGAGGGTACCCACACTTCGAGCAGTATCTAGGTGTATCAGCAGGAATTGGGATCCCGGGTATCATGACGTGGTCTGGCAGGGGCAGGGCAGGTATGCATGCATGGGTCAAACTCCTGATACTTGGGGTCCACCCTGGGGATATATACAGGGGTCAAAGATGAGGGCCAGATGGGTTCTAGTAGGTAGTAGTGCTACGCAACGAAATCCCGCAGGGAGTGGGAGTTGTGAGCTCCCCGTATGGTTGGGGGATCCAGGGGTCTGTTAGGCAGGTGGATCACTCCACTTTGTGATGAGCAGGGACAAAGCAGACGATGATCCAGTCCACCTTTTGTTTGACACGTGGGGGACCACTGGGACCTCCATTGCATGGCAATGCAGACTTATCATGTTGTTGCACAGGGTCATGATTGGCAGTGGAGGGGTAGATATCAACATCATGGAGATGCCTAGGCAGGATGAGCTTTGCCTTCACAGATTTTCCGCCAAAAGGGCCTAGGAGAGAGGGATACAATCTGTGCACGATGGGGGGTATCTCATAGTTAGAGTGGCACAACAACAACATGGTGGCACCTCTACGAGATTAGCAGGAAACTCGAGCATTACAGCTCTACACAGCTTGATAACCTCTAGGGGTGAGCTGTATACTACATGGGGAGATCATGTAGATCTTCCTTTGGGCTTTAGCGAGTCACTGATCGAGTGGGGGACTTCATTAGCAAGGTAGGATGGTGAGTGGAGCAAGTGGAGCTTCATGTTGGACAGGATGGCTTAGGATCCTGGCATTGAGAGATCCCTTCATATCAGGGTGATGTAGAGGACGGGGAAGATTCAGTGGCGCATCTGGGACCCAAGCACATTTTGCAGTGACTGTGGGGAGCATCAACTAGAGAGGAGGCTTGTTCAGGCATTGCTTGAGGACAAGCAATTTTTGGCGGGGAGGACTGTAATATCCCCAAATTAGCAGTCAACTAATTGGGATATTGATTTTGATTAATTTTGGCAAATCCTATTGTTGGGAGGAAATAAAGGTGTGAGGGGACCCATGAATAAAACTTTAGAATAAAAGCACTTTCCTAAAGTCACTAGGCAGATTAATTAAAAGATGAAGTGGGGCCCATGAGGCCAAGTGACAGCGCAGGAGAGGGGGCACTTAGGACAGCGCAGTGGTAGCGCAGGGCAAGGCAGTGCAGTGGCAGCGTGGTAGAGGCAGCACAACGTAGCAAAGGACAACGTGGCATAGAGGGACAACACAACATAGGTGGGCCCAAGGGAGTTTAGGGGTTCACAAGCATAAAAGGAGAGGAAGGAAACCTTTCTCATTCATTCTTGCATCTTATGATTTTCTGTTTGTCAAGACTAGATCACGCTCAAGCTGTTTAGTTTAGTCTGCAGTGCTGTTTAGCCCAAGGGTGTCTTCTAGCGGAGATCCCAACCTCGTCCTCGGGGGACTTCGAGTGCCCGCTTAGGAGAGGAGCCATCCCATCAGTTTTTGGAGAGCAGTATCATCATTTTAGCCACAGGATTACGCAGTCATTTCCAGGGTAGCGCAATCTTCCAGGGAGATTACACAGTCATATAGGAGATCATCTCTGGGGGAGGAGAACTTCATGAGATTTCAGTCTGGGAGATTGTGAGGGGATCAACCCTTCTATAGCTAAATTTTTCAGAGAGTTGGAGGCCTGTCTTTCAGTGTTTTCATCATAGAGGCCATCGTACTCAGCAGGAGAGCGTAGCCATCCCTAGAGGGTGAATTTCCAGGGTTAGCCTTTCCGGATGTAATATTCCTAATTAGCGACAGCTAATTGGAATATTCGACTTTGTATTGTTTTGCCATATGTGGTTTGTAGATAAATAAAAAAGTGAGTAAAAGGGGGTCTAACTCACTTTAGTGGAATAAAACACCTTCCTAGTAGCACAACGTTGTAACTTAGGGGGGGAGCCAAGGGGGGCCACACACCACATGGAGGAGAGAGAGACTACGTTGGTTTTGGAGGGAAACCAATGCTATAAAAGGTGGAGGAGACTCCTCACATTTGGGGCATTCTTGTTGTTGATGATATTTGAGCTAGACTTTTGTCTTCTGGAGCACGCTGGCTGTTTAACTTGTCTGCAGCACTGTTTAGTGCGTTGAGTGTCTCCGGTCGAAGATCTCGCCCTTAGCCCCGGGGGACTTCGAGTGCCTGCTCGGGCAAGGTTTTTCCTTCAGTCTTTAGCAAGAGATTTGGTTGGTTGTTTGGCTGAGGAGCTGGGCTTCTCTTGTGACTGCGCAGTCTTTGGGAAAGAGGACGCAGTTTTAGTTGGAGGTGTTCCGTTGCGGGAATTTCTGCAGGAGTTCAGTGGATATCCAATGTGGAGGAGCAGTCTTTGCCAAGAGGAGGTTTCCTGAGGAGATTGTGGCACTATTACAGCCATTACCATTTGGCATCTGCGCTGAGCCTGGCAGGGGCAGCGTAATTCCTGGAGGAGGGTTTTGTGGTGTTTTTCGGAGGCTGACCATTTTTGATATGGTTCTGGGTTTTGCCCGGGGTGGTGAGTACAGGTGATCTGCAGATTTTCAGCTCATTCCGGCAAGGGGATCAGCCCCTAGTTTCAGTCCATTCCAGCAGCAGCAGTTTTACGGCAGTTTCCTAGCCGCTGGGACGCAGTTTCTTGTGGCAGCCATTTCCTATCTGTCTAAGAGAGTTCTTCACTTGCCTTGAGCAAGAATAGGTGCTATCATTCTGATTATCCATTGTATTTCATTATATTCTTAGATTAATAAAATGGCTTAGCATTCCCGGCATTTTTATGAGTATGTGCTTTATGTTCTATTTCTGGCATTTTCTATATTGTCGTATGCTTGTATTGCTGTCTATTTCCCTTTCGGGATATTACAGTGGTATCAGAGCATAGATCTGGCTCAGCCTGTGGTCTATGACATCGGGAAAGAGATCATACAGAGGTTTGCTGGAATTTTGGAGAGTAATAGTAGTTGCAGTACCAAAAACGAAATTGGAAAAGGGCCAAAATAAAAAGGGTCAAATTTTGAAGTTTGGAATTAGAAGAAACCCTTTTTCAGGTTTTTCTGGGTTTTGGGCAAGGATCACCTTCCCAAATTCTTAGAATTTTCTGAGTAGTTTTCAGTGGGTAAATCGGAGGTCGAAGACAAGCAGCTGTATAGTTTTGGAGCAGCAGGGCAGTTTCATGAGGAGCCTGTAGACACATAGCAGAAAAAGCCGATGGCAGGTGATGATGATGCGAAGAAATTTGGGGACATGCTCCTCAAATCAGTACAGGATCTGTCAAGGCAGATTGAGGTGATGGGGCAGAGATTCACCGCTATGGAGGCTAGACAGCGTGAAACCCCAAGGGGTTTCCAGATTGGCGAGGGATCAAGCACATCCCACCATTTGCCGGAGCATATGGCATCACATACACCCACACGTTCCACTATGCCCACTTTTCTGGGTGTAGACACAGGGGCAGGAGCACAACAGGACCTAGAGCCCAGCCACATGGGAGATTATTTTGCCGAGTATCAGGCATATGGGCAGGAGTTCAGGGATGCCCTTCCATTTAGAGATTTTGTTTAGCTCCAACGAGATAGCAGACCCCGCAACTTTCACAGTGGGAACAGGCACTCACATGACGGGGGCTTACAGCACACAGTAAGCAGACTCCATTTACCGACATTTGATGGGTCATCCAAGCGTTCGGAAAAAGCTTGGGTGGAGAAGTTGGATACCTCTTTCCAGCTTGACCGAGTATCGAAGGGGGAAACCATCAAAATGGTTACCTTGCACTTGGAGGATGAGGACACACAGGATTGCAGGGAGTTCGAGGATACACCTAGTGTGACACAGGACTCACCATCATTAGAGACCTCCTTGACCGTGTCGGTTGATATCGTAGTGGAGAAGGTAGAGCCTACCCCAGTAGAGCCATCCATTGAGGTGATGACTGGAGGCATGTCCGAGTCTTCGGGTGGTAGCAGCACACGACAGATGGGTGAGGTATCAGGAGATGTATCCACTTTCGATGAGGCACTAGGAGATACAGAGGTATTGGATGATGGTCGCAGACAGCGGTATCATCGGCTTCGGACAGACCTTCGAGTCTTAAAAGGGAAGGCCACATCAGTACGAGAGGCCATTTTGTTGCAGGACAAGGAGCTGGAGGGCATGAGAGTGGCTTGTGCCGAGTCGGTGGCCAAGTTGGCCCGCATTGGGGAACGACTGGATTCCCTGATGGTACAATCAGAGGGCACGTTGGAGCGTCAGATCATTCCCCTTCAGGCATGCATGGATGGGACTAGCAGTGTTGTTGGGTCATCTCTTCCCATTGGAGAGAGAGAGGCAGAGCCACCTAGTCAGATCTCATATGTTGACTTGGATAGCGGTATGGGACGATCAGAGTTGCACAGGGTACAGCATCCACATGTTGAGGTTGGATGGCGAGAGATTTTGAGTTGGTACTCGGTGGAGCGGGCTATGGAGATAGTGATGGATCTGAGTGTAGCTCAGCAGGAGTTTCTATGCATGGGGAATACAGGAACCCCAGATTGGCATTAGGATCCAGGTGGGATCACCTATCGTTTCCCAGGCAGGTCGGCTGACTATGTCTTGGAGAGTGCAGTTGGCCTAGCAGTAGAGCATGTGCAGTTTCGGTCAGCTCCAGTGGCCAACCAGTTTATGTGCAGACTCCCTAGGTTGTCTTGGCATGACATTCATACACGGGATCACGGGGTGGTCAGCACACCTTGGCAGGAGCTTGTCGGAGGAGGTGGCATTGGCAGGCCACCAGATGGCACCTTGTATGGGGCCAAGGATTCTTCACCTTTGTGTGGGGCACAGAGGACGCAGCGGAGCCGAGCAGTGGTGGTAACACTATTGACACACAGGGAGATTCATTTCTCAGACCCCTTGAAGAGGATTTGGAGTGATGTTCCATTCGTCGGCAGGTATAGTGATGCGACGGTGGAGACGATGATATCGATTGGTGGTAGTCCGACAGTTAGGGGCATAGCTCTAGGTCATCACATCCAGGGATGTGTGGGAGCCTCTAGAATTGAGCAGTGGACTGCTGGTGGACATGGAGTTGCATGGTGTACTACCGTAGTGCGTGGGATTGCATTGTGGAGTAGGAGTGTCCTACATCACATTGAGAGCTCGCGAAGAGTGACCGATGCCTGGACGCAGTCAGGGCACGAGACGGTACTGGGTGGTACGATAGTAGCATGGGGTATCCAACAGTATACAGGGGTATACCTCAGTGTGCAGTGGCATGGTGAGGAGTACATGGATGATCGGTGGTATGCAAGGGCATACGGTGCTGCACAGCAGGATCTTAGCGCATTGCCGCTAGGGAGACAAATGGACAGGGACACCGAGCTCACCTTTGGGAGTAGTTCACCTAGGATCGATGGGGAGATGGATGAGCGATACTTGGCGGTATCTGTGGAGACTCATACACCTGCCTCTCTTCTACATCACTCACTGGCACATCCGATTTTGTTGTTGTCCTTTAGCACTTTGGGCATGAGCAGCGGGGTACGCGAGGCTCACCCAAGATATTTGGATGACACTCAGCACACTAGGGGAAAGACTTCTCAGCAGTGGCACTGGGTTGGAGCGCTAGTTGACAGCCACAGGTTAGGGGATGAGATGATCCTCTGCAGTGGTGGCACATCAGTTATTGTTGGGCCTACGCTTGGGGAGCAGGTCATGAGGAAGACATGCATCATTTTTCCCTCAGGGCATGTTGAGATCATGCATGAGCAGAGGATACTGGGTTCAGCAGAGGTAGCATCCCGACATACGTCTGGACTCCAGACATTGTATCTACACTTCATCGAGAGGGTGGATGGCATATTCAGTGCAGATGAGGTGGCGGAGGTAAAACAGGAGGGCATTCCTTCTGTATGCCACGGTGAGGACTCTTCTTCATATGAGTCCATAGGATCAGTTGAGGTCGCTTCTGGGGAGCGAGAGCAATCACGCAGAGATGGAGACAGTAGACCAGAGCTGCATTCCAGTATACAGGGTGAGCAGTTAGGGAACTCTATGGGAGATGCCCTAGGCGATGAGACACTTGTGACGATCCAGTCAGAGCTATATGCGATGGAGCCTGAGTCAGTAGAGGAGGATGCTATGCACATCATGCATGATAGTCCTTTGAGGGAGAGCCAGATGGAGGCTCACATCAAGTCGGTGATGGATATGCGGCTAACTGCAGGGTCAGCCATTGAGGATGTGCAGTCAGATGCATTGACACTGAGTACAGTGACGGCAGTTGCAGATCCATATCCTCTAGAGATGTTGGAGGTTGATGGGATTGTTATGCAGGGGGCTATTAGACAGCAGGAGCTGTTGGATATGGTGGAGCATTCATCTTTTGGTCGACACATTGATGAGATACAGATAGATGTACATACAGTCGGTCGAGCTGCAGTACTTTCAGTGAGTAGTACTCTCCAGGAGTACATCGATGGAGCTTGCAACATATCTTGCCCACTTTGGCCCATTATAGAGAGAGGGGTTTCCTTCTACAGGCAGCTCTCATTGGCAGACAGGGCAGAGCAGTGGGAGTTGATTACGGGTTGGCGGCAACACTTCAGGCGTGTTCCATATGCCGTTGTTATTGCTACATCGGATTCTTCTTCCAGGATGGACTGGCGGGAGATCATGAGTTGGTACCCTCTAGATGGTGCGGTATTCTTCGTAGGGAGCACAGTCGAGCAGGGGCCCTTGGACATAACAGAGGTTATAGATTCCAGCTGGCAGGGCGGCACAGGACATCGTTTCTTCAGCACTCCATCCCGATTTCAGGAGAGCAGGATCAGTATGGGATTGAGTCACAACTTGGATTGGAGAGAGGTGATGAGTTGGTATGCAGTTGGAGGGGTAGCATATGCAGCTACAGGTACAGCGCAGCAGGAGCCCGGGAGCATTGATGCTTGTTGGTGGTCTTCACCTCTTAGAGCATTGGTCATAGCTAGAGGCAGTACACCATCTGAGCCGTGGGACTTGTGCGATTATTGGCCACGGTGGCGATGGGATCCGGGAGGATTATTGGTTGGCTGGTACTGTGAGAGGTCACTTTGGGATCCTGGCATTGAGATATTCCTTCGTATCAGGGTGATGTAGAGGTCAGAGAGGTTTCAGTGGGACCCAGGCACATTTTGTAGTATCGGTAGGGAGCATCAGCTAGAGAGGAGGCTTGTTCAAGCGTTGCTGAGGACAAGCAATTTTTGCCGGATGAGGATGCCACTTGGGAGAGCGAGCATATTTTGCAGCATCCATCACTTCAGTTGCTTGAGGGCGAGCAACATTTTGCCGGGGGGGACTGTAATATTCCTAATTAGCGACAACTAATTGGAATATTCGACTTTGTACTGTTTTTCCATATGTGGTTTGTAGATAAATAAAAAAGTGAGTAAAAGGGGGTCTAACTCACTTTAGTGGAATAAAACACCTTCCTAGTAGCACAACGTTGTACCTTAAGGGGGGAGCCAAGGGGGGCCACACACCACGTGGAGGAGAGAGAGACTACGTTGGTTTTGGAGGGAAACCAATGCTATAAAAGGTGGAGGAGCCTCCTCATTTGGGGCATTCTTGTTGTTGATGATATTGGAGCTAGACATTTTGTCTTCTTGAGCACGCTGGCTGTTTAGCCTGTCTGCAGCACTGTTTAGTGCGTTGAGTGTCTCTGGTCGGAGATCTCGCCCTTAGCCCCGGGGGACTTCGAGTGCCTGCTCGGGCAAGGTTTTTCCTTCAGTCTTTAATGGGAGATTTGGTTGGTTGTTTGGCTGAGGAGCTGGGCTTCTCTTGTGACTGCGCAGTCTTTGGGAGAGAGGACGCAGTACTAGTTGGAGGTGTTCCGTTGTTGGGTTTTCTGCAGGAGTTTCAGTTGATATCCGGTGTGGAGGATCAGTCTTTGCCAGGAGGAGGTTTCCTGAGGAGTTTGAGGCACTGGCACTGCTATTATCATTTGGCATCTGCGCTGAGCCTTGCAGAGGCAGCGTAATTCCTTGAGGAGGGTTTCTTTGGTGATTTTCGGAGGCTGACCGTTCTTGATATGGTTTCTGGGTTTTGTCTGGGGTGGTGAGTATAGGTGATCTGCAGATTTTCAGCTCATTCCGGCAAGGGGATCAGCCCCTAGTTTCAGTCCATTCTAGCAGCAGCAGTTTTACGACAGTTTTCTAGCAGCTGGGATGCAGTATCTTGTAGCAGCCATTTCCTGTCTTTTTGAGAGAGTTCTTCACTTGCCTTGAGCAAGAATAGGTGCTATCATTCTGATTATCCATTGTATTTCATTATATTCTCAGATTAATAAAATGGCTTAGCATTCCCGACATTTTTATGAGTATGTGCTTTATGTTCTATTTCTGGCATTTTCTATATTGTCGTATGCTTGTATTGCTGTCTATTTCCCTTCCAGGATATTACATTGGAATTCCTTCACGGATTTTTTTGGTTTATTGAGGAGAGGCCAAGATTAATTTGGCAAAATTTTCTAGGCAGATTGGAGGTGTCAAATAAAGATCCTAACTTAGCGAGCAACTAGAGGAGCTAGGGAAAATTGGGCTGAAATTTAGGGGTCAACATTTAGTGAATTCCTTCGTGGGTTTTTGTGGATTTCTTGAGTAGAGTCCGGGGTTAAAGTCTCAGAATTTTCTGAGCAGTGTAGCAGGCCCTAGTGGCATTTCTTCGGGAGCAGCAACAACATTTATGGTAGATTGTAGTGCAAAGCTATAGCCATACAGTGTACCATCAGTGGTGGATTTCAGCATTGATTTAGAGTGCTTCTCTAGCTTGCCTTGAGCAAGCCCAGGTTCCTTCATTCCAACACATCCATTGTACTCATTTCTAGCAAATTAATAAAATGGCTCAGCAGTATTCTATGGCTCCATTGGTGTTTTGATATTAGTTTTCACCCAGGTGCCTTCATTCCAGCACATCCATTGTACTCATTTCTAGCAAATTAATAAAATGGTTCACTTGTATTCTATGGCTCCATTGGTGTTTTGATATCAATTTTCGTTTTTTTGTCTCCTTAATATCTTTTAGCTTGTTATTACTATTATTTTCCCATTTGGGATATTACACTCCTCTACTGAATCTCAGCCACTGAGGAAATCGATCTTCCAGGGAAACTGAGTAACTGTACTCGGTGTGTTCTTCATCTACCCATTGACTTCTTATAATTTTCTGTTGGAGCACCAACGACCAAGATTAAAACATAATCAATGGCCCAAATTATTTCCCAGTTGATCTGTGTGAGTTTCTAGAACATTCACACCATGACTTAATTAATTTTGATTAATTAATCATATTTCGTAAGTTTAGACTTAGGAAATATTAACAATTGATTAATAAATCTAATTAAGTTGTCTCTAGGTGGAATTTTCAGAAACGGTTTCTGGGTATTGGAGAATACATGTATTCTAGCCTCTCCACCAAATCTCGTAGCTAGAACACATCCGATGCTACAAAAACTAACACATTGGTCAAGAAGCAACTTTGAAAAATGAGCTAAGGACTACAAAGATTACTAAAGAAGGCACAATGGCCTCCTTCTTTGTAAAGATAATGAGAATTAGGGATGAGCTTTTGGCCATTGATGAAATTGTTCTAGATAAGGAACTCGTGATCACTGCCCTATTAGGATTGCCACCTACTTGGGGTGCATTTGCTGCAGTACTTAATAGTTGGAAGGAAGCTCCCACGTTTGAAGAACTATGGACTCCCTGTTGTTAGGAAGAATTAAGGATCTCATTAGCTACCAGTTCTGAAGGAGTATCAAATGCCTACATTGCTCAACATAATGGAAAGAAATCGAAAGGAACAAGGAAGAAAGTTGACATGTCTAAGGTAGAATGCTATCAATGCCATAAGAAGGGTCACTGTAGGAGTGACTGTCCCGAAAATTCGAGAAAAAAGAAGAGAGAAAGAGATCAAGCCAACATTGCTAAAGAAGGAGACCCAAATAAAATCAAACCCAAAGAATTTGACATTAGGGACTTACACTACTAAGTCCTTTGCTTGTAGCCTTAGATATCTTATTTTATGTTTTTGATGTTTTACAATTTATATGTTTTTAACATATTTGTGGAAAAGACATTTTATTGTTTTTTTAAGTTTTATAGGTATCCCTCAAGCTTTGGATGGAGCCCTTAGTAACTCCCATAGATAAGTATCTCATTTCCTTTTAGTTTTGGTTTCATGTACTTATTTAAGTTTTGGTTATACTAATACTAATCACCTTTCTCCCTCTATTGTCTTGATTAGAAAAACATCTGCTATAGTCTCAAGGAGTATGAAGGATCTCAAGACAAGGTTTGTCAAGAAACAAAGGTATGCTTTAATACATTGACTTTTTATGATAAATGTTCATTCATTTGACAATCTATTACTAACATTGTTGTGTCTAGTTTTAGTGAATCATATTGATTCTTATTTCGGGTGATTCATCACTTGATAAATCTACCCACCCCACTCATATTCTTAACTGATTTTGTAGAACCCTAGATAGGTTCTGGAAAACCCTAACCAAAGGGTATGCTAATGTGAATGTCTGAAACCCTAAATTGCTTAGGGATATTGTGAAATGCTATTTGAAGTTTGATTGATTTTTGGGATTTTTGGTATGATCAGGAAAAACCTAACTTGTTAGGGTTGAATGATAAGGTCTAAAATTCCGAACCTTTGAGGTTTTGGTAATGTTGGGTTTGCTATGTTTCTACATTAAAACCTTAACTCATTAAGGTTTGGTGGAAAGTGTAAGCAAGATCCTTATAATGTCTTAGAAATGATTTCCTTGTGTGTTTGTTTGATCAAACCTTGGTCTAATCAAATTTATTGATATGTTGTGAAGTTGGGTTTGACTATGAAATGAAATACCTTTGCTTGATGATGAATCCCTTGGTATGTGAAGATATATCCTTTTTGGTTGAAACCCTAGCTTGGTCTAGGTCAGTGTATGTCTAATGTATTAATGTTATTAGACATATGATATGCCTTTGCATGATGATGAATTCCTATATGCATATGTTGACCTAGTTATTGATGGTCATAAGTTTTAGGATTTAATAGAATTCCTTGTCTAAGATTCTAGGATGATGATATTTGGAAATCTAGTGCTTCACAGCTAAACCCTAGTAGTAGTTAAATTCTCTAATGATATAACAATCTGAGATCTATTTAATGATTATTGGGGTTGTGAGAATGAAATTCTAGGGTTTTGAAGTTGAACCTTAGTAGAAGTGAAAATCTTTGATGAATGATGACAATATGATGATTTGAGATTTGTGTAAGATTGTTGAAATCTGAGTTTTGGTTGGATTTGTTGGTTGATTGAAAATATAGGGTTTTCAACTAACCCTAGTGGAAGCTGGTCATATTAATGACTAAGCTGTGATTGACTTTGATTGATTCTCTTGTATAAAATCTAGGATTTGTATAAATCCCTAGTGAAAGGTCTAACATATGAATTTTGAAAGTTGTTAGATATATTGTAGATCTATTAATTCTAGGGTTTACTATATGTTGTAGTTGGGTGTGTTACACCTTTGAAAGAAACATTGAAACCCTAGATAGAATGAAAGTCGTTATGAAGTAGTCTAGGGTTTATGACAAAGTCCCTAACAGAATATTGAAGAGAATATGTCTCTTGTTTGTAATTAAGTTTGGGTATCTGATATGTATAAAAGTTGAAATGCTTTCGTGATTCTGATATGGCTAACTTCATGCATCTATAAATTTGGTTGTACTTGCTACCTAAGTTGTGCGGGTACACAATCTTCAATATGGTGAACATCCTCGTTGATGTGATAAACATGATGAGGATGATAGTAACTCTGATGAAATGGTTGGAAGCCATGAAAAGATTCTCCGATGACGAAAAGAAGCTGATTTCCCTGAGGAAGCCTTAATAGAAGAGATCTCTCTAAGATTAAGAGGGAGTCTGGATAAAGATGCTCCTTGGTTGAGAGGGAGGGAATAGCTTGTTTTTGATTGAAGAATGAATTTCAGAGGATATGTTGCTGCATGAGAAGTAGGAGAAGGAAAGTGTATGATGAAGGAATCTTCTGGCAAAGATTCAGTTGATAGTCCTACTATGAAAAGTTGAAAAGCAACATCAAGTTGTCTGAAAGACCCCAGAGGTTTGTATTTGTTTATGTACATCTGAAAGTATGTTATTGATTGGGGTTGTGTTTGTATAGGACAATCTCTCGATGGATTTGATAACATGCTGGTTACCAATTACTTTGATTAGGAGAGATTGGTCATCCATGATCTGTTGGATTAAGGGGTGTTGAGGCTTTGTGAGTGAAGCATTGCCTGGGAGGACATCTGGCCAACACTTTGTGTTGATGTGTAGGTCCCAAAGTTGGAAAGGTTGTGTTGATTAAAGAGCTCTGATTTTTGGATACGCACCTAGATCCATGGGTTGATGGTTAGCAAGTAAGCTTGATGGTACCTAAAGGAGATGAAAGCTTGAGTCCATCTTAGTCCCACATGGATAGATTGCCTTGGTCAGGAATCTAGTCCGTGGCATTGCAGTGCCTAAATTGTTCAGAGACCAATGGAGAGATTTCCCTGGTCAGGAATCTAGTATATGGCATTGCAGTGCCTAAAGTTCTTCATTGTTCATAAAGTGTGAGATCTTCCATTGTATTTGTATATGATGAATAACTCCCTAGTTAAGAGGGAGTGTTGGAAAATGTAACTAGGTTCGGTCTTCATTTAATGTACTTGAGTCATCTTGTAATGTACTTGATAGAAGAATAAAGAAAAGAATTTTTATTTTTATTATTGTGACTTATTAAAGCATGGGTTTCATGCTTGGGTCACCATGTTTTAGGTCAAAGTACCCATTGAGGACTTTTAGGATTTATTCTGAGTTGATAGAGTCATTGTACATTTAAAGAGACCCTTCTTGGGCTTTTGAATCATGTAAAAATGTTTAATATTGTTTAAAATATGAATTACATGATCTCCACACCAAGTCGGCGTAAAGGGGATCATGTTGGCCTAAGAGACACCTATTCAACCTCACCTAAAGCCTATAAAAGGAAGGAAATCAAATTCATTTGGAGGATACTCTCTCATAGCAAGTTCGATATCTCTTGTAGCTGGGAAAAGTTCGAAGTCTGTTGCCGGGAAGCCGAAAGAAGTGCGAGTTTGGGGAAATCTAAGGAGAAGAAGAAAAACGAAATTTTGGTGCCTCTCTCTATCTGTTTCGTGCCTTAGATTAGGAGATCGAAGTCTTCCAAGTTTTACTGCTGCTGGAAGCCGTTTGTTGTTAGAAGTTGCTGCCTAGTCGAAGTTGCTGGAAAGGGGTCGAAGAACTGGGAGGCTGACTTGGTGTGGAGGGAAGGTCTGGTATATGTCTAGGGTGAAGAGTCTCAAAGAATACTATTGAAAGGAAGAATTATCTTGATTGGGTTTTTCCCTCGAGGGGGGTTTTGCCCTGGCATAGTGCCTTCATCTGGTGTCTATTGTTTTATGTGTTGCTGCTTTGGTAATTTCTTGATGAACTAAAAGAAAGAAGATTTAAAGAATAGTAATAACAATAAACATCACAAGTAATTATAAAAAATAATAAAATCTTTCTGCCTTTATGATTTTCTAACAGAATATTATGTTTTGAAGATCGAAATATTCTGTGACTGTGGAGATGAGGCCGAGCCACTATAGTGCCTTGCTGGAAGGGTTACAGTACTTGTTTCGGAGGACAGAAAACATCAGGCATGTAGCTGGACTCTAATGTTTTCCCTGTCTTCCAAAAGCATCCAGAGTTCAGATACTCACACACTGATAGGATGCACAACTCTGATACGACTGTAATAACCCCTTTAGGAAATTTACCCATAGGGTTGGAAAGAGCACATGACAAAATTTGTATTCTAACTAGTATCACGATATTCCTTCAATTTTTGCAAACAAAGATAATATTGAATACACAAACAGTGTAAACAAGTATTTGATTCCACCAACAACTCATACAAATAAGCCAATTCAACAGTGGGTTACAAGTCTATGATCCATCCAAAAACACACTGTAGTTCAATTTCACAATCTAGTACTAATTGTATCAGCAGTCCCTGCTCTCCCTATACTACTGATCTAAACTTATAGCCAGCTACGGTCCTGGCAACCTTGGTCACTTAGCTGTCTTGGATTTGGTCTTGTTGCTTTAGTCCCACACTGCTGGTTCCTCCTATTCGTCACGGCCTCTGTTTATTGCTGCTACTAGCACTTTGACATCTGCTGCCACAGGCCTCTGTGGCCTTAAATGCTCCCTTGCTATCTCAAATGGGAGTTTCCAAATTCACTGCTAAAGGGCAGGGGTCCCACGCTCCCTCGCCACTCCAGATTCACTGCTTCGCTGCCTCACAGAGGGCAATTCCAGCCCTTAGAGATACCCTGCTGCCCAGATCAGACCTCCACAGGGGTTCATTGCCACAATTGTCACCTCAGAAGGATCCGCTGTCATGAATGACACATCAGAAAGGATCCGTTATACAATTGACACCATACTGCCACAGAAAATATCTTAATGGTAGGCCACTGCCTCAGGGATGATTCGTTGCCCAGAAATGCCTTAAAACCCTTCGTTACCACAGACTTGCTACCTTAGAATCCTTGTTGCCACAAAATTGATGAATGCTTCCTCAGAAATTACGCTAAACAGAGTAAAGAGAAAGGTGGATTGGCTAGGGTGGAATCTTTCACCACCAAAACAAATCAGGGGAAAAAGGGGTCTTAAAAAGTTAAAACCCTCCAAGAGCCTCAGCCCAAAAGTCAGAAAGATCAACAATCCATGATGATTGAAATGAATCTCCTCTCTCCTTTTTATATATTCCCGTTGGGGTCAGCCCTCCTAATTTTGATTTGAGGGTTTAAAAAGTTTTCCTCCGTTTACCGCAATTTATTCAATGTTACCCCAATAATATCATATAATGGGTTTCCCACTGAGTTCACACAACATATATGTCTTGGCCACTCTTCTGCTTCTGAAAGAGCATGGGTATCATGCCGATAGCCATGGAGAAGAAGCTGAAATATCCTTCCATTTTAGTCCTTCTCACCTTGTCTGAATCTGCTAAATACACAAAGAAAACCAAGAAGATATTTGCTTGCCTGAGAATTTATTTTTAATATTTTATTATTTCTATTCTAAAATAATATATTATAGTTTTTGTTGAAGTTATACATGAACCATTCCTAATGTTGTTGAAATCGTCATTCTTTTTGCTTGGGATCTTTTGTTGATTATGCTAGTTCATCTGTCCTACGACAGATTTTTAAAATCTCAAGTGGGTTGATGTCTTTTGAGATTGGATTCCTTGTGTTTTTCTACCTCTTCTATTGACCATTTATCATTCATCTTTCTGAAGATTGTTAGTTTTTGGCTCATTTAGGCACAACAGAGGGAGGCTTCATTGCAAGAGGAAAATGCGGCATATGGAAAAGCAATAGCAGCTACACAGCAGCAAATCACTGAAAAGTCTAAGGAAGTGCATCAATTTGATGCTAAACTGAAGGTATGCTTAGTGTGTAATATTTTGTATATTTTTACGATTCAAGGATAAACTTCTTTTCTAATGGCTTGTATTTGTTTTAAAATTTAAACTCTTTAAAAGAGTTTTATCCTCTTGAAATTGCTTTCACTCCAGTTAAGTAAATTAGGAGATACGGAAATCATGAAAAAAAAGACTCGCCCTTTTGAAATTGTTTGCTAACCCTAGTTAAATAAATCAGAAGACTGGTATGTTCAAACATATTGATTAGTAATTGATTTATTGAAAACTCCAAAAAATGGGAGTTGAGAATCTTAAAATTTTAGTTGCATATGGCAAAGTACAATTTGGCTAATGCACTGTTATGAAAGGTAGCAGAACAAAAGAAAGAACCCATTCTTCAAAAACATAATGAGGTTTGAGTTCTGCAATTCTCTCAGTTATGCATATGTGTAAGTGTGCCAGGAGGCATTTCACAGATTCATAACATATATACACATATATCACTGACATAAGAAGTCATTTAACTTTGCTTGCAATTTAATGCATGGGCAGACTGAATTTTCATGTTTGAAAATTGCAGCATGAATTTCTAACATCATTTTTTATAGGCTTCTCACACCACAATGGCAGGGTATCCAATATCGGATACCTTAGGTGCAATTAAGTACTGAGCCCAAAGTGGCACTAGATCGTTACCAATCCTATGGATAGTAATAAAGTTTCAATTTTTAACAACTAAGATTTCTATAGACCAGACTACTGGGTTCACAATTTTAGCAAACATTTTCTGTAGTGTGAATGGAGTCACATACTTACACACTACAAGTTTCTGAACCTCCTTCTATTTGTACTTTAATTTTATTATAGATGGGTTTCCTTTTCTAATTAGTGTGCTGCCACACCCACAGCTTGCAGTTTATTGAACCATCCACCTACTTGCACAGGAATGTGGCATTGTATCTGATCCTCAGAGCTATGGGTGTAAAAGGGTTAACTTAAAATGTTATACTAGAAAGAACTTATTTTTAAGTTATAGAAGTTTATTGAGCTGTTCTATAATACTGTTTGGAAATTGTTCTACGCCATCTTTGACTGCAAATGGTAAATCAAGTACCCTGGACATTAATATCAGAAAGCTTCATATGGGCATCCAATAACTTTGATGGACCCTTTTTATACATCTTATAATGTGAGTTGATTGGGAGATGGTAAATCATGTGCACTAGAGGGTTTCTGATAAAGTTGGTTCATTATGATCAAGTTATATCATTTCCTTCATTTTTAACTTTTTTAAGCCTTTTGAACTCCAGCCCTTTTCAAACTTCAGGTCATAAGTGTGAAATCAACTTGTCCCAAAATGGAAGAAATTCCATAGCTTAAAATATTTAAAAATATTACCTTGCCCTTCATTAATATTTAATCTTATTCATTTCAAATAGAAGCTTGAATGGCTGTATAAATAATCTAGTCATAAGTTCCCTCTGAAGAATTTGTGATGTGATTTGACTAGATATTTAGCATCCTTATGATAGGCAAAATTCCAGATATTTTCAACAATTTTCAACACAATGTCTGGTGACACATAATCTCCTGTACATCTTCTCACTAAATGTCTAATAAGCATTGAATCGATACACCATCACTTGATATATTACCCTACTTATTAAAATGAGCCCTTCCTTGGTTAGTGCACAACACCTGAGTAGTGTTGAAGAATGTAACTAGGTTCAGTGTTCATAATTGTACGAGTAAAAAATGAAATATATTTGTCAAAAGAAAGCAAAATAATTTTTATTATTAATTGAATTGGCTTGTTAAAGCATGGGTTTTGTTAGCGCTGGAATCAACACTTGGATTGTGACAAGCGCCCGATCAGACACATTTGAGCTCAAGGGCTTTTCCTATAATTTGATTTGAGTTTTTTGGAAAGTGGTTGAAACTCATACACACTGAAATGGATTTTGAGCTGATAAGAGTCTCTCACGCATATGAGGGCACTGGAGCATGATGTGGTAGCGAGTTTGAGTTTGTAGCCTGATGGTTAGAGGAATGGAATATAAACAATGGACATGTAAAACATAAGCCCACTGCTAAGAGGAAAGGGTAACACAAATTCTAGATCTGAAATGTATAGTGAAAGAATGCTTTTAAAAGACTTACAAGAATCTCAATTTACATTTTAAGAATCCCATTACAAGGAATGCTTCTGACTAACATGACCTCATGAATCAGGAATACTTGATGAATCAAGTCTGACAAAAACATATTAACATGCATGCTAGATCGAAAGACTTATAAAAACATGAAATAGGATTTAATTCCACCTCAAGGAATGCTTATGAACAATCTTCAATTCTTACTGAATCAGGAAAGCTTAGAACAAGACTTACAAAAACAGATCCATATGTCTTGGAGGTTCACAAGACCAATAAAAACATAAGATAGAACTCTTATGATAAATCTGGAAAGACAGATAAAGTATGTAAAAACAGAAGGAAAAACAATACACACACCACACAGTTTGTGAGTCCTCAAGAGTGCATCTGGATATATTATATACTCAATATACCACACAGAAATAGACAACCCACCCACCCCTTTTCTCCTTGCATTACATAATATATATACAAAAAATGAGTGATGTAAAAAGCCTCCATAAAAAGTGCAATCTACCAACTGAAAAGAACACTTGTATCCTTATCTGCAAAAGTGTAGGAGTAGCTAACTGAAAGGAGTAACCAACTGGAAGATAACCACCTTTCAGGTGAGCAACACCTCTTGTTTTAATAAGTCTTCAATATTCGAATAACAATAAATACCCTGACCAATATAAGAGATCTATCTTCGAGCTTTGAGGAAGTGATGTTATATTTGCTGATAGATATCAAAATCTTTTAAAACAAGTGCTGCCAGAAATTCCTGAAAAACCTGTAACTGCTTCTGAAATCCTGCCTATGCTTTCGAAAGCGTGCTGATACTGGCCACGTGTCGGGATGAGAGTGGAGGGGAGTGAAGTGAAGTGCGAGAATGGAAAGTAAGCGGAAGGCGTGGGAATGGAACAATAAGCGGGAGAAGCTATTAAGTGGAATAATAATAAGCGGGAGGAGTAAGTGCATTAAAATATATCACAATCACAATCACAGAGTGGAGCGGAGTGAATACATTATCGGGGCGAAATTGCAATGCGATATATCGCAATCGCAAGAGGGAGGGGTTATCACAAATCGGGGATTAGAGCTTATCGCATATCAGGGATTGGAGGATTATCGTATTTCACAATCAAAGGATTATTGCATTTCGCAATTGGAGGGGGCAGCATGGATAGTTAGCTATAGGATTTGCTATATGCGATAAGCGAAATGACGTGGCGGTAAGGTGGGTCTTTCCAATCGCATCGAGGGTTTTTAGGATCGGGCAACATAAAGAGGTAACAAAGTGGTGGAATTGCAATGCGATATATCGCAATCTTAGGCAACATGGATGGTTAGCAATAGGATTTGCGATATGCGAAAAGCGAAGTGACATGGCAGGGAAATGGGTCCTAGTGTTATCGCAATCGGGGGTTTTTGGAAGCGGCAGTGGATGATAACAAAGGGATTGCGAAATAAGGTAAGGTGGGTCCACAAAGCAATACGATAGTGCGGTATGACATGGTGGTAGGTGGGTCCCAGTGTTATCACAATCGGGGATTTAAGGAGGCAGGAGTAAGTGAATGCACTGAGAATTTGCGATTTGCGATGAAGTAGGTCTTATTAATGGTTTTAAAGCGGAAAAGAGATAAATAAATAAAGTGGCCCAAAGTGTAACAAAGGAGTTTTGAAATGTTTAAACGCTACAAGAGCATAACAAAGGAACCCGACAGTGAGATAACAAAGCATAACATAATTGAATTTGGAGGGTTTAAAGTGGATTTAAATGGAATTTGAGCACTGCACTTTGGATTTTGGTTTAAAAATGATAAAAAACTAATACATTTTAACTCTCCAGGACCTTCAACCATTGATTAAGAGACAAGAGAGGATCAAAGACACAACTACAATAGTGACCAAACTTTGAAAAATTGCAGTGCTAACAGGTTTCATGCTTGGGTCAATTGTCTTAGGTCAAGCCTCCATCATAGGCTTTAGGATTTTTATTTAAGTCAAAGTCAAATTTTGTTTAGTCGAAAGACTCCTCCATCAAGTCTCCTTGCAAGTCGGCCTTCAATTAATTGTCAACAAGTCAGCTTATCCAAATAAACTCATGTCGGCTCAATTACAGTGGGAAACCACTATATATAGGCATGTAAACTAAGCTGAAATCACAGAGAACAATTCGCACAAAATCGCAGAGATAAGTTCGGTCATTGCAGAGATGAATTCGGTAGTTTTAGAAAGATAAGTTCAGTCACTTCAGTGTTTGAGTCAGTGTCCTGTGATCAAGATTAATGTGATAAAGATTCGGTCTATTGTAGGGGAACAAGCTCGGTTAGTTACAGGCAGAAGTTCAGTGCAAGATGATTAAAGGAACTTTGGTGAAGTCACAGTATAAGAGGAAATCAAAGTTTAATAAGCTGCCTCAGGAATTGAAGCATAAGAAGGCTGCCACAGAGTCAAGTATGGACCGGAACATGATTGCAGGACTGAAGCATGAAATTGAAATATGCCAAGGGTTATCATACTATTTCTGGAATGAAGTATTAAGGACTGATTGAATAGCAAAATCAAGAATAAAAAAGGATGACTTGATGGAGGGAGTCTTTGGTCGAAGTTGTGAGGGTCTTGGTTGTCTCATCTTGTTTTGAATCTACAGAAGAAAGAATTATTGACCGGGTTTTCCCCTAGAGTGGGGTTTTTCCCTGGCTGCGTGTCTACATCTCGTGTTCTCTTCTATTTATTGTTTGGCATTAGTCTTGATGATAAGAAAAGATAAATCGAAAGAAAGAATAATAATAATGAAACATCACAAGATAATGTCATAATAAGAGAAATCAATTGACATGCCCACATATTGTATTTCTCAACATGGTATCAGAGCTATCGTCAGTTAATTAAGGCGGCTAGAAGATCTTGAATATGTGAAGGAAGAAGGCTACAAAAGGAACTAATTAGGCCAAGACACCGAAAGGCTAGACACAAATCTATGTGAAAAAGATCAAACTCCTGTGCATAATTGTCGAGGTCTGTAATCACCACAGTCATCCGAGCTCTGTAAATCACTTCTGTGTCAAAGACAGAGTTTCTAGTTCATCTTCAAAGACCGAGTCAACAGAGAAAGGAAAACCGAACTGATATGATATTTCTCTAAGTATTATTGTAAAACCATACTTATGCAATTGAGACCACAAACCAAGGTAATTAAGGCTAAATTTGAAAGTCAAAACAATGAAAGAATCAGAGTAGCATGTTTGAAGGATCGAGAAGTTAGACAAGACCGAATTCAACAGTCCTTGAAATCTGCAAAGAAAGGAGTATAGGCCAAAGATATCGATACTACATGAAATAAGAAGTTTATATGAAGCCCTGCAGCAGCTCTTTCTTGGAAGCCTTCTCTACAACATTTAACATTTGAGAACAACTTCTAACTCTAGTAAGTATTGTTATTTTTATATTCTAGTCATCTAACAATATGTTTACAGTTTCCAAGACGAGCATGAAGTCCTATGGAACATTAATCTGTCAATCAAAGAAGTTTAAGGTATGTAAACACGAGGTACGTATCCTTATTGAAATAAGCTTTTGGATTTTCAATATATCTAATCTTAGATGGTCCATATAATTCTAGTTTAGAGTTAGTCTAGGATAAAGAATGTAATGCCTAGATGGCATACAAGAACCTTAATCCCTATCTTTATAAGTAATCTAGGATGTCAAGTAAAATCCTAGTGTTGATTGAAAGAAAAGATAATTTGATTTTCCATCCTCTGTTGTTGCATTGAAAATCTAGATTGAAAGTTAAATCATGTTCTAGGTATCACATGTTTTGCTTGAAGGTATTTATTACATCAAGACAAGATCATGGCTTAATACAAAAAGAACACTTCGAGGAATCTTTACAAGGTTTGTCAAGGAAGATCCCTAGGTATGTCTTAGACTATACACTTTATAAAATTCTCTTGATATAAAAGGTACATTCATCATATTTTGAAATTTGCGTTATATTACTAACATCATTGTGTCCAGCTCTCTTGAATCATGAAGATTCTTGATTGGGTGATTCATCATTAGATAAATCCATAGTTTTAAAAATCGGCTGGACCAGCTTGGAATTGGCTAAGTCAACTGAGCCTGACCCTTGGCCGGACCGACTCGGTGGAAAATCGGTCCGGAGGCCGGTTTGTGACCAAGCCAGCCGAGTTGTACACCGAGCTGACCGAGCCGTACACCGAGCCGACCGAGCCGACTGAGCCATTGTCCTGAATTGCAAAGATTTGCAATCCGCATTTTGAATCAAACTTGCAGTGCTTTTGGGTGTGAGCTCAATTGGTCTATCTTTGAGAGGATTCACACAAAGAAGAGAAACTGTTTGGAGCCAATGCAGATCCACTAGTAGTAGGTCCAATCCCAACTCCAAGTCCTCTAGTTGCAGCCGCAGGCACTTCCTCTAGTCAGCCATGACGGAGGCGCATAACTCGTCTATCTCATGCTCAACGTGCTACAGTTCTAGTTGAGGATGTTGATTCAGAGGAGGAGGAGTGAGCGGTTTCCCCCTTTGGTTCAGAGTTTGAGGCAGAGGATTTTGTCTTGTCAGATGTCTAGCAGTAGTGACTATTCATGTTTTGTTGTAGAGGCCATTTAGAGCCTCCTTGGTTATGTTTTTTGTTTTGATATCTATATCATCATCATGTATTGGACAATGCATTGGGTGCAATTTTGATATAATGGATATATTCATGCTTTGTGTTTGGAAACATGAATGAAAATCTTTAAAATTATGTTTTTTAATAAAAAAATTTAATATGTAATGTATTTTTTACAAAGATCGAGTCATTGAAACCGAATCGATCGAGTCGATATCGAGTCGGAGTCGGAGTCGAAGTTGGAGCCAACCCTCGGCCGTTTCAGAACCCGAGTCCGATTTTTAAAACACTGGATAAATCTACCCTCCTCATATCTTTGATTATTTTTTGTGGGACTCTAAAAGGGTTCTCTCGAAAAACCCCAACTTAAGGGTACGTTGATAATAATGTGTGAAACCCTAGTCTATGTAGGGTTATTGATGAAGTCTAAAGAAATGTTTGATGTTTGAAGCTTTGATGATGTTTCGGATGGTTATGGAACCCTAATCTGTTAGGGTTAGATAGTGTTGTATGAAATCCCAAACCTTTGAAGGTTTGATAAATTAGGGTTTTCTATTTATGTATTGAAACCCTAGATATTTAGGGTTTGGTTGGGTCTATAAGAAAAACCCTTGTTATGCTTTAAAGTAAGATCCTAAGAATGAAACCCTAGGAGTATATGTGTCTGTCTGGTCAAACCCTAGCTTGATTGATGTTTGTCATCGATATTGCCTAACATATGATGTGCTTATGCATGATGATGGAATCCTAGATATATGTGTTGACCTAATTGATGATGGTCATAATTCCTAGTCAAAGTCTAATATTTTAGGATGATACTGTTTGGCAAATCTAGGGTTTAAAACAAACCCTAGTAGAAGCTAGTCATATTGTTAATTGAGCTGTGATTGGTTTTGACTATAAAAGCTCATGTATGAAATCTAGGGTTTGTATGAAATCCTAGTAAAAAGTCTAATAGTTGTTAGATGCATTGTTATAATGGTCTGACTTGTTTCTAGGGTTTTCTATATGAAAGAACTTGTCATATCTTTGAAAGTGATATTGAAGCCCTAGATATAATAATATTGATATCTTGATTGAGTTGTGGATGTGATTTAGGGTTTGTAACAAAACTTGGGCAAGAAGTTGAAGTATTGAAATAAAGTCTCTTGCTGATCATGTTTGTAAAGTCTAATGCTTCCATGATTTTGATATGGTTAACTTCATGCTTCTATAGATTTGAGTGTAGTTGCTATCTAAGTTGTGCAGGTACATCATCTTCAAGATGGTGAAGATGTTCATAAGTAATGTTATTATGATATGTGAATGATGATGATCAAGATGACTCCGATAAAAAGGATGGAAGCCATGATAGATTCTCCAATAAGAGGCTGATCTCCCTAAGTTCAGAGGGATACTGGATAGAAGAAATATCCTTATTTAAGAGGGAGGGCATATCATAGTCTTGATGGTTACCTTGAAATTGGAGAATACATTTGAGGTGCTGCTAAAAGAAGGAAAGCAGGATCTAGTTGTACAATATGTTGCTACATGGGAAGTAGGAAAGAAATCTTGTGTCAAGATTCAGGCCCTACTGTGATAAAGTGAGAAGCAAAATCAAGTTGTCTGAAAGACCTCGAAGGTTTGTATTTGCTTATGAACATTTGAAAGTGTATTATTGATTGGATACGCACCTAGATCCCTGGGTTGGTGGTTAGCAAGTAAGCTTGATGGTACCTAGAGAGGTTGAAAGCTTTAGTCCATCTTAGTCCCACTTGGATAGATTTCCTTGGTCAGGAATCTAGTCCATGGCATTGCAATGCCTAAACTGTTGAGAGACCTTGGATAGATTGCCTTGGTCAGGAATCTAGTCCTTGGCATTGTGGTGCCTAAACTCTTCATAGATTATGTGTTTTGAGATCTTCCATGTACCTCTATATTTATATGTAAATATGAATACCTCCCTAGTTAAGAGGGAGCGTTGAAGAATGTAACTAGGTTTGGTCTTTATAATTGTACATAAGTAAAAAATGAAATATATTTGTCAAAATTTGACTTTGACTTAAATAAAAATCTTAAAGCCTATAATGGAGGCTTGACCTATGACAATTGACCCAAGCATGAAATCCATGCTTTAACAAGTCAAAGCAAAAGAATTTTTATTATTAATTGAATTGACTTTTTAAAGCATGGGTTTCATGCTTGGGTCGATTGTCATAGGTTAAGCCTCCATTGTAGGCTTTAGGATTTTTATTTAATTCGAAGTCAAATTTTGTTTGGTCAAAAGACTCCTCACTCAAGTCTCCTTGCAAGTCGGCCTTCAATTATTTGTCAACAAGTCGGCGCATCCAAATAAACTCATGTCGACCCAATTACAGTGGGAAACCACTATATATAGGCATGTAAACTTTGCTGAAATCACAGAGAGAAATTCACACAAAATTGCAGAGATAAGTTCGGTCATTGCAGAGATGAATTCGGTAATTTCAGAAAGATAAGTTCGGTTATTTTAGAGTTCAGATTAGTCTTCTGTGATTAACTTCAGTGTGATAAAGGTTCAACCTATTGCAAGGGAACAAGCTCGGTTAGCTATAGGGAGAAGTTCGGTGCAAGATGATTAAAGGAAGTTCAGTGAAGTCACAGTATAAGAAGAAGTCAAAATTTAATAAGCTGCCTCAGGAATTGAAGCATAAGAAGGCTGCCACAGAGTCAAGTATGGACCGAAACATGATTGCAGGATTTAAGCATGAAATCAAAATATGCCAAGGGTTATCATACTGTTGCTGTAATGAAGTATTAACGACTGATTGAAGAACAAAATGAAGAATAAACAAGGATGACTTGATGGAGGGAGTCTTTGGTATAAGTTGTGAGGGTCTTGGTCGTCTCATCTTGTTTTGAATTTACTTAAGGAAGAATTATTGACCGAGTTTTCCCCTAGAGTGAGGTTTTTCCCCGGTTGTGTGCCTACATCTCGTGCCCCCTTCTATTTATTGTTTGGCATTAGTCTTGATGATAAGAAAAGATATATTGAAAGAAAGAATAATAATAATGAAACATCACAAGATAATATCATAATAAGAGAAATCAATTAACATGCCCACCTATTGGATTTCTCAACAAGTAGGGATATGAATATAATTTTTCACAAAAAAATTCTTTAACACAAGGAAAAATTCCCGTATCTTGGTTTGAATAAGATAAAATCTATAATTCACAATTAATCCAAAAAGTATTAATACAAAAAGTTAGCATCATAACTACCCTGAGGCTTCCTAGAGACTTGATTGAAATTCAAGCCCTTATGTGATGTTGCACAAGTTTCTAGAACATGGGTATGGGTGTCTTGAAAGCTTCCTCATGCAAACCCTCTAGGTGCTTCCTCACATTCTGTGAATGGTGCTTGAGGTAAACACTGTTGATGGACACTTTATATGCCTAACACTAACATATCTAGGTGTATTTGACCTTGTGACCTCTTTGGCCATTATGGGTTTGGCATGGTAAGTTGAGCCCAAAAAAGAGGGGTTGCGAGGGGGGGGGGGGAAGGTGGTGTTGGTGAGATTTCCAAAAATTGAGATAGAACATGATTTCGTATCTTAAACATAAATTGCAATATTAACTAAACTATCATAATGCTATCCAATGTTATTGAAACACCACTAGAATTGATAGAACTGGCTGGTCTGATTGTTTTGGAGGAAAAACTCGCGCGGTTAAGTAATTCAAGCCATTTTAGGTCAGTTTGATATGAAGGCACTAAACCGGTTGGTTTCTTATGAACTATACGTGACGTTGCACCTGCGAATATCAATTTTCTAAAAATAATCAATAAACTTCATGAGTGCGGGGTTAAATTTCCTACTTGGGTCAATGTTGCTTATGTATTTGTTGTGATCTGTAAACGTCGTGGATACTCCACTGGACAGTTTGTCATAATAAATCTAATAAAAATATATTGAAATCCAAAAACTATACTATGAGGATTAAATTTTCTTAGATTTTCTGGATTTATATTAATTTATTGTTTTTTGCTTATGCATGCAATATATAAAATGCTGAAAATAGGGAACCAAAAAAACAATCACTCACAAACCATTGTAACACCAAGATATGACTTGGGAGGCCCTTTTAGGAGAAAACCTAGTTGGAAGATGAGACTGCTCTACTCTCTCTTTCTCTAAATAAAAAGGTACAAATACAAAGGAGTGAGACCTATGGCCTATGGGCTGTTATAGAACACAAACCATCTCTATTTTGCCTTCTCTCTATCCTCTCTCAGCTACTCTGCTCTGTTGAGAAATCTAGGGGCAACAAGATAGGTGATTTCTCTTACTTTGAAAACTGCTTGTGATGTATTTTTACTTAACTTAATTAGCTTCTTCTTTCACTTGATTATATTTAGTGTTTTTTCATCAAACAACTACCAAACCATAAAGAACAATAAGGCAAGAGGACATAAGATATAGGTGATCAGCCAGGGCCAAAACTAACGCACAAGAATTTTTCTCTTCTTATAGAACTTGAATTGACGAATTCCAAGACCTATGACCCTTGACCAAGACCCCTCTAAGATTGAGTCAAATATTTCCTCCGCGATGAGCTTTCCTTCTAGCAGTTTTGACCTTAGCAACTTCTACAATTTAGACCTCCAACAAATTTTTTTGCAACTTCGACCCCCCAGTAAATTCGTCTGCAACTTCGACCCTTAGTGGATTCTTCTTTAACTTCGACCTCCAGTAGATTCTTCTGCAGAAATCCTAGATCTTGCACATGAGAAAAATTATGGTAGACTCTTCCTCCTTTCCTCTTCGCTTGAGTTGATTCTCTCTATTAGTGAACTCAACTTGCAAAGTGTACTTCTTTATTCCCTAAAAATATTCCAAAACTCTCGCTCTTCTTTTCTTCTTATTGTCCTTCTCTTCTTCACACCTTTTCCTCTTCCTTGATCGAACTTATCTATAGTGTTGTGAATGTTCCAAGTGAGGTCGAAGTCTCCCTTATATACAGGTCTCCTACTAGGTCGAATTGCTTCTTTTAGGTCGACTTATCCAGTTGTGAAGGCTGACTTGATCTTTGCACCATGACGAGGTCTTCGAGGGTCTTTTGACTCTACTTTGACTCAAATAAATTTTCTTTACAATATGTAACATGCCCAAATGGGTCTTTAATACATGACAATGACTCAATTAACTTGTAGAATAAATGACAAGCCCTAGAAGCACTCAATGGGTGCTTGACCTAAAATAAATTTCCCTTGAGCATGAAACCCATGCCTCAAGAACGACAATAATAAATTTATTTTCGCTTTATGTCAAATACATAAAATCATGATTACATATGTCATTATGAAGACCAAACCTAGTTACATATTTCAACGCTCCCTCTTAACTAGGGAGGTATTCATGATCCATACAAGGTACTTGGACATTCTCAAACTGAAGAATTCTCATAAGAAGAGTCAGATTGGTAAGCCAGAGCATCTCATCATACCAACCAACGTTGTAGCAAGGCCTTGACTAACAACTCTATCTCTCCACAAGATCATAGCACAATGCTAGCAAGACCAATGACTGACAAACACCATCATCATTGTCTCTCAAGGCACATACCCCACCCGGGTGTTCACAGGGTATATCCTTTTAGGACAATTCCTATCTTGGAATAACACATCCTCAAGGAATTTCCTCTTCGACTACTCTTATTTTGGGATGCCCTACCTCATCCTCAAAGAGTATCAAAATCAATCTGAGATGCTTACCCTATCCTCCATTCTTTCTTCACAGTATGAAGACAAGAATGATGTGTCTATCTCTCCCTCTCAACTATGGAAGATATACTCATTCCTATAAAGGAATATACTTAAGCTCCCTCTTATCCAGGGACTTGTCCAAGCTCTCTTGTAACTTAGGGACTTGTTTCCAACAAAAACTTTTTGCTCTTTGGTGGAGATAATGGTACCTTCAGTTGTTTGTAGAGCTCCTCCTTTCGATGTCATGAATTTCTTATTCATCCTTATGGAGACTTCATCTTGTAGTTCTTCTTCATAGGGCATTGACCATCTATCACTTTCCTTCAACGAACCGTAGGATCAACAATCATGTCATCCTTCTTTTCATCAGAAAGTGATCTTCCAGTCCACATCTAGCTTTTCTTCACACAACTACCTCTACCAAGTCATGTTTCCTTTAGAATCTTCCATCTAACCACATGAGTGCTAGTTGTAGGTGACATCTACAACTTTCTTTCAGTAGCCCTATATCAACCCAACCAAATGTTGTTCAAAATTCAAAAAAATGAACATCAAATCAAAGTTACCTTTTGTGATGGCCTTTCATCATGACATTTGCTTCTTGCAACATTAACATCCTACATAAACACATCTCCAAGACTTTTAATGTCAAGGGTCTCCTTTCTTTACAGACCTTATCAGGGTCTTCATAACTTCTCTATGGATATGTAATAGCCAATTCTTCTAGTTATCAGATGTTGATTTCCTTTTCTTACGTGACCATAGTTGCACCTTGTCATAGTCATAGTTGCACTTCTATCCATGGTTCCTTTATCTTTGTCAACCACCTCATATTCATATGAGGACATATTATGTTGATTTCATCTTGTCAATATGTGAACCATGCCTTCATGCATCTTTCCAAAGGAATAAATCCCTTTTCTTCATGCTTATGAGGTAGAGAATTTACCCATGCTTTTTGCAACTATATGATGACATGAATTAATATATCAAATATATACATACCTCTTATCTCCTTTTGGTCATCTAGACTTCCTTTGGCAGCTTCCTTTCCTTGATTTTTGACATGCTGCACTCCTTTGTCACCATACCATCATCCTTATAAACAATGGTACCCACACAAGGTGGAATGATCAGCGAGACACTTGCTTCTTCCAAGTAGAGGTGAACCTTCTAATGAAGATTCTAACAAAGGATCTTGATTATCCTCATCCTGCAAATGCTCATTCCTAATGATGATGATGCATGATGAATTCTGTTTATCCTCTATCATGCTAGATGAATTTCTTCTACCCATAAGTACTACTTATGCTTTCAATGAGGTTACCAAGTGCTACTTCCTTCAATGGTGTCCTAAGCTCCTGCTTCAATTATTTTGCGTCCAATATGATGCCATCTCCTAATATGATGCATCCTATCATACCTATAATGCTTCCTACCATGATAGCTGTTAAAACTGAAAAGAACCAAGTTAAGGAGTTTATCTTAGTCATAGTAGAGATCTTTCACTTCCTCCTTTGATTTCCTCTTTTCCGGTTCCTCCACTTCTTCAGTTATATGGCTGCATTCCTTTCTTTTGTTTTGTTGTCCTTCTTGAGTATAGGACAATTTCTCTTATAGTGCCCATATTCTTGACAACCATAACATTTGATCTTTGACATATCGATCTTCTTCTTTTTCCCACACTTTCCTTCTCTTGGCCATGGCTACAAATGCTTGAACTTGTTCATTTGATCTTACATCACTTTTTGCCTTCAACCTGGTTTCTTTGATCTTACATAATGACCAAAGTTCACTGAATGAGGTGGATTCCTTCTTTCCATGGATGCTTGATATGAAGTTGCCCCATTCCTCTGGTAGTGCATTGAGCACAACTGTGGTCATCTCTTTATTGGACATTATTTCCCACAACTCTTGTATTTGGCCTCGAATTTCTGATAACCTCATAAATTTCTTCTTCCTTTGATATCTTCATCTTGTATAGTTCGGTTCTCAACGATATTACTTCTCCAGTGGTGCTTACAGAGAACAATTCTACTAGCTTCCCATAGATTTCTTTTGATGTCTCCAATTTTGATACATAAGGTATGAAGGGATCCTTGATGGATTCTATAAGAATCCTTTGAGCCCTTATTTCCCCTTTCATATACTTTGACAATTCTTGAGCTTCTTCTTGTGATGGTTTGGAGACCTTACCATTGATATCATCTATAACCGCATTCTCTATGACGATCAAATCTTTCCTCTTTTTCCATGCAAGGAAGTTTGATGACCCAACCAATTTGTTGCTCTCCTTGCAAAATGAAGTCATTTTAATAGATTCAAATATAGATATAAAGATACTTATTTGTCAAGTGAACATTGAAGATGCTTGTTTGATGATGATATATTCAACTTGATGCCTTTCTTGATGATGTTGATGATAGAAGACGTCTTCTTGATAAAGATGTCTTCCTTCAAAAGTGATCCTTGACTCAAAGAGTGGGATATCACCTTGATTCCTTGATGATGATGACAACGCCTCTTCGTGCTTCGTTGAATGATAGTGTAGAATGTGGTGGCTTTCCCAAGGTTCTTCAAATGTTGTCTTTCTTTGATTGAGTGGATGTCAGATCCTTGAGGTATTCTTTTCTTTGTGATGAAGATTGTTCAATATGTAAACTTCCCAAGAATGCTTCAATTGAAGAACCCTTCTTTGAATGAGCTAGGGCTTTGAGGTCTTCTTTGATGCTCCTCAATTACTTTCTTCAAGATGATGAGAGGGTTAGTCCTTCTTGATGATTGATGCTCTTGATGTTTCCCAGATGATCATTTTGTGCTTCAGCCCTTGAGTGTCCTTCTTTAAGCTGCCTTTCCTTGATGTAGCCACCTTAGCTCTTATAACATGTCGAGAAATCTAGGGGCAACAAGATAGGTGATTCCTCTTACTTTGATAACTTCTTGTGATGTATTTTTACTTTACTTAATTAACTTCTTCTTTCACTTGATTATATTTAGTGTTCTTTTCATCAAACAACTACCAAACCATAAAGAACAATAAGGCAAGAGGACACATGATATATGCGATCAACCAGAGCCAAAACCTCTCCACTTGAGAGGAAAACCCACAAGAATTCTTCTTTTCTTATAGAACTTGAATTGACGAATTCCAAGACCTATGACCCTTGACCAAGACCCCTCTAAGACCAAGTCAAATATTTCCTCCTTGACGAGCTTTCCCTTTAGCAGTTTTGACCTTAGCAAATTTTACAATTTCGACCTCCAACAGATCTTCTGCAACTTCGACCCCCTAGCAGATTCTTCTGCAACTTCGGCCCCCTAACAGATTCTTTTGCAACTTCGACCTCCAGTAGATTCTTCTGCAGAAACCCTAGGCCTTGCTCATGAGAAAAAATATGGTAGACTCTTCCTCCTTTCCTCTTCGCTTGAGGGTATTCTTTCTCCTAGAGAACTCAACTTGCAAAGTGTACTTCTTGATGCCCTAACTCGACTTCAACAACTCGGTCTTTGCTGCTGCAATAGGTGCCTTGATTTCTTCGCATGTATGAAGAGTAATAACCCAAAAACAATCCAAAATTCTTGCTCTTATTTTCTTTTTCTTGTCCTTCTTTTCTTCGTACCTTTTCCTCTTCCTTGATCGAACTTATGTGTAGTGTTGTGAGTGTTCCAAGTGAAGTCAAAGTCTCCCTTATATATAGGTCTCCTCTAGGTCGAATTGCTTCTTTTAGGTCGACTTGTCCACTTTTGAAGGTCGACTTGATCTTTGCACCATGACGAGGTCTTGGAGGGTCTTTTGCCTCTACTTTAACTCAAATAATTTCTTTACAATATGTATGTTAAATTTGGACAACTAGGTCCAAACTCCATGTTGTGATGCTCAGATTAAGTGGCTAATATTTTTGTTGGATTCCTCTTTCGGAGAGGTGTAAAATCCATATAAAATATATCTTAATCCGATGAGCAGAACATTTATTTTGAATTTATTATTTATAATAAATTATATGTGCAGGTCGGCCTTAAGGTTTTACACCCTCAGCGGATGTGTCACACACCCCAATGATGGATATAAATACAGGCAAAGTTGGAGAGCATTTCACAACAACTCAACACACATCTTCTTCTCTCATCTGATTTAGTACGAGCTCATTGGAGGACAAGTTCAGCCCACACGTGTGAAGAAGAAGGATGAAATCTGTACGGCCAAGAGGAAGGACGAATTTCTGCAGCTAGGGTTTTGAAGGTAGTTTGACCAGCGTTGACTTTGGTCAACGCATGGTCCGAAAGGGTTGAAAATTGTTGGAGAGTTTGATTTCAAGAGGTCGTACACTTTGGCACAGAAATCGAGGTCAAAGGGTTGACCGAACTGTTGCTGCGTTGACTTTTAGCTCGCTGCCCTGCGTTGACTTTTCTGGACAGCGTTGTCTTTTCTGGAGTTGACTTGGGTTGACTCGGTAGCTGATTGGAGGATTGTTGTGACACATTCTGGGTTGGCTGATCAAGGAGACTTTGCTGGTTGAAGCATCCTGTTGACCACCGTAACGCACCATCACATTTTTTCTGTTTCTGGTTTGTCTTCTATAAGATCCACTTTTATGTTCTATCAGCTTTTTACTTAACTATTTGTGTGATTGCTGTAAGAAAAGTAAAGTTGCTTCAAGCATAGAACATCTACAAAAATTTACATGGTATCGGAGCTGAGGTGAAGACAAGCCCTATCTCTAGCAATCACCATCAAAGAATATGGGTTCCACAAGTTTTGAATTCAAGGAGAATGACAAGCTGACTGGTAGGGATGACTTCCATGCCTGGAAGATGATATTAGATCTCAAATTGGAAGACCATGATCTCTTGGATCATGTACTAGGTAAGATTCAAGAACCTCCATCCAATGCTACCGCTGCTGTTAAAAACAAGTACAAGAAGGGGGAGATCAAAGCAAAGCTGATGATCAGGGAATCCATACATAAAAGTCTGGTTGCCTACATATCTGAGCTAGGCACATCCAAGGAGATGTATGATAAATTGATCCTTATGTTTAAGGTAAACAATGTAAACCAAGTGCTATTTCTCAAGAATAAATTGAAGAATATGAAGAAGGGCCGGGATGAGTCTGTTCAAGCTTACTTTCTGAAATTGACCGAAACAAGGAACAATCTGCTGGCTATTGGGGAGACAATAGCCGATCGTGAGATGGTTCTCACCGCACTTGGAGGTCTCCCATATGAATGGCAAGTATTCACTACTACCATTCTCAATAACAATACCATTCCTAACTTTGACGAGCTTCTGTCTAGATGTATGCAAGAAGAAACAAGGATGAAGGAATTCGAAAATGACAAAAATGCTGCCTATGGTGCTCATTCTCGAAAGAAGAACTTTGGTGGTCCTAAGGACAAAGGAAGAACAAGGGCTCAAGAAAAGAAGGGTAAGTGTTTCACTTGCCATAGGCCTGGTCACTATGCTAGAGAATGTCCCTTCAAGAAGGATTCTCCCGATAGTGATGATAACAACAACAACCGAAGGAATGGGAATCGAAGAAATGACAAATCCAAAGGAAAGAGGAAGGCTCCCTCTGGTGGAAACAATCAACCTTCTAAAAGGTCTAGAAACTCCAGGTATGAGGAATCTAATGCTGTTGATAAAAGAAATGAGTATATTCTTGTATTTGCTCTCTCTGCTACATCTCCGCCCGACACTATGGATGTCTGGCTGATAGATAGTGGTGCCTCAAGACACATCACTGGTTTCAAGGAAGCACTCTCTGACATGGTTGAGAGGGATACCAATCTAGAAATTATCCTTGGAGATAATGCCACATACCCTGTGAAAGGGACAGGGACTGTGACCCTCCACTTGTCTCAAGGACAAGTCCTACGTTTGCAAGATGTACTTTATGTACCAAAATTGAAGAAGAACCTTGTGTCTGTTTCAGCCATGGAAGACAAAGGGTTCAATGTAACATTCTCTGATGGAAAGGTGCTCATGTGGAAGAAGAGCTTCAAGGAAGCTATCTCGATTGGTTTTAGAGTTGGCACACTCTACCAGGTTGGAGGGAGTCCGCTGGGAGCAATGACATGTGATACTATCCGTCAAACCGAACTATGGCATCGAAGATTTGGACACCTTCATTACAAGGCCCTTCCCGAAGCAAGGAAGGTGGTGACAGGGATGCCTGAATTTGGAAATAATCATGAAGGTGTATGTAAGGGCTGTGCCGAAGGAAAACATACAAGGGGACCTTTCCCCTCAAGTGTCACAAAGACATCTGATATTTTGCAACTGGTCCATTCTGATCTATCTGGTATGTTGCCCATGACATCCCTAGGAGGATGTTCTTACTACATGACATTCACTGATGACTTCTCTCGCAAAACCTGGATATACTTCTTGAAAAAGAAGGATGAGGCTTTCATGTGGTTTCGTACCTTCAAAGCCTTGGTGGAAAATATGACCGAAAAGAAGATCAAGATTTTGAGGACCGACAATGGCACTGAATATGAGTCAAATGAGTTCAAAGACTTTTGCAGAGAAGCTAGCATTAAGAGGGAGACTACCACTGCATATACTCCTGAGCAGAATGGTGTTGTTGAATGCAAGAATAGGACTATTGTGGAAGCTGCCCGTGCCATGCTATGTGACCAGGGTCTACCGAAGTTTCTGTGGGGAGAAGCTGCAAATACTGCTGTGTACATTCAAAACCGATGCCCTCATTCCGCTCTGGACTCCAAAACTCCCGAAGAGGTTTTCTCTGGTAAGAAACCGATGTCTCACATTTTAGAATTTTTGGATGTCCTGTCTATTTTCATGTGCCGAAAGAAAAGAGAAGTAAGCTGGATGCTACTGGGAAGAAAGGAATGTTTGTGGGCTACAGTGAGACTTCTAAGGCATATAGAGTCTATGTACCTGGTCAAAGGGAAGTAGAGATAAGCCATGATGTCACTTTTGATGAAGATGCTTCCCTGAAGAAAGTAGTAGATCTTCCAAGATCTGAAGAAAATCATGAAGAAAGGCCTGGAAATCAAGAAGAACCGCAGGATGAGACAATGCCTGATATTGAAGGACCAATGGACCCCATTGATCCATCTCCTTCACTGGGAAAGAGACCATCATGGCTCAGGGACACCCTCGAAGATGCTGAGGGTCATGCTGCCCCAAGGGGGACATTCCGAGAAAGCAAGAAGCCGTGTAGATACCAAGGGTATCTAGCTGCCATGAGTACTATTGTACAATTTGAACCTGGATCTTTTGAGGAAGCCGTAAAGCATCAAGGCTGGAAGGATGCTATGCACGAAGAATATGAGTCTATAATGAAGAATGATGTCTGGGATGTGGTCTCGAGACCGAAGGACAAATCAGTTGTCACCGCGAAATGGCTCTACAAGATCAAACATGGATCTGATGGGAGTGCTGAAAAGTTCAAGGCAAGATTTGTTGCTCGTGGCTTCTCTCAAAGAAGGAATAGACTAGTATGACATATTTGCACGGCACAGGCACGATATACCATTGATCACTCATGGCCACTTCTTCTCAAGGATGGAGTCTTCATCGAGATGGATGTCAGACCTCTTTTACGCATGGTGCGATAAAAGAGGTGTATGTAGGGCAACCTGCGGGTTGGTTGAATTAGGGGCACTCTTATCTGCGGGTTGAAGAAGGAAACCTCTGTGGGTTAAGCAGCTTTGAGCTTGGTACGAGAGGATGGATAGTTACTTGATGTGAAGTTTAGGCTTCACTTTCGAAGTAATCTTGATCGAACCTTTACTTCAAAAGGTTGTCTGCAGGAAACCTCTCATTCAAATCTTGCATGTGGATGACCTATTCTGTGGTCTTTGACCCTCTCATTCATCAATGTAGAGAGCTGGCTAGAGTTCGAGATGAAGGACCTAGGACTGACGCACTACTTCCTAGGCCTGGAGGTCTGGCAGAGACCTGGAGAGATTTTCCTTTCTCAAGGAAAATACATTGTGAAACTTCTAAAGAGATTTGGTATGGTGGACTGCAAGTCCGTGTCAACACCGATGGAACTCAACTTCAAGAAGTTGAGTGGCAGCGCTGCTGGGCCTATCTTGGCCAATCCTACTGAGTATCGTCAACTCATAGGAGCTTTGATGTTCTTAGTGAACACACGTCCAGACATATGTTTTGCAGTGAACACTTTGAGTCAACAGATGGTTGAGCCTCATCATTTCACTGGGTTGGTGCCAAGAATCTTTTGAGATATCTTCGGGGCACGATAAACCATGGGCTGAGATACACTGCCGGGAGTGTGATACTCCGTGGATATACTGATGCCGATTGGGCTGGCAGTGTGGTGGATCGTAAGAGCACATCGGGATGCTGCTTCAACCTTGGTTCTGCTTCGATCTCATGGATGAGCAGGAAGCAGAAGTCGGTGGCTTTGAGCACTGCGGAGGCCGAATACATTGCTGCTAGTATGGCCTGTTGTGAAGCAGTTTGGTTGCGGAAGCTCTTTAGTGAGCTGTTTGGACATGTGCTAGATACCACTTTGATACTCTGTGATAATCAGAGTGGGATTCGTATGACTGAGAATCCTGTGTTCCACGACCGATCCAAGCATATTGATATCAGGTACCACTTTATCCGGGATATGGTACAGCGAGGCGCCGTAAGGCTCGATCATATAGGAACTGATGAGCAGGTCGCGGATATTCTCACTAAGCCCTTGGGGAAGGTCAAGTTCCTAACCTTCCGTGAGAGTCTTGGTGTCGTGGAAAGACCCTATGATGTGGGTCTTGTTGGACGATGAGCTCTGGGAGCTCTGGGGGGCTTTGGGGATAGCTTCTCGGAGCTATAAGCACTCATAATGCTTCTGCCCCATCGTTGTGATTATTGAGCTGGTTCGCCTCTCATTTATCTGTGCCCCGTATGCATCCTACCCATTGAGTTCAGGGCTCATGGGAAGTACCTCTCATTTGGCCAATGAGGTGGGAAAAGCTAGAGACTAGTAGCAAATACTGATGGACGCATCAGAGATTGCCGTACTCTCTATCTAGGATGGCACTGTCCAACCACTTGATCTGGGATCAAGTATAGTGAGGTTTCGGACCTCCGCCTGACTTCAGGTCAGATGAACCAACTTCGGGTTGGTTGGAGACTCTTTGTGAGTCTGATAGAGGTTTCGGACCTCTGGGCTGAATTTGTCAGCCAGGGGATGATGTCTTTGTGACTGACCCACTTCTGTTCTGAAATAAAGAGGCCAGCAAAGCAAGTTACGACGGGATGACGCACGATGTTTGATTGCACTGATGGATGGAGTTCTCCCTAGTTGAGAGGGAGTGTTAATTTTGGACAACTAGGTCCAAACTCCATGTTGTGATGCTCAGATTAAGTGGCTAATATTTTTGTTGGATTCCTCTTTCGGAGAGGTGTAAAATCCATATAAAATATATCTTAATCCGATAAGCAGAACATTTATTTTGAATTTATTATTTATAATAAATTATATGTGCAGGTCGGCCTTAAGGTTTCACACCCCCAGCAGATGTGTCACACACCCCAATGATGGATATAAATACAGGCAAAGTTGGAGAGCATTTCAAAAAAACAACTCAACACACATCTTCTTCTCTCATCTAATTTAGTACAAGCTCCTTGGAGGACAAGTTCAGCCCACACGTGTGAAGAAGAAGGACGAATCTGTACGACCAAGAGGAAGGACGAAAATTCAGCAGCTAGGGTTTTGAAGGTAGTTTGACCAGCGTTGACTTTGGTCAACGCATGGTCCGAAAGGGCTGAAAATTGTTGGAGAGTTCGATTTCAAGAGGCCGTACACTTTGGCACAGAAATCGAGGTCAGAGGGTTGACCGAACTGTTGCTGTGTTGACTTTTAGCTTGCTGCACTGCGTTGACTTTTCTGGACAGCGTTGACTTTTCTGGAGTTGACTTGGGTTGACTCGGTAGCTGATTGGAGGATTGTTGTGACACATTCTGGGTTGGCTGATCAAGGAGACTTTGCTGGTTGAAGCATCCTGTTGACCGCTGTAACGCACCATCACATTTTTTCTATTTCTGGTTTGTCTTCTATAAGATCCACTTATATGTTCTATCAGCATTTTACTTAACTATTTGTGTGATTGCTGTAAGAAAAGTAAAGTTGCTTCAAGCTTAGAACATCTACAAAAATTTACAATGTAACATGCCCTAATGGGTCTTCAATACATGACAATGAGTCAATTGACTTGTAGACTAAATGACAAGCCCTAGAAACACTCAATGGGTGCTTCACCTAAAATAAATTTCCCTTGAGCATGAAACCCATGCCTCAAGAAAGAAAATAATAAATTTATTTTCTCTTTACATCAAATACATAAAATCATGATTACATGTGTCATTATGAAGACCAAACCTAGTTACATATTTCAACATGCTCTACTATGGAACAAAATGCACTAGATTAGAGTCGAACCCCTTTTCCTCTTAGTGGTTTGGTTATAACACATCCCGATAGCCAACTAAGGGTTATATTTGACCAATTCAACCCTTGATATGAGTTGCAACTTCACCCTTTTAGAATCTTCTTTGTAGTGCCAATGTGGCTAGCCCGTTTTCCATAAGTAACAAGGGTTGACATGGCATCCTCTCGAATTATGGTGGTCAAACATGATAGGTCAACTTTTTGGAGTCATAACTTTTGCGTCCAAACTTTGATTGACGTGATTCTTGTGTAGAAATTTCTGAATCTTAACACTTATGCAGAAATTATTACTGTTAATCCGGTTATGCTCCTCCTACTTATATAAGTTATCAATTGAATAAATTCAAGTTAACATCGAAGCAAAACACATAACAAATCTCTACCAATTCAGATCTAGAATACGCACATGCACACATTGACAAAGTGACACAGTTATTTTTGGACAAACTGTCCCTGGAAAAACCCAAGGTGGGAAAACCGGTCTCTAGCTGCTGGAGGGTTCTATTATTAAGAATATTTCTGAATAGACAACTTTGGGTTCCAGATCTGGAAAACTCGACAGAGAAAACACTAAATCTGCAGCTCACTCGCTGATCTAGGGCCAAAATAATGACTGATACACACCCTCAAATGAGATTTATAGAACTCAGCCAAATCTAGGCCTAGAAACCCCAGCGCTATCCCTGAAAGGCTCTGCGTCAGCCTCTGAAGCCCTTGAAAGCCTCTGCGTCAGCCTTGGATGGTCTCCAAACCCTCAGTGTTGCTCCAGAAGGGATTGCGTTACCCCAGAATGGGTGACGCAGTCACTATGCTGCCCCCTAAGGGTCTCTGCGTAACCCCTGAAGGGTCTCCTGAAAATTACGCTGTCCCTGCTACTGCCTTCCTCTGCGCTGTCCTTGAGCTGATCTCTTCTCTGCCTCTTGTGTATTGTACAGTGTTGATAATATCGGTATCAGCAAAATATCGATGAGGGTCCATAAAAGATCTTGTCGGGAATATTGGCAAAAATATCGGCAAAATATCGACAAATATTGACAAGCATAAAAAATGCATAATATATTCATTATTTTTCAGATTTTTAAACATATAAAGCAATAACAACATGAAATAAACACATTGGCACATAAATATGAAGAAAGCACTGATATATATGATGTAGTGGATGTAAAATAAAAATGATACATCAAACGCGATACCAAATCCTGTTGATCCCTGATAATTGTCCAATCAAGGACTCAAATGTGGAGAACCAATACAAAATAACATCACACATATAAAAGTATCTCATCATCATGAGTTATATGTAGCAAAACAAATAAAAATAGCAGCTATCTATCTGAAATCAGTGCCCTTTCCCCCTTTTATGGAAAAACATGAGGGGCTGTTTGTCAGGCCTGCCTCTAGCAATAGAAGGCCCTGACCCTGCACCTAATGTAAAATACTGACTACTGGGTGTGGAGCTCTGCTCTCCTATCTCTATAACAAATGGTGCAGACACTGATGCTCCCACAGTGTCCTCCTCCTCTTCCTCCTCCTGCTCTGAGTGCTGCTCCTTCTCCTCCTCCTCCTCCTCTTCCTCCTCTTGCTCCGAGTGCTGCTCCTCCTCCAAGTCCTACTCCTCTTGCTAACCCTGTTCTAATGGTTCCTCTGGCTCTAACCATGTAGGTGACTCCTCCAAGACGGGATGCTCAGTCTCCACCCTCCACTGAGACAATACATCAATATTGTCTAAGGAAATGGCATCTGGATCCATTGGTGCTTGTATTTGCTTCACTCGAAGGCGGATATTGTAATGCACATACACTAAATCATTGGGACGTGCAAATTCCAACCTGTAAGAGTGTCAAAAAAACTAATGAGTCTTCCCTCTTGACACTTGAGGGTCATAAATTAAAATTACAATAAATGTAATTACTCAAGTGAAGGATGAATGTCAAAGTTATACCTGTTGTGCTTTTTTGAGTGTATTTTCTCAAATACACTCCAATTGCGCTCACATCTTGAAGAAATACATGTTTGACTCGGGATTCTTATGGCCAGTTACTACAAATTTGGTGCCCTTGCACCACAGGTTCGCCACCAAATATCTACAACAAAATACAGAAATAAAAATTAAAAAACATAAAACATAATTAAACTTTCAAATGCAAGTTACATAATTTAATTTTAAAAATCTAGAATTATAAATAAGTAAATTCTAAATTGAAAATTCTAATGAGTGATGGCATGAAGAGGGTCCTTTCTCTAATTGCATCATCAAAGCCAAATAGGCCATCACAATCCTGATAAAACTGTATCTCGCGGTTGATTTTGCTACGAAGCTCAGGATCGGGTACCATCCTATGAATACAAGAATGTTGCCCTTCCATCACCTCACCATCAAAATCAAAGGCACATTTGTATGAAAATGCAGGGTTGAGGAAGAGTGTTGCTGCATGAATGGGTCGATGAAGCATCCTTGTCCACCGATTATCAATCACATCCCATAACATCATATGTTTATCATGCCCAACAGAACCCTTGTCTTCATAATAAGAATGAGTGGCCTCCTTGGCCCTATCCATGGCCTCATACACATAAGTCATTGCAGGCTTCTCCCCATCTACCAATCTCAGAACTTTTATTATAGGTTCACTAATTGAGCACACTTCTTCTACTCCCTGCCAAAATGTCTTAGTGTACACCATTTTTGCAATGGCTCTCCCGTCCTATCTCCTGCTATATCTACAATCACGCCACTCATCAGAAACAAACATTTGCTTCAACTCAAACTGACATCGAAGCAAACACTGAAGAGTAATAAAGTTGGTGGCAAAACGTGTGATTGCAGGACGCCGCAACTCCTTGTTTCATGTGAATCTCCTCATGAGGCTAAGAACATGGTTATATATAAACTTGGGGACACTCCTAGCCATATCAATCACCTCCTTCATGAAGGAGGGTTTTCCCATATCCTCAAGCAGCAAATCGATACAATGTGCTGCACATGGAGTCCAGAACAATGTGCGGTGCCTCTCCGTAAGCATCTTGCCGACAGCCACATAATTAGCTGCATTATCTGTTATGACTTGCACCACATTCTGCACGCCAATCTCCAGGATGAAGCCATCTAATAGCTCACAAATCATTGCTGCATCTTTTATGTGTGCTGATGCATCCACTGATTTAATAAACATGGTACCTTTAGGACAATGTACCAAGAAATTTAGAAGGGTCCTACCCTTCCTATCTGTCCAACCATCAGACATCACTGTGCATCTAGACACTTCCTATGTCTTTTTCAACTCTGTCAATCTAGAGTTGATGTCTTGCTTTTCTGCTTTAAGGATTGGCCCCCGTAACTCCTCATATATAGCACTTTTGTAACCTGGACCCACAACAACAATAGTATCACACATTGGCTGCCAATATGGATTGGTTTTGGTGATGCTGAGAGGCAAGTCACTCCAAAAAATACACTTCCCCATAAGTCTATCTGCTTCTAGCTTTTTTTTTTAACAACTGATGTTATGGAAGGTTGTGTTCCATGTCCTGTTCGTGGAAAAAAAATGATGACCTCCCACTAGCTGTTGCAGGTGATGCTGTGGAGCCCCTCCAACTACCCTCAGCCTCAAAATCAGAAGAAGATATGCCGAAAGATCTGCCTGCACGTTCAACCTTGTTTCTTTCTGTCTTTTTCATCAGTAGCTTCAAGATATTTTTGTATAAGATCTGGACTAGAAACTGTACAAAGGGCAACATCATGTCCAAAGAGTTTAGCCAAATGGTATTTCAATCTCGTAACCCCTCCCGTCATTTTTGTCCCATACAATTTGCATGATTAATATGCCTGATTTGTCCCACCATCTGGCTCCCCATACTCCCAAAATGGGTCCAAGGCTTTTGGCATATTTGACTTTTGTAGTGAACTAATTCAAACCTAGGGCACAAAAAAACAAAAAATTGGCATTAAACACCCATGCATAAAAATTTAAAAATAATAAGTAATAAGCATGTCATTTAAAAAAGAATTACTACAAGAATACAAATACATTATTTGGCATTTGCAACATGAATAAAAAATTGGCAATAAGAGGGTGCATAATAAGGTTTAAAAAAATGAAGCTTGCTGTCCAAATATGGTCAAAACCCTTGCATTGGCTCATGGGCAGGAAAATCATAGTAAATAGAAGAAAAACAAAGTATCACAATGTTGCTAGGCAAAGAGACAAGGATGCATAGCCCTAAATCTATAAAAAAATTCATTAAAATATGGGTTTGGAAGAACATACCTGTTAATGGAAGAGATGGATTTTGTCTCATTGCTCTTCAATCTTTGATGATGAAAAACTTCTTAGGTGCTGATGATAATGGTTGTTCGATCACCAATTCCTCTTTGACAACCTCCACAACGCTTTAGCCTTCCTTCTTAGCCACTCACAAACAGAAATGAAAAAAAAATTCGTTTTTTCCCTTTTCTAGCCTCGGAAAAGAGATGGCCGACGATATTTTAGGTCGTTGCGCGATATTTTCCAAAATATCAGCGATATTTCAGAAATATCGCGATATTTGCGGGGAGTGAAAATTTCGCGATATTTTATTGGCGATATTTCGTTCCCCCGAAAATATCGCGATATTTCGGCGATATTGTCAACACTGGTATTCTAGACCCTGGGATCAGATCATCCCCTTGGTCTAAATTCCCCGCTCTGCAGCCGAAACACTTCTGAGTATTCTTAGCAAACCTTGCCCTAGAATCTCAGCTTAGCTTCAGTGCTCTGCCTCTGTGTGTCTTTACAAATGACCCCAAGCCTTTCCTTTATACTTTTCTTGTTGACAAATCAACGACCATGATCAAATCTTGAATCAATGGCTAAGATTAAAAGAAAGCTTGATCCGTGTGACTTAAGACAATTTCATCACATGTTTAATTAAATTCACTTTAATTATTTAAGTTCCCTAAGTTTCAACTTAGGAAATACATTAAAATAATTAATTAATTTAATATCTCCTAAACCAGATGAAATTTCCCAAATCCATTTCTGGGTCTTGTAGATCAAGTGTACTCTAGTCCCTCCACAAAGTTTGGGAGCTAGAGCACAACTGATGCTACCCCAAATATACAAAATCTCAACATCTTGCACCTTTAGAAAGATATACAAATGTAGAATAGTGTGATGGGCTGTGGCACATAAGTGGCAAAGTATTACCCCCCAAAAAACGCCATTTAAGGCCTCAAATTGGCCCTGGAATTTCTAACCCCAATTCTCCAAACTGGGTCCCACCGCTAGAATTGCTCCCTTATGCCGGTTTCTGTGATTTTTCCACCTTGAAGACATCAAGATGGATGACAAGCAATATAATGATCCAACAACCCATTTTAGGAGGCTTTTGGTCCTCAAAAGCTTTTATTGAATGAGGTGAGCAAATTTTTCTTCCACCTTCTCCATAGAATACCATTTAACCATGCCTGGAAGTTGTCATTTCAACCCAATATGCCAAAGGTTATGTTTCCCTTGTCTTGTAGTTTTGACCCTCTTTTGCAAAATTCTATCTTCCATTAACTTTGCTTGAGCATCTGGTGCTAATTCCTTTATAGAATGTAGTATGTGCTCCTCTTCCTGATCTAACATGGAAGGCTCATGGAATTTTAAGTTTTCCACATTCAATACTACGTAAATGCGCATGTATGGGGTTAGACTAAGTCTATAGGCGTTATCTCCCACCTTTTCCAGTATTTTGGAGGGACTGTTACCACTCAAACTAGCAGGGGGCCTAAAAGGGTTTCTTAAGAGGACAATTGCTAGGTCAAGGGCAACGGTGGAGGCTTAGCCCACTGCCACCACAACTAAGGCTCCCTGCTCTTTACGGACTTTCATCGATGAGAGGAGTCCTAATGCTTTTGGGAAGCCACTTATAAAGAATGCATCAATGAATAGACCGGAAGTGACCCCTTAAACCCTTTCCTTAGGAGGAGGTGAAGAATGGAGATTGCTTGCTCTTTAAGTAAGGGCCTTGACTTTCCAGGGAGAGGGGTGAGGATTAGAGGGTGAGGATGAAGGGTATAACTTGTAGAGGTGCTTCCTGTTGGTGAGGTAAATCCCCTCTGCGGACAGAGGCGATCCCACTAGCCCTAGAGTGGGTCTAGCCACAAACAAGACACGCTATAACATCAATTCCTAGTTAACGAATGGACGGAGATTCGATAGATAACTTACCGTATATCCTGCGCTATTGTTGTCGTTAAAAGAGTGGCTGGCTGTCGCTCCTGGTTTGACAGATCACGATCCGCTCGTTCTCACGCTCGGATACCTGCACATACACAAGAAACAAAGACGATATACAACATTTCGCTTCCGTAACTATCAGTCAGTCGAAGAAGACCAAATCAATTGCATCAATAAACACAACACAATGATGGAACCAATACCATAGTCGAGTATATTAATGAAAGGAAGGAAGAGTACAACCAAGCTTCGACGTTGCGGTCTCCTCCAACAGGGTTCCAGCAGAGCGCGTCTCACAAAGGCTCGTCGGGAATTCGGACGGAGCTCTCTCTACGGAATTCTCCTTGGTTCTACCTTCTCAATAACGATTACTCAGCTATAGTGTCTCTTCTCCAAGTTCAACTTCTTGGCTATATGTTCAGCTAGCTTTCATAAAGGGAGAAGGCCTGTTTATATAGAGGTAGAGGGAGAGGTTAGGATCCCTATAATCATGGAAGGGAGACCTATCTTCTAGGAGTGTTCCATGGGAGGAGGAAACCACTACCTAAAGAGGGAGATCCGTGGCTCATCAGATTAATCACTTCCTGTGACTCATCCCTGAGGTGGTTAAAGGAAACTTCCACCTCTAATTTGTTAAAAAACATTCCCAAAAAGGCTGGCGCAGGCACAACAAAGGGACAGAACGCCAGCTGGCGCGGGCTCTAGTGTACATCCTCCACATTGGCGCGAGGGGTGAATTGGCTACCCACGCCAATGCCAAAACATAGGTTTTCGTGGGCTTTTTGAGGAAATGTTCAACAAGAGAAATGATGTCCTTATGCAGAAGGATGCAAAGAAAGTGTTTGCAGAGTATGACACTGCTCATAGGTCACGGGAAAGACCCTCCAATATGCGGGGCGGGGGATTGCAGGGATGGTGACAAAACGCTGTGTAACACTTCCCGATCCCTAAAACCCTATACGAACTTGGATTCCCAAATAGTCCTTGATGAATAGTCTTTGACAACAAATGGGACCACACAAGGCCAAATGGAACCAGCCCAGGTTCGGGGATGGAATTTAGCAACCAATGATGTTCTTATCCTGGACAATGTGAGAGGAAAGGATCAAATAAGAATTTTTGCTTCAAAAGGTTAAATTGATCCTGCCAAGTGCTAGCCTTGGGAAACACATGGCAAAACTTGATCCTAGAGCTAGGGCTTAGGATATCCCGAGATTCCACTGTCGGAATGTCTTCAAAATTTGAGGGGACCTGGGGGATCCACCAGCGCAATTGACCCTAGGAGATTGAGTTTTTCCTATGACCAAATTTCCGGGAAAGTGATGCCCTAGGCGACCTAATGGGACTAGACTTGGGAAAAATGGAGAAAAGGTAAAAATAAGGGTTAAAATGATCACCCTGCGATGGATTAGTGCTTAATTTCACTTGGGGATATGGAGTCAGGGATAATTAAGAAGACAAAATGTATTTCTATCGTTCAAGGAGGCTTCAAAGTCAAATTCGTCCATTGTTAGAGGCTAGAGAAGAAAAGTGACTATAAAACATTTATACTTCTTGCAAATGGTAAAGGCTTATCGAGATAACACAATATCTAGGAAATTTTGTTCATATAACATGGCCCGTACACATATATATGCTAAAATAGTGTAATGTCTCTTCCTAAATTTTCCTAATGTTTGGAAAATACATTTTGTCAATTTTGAATTAAATAATATAAAGTACCTTTTTGCGGCTAGTATAGGAAATAAAGAAGAAAAATAATAAATTAAGTTGCTAGTGGAAGATGGGACCCACAAGGGTAGCGTGTTGGGGAAGAAAGCAAATCGATTTCCCTTGGGCAAATCGAAATGAATGCAGGGACCCACGATTTTGCATGGCTAGCACTTATAAAAGGAAGGTTTGGAGAAGGCTTAGGCACCATTTGCATATTTATATTTTCAAATTTCCTTAGCTGTTTAGTTGAGCCAAACACTGTGTTGTTTAGCATAAGAGCTTCCCAAGGAGAGAAGCTCACCCCTTCTTCGGTGGACTTTGAGTGCCACTCAAGAAGCGTTTCTTTAGTCTTTTGTGATCCGGAGAGGCAACATCATGGATCCACGCATTTATGGAGCAATTGGGATGCAGAGAGGAGCTGAGACTATGCAGTAGAGGAAGTCAACTGTTGTGGGAGAGTTGGGTTGTGAAGGAAATCTTTCGGAGCAGCCATTGGAGGATTCATTGGTGGATTTTAGGAGTGCTGGAGCAACTTCAGTCCCTGGAGATCAACTACATGCAGTCCCTACTATTCTTCCTTCAGAAATTGTGTCATTCACCCAGTAACTGCACAGTCATTGGAGGGCAACATTCAATTGTAGTATTTGCCAGAGGTGTTTTAGGTTGAGGAGCTGGAGGATTGATTGGAGGTATATTTCAGGAGTTTTGCTGGTGTTTTGGAATGCGGAAATATTCAGTAGCAGCGACAACAGCAAATTTCGAATTTGAAGAGGGCCAAGCAGAGAAGGGTCCAATTTTGAAGATTGGAAGTTGGGGAAAAGCTTTCTGGGTTTTTTTGGGTTTTGGGCAAGGATCACCTTCCCAAATTCCTAGAATTTTCTGAGCGCTTTTCAGTGGGAAAATCTAGTGCCAAAGTTAGCCAATAGTTGTAGAAGCTAGGGACAACACAATATTCAGAGGAGCAACTTATTGCAGCAGCTGTATCATTTTTCTATTGTTCACTTGAGGCTTGTAGCTTGCCTTGTGCAAGCCCAGGTGCACATCTTCCATCTTATATTGTACTCCAACCATCTATATTAATAAAATTTGGTGTTGTGGGCATATTTCTTGTATTTGTGTTGCTGAAGTAAAAGTTTCTGTGTTTAATTTATTGTAGGTTTTCTATATTATTGTAAATTTTCTATCAGGAATATTATTGTGGTATCAAATCATGTACTTGGCCAGTGTGGGTAAAAGGAGCAGGTAATGCCACGAAGATATTAAGGAGTGGTTTTTCATAGAAGCTGTGGCAGAGGTATAAGTAGAGGCTGTGGGAGAGAAGGTAACGCAAACCCATTCTCAGACACAGAAATAGAAGCCAGAAGGGAAGGTATGGACAAACACGATGAGGAGGAGCAACCTAGGCCAATGGGCTAGGATCAAATTTTGGAGGAGCTGCTGAGAGCAAATCAACAGATGATGAGATAAGGGAAGGTCATGATGGACATGATGCAACATGTACTGGGATTGCATGTGGGTGCAAGACCAGATGAAGCAACAAAATTTCAAGGTGATGGAGGTGCCAGAGCGGGAGGTAGCCGTACATACTAGCTCCCACACACTCCATAGCGTGGGAAAACTAGTAGACCTTTGATGCCAAATTTCGTAGAGGAGACAGAGCCTGAGAGGGAGCCAAATCCAGTTGATGATCTAGTACACTCAGTTGCATCAAGCATCGATGAGTGTGAGGGTTTGGATGCCCGGATCAGAAGGGTGATGTCCTTTGGTGAGTTCATTCACCTAAAGGAGAGACGTACCACAGGGGTTGGTCATTATTTCAGAGGAGGATCATCTAGCCATGAGGTGCAAAGGTTGGCAGGGAAGGTCATGCTTCTCAATTTCGAGGGGGTGCAAAGAGTTCAACACGAGCATGGATTGAAAATTTGGACACCTATTTGCATTTGAATCCCATGAACGAAGCAGATGCCATACGATTTTCCACTCTTCACTTGGAGGGAGATGTCCAAAAATGGTGGTACCATGGGCTGATTACAATGGGGCATATTCATATCACTTCATACCAAGAGTTCACCTGGAGGTTGTTGCAGAGATTGAGAGGGCTTCATACATTTCTTGTGCAGAGTCTATATTGGATATGTATGGGATTAGATTGTCCTTCCATCTACTATTAGATTCATGGCCAAGATGTCAGTTTCCATGTACTTTTCCTTTCCTGCATCATCTCTAGGTTTCTTAACTTTTCCTTGAGCAAAATATATAACTTTATGATTAGCAAGAATAAGATCCATACTCTTGTTCCATGCCCTGTAGTTGGAGGCTCCTTGTAGCTTATTTTCTATCTTCAATGAGGTTGCCCTAAACTTTATAATGTATTCTTTACTTGATATCGATAGTAGGATTTTCTTCTTATATGGTCCTTTTCTTAATGATCTTTTTTTTGTTTCTTCCTCCTCAAGCCTCCTTTCAATAGACCTTCAAGCTGCATTTTTTTCTTTTCTCCTTCACCTTAGTTCTGATACTATGTTAGAAAATCAGAAAAGCAAAAATATTCTCTATTATTGATAAATACTTGTGATATTCTTATAGTCTTATTAACTTTTCTTTATGTTTTTTATCTTCTTTTCGTCAAGCAATCGTCAAATCAAAGCATGAAGATCAACGACACTAGGCTAAAACCTCTCTATTGGGGAAAACCCAGTCAAACTCTTCCACTAATAGATTCAAATCAAATTGAGACAAACCAAGACCCTAGACCTGACCAAAAGACTTTCCTCACTCCACCAAGTCAGCCCTCAAACTGTCCTTCCAAACTCCAAAGATCAATTGCAACAATATTGCATCAAAGACAGAATTTCGACCCTACTGCTTCAGAATTTCAACCTAGCTTCAGGTCTACAATTTCGGCCCTCCCAACAACCCATAAACTTTGCACATGTGGTAGTAGAGAGAGAAAATTCGACTTCGTTTGCTTGACAAAGACTTCTCATTTGCTAGGTTTTTCTCCTTCTTCTTAGGGATTTTGCTCTCTTCTTCCTCCAGCTACTGCAGATCGGACTTGCTTGAGATGTGCTCCAAATGAGGTTGAGTTGCTACCTTTGTATAGTGGATTCTGCCTCCCAATTAGGCCGACTTGTCTTCCTTGAGGCCGACTTGGTGAAGGAGGCTTGGATGACTTATTTGACATTAAAATAAATTTCTTTCATGACTGATAAAGCCCAGGAAGGGTCTTTTACATAAAGACAAGGACAAGGATTCTTGACACAATCCCTAAAAGCCTACCATGGAGGCTTTGACCTAAAATTAAAATAATAAAGCATGAAACCCATGCTTAATAAATGATTTTCTTTCATAATAAAATTTCTTTTTGTTTCTTTTGATAAATACATTACATCATGACTCAAATACAGTTATGAAGACTAACACTAGTTACATTTTTCAACACCTAACTAAGAGGGAGTGTTGCATTTTTGTAGCTATGGTCAATCTTCATAATTTATATTTTAGCCCTTGAAATATATAATAAAATTGTCTACATGTCATTTTCATTGTTTAGCCCTTGAAAGAATTAATATAAGACATGTTCTTCATGTCTGTATCAAAAGAGAAAACTTCGAAATTTGAATTTTGAATTTTTGGCTCCAAACTTGTCAAGTCGACCCTCCTTGAAGTCAAGTTGGTCCCCCTTCAAGTCAAGTCGGCCTAGGTGAAGAGACACACCCATTCGGATAGGAAAATTACTATATATAGAGCACTCGACCTCCTTCACAATACACCATTTGACCTCTCAAAAGACGAGATATTTTGTGTATCTTAGAGAAGATGAAAGGACGAAGTAGGATGAAGAAGGATGAATTCATCTCTAGCATTTCTCTCTCTTCTTTGATTCACACGTATGACTTTCTGGACATATTCTGGGCAGCAGGTGGAACTTCTGGGCAGCAGGGCTGAAATTCTTGGTAGTGTTAATTTTTCAGTGTTCTATGCTATAACAATCACTTGTAACAATTCTTTCAATATCAATTCAATCTTCCAGTAACAATAAGCAATTGTAGATAGAATAGTAAACCAAATGCAAAAGAAGACAACCAAGAACAATAGAGACATAATATTTGGTTAAAGACAAGGGAAAAATCTCACAAGGGGGAAAGCCCTTTCAAAAATTTTCTTTTATTAGATTGTCATCAAATGTTCAATAGAGATATACAATGTCCAAGTACTTCAATAACAAGTCAAAGGTGAAACCCTTGACTATCCAAACCAACTATCCAATATTCAGTCAAAGATGAGCCCAAAAGTCAAATTTGATCAAACTTGAATTTTGCAATATCCTGGTCAAAGTCAACAGCAGTCAACACAGTCCCAAGTAGCCCCTTGTCAACAATCAAACTTGCTCCAAAATGTCCGGTCAAAGAAATAAAAATCTCTACCTCCTTAGCTTAGTCAAACTTTTAGTCACAACAGTCCTAAAATCTACCTTTGAAATTGGTCAAAGTGAAAGTCAACCTTGCAGTCAAAGGCAACCTCAGGGCTGTGGCCAAACGTGGTCAAAGTGCCTAGAAAAAGACGTGCTTCTCTCTCTTGAATTTGGTCTCCAAGAACATATCAAATCCTAAGTCAAACCAAGCCAATAACCTAAAGTCAACGTTGGTCAAAATAGCCACAAACGAAAGTAAACGCTAGTCAACGAATTTTCCTCTCTCCTCTTCGCACGTATGAGCTCGAACTTGTAATTTGATGTTAATTTTTCTTTGGGCTGTATTGTTCTTTGCTTTATATAATTGCATTTTATTATTTATTTATTGAATTCACCCCACAACATCATAACATTATTCAACAACATATGCAACTATATAGAAAGAACAATATCATCATCAATGCAGCGAAACATAAAGGAACGATAGAAGAAAAGCATTCACACATAGAGACACCAGGATTGGTTGGAGACTAGGGAAAAACCCCACAAGGGGAATAACCCTTTCAAATTCTTCTTCTTATTAGATTGTCATTGAATGTTTCAGCAAAGAGAGAGTACAATGATCCATATCTTCAACCACAAAACTATCTAACAAAATAAACTAAACAACATCCAAGAGATGAAACCAACAATGCTAATAATTAAAACCCTGATTCAGAAGCTTGTGGTCAATTGTCATCAACTGTCGGAATCTGTGGTCAACTGTCAAAATCAAACCCTAGGCTCATTTGTGCGGCTGAACCCCTGCAATCTTACTCATAGGCTTGCGTGCTTGCAGTTGTAACCGAAAAGATCCTGTAGTATCCCTATGGTTGAGAACCAAAAACCCTAATCACATGTGCGAGCTTTGGACCTTGCAGTTTCAAACCTGTGCCAACCAACTTCTGCGAGCCAACCTCAGACCTGTGCAAGCCAAAAACAAATAAAGAAGAATGATTGGTGATCTCCAAATGAGGGTCTCTTGACTTGTATTTATAGCCATTTAAGGGTGTCCAATTCTTTTTTAGTCTGACGTGTCCTTTTTGTGCGCACGAGGTTTCCATATTAAAATATATTTTTCCTTAGCCAAATTAAATTCTTCCAAGGGCTAGTAAGGATCTTCCTTGATGAGAAAGATTGTCCAAAGGAGGGAATTTGTCTTGAACTGCCAAAATTAACATTTCAGAGCTAATCGAATCAATTAAGAGAAGATACGATGATGTGATGCCTCCAGGTGATGTGACATGAGGTGTATTTATATTGTTGATTTTTGGTAGCATCAGAAGTGCTCTTAGTCTCAAAATTTGTGGAGAGGCTTAGGCACATGTATTCCAAAGAACCCAAAAATCGTTTGTGAAAATTCCACTCAGAATGTGTTTTAATTAAAATAATTAATTATTTTAATGTGACCCTAAGTTTAAACTTAGGAAAATTAAATAATTAAAGGGTATTGATAAAACATAGTGTGAACCTTGTAGAGAACATGGATCAAGTCAAGCTATAATCTTAGCTGTTGATTGGTGATCTAATTTCGACCATTGAGGTCTCAACGAGAAGGCTATAAAGGAAAGCTTGAGGGTCATTTAGAAAGACACACCGAGTGAATCTAAGTAATCGATTTTATGAAGTGAGCAATGCTCAGAGGAGAATTCGATCTAAATGCTTCCAGCGCAGTGAGGGGAAGGGATACCTTCCGGAGAGAGATTTTCTCAGTTGAAGAATCATCAACAGAGAGAGGGAGAGAGTGATCCAGCGGCTGTCACGCAGAGGTTGACGTAGGGCCACGCAGAGGGTGAGAAAGAGTCTGAGATTTTGCAGAAGAATCAGTTTCAAAAGCCGAGAACCCGGGTGTGAGACCGAGAGGCTGAGAGCAGTGATTTCAGGCTACAGATCGATCACCTAGCTAGGTGACACAGTGCCTAGAGAGGCTGACGCAGGGATTGCGTAGAGGCAACGTAAGGCCTGCTAGGGGCACTTCATCCAGTGACCAGATCAGCCGGGATTTTTTCAGTGATTGAGTGAGGTAAAATTCACAATATTTTTGCCAGTATTTCTCTCTCTGTAACTGAATTACCTTTGTGGTATTCAGAGATGTATTCAAAATTTGCTATTGCTTAATAAAATCAAACCCTCAGATCTGTTGCACCGGTTTTCCTACATTGGGTTTTTCAAGGGACTTTCGTCCAAAAATAACGGTGCCCTATGTGTATATTTTTCTTTTCTCAGTTTCCTTGTTTTAGAATCATAAGTAATTTTGTGTGGGCTACTTTAGTAATTTGCTTCAATATTTGATGAAGAAATTTGGAATAGTTCTGTAATGTAATTTACAAATAGGAGAAGTAAATTCATCTGGTTGCAGTATGATTCTGGAGATCATTTAGGTCTAGGAATTTTCACATGGTATTAGAGGATTGATTGTGAAATAGGAAGAGTAGATCTAGCACTGAAGCCAAGGCCGAATTGTTGCAGCAGCAATAGATGGAATCTCTAGAGGGATTGCACAGTTCTAGCCAGAAGGGTTGATTTTTCAAGGTGGTCTCTCTCTGAGTGAGTCAACGGAGAGGTAAGACTTCCGGAGCGAGATCTTGTCGAGGTAGAGGGAGCAATGCAGAGCTAGAGGGACGCAGTTTTTTAGCAAGCAGTTGTTGGGCAAAGAAGCGTCAGACGAAGAAGAAGAGCACATAGTGAGGGAATTCTTCTTCAGTGAGTTCCTTGCCAAGGAATTCAGTTTTTCTCGTTTGCTGGGCAACAGAGGAGCAGCAGACTTTGCAGCTCCATTCATGAAGAAATCTGGAATAATTCTGTAATGTAATTTACAAATAGGAGAAGTAAATTCAACTGGTTGCAGTAGGATTCTGGAGATCATTTAGATCTAGGAATTTTCACATATATGTGGTTGTGGAGGACGAATTTCCTTGCCCAGGCCGACTTGTACTTTTTGTTATGATGTGGTTCCAACATTAAAAATAATGTTTCTCCATGTGCAAATTAAATTCTTCCAAGGGCTAGTAGGGTCTCTAGAGGGTGAGGAGGGCTTCCCAAAGGAGGGAATTTTTCCTTGAGTTGCAAAATTTCAACACTTCCTCTCAGCTAGGGAGGAATTTCCGATTACATCACAAATCTCATCTTAAATGTCCTTTCATCATCGTCGCGGTATCATATCATGTCTCGACCCTGCTCATCTTTGCTCATCTGTTAAATATTCTCGAACCTAAAGAAGAAGAATCATCATAGGGGAGATAAATTTGTCACCCTATATTCAATGACAATAGGTGAGATACAACTTTCTATGTGAGGTAAGGATCACATCTATCATATTTTCTGCTAATCTTCCCACCTTGACCCTCTAGAGTCAAGTGGTAGAACACTTGCATCCTCAACCTGGGGGAGATACTCGACTTACAAGTGGTAAGGATCACACACACCTAGGTTACCTCACCCATTGGCCAGATGGGTGGCAATCCCAACAAGCCCAACTTGTGGGTAAGATGTCAACTGGAGTATGCTATGCCGACCTGATAGGGGGAGGTACCCGAATTCCATAAAAGACAAGTATCACATACATCCTACAATGACAATAGGCGAGATACCTGACCGACCACAGAGGGTAGGGATCACACACACCTATTGTCCAGACATTGCTCAACCCTAGGAGCTCTGCGGCTCAATTCCCTCCCTATGAGCTCAAACAGGGGGGAAGAGCATAGATTAGTGTTCTCGCTTAGCCGTGAGCCTTACCCGGGAGGGTCACATCCACTAGTCCAAGCTGCTTTCTAAAGACCAAGAACTTCCCTTTCGGCAAAGCCTTGGTTAGAATGTCAGCTATCTGCTTGTCTGTCGAAATGTGATGGAGTCTTACGACTCCTATTTGCACCATATCCCAGATATAGTGATATTTGATCTCTATGTGCTTGGACCTGTCATGGAACACGAGATTCTCTGAAAGTTGGATCCCACTCTCGTTGTTGCAAGATATAACTGTCGTATCCAATACTTGCTCAAACAACTCTCCAAAGAGTTTCCTCAACCATACTGCCTCGTAGCTAGCCATGCTAGCAACAATATACTAGCCTTAGCCGTGCTAAGGGTAATGGACTTCTGCTTCTTGCTCATTCAAGATATCATGGTTTATCCTAGTATAAAACAACACCTTGATGTGCTCTTCTTCTCAATAATATTTCCGCCCCAATTAGCATCAGTGTATCCATGTAGTCTCACATCTCCGACAATATATATCATTCCAAGGTTGATAGTCCCATGCAAATATCTCATCACATGCTTGGTAGCAACCCAATGTACATGTAGTGGCTTAGTCATGAATTGACTCGGAGTGTTGACAACAAAACATGTGTCTGGTTGAGTGTTCACAAGGAACATCAGTGCCCCAATAAACTGTTGGTACTCGGAAGGGTTTGGCAAGTCAGGTCCTGCAGCTTCTCCACATAACTTCTTGAAGTTCATCTCCATTGTTGTGGCCATGAACTTGCATTCTACCATTCCAAATCTTTCCAACAACTTGACAACATATTTCCCTTGTGAAAGGAAAATCCCACTAGGTCTCTGCCACACCTCTAAGCCCAACAAATAGTGCATCAAACCAAGATCTTTCATCTCAAATTCAGAAGCCAACTCCCTCTTACACTGGAGAATAAGAGGCTCTCCACCCGTCAAGAATAAATCATCAACATATAAAACCAAAATTAGGGGCATACCTTGGAGAACTTTGAAGTAGAGGTTCAGGTCGACATTGCTTCTTGTAAATCCAAGCTTCATCAAGTAGCAATCAATGTGGGCAAAGCAAGCCCTGGGGGCCTGCTTCAATCCATTGAGTGCCTTCTTCAACCTGCATATGTGAGTCTTCCTGTCATGTACTTCAAAGCCCTGTGGTTGCTCAACATATACTTTTTGTTGAAGTATGCCGTGTAGAAATGTGGTCTTGTCATTCATTCGGTGAAGTGTCCATCCCTGGCTAGCAGTAAGAGCCACAATAGATCGAATGGTAGTGTATCAAGTAACAGGTGCAAAAATGTCATCATAATCTTCTCAATCTGTCTGAGAGAAACCTCTAGTCATAGACCTCACCTTTTATTTCTCGATACTTCCATCCACACCATGCTTAATCTTGTACAACCATTTTGAAGTCACAATAGACATTCCTTCGGGCTACAAAACTACTTTCCACACATCATTCTTCATGATGGACTCATACTCTTCGGCCATAACATCCTTCCATACCTGCTCTTTCATTGCTTCTTCAAAGATGTGAGGTTCAACCAGTATGATGTTGCTCATAGCCACAACATATCTATGATATCGACATGGCATCTTACTTTTTGCGAAGGTTCCTCTTGCAACAACATGTCTCTCAGCGTCCCGTAAAGTGTCACGAAGCCAAAGTGGTCTCTTCTTGGCGGGAGGATCACTTGGAGAGGGATCCAAGGGATCCATGTGTTGAGAAATCAATGCATGTAGATATTAGGGTTTGATTCCTCTTTTCTTGATAATTACTTGTGATGTGTATTGGCTTCCTCTACTTCTTAATTATGTTATCTTTCATCAAGCAATTACCAAATCAAAATGTATGAAGATCACAAGATCAAGGAACACAAGACATAGGCACTCAACCAGGGCAAAACCCCTATCTAGGGGAAAACCCAATCAAACTCTTCCAATAGTAGATTCAAATGAGATAATCCAAGACCCTTTTGACCTAGACAAAGACCTCCAATCACCAAGTTAGCCATTTCTTCAAGTAGATGAAATTTGCCAAAGTCTCCCAGTGTCGGCTTCTCAAATGCAATTCCTATCTAGAATTTCATCCCCTGGCTACAAAATTTGGGACTTGCAGCTACTTTAGAAATTTCAGCCGCTGCAACTTGCCCAGAAACCCTTGAAAACTTCGCACATGTGAGAGGGAGATGCCCAAGAACTTCGATTTGTTCTTCCTCAACTTCTATCTGTTGAGATTTTTGAGGTGTTGGGGTAGCATCGGATGTGCTCTAGCTCCCAAAATTTGTGGAGGGACTAGAGTACATAAGATCTCCAAGAACCAGAAAGCGTTTTGGGAAATTCCATCCAGTTTAAGAGATATTTAATTAATTAATATTTTTAATTAAGGACCCTATGTCTAACTTGGGAAAATTAAAAGATTAAAGGTAATTAAATTAAACATGTGATGAGAATGACTTAAGTGACGCGGATCAAGCATCTTCTAATCTGAGTCGTTGATTCAAGATTAGATCACGGCCGTTGATGTTTCAATGAGAAAAGTATAAGAGGAGGGCTTGGGGTTAGTTGGAGAACACACACACTGGAAGAGCACTGAAGCTAAGCTGGAATTCTAGGGCGTGGTTTGCTAAGAACTTCAGAAGTTTTTCAGCTGCAGCGAGAGGCAGTATTGGCGAGGGGGATGGTGTAGTCCCAAGCCAAGAGTACAACGAGGGTAGAGAAGGAGCATACCAGAGCAGCGCAAAAGCAACGACTACGCAGAGAAGCCGAGAGCCCAACAGGGGCAGCACAAAGGCAACAGGAGGCTAGGAGGGCTGACGCAGGCCTAGCTAGCGCAGCACAGGGGCAGCGTAACCGAGTTTGGGGTGATGCAGGCCCTTCCTAAGCAGCGCAGAGGCTGACGCAAAGGGCTTCAGAGTAGCGCTGGGATTTCTAGAGGCCGGAAAGGGGCTGAGTTTTGTAATCTAGTTTGAGGGTGTGAACCAGTCAGATTTTCTGTCTTCGGATAGAGGTATTGCTGCCGTTTATATTTTTTTGTTGGGTTGACCAATTTGGTGCCCAGATTTGTTGTACTCAGATTCTGGATAATAATAAAAATCCTCCAGAAGATAGCAGCACCAGTTTTCCCGCATTGGGTTTTTCCAAGGACAGTTGTCCAGAAAATCCTTGTGTGTCACTTTGTCATTGAGCATGTTATTTAGTTCAAATCTGCATGTGTAGGCAGTTAATGTCTTTACTTCGATGTTAATTGTAATGTTCCAAATCTGGAACTTTCTGCTCCTTCAGGAATATTTTAAGATATTCCAATTCCTTCTCCAGTGAGACACCACAAGTCCATTTCAGAGATTGACTGTTGGGGCATTTACAAGATATTTCTCCTTCCAAAGAAGAGAGAGATCCTGAGGCTAGCTGGCCCTTCACAGACTCTGTCTATGGATATGCAATATTCCACCTCAGGAATTTCTGCTATAGGGTCCTTGAGGACGCTGTATAAGGAAGCTACTGTAAAAATAAGACAAACCAATGCTGGGATGCCCTAGTACATATAAAATATAACTCCCTTGCAGAAAATGATCTTAAAGAAATAACTCTAGATGGGTTATTCAAATCTCCCCAATCTAGGTCTCTAAAACAATGCTCAATGAGAGAACCTACAGCAATATATGAACATAAACACTGGACTCTGCAAATATGAATACACCATAAGAGGGAAATGTATGTAGCCAACATTATATGATTATATCAGCAATAATATACAAGAAATAGTTGAGGGACAAGCCACTCAAGCCTCAGAACCAACCTCCAATGAATGAACAATGAAATACATGAGTTGCTGCAACTCCACAAAATGCCGGAGAGCAGTGACTGCGCTGTGTATATGAAGGTAGTAGCTGCTGAATATACATGAAATACAAATGTGGCTGTATGATACAAAGAAATAGCCTAATAACAAAGGAATGGGCTGAAATACTAGATTTCTAGCCAATCTTGGAGTGATTGCTAGAAATGCCGAAGAGTACAAAATGTGACAAGAGACTTGTCATTGCAACTGAACAAAAACAAGAATGAGGCTGTGGCTGATCTGAAATCTGATTGCCCTCCTCTGATAATGTCTCCAAGCAAAGGACTGATCCCTTTAACTCAAAAACACTCCTTCTTTGAAGCTTCAGAACCCCTCTCTCACTGCCTCCTCTAAAATAACGCAGTTTTCTCCATGGACTACGCAGTGGGAGATGATGGTAGTTTGGCCAAGTGCCAAAGATATGAAATGAAGCCCGGGAATCCTCCTTGCAGCTCCTCCAATGAATAGATCACTCCGCTACTGAAGAAAACAAGCTAAGATGACTCCATGAGTTCCTCCTTTGCTGCACCCAGCAACACAACGTCCTCTCTGCTGCAGAGCTAACGTTGTAGATGATGAATGTAGCTGTGGCCAATGCCGGATTGAGGAAAATCAGCTCAATCCTCATCCTTCCTTGAGGAAGAGGTAGGGATTCCCGACCGGGAACACCCTAGTGCCCGAGGGCACCACCACCCTGCTAAACAGCTCGGGGATGCAAGCCTCTGCAGACCCTATTCGAAATTCTATCTCCAAACATAATCCAAATGGGCTGCCATCTCCTCCTTATAAAGAAAGGGAACTCTTCTCCACCAAGGTCCCACCAATTAGGGTTTCCACCCTCATGTGAGTGTCTTCCCTCCAAAACTACGCAGCTTCTCTAGGAAGCCTCTCCTCCTTGGGCATCGCTGTTGACTTTAGTCAAAGGTGACTAAATCAAGTGAGCTGGGTTCCATTCACACCCTTAGGTGTTTATTTCAGCGGCTTATTTGTCTCCTTTTCACATAAGGAGTGTTATTTCTTCATCTAAAGAGGGCTAAGGTGTCTCCTTACCCATTTTATTAAGAAAAAATAAAATATGCAACTATAATGTTCCTTTTTAGCTTGAGGCTAAAAATTGGGAACATTACATTAATGCTGAAGTTTTCAGATTAATAACTTATGTAAGTAGGATTAGTAAATTCAGAAATTTTCACATGGTATCAGAGCGATTGCAGATCAAGCTGGATCTCCAGGAGGACGACTGAAGAAATCTGTGTTGCAGAAAGCAGCAAAGAAAACAGCAGCAACAACAGATAAACCGAAGAGGGCAGCGCAACAGCAGAAGGATGTAGAGGCAACAAGAGCCACGCAGGGCCTGACGCAGAGACAATGCAGAGTCTTCCAAAGGGACGCAGGAGCAGCCTGTGCTGCGCAGAGGCTGCGCTGAGCCAGTTTGCTCACGCAGAGGCCAACCAGGGTGACACAGTCCAAAATTTGATTACTATGCAGAGTGCCGTGAACTGGAAGCTGAGTTGCAGATCTTCAACAGTTGCTGGTGGGTTGAAGATTCTGTCAGTGTAGAATCTAGCCTAAGCTAAGTTGACAAAGAGCGGGAGGAGAATAACTTCTCAGTAGATTTCCTTCCAAAGGAATCTGAAGATCTATCATAGGATCGAAGAGAGCTGATTTATTGTGTTTGGCAGTCTTTCAAGGGAGGGAGTCAGTTGTCAGAGGGAGCAGAGGGTAATCTGTCAAAGATCAAATGTTTCCAGTGTGGCAAACTTGGACATTTCGCCAGCACTTTTCGTCAGAAGAAGAAGGACAAGGAAGCTTCTAGTTCTAAGGCTGCTGTAGCAGATGATGACGTAGCCACGAGCACTCATGAACCATGGAAGTGGGGCGATCTTGATCTGTAGAGCAGTTACAGAGTGATGGCGGGATCCTTGAGTAGCCCAACTTTTGGATCACATCCGTGTTATGGGAGCCTTAAGATAGAAGCAAGGAATTACTGGAGTAGTGGGTGTAAATATCATGGATGAAGCAAAGGCAGAGGTTGAAAAGCTGGAGAGGGAGCATCGCAATGCAAATGCAGTAGCAATGTAGAGGCAACAACGTAGAGAAGGCTGGCTTACGCAGTGCAGTGTTGTAGCAGTGCAGTGCAGATGCAACAACAGTGTAGAGGGTAGCAATGCAGAGGAACCCTGCTTACGTAGTGTAGTGTCGTAGCAGCGAAGTAGTCTCCAGAGGACAGCGCAGATCAGTAGCCTATGGAGCTTCAGAGATGATTTGCAGACCAAGTGACTTGTCTGTCATTTGGGCAGGGGTCCTTTAGTTGCCTATTCTCAGCAACTGAGTTGCAGTGCAACAGTTAGCAGTGGCAGTGCTATGAGCAGCACGATGCAGCAATTTGAGAGGGAGATGCAATACGGATGTAGCAGTGGCGGTGGCAGCGTCATGGGCAGTAGTACAGAAGAGCAGTAGCAACGCAGTGATGTAGGGCAGCAGGCCAAGCATCAACGCAGAGACCCACACCAGAGATCATTTCAGAACTTCGGGGTGAAGTGTTTTGCTAGAGCACATTCCTCGCAAAGAGGGATTGTTGAGATTTTGGGGTGTTGGGGTAGCATCGTATGTGCTCTAGCTCCCAAACTTTGTGGAGGGACTAGAGTACATAAGATCTCCGAGACCCAGAAAGCGTTTTGGGAAATTTCATCCGGCTTAAGAGATATTTAATTAATTAATCTTTTTAATTAAAGACCTGTTGTCGCACAGAATGTATAGGCACCACGACAATGGCTCAGATCGGGGGCTGTCACCTTGATCCCCAATCTCTTTATCTAAGTTGTCTCCTCGCAGACTAAGGGAGGTAGACCTTAAATGAGATGGAAGAAATAGAATTGGTTGGGAACCAACCAATTCAGGAGACACAGTCAAACGACCAAGTACTTGTTAAGATTTAACGAGATTTTATAGATTCAATTAGATTTGAAGTTTAAAACCAGTGCCTTGTGGAGTCAAAATATCCTGTTATGAAATTAAAATCAAGTATATGATAGGTAACTGTTGCTAAAAAAAGGACAGTTATTTTGCTATGAAAAAATCAGTCCACCACGATAATATTCAATTCCTCAATTAAGTGCTTAATTGATCAAACTGGAAGATAAGCTCTTTTCAAACATTCGATAAAACACCTTTGTAATCATGCATCAACAATGTTTGATAAAGACATGCAATTTATCATCACTTGAAATATTGTCAAAGTTGGCTAAAGCAATTAATCACCAATTTCAAGCAATTTAAAACCACACTTATAGATAGTTTAATGATCATCAACCACAGTTAAGCATGAAAACTCTTCGAACCAACCATTTAAATTTCGAAACAAAAATATTATCATGAGAGAACCATCGAATTTAAATGCTGGACATTTCCAATAATTCCAAATTTAAATGATATTCTAAGTAATTCCAATTCAAAAATTAAAATTTTCCTAGAGTCAAATTTTAGACATTAAAATTAAAATTTCTCCTTTGACTATGGAATAATTTAGATTTAAAACCACTTCCAAAAGAAAAACAACTTTAAAACAAAAAATCCCTAATGTTAAAAGTTATTATTGTTTTTTTTGTTAAAAAATTCCATTAAAAATTTGAGCCTTTTCAATTTTTTATTTTTTTCTCAAAAATCTAAAGTTGATGGATCTAAAATTCTAAAAATGAAAAGTTTAGAAATTTGATTTTTATAAAAAGAAGAAAAAGAAAAAGAAAAATCAAATCCTAAAATCTAAATCACTAAGTCAACAAAATCGAAAAGTAAAAAAAACTAAGATTAAAACTAAAACCAAGGAAAAATTGAAAAATGAAAATCTAAACCTAAAACTAAAGTCAATTAAAAGGAAGTCGAAAATCTAAAATTTAAAACCTAAGCTAAACAAAAGTAAAAACCGAGAATCTGAAACCAAAATAAAAAAATCGGATTTGGGTTAAGTTTTAGTTTTATGCAGGTTGAAGGAACAACGTACGGAGGCTCAATGGAAGGATGCAGGAGGAAGACCGACGACAGCGTTAAAGAAAATGTGATGGAACAGTGTGAGGATGGCAACGAGGGCAGAGATGCAAGATGGACAACAGCGAGGATAAACGAATGGAAAAGAGGGCTTGAACAGTCGAAAACATGAGGGAGGGATTACGTACGGACAACGTACGAACAGGGATGAAAGGAAAACGTAGCCAGCAAGTTGCAAGGGTAGCATACATGCCAGCACAGGAGAGGAAGGGACGGAAAATGCAGGCATGAGATTATTCAGGCACAACTGGTGTACATGAAATTTTTCTTCACCCAGTCAATAATTTTACCAGTGTAATTCAGATTTGAAAAATATTGATTTAAATGCACCTGCGATTTACACTTTGAGGCAAAATCACGCCCAGATCTGCAGACGAAACTGATCCTGAGACTAGATCTTACCCTCCAGGGCCTAGATCTGGTTCAGATTTGAAATTTTTTTTTCTGAAAATCTGCCAGTACAACCTACACAAAACTAGAAACGAAAGACCCAAAAATCCAGTATATGTACAAAAAATAAAAACCCCAAAACCCCGACAAAAAATAAAAATAAGGAGGATTTACAATTCTATTTTACAGATCAGAGGCCCTCATGGCCAGATTTAAAACCATTTTTCACAATTAATAAAAACGAAATTAACAGAGGCACAAGCCCAAGATGACCTTGCAAAAAAAATATTCCATAAGATAACCTCAGAAATTAGGAAACAATGGGCTTTTTCAGATTTTTTGAAATCTGAGAGTGAGCTGATCTGACTGAAGATTTCCCCAAACGCTCAAATCTTGAATAATGATTTCTGCACACTTAGATCTGATTTTTAGATTGATAGAGATTTAAAAAATAATCATGAGACCTTTCAGAAAAATAGATAACTAATATTTCTGTCAAATCAAAATGCAATTTTAGAAACCCAGAAAACTGCACAAGATACCTATATGCAGATCAATCCATAAAGGCCATCAACCATCAAATGCCAATAAAAGTAGCAGAGTTTAGAGACAATATCACCACATAGATCTGGAAAAGGAACCCCAAAGTCTGTAACCCCAAAGTCTGTATGCTTTATTCATCAAAAAAAATTACAAGAGCTTCCGAGAACAAGTGCACGATTCAAAGATTGGGTGTAAATGACATACAAAGACCTCTAATTTATAAGATAAAATTTCCAACGGCTAGTTTGGTTGATCCTTGTCAAAATAATCTCGATCGTCAAAAAAGATTTAATTTTCTTTTCATTAGGACCGTTGAAATTATAATTTTGAGGAAATTCGAATTTATCATTTAATTCCATTTTAATTAACTCAAAAATAATATCGAGTTAATTACCTTAAAATTTTGACTTTCACTTAACCATCAAGGCCCAAGGGTCCAAAATTTCTTGAAATTCTCAATATTCCCTTGGCATGGGACTTTTAAAAATTTATGTTTAAGGACCCACGAATTTTGCTTTTGAAGAATTTTAACTCACCTAGGACTTATACTTAATTAAATTTCTGGCGTAGGATTTTTAATTTAATTTGGCCAGAAAATTTAATTAATTGAATGAGAGGGGATTTAATTATTTTTCCAACTCTCTTTACATAAGATAAATGCGTTTAGACACATTAGGGGGAATACCCATTCCTGATAGACCTTCAAATAGCTACCCAATTCTGCGACTCAAAACATGATTTAGTAGATCAAGTAGCTTGTAATAAAATAATTTAGCCAATTAGCTAGGATTATTCCCAAACTACTTTTACAAATATTCAATAAAAAACACTAGGACTCACTTAACATCTTGATGACAAAATCCACCATAGCTTTGAGGTGAGGCTAGAGGGGAAAACTTTGCCGATCACTTGTGTCGAGAAACACAAATGAATCAGTGAGACAGAAAAGCTCCTAGGATAGAAATCATCACCAAAATACTAGGCTTACCTAGGTTGTTACATACATGGTGGTCTTACTTAGATCATTTACATCATAAACATGCAGAATGGGTTTACATCATTTATAAAATTGTCATCTGACGATGAAAACTGAATGGCATGAACACCTCGAACATGATAAATCCCATTTGAAAAAATGGGGGTGTACTGCTATGGGGTCGTTGACAAAGAGTGGTCAACAGGACCCTAAGTCTAACTTAGGAAAATTAGAAGATTAATGGTAATTAAATGAAACATGTGATGAGAATGACTTAAATGACACGGATCAAGCATCTTTTAATCTTAGTCGTTGATTCAAATTAGATCACAACCGTTGATGTTTCAACGAGAAAAGTATAAGAAGAGGGCTTGGGGTTAGTTGGAGAACACACACATTGGCAGAGCACTGAAGCTAAGCTGGAATTTTAGGACGTGGTTTGGTAAGAATTTCAGAAGTGTTTTAGTTGCAGTGAGGGGCGGTATTGGTGAGGTGGATGGTGTAGTCCCAGGCCAAGAGTACAATGAGGGTAGAGAAGGAGCTTACCAGAGCAGCGCATAACCTGCAGCTACGCAGAGCAGCCAAGAGCCCAGCAGGGGCAGTGCAGAGGTAGTAGGAGGCCAGGAGGGCTGATGCAGGCCCATCTAGGGTAGCGCAGGGGTAGCGTAACCCAGTCTGGGGTGACGTAGGCTCTTCCTGAGCAGCGCAGAGGCTGACGTAGGCCAGGCAGGATGATGCAAAGGGCTTCAGAGCAGCGTTGTGGTTTCCAGAGGTCGAAAAGGGGCTGAGTTCTATAAATCCCGTTTGAGGGTGTGAATCAGTCAGATTTTCTGTCTCCCGATAGAGGTATTGTTGCCGTTTATATTTCTCTATCGGGTTAACCAGTTTGGTGCCCATATTTGTTGTACTCAGATTCTACATAATAATAAAAACCTTCCAGAAGCTAGCAACACGGGTTTTCTCGCATTGGGTTTTTCCGGGGACAATTGTCAAAAAAAATCCTTGTGTGTCACTTTGTCATTGAGCATATTATTTAGTTTAGATTTGCATGTATAGGCTATTAATGTATTTACTTCGATATTAATGCTGAAGTTTTCAGATTAATAACTTATGTAAGTAGGAGAAGTAAATCAAGAATTTAACAGTAGGGTTTCTGTTTAGTAAATTCCGAAATTTTCACACTATCTTCCTTCTCCTTGACTTTACTCTCTTTTTTCCGTCCTTGAATTGCAGATCAAACTTGTGAATGATATGATGCCAAATAGGTCGAGCTCCCCTTCTATTTATACCATTGTTTTAAAATTTGGTTGAGTCGGCTCAGATTCAGCGGAGTCGGCCGAGCCAACCCCCTGGCCGGGCCAGCTCGATAAAAAAAATGGATCAAAGGCCGGTTTGTTACCGAACCTGCCAAGCCAGTCACCAACTCGGCGGGTTCAGTAACAAACTGGTCGGCTCGGGCGAGTCAGTCACAGTCGGCCGCAGACTCCAAAAAATGACTTAAAGAGGACCCCAAACCGGATTTCAATTGCATTTTAGGGTTTTCGTATCCCCTCTAACCTCTCCCAAGCCTATAAAAGCTACCCAACGCCTCTCATTTCCTCACAGCTATCTCATTGCATTTGTGTGAGCATTTGTGAAGAATTTGTGAAGAGTTGTGGAGTTTGGTTTTTGGAATAGCATTGAGGAGTCTCTTGGGCAATCTTTGGAGCAACAATGAGGAGCTTATTAGGCAGTCATTGGAGCAACATTGAGGAGTTGGTTTGTTGAAGCAACATTAAGGAGGCTAGAGCCTAGAGGTATTTTTTTTTCACTTCTAAAATTTGCCTTTGATTGATTTCTTTTTGCAAATTTGGAAGTTGAAAACATAATTTTTTGTGAAAGAAATGAACATTGAATGATTAGTTTTTTTTGTTTGTTTTCATTTTCAGATTTAAACCTTTCATTTCCAAGTCCAAATATCAGTCCAAAATGGCTCTTAGAATGAAAGATGCTGCTTGGGCATATGCTGAGATGATTTGCAAGAGAAAAATTAAGGGGGGTGGAGGGGGCATTCATAGGATGAAACAACACTTGGCTGGTCTTAGAGGCCAAATTACTCCATGGGAAGCACCAACATAACAAATTGGGGAAATTAGGAAGGAGTTGAGAGGTAAATTTCATAAGTTTGATGAAGAAAAATCTAGGCAAAAAGAAATAGAGGCTGAAATTGGGAGGAAGAGGAATATAAAACACATGATGGCTGCCAACCTCAATTTTGATTATGAGGGCTCTTCATCTATCCCTTGCATTGATGCGTCAAACCCCTTTTGCTATGTTCTTCCCCCTTTCGAGTGTATTCAAGAAAAGGGTAAGGGTACAATGTAAAATAAGGGTAATATAACAAGTTATTTCACACCTTCCTCTCCCTCTGATAGTGCAGTGCACATGGTCCTCAACCTAATAGAGGTCAAATGCAATGTAATATTCCCAATTAGCAATAGCTAATTGGAAATATTAATTTTTGACTACTTTACTTTAATAAAGTGGGTGAAAGGGACACTTAACTCACACTTGGGATAAAAAGCATTTCCTAAAGTCACTTGGAGACATGATTATTTGGTAGTGTGGGGCCTAGAGGACGAAGTGGCAGCATGGAGGAAGTGTCAACGTTGGCAGCGTGGGCCCATGACATCACATAGCTAGAGGGACAACGTGGCTCAAGGGGACAATGCAGTTTTGGTGGGGCCTAGGTGAGAGCAAGGTGTTGTAAAATGTAACTAGGTCGGTTTTCATGATGACTATGAAAAGAAGAAGACAATGATAATAAAAATGTATTTTTGTCTCATGGGTTTCATGAGCAATATTTTTATGTAGATAGACTTCTTCTTGATGTCTATTAGGTTCATGTCTTCTATGTATAAATAGGATTAAGTGTCAAAGTCATGAAGGATCCAGTTCAGATAGATATGCTCAAAGACCTTATAAAGAAGCTCTCAACAAGCCTTCAAAATATGTTGGAAGACAAGCTCCTAATACAGTGATAACAACGTTGAAATATATGTGAAGTAATGACGAAGAACACAAACTTCAAGTCGGCCTAAATTCTAGCTTATTGGTCGGCTCAATAGCTAGATAAGTCATATATATATATATATATATATATATATATATATATATATGACTGTTCTACGACCATTTAACACAATAACTGCAGATAGAATCTGAGGTGGACGACGTTGAAATTGAGAATAGTATCTGAGGTGGTCAGTGTTGAAATTGCGGATAGAATCTGAGGTGGACAATGTTGAATTTGCAGATAAAATCTGAAGTGCACAACGTTGAAATTGCGGACAATATTGAGGTGAGACAACATGGAAAAAGGAACAACTAATGCGGACAAGTCTGAGGACAAACTTCGGATAAGTTTAGCAAAGAACAGAATTTGGATAAGTGCAACTAGGAACAGAAGTGCGGAATTATAAGGCTGATCTATGGATAAGTGCAAGAGGATACAAGAGCAGATATTCTCGAGCTCTAAAGTATCTAGTGTAAGAATTTGTCTAAGTAAAGATAGTGACCTAAAGATAAAAGGTAAGGAAGGTAAATTAGAGATTTACCTTGCTAACCACATTGCAAAATATTCAGTTACAAGTAAAATCTATTATGTCTCTACATTTGTATAAGTACTTTGATAATTGACTTGATGAAGAATTAACTAAGAAGACATAAGCAAGCTCACAAGTAATTATCAGGAAGATAATTTTTGTATTAATCACATATCCTACAAATTCTCAACACAAGGCTCTCCAAGCATAAAAAGGGAGAGAGGCTCTTCATTTGTTCATTCTATTATGCATCTATGATATTTGTCTTTTGACATTGAGCACGCTTTTGCTGTTGAGCAAAGTCTGCAAGTGTTGTTCAGCACATCGGGTGTCTTCGTGTGGAGATCCCAACCTCAGCCTTGGGGGACTTCGAGTGCCTGCTCGGGTGAGGAGTTCTACCTTTGATTTTCCGGAGAGATTTGTAGTAGCCACAGTTGGGATCATTCACTTGCTTGGACAACACAGTCATTGAGAGGGAGCACACAGTCTTTGGAGGAGGAAGTTTCGAATTGTGGGTTTGTCAGGGGATTCAGCTCGAGAGAGTTGGAAAGGGGTTAGCACTTACCTATTCCATCATTTTGGTAGATTTAGAGGCCAGTTTTTGCAGCAGATCATTCAGGGCCAGCGTTCATCACTGGGACAGCGTGATACCTCAAGGGAGGTAATTTTCCGAGGTCATCCATTTTCGGAAATCTCTCTGGGCTTTTCTGGGTATTTGGTGGAGAGCCTATTCCCAAAGTTTTACAATTTTCTGAGGAGGGGAGCAGCCCCAAAGAGTTAGTCTATTTCAGCAGTAGCAGCAGCACGGTAGCAGCACCAGTAGCTTTGGAGATTACGCAGTCATTGAGGGAGCAACCATTCCATGATATAGTCTGAGAGCATTTCTACGCTTGCCTAGTGCAAGTCAAGGTGCCATCATTTTGATCACCTTTGTATTCATTTTATTTTTCAACACTTAATAAAATGGCTCAGCGTTCTCCATGTTTTGTCTTGTTCTTATGATATCTCTCTAGTTGCTATAGTTTCTTGTTTATGTGCTTTATATTGCTGTTTATTTCTATTCAGAATATTACAGTGGTATTAGAGCTCATAGACTTGGCTCAGCCTGTGGAGCAGATTGTCTATGACACCAGCAAGAAAACCATACATCACTTACCAGGGAAGAAAGTATAAAGACCAAGAGCGGAGGCTAGAGGTCACTTTCGGGGAAGGTGACTGCGTTCCAGTAGTGGACGCAGGAGAGGAGGAACTGATGGTGGAGGAAAGAGATGCCGGGAAGGAGTTCGGGGAAGGTGACTGCGTTCCAGTAGTGGACGCAGGAGAGGAGGAACTGATGGTGGAGGAAAGAGATGCCGGGAAGGAGTTCGGGGAACTTCTCCTCAAGTCAGTGCAGGAGTTGTCGAAACGGATAGAAGAGATGGGGCAAAAGATCACCACAAAACCTAGACAGCGTGAAACCCCAAGGGGTTTCCATACCGGAGAGGGATCGAGCACATCCCATCATTTGCAGGAGCATCTCACAGCGCAACAGATGGCATCACATACACCCCCACGTTCCACGATGCCCACATTTCTTGCACAGACACTGGGGCAGGAGCACAGCGGGAGCCGAAACCGGCTCACATGGGATATTACTTTGTCGAGTATCAGTCCTATGGTCGGGAGTTCAGAGAGGCCCTCACATTCCATGACTTCGTACAGCTCAAGAGGGACAACAAACCCCACAACCATAACAGGGGGAACAGGCACTCACAGGATGGGGATGTACAACGCATTGTAGGCAGATTTTACCTGCAAACATTTGATGGATCCTCCAAGTGTTCGGCAAAGGCTTTGGTGGAGAAGTTGGATATCTATTCCCAGCTTAATTAGATGGCAGAGGCAGAGGCCATCAAAGTGGCAGCGCTGCACCTGGAGGGCGAGGCCCATGATTGGTGGTTCCATGGGATGGCTACGCTAGGGCACTCAGGGGTGACAACATATGTTGAGTTTACACGGACGCTGATAGAGCAGTTTGATCGGAGGGATCCAGAGGAGCACTTAGTTGAGTTGACTAAGCTCAAGCATACCAGGAGTTCGGACACATACATTTATGAGTTTTTGAGACTCTCCGTGATGGTACCTGACTTGTCTTCAACCAGGATGATCTACATGTTCATCGATGGATTCGCAGAGCCTCTTAGGGGGTTTAGTCAAATCGACGCCATGATGCAGTTGGGAGGACTCGGGACTTGCAGGATGCACTACCCAGGACTAGAGCTCCTTTCCCCCAGAGACCGACATTTCAGCCGAAGGGAAAGGACACGAGAGTTCCGCCTCCAAAGGGGAACTAGAGCCGAGGGCATTTGGATGATGAGACTAGGAGAGATTTGAGGCAGAAGAAGCTATGCTTCACATGCCAGGAGCCATGGGCACCCGGACATCGTTGTGCCGTGGGGAAGGCACACTATATCGAGGTTTTCTCCGACAGTGACGGAGAAGAGGATGAGTACGAGGAGATGGAGGCAGGAGGCAGTAGTGCGGGACAGAGAGGAGATCATCCACCGCCTCCACCACCAGGAGCGGGAGGGGCAACATTTGCACCTACTGGGGGAGTCCTTGCTTCTTTGTGAGGGGTTCCCAAATACTTAACACTGCGTGTCTGAGGTACAGTGTAGGGACAACGTGTTTCGGTATTAGTGGACAATGGGGCTACCCACAATTTTATTGATGCACAGTTGGTAGAGCGGAGGAGCATACCGACAGAGAGCTTTGATGGGTTTTCGGTACTGGTTCTAGGTTCCAGAACCATGCAGTGTGCCAGCCTTGGCAGTGACTATGGGGACTTACACTCTGATAGATCATTTCTTTGTGGTGGACATTCCGGAGACCAATGTGATATTGGGAGTGCAGTGGTTGATCACGCTGGGGAAGGTCACCACAGATTGGGAGACCTTGGAGATGGAGTGGACAGACAAGAAGACCGGGAAACACGAGATGATTCGGGGCATGCACACTTATCCGCCACAGACAGTTTCAGTACACCGGATGGAGGCAGATTTCCGAAAGGGAGATATAGAGTGGGCAGTGGAGTTGCTTGCTTCAGAGGTAGGGTCTACAAGGCAGGCCGTACACCTAGATGTGTAGTCCTTCCTAGACAGATATGCCACGGTTTTTGGAGATATACCACTAGGGCAGCCACCAAATCGGGGATTTGAGCACACCATTGAGCTGGAGCAGGGCATCCAGGCAGTGATCACTACACCCTATAGGCATCCTAAGGCCTACCGGGATGAGATTGAGAGGGCCATTCATGAGCTCTTAGCGCTGGGGCACATCTGTCCTAGTAGCAGCCCATTTGCTTCTTCTGTTGTACTGGTGAAGAAGAAGGATGGCACAATGAGGATGTGCATTGACTATTGGGCTCTCAACAATATGACCATGAAGAATTGATACCCCATTCCTCGGATAAACGAGTTGATGGATGAGTTGAGGGGATCGAAGTTATTTTCGAAGATTGATTTGAGATCCGAGTACCACCAGATTCGCGTGAGGGACCAGGATGTTCCCAAGACCGCTTTCAGATGTCACTACAGTCACTTTGAGTTCTTGGTGATGCCCTTTGGGCTAACCAATGCTCCGGCCACTTTCCAGTCATGCATGAATCACATCTTCCGCAGTCACTTGAGGAAGTTTGTGTTAGTGTTTTTCGATGACATCTTGATTTATAGCAGGACATGGGAGGAGCACCTGCAACATATTGAGGTTGTATTGCGCATATTGGAGGAGTAATATTTTTATGCCAAGCTCTCTAAATGCGAGTTTGGGTTGACAGAGATGCTCTACTTGGGGCATATCATTGGTGTGGACGGAGTGAGGGTCCACGAGGAGAAGATCAGGGCCATCAGGGATTGGCCAGAGCCGAAGAATGTGACGGAGCTTCAAGGGTTTGTGGGCATCTGCACCTACTACCGGAAGTTCGTCAAGGGGTTTTCCCAACTTGCTGCACCCGTTACGGACCTTACCAAAAGGGGGGCATTCAGTTGGACTGACACAGTGCAGAGGGCTTTCGACAGGCTCAAGGAGGTGATAAGCAGTTGTCCAGTTTTAGCATTGCTATATTTCACGTAGCCCTTTGTCCTAGAGTGTGATGCATCAGGGGAGGGGATAGGTGCAGTCTTGATGCAGGGAGGCCACCCCATAGTTTCGAGAGCCGAAAGCTATTGCCACATGAGAGGTTGTATGCTATATACGACAAGGAGATGTTGGCCATCATGCATGCACTGGCCAAATTTCGGCAGTGCCTGGTGGGGAACAAGTTCAGAGTGAGGACTGACCACAACAGCTTCTGATTCTTTCTGGAGTAGAAGAAGTTGCAGGAGAGGCGGCAGAAGTGGGTCAGCAAGATCCAGACATATGATTTCGACATCGAGTATGTCAAGGGGAAAAACAATGTGGTGGCTGATGCACTTTCACACAGACCAGCAACGTTGTCCTTGATGAGCTTAGATATGGATTGGAGGGCTCAGTTGTTGGTAGAGTACTCCAAGGACCGTTTTGCCTATGAGGTGTTGGACGGACAAATTACAGATGACAGGTACAGGGTGATGGATGAGGTGATATACTTCAGGGACAGGATCTTCTTCACCGGGAGCTCCCAGCTCAAGGAGAAGACATTGCACGCCTCACATGACTCGCCATTATCAGGCCACCAGGGGTTCAACAAGGCCTATAGGGCCATTAGAGAGAGGTTAGAGAGAGGTTCTCATGGAAGGGCCTCAAGGAGGACGTACTCCGACATGTCAGGGAGTGCGAAGTATGCCAACGTAATAAGGGAGAGATGAACCATCCGACGGTTTTACTTCAGCCTCTTCCCATACCAGAGGGGAAATGGGAGAGCATTTCGATGGATTTCATCACAGGGATGCCCACTGTACAAGGCAAGGATTGCATATTTGTAGTCGTTGTTCGGCTGACAAAGTATGCACACTTATTCGCTATATTAGCACGATACATTGTAGCACAAGTAGTTGAGTTGTTCTTCAGGGATTTTTTCAGATTGCATGGTCCTCCAAAGACCATTATTAGTGACAGGGATAGCCGCTTCATGGACGGGTTTTGGTAGGAGCTTTTCCGTTTGGTGGGTACCGAGTTGACCTCGAGCACCAGTTATCACCCATAGACAGATGGGTAGACGGAGATAGTGAACAAGTGGCTGGAAGGCTACTTGCAAAACTATGTCACAGGGCAGCAAAAGGCATGGTTACAATGGTTGCACTTGGGGGAGTATTGTTACAACAACACTTACCATATGTCTATCGGTATGTCTCCATTTTATGCTTTATATGGGTATCATGCTTTATCTTTTGCTGACGTGATGTTTGGTGCTAGCAAGGCCCTTAGGGCCAAGGATTGGATCCAAGAGAGTCAGGATATACTCCGGGCTCTTAAGGATAACATAGCTACAACGTAAAATCAGTAGACGCTGTATGCCGATAGGGAACTGGTTGAGAGACAGTTTGAGGTAGGGGACTTGGTCTACCTACGATTGCAACCATATCGGCAATCCACTTTGAAGCAGAAGGGGGCCAAGAAGCTCAAGCCCCGCTTTTATGGACCATACAGGGTGACACGTAGGATTAGGGAGGTTGCATATGAGTTGGAGCTGCCCACCGGTAGTAGGATTCATAATATCTTCCATGTATCATGCCTGAAGAAGGCATTGGGGCAGCAGGTGATTGCAACTAAGGAGCTCCCACCCACAGATGATGAGGGGCATTTAGTGTTGCAGCCAGAGGCCATCATTGACACCAGGGAGAGGTAGTTGCGGAGCAGGATAGTCAGGGAATATCTGGTGAGATGGAGGAACTTACCAGATGAGGATGCCACTTGGGAGAATGAGAAAATTTTACAGCATCCATCATTGCAGTTGCTTGAGGACAAGCAACGTTTTGGCGGGGAGGATTGTAATATTCCCAATTAGCAATAGCTAATTGGAAATATTAATTTTTGACTACTTTACTTTAATAAAGTTAAGTTAGAAAAAAAGTGGGCGAAAGGGACACTTAACTCACACTTAGGATAAAAACCATTTCCTGAAGTCAATTGGAGACATGATCATTTGGTAGTGTGGGGCCTAGAGGACGAAGTGGCAGCGTGGAGGAAGTGTCAACGTGGGCCCATGACAGCGCAGAGCTAGAGGGACAACATGGCTCAAGGGGACAACGCAGTTTTGGTGGGGCCTAGGTGAGAGCAAGGCTCTCCAAGCATAAAAAGGGAGAGAGGCTCCTCATTTGCTCATTCTATTATGCATCTTTGATATTTGTCTTTTGACATTGAGCACGCTTTTGTTGTTGAGCAAAGTCTGCAAGAGCTGTTCAGCACATCGGGTGTCTCCATGCGGAGATCCCAACCTCAGCCCCGAGGGACTTCGAGTGCCTGCTCGAGTGAGGAGTTCTACCTTTGATTTTTCGGAGAGAGTTGTAGCAGCCACAGATGGGATCATTCACTTGCTTGGACAACGCAGTCAGTGAGAGGGAGCACGTAGTCTTTGGAGGAGGAAGTTCCAGATTGTGGGTTTGTCAGGAGATTCAGCCCGAGAGAGTTGGAAAGGGTTGAGCACTTACCTATTCCATCATTTTGGTAGAGTTAGAGGCCAGCTTTTGCAGCAGATCATTTAGGGCCAGCGTTCATCACTGGGACAACGTGATACCTCAAGGGAGGTCATTTTCCGAGGTCATCCATTTCCGGAAAGCTCTCTGGGCTTTTCTGGGTATTTGGTGGAGAGCCTATTCCCAAAGTTTCACAATTTTCTGAGGAGGGGAGCAGCCCCAAAGAGTTAGTCTATTCCAGTAGTAGCAACAACACGACAACAACACCAAGAACTTTGGAGATTACGTAGTCATTGAGGGAGCAGCCATTCCATGATGTAGTGTGAGAGTATTTCTACGCTTGCCTAGTGCAAGCCAAGGTGCCATCATTCTGATCACCTTTGTATTCATTTTATCTTTCAACACTTAATAAAATGGCTCAGCGTTCTCCATGTTTTGTCTTGTTCATATGATATCTCTCTAGTTGTTGTAGTTTCTTGTTTATGTGCTTTATATTGTTGTTTATTTTTATTCGGAATATTACATGCAACCCACTTTAGATTAGCATTGGAAGAAAGAATTGAGAGAATCTTTTTGTGACTACATAGCTAGATGGTGGTATGATGCTAATATCCCCTTCAATGCTTCTTGTTCACCATATTTTGAACCTATGTTTGATGCCATATTTGTTGCTGGAAAGGGCTTCAAAGGCCCTACTATGCATGAGTTAAGGGGTTCTCTTTTGCAAAAAGAGATTTTTTCCATTGATGAATATTTGGGAGATTTCAAAAACTCATGGGAAAAAACAGGATGTACCATCATGTTGGATGGATTATAATATTTCTTTTTCTGGTGTTCCTTATGACAGGGTTAGGATGTACTTCTAGAGTTGGGAGCAGACAGGTCACAGGTACAGGTTGGTATCGTTAGCAAGCCTAGGGGCTTTTTTGAGGAGTTTTGAGGAGTTTCTATGGGGACTAGTGGCATTCACTTGGTATATTCCATCATCCGCACAGTTTGCCTTTTGTTCCGGTGCATTCCGACAACTTTTGGAAAACTAAGTTATTTTTGAACTTAACTCATTACGCTCAAGGTTGTATTCTGGGAGGAATATGTGATAGAACACCTTAGTGTAATAGCTTGTTGGAACCGGAACGAGAATACCTACATGATGGGACGGTTGGACATGAGTTTCAGTGACCTGAGTAGACATGGTGGTCAATTTACTCTTTCTTGCATTAAAAAGAATATTTTAATTGGAAAATAAGAGGGAAAAGTGCTCCATGATTAAAATAATAATAAAATAGAAGGCTCTAGAAGGGTCCATGAGATCTATAAAAGAAGAGGAGGAGGCTATTGGGGAATATCTTGGATTTGATATTACATCTTGTATGAGAGGTTGAGAACCCAATTCTCTACTTCATGGGTAGTCCCAGGACGGAAACCCTCGGGTGTGCTAGTGGGTGTTGGATGAAAACCCAATACTCTTGAGGAGGTTTCACTCAGAAATATCACAGTGCTTCAGTGGAGTTTAGAGAGATCAATTTTTTCGTAGCCGATTTGTAGTAGTATTCTCTCTGAGCCATCCACATCATTCCCAGACCCATTCATCAGTTGGGATAAAGATCTTTTTCTGGGTTTTGCTCCGATTGCTTGGCAAGCTCAGGTTCCACTATTCCTTCACAATGCATTGAGAAAGATCACGCCAGAAAGTGTCTTCACTGGCAGCAAGCCTGAAGTGAGTCACTTTAGGTTCTTTGGCAGTATGACATATTGTCATGTGCCCAGTGAGAAGAGGAAGAAGTTGGACATGAATGCGGAAAAGGGGTATATGGTAGGAATCAACGAGAATGCAAAGGCTTACCGCATTTACATTCTGGAGAGCAGGAAAGTTGTAGTGCGGAGGGATGTGAAATTCAAGGAGGAGAGGGCCTTCAGAAGATCCCAAGAGTTGCCTTTTGCTACACAGTCTGAGGAGGATCTGTTGGTTCAACCACAACAACCTGCGGTAGATAATTCGACTGTCTCTCCAGGGCATGGGGACCCAAGGGACACTTCTCTCGACAACTTGCAGGAGGGAGAGCAGGTAAATCCACCCACTACCAGTGGGAGAACGAGCAAGGAACTACAACAAATTCTGAGGGACGCAAAAGACTTTGTCGGAGCCCCTCGAGATGTGAAGAGACAGCGCAGGCAGCCTAACCAAGCCTTGGTTGCACAGGTTGGGGAACCTTCTAGTTTTTGAGAAGCAGCTCAGCACCAAGTATGGGTAGATGCGATGGTGGAAGAGTACAGTTCCATCATGACGAATGATGTTTGGGAGGTGGTCCCCAGACCTCAGGATAGATCAGTTGTAGGTTCAAGGTGGATCTACAAGATCAAATATGCTGCAGATGGTAACATTGAGAAATTTAAAACCAGCTTTGTGGCTAAGGGGTATGCTCAGAAGGAAGGGATAGATTATGAAGAAACCTTTGCCCTAGTTGCCAGATATACCTCCATTAGATCCGTGATATCCTTTGCTGCGCAAATGGGTGGGAGATTCACGAGATGGACGTCAAGACTGTGTTCCTAAATGGGGTGATAGAAGAGGATGTGTATATTGAACAACTGGAGGGCTTCGAGACACATGAGCAGAAGACTCTTGTGTAGGCTTAAGAAAGCCTTGTATGGACTAAAGAAAGCCCCTAGAGCTTGGTATGGTCGAATTGACAGCTACTCGCAGAAGATGGGATTCGTCAAGGGTGACACAAATTCCAATCTCTACTATCTAAGGATAGGGAGTGAGCCCTTGATACTGGTTTTATATGTAGATGATCTATTTCTGACAAGATCATTTAGGCTCATCAAAGACTACAAGGAGAATTTGGCTACAGAATTTGACATGAAGGATCTAGGGTTGATGCACTATTTTCTGGGGTTGGAAGTTTGGCAGCAGAAGGGGGAGACCTTTCTTGGTCAAGGGAGATATACTACAGAAATTCTGAAGAGATTTCAGATGGAGGACTGTAGACCCATGACGACTCCAATGATCACCAACTGGAAGAAAATCGACACTTCCAAAAATGATGAGGTTGATCCTACTTTGTATAGGCATCTCATAGGATCTTTGATGTATTTGGTACACACTAGGCCAGACATCTGTTATGCTGTAAATATCCTTAGTCGGTTCATGGTCGAACCTAAGAGGGCTCATTGGGCAACAGCCAAGCATGTTCTCAGGTACCTTCAAGGAACAATCGAGCTTGGATTGAAGTACACCCGTGGCAGTAACATTAGGTTAAGTGGGTTCATCGACGCAGATTTGGCAGGGAGTCCAGTAGATCGGAAGAGTGCCATTGGTTACTGTTTCAGTCTGGGATCAAGGATGACTTCCTGGCGCAGCAGGAAACAGAAATCCGCGACGTTAAGCTCAGCGAAGGCTGAATATATGGTAGCTAGCACAGCTTTGTGTCAGACCATATGGCTTTGGAAACTGCTTGTGAACCTACTGAAGGAGAAAATGAAAGCGACCAATATCCTATGTGATAATCAGAGTTGCATCAAGCTCTTTGAAAATCCTGTGTTTCATGATTGGTCGAAGCACATTGACATCAGGTGTCACTTCATCAGAGACTGTGTCCAACGAGGAGCTGTACAGTTGCAGTGCACTCCAATAGGAGAACAAGTGGCAAACATTCTCACGAAGGCTCTGGGGAAGACTAAGTTTGTCTACTTCAGAGAGAAGATGGGGATGATCAAGAATCCATTCCAGTAGCAGGAATGGATGGGATTAGGGTTCATAGGGAGCTGCAGTATAGATGAAGCAGTGACAGTGGCAGTGTCATGGGCAACAATACAGAAGGTAGCAATGCAGCAGATGAGGGGCAACAACCAGAGATCAGCAGCGTAGAGGCTGCTTCAAAAGCAGGGTAACATGCGGCAAACATATTGTTAGAACACCTTCCTCGCTAAGAGGGAGTGTTGATTTTTGTAGCATTGGAAAGTGTTCAAAGTCTCAAACTTTGTAAGGAGGTTTGGACATCAGTATTCCAAAGAACCCAAAAACCGTTTGTGGAAATTCCACTCGGTTCATGTCTTGTTAAAATAATTAATTATTTTAATAGAGACTCTAAGTCTAAACTTAGGGAAATTAAATAATTAAAGGGTTAATAATACATGGTGTGAATCTTCTAGAGAACGAAGATCAAGTCAGGTTTTAATATTAGCCATTGATTAGACTTGTAATCTGGGTCGTTGATTCATCAACGAGAAGATTATAAAAGAAGGCTTGAGGGTCATTTCGAAAGTAAGCTGGGCATACACTCAGTGCCTGAAGGAGATCGATTCTGAAGGAATAGAATTCGATTTTAGCGGGAGACTTGGGGCGGAGTTGTAGAAGGAGAAGGAGAAGAGGGAGTCAACAGTGACTGAGCACGAGGATAGAGGGATGCAGAGGGCCATAAAAGGCAGCGTAGAGCTGCAATGCAGTGAACCCACGCAGAGTGACGTAGTCCAGCGCAGGGACTGCGCAGAGAGACACGTAGATAGACGCAGAGGGAGTCAAAGGCTCTTTCGGGTGTCAGGAAATTTTCGGGAGGGGTCGAGAATTTTGTCTCAGGTGTTTTTTGATTATATTTGCCAGTGTATTCCTTGTAAAGATTTATTTGCTAAAGCATAATAATAAAACCCTCATTTGCTGCACTGGTTTTCCCACATTGGGTTTTTCCAGGGGAAATTGTCCGAAAATAAGTGTATACATGTGATTGGTTCTTATGCTTATGTTCTTTATTGTTTACTTCTATGCATATATAATTGTGAATGTTGCAGTAGTATTTATTTCGAAGTTTACTGATAGATTTATGTAAATAACTTATCGGAGTAATAAGTAGGAGAAATAAATCTATCACTGCAACAGTGGATTTCCAGATTGAAATTTTCACATGTGGCACCTGCCATTCTGTATATCTCCATTTCTTTGGAGATATCTGCACGTTCTGTTGGAGATGGCACCATCTTCTCAACACAAGTGAAGAATCCATCCATGATCTCAGCATCAAATAGGAAACCACAGGAGTAAGGAAATGCGGGGTTTAGGAAGATCCCTGCAGCATGAATGGGACGATGGAGTGTGCTATTGTAATATTCCAAATTAGCAGTCCAACTAATTGGAATATTAATTTGGTTAATTTTTGCATTTCTTAATGTTGGGCGGAAATAAAGTGGGTAGGGGACCCACAAATAACTTTAGACCAAAATAAACCCTTTTCCTAAAGTCACCAAGGGAAAATTGCAGCTCTAGTGGTGGGGTTGAGTTGGCCTTAGCTGGCAGCGTGGAGTTGGTAGCGTGGAGGGGGCACTAAGTGGGCATTGTATGATTGACTGGAGGAAAGCAACACGTGTTTGGCTCAAGGAAAGGCAGCGCAGGCCAAGGTGGGGCCCAAGGAATGCGTTGAGCTTCAATGGACAAAAGGAAGAAGGGAAGGCTTCATTTGGCATTCATTCAACTTATTTCTCTTTGTCATTTTGACTGAGCACGCTTGAACTGGAGAGCCAAGTCTGCAGCGCTATTTAGCACATGAGATATTCAAGCAAAGATCTCAACCTCTGCCTTGGGGGACTTCGAGTGTCCGCTCAGGAGAGGAGTCCTGCATTTTGGAGAGATAATTACGTAGTAGCAACAACAAAGACAATGTAGCCCCTTCTGGACTGTGCAGAGGCAGAGTAGACTGCAGGGTGGATTGCACAGTGCAGTGTAGTGTTGGTGCCGGGAGTGTGGAGAGAAGAGGAACTTCAACAAGATATTCGGAGGGGAGGCTAGCCACCTCCTACCAGGGATTTTTGTAGCATTCTGAAGGCATTTACTAGTAGTTTCCTCTAGTGGTTCAATTTCCCCGGTAGATCAGTGAGCCAAGCCCAAGTGGGCCAATTTCTAGGGTCGAGCTTCAAACAAACCCATCGCGGGTTTTTGTGGGTTTATTGAGGAGAGACCAGTGTTCAATGGAGTGTAAAAACTCTGGTAAACTTTATAAGTATATATTATTATTGATAAAAGATAAGATGATTACAAGTGAGGATCACCAAGGCTTTAAATATAGCCTTATGGTGTCCCTTGGCAAAGAGGCATGATCGTTGATCATGCCCTTCCACGTTAAAAAACCTAAGATAACTATATTTAACTAATAATTAATAAAATATACATAACATTGCCCCTCTCTTAAAGATGCTTTGTTCTCAAAGCATACGTAATGATGGACAACGTTGACGAACGCATGGGTTTCTCGAGTGGCGGGCTCTTGCTTCCCACATTTTAAAAAGATTGTGGAGCATCTTCTCAAGTTCAATCTTTTGGTGATGTGGATAGCGACAAGATTTGATATTGACAGGGTCAGGTCCTTTCTTGACTTCTATTGGATGTTCATGTTCCTTATTAGGAGGTATTTTTATTGGCAGGTCTTGGAAGAATTTTTCGTGTTTCCGAACTATTCCTTGTTCTTCTGGTGATTTTTCGTGATTCCTTTTTAGATTTAGAGGTAAGTTACCCACAATTATTGTTCGATGCAACTTCTCCTCATCGTCAAACGCTTCCTTCCTAACAACCATATCTGCTTCATCATCGAAGGCCTTAACAGCTTCTGGCACTGTATCAGTGGCTTCGGATGTGTTTGTCTCTTCACATTTTTCGTTCAATTCTGGGGATGAAACATTTTGTTGTTTATAAGCATCAGTATTTTCATGGTTTCTTTCATTTTCAATGACTATGTCTGTTGTTGCATCTGTGATAACAATCGCGATGAATTCTTTATGTGGCTCCTTCACCGACATTGTTTCTTTTTCTACCATTGGATTTTCGTTTATATAAAAGTTCTTAATAACTTCTATTGCTGCATTATTGGCTTTATTAGTGGATTGAGTTGCATTTTCTTCTCTTGTTTTCTCAGCTCTATAATTTTCATGGTTGATCTCAGAGTCTCTACTTCTAGGTGGTTCATCACTATAGTTTTCATGTGAGCTGATTCCCAATTCAACCTCATTTAATTGCTCTTTTTCAAACATGTTATTATATTAATGATTCTGATTTGAATTAGCTACATTGTTCAGTTGATTATGTTCAACATTCGGAAATATTGGTTCTTGTGTTTGACTTAACTTATCTATCTTATCATAGAGTTCTGCCATCTTTTGATTAAGATTTTCGGTGGCCTCGTGATGATTTAGCCAAATTTGTCTTTCGATCCGAGTTGTTGTATCTTGAAGCCTTTTAATGTCATTGGAGTGTCTTGCAATTGTACCTTCAAGATCGACTAATCTTTTGCTAAAGTCTTCGGAATCCTTATTGATCTGTTTCTCAAGATCCACCAATTTCTTCTAGAATTCGGCCATCGACATTGAGGAAGACATTGAATGCATATGCGGTGGTGAATATTTTTCTGCCAGTTTCTTTTTCCTTTTTAAAAAAAAAATTAAATAATAATAATAATAATAATAATAATAATAATAATAATTGTATATATATATATATATATTTTAAATAATAATAATAATAATAATTATTATTATTTTATTATTTGAATTATATATATATATATATATAATTATGGGGAAAAAAAATTGTTAACTTTGAAAAGTCACGTTGTTTTTAAAAGTCACTTTGTTTTGAAAAGGCACGTTGTTTTGAAAAGGGGAAATGGGTTTTAATACCATGGGCTCCAAAACCACGAGCAATTACTCTTCCTTATTTCTTTTTACTTCTTTATATATATCTCTCTTTTTTCTTTTTCTTTTGGAACTATTTCTTTTAAATATTTTTTTTCCTTTTAATTTATTCCCCCCTTTATGTTAACTTTCCTTCTCTCTTTTTAAAAATTTCTTCCTTTTTAAAAAAAAAAAAACAAATGCTGCTGCTCACAAGCACTTGGTTTAAAAAAAAATCTGCAATTCTGGAATTTCCTTGTAATTCCTTAATTCTTGGTGATCACACAGATCCTGAAGAGCGATGGCTCCGATACCAATGGAGTGTAAAAACTCTGGTAAACTTTATAAGTATATATTATTATTGATAAAAAATGAGATGATTACAAGTGAGGATCACCAAGGCTTTAAATATAGCCTTATGGTGTCCTTTGGAGAAGAGGCATGATCGTTGATCATGCCCTTCCACATTAATAAACCTAAGATAACTATATTTAACTAATAATTAATAAAATATACATAACATTCAATTGTCGTAATTTTCTGAGCACGGGCAGTAGCCTAACCAGCAGACCGAAGACAACCATCAACAACATTTTCTGGACTAGGAAGCTTAGTGATTGAGCCACGCGGAGCTATTTCCAGCAAGAGTTTTTGCTTGGGTTTGAGTTGCCCTTCATTTTTCCTTGAGCAGGCCCAGGGGTAATCTTTTCAGCACCTCATTTGTACTCTTTCCCAGTATATGATAAAATGGCCCAACATTGATTTTTGCTCCAAATTGTGTGTTTTAATGGTGTATTTCTTGTTGCTGTAGTTATTATCTATTTTGCTTTGTATTACTGTTTAATTCCAATTTGGGATATTACTGTGGTATCAAAGCTCATAGACTTGGCTTAGCCTGTGTAGCACGCAGTCTATGACAGTAGAAGACCGACAGAACGTGACTTACATGAGGCAGAGATACAGGAGCAGAGAATGAAGTCTCGAAATCACTCCAGATCAGGTTGACAGCGTTCCGAAGGTTGAAGAGATAGAGATGGCGCACACGGATGATGGGAGGAATGAGGAGAATGAGCTCACCTTCTTCTAAAATATGTGCAAGACCTCTCCAAGAGGATTGAGGAGATGGGTCAAAAGATCAATAATGGCAATAAAGGGAAGGGAATTCAAGGAGAATTCCAGATTGGAGAAGGGTCTGGCACTTCGCAGCACCAGGCAAGCCCTCACACTACCTTTTTGACCGTACCCTACACTCCACCACGCTCCACCATTCCCACGTTCCTAGCTTCGGGGACAGGAGGACAACAGAAGCCGGAGGAGACTCACTATGGAGAATTCTTTGTAGAGCACTAGTTCTATGGGCCAGAATTTGGAAGGGCCATCACCTTCAATGAGTTTTGCCAGAGGAGGAGGGTACACGCAGGGGAATGACCTGTAGCGTGCCATGGGTAGGCTTTTCCTTCCGACAGTTGATGGGTCCTCAAAGAGCTCAGCTAAAGCATGGGTGGAGAAGCTGGATATCTACTTGCAGCTTAATCAGATGACAGAGATGGAGGCCATCAAGGTGGCTACATTGCATTTGTAGGGAGAAGCCCATGACTGGTGGTTTCATGGGTTGACTACGCTAGGTCACGTAGGGGTGACAACGTATGATGACTTTACCAGGAGAGTGCTGGAGAGGTTTGATAGGAAGGATCCTGAAGAGCACTTTGGAGAATTGACCAAACTCAAGTAGACGGGGAACCCTGAAACATATATTTCTGAGTTCTTGAGATTGTCAGTGATGGTTCCAGATCTGTCAGAGCCTAGGAGGATTTTCATGTTCATAGATGGGCTGGCAGAGCCATTGCATGGGCTAGTAAGGTCAACTCGACCCACTACGCTCCAGGACGCAGTTGGGAGGACCCGGGATCTTCAGGATGCATTGCCGAGGGCTAGGGCCCCTATGCCCAACAGACCAACTTTCCAGCATAGAGGAAGGGATGCGAGAGTTCCACCCCCGAGATGGAACCAAGGCTGGGGCCATTAGATGATGACACCAGGAGAGATCTGAGGAGGAAGAAGCTTTGCTTCACATGCCAGGAGCCGTGGGCACCAGGCCACAGGTGAGCAGCAGGGAAGGCACACTACATCGAGGTCTTCTCATACAACAAGGGAGAAGAGGAGACACTCTTTGAGATGGGAGGTGAGGACAGCGCAACATCCCAGAGAGAAGGGCCTCCACCTCCATCCCCACCAGCATCAGGAGGAGCAACGTTTGCATCGACCAGAGGGGTCCTTGCATCTTTGCGGGGGATACCCAAATACTTAATGTTGAGGATTAGGGGGACAGTTCAGGGACATCGTGTCTCAATGTTTGTGGACAATGGAGCCACACACAACTTCATAGATGCCCAGATGGTGCAGAGGAGGGGCATCTAGACAAAGGGATTTGAGGGATTCTCTGTGCTAATACCGGGAGCTAGGACCATGCAGTGCATGTGTTACGTTCCAACCTTGACAGTGACCATGTGGACTTACTCAGTGATGTAGGTTTTAACCCTATACAGAAATTATCTGCAAACGAATCTTAAAAACAGAAAATAAACAATAGCGAGAGCATAAAACATAAAATTGATAAACACAGAGATTTTCCCCTGGATCCCAAATAGGGACCACCAGCTTGATTTTTCATCATATTCCTTTTAGTGTTACAACACATATATATACATGTCGAAGCATACATAAACCCCAATCCATTAATCCTGGATTAGAACATAACCATAGTTCCCTTGACCGGATCTACAAAAGACCAGGGGTTGAAAACCATCATGCCCCAAAACCATGTGCAAACCCATGCACAAAACCATGGGCGGGTCCGCCCACTGGAAAATAAGGTCCAAAATTTTTCCCGGGGCGTTGCCGCCCCCCCTGTGACCTCTCTGTTGCGCCCGACGCAACGTACAAGGGGGGCTAATGCCCCCCCTGTGACCCCCCGGTTCGTGACTATTCGTGGAAAGAATATAACACAAACCCAACAAGTGATAGATCATTTCTTTGTGGTATAAAATATTTGACAAAATCTGTTGGAATGTGATTTTTGCCGAAATATTTTATACCAATTCTATGGATCACAGAAGCCAAATTCCTAACATTTCTTTGTGGTCGACATTTCGGACACCAACATAGTGTTGGGGGTCCAATGGCTCATCACCCTGGGTAGAGTCATTACAGATTGGTAGAAGCTGGAGATGGAGTTCCTGGACAAGAGCGGGAAACCGATGATGTTTAGGGGTATGCATACATACCCACCTCAGACAGTCTCTGCGCATAGGATGGAGGTAGACTTCAGATGGGGATACATAGAGTGGGCAGTTGAGTTGAGGATTTCAGAGGCAGATGGGGCCGCTAGACCCACACATCCAGATGTACAGGCCATTATCGACCGTTACTCCACGGTTTTTCTGGGACATTTCGCCAGGGCAACCACCCGATCGAGGATTTGAGCACACGATTGAGTTGTAGCCCGATAGTATGGCCATGATCTCAACTCCGTATAGGCACCCCAAGGCCTATCGGGATGAGATTGAGAGGACATAAATGAGCTGTTGGCCTTGGGACACATTCGCCCGAGTTCGAGCCCTTTTGCTTTATCAATTGTCTTGGTGAAGGACAATACACTGAGAATGTGTATCGATTATAGGGCCTTAAACAAGAAGACAATGAAGAACTGCTACCCCATTCTGTGGATAGATAATCTGATGGACGAGTTGAGGGGAGCTAACTTCTTCTCCAAAATAGCTTTGAGATCAGGGTACCACCAGATTCGAGTGAGGGACAAGATGTCTCCAAGGCAACGTTCAGGTGCCATTATGGCCACTTTGAGTTTTTGCTGATGCCTTTCGGGCTAACCAACGCTCCAGCCACCTTCTAGTCCTGTATGAACCATGTTTTTCGTGGCCAACTGCGGAAGTTCGTGCTAGTCTTTTTCCATGATATTATGATATATAGCCGGATGTGGGAGGAGCATTTGGAGAATGTGGAGGCCGTACTGCGTATTTTGGAGGAGCAGAAGTTTTACGCCAAACTGTCCAAGTGTGAGTTTGGGCTAACCGAGATGCTATACTTGGGCCACATTATAGGGGAGGATGGTGTGAGGGTGCACGAGGAGAAGATCATGGCCATCAGAGATTGGCCAGAGCCCAAGAATGTCACTGAGCTGAGGGGATTTGTGGGCATCTGCACTTATTACAAGAAGTTCGTGAAGGGCTTCTCTCAGCTAGCTGTGCCCCTCACAGATTTGACCCATAAGGGAGCATTCAGTTAGACCCCCACAACACAGGAGGCTTTTAATCACCTCAAGCAGGTGATGAGTAGCTTCCCAGTACTTGCACTCCCTAGTTTCACCAAGCCATTTGTCTTGGAGTGCGATGCATCCAGAGTAGGAGTTGGGGCGGTATTGATGCAGGATGGACACCCCATTGCTTTCGAGAGCTGGAAGCTTTTGCCTCATGAGAGGAATTACCCCATATATGATAAAGAGATGCTGGCCATCATGCATGCACTGGCCAAGTTCAGATAGTATTTGGTGGGGAACTGATTCAACGTTAAGACCGATCACAACAGCCTTCGGTATTTCCTAGAGCAGAAGCAGTTGTAGGAGAGGCAATAGAAGTGGGTCAGTAAGATCCAAGCTTACGACTTTGACATTGAATATGTCAAAGGGAAGAATAATGTGGTGGCCGATGCCTTATCTCGGAGGCCAGCGTCCCTTTCCTTGATGAGTATAGATGCAGATTGGAAGGCACAATTATTGGAGTATTCGAAGGACTAGTTTGCATGTGAGGTGTTGGATGGGCAGGTGATGAATGATCGGTACCGAGCGATAGATGAGGTCATTTATTACTGAGACCGGATTTTTTTGACAACCAACTCTCAGCTGCGGGAGAAGATCTTGCATGCAGCACATGACTCCCCACTATCAGGGCAATAGTGGTTTACCAACACCTACAGGACCATCAGAGAGAGGTTCTCCTAGAAGGGCCTCAATGAGGATGTACTCCGACATGTCCGGGAGTGCGTGGTCTGCCGGAGGAGCAAGGGGGAGTTGACCCATCCCGTCGAGCTATTGCAGCCGCTCCCCATTCTAGAGGGGTAGTGGGAGAGCATATTGATGGACTTCATCATGGGGTTGCCAATGGAACAGGGCAAGGATTGCATCTTCGTCGGGGTCGACATGTTGACGAAGTATGCACACTTCTTTGCTATTTCAGCTCGGTACACTGCTTCACAGATGGATGAGTTGTTTTTTAGAGACATTTTTCGGGTGCATGGTCTTCCAAAGACCATAGTCAGTTACCGAGACAACACGTTTATGGGGGGATTTTGGCAGGAGTTGTTTCGACTGGTGGGCACAGAGCTCACATCGAGCACAAGCTACCATCCGCACACTGATGGGCAGACAGAGATAGTGAACAAGTGGCTGGAAGGCTACTTGCGGAACTATGTCATAGGATAGTAGAAGGCTTGGCTGCGTTGTCTGCACTTTGGTATGGCCCCTTTTCGTGCTTTGTATGGTTATGATGCATTGACATTCGCTGATGCCATTCTTGGGGCAAGTAAGGCCCCCAGGGCCAAATATTGGATCCAGGAGAGTTAGTACATCCTCAGGGCTCTCAAGGACAACTTGAGGACAATGCAGAACTAGCAGAATATGTATGCAGACTGGGGGCGCGTAGAGAGGCAGTTCGAGGTAGGGGGCTTGGTGTACCTCCGACTTCAGCCGTACAGGTAGTCTACGCTGAAGCAGAAGGGAGCTGAGAAGCTTAAGCCTTGTTTCTATGGGCTGTATAGAGTTGTCCGATGAGTGGGGTAGGTGGCATATGAGTTGGAGTTGCCACAGGGGAGCTAGATCCACAACATCTTTCATGTGTCGTGCCTGAAGAAGGCTTTGGGACAGCAGGTGACTGCAACTACTGAGCTCCCTCCTACAGATGATGAGGGGCATTTGGTGCTCCAGCCTGAGGCCATCCTAGATACCAGAGAGAGACACTCGAGGAGCAGGGTGGTGAAGGAGTATTTGATCAGATGGAGGAACCTTCCGGATGAGGATGCCACTTGGGAAGGGGAACAGATTCTTCGACATCCATTTTTGCAGTTGCTTGAGGATGTTATCACTCTACCAAATCTCTAAGGCTGAAGAAGAGATCCAACAGAGGTAACCACAAATCAACCTTTTAACTTGGTATCTAGCCCTACCAGGTCGAAGAGGGTTCTCTCCACAAAGTCACAACCAAGAGGGCTGGATGAAGAAGGTTTTAGGCTAGCTATGAAATGCAGAAGGGTTTGTTTTGTTTAAATTGGGTTGGGTTGCTGGATGAGGATTAGGTCAAGGGGACTAGGTCAGGGCAAATGAGATGGGATTGCAGTCCATTCGATAGGGCAAGGTAGGTAGAAGGCTTACCACTTAAAGGGGATTTGGTGAGATGGTTTAAGACTGATGAGGAGCTAGGAAGAGCATAGGAGATGTATTCTTCCTAAACTAAAGAAAATGGACAAATTAGGACAACTTTCCCAAAACAGAGCATGAAAGAACATGTATTCTGCCAATCAACTTGAAAATGATCATATAATAGACATGAAATGGTTTATGAGCTTACAAAACATTCATACAAATGATTACAGAGAAGAAACAATGCAAACATTCATACCACAGGTATCCCAAAGAAATAGCTGCAATTCTTCATTAATTTTTGGCCAAACTGATTACACTGTCCTTTATCAATACAATAGCATTCAACTGATTCCGACCTTTGCTAAGAGTGAAGAAAGGGAAGATATTGACATCAAAACTACATTCTCTCATCCTCAGGGGTTGAATTCCTGAGTTGGGGATGAGATCCACAAAATTCTGAACTGAAAGCTGGAGTGTAGGGAGCTCTAGGTGACTCCTCCCTAATTACATTGAAATTGGTTCATTTGACTTTGATGATTACATTTACCTCATGAATCTACTCCTAGGTAACTTATCGATATCATATTTACATTTACCATGCTCAATTACATAAGTAAAATCATGATTTTCAAGATAAAAGTCAAATTTTCAATGAAATTTCAAAAATATCAGCAAACCGTCAAAGGCACCCTCTCTTTGCCAGGGGTACCCTCCCTTTGGAAAACGCGTCCTCCATCTTGCAGGCTGTTTTTGACTGGGTTGTAGGTGTCCAAATTGGTTCCAAGATGGCTTGTTGGAAAGCCCTTCAAGTCTATTTTCTGAATATACCTTTAGTTTTCAAAATGAAGCTCATTTGCCCTGTCAAAACTCAATCCTCCCAAGACTGCTCAGCGCACAGCTCTAGGGCCAAAAATGAGGCAGAAACATGATTTTTTGCTAGTTTTTGACAGTTTGACCTGCTTGTTTTGCAAACCAAGGCTTGGAAAGTAGTTTTTTGATATGTATTGACCATTTTGCATCCAATGGTGGTGGCCTTTTGGTCAGAAGATGGCTCAAAAAAGAGCGCAACGCCAAGGGCGCTGCGCGTTTGGCACTTTCTCTGTCACATGACTGTCCAAAAAACATAATAAAAAGACAAAATTTGCAAAAATGATCCAAAACCTTTCAAAATTGATGAAGTGAGTGCTGATGATATGACTAGGCTTGGAGTGAAGCCTCTGCAAGTATATCCAACTTCCTTTTCTCTTCTTTCATGGTCAAAGCCTCAATTTTTGCATTGGCTCTTTTGAGCTTGGCCATTGCAATTTTGTCCTTTTGGGCATAGTGTTTGACCTTCCTCCTCAGTATGTCATTATCTTTGTTTGCCTTCTCCAAAAGTTTCTCTAAGTGCTGGTTAGCTCTATCAAGCCATGGCTCCCTGTTTTCATTGATTACCATTGCAAGTTGTTCATTCAAGGTTAGTTGATCAGCAAGCTCAACCTCTTTTTGTCTTTCTAGTGCCAGAGCTCATTTCAGCGCTCTAGTTCTATGTCTGCCTCTTGGTGCTTGTTCTTCTTGTTCTTCAAGCAAACCATACTTTTCAAATGTCTCATCTGGCAAAACCTTGGCTTTTTCTGCCTCCCTTTGAGTTGTGATGTATTTGATCTCATCAACGACATGTTTTGTCTTCAACTGCTGCTTCTCTTGCTCAAGGAAATTTATGACAAATTTGGAACTATCAAGATTAGTTTGGAGCTCTCTAATCCTGGCATCCTTTCCCTTGATGACTACACTGATGATCTCATCATCATCATGCTCATCTAGGTCAACAAGGTCAAAATCCTGTTCTGTTTCATGGAGGTCATCCTCATCATGAATGATTGCCTCATGTACATCCTCCTCTACCATCTTTTCTTTCCCCTTCTGTACCTGCTTTGTTGGTGAAGAAGGCAGGGCCCCTTCCACAATCTGTGGAGCAAACACCTGCTTATGACCCCTCTGGTATATTTTTGCCAATGGCTCTATCTCAGCCACATTAGCCTGCTTAGGCTCATTGATCTCAGCTCTGCTAGGTGACCCAGTCTCAATGTGGGATGGAGATGATGGTGGTGAAATAGATGAAGAAGATTGATCTGATGATGATGAATGAACTGTGGACTGAGATGGAGTAATGGAAGTGGAAGGATGAGATGATGAAGGTACAGCTAGGGCATGCTGAATAGGTGGAGCAGTGAATATGTCATTAGCTATGAATGAACTCCATGGAATGTTCAATTGTTTGAGGTGATGGAGGACTATGATTTTGATGAGAGAGTGGTGAAAAAGACTGTTCATTCGGTGTTAATATTCTCTTATGGACAATAAATAGCATATTATCAATGCTCTGGAAGAGGTAGTAGGGTATGTTGAGCATCTTTACCCTAGTGAAGTGCATAAGTAGCCGGATGTGATAGGCATACAATCTAGAAAATCTACTTTCACATGAAAAGTATTTCATGATGATCTTCATCATGGGAGCATATCTCTCCAGGAGGTAAGAAAAAGGAAAGATCCTCTTTCTCTCATTCTTGTACCTAGGTTTGATGAAAGGCTCATAGTAATGCTCCTCAAGGTCTTTCTATTTGAACCATTTCTCCCCAACATTTGGGATCTCGGTGGCAGCTGAGATGATGGCAGTTGACACAGTGAAAGTGACACCAGCTAGAGTAACTTGGTTGTCATGGAGATTAGAAATGAAAAGTCTGGTCAACATAACATGGTGTTGGACCTTTTGAATTTTTTCACAGAACTCAAAACATCCAACATGTTTGAAACATGTCATAGCCATAGGAGATGCCAATAGTTCCCTGGTATTTGCTGGCTCTAATCTGAGTATTCTTCCCCCTTTATGTGGCTTCCTCTCCTCTATTTCTTCTCCCTCACTGTATGGTTTGGTTTCTTCTTCTGCCATGATGTTTTAGTGTCAAAACCCTAGGGAGGTGTGATGAGGTGGAATATGATTTTAGGAATAAGGAATGGGATAAGGTAATTGAGAAAGATGGGGGTAGGGATTTATGAGTTTAAGAAATGTGACAGGGAGTAGGGATGTAGAGGGGTTTGGGATAGGGCTTTTGTTACAGGTGTAGGGAATTGGGAGCCTAGGCAAATAGTGTACCTAGGGCTTAGGGTTTTAAGGAAATGAAAACTTAGGGAAAGGGGATGTTAATGTAGGGATTTGGGAAAAGGAATATGGCAATGTGGGAAGGGTATGAATATGCTAGGCAGTGAAATTGAACTGTAATTAGGTATTTTGAGGAATACTAGGGTTTTAAATGAAGAAAGACACCAAACTTGCTTTAGCAAACTCACACAAAATGACTTGATGGAGAAGAGGATTGGAGCAAATGGTAACTTGCTTGTTTGAGGCTTGAAGAACCACTGCTGAGAGATTGAGGGAGATGGTGTGAAGTTTGGAGGCGTTTTTGACAATTGCCGAGGAAGATTGACAAGCGCGCCCTCTCTTTGGTAGGCGCGCATCTCACAATGCAGGCGCGCAACGCCTAAGGCAGGCGCACATCACAACACACAGGCGCGCCCTCCCTTTGGCAAACGCGCAACGTCTCCGTTGTTTTGCTGATTTCGCCCAAAAATTTGAAAACCCTGCTTTGCTTGACGATGCTTGATGGTAGTAAGAGGCAAATGAAGTTTAGTTTGATGCTATGAGGGCTTTAATACTTGAGTGAAATTGATTTTTTCATTCAAAACCCACTTTTAATGTTTCACTTTCACCTTTGAAAACTTTTGAAAATACCCTTTACACTTTGACTTTTCTTTACAAGTTGATGATGCTAGAGTTTGGCACTTTTTACATTGCTTTTGCTTGGTGTTTAGTTTGGCATGTGGAGTTGAATTGGAAGCTTGGGAATAGTACTTATTACATATAGTGGACATAAAATTACATTAAAACAAAAATAAATTACATCTCAGTTTTTGAATGAAATTACATTGCAGAATAAAAATGATAACTTGAAAGCAGAATTAGAACTTTGGAAATCTTCGTTGGAGATCATCTTTACATGTTGACAAATCTTTTTCAGATGATAAAGGAATATTATTCAATCACTCTCATTATTTTTGTTGACCTTATGCAAATGAAATGGTGTTTTATTGAACTTTGGAAAATGAAACCTAGTGACCTAATGGGACCTTGAATGACCAGACTCCATGGTGACTTTGATGGACATAATGACATGATGAAATAGACTCTCATGACTGATTTATGCTCAACAAAACATGAAGGTGGGCTAGCAAGTATAAATTTTGAGGAGTGATATTTTATGACTAGGGCTACCATCAGTGACTCAATTTTTTACATGACCTAATGGAATGATTAAAAATTTCTGAGTGGGACTCCTAAAATTATATGAAAAGAGTATTTTTGATCACTTATGACAGTATGCAAATACTGACACTAACAAAGGACAAGCAACATTTTGGCATGGAGGACTGTAATATTCCAAATTAGCAGTCCAACAAATTGGAATATGAATTTTGGTTAATTTTTGCATTTCCTAATGTTGGGCGGAAATAAAGTGAATAGGGGACCACAAATAACTTTAGACTAAAATAAAGCTTTTTCCTAAAGTCACAAAGGGAAAATTGCGGCTCTAGTGGTGGGGTCATGTTAGCCTTAGGTGGCAGCGTGGAAGGGGCACGAAGTGGGCAACGTATGAATGACTGGAGAAAGGCAACATGTGGTTGGCTCAAGGAAAGGTAATGCAGGCCAAGGTGGGGCCCAAGGAATGCGTTGAGCCTCAATGGACAAAAGGAAGAAGGGAAGGCTTCATTTGGCATTCATTCAATTTATTTCTCTTTGTCATTTTGACTGAGCACACTTGATCTTCAAGCAAAGATCTCAACCTCTACCTCGGGGGACTTAGAGTGCCCGCTTAGGAGAGGAGTCCTACATTTTGGTGAGAGAATTACCCAGCAACAACAACAGAGACAGCGTAACCCCTTTTGGACTGCGCAGAGGCAAAGTATAGTGCACATTGGATTGCACAGTGTAGTGTGGTGTTGGTGCCGAAAGTGTGGAGAGAAGAGGAGCTTTAGCAGGATATTCGAAGGGGAGGCTAGCCACCTCCTACCAGGGATTTTTGTAGCATTCTGGAGGCATTTACCAACAGTTCCCTCTAGTGGTTCGATTTCCCCACAGATCAGTAAGCCAAGCCCAAGAGGGCTAATTTCCGGGGTCGAGCTTCTACCAAACACTTTGCGGGTTTTTGTGGATCTATTGAGGAGAGTCCAGTGTTCAATTCCCAGAATTTTCTGAGCATGGGAAACAACCTAACCAACAGACTGAAGATAGCCAGCAACAACATTTTCTGGACTAGGCAGCGCATTGTTTGAGCCATGCAGAGCTATTTCCAGCAGGAGTTTTTGCTTGGGTTTGAGTTGCCCTTCAGCCTGCCTTGAGCAATCCCAGGTGCAATATTTTCAGCACCTCATTTGTACTCTTTGCAAGTATATGAATAAAATGGCTCAACATTGATTTTGGCTCCAAATTGTGTGTTTTAATGGTGTATTTCTTGTTGTTGTAGTTATTAGTCTATTTTGCTTTGTATTACTGTTTAATCCCAATTTGGGATATTACAACTATTCCATCACTCATCAATACTTCCCATACAAGTTGTTCCTGAAACCCCTCCCCCCCTTATCTTTGTAGTAGCTCCGAATGGCTTCTTTGGCCCTATCCATGGTCTCATACAAGTAGCCCATTGCGGGCTTCTCTCCATCAACTAATCTAAGAACCTTTACCAAAGGTTTAGTAATGTTGAACACCTCTTGCGCTCCTGCCCATAAGCTTTCCTGATATGAAACTAACCTGCATATGGCCTCTTCCTCTGGTTTGCGGCTATATGTCAAAGCATGCTACTCCTTTGAAAGAAATATTCTTTTTACATCCCACATAGAATTCAAGAGAGATTGAAGAGATATGAAACTTGTGGCAAACTGTGTAATGGCAGGGTGCACGAAATCTTTGTTGTTGATGAATGTTTTCATCAAATGAAGCACAGATGCATGATTATATATAAATTTTGTATTGCTTTTTGATGTTTTAACAATATCCTCAACAAAAGGAATTTTTCCTATGTCCATCATCAAATCAATGCAGTGTGCAACATAAGGTGTCCAAAATAAGCTAGGATGCCTCTCCATAAGCATCTTGCCAGCGACAACATAATTTGCAACATTGTCCGTTATGACTTGGACAACATGTTGTGGACCCACCTCCAATATGAATAAATCCAATAAATCACATAATAATCGTGTATCTTTGATATGTGCAGATGCATCAACAGATTTCATCAGCATTGTCCCCTTGGGACAATTGACCAAGAAGTTAATAAGGGTTCTACCCTTTTGATTGGTCCAACCGTTTGGCATCACAGTGCATCTTGTGTGTGCTCATGATGCTCTTAACTCCTTCAATCTCTTGGTGTAGTCAACCTTTTCATTTTGAAGAATGTGACCTCTATAGTCATCAAATGAAGGGGCTTTGTACCCTGGGCCAATAACAACAATAACATCAACCACAACTTGGTAAAAGGAATTGTTCCTAGCAACACTGAAAAAAATCTCATTCCAAAGAAAAAGATTTCCCAACAACTTGTCAGCTTCTTCCTTCTCCCTTTTTTTAATAATTGAGGAGATAGATGGTTGTGCACCAGGTGTGGTTCTAGAACAAAATATGATCAGACAGCTACGAGGTTGGGTGTAGAAAATGCTAATGGTGAAGAACCAGTACTACTCTCATGGTCACTTCTCAATCCTGACTCTCCACCCGCTGCTATTTGACTCCACAGAAATGCCTTGGTAAGTTTATTTGTTTGTATGCCTTCCAATGATTTGAGGGCTCTTCGGATGATTTTTGGATTTGTATTTGTGCAAGGCCCTACCTCATGTCCAAGAACTTGTACAATGTGGTACTTCAATCTGTATACCCCCCTGTCATATGGTGCCCACATAACTTGCAAGTGAAATTTGATTTGTCAAACCCTCTATCAGGTTCACCAAATTCCCACATAGGGTTCAATTTACTTGGCATGTTTGTAAATTTGTTGAACTCTTGAGTTTTAATATAAGATGAAGTTTGAACTCTGAAATTTGAACCTAGGGCACAAGAAGAATTGCAAGTTAAAAAATAAAATTAAAATTTACAATTTTACATACAACATTTTGAATTTTTTACAAAAAAAACCTCTCAACTCAATGCAACAATAATGACAAAAAATACACATTCAAACTCTAACAACCAAAAAATTAATGGAAAGAAACTAGGGGCACAAGAAGAAATGAAACCAATAAATCTAACAACCAAATTTTTGCATTTTTGACCGAAATAAACCCTCTCCACTAAATGCAAAAAAAAACACAACCAAATGCAAACAAAAATCATGGAAAATACATGGGTGATAGAAACCTATGGAAAAACAAGAAAAAAACAAAAAATAGATGGCCAAATTTGATGCCTATAACTGGAAACAGGGAAAATTTTAAGGATGGAAAATTATTTTGAAGTTTAAAAAATTGGCGAATTTGACTAATCCCTAATGTGAAAAATATAAAATCTTCATTGATGTATTTGTAAAATTATTCAAATCTATAATGATATTATATATATTGTCTATATAAAGTTAGCGATTTTAAAGGTAAAATAATTTTATATTGTAAAATTTGGGTGCATCACTTTTATAAAAAAATGGAAATTGGCGAATTTTTTTTTTTGGAAAAACCATGGAAAATTAGCCCACCTGCGAATATTAGCCCCTAAAATTTTCCATGACTGGAAACCACGTTTTGTTGAAGAAACTTGGTCCAAACTTGAATTTATTTGGCTTGGGATGCTAAATTCCTTCACTTTTCTCCTCTCTTGCCCTTGTAGATGACTTCTCCTTCTCCTTAGCTCTCTCTCCTACCCTCTGTCTAAAAAAATGACAAAAAAAAATATCGAATTTATGTTTTAAAACTCGCTGTTTGCCAGACCCACAATTTTTACAGGTCGGATTGCAATTTTTTCGAAATAAAAAAAAGCGCCGAAAAAATTGGCGATTTTATCATTTTGGCGAAAAAAATGATTCTATCACGATGTTCGCAACAGAGATATAAACCCCCAACTGTTGTATCAATTTTCCCGCATTGGGTTTTTTCTGGAGACTGGTCCAAAAATAATTGTGTCAGATGTGTGTGTGATCTATTCTTCTTGTTCAATTTTGTTTCCATACTTGTATTTCTTCAGCAATTTATTTGTGAAGATTGTAGTATGATGTATTCAGTGTCTGCTGTAGGAAACTGCAAATAAATTGTTAAGTTAAAATTAACAATTAGGTAAATATCTTCCAATTGCTGCAATAGGATTCCAGATTTACAGAATTTTCACATGGTATCAGAGCTTGCTTAAGCTGAGTGCAGGAGAAGCAAAGAATAGATCCAACAGATCCAGCGTTGAAGTAGAAGCTGGGGATCAAAGCGCTGCGTAAGCAGCAAATCAATTTCCCAGTGAAGTGCGTAGTCCAAGCCAGGAGTGCTAGATCAACAAGGAAAATCTCTCTCTGAGTGAGCCGATAGAGAGTTAGGATTTTTCCATATTGCTATTTGTCCCAGATAGAGGGAGCAACGCCACAGATCTACGCAGATTAGAAGCTGGAGGGACGCAGTTTGCTGTGCAGCAGTGATTGCTGGTGCAAAAGCATCAGGAAGAGTAGCTGAAGACACTTTTTTGGGATTTTTGACCTCAGAGAGTTTCTTGGCCAAGAAACTCAGATTTCCCGTACAAAAGCAACAGAGTTTGTGGCTTGCCCAGCGGGGAGTGTGTAAAGCCAGCTGCGTAGAGAGTTAGAGGTGACAGATCGACAGTAGTTGGGTGAGATGGCCACTAGTGGATTACGTGACCAGGACCGGTTGGAGGGTGCCTCCAACTACGTAATCTGGAAGGCAAAGATTTCGTTCCTTCTAGATGAACATGACCTCAAGCACTTTATCGAAAGTGCTTAGGCTGAACCGGTGGATGCAACACCATTAAGGGCCTTCAAGGAGAATATGGCTAAAGCCAAGTGGTTGGTCCTCGATGGAATGAAGGATCATATTTTTTCACACATCTCTAGCAAAGGGACAACCAAGGAGATGTGGGATGCGTTGGCCACGCTATATCAGGGGTCTTCTAAGCAGAGGAAGATGTTTATGGAGGAGAAAATGCGGAGCACCAGGATGCAGAAGGGAGAGCGGATTGATCTGTTCTTGTCTAGACTTCAGGAGAACCGAGATCAGTTGACAGCTGTGGGATCAACTCCTCAGGCCATAGAGATTGTCAGACTTGCCTTAAATTTTGTGTCTGAAGACTATCAGATCTTTGCCTAGAGCATCCTGAGCAGAGAGAAGTTACCAGATTGGGAAGCGATGTGGACAACCCTTCAACAAGAAGAGATGAGGAGGGACTTATTCAAGTGTCAACTTGAGAGCAGCAGTGGTTCGAAGGTCAAGAAGGAGGAGGAGAATGCAACCCTTGCATCAAAGGGGCAACAAGAGCAACATAAGAGGAAGAAGGATCTTTCCAAGATCAAATGCTTCTGGTGTGACGAGATGGGACATTACGCCACACAGTTTCCTCTGAGGAAGAAGGACAAGGATGAGAAGCATGATTCTCAAGCCGTAGCAACGAAGATAGAGGAGGAATTCGCGATGATTGCCCATATACCTCTAGGAGGGAGGTGGGGTGATTTGGAGCTGTAGACCCAAAGATCTACAAGTTGGATAGTATTCTTGATGGTCCAACTTGCTACAGGAGCCCAAATCAGAAGTAGCAGGATGGACGGGTGCTAGTTGGTGCAGAGGAGTGCAGAAGTGACAGTGCAATAGTTAGCAGTGCCAGAGTTTGAGCAGCGCAGAGCAGGGTTGGCAGCAGTGCAGTACAGTGCAAAAGCCAGTAGCAATATAACAACTTCAGAGGGATACGACAAAGGCTAGCAGAAGTCAGATCTTCATCATCGAGATGCATCATACTTGTCCAATTTTGGATGTTTTTTAGTTGCAGTAAGCAATTGTGATGCAGTGTAGTAGCAATTGGCAGTGGTAGAGTTAGCAGGAACACGGATGTAGAATTGAGAGGGAGTTGCAGTGCAGATGCAGTATTGATAGTGGCAGTGTTAGCAACAGTACAGTTGCAACATTTGCGCAGAGTTGATGGGCAGCAATGTCAGACATTAGCAGCACAGAGGGAGATGCTACAGAGTCAGAGCATTACTCAGAGGGTGTATTGCTAGAGCACATTCATCGCTAAGAGGGAGTGTTGATTTGGGGTAGCATCGGATGTGCTCTAAGTCTCAAAATTTGCAGAGAGGCTTAGACATATGTATTCCAGATAACCCATAAATCATTTGGGGAAATTCCACCCGCATTTTATTTTATTAAAATAATTAATTATTTTTAAAAGGAACCTAAGTCTAAACTTAAGAAAATAAAATAATTAAAGTGAATTAATAGAATATGGGTGTGAATGTTCTAGAAAAAGCGGATCAAGTCAAAAGTTAATCTCAGCCATTGATTAGAGATCTAATCTGGGCCATTGAAGTTTCAACGAGAAGACTATAAAAATGGCTTGAAGGGTCATTTGGAAAACAAATTTGGCGGAGTAAGGATCAAGAGATCGATTTCTTTAGTGAGTAGTGCTCAGAGAGAAACTTCGATTGCGATATATTTTGTAGAGAGGGGCAGTAATTCTGGTTGGAGGCATTCCTAATCCAAAGAGTGCATAACAGAGGAGGCAATGAGAGCCACAGTAGCAGCGCAGATCCAGTGATGCAGAGCTTACGCAGTCACTGCGCAGAGCCTAAAGGGAAGTATTTTTGATGAGTAGATAGCGTTTGGTCAGTGCCAGATCTCGGAGAGATTTTCCGGAGGAGGCCAGAAGGCCTCAGTTTCCAGCCAACAGAGAGACCAGCGTAGAGACAGAGAGCAGCCGTAGCTGTGACGCAGAGACTGCGCAGAGGCAGCACAGTGTGGAAATTTCTCAATTTACTAAACATAAATCCTACAATAGTAATCTGATTTACTTCTCGTACTTGTTTTATTAACTTCTGAATAATACAAGAAAAACATCAAAGTAAATACGCTGCTGCTTACACAAATATACAGATGAAGTACTGAAGAAATAAGCACATTCGACAAAGGACACACAAGATTTTTCGGACAAATGACCTCAAAAAAGCCCAATGCGGGAAAATCGGTGCAACAACTCTCGAGGGTTTTATTACTATGCAGGTTTCTGAATACAAACTAGGGTACCAGTAGTGGTTTACCCAATAGAGAAAATCTTGGCAGAAGTACCTCTATCTTTGGAGACGAATATTATGGCTGATTCCACTCAGAGTGAAGAACCCCACAGGTGCCTACACAGTCCCCAGCTGAGACTGCGTAACCCTTTACTGTGGCTGCGTCACCCTTTCCGATCTGCTGAATACGAGCCCGATTAGGCCCACTGAAATCTCAGCGCTGCCCTTCTTAGCTCTGCGTCAGCGCCTCTAGGCTAGCGTCACCTCTTTGGGCCTACGTAAGCCTCTGCGCTGCCTTTGCGTGAGCCTGGCTGGGATGCATCACCTCTCCTGGGACTGCGTCACCCCTGCTGGGGCTGCGCTACTCCTTTGGTGCTGTTATGCTTCTCTGCTATTGTATTCTCGACCTCGCATATGAAATCCCACTGCCGAACTGCCCCTTGCTGCACTGCAAGCTCACTCGAAAATTCTCAACAAACCGCTCCCCATAATTTTGACTTAGCTCAAGTGCTGCCACTCTGTGTGTATTATCCAACTGACCCCAAGCCTTCCTTTCATAATTTTCCTGTTGAACGTTCAACGACCCTGATCTAATCTCTAATCAATGACTAAGATTAGAAAAGACTTGATCCTCGTCACTTAGAACATTCTCTCCCACATGTTTAAATTAATTCACTTTAATTATTTAATTTCCCTAAGTTAGACTTAGGATCTCCATTACAATAATTAATTATTTGAATAACTTAAGCTCTGGGTGGAATTTCTCCAAACGATTTCTAGGTCTTGGAGATCTTATGTGTTCTAGCACCTCCACAAAGTTTTGGAGCTAGAGCACGTCCGATGCTACCCTAAAATCAACACTCCCTCTTAGCGAGTAATTTGCTCTAGCAATACTTCAACTCGGAAGCATCACCTTGATCCAAAGCATCAGTACCCTGCGCTGTTGATGCTCGACCTGCTGCCCCTCATCCACTGCGCTTTTGCTATTTGTGCTTCTGCCCATGACTCTGCGACTGTCACTGCTACATCTGTACTGCAACTCCCTCTCAAAAATGCTGCGTCACGCTGCCCATAGCACTGCGACTGCTAACTAATGCACTGCAACTTAGTTGCTGAGAGTTAAGCAACTGAAGGACATCACCCAAACCGTTGACGGACAAGTCAGTGTGGCTGTATCTCGATACTAAAACACCCTCTATTGCTAATCTGCGCTGACCCTCTAGAGATCTATGCTGCTCCTGCCTTGCCTCTGCGCTGCTCCTGCCTCTGCGCTGCGCTGCTCAAGTCTTCAGCGTCCTAGCTCTGCTTATGTGCCTCCAAAGTCGTCTGCACCAACTGACTCCAGTCATTTTGCTACTGTCATTAAGTGCTCTCGTAGCTCTTATGTGATCCAAGAGTTTGGGCACCTCAAGGATCTTGCCCCTGCCACCATCTGTAGCTTAATCTACTAATCTATGTCGCCCCACCTCTTCCCTCGAGTCACATGAGCACTCATAGCCGCATTGTCATCACTCCCATCATCACCCTTAGCTGTTGTAGCCTTTGAATCAGAATCTTCCTTGCCTTTACTCTTCTGAGGGCAAGTTGTGGCGAAATGTCCTAGTTCACCACATCTGAAGCACCTGACCTTTGAAATGTCTTTCTTCTTCTTTCCTCGCTGCCCCTAGGATGCGAGAGCCGCATCTTCCTCTTTCTCCTTCTTGATCTTGATTCCTTCGCTGGTGCTACCTGCCTTGGTCATCCTTCGCTGGTGCTGCCCGCATCTTCCTCTTCCTCCTAATCTCTTCTTGTCGAAGAGCCGCCCACATGTCTTCCCAATTTGGAAGTGTCACTCTGCCCAAAATGCCCTTGAAAAAGGTCTCCCACTCTTCAGACACTGCATTCAGGGCAGTGCTAACCAGTAGACCCTCATTAGGAGTGCCCCCCATAGTAACCAGCTTATCACAGATCACCTTCAATTTAATGAGGAAGGGGTCAATTTCCTCTCCCTTCTGCATCTGAAACAGTCGATGCTGATTCTCTTGAAGCATTCTTCTTTGGACAGAAGTCCCCTGATACATTGAGGTCAACGTCGTCCACATCTTATTTGCTGTGTTCTTTTCAGCAATGTGTGGGACCACATGATCCTTGACCCCGTCCATAATCAAGTGCTTGGCCCTTGCTTGCGCTCCCTCATACTTCTTCAACGGATCAACATCAACAGGAACAACTACAGCCTTCTTGGCATGATCTTTGATACGATACTCATCAAGGATAGACAGGATTCTGGCCTTCTAGACGACGAATTTGGATACTCCATCCAACTTGTCTTGATCCCTTAATCCATGTGCGACCATCTCTGCTCAAAAGTTGTCGAAGCGAATACTCCTCCCTTCTTCTACTGCTACCCTAAGAAAAAGACTCGGATATGGGTTTCTTGGCGCTAGAAACCCTCTAGAGAATATGCTCCCTCTGACAAGTGATTTCCCTCCCAGAAATCCTTCACCAATTGTTGTCGAATCAACCCTCTCCAATCACTCTGTTGATCAGATCTCAAACTTCTTGGTGAGAAAGTCTATTGAGTAACTGCTTCCCCTTACTTTGTCACACCCTGTTAGACGCTGTTCTGCACTAACAAAACAACACCCCACCCACAACTTCCAAAGAATACACTGCACTTCCAGCCACGGCAACCGGAAGGACCAAGACTCGTACCCTCTGCGTTGGTTCTACGTCACCTCCTCTCGGACTGCGTCACCCTTCTAGGTCTGCGCGAGCCTTTGCGTCAGCTCTGTGTCACCCTTCCTGGGCCTGCACTGCCCCTTTACGTTGCCTGTTCTTGGATCTGCGCTGTCACTCGGGACAATTGCCTTCCCACAGCAAAACTTCATCTCTTCGCTGATGGTCTTTAGCTCTCCCTGATCTGCAATAGCTCTGATACCATGTGAAAATTTCTAAATTTACTAAACAGAAATCCTACAACAGTAATCTGATTTACTTGTCCTAGTTTTATTAACATAAAAAGTTATATATATTTTATTTATTTATTTTGTTTTCTGAATAATACAAGAAAAACATCAAAGTAAATACACTGCTGTCTACACAAATATACAGATCAAGTACTGAAGAAATAAGCACATTCGACAAAGGACATACAAAATTTTTCGGACAAACGTCCCCGGAAAAACCCAATGTGGGAAAACCAGTGCAACAACTCTTGAAGGTTTCATTATTATGGATATTTCTGAATACAAACTAGGGTACAAGTAGTGGTTTACCCAACAGAGAAAATCCTGACAGAATTACCTCTACCTCTGGAGACAGATATTATGGCTGATTCAGCTCAAAGTGAAGAACCTCACAGGTGCCTACGCAGTCCCCAGCTGAGACTGCATCACCCTTTAGTGTGGCTGCGTCACCCTTTACGATCTGCTGAATACGACCTTGATCTGGCCCACTGAAACCCCAATGCTACCCTTCTCAGCTCTGCATCAGCCCCTCTAGGCCTACGCTACCCCTCTGGGCCTGCGTGAGCCTATATACTCCCTCTGTGTGAGCTTGGCTGGGCTGTGTCACCCCTGCAGGGCCTACGTTGCTCCTTTGGTGTTGTTCGGCCTCTCCGTTATTGTATTCTCGACCTCGGATATGAAATCCTACTACCGAATTGCCCCTCGTTGCACTGCAATCTCACTCGAAAATTCTCAGCAAACTGCGCCCCAGAATTTCGACTTAGTTCAAGTGCTGCCACTCTGTGTGTATTCTCCAACTGACCCGAAGCCTTTAATACTTTTCCTATTGAACATTGAATGACAGTGATCTAATCCCTTATCAATGGCTAAGATTAGAAAAGACTTGATCCTTATTACTTAGAACATTCTCACCCACATGTTTAAATTAAATCACTTTAATTATTTAATTTCCCTAAGTTAGACTTAGGATCTCCATTAAAATAATTAATTATTTGAATAACTTAAGCTCCGGGTGGAATTTCTCCAAACTAATTCTGGGTCTTGGAGATCTTATGTGTTCTAGCCCCTCCACAAAGTTTTAGAGTTAGAGCACATCCGATGCTACCAAAAAATCAACACGCAGGGCAGTCCTTTTTGGCTGTTGATCAGTGTCGGGTTCTCGTGGAGGAGTGAGGTTTGTCTCACAAGATCTTTCTTGTCAGTTTCTCTGCATGATTTGACAGATCTGACAATCATAGACTTGTAATCAGAAATAATTAATGCATAATAATATAAACCCTCAGCTGCTGCACCAGTTTTCTCGCATTGGGTTTTTTCCGGGGACATTGGTCCAAAAATAACTGTGTTAGATGTGGGTGTGATCTATTCTTGTTCAGTTTTGTTTCCGCACTTGTATTTCTTTTGTAGTTTATTTGTGAAGGTTGCAGTGTGATGTATTCAGTGTTTGCCGTAGGAAACTGCAAATAAATTGTTAAGTTAAAATTAACAATTAGGTGAATATCTTCTAGTTGTTGCAATAGGATTCCAGATTTATGGAATTTTCACACTAACCACGCGCTCTTCTTGGGTTGCAAAGTCTCCCTCTGAACCTGCAAGATCCCGCTAGAACTCGACTCTCTCTGAGCCTATGGAACCTGGACCTTCTGTGCTAGAACCTGTACCTTCCCCTCTGAAGCCTACACTTGTACCTACTTCTCTGGAACTTGCACCTACTCCACTTGCTTCTTCTTCCTTCCATGATCCTCAGGCTTGCTCGTCAACCTGTAGAGACCATGCTCTCTAACTCCAAGTACAATCTTGTTGGAGCTAGAGCCTCTAGGTTTGAGTCTTGCCTTCCCATCTTGGAACAAGATCTGAAACCCCTTCTCGATCATCGAGACAAAAATCATGCTATGTATGAGTCCTGGTACAAACAATACATCATGGACCCACATCACTTGTCCTGTCTCCAGCTTGAATGGCCCAACACCCGATCCTCGGATCTCCAACTGAGTCTTGTTGCCCAACACCATGTGCAACTTTGAGTCCCATTCAGTTAGAGTCTCAAAAAACTCCTGTGACCCTATCATCTGTTTCCTCGCACCATTGTCCACATACCATCTGTCCTCATTGAGAGATCATAGCAAAGTCCTCCTCCTCCAATCTCTTGGTGGGATTATCTATCTCAGCTAAAGTGGCAACACCGACGACCTGCTTCCCTTTCCTTTTCTCGTCATCTCCCTTCTTCATCGGACATCTTGACGAAAATTGACCCATCTCGCCACAGTTGAAACACTTGACTTTACTCAAGTCCTTCTTCTGCTTACCCTTCATTCGTGCTGCAAGTGCCATGTCCTAATCTACCCTCTTTGTTGGATGCAGATCCTCGTCTCGCAACTCTTCCAGAATGAAGTCGTCCCACAACCTATTCTAGTCTAGCAACTTCTCTCTGGCAACAATACTTTGATGAAGGGCTTCCATTCCTCAGTGAACCCTTTCAAGGAAATCCTTATCATCACTATCTGAAATAGTCACACCGACGACAACAAGCTCATCTCTGACCTGAGACAACCTCGTTAGATATGAAGTCACTCCTTCACCTTTTATCATCTTGGTGGACTTCAACTTATCCTCCAAATACTAATACCCAGTTCTCGTTCTTATTCTGGAACAAATTCTGAAGAGCCATCGACATCTCATGTGCAGTGTTCTTCTCTGACAAATGAGGTATTAGGGGATCCTTCACACCATCTAGGATGATCAATCTCGCCCTTGTATCCAAATCTTCGTACACTTCCAACTCCTTTGCATCAGTTGGCTTCTTGATGGTTTTCTCGACAAATTCCTAGATCCTGTTGATCGACAAGATCAACTTGATCCTTTCCTTCCATGGAATATAGTTGGACAACCCCTCCAACCTATCCTCATATCGAAGACCTGCCTGCAACTTCAACATTGTCACGTACAATGTGACCAACTCCCTCTTAAGATGTACTTCGCTGTGCACAACTTTGATTCATTGACTTCCAAAGTAGCTCAGACACGCTTTGATACCATGTTCAATTTCCACGATCTTGGATCTAAGCTAGAATCTTAGAATCTCTGACGCTGCCAAACCAAGAATCTCAACAAGAACTACTTTGCACAACGAAAAATATAAAGTAGTAAATCACACATGCACAAGATAGACAATTTTTAACAAATATTGTACAATAATGTACAACCCATTCTTTATTATATTAAACCAATCTAAATAATACAACAATACATGGAATACAAGATAAAATAGTAATCACGCTGTGCAGATTTGACGTCGTATCTTGTCCTGCCAGTCCTTCGCTTCCGTATTGCTCTCTAGTAGCCCCTTAGTCCTTCAAGGTACAACACATAGAGACTCCAGGAGGGCTGCCACCTAACATTGCTGCAAGTCACCTCTACTACATGTACACGGGCTGATCCAATCTGCTCTCTAGGCTGGCCAATACTTGAGCTCCAATCTACCTTCTAGTAGCCTCTGTCGTCCATAAAAGAGCTACTCACAAGGCACCAAACTTCACCCAACCTTCAGCTCCTCTTCATCACTTCAAGGTAGCTTGTCTAGGGTTACTTTGGGTAGCTAACACACCGCCCTCCACCAGATCAATGGCATCCAATCCTTCCACTGCAAGATCTGCGCCTATGAAGGCTCTCGATCACCAAATCAAGCCTCCAATTTGGCTCTCACAGGTTGCAATAGAAACAGATCCAAAACTTGAATCCAACACCTACAAAAAATGTACCAACATACATACCTTGCTCACTGTTTGAGGTCTGCTCCAAATGCTGCAAACTAGGCTTGGTTAGGGCATCATCACAGTCCCTTTTCCAACCTTTACTTCTTCCAATATTTTCACTAAAGTGATGCGGTTGCCCTTCCTTGAGGGGATATCACCCTCAGCTTTGATGTTGGGTTGTTCCAGCCCTCACAAACCCTTTGATCTCCCTCCAATTGACTGCGACATGCTACAAAAAGCCTCCACAAGCCTGCCGCATGCTAGTTTAGGGACAATCTACCCTCTAAACAACTTTCAAACAAACCCTCCTTGCCTCAACCCGCCAACAAGGATCCTTGGCCCTCCTAACATCAATTCGACCTCCACAAAATGACCCTGAAACAATCCTATTGCCTCACAGTTCTGTCCTTCTCTTGCTGCGGCTAAGATAAAGGTGTCTTTCTCCCTCAACGAGCTCCTTGCTTGCAATGTGTTGCACAAGTTGGATGCTTTCAAGTGTTCTCCATCACCTTCCTTTTATACACATAGGAAGGGCTCCTTAAAACGTCATCATAGGGCTTGTACAACTTGTTACCCACCACTTCGTGGGTGATATCCCTAGGAGAATTTTTTTTCTCCATGATGGACCTCAACGGGCGGCCAGCAGCCCCTGATAGCCCTCAACTAGCTTGTTGTGCCATTTCTCCACCACCTGAGTCAGCGATGTGGTTCCTCACCCATCTGTATTGATCGTATGTTTGATGGTGGGCCTCTCGAATCTAAAGGTATGTCTTGTCATTTGGTAATTGAGTATTGGGTTTACTTATCATGGACACTTTTGGTTATGGATTAATGGGGGGGTCTGGCGGAAAAGAGTGGCCTTAGTTTGTGCACCTGTCTCCTTAATCTCTTTCGGATGTTACCCTTAGATCTTAGTTCCGTGGGATCTTTTTTATTGACCATTTGGTTCTAGGGTGGTACTACTTGGGAAACCCCGACTTTAGTTGTGTGGTCCCGCTCCTTTATCCGCATATATTACTCTCTTTCCACTCACTATATCCCCATTCATCATTTCTCTCACCTGGGTCCACATTGCCTCATTGGGTCCACATAGGGTCGACCTCCCTATCCCCTTGCCCCCACCTTGGGTCAGGCCTGAAACGATGCCCTAGGAGGTTGAAGCAGCTAAAAGAAAAGTAAAAGCATAAATGGTCACATTAAACAACGAATTGTACCACAGAATGCAAAAGATGGCTAGGACAAAAATAATTAGAACATGGGCAAAAGCTAATACATGAGCTCTACCCCATACCCACGGTCATCACCTTGGTTCCATAGGCCCTAAATGAGCGTCCTTATTCATTCAGGAACCCATGATTGTCCCAACCCCTGGAGGGCAATGAACTGCCCTACCTAGAGGGGGTAGTCACTGCTATATCTTACACATCATGGTCTTGTCCTTTGAGCCGTGAGCAGTTAATTAAAGAAAATTCATAAAAGGAAAAAGACATATAAAGAAGGGTGGAAAAATCAAGGCCCCTGCACCTCATGTACCACGATTGCAACCTCCTACACATTATACACCCAGGTGTGGGCTTCCCTTTCTCTAGTTGCCCTTGTGCCTCAATATGTGGCTCGGGATTGCCACTTTGATTCCCTATTCCATTTCACTTCTTTGTCACATGCCACCACCATTTGAGGGATGTACCTTGAACATACTATCCCCTCTAAGTGTAGAAACTACCTAATAAGGTACCTGGCTAACCCCCTTTGGAGCTTGGAGATATTAGCACATGCCAAAGCCCACTACAGAAGGGCATGCCATTATGAACTGCCCGCTTGTTGTCCATGGTTTATAAACTCTTTTACACAATTACTCTAATGACTTGTTGTACTCGAAGGCTAGGGGACGCATTGGATCTTATGCAGGATTTCAGATGGTGTCCATTTGGGTTTGGTATCTCTATATGGGGTCCTAACCTCCCAGAGTGCTATATTGGTACAAATAGGGTGTTTGTAAAGAGCCACGGGTCTCCACAACAATAGACAACACTCCATGGATTCCTACCAATGTCCAAAGATTACTAGAGATCCACCTTTGGGATGAGGATGATGCACTTGGTACATTATGCCCAGTTGGCCCCACAGGAGTACCACATACTTGACAGGTGTCCCAGGACTTGTACGATGACATGGCAACGTTCATTCCATCATCTGAGCCCTTATAGATGATCTACAAGCATTTTCTACTCATATGGAGACCCATGGGGTCATTGGTGTGCCCCCACATCTACTATGAGCACCACAGGTCTACTACTTGGAGAACAAGGGGCCACCCCTTTTTCCATCACGTTTTGAAGATTTTGTTCATCATCATGGCACATATGGGCTTTGCTATAATTAGGGTTAATAGCTATGTTGAAATTTGGTTACTGGAGGACAGGTGGTTCCCTAAGGCTTTGATCTTTGGCCTAGGAAAAAGTGTCCAAAAGAATTTATTTTTTTCTCCTAAAGTGACTTTATAAAGTTATAAAGTTAAATTTAATTTAAAAGTGACTTTAAGTGATAAAGTTACTAAGTCTAATTTTAAAGTGACTTTAATAAAGTCAATGTGAAATTAGAAAGTGAAAAGTGACTTTGGAAATAAATGACTAAAAGGGTCTTTATTAAAGTGGGGTGAATTAAAAAATAGAAAGTGAGATTTAAATGAGCATTTAATCTCAGCCCTAGATCTAAACCTATCTCAGCCATTGGATTTAGGGATTCCCCAAAAGTCACTTAGGGTTAGGTTAAAGGAGGAAAAGGAGGAAAAAGGTCATTCATTCTTTCATGAGCGAATTGAGAGAAGATAAGAGAAAACAAGGGAGAAATTTCTGAGCAGTGAGAAGGAGGGCAGCAGCTAGAGACTTCAGCAAATTCGTACAACAAAGAGGCACAATTCCAAAGGCAGAAATCCGTACCGCAGGAGTGTGGCACATTTTTCGAGGAAGGAGGCGCAGTTTTTGAGGAATCCGTACAATAGCTTCAGCACTGTTTTCTGGGCAGATTTTGGGCACAAAAATTGAGGAGAAGTACTGCTGTTTGGTGGCACAGATTTCGAGGAAATCCATACAATAGCTGTACAATAGCGTCAACACATTTTTCGAGGCAGAGGGAGGCACAGAAATCAAGGAGGAAGTGTTGTACATTTCGTACAACAGTACGGCTATACAGCTGGGCATATAAATTGAAAAGTACAGTCAACATTTAATGCTGTAAAATTTCTGTTTTGTTAGTTTACTGTTTGACACGTTTTCCAACGCAGTGTATAAGCATGGAAATCGAGATAAGTACATTTGTTAAGTTGCTGGAATTTTTGCTGTAATTTCTGTCTCACTGTAAAAGCAATATTCAGAAATAAAGAGAAGCTTTCGAACTGGTTTTCCGCAAGAGTTGTAGGGAGTTTTCCCTGGGTCATCTTGACAAAAAATCAGCGTGTCTATTTTCTGTGTGTGGCTGATTTATTTTTTTGAGCTTTTATTTCTGCATTTCAACACTGAAATTTCCAGAATTTGTGTTTTCAGAAAATATTTATTTTTCTAGCTTGTTGAATGTATGGCTATGGGAATGAACATTTAACTTTATGGGAGAAATAAGGAGAAACTGAAAACCAGAGTTGGAAACAGAAATTTTTACATGGTATTAGAGCTATTTTGCTGAAAAGTGTAGTTTGAGACAATAAGAAAAAAAATTACAGCAAGCTGATTTTTCACACAGAAAACAATACCTTTACTACAACAGTGTCTTTTTCAGTTATTTAGGACAACAAGCATGTCTTTGGGCTTGTGGGTGGAGGATAGGTTGGATGGGCATAGTAACTACAACGTATGGAAGGAAAGAATGCAGAGCATTTTTGAGGAGGCAGAAGTTTGGGGTATAATGGTGATACCCAGCAACACCCTGTTAATGTGCCTACTGATGCTGTCCAGTTGGCGGACTTTAACAAGAAGAATAACAAGGGTAAGAGACTGATTCTGGATGGTATTAAAGACCATGTCATTCCTCATGTGAGAGGAAAGAGATTTGCTCATGAGATGTGGACAACCTTGACTAATCTCTACTAGAGTACCAATGAGAACAAAAAAATGGTCCTAAGGGAGAAGCTGAAGACCATTAAGATGGCTAAGACTGATAGTGCTACTGGATATCTGACAAAGATCACTAATGTGAGAGATGTGTTGGCAACAGTTGGAGAGGTCATTCCACCCACTGAGTTGGTGCGGATTGCAGTGAATGGCCTTCCTAGTTCATGGCTGAACTTTGCTGATGGGGTTTGTGCACGTGAGAGTCTTTCCACTTGGGAGAGGTTCTGGGATGATTGCATACAGACAGAAATAAAAAAGAGCCAGCTTGGGGCAGCGAAACCTGTTGAGCAGGGTGAGGATGCAGCACTGTTAGCAGGAGGCAAGAAAGGCAAGGGAAAGAAGCAAGCTTCCACAAGCAATGGTGGGGGCAAGGGCAAAGGTAAAAGTAATTAGGTGAACACGCAGAAGGACTATTCCAAAGTGAAGTGTTGGAATTGTCAGAGGATGGGACACTATGCAGTTGTGTGTCCGGAGAAGAAGAAGAAGGGGAAGAACAAGACCATGGTAGCATCAACACAGATAGAGGACTTTATGGATAGCTTTGACTGGGAGTTTGGGTTCATTGCTTGTGAGTCCACTAGTGCAGGATCACATGCCACAGAGGGTGAGAGGGAGTGTGCATTTCCCTCCATTAGCGGAGCATCTTCAAGTATCTGGTATGTTGACAGTGGGGCTTCACGTCATATGACAGGAGTCCGTGAGTACTTCTCAGAGCTTTCAGAGAGTGGAATTGATATAGAGGTAGTACTCGGAGATGACAACGTTGTTAGAGCAGTCGGTGTGGGGACATTGACATTTGATAGGGAACCCAAACCTCCCTTGAAGGTGTCAGATGTTCTATATGTGCCAAGGATGAGGAAGAACCTCATATCCGTCTCAACATTGGAGGACAGAGAGTATGAGATATTGTTCAGGAGAGGATAGGTGCTTATATATCCCAGGGGTGCTCCAGCTGATTCAACTAGAGTGATTGGTGTACGCCATGAAAATGTGTACAAGTTTGCATTTCAGCCCCTTTTGGCATTGAGCAGTGGTACCAGCAGCAGAGCTAGCAGTTTAAAGCTGTGCGATATTTGGCACCACAGGATGGGGCACATGTATCATGAAGCCTTGAGGACAATGCGGGAGATCACCACAGGTATGCCAGACTTCAGTACTGATCACATTGATACATGTAAAGGATGTGCGATGGGCAAGTTTGCCAAATCCCCTTTTCCCAGCAGTGATAGCAAATAGACTGGGATATTTGATTTGATTCATTCCAATGTGAGCGGTCGGATGTCTCATGTTTCCTTGAGTGGATTTGAGTATTATGTTTTATTCATTGATGATCACTCCAGGAGGACCTGGATTTATTTCTTGAAGACCAAGAGTGAGGTCTTCAAGCGGTTTCAGGAGTTCTGAGCTCTTATGGAGACTCAGACAGGTTGGAAGATCAAGTCCCTAAGGTCGGACAATGGAGGGGAGTACACCCTTGGTGAGTTTGTTGACTATTGTGTGGAGGCAGGCATTAGGAGGGAGTTCACAGTTCCTTACAACCCCCAGCAGAACGGGGTTGCGGAGAGGAAGAATAGATCCATCGGAGGGGTTGCGAAAGCCATACTACATGATCAGGGGTTACCGTTGTTTTTGTGGGCAGAGGCCTGCAACACTGCTGTATATTCGCAGAACAGGAGTCCGCATCGTGCCTTAGGGCATGTGACTCCGAAGGAGGCTTTTTCTGGGAAGAAGCCTGATGTTGGTCATCTTCGTATCTTTGGGTGTATTGCATACTCCTATGTACCCAAGGAGAAGGGGACCAAGCTAGAGCCCACCGCAGAGAAGAGTATCTTTGTGGGCTACAGTGAGACCTCGAAAGCCTTTCGGATTTATATTCCTGCATAGAGGAGAGTTGTTGTCAGGCGGGATGTGAAGTTTGAGGAGGATAGGGCTTTCAGGAGGTCACGGGAGTTAGAGTATCTGGATCAGCCAGACCCTCAGGAGCAGCTGAGTCAGGCACAGGGATCCAGTGGGCAGGGATCAGGAGGATCCGGAGGTACATCGATTACAGTGTCAGGTCCATCAGTGAGCAGCGGCTCGCAGAGTCAGAGGGGTGATGCTTCGGGCAGCATGCAGAGCAGTTCACTAGGGAGTCCAATGATGGACAGTTCACACGGTACTTCAGCGTCTACATGTTCAGGTTCAGGCAGGAGGATAACAGATAGCCAATCAGGAGTTCATGCTCCTGATGAGGAGGAGGAGTCTCATTCTCCGATGGGAGAAGTGTGCTCAGGGAAGAGGAAGCCCAAGTGGCTTCAGGATACCTTGAGAGAGGCCACATCTGTTGCTGGGCCAAAGAGGCCGGTCAGAGAGAGCAGACCACCTGAGAGGTTCTGTAGCTATATGGAAATGGTTGCCAACATCATTGACTTTGAGCCTTCTAGCTATGAAGAGGCAGCTAGCCAGCAGGTTTGGAGAGAGGCCATGTAGGAGGAGTATTCTTCTATTTTGAAGAATGATGTTTGGGAGGTGGTGCCGAGGCTTGAGGGAAAATCCGTGGTTACTTCCAGATGGCTTTACAAGGTAAAGCATGCTGCAGATGGCAGCATTGAGAAATTCAAGGGAAGGTTTGTGGCTATAGGGTTCTCCCAGGTAGAGGGAGTTGATTATGAGGAGACCTTCGCTCCCATGGCTTGATATACTTCGATTCGCTCCATCATATCGATAGTAGTAGAGATGGGTTGGAAGATCCACTGGATGGATGTGAAGGCCGCATTTCTCAATGGCTTCATACAGGAGGAGGTGTCCATTGAGCAGCCACAGGGCTTTGAGGTGCATGGGAAGGAGTCCCATGTGTGGAGACTGAAAAAGGCCCTTTATGACTTGAAGCAAGCTCCTAGAGCTTGGTACTCCAGGATAGATACATACTTGTAGGAGATGGGTTTCACAAAGAGTGATGCAGATTCAAACCTATACTTTATTGTGATAGGTGAGGAGCCTCTCATTCTAGTGCTGTATGCGGATGACTTGGTCATTACAGGTGCAGAGAGACTCATAGAGAGTTGCAAGAGAGATCTTGCGTCTGAGTTTGAGATGAAGGACATTGGCTTGATGCATTACTTTTTGGGTTTGGAGGTGTGGCAGGAGGAGGGGCATTTCTTCCTAGGGTAGGAGAAGTATATTGTGGACATCCTTGGCAGGTTCCACATGGAGGATTGTAGACCCATGTCGACACCGATGATCACCAACTGGAAGAAGCTTCATGTTTCAGATTCCGAGTTGGTGGATCCCACATTGTATAGACAACTGATTGGTTCCTTGATGTATTTGGTCAATACTAGACCAGATATATGTTTTGCAGTCAACACAATGAGCCAGTTCATGTGTGAGCCTAGGAGGGTGCACTAGGTTGCTGGAAAACACATTTTGTGGTACGTGCAAGGGACAGTGGATTATGGTCTGGATTATAGGCAGGGAGATGGAGTGAGATTGGTAGGTTACATTGATTTTGATTTGGGCAGGTTGTGCTTCTGATAGGAAGAGCACTTCAAGGAGCTGTTTTGGGTTGGGTTTGGCAGTGGTGTCGTGGTTCAGCCGAAAGCAACAGTCAGTAGCATTGAGTTCAGCGGAAGCAGAGTATATGGCAGCTAGTCTAGCTAGTTGTGAGGCCATATGGCTTCGCAAGATGTTGTTTGGCTTATTTGGTTAGCCGTTGAGACCTTCAGTGATATACTGTGATAATCAGAGTTGCATTAAACTCACGAAGAATCCAGTATTTCATGACATGTCAAAGCATATCGGGATCAAATATCATTTCATCATAAGGGAGCTGTGAAGCTTGAGTATATTCCCACTGATGAGCAAGTTGCAGGTATTTTTACAAAAGCCTTACGATGGGGCAAGCATGTCTACTTCAGAGACAAGATGGGTGTGGTGAGGAACACCTTCCTTGGTAAGAGAGAGTGTTGAAATTTGGTTACCAGAGGACAGGTGGTTCCCTAAGGCTTTGATCTTTGGCCTAGGGAAAAGTGTCCAAAAGAATTTAATTTTTTCTTCTAAAGTGACTTTATAAAGTTATAAAGTCAAATCTAATTTAAAAGTGACTTTAAGTGATAAAGTTACTAAGTCTAATTTTAAAGTGACTTTAATAAAGACAATGTGAAATTAAAAAGTGAAAAGTGACTATGGAAATAAATGACTAAGAGGGTCTTTATTAAAGTGGGGTGAATTAAAAAATAGAAAATGAGATTTAAATGAGCATTTAATCTCAGCCCTAGATCTAAAACTATCTCAGCCATTGGATTTAGGGATTCCCCAAAAGTCACTTAGGGTTAGGTTAAAGGAGGAAAATGAGGGAAAAGGTCATTCATTCTTTCATGAGCAGATTGAGAGAAGAGAAGAGAAAGCAAGGGAGAAATTTTTGAGCAGTGAGAAGGAGAGCAATAGCTAGAGACTTCAAAAAATCCGTACAGTAGCAAAGAGGCATAGTTCCCAAGGCAAAAATCCGTACAACAGGATTGTGGCACATTTTTCGAGGAAGGAGGCATAACTTTTGAGGAATCCGTACAATAGCCTCAACATAGTTTTCTGGGCAGATTTTGGGCACAAAAATCGAGGAGAAGTACTGCTGTTTAGTGGCATAGATTTTGAGGAAATCCGTACAGCAGCCATACAACAGCTTCAGCACAGTTTTCGAGGCAGATGGAGGCACAAAAATCGAGGAGGTAGTGCTGTACATTGACGCAGCAACAAGTGAAAGGCAGTCCAATGGATGGATGGTCAACTGTAGCGTGGACTCTGTCAACAGTTCCCTTAGTTTACCCCCACGGATCTTTGTTTTCTCCATGGTTTTATTTATCAATTTTGAAGAAATTGATAAATAAAGACAATTGGCAGCTTGGTATGTTTATTTTACTCTCGGCTTATGTATATATTACCTCTCGAGCTTTATGTTATGTCACCAACCTTATACAATAATCCTCGAAACTTATATTAATACTCCACCCTTTATAACCTTATACAAATACACCCCACCCATTTAAATAAACGCTTACCATCACCTTTGGCAATTAATTATTTACCCGTCCTTATATTAATGGTCTAGCGCTTATTAACATATAACTTTATAATCGCTCGTGGCCTTGGGTCCCACTTCTATGATAAATCGACCAATCAAATGCATGCATAGTACCTCTCTTATCCTCCGCGCATCTCCGTTCAATGATCACCCTCCGATGCGCCTACGCCAGATCGACGACTCTTGACGATTTCGCTCGGCGTCATTAGTCAAAGTATAACGTGCAAAATGGATACGGAAAGGCGGTTTTTTTGAACGGTCCACTCTGCCACGTGTCGACTCCTCTATGGAATCGCTCCTCGACCCAGAAATACCACCTCCGTACCAAAAGCGATGCGAAATGGGGCAATCCGCTCTCCAAAACTACTCGCGGTTTTTCCACAGTGTTTAACCAAGGTTAATGCGGGTACATTCTCCTTCGTATTCATTAACTCGGGGTCTTGACCACGATACTGGGTTTCTACCTTGCGACCAACAGCGTCTTTTCCCTTTATAACCGGATTTTAACTCGACAGAGTTCGTCCAACCATTTAACGAGATTTACACCACGACACAGACAGAGGATGTGAAGAGATTTGCACAGTGTTCTCCTATAATAACTGATTTCAGGAACAGAGGATTCAGTGCTTCGAACTAAGTGATAGCGCATACAAAGACAATTTCGTTAACTCTCAGGTACTCAACAGACCATATACATATATTCAAGCAGAGAACAAATGTTAATTACACACAATCTTCCTGTGAAATCTCCTCTCCCTTATACATCCGAAGGATACAATTATATACATTTCAGAGTGACTCTTCGGTTCCTCAGTGAGGGCCGTTTGGAAAATTAACAGTCTAATTACAATAATTCGATTAACTGAAACATGACAACTAGAATAACTGAGCTATTCGACTTCCTATGACTCTAATTAACCTAAATAATACAATCAGCTAAGGTATTGACACCTAGCTGTAACAATTTGAACGTTTTCAAACCCTACTAGCCACAACATGTGGACAAAACCTCCTACATTGCTGGCTAGTGTCTAATGCCCTTGCATCAGACTCCTGAGGGCAATCTTCTTCATGGGCTCCTGTCCATGAGTTCTTCCACTGATATGCCTATCTTCTGCAACATTCCTTCAGTCATCCAAGTGGCATCTTCCTTTGGCTTGTCCTTCCATTTGATCAAGTACTGAAAGTACTCTTGTCCTCTGGTCCTTCTGAACATTCTCTTGCCCAATATCTTCTCTGGTTGCAATGGCTGTGCTGGAGGTAGCTGCTCCTTCCATTCAATCTGTTCCTTGTTTGCTGATCCTTCTTCTGCACCACCATCTTCATACTTGTACAAATCTGCAACACAAAATAGGAGATTCCAAGATTTCAAGAGGCATCTAATCTCATATGCATTTGCAGAAAACATCCTTCCAAGTATCTTGTACCCATTGGTCTTTCCTGAACTCTGAATCATGTAACGTTTCTCAAACCTCTCTTCGTGCCAAACCCCATCTCCAGCCTAAAATGAACCTCTTCGCCAAGTCCGCCCGCTTTGTATTCGATGGCCGCCATTTTGTAACATACGTTTCACTTGTTCATGTATGGCCTGGATCTCTGAAGCAAACTCCTCACCATCTGCACTCCTTAGCTCTACTCTTCCCAGATTTCTTAATTCTGAAATTCCTCTGGGATGCATTCCATAAACAATATGAAATGGAATCTGCCCTGTGCTTCTGTTTGGTGATTCATTATATGCATATTCTGCCTGGGGAAAAATATAATCCCACTGCTTGGGATGCTCTCCTGCAAGACTCCTCAATAAATTTCCCAGATTTCTATTCACTACCTCAGTCTGTCCATCAGTCTGAGGACGATAAGCTGAGCTAAAACTTAGTTTGCACCAAGTTTTTCTTGTTGAAATGTATTCCTCCAAAAAATGACCACAAACTAAGTGTCTCCGTATGAAACAATGCTCCCCGGGTAGCCCAAGGCATCTTAGCACAACTTCTTTGAAAACAAGTTAGCAACATGGGGTGCGTCTGTTTTAGTTTAGGAACATGGAACAAACGTTACTGGAGAATTGGCTCACACCACAACAAAGACCGCATCATTCCCTCTCTGAGTCTTGGGCAATCCTAGAACAAAATCCATACTCACCATGTCCCAAGGCCTGTCTGGAATAGGCAAGGGAGTGTACAATCCTGCATTCTGGCTCCTTCCTTTAGCATACTGACAGATTTTGCAATTTTTCACAAACTTGTCCACTTCTGCTCTCATCTTGGGCCAGTAATAGAAATGACTCAGCTGTTCATAAGTCTTATCAGTACCAAAGTGTCCAGCGAGTCCACCACTATGCTTCTCTTTGATCAAATTTTCTCTCATGGAACATTTTGGTACACACAGTTGGTTCTTTCTGCAATAACAAGTCTTCCTGCAAGAAGTAATCCAGCGACTGGCTTCTATCTGTTAAAACAGGGTTACTACATGCCTCAAATGCTTCTTTAAAATCAGGATCTGTTTTGTACAATTCTTTCAGAAAATCAAACCCTACAACCTCAAAATTATTTTCTTGAACAAGCAAATGTCTCCTACTCAAAGCATCAACTACTTTATTGGCTTGGCCACTTATATGTTTCAAAACAAAATTAAAACCTTGGAGATACTCAACCCATTTGGCATGCTTATGTTTCAACTTGGGCTGTTGTACAATATACTGCAAAGCATGATTGTCAGAATATAACACAAATTCCCTGGACATCAAGTAATGTCTCCACTTCTTCAGTGCCTGAACAATTGCATAGAATTCCTTCTCATAAGAGGAATACTTTCTTCTGGTATCATTCAACTTTTCACTGAAATAGACTACAGGCCTATCATCCTGACTCAACACAACTCCAATGGCTTCCCCACTGGCATCACATTTCACTTGAAATGGTTTAGAAAAATCAGGCAGAATCAAAACCGGGTTCTCTGTTATCTTTTTCTTCAAAACCTTAAAATTTCTTTCTGCTTCAGCAGTCCACTTAAATGGCTGTGTGCTCTTCTTTATGGTCTCAATTATGGGTGCATTAATCTTACTGAAGTTCCTTATAAACTTCCTATAAAAACTGGCAAGCCCATGGAAACTTCTTACCTCAAAAATACTCCTGGGTGAAGGCCATTCCACAATTGCCTTAACCTTTTCTGGGTCCATCTTCAATCCTTCTGCAGAAACAACAAAACCCAAATACACCAACTCTTCCTTCATGAATGAGAATTTCTTCAAATTTATCAGCAGTTTCTCCTGGTGCAGCTTCTTCAAGACATGATTAAGGTGCCTTAAATGTTCTTCTTTAGTTCTGTTGAAAACTAATATATCATCTAGATATACTATCACAAATTTCCCAATAAATTCTTTCAATACTTCATTCATAAGTCTCATAAAAGTTCTTGGTGCATTTGACAACCCAAAAGGAATTACCATCCATTCATACAGTCCTTCATTTGTTTTAAAGGCAGTTTTCCACTCATCACCCTCTCTTATTCTAATCTGATGGTATCCACTCTTCAAATCTATCTTTGAGAAATATCTAGCACCACTTAAACAGTCCATTAAATCCTCAATTCTGGGCAAAGGAAATCTGTACCTGATTGTGATCTTATTAATTTCTCTAGAATCAGTACACATCCTCCAGCCTCCATCTTTCTTAGGGCTCAAAACTGCTAGTACTGCACATGGACTCAGACTTTCTCTGATCAGTCCTTTGTCCACCAACTCCTGCACTTGTCTCCTGATTTCCTCATTTTCCTTGGGAGTCATTCTGTAGGCTACCTTATTTAGAATATTTGAACCAGGGATAAAATCTATCTGATGGCTGATCTTTCTCACAGGTGGCAGCTCATCAGGTAAATCATCCACAACAATGTCACAATAATCATCTAACATCTCTTGTATCTCTACTGGTAAATCATAAATCTTTGTGGAAGTAAGAACTACTTTAGGTTTGCAAACTAAAGCAAAGCTTACCTCTTCTTCTTCTATCTGCTGCAGATATTCCTTCCCGCTCAGCAACAAGGTCTTTGGATCAATCACTCTGCTGGATGGCTCTCCTTCTTCCATGGGTATCAAGGTATGATATACCCCATCTTTGAAGAACCTGTAAGTGTTCTTCTTGCCATCATGCACTGCTGCTCTGTCAAATTGCCAAGGTCTACCCAGCAGTATATGACACACATCCATGGGCATTACATCACACAAAACTTTGTCCTTGTAATTGCCCATTTGCAGTTCTATCTCACACTGTTCTTTCACAACCAGCTGGTGCCCTTTATGCAGCCAGGACACCTTGTAGGGAGTTGGATGCTCCCTTGTCTTCAAATTCAACTTCTCTATCACCTCAGTGGAAACCAGATTGTCTGTGCTGCCACTATCAATGACTAGCTGGCAGCATTTCCCTTGGATTTTGCATATGCTCCTAAACAAAGTCTTCCTTTGTGCAGGTTCAGTGACTTCTTTAGCTTGCTTCAACGGGACCTTATTCACCACCAAGGATTCTCGCCTCTCTGGAAGAATTTCTTCTTCGATCTCTGCTTCTTCTTCAGCCTGGGCAACAACAGCATTCCTTGGACCAACACCCACATTCTCTGGACATTCATAATGCTTGTGTCCCACCTGCTGGCATCTATAACACCTTAATTCTCTACCTCTGCTTCTGTCTCTGCCTCCTCTTCCCTTTCCTCTTCTGCCCCTTGCATCATCCTCTGTAGATGCATTCTGAGGTGAGCTACTGTTAGCTCCATCCTTGGGTGTAGCAGGCTTTCCTCTACCACCCTGACTTCCCTTTCCACGGAAAGTACCTCTTTTCTTGGCAGACTGTTTCCTCAGGAGTTTCTCCTCTGCTTTCAAGGCCATTTGGTATGCCTCTTCCACTGTCTTGGGAGACAAGAGACCAATCTCATCTTGGATCTCCAGCGTGAGACCATTCACATATCTGGCAGTCTTCTCTGGTGTGTCTTGAAATTGCCCAGCTCTTATGCTTACTCTGTAGAATTCCTCTGTGTATTCTTTTACTGTCAGCAACCTCTGCCTCAGGTTTTGCATTTGTCTATACAATGTCAGTTGATAATCACTGGGTAAGCATTTACCTTTTAATTTATCCATCATCCTGGTCCAGCTCTTGATAGGTTGCTTGCCAACTCTCCTTCTCTCTGTCTACACTCCATCCCACCAAAGTGCAGCATGTCCCTTCAGCGTTGTCTTGACTTTCTTATCTTCACTTATTTCTTCATAATCGAAGCACTTGTTTAATTCATTTATCCAGTCCACCAGCTCCTCTGGATTTAGTCCCCCTGCATAGCTTGACACTTCAATCCTGGGTTTAACTGCAGACCCCAGAACAGTTCTAATGAGCCTCATGTCAGGAGGAATTTCAACATTTTCTTCTGCTTCTTCTGTCTCAGGTTCGCTGATGTCTTCAGGATCTTTGGGTTGTCTTCGTTCCATGGCATCTATTCTGGCCTCGACCCTCTGCAACATCCCCAACACCTCAGCGTTGGCAACAGGTCTTCTTCTGCCAGCACCTCTACCAACTCGGATTGCCATGTCAACAAAACAACGTCAGCCTGGCTTTGATACCACTAATGACGCAGCAACAAGTGAAACGCAGTCCAATGGATGGATGGTCAATTGTAGCGTGGACTCTGTCAACGGTTCCCTTAGTTTACCCCCACGGATCTTTGTTTTCTCCGTGGTTTTATTTATCAATTTTCAAGAAATTGATAAATAAAGACAATTGGCAGCGTGGTATGTTTATTTTACTCTCGGCTTATGTATATATTACCTCTCGAGCTTTATGTTATGTCACCAACCTTATACAATAATCCTCGAAACTTATATTAATACTCCACCCTTTATAACCTTATACAAATACACCCCACCCATTTAAATAAACGCTTACCATCACCTTTGGCAATTAATTATTTACCCGTCCTTATATTAATGGTCCAGTGCTTATTAACATATAACTTTATAATCGCTCGTGGCCCTGGGTCCCACTTCTATGATAAATCGACCAATCAAACGCATGCATAGTACCTCTCTTATCCTCCGCGCATCTCCGTTCAATGATCACCCTCCGATGCGCCTGCGCCAGATCGACGACTCTTGACGATTTCGCTCGGCGTCATTAGTCGAAGTATAACGTGCGAAATGGATACGGAAAGGCGGTTTTTTTGAACGGTCCACTCCGCCACATGTCGACTCCTCTACGGAATGGCTCCTCGACCCAGAAATACCACCTTCGTACCAAAAGCGGTGCGAAATGGGGCAATCCGCTCTCCAAAACTACTCGTGGTTTTTCCATAATGTTTAACCAAGGTTAATGCAGGTACGTTCTCCTTCGTATTCATTAACTCAAGGTCTTGACCACGATACCGGGTTTCTTATACCTTGCGACCAACAGCGTCTTTTCCCTTTATAACGGGATTTTAACTCGACAGAGTTCGTCCAACCATTTAACGGGATTTACACCACGACAATGGCATTAAGAGGGAGGTGAAGACATGTGGCATGCTGTTCTCATAATGAGTATTTTCGTGAATGAGGATTCTAAAGGCTTCGAACTAAGCGATAGCGCATACAAAGACAATTTCGTTAACTCTCAGGTACTCAACAGACCATATACATATATTCAAGCAGAGAACAAATTTTAATTACACGCAATCTTCCTGTGAAATCTCCTCTCCCTTATACATCCGAAGGATACAATTATATACATTTCAGAGTGACTCTTCGGTTCCTCAGTGAGGGCCGTTTGGAAAATTAACAGTCTAATTACAATAATTCGATTAACTGAAACATGACAGCTAGAATAACTGAGCTATTCGACTTCCTATGACTCTAATTAACCTAAATAATACAATCAGCTAAGGTATTGACACCTAGCTGTAACAATTCGAACGTTTTCAAACCCTACTAGCCACAACATGTGGACAAAACCTCCTACATTGCTGGCTAGTGTCTAATGCCCCTGCATCATACATTCTGTATAGCCGTACAACCGTACAGTTGGGCACATAAATCGAAAATTACAGTCAGCATTTAATGCTGAAATTTATGCTGTAAAATTTCTGTTTTGTTAGTTTACTGTTTGGCACGTTTTCCAAGGTAGTGTATAAGCACGAAAATTGAGATTAGTACATTTGTTAAGTTACTGGAATTTTCGCTGTAATTTCTGTCTCACTGTAAAAGCAATATTCAGAAATAAAGAGAAGCTTTCGAACTGGTTTTCCCCAAGAGTTGTAGGGGGTTTTTGCAGGGTCATCTTGATAAAAAATTAGCGTGTCTATTTTCTCTGTGTGGCTGATTTATTTTTCTGAGTTTTTATTTCAGTATTTCAGCACTCTGAAATTTTTAGAATTTGTGTTTTCAGAAAATATTTATTTTTCAAGCTTGTTGAATGTATGGCTATGGGAATGGGCATTTAACTTTATGGGAGAAATAAAGAGAAACTGAAAACCGGGGTTGGGAACAAAATTTTTTACATGCTGCATATACAAAAATGGAATTATGTGTCTATTTAGCTTATTCTATGTATGGGCTAGTGTTAGATGAATGAAATGTCCTAGAGATCATGTTATCTTGATAAGCTTGCACCATTTGTATGAAGTATAAATGATTGAAAGTCCTTTTTATTCTCTTTCCTCTAACATTGGATGAAGTTGACTTTTTGAGCCTCCTTGAACAAGAAACTGAATCCTTCTTCATTATTATCCTTGATTCCATATCCCCAAGTGCATTAGGCACTGTTCCCTAAGAAAGGGTGATCATTTTAACCCTCTTTTTCACTTTTTTCCCTTTTTTCCTAGGTCTAGCCCCATTAGGTCACCTAGGACATCAATTTCCTGGGAAACTGGCCACAGGAAAACTTCGATTTCCTAGATACAACTGCGCTGGTGGGTCCCCTAACTCTCCTCCAAATTGGAAGCAATTCCGACAATGGAATCTCTGGATACCCCAAACCCTAGCTCTAGGATCAAGTTTTACCTAGGTTTTTCGGAGGCTAGAACCTAGTAGGATCAATTTAACATCTTGGGTGAAAATTCTTCTTTGATCGTTTCTCCTCACCTTGGCCAGGTTAAGAACATCATTGGTTGCCAAAATCCATCATCTAACCTGGGCTGTGTCCACTTGGCCTCATGTGGTCCTGTTCTTCATCGAAGCCTATTTATCGAGGATTACTTGGGAATCCAAGTCCCCAAGGGATTTTAGGGATTAAGAATCTACTTTACAAGCAAGTTCCATTCTTCATTCTATCCTAGGGAAAGGGTCTTTAAGGTCACTTCATACCTGTTCATTGATCTATCCTTTATAAGTGACATCCCAACTACCGGGTCTCCTCCCATCGATGTTTGTAAAGAGTAGGGAGTCTTAGTTGTGGGGACAGTAGGCTAAGTCTCCATTGTCGTCCTTGACCTAGCAGTTGCCCTCTTATGAGTCCCTTTAGGTCCCCTACTGGTTTGAGTGGTAACACAATTGTCACGTCTTCTTAACACCAAGCCGAAAAATCAAGGCCCCACCTCATGTACCACAATTGCTCCCTCCTACACATTATACACTCAGGTGTGGCCCGTGGGTTTCCCTTTCTCTAGTTGCCCTTATGCCCCGATATGTGGCTCGGGATTGCCCTTGTCATTCCCTATTCCATTTCATTTCTTTGTCACATGCCGCCACCATTTGAGTGATGTACTTTGGACATACTATCCCCTCTAAGGGTAGAAAATACCTAATAAGGTACCTGGCTAACCCCTTTTGGAGCTCGGAGACATTAGCACATGCCAAAGCCCACTAAGGAAGGGCATGCCATTATGAAGTGCCCACTTGTTGTCCATGGTTTGTAAGCTCTTTTACACAATTACTCCAATGACTTGTTGTACTGGAAGGCTAGGGGACGCATTGGATCTTATGCAGGATTTCAAATGGTGTCCATTTGGGTTTGGTCTCCCTATATGGGGTCCTAACCTCCTAGAGGGCTACATTAGTACATATAGGGTGTTTGTATAGAGCTATGGGCCTCCACAACAACAGACAACACTCCATAGATCCCCACCGATGTCCAGAGATTACTAGAGATCCACCTTTGGGATGAGGATGACGCACTTGGTACACTATGCCTAGTTGGTCCCACAGAAGCACCACACACTTGGCAGGTGTCCCAAGACTTGTACGATGACATGGCAACGTTCATTCCATCATCTGAGCTCTTATAGATGATCTACAGGCATTTTCGATTCATAGGGAGACCCATGGGGTCATTGTTGTGCCCCCACACCCTCTAGGAGCACCACAAGTCTACTACTTGAATAACAATGGGCCACCCCCTTTTCCATCACCTTTTGAGGATTTTATTCATCATCATGGCACATATGGACTTTGCTATAATTAGGGCTAATTGTTGCATGTATGAAATATGGAATTATGTGTCTATTTAGCTTATTCTATGTATGGGCTAGTGTTAGATGAATGAAATGTCCTAGAGATCATGTTATCTTGATAAGCTTGCACCATTTGTATGAAGTATAAATGTTTGAAAGTCCTTTTTATTGTCTTTCCTCTAACAGTGGACGAAGTTGACTTTCTGGGCCTCCTTGAACAAGATACTGAATCCTTTTTCATTATTATCCTTGACTCCATATCCCCAAGTGAATTAGGCACTGGTCCCTCAAAAAGGGTGATCATTTTAACCCTCTTTTCACTTTTTTCCCTTTTTTCCTAGGTCTAGCCCCATTAGGTCACCTAGGACATCAATTTCCTGGGAAACTGGCCACAGGAAAACTTCGATTTCCTAGATACAACTGCGCTGGTGGTTCCCCTAACTCTCCTCCAAATTGGAAGCAATTCCGACAGTGGAATCTCTTTATACCCCAAATCCTAGCTCTAGGATCAAATTTTGCCTTGGTTTTTCGGAGGCTAGAACCTAGTAGGATCAATTTAACATCTTTGGGTGAAAATTCTTCTTTGATCATTTCTCCTCACCTTGGCCAGGTTAAGAACATCATTGGTTTCCAAAATCCATCGTCTAACCTAAGCCGGGTCCACTTGGCCTCATGTGGTCCCATTCTTCATTGAAGCCTATTTATCAAGGATTACTCGGGAATCCAAGTCCCCAAGGGATTTTAGGGATTGAGAACCTACTTTACAAGCAAGTTTCATTCTTCATTCTATCCTAGGGAAAGGGTCTTTAAGGTCACTTCATACCTATTCATTGATCTATCCTTTATAAGTGACATCCCAACTATCGGGTCTCCTCCCATCGATGTCCGTAAAGAGTAGGGAGTCTTAGCTGTGGTGACAGTAGGTTATGTCTCCATTGTCGCCCTTGACATAGCAGTTGCCCTCTTATGAGTCCCTTTAGGCCCCCTACTGGTTTGAGTGGTAACACAACTGTCACGTCTTCTTAACACCAAGCCGAAAAATCAAGGCCCTTGCACCTCATGTACCACAATTGCTCCCTCCTACACATTATACACCCAGATGTGGGCTTCCATTTCTCTAGTTGTCCTTGTGCCCCGATATGTGGCTCGGGATTGCTCCTGTCATTCCCTATTCCATTTCACTTCTTTGTCACATGCCACCACCATTTGAGGGATGTACCTTGGACATACTCCCCTCTAAGGGTAGAAACTACCTAATAAGGTACCTAGCTAACCCCCTTTGGAGCTTGGAGACATTAGCACATGCCAAAGCCCACTACGGAAGGGCATGCCATTATGAAGTGCCCGCTTGTTGTCCATGGTTTGTAAGCTCTTTTACACAATTACTTCAATGACTTGTTGTACTGGAAGGCTAGGGGACGCATTGGATTTTATGCAGGATTTCAGATGGTGTCCATTTGGGTTTGGTCTTCCTATAGAGGGTCCTAACCTCCCAGAGGGCTACATTGGTACATATAGGGTGTTTGTAGAGAGCCATGGGCCTCCACAACAATAGACAACACTCCATGGATCCCCACTGATGTCCAGAGATTACTGGAGATCCACCTTTGGGATGAGGATGATGCATTTGGTACACTATGCCCAGTTGGCCACATAGGAGCACCACACACTTGGCAGGTGTCTCGAGACTTGTACGATGACATGACAACGTTCATTCCATCATCTGAGCCCTTATAGATGATCTACAGGCATTTTCGACTCATATGGAGACCCATGGAGTCATTGTTATGCCCCCACACCCACTAGGAGCACCACAGGTCTACTACTTGGAGAACAAGGGGCCACCCCCTTTTCCATCACCTTTTGAGGATTTTATTCATCATCATGGCACATATGGACTTTGCTATAATTAGGGCTAATTGCTGCATGTACGAAATATGGAATTGTGTCTATTTAGCTTATTATATGTATGGGCTAGTGTTAGATGAATGAAATGTCTTAGAGATCATGTTATGTTGATAAGCTTGCACCATTTGTATGAAGTATAAATGCTTGAAAGTCCTTTTTATTCTCTTTCCTCTAACATTGGACGAAGTTGACTTTCTGGGCCTCCTTGAACAAGAAACTGAATCCTTCTTCATTATTATCCTTGCATCCATATCCCCAAGTGAATTAGGCACTGGTCCCTCAAAAAGGGTGATCATTTTAACCCTCTTTTTCACTTTTTTCCCTTTTTTCTTAGGTCTAGCCCCATTAGGTCACCTAGGACATCAATTTCCTGGGAAACTGGCCACAGGAAAACTTCGATTTCCTAAAATCAACTGCGCTGGTGGGTCCCCTAACTCTCCTCCAAATTGGAAGCAATTCCGACAGTGGAATTTCCAGATACCCCAAACCCTAACTCTAAGATCAAGTTTTGCCTAGGTTTTTCGGAGGCTAGAACCTAGTAGGATCAATTTAACATCTTTGGGTGAAAATTCTTCTTTGATCATTTATCCTCACCTTGGCTAGGTTAAGAATATCATTGGTTGCCCGAATCCATCGTCTAACCTGGGCTAGGTTCACTTGGCCTCATGTGGTCCTGTTCTTCATCGAATCCTATTTATCGAGGATTACTCAGGAATCCAAGTCCCCAAGGGATTTTAGGAATTGAGAACCTCCTTTAAAAGCAAGTTTCATTCTTCATTCTATCCTCGAGAAAGGGTCTTTAAGGTCACTTCATACCTATTCATTGATCTATCCTTTATAAGTGACATCCCAACTACCGGGGCTCATCCCATTGATGTTTGTAAAGAGTAGGGAGTCTTAGCTGTGGTGACAGTAGGTTAAGTCTCCATTGTCTCCCTTGACCTAGCAATTGCCCTCTTATGAGTCCCTTTAGGCCCCCTACTGGTTTGAGTGGTAACACCACTGTCACGTCTTCTTAACACCAAGCCGACCTAGACTCCTCATGTGCAAACACAACCATAAACTTCAAAAAATCACATCTCCATTTCTACAACTCGGAATTGGATGTTTCTCGTTGCGTTGAATTCGTCTCGCCGAGTGCTATCATCCTCATCCATCACATGTCGAAATGTGCACATGGTTTTGGCCCAAATCACATCTTGTTGCACTGTGCCCTCTAATCCTCAAACCCTAGGTCTTGGAGTACCTCCCAAGCTACTAAAAAATCAACGATCTTCTTTCCATTAGCACATCCCAAACAAACTCCATCATGGTTTTCTTGTACCTTAGGCATTCTAGAGACCATATTCCTCACCTTAGGCAAGGCATCATAGTGAAGGTGAGCGAATGTTCGATGTCATAGTTCACTTTGAAGATTACTATCATGAACTAATGCTTGGATTGGTCTTCCATTGACTTCCCTTCAATTCTTGATCCCAAAGTGAAGATATCACTCAAACGAGATTCCATAGTCTAGGTAAGAACCTTTACATTTATGAAAGCAACCTTCATCCCTTTGTCCTCCAAGGCAGATATAGACACAAGATTCGTTTTCAATCCCGACACATATAGAGCATCCTTGTTAATTTTGGGCAACTAGGTCCAAACTCCATGTTGCACTGCTCATTTGATGATGTTCATTTTTTTGTTGGATTCCTCTTTCAGAGAGGTGCAAGATTGATCTAAAGATCATCTTGTTTGGATAAGCAGAACATATATTTTGAATTCATTTTCCACACATGTGCAAGGTCGGCCAGATTTGTAATGTAGGCTCACATGCCTAATAGATGTGTCACACACCCTCACTGATGGATATAAATTGGAGACTTGGAGGTCATTTTGCTCATCAACTCATCACACATCTCTCATTGTGATCTGATTGGTTCGATAGCCTTTGGAGGCCTCTTCCCTTCACACCTGCGGAGTTGAAGGAGTTGTTTTTCTGCAGAGCTGTTTAGGGTTGAATTGCAGAGGCGTTAACCAGCGTTGACTGTGGTCAAGCCTTGGTTGTTTGACCTCAAAACTTTGCCAAAATTCCAATTTTGAGAGGCCGTACTGCTTGGCACTAAAATTGAGGAAAACAGAGCTGTTTGATTGAAGCCCTAATCTGCAATGTTGACTTTCTGTTGCTGTCCTGTGTTGACTTTTCTGCGTTGACTTTTTGAATGACCAACATTGACTTGTGATGAGCTATCTTTGAGGGCTGTGGGTGTGACAATTGGAAGATTGGTTTATCTAGAAAGGCTTTGCTGGCTGAAGCATCTTGTTGACTGCCGTAATGCACAATATCTCATATATTTGCTGGACAAGAAGAATTGTAAATTTGATCTATATTATTGGCTTGTCTTATGTTGATCTATAATTGTGTTCTATCAACATTTTACTTTCATGTTTATGTGATTTCTAATTTGTATCGGGCCTAAGAAAGATTGAAGTAAACTTGCATTAAGCATAGAACACACCATGTTTATCTAAATTTAACATGGTATCAGAGCTGAGGTGAAGACAAAGTCCAAGCTAGTGTTAGAAGAAATCATTGAAGAAGGAATCCTATCAAGGACAGATGGCCTCCTCAACCTACAAAGGTTTCAAGGCTGATGATAAATTCAATGATAAGTCTGATTATCATGCATGGAAGATGTCCTTGGATTTGGTACTAGAAGATCATGATGTCATGGACTATGTGCAGGGGAAGATTCAAGAGCCTCCATCAAATGTAGCTGCTGCCACAGAGACGAAGTATAGAAAAGGGGAAATCAAAGCAAAGATGATTATCCGGGATTCTGTTCATAAGCACTTGGTTGCTTACATTTCTGAGCTGAACACATCTAAAGAGATGTATGATACGCTGGTTAGCATGTTCAGGGCTAGCAATGCTGATCAAATCCTTTTCTTCAAGAATCAATTGAAGAATATCAAGAAGGGCAAGGATGAATCTATTCAATCCTATTTTATGAGGCTCACTGAAATCAAGAATAACCTCCTAGCTATTGGGGAAGCAATATCTGATCGAGAGATGGTTCTTATTGCGCTTGGAGGTCTCCCTCGTGATTGGTATGTATTCAATACTACCATTCTTAATAATAATGTGATTCTTGATTTTGATGAAATATTGACGAGATGCATTCAAGGGGAAACACTAATGATGGAGAGAGATTATCCCTCTAATGGAAATGGAAGTGACCCTACTGCCTTCGCCGCTCATGCAAAGAAGAAAAACAATGGTGGCCCGAGAAATCAAAACCATGGGAGAGCGGGGCCCAAAGGAAGGAATGGACGATTTTAAACTTGTAACAAGACTGGTCACTATGCAAGAGAGTGCCCTAATAGAAGGGACTCTCCCAAGGATGATGACAACAACAACTCGAGAGGGAATGGCAATCAAAGGAACAACAAGTTCAAAGGAAAAAGGAAGACTCCCTCTAATCCTAGTGGAAATGGGAAACCTTTTAAGAGGTCAAGAAATTCCAGGTACAATGAGTCTAATGTTGTTGATAATGAGAGAAATGAATTTATTCTTGTATCTGCCCTCTCTGCTGCATCTCCTCTTGACACCCTAGATGTTTGGTTGATTGACAGTGGTGCTTCAAGGCACCTCATTGGTTATAAAGAAGCCCTCTCTGATTTGATTGAGAAGGATACCAATCTGGAAATAATCCTTGGAGATAATGTCACCTATCCCATGGAAGGGACAGGGACTGTGACCCTCCATCTATCTCAAGGTCAAGTCCTCTGATTACAAGATGTGTTGTACGTACCTGATTTGAAGAAGAACCTTGTGTCCATCTCGGCAATGGAAGACAAAGGGTTCAAGGTGGCATTCGTTGATGGGAAGGTACGTATCTAGAAGAAGAACTTCAAGGAAGCTCTTACTATTGGCTATAGAGTTGATACACTCTACCAAGTTGGAGGAAGTCCATAGGGGGCTATGTCATGTGATACAACTCTTCAAACAGAGTTATGGCACCAGAGGTTTGCACACCTTCATTACAAAGCCCTTCCCGAAGCAAGGAAGGTGGTGACAAGGATGCCCAAATTTAGAGATGATCATGAAGGTATATGTCAGGGTTGTGCCGAAGGGAAGCATACAAGGAGACCATTCCCGTCAAGTTTCACAAAGACCACTGATATCTTGCAGTTGATACATTCTGATTTATATGGTATGCTGCCCATGACATCCTTGGGAGCATGTTCCTATTACACGACTTCTCTCGCAAGACCTGGATATATTTCTTGAAGAAGGAGGACGAAGCATTCAAATAGTTTCGTACCTTCCAGGCCTTGGTGGAAAATCAAACCGAGAAGAAATTCAAAGTTTTGAGTATCGACAATGGAACCGAGTATGAGTCAAATGAGTTTAATGACTTTTGTAGAGAAGATGGCATTAAGAGGGAGACCACAACTGCGTAGACTCCTGAGCAAAATGGTGTTGCTGAAAGAATGAAAAGGACTATTATGGAAGCTGCATGAGCCATGCTATGTGACCAAGGTCTTCCGAAGTTTCTATGGGGAGAAGCTGTGAACACTGATGTGTACGTTCAAAACTGATGCCCGCATTCCGCTTTGGACTCCAAAACTCCCAAAGAAGTCTTCTCTGGTAAGAAACCTGATTTTTCTCATTTTAGAGTTTTTCGTTGTCCTGTTTTCTTTCATGTGCCGAAAGAAAAGAGAAGCTAGTTGGATGCTTCTGGAAAGAAGGGAATGTTTGTGGGCTACATTGAAACTTCGAAGGCATATAGAATCTATGTGCCTGGTCAAAGAGAAGTGGAGATATGCCACGGTGTCACCTTCGATGAAAATGTTGCCCACAAGAGAGAGAGAAATCTTCTTAGCTCCAAGGAAGTCAAAGAAGATGAAGAAGCAGGGAAGCTGGAAGAGCCGAAGGATGAACTGATGCCCGATGTTGAAGGACCTATGGATCCTATTGATCCACCTCCTTCAAATAAGAGAAGGCCCTCATGGCTCAGGGATACTGTCGCAGATGCTGAGAGACATATTGCTCCAAGGGGGACATTCCGTGAAAGCAAGAAGCCGAAGAGATAACAAGGGTATCTAGTAGCCAGAGTACGATAGTACAATTTGAGCCTGGATTATTTGAAGAAGCCGTAAAGCATCAAGTTTTGAAGGATGCTATTGTTACACAGCATTTTGCATTGTCCCTGCAATCCCTCGCCCCACATATTGGAGGGTCTTTCCCGTGACCTGTGAGCAGTGTCATACTCTGCAAACACCTTCTTTGCATCCTTCTGCATAAGGACATCATTTCTCCTGTTGAACATTTCCTCAAAAAGCCCACAAAACCCTATGTTTTGGCCTTGGCGCAGGTAGCCAGTTCATCCCTCACGCCAATGTGGAGGATGTACACTAGAGCCCGCGCCACCTGGCGCTCTGTCTCTGTGTTGTGCCCGCGCTAGCCGTTTTGGGAATGTTTATAACAAATAGAGGCAGAAGTTTCCTTTTAACCACCTCAGGGATGAGTCACAGGAAGTGGTTAAGTTGATGAGCCACGGATCTCCCTCTTTTGGTAGTGGTTTCCTCCTTCCATGGAACACTCCTTGAAGATAGGTCTCCCTTCCATGATTATAGGGATCCTAACCTCTCCCTCTCCCTCTATATAAACAAGCCTTCTCCCTTTATGAAAGCTAGTTGAACATATAGCCAAGAAGCTGATCTTGGAGAAGAGATACTATAGCTGAGTAATTGCTATTGAGAAGGTAGAACCAAGGAGAATTTCGTAGAGAGAGCCCTGCCCGAATTCTTGACGAGCCTTTGTGAGACATGCTTCGCTGGAACCTTGTTGGAGGAGACCACAACGTCGAAGCTTGGTTGTACTCTTCCTTTCTTTCATTAATATACTTGACTATGGTATTGGTTCCATCATTGTGTTATGTTTATCTGATGCGATTGATTTAGTCTTCTTCGACTGACTGATAGTTACGAATGTGAAATAGTATGTTGGATATCGTCATTGTTTCTTGTGTCTGTGCAAGTATCCGAGCGTGAAGGCGAGCGGATTGTGATCTGTTAAACCAGGAGCGAGAGGCAGCCACTCTTTCTGACGAGAACAACAGCGTAGGACCTTCGGTAAGTCATCTATCGAATCTCCGTCTATTCGTTAACTAGGAATCAATATTATAGCTTGTCTCGTTTGTGGCTAGACCCACTCTAGGTCTAGTGGGATCGCCTCTGTCTACAGAGGGGATTTACCTCACCAACAAATTGGTGACTCCATTGGGGATCAATGCGAGTTTGTCTTTCATCCATTAGGTCTTCTTCTTGGTCTTTGCTTGCTTAGCTTGCTTTTTCTGATTATTTTTGTTGAGTCTAAGAATTCAGGCCCAGAGGATCAGATCTGACCTCTGTCCTTCAAAATTTTCCTTTTAATAGGGTTGGCTTGATTGGCACGTTTTCCGGTTGGATAGTCGCGCCCACTGGCGCTTGTTGCTAGTTCAGTACCCGTGCCATCCCCTGTTTGGCGTTGATTACAACCAAACAGTCACGCCATTTCCTGTAGGTATTAGGGTTTGCCTCGTTTTGGAGTTTTTGGGTCAGTGCTTGTGCTTCTGGGTTATTTTTTGGCATGTTTTGAGTGCTTTGGGATTGTTTGTGACTGTGAACAGCCTCGTTCCTTCGGTTGTTTGTCCATTTCTTGTCAGCATCATGGCCTTAGGGTTTTCTAGTGCTTAGGTATGCTGAGCTTCCTGTAGGAGTTTGGGTTTTTTGTTTCACGGTCAACTTCATTCCTTGCTTGATTGCATTTAGCTCCCTTGATCCGTTTGAGTGATTGCATTTGGTGAAATGAGTCTTGTCTCTTTTGTTCAATTTTTGCTTCTTGTCACGCCAAGCATAGCTCACATTGCTTGTATGGGTTTGTTTTAACATCTTTCTTCGATTTGAGAGATTGCAACATTGGTTTGAGTTTTTGTTTTGATTGCTTTTGAGTTGAGTGAATTGTTTTGCTTCGACTCTCGCATTGATATTCTTGAACTAGTGTGAAGGTTTGTTTTTCGTGTCATTTAGTGCATTGTTTGCTCTATTACATTGAAAAATTAAAAAAAAAAAATTTGTGCTTGCAATTTTGTTTGCATTGTGGAATTGAAAAATCTTTCGCATAACTAGCATTGGGCATTCTAGGAGATATTTCTCATTTTCATTAGCTTGCATCAGAAACTGTAGTGGATGCTTCTGTGTGTTCTCATTATTTGCTATCGCTTGAAAACTCTTGAACTTTCTCATAGTTAGCTTTTCATCGAACGAAATGGTATTTTATGGCATGTAGCTTGCATTCAGGGATTTGTGAGATCCAACATTCGGTAGGACCTTGGAATTGAAACATAAATACAAGATCAACTTAAAATTTATTCAATTAACCTAAGGCAACATTGAAACCTAACGAAACATTTAGTGGTCTAAGTTAGAGACGTGTTCTGGCGTCTTTAAACCTAGCAGCTGTCGCTCGCCATCTGGCTTCAGACAGCACTAGTACGGACTTGCGCTCCCCGTACCGTCGAGTATATAAAGGGAGACCCCTCTAGGTTGCAATCCTTTTATCTGTAGGAAGCCGAGTCTGCCGCCTTGTAACCGTGATACACCGAACACAACATTCGGGGAGACTAGCTGCACGTACGTCAAGTCCTTGGTTGATTCTTCTTTCATTTTATTACCAAGGTGTATATGGCAGTTCACAGAAACCTGGTACACTCTTTTACCTAGAGTACTTGAGCAGTCATTTTCGATCTTTATTGACTCCATAAATTTGAAAAGATCATCGAGCACTTGTCCTTTCACGCTCGCTTAAATCTGAAAGAGACTAGAGTCATATTTGACTATTTCTTGACTCGTAAAATATGAAACAACAAATTTTTGGTTTCAATGTGGTGAAATAAATTACCTACGATTACACGCCCATTAAAGTTTGATTACTTGGCTTGTCTTTGTTTGCCTTGGTTTTGATCCAAGAGTCTTCTTTTTCGATCTTTTCCCTTTTTGTGGTGTGCTACAGTCACAGTGGTGGAACCATTGGTTTCATCTACTGGCAGTCCTTTTTCGGACGATTCATCTGAAACTTCACAAACCTCTCGGTCTGCCGAGCTTCAGCAGCCTATCATTCCGTCAGAGTACCCCTTTGGAGAACATTTTCCCCCTCTTACCTCGGGATCACCATTTTTGGTTGCTATCATACCTCCTAGCCCCAGTAGTCTTTTACAAGATCTCACGGTGGATTCAGACATGGACTCGTTTGGTCCTAATGGCAGTGAGGGTATTCCAGTTTCTGATGAAGAATACCAACTTTTCCTGGAAGACATCCATCAAGAGCCTACTCAATCTTCACCCTCGGTGTCGCTTCCAGCCGAATATAGGTCTTTGGGTTAGATTATAGCCGGTATTGCCTACATGGCAACATCAACTTTGTCAAGGGGGCCGGTTCTCCCATCATTAGGGATGTCGCCGACGACACCTGTCTTGTCGACGCCTTTTGTTACATCTGTCCCCACTAGGCCTATTGTCTGCGTTGCTGCATCAGCATCGGTTGTCACCGCTCAGTCGTCAGGAGTTTCAAATTTGGTAGAGACTTCGATTGCCATGGCGATCCCTGATGGCCTTTCTTTTGAGGAGTATCGGCTGGCTGTTCAGCAGCAGAGCTCCCAGACTAATCAGTCCCCTCAGGATCCTTATCGGTCTTATTTTTCTCATTATGGCGCGGATGATACCCCGATTTATTCACTTCTGTTTCAATATGATGAGCAAGGCAACTCTATCTACTTGCCTGCTCCTGAGGCTTATCAGTTCCTTCTCGGTTTTAGACCTACCTTGCCGGTGCAACCCTCTAACCAACAAAGACAACCCTTTCAGGGACAACCTTCGGTTCAACAAGGGTATGCTTATGACCCACAAGGACAACCTTTCAGGGACAACCTTCGGTGCAGCAAGTGTATGTGTACGACCCACAAGGGCAACCCTTATAGGGACAACCTTCGGTCCAATAGGGATTATTTTACGGCCCGCAAGTGCAGCCTTACAATCCTCAAGGTCAACCTTTACAAGCTCAGCCTGTGATCCAACCAGGGCAACCTCAAGGACCAGCTGGGCAATCTGTTTATCGACCTGGACCTTCATACGGTCCTGGGGAGCAGATCCATCCATCTCAACCTTTGGTGCAACCACAATAGCCATATCTTCCAATTGGTCCAAATGTTGCATAGCCAGGACCATCTTATGGTCCTGCTCCAGGCCAACCTGGTTATTAGGCACAGCCTGGCCCACCGTAGCCATTAGGCCAACCTGCTCCGTAGGGGCAACCTGGTGGCCCTCATCAGTCAGGTCAACCTGCTCAGTCGGGCCAACCTGCACAGACAGTTCATCCTGCTCAGCCACCGCTCTACTCTATGCCGCAGCCGAATCAACCTCTGCGCCCGACTTATCTAGCTCAGCAGGGCCCTACTTATTAGTAGCCCGTTCGACCCCAAGGCGGTTATTAACCTCAAAGTCAATATCAACTGGTATACAACGCGCCTCAAGGTCCTGCTTATTACCCTCAACCGCCAGGCTATACTTATACTCCGCAACAAAATCCTTATGCTGCTCAATCGGGACCCTCATATACTTAGAATCAGTATCTTGGTCTTCAACCCCCGTATCCTGGTCCTCAACCGCCATATCAACCGAATTATCTAGCTTATACCCCTTATGGTCCGAATTCTCCAGGACAAAACCAATGGGGGAAGAGTTATACTCAACCAGGGTGGAGTATGGGTACGGGTCCTTATCGAGGACTTGTTATGCCTTTTAACCCTCAATTACCTTTTCTCGCCACATTGGAGTTACCGGATGTGTCCAAATTGACAAATGATCCAATTCTTCATAATCCTTATTGGCCTCCAGTTCCAACGAAGGTTCTTGGTGATTGTCCCACATTTGAGGGCAAATCTGGAGAAGACCCCCAAGCACATGTCATGACATACCATTTATGGTGTTCTTCCAATTCTTGGGTGGATGACTCTGTTCGACTCCGTCTTTTCCAGCGCACTCTTACTGGAGCTGTTGCCAAGTGGTACATTGAATTGCCTCGTGGTATCTTTCAAGATTTCAACACTCTCGCTATGACATTCCTTACTCATTTCTAGTTGCCAGTTTGTTACGAAGCCGGGATGTATCTCCTAACATCCTTGAAACAGGACCGGGCTATCCATATCTCGGACCACATTCATGAATGGAGACAACTTCGTTGCCTGATCAAGTTAGAAATTCTTGATCAGCTTCTTACTCATTGGTTCACTACCTCTTTTGTCAATCAAATTGTGAAAGACATCACCATGGGGGCATGTGTAACCGAGGAACAAGCCATCGCTCGTGCCGAGTACCTTGATTTAGTGTACTCCCAATTGGGAATTTTGTATGACATCTTGACGAAGGCTCCACGACCTGGGACCTCTAAAGTGCCGACTACCCTATCAGTCGATGGTGTTATTGGTTTCGTATCTCAGACTTCACGCAAGTCTTCCAATGGGAAGCATAAATCAAATTCTTCCAATGGTTCTGCTCCTCAGACTACCTCGGATTCTGGTAAAACCTCGGAGGTCAACGCCGTTCAGGCTAATCCTGCAGACAAAACTTCCAAAGGGAGAAAGAAGGGCAAAGGCAAGGCCAAAGCTGATGCCCCAAAACCGGAATCGTCCAAACCTCGTGCTGATGATGGTTCACAATGAGAGTCGAAGTATCCCTGTCTGATTTGTGATGAGGAACACTACACTAAGGATTGTCCTAGACAATCTGAGGTTAGTCAATTGCTCAAAGGCGCTAAGGGAACTCCGACAATCCTTAAAGAATCTTTTCCGTATTAGCAAACCCAGATGGTTGAGCAACCTCCGCCATCTGCATCGTTTGGCTCTCAAGTATTCATGATGAACGGTTCTACACCCGTTTCCATCGCTACTCGGTTGAAGGATTATGCTGGATCACACCAGGCAGCCGGGAAAGAGGTTGCTGATGGTCCTCCCCCACCTGCCTCTGGTCCTCTTGAGATTGAAAGGCCCAGTGCTGAACCCGTTGTACGGCCACCTTCTAAAGGTGTTCTCCAGAAATCTTCTTATAATCCTAACACCCGTGCTGCTCAGCATTACAATATTGTTGAGGATTTAGCATAGGTGCCAACCGCGATGCCCTAGTTTTGACAAATCCTCCCCTAAAGGATTCACAATGACAATTAAAAGTAAAAAAGTTTAGTTCAAAAGATGGAAAATGATGTCGGCTCTTACCTGAAACTGAAGGAATCAAGATTGGATCACTGGATCGCTCGCAATGGTCGCCACAAGATCGCAAGGAAAACGGATCATTGTTGCTCTGCAAAGAGGTAAAAGTGAAAAGTAAATAATTTTTATCACTTATGGCATTTTATAACTTTTCAAAATCTTAAATTAGGTTTTAAAACATATTTGTCGATTATTTTATCATATTATTTTCGAGGAATACGTTTTACACACGTCTTTTTGTGCAGCGACAGGTTTTCATATGGTTATGACGAAGAAACAAGTTGTATTTTATACTTTTTCGGACTCGGTAAAAACACGAAAAAGTCACTACTGGAGTCACCTTTCAACGCTTTTCAGACTCTCTAAAACTGAAAAGATTGCCGAGACGCTTGTCGTTTTGAACTCGTTAAATTGGCTGCGAAACGATATCTACCCAATATACGTTTACCCCTTTTTCGGGCTAGGATAGATTATTTGTGAAAAAGGAATACCTTAGCCTATCGTGACTAAGAGGTTCTCTCAGACACAGTTTTCTACCTTTTCGGATCTGAGAGACTATTTACGAATAGGGATTGCTGGAGTTTTCTTTTCCGCTTTCTTTTCAAACTCTCTAAACATGAAAAGATGTCGAGTTCCCCTTTTGTCAGACTCGTTAAAACTGATGACATCGGACTTCTTCGTTATGACGTTACTCGAGTTCCTCCTTCCTAGGGCTCATAAAATGTACTAGGTTGGATTTGTCCGAAGGACAAACTTATATCGCAAGCAGATGCTATCCCCTTCAAGCTTGTTTTTAAAATAATTGGGGTACTCTCCAGAAATGGTGGGGGAAAATGGAACCAGATTGTAGTCGTGTTGGCAGTATGCCGCTCTTAAACATGGCACTTATCTGCATTCGTGTCGGGTTGGGGACATCTCACTTCATCTTTTGTTTGCCTCCATGGGTTTGGGTAATCTCTTTTGACCACTCATCTGCTCTTTGCCATATCACCATGACCTCAGATCCCTTGATGTCAAATACTGCCAAATCCAGTGTCGTGCCGCCGATATGTTCAAGAGAAGTTTGCCTCTGAAGTTTTCAACCTCCCTATGATTCTCTATTGGTCTTGATTCACAAACATCATATTCCTCTGTCTCGTGTCGATGATGTGGGAAACACTATGGCCCACCTTCGATCGGGTCACTTCTTGTCGATTCCAGCTCATTATCCAAGAAGCTGATCTAGAGACTCCCTTAAGGTACCTTAGAGCCTGCATGCCTCAATGGCAGGTTCTTCGCATTCGACGTAAGGTCCACATCATTAGCCTTTGATCGATTGACTCTGCAGGTGTTCGACGCCTTTGATCGATTGACTCTGCAGGTGTTCGACGTCAGATCACTGTGTTTTCGCACAAAATGTCTAGGCACTGCGACAACGACTCAGATCGGGGGCTGTCACCCTGATCCCCAATCTCTCTGTCTAAGCTGTCTCCTTGCAAGCTAAGGGAGGTAGACCCTGACAAAAATGAAAGATGAGAACTGGTTGAGAATCAACCAATTCAGGAGACACAGCTAGACAATCAAATACTTGTAAAGATTTACGAGATTTCACGGATCCAATTAGATTTGAAAATTAAAACCAGTGCCTTATGGAGTTAAAAGATCCCATTATGCAATTAAAGCCAAGTAATTGATGTATAACTGCTTCTATGAAAACACAAATGACCATAATGATATTCAATAGAACACACCACAATTATGCATTAAAATAATTTGAATTCACAGCAATGCTATCATAAGACGACCATCAAATATAAATGCCAGATCATTGCAATATTTCCGAATTTACAATGTTGTAATTTAGTCCAATCCAGAAATTAAAATGTTTCTATAGTCAAATTTTAGATAAAAAATTTAAGCTCATTTGACTAGAATTATTTTTTGGAATTTTTTGGAATTTTTATATTTTCTATTTTTTATTATTTTTTCAAAAAAACGAAATATATCTATACAATTGAAACGAAAATTACGGATTAAAATCCAAAACTAAAAACAAATTAAAACAAAACTAACTCTAAACTAAACTAATTAAAATCTAAAATCTAAAACTAAAAAAATTTAAAACTAAAAGTTAAATAACAAAAATCAAATTTTAAACTAAAACCTAACTAAAACTAAACTTTACAAAATTTAAAGTCTAAAAAATAAAATCCAAAGGTCTACGAACTAAACTAAAACTAAAAAAAAAATAACAAAAATCGAACTAAATAAATTTAAAAAAATCGAAAAATTTAAAAAAAATTAGAAGACTAAAACTAAGGTTGAAATCAAAATCTAAAAGAAAAACTTAATTTAAACTATAACTAACGCTAACGCTAACCAAAAACTAAACTAAGACTAACGAAATGGAAAATGAATTTAAAACCTAACTAAACCTTATGCTATCGTGGAATCCGAACCAAAAGTTCAACGCATATACGTGTTTAAAATTTTTAATGTGTGCGTGAGTTGTTTGTTTTTTGTTTGCTGGTCGATGGAAGCACGACGGACGGCGAGGAATATGTTGCAGCGTGAGGAGGGCTTCAGAAGGGCAAGGGAGAGGCAGGTGCGTAAAGGCAGAGAAGTGTTGGTCAACGGCAGAGAGCTCGACGGCAATGGGGGAGGTGAGGGCTGGATGTAGTGGAGATGACAAAGGAGGAAGAAGGTTGTAGATGAAACAAGGAGCACGTGAGGACGACATGGGGCAAATGAAAAGGATGATAGAAATGCAGAAGCAAAGCGCAGCATATGGATTAATGAAGGGCAGATGCAGAGATTTGAGGTAGCGTAGTCTGTAGAATGCGAAGAAAACTTCAACAAACCCAGTACACTCAAAAATTTCGTCCAGCAGAATCAAAATCTTTCCGTCAAAATCAGAGTTTAGATGCTCCTTAAATCAAATAACATTCAGATCTGCCAAGAGAAGCGATTCTGAGGCCAGATCTTTAAAAAATTTCTGAGAAAGCCCTGCAACCTGCAAAACCAGAACAGATCCCAAAACTATATGCACAAAAAATTAATAAACCCTTACAACCTAGAGCAAATATACAAATTTACAATGTTAATCTACAAATCGAAGGCCCTCATGGCCAGATTTAAACTCATTTCAGCACAATTTTTAGAAATTTGAAATTTTAAAGAGAGGCACAAGTCTTAAAAGACTCTGCAAAACCACTAATTCCGTAAGAAAGCTTTGGGAATTTAGAAGCAATGGGCTTTTTCAGATTTACGAAATTTGAGAGTCGGCTGGTCCAACTGAAGACTTCCCGAGACGCTCAAACCTTTAGAAAAAAAAAATTCTCTGCACACTTAGATCTGAAATTTAGATTGATAGAGATTTAAGAAAATAAACATGAGACCTTTCAGAAAAATAGATAACTAGTTTTTCCGTTAAATAAAAAATGTCATTTTATGAACCCAAAAAACTGCACAAGATACTTGTATGCAAATTAATCCATGAAGGCCATCAACCATAAAAATGCAAAATAAAGTAGCAGAGTTTAGAGATAAATCACGATATAGATTTGGGAAAGGAACACCAAATTTTGTAACCCCAAAGTCTTTATGCTTTATTCATCAAAAGGAATCACAAGAGTTTCCAAGAACAAGTACACGATCCAAAGATTGAATGACTCAAGACTGACAAAGACCTCTAATTTATAAGACAAAATCTCCAACGGCTAGTTCGATTGATCCATGTCAAAATAATCTCAACCGTCGAAAAGATTTGATCATCTTTTAATCTGGACCGTCGAAATTATAAATTTGAGGAAAAAACGAATTTATCATTTAATTCCATTTTAATTAAATCAAAAATACTATTTTTGAGTTAATTACCTCAAAATTTTGACTTTGACTTAAGCACCTAGGCCCAAGGGTCCAAAATTTCTTGAAATTCTCAATTTTCCCTTGGCTCGGAGCCTTTAAAAATTCATTTTTTAAGGACCAACGAATTTTGCCTTTGAAGAATTTTATACTCACCTAGGACCTAAAATTAATTAAATTTCTGGCTTAAGATTTTTTAATTAATTTGACTAGAAATTTTAATTAATTGTCTGAGAGGGGATTTTAGTTATTTTTCCAACCCTCTTTACATAAGATAAATACATTTAGACACATGAAGGGGGAATACCCATTCGTATAGACCCTCAAATAAGTACTGAATTCTGCGACTCAAAACATGATCTAGTAGACCAAGTAGCTTTTAATAAAATAATCTAGCCAAATAGCTAGGATTATTCCCAAACTACTTTTATAAGGACTCGATAGAAAACACTAGGACTCACTTAGCATGCTGATGACAAAATCCACCCTAGCTTTGGGGTGAGGCTGGAGGGGAAAACTCTGCCGATCACTTGTGTCGAAAAACACAAGTAAATCAGTGAGACAAAAAACCTCCTAGGATAGAAATCGTCACCAACATACTAGACTTACCTAGGTTGTTACATACATGACGGTCTTACTTAGATCATTTACATCATAAACATGCAGAATGGGTTTACGTTGTTCATAAAACTGTCGACTAATGATGGAATCTGAATGACGCGACCACGTCGAACATGATGAATCCCATTTGAAAAAATGGGGGTGTACTGCTATGGGGTCGTTGACAAAGTGTGGTCAAAATCTGGCTCTACTTGGGGACACGTTGCTTCATCGGAGGAATGTGAGAATCAGAATCTGTATCCAAGCAACACACGAGATTACATAAGTAGCGTCCATCCAAATATCATCATATAACATTAAGGATGTGAAAAATAGAAGCTCTTCTTTCATTTATTATTCTACTTAACATGAAAAGTAAATCTACTCCAACTACAAAAATGAAACGCTGAAATAACAAGGTTTAAGGTTAGAGATACAATACAAAGGATGCCTTGTGGCATTAGATGTGCTCGATATAGTGCATGCTAAGCATTTGCCTGCTTTCAGGAAGTTTGTAGGCTGCTTTTCAGATGTGCCATGCCGAATCTTGCATATGGTAGGATTTTGTCTTATCCGAATGTCAAGCTGCTCTCGACCATCAGACGAATCAAACCGCTTCCTTATTCTTTTTCTTTTTCTTTTTTCGCTTCAGGCTCTTCTTCGTGGAAGATTGTATTATTGATGATGTGGAACATTCTGCTTGTGAACTTTCAGACGAAGTAAACAATATATGTGTGACATGCCTCTCTTCATTCTGCATCTGCTCTGTCAAGGGTGATGTATTAACCTGATTCCCTTCGATTTTCCTTTTATCCGAGTTGCCTTCAATCAACCACTTTTCAATGGAAGAAATGGTCTCCTCATAATAGGATGGAGCTTGCTTCAGCAAACTGGGAGGCCTATGATCTGTTGACAATTCTGACCTGGGTTGGACATTCTGTATATGTGATCTTTTCATTTTCTCCAGATTAGAATGCTTAACCTTTATAGTACTAATTTCCTTCGCATGACTCTTTTCAACAGTCAATAACCTGTGCTGAAGAGACATTTGACCGGTTTCCATGTTCTTTATAATTTTATCATTACCCGCTTTCATGGCCATGAAGCAATTATGAATATAGTTCATTTCTTTCTCATGATTTGCTTCCATGGTGATCAAATGATTTTGCATGGTGGCCATTTGATTAGAGTGACTAAATTCCATGATCGTTATTTCTTCAATATGCTTTTCTTCCATGGCAATCATTTGATTAGAGTGATTGAATTCCATGATTGTTATGTTTTCCTCTAAGGCTAACCACTTGTTTTGTATAGCATCAATTTCCCTGGTATGATCAGCGGTTAATCTTGCTTGGTTAAGTTCCATATTCTTAATGATTTGAGCCTGGTTGGCCTCCATATTCTTGATTACCTGAGCTTGATTTAGTTGTATATCCTTAACCATCTGAATCAATTCGTTAACAAGATGCTTATCATTGTCAACACTGATTTAACAACTTGTTTCTGCTTCACTACTATCATGGATTTGTGCTGTCGTGGTACTGTCTCGAAAAATCCTGCTGATAGTTGAGTTCTCTACAAGAAAAATCTCATTATTTTGCACAATACTGGGAGCACAAGGCGAATCATCTTGTTCTATATATTTATCTATCAAAGCTTTGACGATACTTTGCCAAGAAGCAATATAACCCCTAGGCCAATTACTCAACCCTTTCATAACATCACCATCTAAGGAACAACAAAAGAGACATATCTTGATATCTTCTCGATTATATTGTGAAGGAAGACAATATCTGTTTATTATATGAGTAATCGTTAAGAGATGCTTTCGAGCAGCGGTTGAATTACCACCTAAGAACACAGGCATTTTTCGAATGGCTTCCATTGGCATGTCATAAAAAGGATCATCCATGATGACTTACTTAAATGAAAAAACCAAATGGATGTTAGAGAAAGAGATCCTTGTCCAAGAAAAATCAAGAGATCCATAAGAAGCGAGATTCTCAGTAGAAATTCTCGTAAGAAATGAAAGAATTGGAGTCGCCACTTGAACATGAAACTAATTTTAAAACAAAAGAATAATCAAGAGCAGCAGATGGATATCAGGGGGGGATTCTTGTCTGGGAGTAAATAGATGAATAAGTGGAGTCGCCACCCAAACAAGAAGCCAACCAAAATGTCCAGGTGCTAGAGATACGATAATGAAATGATTAGTGATATGATGAAACGACGTCAGAAAATGTGATCCCTTGTGACAGGCTAATGAATGGCGAAAGAAGATTAGAAGATTAGAAAATGTCGTTAAGACCAAGGACAAAAAAACTCTATCCCCGGCAACGGTGTCAAAAAATGTTGTCACACAAAATGTCTAGGCACCGCGACAACGACTCAGATCGGGGGCTGTCACCCTGATCCCCAATCTCTCTATCTAAGCTGTCTCCTTGCAAGCTAAGGGAGGTAGACCCTGACAAAAATGAAGGATGAGAACTGGTTGAGAATCAACCAATTCAGGAGACACAGCTAGACAATCAAATACTTGTAAAGATTTACGAGATTTCACGGAACCAATTAAATTTGAAAATTAAAACCAGTGCCTTATGGAGTTAAAAGATCCCGTTATGCAGTTAAAGCCAAGTAATTGATGTATAACTGCTGCTATGAAAACACAAATGACCATAATGATATTTAATAGAACGCACCACAATTATGCATTAAAATAATCTGAATCCACAGCAATGCTATCATAAGCCATCAAATATAAATGCCAGATCATTGCAATATTTCCGAATTTATGATGTTCTAATTTATTCCAATCTAGAAATTAAGATGTTTCTATAGTCAAATTTTAGATAAAAAATTTAAGCTCATTTGACTAGAAATTTTTTTTAGAATTTTTTGGAATTTTTATATTTTATATTTTAGATTATTTTTTCAAAAAAATAAAATATATCTATACAAATGAAACGAAAATTAAGGATTAAAATCTAAATTTAAATCTAAAACTAAAAACAAATTAAAACAAAACTAACTCTAAACTAAACTAATTAAAATCTAAAGTCTACAACTAAAAAAATTTAAAACTAAAAGTTAAATAACAAAAATCAAATTTTAAACTAAAACCTAACTAAAACTAAACTTTACAAAATTTAAAATCTAAAAAATAAAATCCAAAGGTCTACGAACTAAACTAAAACTAAAAAGAAAAATAACAAAAATCGAACTAAATAAATCTAAAAAAATCAAAAAATTTAAAAAAAATTAAAAGACTAAAACCAAGGTTGAAATCAAAATCTTAAAAAAAAAACTTAATTTAAACTATAACTAATGCTAACGCTAACCAAAAAATAAACTAAGACTAACGAAATCGAAAATGAATTTAAAACCTAACTAAACCTTACGCTATCGTGGAATCCGAACCAAAAGTTCAACGCATATACGTGTTTAAACTTTTTAATGTGTGCGTGAGTTGTTTGTTTTTTGTTTGCAGGTCGATGGAAGCACGACGGATGACGAGGAATGTGTTGCAGCGTGAGGAGGGCTTCGGACGGGCAAGGGAGAGGCAGGTGCATAAAGGCAGAGAAATGCTGGTCGACGGCAGAGAGCTCGACGACAATGGAGGAGGTGAGGGCTGGATGTAGTGGAGACGACAAAGGAGGAATGAAGGCTATAGATGAAACAAGGAGCACGTGAGGATGGCATGGGGCAGAGGGAAAGGATGACAGAAATGCAGAAGCAAAGGGCAGCGTATGGATTAATGAAGGGCAGATGCAGAGATTTGAGGCAGCGTAGTTTGCAGAATGCGAAGAAAATTTCAACAAACCCAGTACACTCAAAAAATTCGTCCAGCAAAATCAAAATCTTTCCGTCAGAATCAGATTTTAGATGCTCCTTAAATCAAGTAACATTCAAATCTGTCAACAAAAGCGTTTATGAGGCTAGATCTTTAAAAAAATTCTGAGAAAGCCCTGCAACCTGCAAAAACAGAACAGATCCCAAAACTATATGCACAAAAAATTATTAAACCCTTACAGCCTAGAGCAAATATACAAATTTACAATGTTAAGCTACAGATCGAAGGCCCTCATGGCCAGATTTAAATTCATTTCAGCACAATTTTTAGAAATTTGAAATTTTAAAGAGAGGCACAAGTCTTAAAAGACTCTGCAAAACCACTAATTCCGTAAGATAGCATTGGGAATTTAGAAACAATAAGCTTTTTCAAATTTACGAAATCTGAGAGTCGCCTGGTCCAACTGAAGACTTCCCCAGACGCTCAAACCTTTAAAAAAAATTCCTTGCACACTTAGATCTGGAATTTAGATTGATAGAGGTTTAAGAAAATAAATATGAGACCTTTCAGAAAAATAGATAACTAGTTTTTCCGTTAAATCAAAAATGTCATTTTATGAATCCATAAATCTGCACAAGATCCCTGTATGCAGATTAATCCATGAAGGTCATCAACCATAAAAATGAAAAATAAAGTAGCAGAGTTTAGAGATAAATCACCACATAGATCTGGAAAAGGAACACCAAAGTTTGTAACCCCAAAGTCTTTATGCTTTATTCATCAAAAGGAATCACAAGAGCTTCCAAGAACAAGTGCACGATCCAAAGATCGGATGACTCAAGACTGACAAAGACCTCTAATTTATAAGACAAAATCTCCAACGGCTAGTTCGGTTGATCCATGTCAAAATAATCTCGACCGTCGAAAGGTGTTGATCATCTTTTAATCTGGACCATCGAAATTATAAATTTGAGGAAAAAACGAATTTATCATTTAATACCATTTTAATTAACTCAAAAATACTATTTTTGAGTTAATTACTTCAAAATTTTGACTTTGACTTAACCACCTAGGCCCAAGGGTCTAAAATTTCTTGAAATTTTCAATTTTCCCTTGGCCCGGGGCCTTTAAAAATTCATTTTTTAAGGACCAACGAATTTTGCCTTTGAAGAATTTTATACTCACCTAAGATCTAAAATTAATTAAATTTCTGGTTTAAGATTTTTTAATTAATTTGATCAGAAATTTTAATTAATTGACTGAGAGGGGATTTTAATTATTTTTCCAACACTCTTTACATAAGATAAATACATTTAGACACATGAAGGGGGAATACCCATTCGTATAGACCCTCAAATAGGTACCCAATTCTGCGACTCAAAACATGATCTAGTAGACCAAGTCGCTTGTAATAAAATAATCTAGCCAAATAGCTAGGATTATTCCCAAACTACTTTTATAAGGACTCGATAGAAAACACTAGGACTCACTTAGCATGCTAATGACAAAATCCACCCTAGCTTTGGGGTGAGGCTGGAGGGGAAAACTCTGCCGATCACTTGTGTCAAAAAACACAAGTAAATCAGTGAGACAAAAAACCTCCTAGGATAGAAATCGTCACCAACATACTAGGCTTACCTAGGTTGTTACATACATGACAGTTTTACTTAGATCATTTACATCATAAACATGCAAAATGGGTTTACATTGTTCATAAAACTGTTGACTGATGATGGAATCTGAATGGCGCGACCACGTTGAACATGATGAATCCCATTTGAAAAATGGGGGGTGTACTGCTATGGGGTCGTTGACAAAGTGTGGTCAACACACTGTTCACATTACGTGGATTGTACCTTTCGTACCTTTAGAGCCATTGTCATTATTGGTGGTTTCTCTCGCATCTATTAACAACTTTCATCATTGGTTGGTAATCAGGCGATTTTCTTGCATGTTCGACTTCAGCTCACATATTCGCATGCTCGAATTTGTACTTTGTTCGGGTCGAGATGGAGCGCAAGACCCTTGGTTTTGTCTGATGAAAGCCATGCTGCGGATTCTTTGTGGATTACGATGACTTATGATATGACTCTTCTGATTGGATGTTACACAACATTTTGTCACCGTCCCTGCAATCCCTTGCCTCGCATATTGGGGGGTCTTTCCCGTGACCTGTGAGCAGTGTCATACTCTGCAAACACCTTCTTTGCATCCTTCTGCATAAGGAAATCATTTCTCCTGTTGAACATTTCCTCAAAAAGCCCACAAAACCCTATGTTTTGGCCTTGGTGCGGGTAGCCAGTTCATCCCTCGCTCCAATGTGGAGGATGTACACTAGAGCCCGCGCCACCTGGCACTCTGTCTCTGTGTTGTGCCTGCGCCAGCGGTTTTGGGAATGTTTTTTAACAAATAGAGCCGGAAGTTTCCATTTAACCACCTCAGGGATGAGTCATAGGAAGTGGTTAAGTTGATGAGCCACTGATCTCCCTCTTTAGGTAGTGGTTTCCTCCTCCCATGGAACACTCCTTGAAGATAGGTCTCCTTTCCATGATTATAGGGATCCTAACCTCTCCCTTTCCCTCTATATAAACAGGCCTTCTCCCTTTATGAAAGCTAGCTGAACATATAGCCAAGAAGCTGAACTTGGAGAAGAGATACTATAGCTGAGTAATTTCTATTGAGAAGGTAGAACTAAGGAGAATTTCGTAGAGAGAGCCCCGTTCGAATTCCCGACGAGCCTTTGTGAGACGCGCTCCGCTGGAACCCTGTTGGAGGAGACCGCAACGTCGAAGCTTGGTTGTACTCTTCCTTTCTTTCATTAATATACTCGACTATGGTATTGGTTCCATCATTGTGTTATGTTTATCTGATGTAATTGATTTAGTCTTCTTCGACTGACTGATAGTTACGAATGTGAAATAGTATGTTGGATATCATCGTTGTTTCTTGTGTGTGTGTAGGTATCCAAGCGTGAAGGCGAGCGGATCGTGATCTGTCAAACCAAGAGCGAGAGGCAGCCACTCTTTCCGACGACAGCAACAGTGTAGGACCTTCGGTAAGTCATCTATCGAATCTCTGTCCATTTGTTAACTAGGAATCAATATTATAGCTTGTCTCGTTTGTGGCTAGACCCACTCTAGGGCTAGTGGGATCGCCTCTGTTCGCTGAGGGGATTTACCTCACCAACAGCTATGCACGAAGAATATGAGTCCATTATGAAAAATGATGTCTGGGAAGTGGTCCCGAGACGGGAGGACAAATCTGTTGTCACCTCGAAATGGCTCTATAAGATCAAGCATGGATCTGATGGAAGTGCTGGAAAGTACAAGGCAAAATTTGTTGCTAGAGGCTTCTCTCAAAAAGAAGGCATAGATTATGATGATATATTTGCACCTGTGTTCCGCTATACCACCATCCGATCTATTATTTCCCTTGCTGCAACACAAGGATGGAGTCTCCATTAGATGGATGTGAAGATCGTTTTTCTGCATGGTTCTATAAAGGAAGAGGTGTATTTGGAGCAACCTCCGGGGTTCAAAGTCTGAGATAGAGACACCCATGTATGCAGATTGAAGAAAGCCCTCTATGGGTTGAAGCAAGGCCCCAAGGCTTGGTACGAGAGGATAGATAGCTACTTGATGAAGTTGGGCTTCACTCGAAGTAATGCTGATCCAAACCTTCATTTTAAGGTTGATAGAGAAAGGCCTCTCATTCTGGTTCTCTATGTGGACGATCTCTTCCTGACAGGTGCTGACCCTCTCATTCATCAGTGTAAGAGGGAGGTAGCTTCCGAGTTTGAGATGAAAGACTTAGGACTGATGCACTATTTCCTAGGCTTGGAGGTCTGGCAGAGGCCAAGCGAGATTTTCCTTTCTCAAGGAAAATATGTCGTGAAGTTGCCAGAGAGATTTGGTATGGTGGACTATAAGTCTGTGTCGACACTGATGGAACTCAACTTTAAGAAGTTGTGGAAACGCTGCTAGGCCTGTGCTAGCAAATCCTACTAAGTATCGACAACTCGTGGGGCCCTTGATGTTCCTAGTGAACTCCCGTCTGGACGTATGTTTTTCCGTGAACACTTTGAGTCAACATATGGTTGATCCTCATCACATTCACTGGATTGGTGCCAAGAATCTATTGAGATATCTTCGGGGCACAATCAACCATGGGTTGAGATACACTGGTGGGACCTTGGGTTCTGCTTCGATATCTTGGATGAGCAGGAAGCAGAAGTCAGTGGCTTTGAGCACCGTTGATGGCGAATACACTGCAGCAAGTATGGCCTGTTGTGAAGCTGTTTGGTTGCGAAAGCTCTTAAGTGAGCTGTTTGGGCATGTGCTAGATACCACCGTTATCCTTTGTGATAACCAGAGTGGGGTTCGTCTTTCTAAGAATCCCGTGTTCCACGATCAATCCAAGCATATTGATATCGGGTACCACTTTATCCGGGATATGGTACAATGAAGCGCTGTAAGGTTCGATCATATAGGCACTGATGAGCAGGTCGCGGATTTTCTCACGAAGCCCCTGGGGAAGGTCAAGTTCCTAACCTGCCGTGAGAAGCTTGGAATCGTGGAAAGACCCTATTTTGAGGGTCCTTCTTGAGTTGGACTATGAGCTCTGGGAGCTCCAGGGGGCTTGGGGATAGTTTCTTGGAGCTATAAGCACACACGGGGCTAGGCTTGCCGAATATTGTTGTGCTTCTGCCCTACTGTTACGATATTGAGTTGGTTCAACTCTCTTTGATCTGTGCCCCACACGCATCCTACCCATGGAGTTTCAGACTCATGGCAAGTACCTCTCATTTGGCCAATGAGGTGAGAAATGTGGATAGAGACCAATAGCAAGACCGATGGACACATCGGAGATTGCCGTACTCTCTATGTCTAGGATGGCACTTGTCCAACACCTTGATCTGGGATCAAATATGATGAGGTTCTTACCTCTAAACTGACTTCGGGTCAGTAAACTAACTTTGGGTTAGTATGAGACTCTTTTGAGTCCAAGAGAGGTTTTAACCTCTAAGCTGACTTCAGGTCAGCTGAGTGTGATGTCTTTGTGACTCACCCTTTTGTTCTATCTGAGAACGAGAGCCAACAAAGCAAGTTATGGCAGGATGACGCACGATGTTGGGTGAAAGTACACGATGGTACTGATGGATGGCACTTGTGGACAGATGGAGTTCTCCCCAGCTTAGAGGAGGTGTTAATTTTGTGCAACTAGGTCCAAACTCCATGTTGCACTGCTCATATGATGATGGTCATATTTTTGTTGGATTCCTCTTTCGGAGAGGTGCAAGATTGATCTAAAGATCATCTTGTTTGGATGAGCAGAATATATATTTTGAATTTATTTTCCACACATGTGCAAGGTTGGCCAGATTTGTAATGTAGGCTTACATGCCTAATAGATGTGTCACACACCCTCACTGATGGATATAAATTGGAGAGACTTGAAGGTCATTTTGCTTATCAGCTCATCACACATCTCTCATTGTGATCTGATTGGTTCGATAGCCTTTGGAGGCCTCTTCCCTTCACACGTGCGGCGCTGTTTTTCTGCGGATCTGTTTAGGGCTGAATTGCAGAAGCGTTGACCAGCGTTGACCGTGGTCAAACCTTGGTCGTTTGACCTCAAAACTTTGCCAAAATTCCGATTTTGAGAGGTCGTACTGTTGGGCACTAAAATCAAGGAAAACAGAGCTGTTTGACCAAAGCCCTAGTCTGCAATTTGACTTTCTATTGCTATCATGCGTTGACTTTTTGGTTAACCAGTGTTGACTTGTGATGAGCTGTCTTTGAGGGCTGTGGGTGTGACACTTGGAAGGTTGGTTGATCTAGAAAGGTTTTGCTGGCTGAAGCATCATATTGACTGCTGTAACGCACAATATCTCATATCTTTGCTGGACAAAAAGAATTGTAAATTTGATCTATATTATTGGCTTGTCTTCTGTTGATCTATAATTGTGTTCTATCAGCATTTTACTTTCATGTTTATGTGATTGCTAATTTGTATTGGGCCTACGAAAGGTTGATGTAAACTTGCATTAAGCATAGAACACACCATGGTTATCTAAATTTAACAATCCTGTAGATGTATAATTTCCCCATAATCCAAATGAAATAAAATATAACCAAAGCCCTTCCTAAGATAAGTAGAATTGTCCCCAAGGACGATCTTCAAATTTGTCTCCCTCTCAACCAAATTTGAGAGGACTTCATTATAACTAGTGAAGTGTCTAGAGGCCCCACTATCTACCAACCAACTATCAAACAAATCCGGAGGAGAGGAACTAGAAAGAGCAGAAATAAGAAAATATTCAGATTAATTTGCAACTGCATTATTTTCATACCTTGAGTTCCTTGATCTCTTTTGAGAACGGTGGCTTTCGTCATGATCAACAGGAGCATCTCTTCTTCTATCTTTGAACCTATTGTTGTTGTAGCCACGATTGTTGCTATAAGATCTAGAAGAATGATCTTTCTCAGGGAAATCTCGGGCATAGTGACCTTGCTTATGACAATTGAAACATTGAATATGTAACAGTTCCTTGTCCCTTTTCATTCTTCTGTTAGAGTCCCTGGATGCTGGAGCAACCTTTCCTGAATTAAATGGACTTCCTCTTCCTCACCTCCAACCTGATTTTCCATCCAGCGAAATTTGATGAGTCATTCAGCTTCTCTCCCTGCTTGAAGAATGAGGTAGACATCTGGACCAATTTAAATGAGCTTCTTCAAATAGGATCTCTTCAAAGGTGATTTCTTTTTTCTCTTTTGTCTCCTTGGGCTTGCCTTCACTAGAACTCTGATAACATGTTAATTTTCTAGTGTTCTATGCTGTAACAATCACTTATAAGTTATAACAATTCTTCTTTCAATAGAAATTCAATTTTTCAGTAACAATAAGCAATTGTAGATAGAACAATAAACCAAATGCAATAGAAGACAGCCAAGCACAATTGAGACACAAGATTGGTCAAAGACCAGGAAAAAACCCCACAAGGGGGAAAATCCTTTCAAAATTCTTCTTCTATTAGATTGTCATCAAATGTTCAGCAGCGAAATACAATGTCCTAGTACATCAATAACAAGTCAAAGGTCAAAACCTTGACTATCCAATATTCAGTCAAAGATGAGCCCAAAAGTCAAATATGGTCAAACTTGAATTCTGCAATTTTCTGGTCAAAGTCAGCAGTCAACACAGCCCTAACCAACCCTTGGTCAATGGTCAAACCTGTTCCAAAAAGTCTGGTCAAAGCAGCAGAAATCTCAGCCTCAGCTCAGTTAAACTCAGTGAAAACAATCCCAAAATATGCCTTTGAAATTTGTCAAAGTCAAAGTCAACCCTGTGGTCAAATGCAGCCTCAGGTCTGTGGTCAAATGTGGTCAAAGTGCCCAGAAATATTCGTCCTTCTCTCTCCTGAATTCAGCCTCAAAGAGCAGATCCAAATCCCAAGTCAAACCAAGCCAAAAACCCAAAGTCAATGATGGTCAAAACAGTCCCAAACAGAAGTCAACGATAGTCAACAGATTTTCCTCTCCTCTTCACATGCGTGAGCTAGGACTTGCAATTTCAGAGCTAATCGAATCAATCAAGAGAAGATATGATGATGTGATGCCTCTAAGTGATGTGACATGAGGTGTATTTATATGTGGTTGTGGAAGATGAATTTCCTTGCCCAGGCCAACTTGTACTTCTTGTGATGATGTGGTTCTAGATTTAAAAATAATATTTTTCCTTGTGCAAATTAATTTCTTTTAAGGGCTAGTAGGGTCTGTAGAGGGTGAGCAGGGCTTCCCAAAGGAGGGAATTTCTCCCTGAGCTGCCAAATTTCAACATGCAGTAGGGCCGAGTTTTTGGGCATATTCTGAGAGGCTGAAATTCGGCCTAAGTAGATTAGAGAAGGCCAAAGTTGAAGAGCAGAAGATTGACTTGACAATAGGGCTGTTTGACCAGGTTTGACCATAGCATTGTTGGTCATTTTGACCTCATAGTTGACTAGCAGTATTAGGCGTTTCTCTTGTTGAACTGAAGAATTTCTCTAAGGAAAAAGGTTGCTGGGTTTTTCCCCAAGTGGGTTTTTCCAGTGTAAATATTGTGTTCTTTTTGTGTATTGTGATCTCTACTGTCCTTATGCATTTGTAGTTTAATTTCTGAAGTGTAATTGCTTAATGATAAACTGGAAATGCTAAAAGAATATCTATATCATTAGAAGTAATTATCAGTGTTTCAGAAATTTGTGCTTGTATCTGTTGCACTTGAAAAATCAACACAACAGTCACTGGGTAACAAGTCCCTTGGCTCCACTCCTTCGCTGACTTCTCTATTCATTGTGATATTGAAACTGTATCAGATTTATATACACTCACGTAGGCATAATAAACAAGACAAAACAGGAGAGAGTATATATTGGATCATTCATTCATGCGTAATGTTTCAATATATAGTGAAGATGGGAGATGCATTTTGAGTAGATTTGATAACTCCTAAATACCTAGCCTCTCAGTTTAGTCATCAAAGAAAGGGACTAAGTCATTTATTATGACTTCATTATGTAAGAAAAGAACATTTAATAATGGCCTAAGTATGACCATAATTTCTAACACCCTCATGCTAGTGGATTTTGTCTACTTTGATGTCTTTGCAAAGGAACTAGGATGTTGGTAGTGACAGAAAACGAGTCCTCTTCATTTTGTTAAGAAGGAAAATTTATATATGACAATCTTCCGACATCGTTTCTGCCGAAGGTGGATTTTTTTGGGAATTATTGACTTGCCTGCAAGGATCACATAATATTGGGTAAAGCTTACTATGTTATCCTGAAGGTATTCATTGTCTACCACACATTGGAGTGGGAGGGCCAACAGTTTATTTGGTGATAGACTGGCCTTCTGATAAAGTCTGCCATGACAATTGCTTGGCATTTTCTTATTTTCACAATACTATTGCCATTCTCTGTATATGGCAAAGTGGAAATAATCTAAAAGCTCATGCTGCAGTTTTCCCAAATTACTCTGAGGCATCCAAGAATTTTATGACTAAGCATAATGGAGCTAAGGTATAATCTTGTCAGTTAATATCTTGATTTTCTCCCTTGCTACGCATTTTGTAGGAAGTTACCTTTTCTGTCACTACAATTTTTTGTTATGTTATCCTGTAAATACTGTTAATTTCCTGGTAGAAGTTTTCTTTTAAAGTTTTTATTTTGTGTCACCTCTAAATGTGCAAAATCCACAGGACATTGATGAGTTCGGGAGGAATCAAAGAAATGAATTAGAGGAATTACAAGCTTTACTTAAAGAAAGAGAAAATAATGGACCTGGAAATGAACCCAAGACGGACAGTGAACAAGATTCACTCTATTTATCATCTCTGGCAACAGTGAAGTTAGAGGATCTAAAAAACAAGAGAAATGAGCAGGTAGGTTCTTGTCTAGCATTATTAATGGAAGATATTTAAAAAACAAAAGTAGGATGCATATGCATTTTTTTCTACTCTCAACACTAAAATACAGGCCTAAGTAATGGTTGATATTTTCCCTAGAAATTGTGGGAAGAAAAGTTATTAGAACTAGAGGAAAAGTGGACAATCATGCAGCATAATCTAGCACAACAACCGTCACCAGGTATGGTTGATGTTTATGATGAGGATATCTCTCTCCCTCATTTATAAGAGGCTTATTGGTCTTAGTTATTCCCTTGTGAATTTTACATTAAAGTTAACAGTGAAATCTATTTTGTAAACTTTATTTTCAGTCTTTTGAAATGTACAATATAAGCCTGTCTTTTTCATTGAATGCAGCACAAAGGGAAAAGGAGTTGGAGCGTAGATTGCGCAGCTTGACAGAGCAACTAGTGACCAAGCAGGTATTTACAAATAACCTAACAGAAGGCCTTAAAGCAGTCGTTATGTGTTGGCAAAGGGGTATGCAAAGATATTGATAACAGATGTTCAACTATAATTCCTGATTTTTGTCCCAATGAAGAACAGAACTTTTTCCCCTAGGGATGCCAAGGTTCCATTCTGATGAGACACTTTGTGCCTATGGGAAACTAGGCCTAGGGTAAAATGTAAATATCATGCTAAGTCACCTGACACGGGTACACAGGACATGAAGGACACTAGGATTCAAGTGTCGGACACGGATACGGTGAACCCCCGGAACAGGACACGCTATATATATATATATTAAAAATTAGATATTTCTTACACAAATTCATACCAATTCATTGATTCAAACATAGATCTTCATCTAGATGTAAGTTTTACAAAGATACAATGTAACATTATGCATACAAATACATATGTGCATCTCTTGGCATGACATCTCACTAAACATTTACATGAACACACCAGGCATATTTTATTTCAGTTCATTTGCACTCATCACCAAGGTTCTATGACACTGCATACTGATCTAAATCTGAATTGATACAGAGTTTCTAGGCAGTGTTTGGGCATATAACTCATCACAATCATATCCTCAACTGAATCGTTGGATAAAGTAGTGGAACACTTTGATTTATGATGCTTCTCTGAGGGTTCTCATCACTGGTTTCGTTACAAAATTTATGTTATCTTCATGACTTCACATCGCACATATTCAAATGCTCTATATGGTTAAACATTGAAGTCATATCACACCAAATTTTTGGTAATCCTTGTGCCTTGAAACTATTATCTCTCCTTTATTTCTGAGCATTAATGATATATTTCCTGGGTGTTGATTTCAATATTATATACTTGCATTGTGGAGTGGTATTAAGCTTGAATTATCATATTAATAAGTCCATGATAATTTTCCCTAAATGCTGTTAAGGGATCTCTATGCTGATGATTGTAAATTTGCTCCAAATTCACAATGATATGCTCATCATCCTTTTAAACATTTCTTGAAGAAATACTAAATAGCCATTAATGATTGTCATAAAATGAACTGACAATGAACAGGTTACTCTTTTCCGCTGCTTCATGTGTCCCGAAATTCGGGACAGGATTGTGTCCTGTACGGACACAATTGGCGGACACGAATCCGAACGAATCATGTCCGATTCGCCGGATTCCGGACACATAGCCCTCCAAGAGCGAATCCGGTTTCTTAGATATCATGTCAACCAGAGATGAGAAAATTGTCACGGGAAGGGTGGCTTCATAATGTATCTGAATTTTGGTGGTGATAATACATTGATGAAGTATAGATGAAAAAAGCATGCAATGCTTTCTTTGTTCACCTGAAGTTTTCAGTTTGAACTGGCTATTATTTAATAAGTTTGATGTGGAAATACAAAATAGGCATGCCTTTGATAATCAGAAATCATAAATAAATGGCTGCAATTTGTTGGCAAGGAAAAAAACCTTGGGTATTGTGTTTTCCTTGTACCTCCTTTTTGAAGAATTGTTAACTTGATCATAAGAAATTCAAATATTGATCAAGTTCAACTATTTAAAGGCTTTCTTGGATTTCCTATATAGAAGTGTACTGCATCTCATTAAAAACTGTAACCGTGGCAGGCACAGGCAGAAGCATTTGCAAACGAGAGGAATGCCCTTGAGTTCCAGTTAGAAGCAGCAAACGAGACAAGAAGGCAATTGCATCCTGTGAATGCGGAGACAAACTTTAAGAGAAACAAAATAGGGAGTTCTGGGATAATATCAACAATGACCCCTGCAAGTGGAACTTATGACATCAGCGAATCAAAGGTGCATTCCGAAGTTTCAAAAACTGCAATCTGTCCAAGGGTGGTTAAAGCATTTCTAGAGAGTGGAAGCAAGCTTACACAGGCAGTGGATGTTTTTTGCTTAAAAACAGGAGGCCATCGGAGATTTATGCTGTTCCGTTCCTTGATTGCTGGGTATATCTTAGCCCTTCATATTGTTGTGTTTATTATAATTTCATTTGCAAAGTTGGGTCGATAACATTAAGATTTTAGGAAAAAAAAGCTTCTATGTACCATGTGGTCTTATGGATGAACTTATGTTATCTCTATAAACAATTTATTTCCTGATCACTTTGGTTGGAAATAATTTGTAAAATTATCGATTAAATCGATGTCAAGAAACTACAAAGACAAGTATTTTATCAATTTCCCACAGCAACGTTGCCCATAGCATGAATGCTATGAATTTATTTTATCCATTTTTGGTGAAAGATTATAGGCCTCTTTAACATGCATTATTATGTTCTTATATATATAAGGAATATACATGTTTTGGTTTTTGTGGGACTTTCAGACAACAAGGTTTGAAGTCATTACAAGGATTTACTAATTATGAGCTTAACAAGTTACATGTGGGAATTGAACTTGGGAGGGGAGGATAACAACATTTCTTCCAACCAACCAAATTATATCCAAATGACAAGGATTTACTAATTATGAGCTCAACATATTACATGTGGGAATTGAACCTTGGAGAGAGGGATAACAACATTTCTCCCAACCAACCAAATTACATCGAAATGATATATATATATAATTTGAATTTTTTGATCTATGTTTGGACGGTTATCATCCTGTTTTGAATTGTATGCTTTAAAGGGGCATCTTTCTATTTTCTGCTATTAGTCCGTTTATATGCAGTGAGAAGGGAAATAATTAAATACAAATAAGATAAATAAAAAAGACAAGGCCCTTTCCGTTGGGCCTAGTTACCCTTTAATAGTAGCTACCTTTCATTTGCTGTACTTTTAAATAATTTGTTTTAGCAAGTTTCTTTTTGCGTCAAATATAAATTGCAACATACAAGGCGTTCTTTTAGATTAATATGTTCTTAGTATAACTGAGCCACTGGGGCACTGAGGAGCGTCAAAGCTTTGCACATCGTTTTGTTCTAAACCATTTCTTTCGGGACTCTAGTAATTCTAAGTTTTATAGTTGATCTTATAATCCACCCAGTTTAAACTCCATGGTTATCTGGTAAGCTATCAAGGACGTTTTGTGCTAAAAGCAAGACAATGTGATATGAAACTTAGCCATTTTAGATGTCGTGGCTTACTGCACTTGGATGACGTGGAATTCAACAAATTGTTCACACCCTGAAGTTTCTCATCTATGAGCACAGTTTCACTATAATTGTTGACGCACGCATGATCATATGCTAGAATTCTGTTTTGCTGTTCGAGGCATCATGGCTTATTGATTGGGAAATTTTCCTATTCCTCTTCTTTACCTTGCCACTTTTACTGGAAAATCTATTGAGATTTTCAAGGCATCATGGCTGGTTGTCGATCGGGCAAATTTCCTATTCGTCTTCTTAACACTTTTTCATTGAACTTCATTTAGAGAGAAACCATCATCATATATAAGGAATATACATGTTTTGGTTTTTGTGGGACTTTTAGACAACAAGGTTTGAAGTCATTACAAGGATTTACTAATTATGAGCTTAACAAGTTATATGTGGGAATTGAACTTGGGAGAGGAGGATAACAATATTTCTTCCAACTAACCAAATTATATTTAAATGACAAAGATTTATTAATTATGAGCTCAACATATTACATGTGGGAATTGAACCTTGGAGAGGAGGATAACAACATTTCTCCCAACCAACCAAATTACATCCAAATGATATATATATATATATATATATATAATTTTTTGATCTATGTTTGGACAGTTATCATCCTGTTTTGAATTGTATGGTTTAAAGGGGCATCTATCTATTTTCTGCTATTGGTCCGTTTATATGCAGTGAGAAGGGAAATAATTAAATACAAATAAGATAAATAAAAAGGACAAGGCCCTTTCCGTTGGGCCTAATTACCCTTTAATAGTAGCTACCTTTCATTTGCTGTACTTTTAAATAATTTCTTTTAGCAAGTTTGTTTTTGCGTCAAATATAAATTGCAACATACAAGGCGTTCATTTAGATTATTATGTTCTTAGTATAACTGAGCCACTGGGGCACTGAGGAGTGTCTAAGCTTTGCACATCGTTTTGTTCTAAACCATTTCTTTCGGGACTCTAGTAATTCTAAGTTTTATAGTTGATCTTCTAATCCACCCAGTTTAAACTCCATGGTTATCTGGTAAGCTATCAAGGACGTTTTGTGCTAAAAGAAAGACAATGTGATATGAAACTTAGCCATTTTAGATGTCGTGGCTTACTGCACTTGGATGACGTGGAATTCAACAAATTGTTCACACCCTAAAGTTTCTCATCTATAAGCACATTTTCACTATAATTGTTGACGCACGCATGATCATACGCTAGAATTCTGTTTTGCTGTTCGAGGCATCATGGCTTATTGATTGGGAAAATTTCCTATTCCTCTTCTTTGCCTTGCCACTTTTACTGGAAAATCTATTGAGATTTTTCAAGGCATCATGGCTTGTTGTCGATCGGGCAAATTTCCTATTCCTCTTAACACTTTTTCATTGAGCTTCATTTAGAGAGAAACCATCATTATATATCCATATATAAAAAACATTCTGAGTTTAGCCCTTTTGAAGAGCTAAAATACTTGACAAAAGCTGTATTTGGTTATATTGACTTGGAGATTACTCTTAACTAAATGCTCTAATGGATTCTTAACACTTTTTCATTGAATTTCATTTAAAGGAGAAACCATCATCATATATACATATATAAAAAATATTCCAAGTTTAGCCTTTTGCAAAAGCTAAAATGTAAGGAAACTTAAGTAACATATATAATTGACAAAAGCTGTATTTGGTTATATTGACTTGGAGATTACTCTTAACTAAGTGTCTTAATGGATTTGCCATGTTGCAATATGTTGCACAATTCTTCTCTCATAGAGCTTTTTTAATTTTGTTGTTTGGTATGCAAGATTGTAGATAGAGTGGCATATGTGGTATTTATAGATGACCATTGAAGGATATGATCAAATGTATATATGAAAATGCCTTTATTGTACTTTTAAATTTTTCCAGAAGCTTTTTAGAAAACTAAGAAGCTAATCAATAAGATGATGAGATTTATAATGGTCTACAAAAGAATTGATGGAGCCAAATTTCATCCAAATTCTGAAATAGCCTTCTCACAAATGCACTAGAGTGAGATAGGTCTAAGGTGGTAGAGAGAAAATGCAAAACTCAATAGCAAGTGTTGAAAAATAGAAATACTCAAGCGTTCCTATGAGAAGGATGCCGATCGCAAGAGATAGGAGGATAAGATAAGAAAAAATATTATTGTTCATTAAATAACCATAAATAGGTCAATCATATTACTAAATACAATATTAACCATATATTCGAGGAGTGAAAATTTCTCTTATATAAAAGACAATAAGAATATATAAAATAAGATCTAAAATCTAACTTTCGGAAAATAAAGTGTTGTTGGAAAAATTGAAGTGATACATAAAACTACCTAGGGCGACAACAAGACTTCCCTAGAGGGATGCCTTGGAGGACGATACAAGGGTTAGAGGTGGGAATGTGAAATTTAAGTGCCCTTAGGTTTATAACATTTTGTATTTAGATCAAAGATCATGAGACAAGATAAGGCAAATGAGAACTTGAGTGAGTTGTCCCTTCGAGAGGGAGATATGGACTCACAAAATAAGGGCACATACCTTGAGAGGGTTATTAAAGCCTAGTATGAAGTTTGATTAAGTTGGCCTTAACCATACCTAAAACAAAATAAAAGAGTAAGGAATTTCAATTGGCATAATTACAAGTAATAATAATACATGAGTCATGACCATATGTGTAGAACTGTTAGGTCCCTATATTACTAGTATAGTCCCTTATTGTTGTTAGTGTAACCCCCTTATTGTTATTTTTGTACCCTTGTAACCCCCATATTGTTATTATTGTGCTCTTAAATTATTATTGTTAGGTCAGCTAGGATTACATTGTGGCCCTACTAGGATTAAATTGTGGCCCCATGGACTCCTATATATAGAAATGAGGTTTTGTAATTTGTATCATTCAAGAATTTTTCATTCATGTAATGTATTGGAGATTGCCCCCTCGAAGTGGCTTATTTCTAAGGCATTGATATTTCTTTTCTTCTATTTTTGGAGTTGGTTTCACAACATTTGGTATCAGAGCTTTGGATTCTAGGGTTTTGCTGCCCCAAACAGGTCATCGTGGCATTTTCGCTATAACATTTTTGCTACGAAGGTTCAAAAGTTGAAATTTCGAGAGTGCGAAGCTGAAATCCTGAGGAACATCGTCGTAAAATTTCAGAGTTTGGTTCGCAATATTTTCGGAGATATGATCTATGGAAGTTAGGGCTTTTTGCAGGCTCCTGAATTTAACCTAAACAGGTCATTGCGGCATTTGCGCTATAACGTTTGTTCTAAGAAGTTTCAGAAGCTGAAATTTTTAGAGAGCGAAGCTAAAATCTTGAGGAACATCGTCGCAAAATTTCAGAGCTTGGTTCGTAATATTTTCGGAGATATGATCTGTGGAAGTTAGGTCTTTTTCAGGGTCCCGAATTTCATCTCAAAGAGGTTATCGTGGGAAAATCTTCATAACTCTCTCTCTGAGCATCTGATTGGAATGTTGTAAAAAGTGGCTGCAAGTACACAGACTGTAGTTTCTTGTCTATCAATTTTAGAGCCAAAGAAGGAAACAATGACACGTGGCAAGTCATACAAGTTCGCTATACTGAACCAGTCCATAATTGGGTCATTGTGGGAGATTGGACATAACTTTGCCTTGAAGAATCCAAATCAAGCCAGACCTATGGTATTTGAAAGAAGATTCAGAGGGTTACTTCTGGGCCAAATTTCAGATATTGAAGATCCGAAATCATAGAGATAATTTAGTTTCAATTTTGAGCTCCTCAAAATCAAGAAAAAGGTGTGTATTTTTTTCTTCAGATTGCATAAGTCTTGTTTGAAAAATTAGTTCTAGTTGATTCCAAAGGCCTATTGAGCATAGCTGTCAGTATTGGGTTCTAAAATGCCTCCTAAAAAGAATTCAACACCCATTAAGCCTTCAGAAGGCTCTACTATGACTCATGAAGACGAAGAAATGCAACATGAGATATCAAAAGTCCATGAGCAAGTGCACCAAATTTCGCTATCGCAAAGAGCAACAAAAAATGAGATAGATGGTTTGAAGAAAGATGTGGAAGCTAAGATGAATGGTTTGGAAGCTAAGATGGATGGCATGGAAGTGGGCATGGAAGCTAAGATCGATAAAAAAATGGAAAACATGAAGAATGATCTAAAAATAGACATGGAAGGTTTGACAAAGTTGATACAACAAATGTTTCCTAATGGTGAAAAGATAGTAGAGGAAACTCATGATGAGAACAAAATAAATGCTAATTGTGATTTCATAAACTCTAATGTTGGCGGGAAGAACCACCATATTCCAAAGATGGATATGAGGAAGTTTGATGGCAAGGATCCCGTAACATGGATACTATAGATGGAGCAATATTTTGATCTCAATAATGTGCAAAACACACAAAAGGTACGCATCGCAACTTTACATCTAGAACAAAATACATTTGTATGATATCGATGGCTTTTCTCCCGTAAAAAAATTGTCACTTGGTCAATTTTTATAAAGGAAATGATAGCACATTATGAGGATACAAAGAGCAACACGTTCTTTAGCCAATCGATAAATATCAAACAAAAGGGTTTAGTGGGGGAGCACATTGAAGACTTCCAAAAATTGAATATAAGGGTATCTAATATTCCAGAGAAACACATGATTGATCTCTTCATAGGTACTTTAAAGGATAACATCCAACATGAAGTTCGCGTTTTAGAACCTGATTCATTGGAGAAGGCATTCAGGTTGGCAAGAAAAATTGAATGTAAAATTATGGCGACAAGGAAGCCTGCCACTCACTTCTATAAAGAGGGAAGTGTTGCTACTCCTAGATTTCAACAACCTACAAGGTTGACACCACAACAACTGGAAGAAAAAAAAGCAAAAGGGCTTTGCTACAGTTGTGATAGCAAATACACTAAAGGTCATAAGTGTGTTGAAAAGAAATTATTTTACATAGATTGTGAAAAGGAAGAAGAGAAGGAACAAGAAGAGGATATACACCAGGAACCAACCCCAGAAGAGGAAGAAATGAATCTGACCATATCGTGCAATGCATTGGCAGGAATTACCACTCCTCAAACTCTTAAGATAGAAGGACATATCAAGAAGAAAAAGGTAATAGTGTTGATTGATTCAGGTAGTACTCATAATTTTATTCATTGTAAGGTAGCCAAGGAATTGAATTGTTTCCTATACCCAGCACCAGAATGTCAAGTGATGGTTGCAAATGGAGGAACTATAAATTGCTCTGGAAAATGCCATAATATCAAGCTATCCATGGGGGAATATGTATTGAATAGTCCAATTCTTTCCATCCCAATGGGAGGTGCTGATGTCATACTAGGAGTACAATGGTTACAATCTTTGGGGATGATAGCTTTTAATTTTCAAGAACTTTTCTTGAAATTTTTTTCGAAGGAAAAGAAATTGAATTACAGGGTATCACAGGGAACCCAGGAAATATAATAAGCTCTAATGTCATTCCAAAGCTTCTGAAGAAAAAAGAACGAGGTGTAATTGCACAATTATTCTCACTAGAAGTTCCAACATCAAAATCATCTATTTCTCCAGATCTCCAAAGATTCTTGGACAATCATTCCAATGTGTTTGATACTCCCAAAGGACTCCCACCTATTCGTGATCATGATCATGCTATTCATTTGATTCCAGGAAGTGTTCCTCCAAACATCCGACCTTATAGATATCATTATGTCCAAAAGAGTGAAATTGAACATATGATTGCAGAAATGTTAGATGCTGGTTTAATTCAACCTAGTCAAAGTTCTTTCTCTGCTCCTGTAGTATTGGTACACAAGAATGATGGATCATGGTGCATGTGTCCCGATTATAGTGAGCTCAATAAGCTCACCATTAAAGATAAATTTCCCATTCCCGTGATTGATGAATTATTGGATGAATTACATGGAGCAATTTATTTTACCAAGTTGGATCTTCGTTCAGGATATCATCAAATTAGAATGAAGACGGAAGATATTCCGAAAACAACATTTCAAACTCATGAGGGTCATTATGAATTTTTGGTCATGCCTTTTGGCCTTACCAATGCACCTTCTACATTTCAAGGGTTGATGAATTCCATTTTCAAACCCACCCTTAGAAAATTTGTGCTAGTATTTTTTGATGATATACTAATCTACAGCAGGTCTTGGAAGGATCATGTTGAACATGTTGACAGGGTGCTCAAACTATTGCAGGAGAAACAATTATATGCAAAACAATCCAAATGTTTCTTTGGAGTACAAGAGGTGGAATATCTGGGTCATATTGTATCTCACGAGGGTGTTAAAGTAGACCCTAACAAAATTAAAGCTATTAAGGAATGGAAAGTCCCCACAACCATAAAGAAGTTGCGAGGATTTCTTGGGTTAACAGGGTATTATCGCAAGTTTGTTAAGAATTATGGGAGAATAGCAGCACCTCTAACAACATTATTGAAGAAAGATGCATTTTCATGGACTCCTGAAGCAACTAAGGTGTTTGAACATCTTAAAGAGGCAATGTGCCTAGCACCGGTCTTAGCTATGCCAAACTTCACAAAAACCTTTATTGTGGAATGTGATGCCTCAGGAAATGGAATTGGTGTTGTTTTAATGCAAGAAGGAAGACCCATTTCTTTTGAAAGTCATCTAATCAAAGGAAAGTATTTACAGAAACCTATTTATGAGAAGGAAATGTTAGCAATACTGCATGCACTAAAGAAATGGAGAACTTACCTAATGGGAAGACACTTCAAGGTAAAACCTGATCATGATAGTCTGAAACACTTTTTGGAACAAAGACTATCTTCAGAAGAGCAGCAAAAATGGGTCACAAAGATGTTGGGTTATGACTTTGAAATAATCTAAAAAAAAGGAAAGCTTAATGTTGTTGCAGATGCACTCTCAAGAAAGAATGAAGAGGTGGAAGCATTGCCTTGTGCCATTTCTATTATCCAACCAGATTGGATAACCAAAGCAAGAGATGAATGGAAGAAGGAAAAAGATGTATGGACACTCATTCAAAAGTTGCAGCAAGATCCTAGTACATCTTATACATTTAGTTGGAAAAATGATTCCTTATGGTACAAAGATCGCTTATATCTTTGTAAGAATTCCCAACTAAAACAAAAGATTCTTTTGGAATTGCACACTTCTCCTTTAGGAGGACACTCAGGATTTTTAAAAACTTACCACAGGGTGAAGAAAGAATTTTTTTGGGATGGCCTTAAATCTGATATTCAAAAGTTTGTGGCGGAATGTTTGGTTTGCCAGCAGAATAAAGTTGAGACAATTAAGACTCCGAGACTTCTACAACCTTTATCCATTCCAAGTCAACGTTGGGAGGAGATTTCAATGGATTTTATCACAGGTTTACCTAAGTCCGAAGGAAAGAGTGTCATCATGGCGGTAGTTGATAGACTTACCAAGTATGCACACTTTTGTGCATTATCTCATCCATTTAAAGCAAGTACAGTTGCTACTACATTTATGGACACAATTCAAAAGCTACATGGAAACCCAAGGATTATTGTGAGCGACAGAGATCCCATTTTTACTGGAAAATTTTGGACGAAGTTATTTTCTTGTTTGGGTACTCAATTAGCTCATAGCTCATCTTATCATCCTCAATCCGATGGTCAAACTGAGATAGTAAATAAATGTTTGGAAGGATATCTTCGTTGTTTTTTATCTGATAAACAAACACAATGGGTCAAGTGGTTACCTCTCGCTGAATGGTGGTATAACACTTCCTTCCATACCGCAACAAAAATGACCCCATTTATGGCACTTTATGGATATCTTCCACCATACATCACATCATCTTTAAGAGAAAATTCGAAAGTTCAAGCAGTGGAAGATCACATCGAGTGTCAACAAGAAGTTCTGCAACTCTTAAAGGACAACCTGAATTTGGCACAAAATCGAATGAAACAACACACAGATCGACATCGCAGCGAGAGAAGTTTTGATGTAGAAGACTGGGTATTTTTACAGCTACAACCATACAAACAAATGTCCCCTCAAGCAAGTTAAGAAGGATATTAAATTATCGCCAAAGTAATATGGTCCTTACAAGGTGTTGCAAAAGATTGGTACTATGACATACAAATTGGAGCTTCCTGCTTCTTCACGAGTGCATCCAATTATCCCTGTTTCATGCTTAAAGAAGGTTATAGGTGAAAATCTTCTAGTTCAAACAATATTGCCAGAACTTGATGAGGAAGGAAAAATCATATTGGAACCTGAAGCAGTCACGGAAACCAGAACTCAACAGCGACGGAATCGATCAATTTTAGAGTATCTCATCAAGTTGAAGAACTTACCCACTGAAGATTCTACATGGGAGGATGAAAATTTTATACAGAAGCACCCAGAGCTACTCAAGCGTTGAGGACAACACTTTTTTTAAGGAGAGGGGCATGTTAGGTCCCTATATTATTAGTATAGTCCCTTATTGTTGTTAGTGTAACCCCTTTATTATTATTATTATTGTACCCTTGTAACCCCCATATCGTTATTATTGTGCCCTTAAATTATTATTGTTAGGTGAACTAGGATTACATTGTGGCCGCATGGACTCCTATATATAGAAAGGAGGTTTTGTAATTTGTATCATCCAAAAAAATTTCATTCATGTAATGTATTGGAGGTTGCACCCTCGAAGTGGCTTATTTCTAAGGCGTTGATATCTCTTTTCTTCTATTTTTTGAGCTGATTTCACAACAAGAACACATTATAATTCCATCAATCTGCTTAAGTTGAATAGGGACCATAGAAAGTTGTCATTATAACACATCATCCCCCACCCCCCCCTCACTAAATGAGAAGTCTTCCACACCAATACGATGTTGCAAACTAGTGAATGGTGGACCTTAATAGGATTTTGGTGAAGATATCTGCAAGTTGATCTTCAGAAAGAATAAAGATAGGTGCAATATGTCCTAGAGCATACATATGGCAGATAATGTAATATTCCAATAAAATTATTTGGCTAATTTTTTTCAGAAATTTGCTTAAGAAAAATATACCAGGAATTTCTTTCCCAAAGACAATAAAAATTGCACAATAGAAATTACTAGCTCGTCAACTAAATTTTGCAATGTAAAAACCCATAAATTAGAAAGATGTTGCAACTCTGGATATATTTTATAATGAAATTCTCTGGAGGAAATTTACATAAATTCTTGAGATAAAAACTTGGTGAAAAAACTCCTGAAATGACTGCCTCTAAAATTTTGGATAATTCGGCCCTTCAAAAGAATACTTTCGCATTCCCGCAATAGACAATTCAACCCTCTTATTGATGCAAATTCAGACCTCTAATTAAAACCAATTCAACCCTCTTTAAGAGACACAATTTCAACCTCATAACTTCGATAGATCGACTCCTTTGTTGATGGATCAATTCGACCCCTTGGAGAAGAGAAATTCAGCCTCCACAATTTATCTCGACCTTAGCAACTCGTCCTCCAATTTTCTCATGTAATTCAGCCTCCCTATGACTTGCAAATCGGCCCTGAAAATTCAACAATAATTCAGCCTCTTGGAGCACAATACAATTCGACCTCCCAAAATTGAGTAATTAGGCCTCCTTGAGAGGAACAAAGCAACCCTCATGGTTTTATTGATTCGACCGTCTGAATAAGCAATTTCGGCCCCTCCACAATTAATTGGTTCACTCTTTGGAGAAGAAAACAATAACTCGGCGCTTGCAGTAACAATCTAATTCACCCTTCTAGAATGCAATACAACTCATCTTCCTGCAATTGAAATCGATCTCCCTGACACAATAGTTTCGATCTTATCCTTGGATAGACAAATCGATCACCTCATGGAACAACTTGGTCTCCCTACAAAGATCACAAATGATTAACTAGGGTGGCTTTACAACCACAAAAACCAACCACCACTAGCTAGGGTGTATATTCCAACACCAAAACTGGGAAATATCGAGGGTCCTCCCTCACTCAGTAAGCTGCTTGAGATCCTTGTTAATTCACAAATAATTTCTTCACATATCCCCCTTTGAGTCTCCTTTTTCTAATATCTTCCTCCTCCGAAAACCATGGGTGGTAAGCAAAAACCATAGATAACTTTATTTTCTAAAGTGAATTTTTACCACATTTATTTAATTAATTATTATTTTGTTCTTTGACCCCTTTTATTTTGTCAATATCCCCTGGGATCTAAATAGGCTATGACTCCAAACCTCCCATGCTCCTATGGATTGGAAAGGGACATTATAGTCCTCCCTTCCCAAACTTTCTTGTCCTCTAGAAATTGCAAGCTTGGGCGCTACAACACTTGTCCACCTTCCCATGTGACATCTTCCATTAGCAAGCCCTTCCATCGAATTAAATACTCTCTAATGACTCTACTCCTCAACTTCCTTTTTCACATGTCCATTTCCTCTTCTGGAATGAGGGCTAATTTCCCTTCCTCGTCAAGTGGTGGAAGCTTTGGTGTGGTTTTGAATTGCTGTCCAAGCACCTTTTTAAGGCAAGATACATGGAAAACATTGTAAATCTTGTTTTCTTTCGATAACTATAATTCATAAGCAACCTCCCCAATCTTCTTGATCACTTTTGTAAGGTCCATAAAATTATGGCTTTAATTTCCGAGAGCCACTCTTCTTCAAGGATGATTACCTATATCGCTGAAGTCTCAGGAAAAAAAGTTCCCCCTCCTAGAAATTGTGCTCCACCCTATGGTGATATGCGTACATATCCTGCTGATTTTGGGCTACTTGTTGGTTCTCCCTAAGGATTCTAAGAATATCCTGACTCTCTTGCGACCTATCCCCAGCCATTGGTGCCTTTTTATCTCATAGTGTGATCTCAATGAGTGTGGGAGCATCATACCCATACAATGCTCTGAAGGGAGTCATCTTGATAGACATATGGTACTTGGTGTTATAATAATACTCACCCAAGTGCAACCACCTAAGTCAAGTTTTTTGTTGCTCAACCACATAGTTCCTCAAATATCCTTCCACCCACTTGTTGACGATCTCTGTCTCGTTCTCTATCTGTGGATGATAACTAGTACTTGGAGTAAGCTATGTGCTAGCTAATCTACATAGCTCTTGTGAAAATTCATAGAGTTATCTGCTATCTCAGTCACTAATGGCGTGTTTTGGAATTTCGTGCAATTTGAAGACCTCTTGAAAGAATGTCTTTTCCACTCGTGCCACTAAGTAGTTAGAAGATATGGCCATGAAATGGAAAAAAAATGTTAGCTTATCCACCACCACGAAGATATAATCTCTCCCTTGCACCTTTAGAATCCATATAATGAGATCCATTGAAATGCTTTCCCATTTTTTGATTTGGGATTGACAACGACTATAGTAGACCTGCCAGATGATTCTGCTTTGTTTTATTTTGCTGGAGAATAGCACATTCTGCTAGATGTCTCCAAACATCCCCCTTGAGGCCCTTCCACACAAATCTCTCTCTTGCTTGCCTGTATGTTGTGAATAATCCTTGGTGTTCGCCTAGGGGTGAGTGATGGATGGCCCTCATGATCATCTCCTTGAGCTGCAACTCAAGGACCGATAATATCCTCCCTTTCTAAAATATATTGTCCTTGATGACCTTGTACCTGTCATCCTGAATTACTCCATCCCTCAACTCACATGCAAATTTATTCTTTGAGTACTCAACTAGTAGAAGTGCTCTCTAATCACTGCTGATCTCTATGAGGGAACAATCCGCTGGTTTCCTAGAGTTCATCAACCACCACATTCTTCTTCCCCTTCACATACTCAATGTGGAAATCATAGTCTGTTGACCCATTTATAATACCCCTCATTGAGATCGTTTTGCTCCAAAAAGTATCTCAGACCATCATGATTTGTCTTGACCACATACCCTCCACCAGATACTTCCTGAAATTTGCTAGGGCATGCATTATGGCTAACATCTCCTTGTCATATACTAAGTAGAGCCTCTCTAGCTCCCTTAGCTTCTGACTCAAAATCTACCAAATGTCCATCCTACATCAATATTTATCCTATGCCTTCTCCTGAGGCATTGCGTTCTAAAACAAAGGGATGTGGTGTAATATTCCCAATTAGTGATAACTAATTGGAAATATTAATTTTGACCAATTTTTCTTTATTATAGTTGGAGCATGAATAAAGTGAGTAAAATATTAATTAACTCACTTAGGATAAAACACTTGCTAAATTCCACATCGAAATTAAGAGAGTGGGGCCTAATGGCCAAGTGGACAGTGCAGGAGAGGGACACAGACCACGTGGGCAAAGTGGGGCCTACTTCACGCAGATGAGGAAGACAGCGTGGGCCAAGGAGCACGTGGAGGTGGTGGGGCCTAGAGAGAGAGAGGCCCAGTGTTATAAAATGGAGGAGAGCCCCCTCATTTGGTCATTCATTTTTATGCATATTGAGCTAGTCATTTCAACTTGGAGCACGCTGGCTATTTAGCTTGTCTGCAGTACTGTTCGGTACATTGGGACCATCCCTTGCCTATTGGAGGCATTTGGAAGAGTGGGAGGCCATATTTTGGAGGATTGCATTCAACATTAGCGTGGCCCTTGGGAGGATAGCGTAGATCCTCAAGGGAGGCATTTTCGAGGGTCGACCATTTCAGAAATGCTCTCTGGGCTTTTCTGGGTATTGTGAGTAGAGGCTGATTGCAGAGTTTCAGCTTTTTCTGAGTAGGGGAGCAGCCCAAAATACTCATTTTGTTCTAGCAGTAGCAGCAGCGCGACAGTATTCCAACAGCTTGGACGCAGAGCAGAGAGAAACCATTTCGATTGATATTCTGAGAGTATTCCTACACTTGCTTGGTGCAAGTCGAGGTGCCATCACTTTGATCACCTCTTGTACTCATTTCTATTTCTCAGTATAATAAAATGGCTTAGCATTCTCTCTATTTCATGTGTATCTGCTTCATGTACTGTTTCGAGAATTTTATATCTTGTTGTATGCTTTGTATTACTGTCTATTTCCCTTTGGGATATTACAGTGGTATCAGAGCTCATAGACCTGGCTCAGCCTGTGGAGCAAGTTGTCTATGACATCAGGAGAGAAGCCGTATATGTGCTACAGGGGTAGGAAGTACCATGACAGAGAACGTAGGTTTCAAATCACCTACGGAGAGGGTGACTGCGTTCCAGTAGTGGACGCAGAATAGGAGGAACCAATGGCAGATGATAGTGATGCAAAGAAGTTTGGGGAAATGCTCCTCAAGTCAGTACATGATCTGTCGAGGAAGATTGAGATGATGGGGTAGAGATTCACTGTTATAGAGGCTAGACAGCGTGAAACCCCAAGGGGTTTCTAGATTGGTGAGGGATCAAGCACATCCCACCATTTGCAGGAGCACGATGCCACTCAGCACATGGCATCACATGCACCCACACGTTCCACCATGCCCACTTTTCTAGCTGTAGACACTGGGGTAGGAGCACAACAGGAGTCGGATCCCGGCCACATGGGTGATTACTTTGCTGAATATTAGGCATACGGGCAGGAGTTCAGGGATGCCCTTTCATTTTGAGATTTTGTCCAGCTCCAGTGGGACAGCAGACCCCGCGACCATCACAGGGGACACCAACATTATCACGAGGGAGACACTCAGCGTACAATGAGCAGGTTCCATTTGCCTATGTTTGATGGCTCATTAAACAGTTCGACAAAGGCTTGCGTGGAGAAGCTGGACATATACTTCCAACTCAACCAGATGGCAGAGACGGAGGCCATCAAGGTGGCAGCGCTGCATTTCGATGGCGAGGCCCAGGACTGGTGGTTCCATGGGATGATTACACTCGGGCATTCGATAGTGACCACATATGCCGAGTTCACCCAAAGGTTGATAGAGAGGTTTGATCGAAGGGATCCGGAGGAGCACTTTGTTGAGCTGACGAGGCTCAAACAGACCAGGAGCCCAGATACATATATCTCAGATTTCCTGAGACTTTCGGTGATGGTGCCAGATCTATTTGCGGCACGAATGATTTACATGTTCATTGAGGAGCTAGCAAAACTGCTTCGGGTATTGGTCTGATCCACTAGACCAGCCACACTCCATGACGCAGTTGGTAGGACCCGGGACTTGCAAGATGCCTTACCCAGGACCAGGACGCCTTACCCCCAGAGACATGCTTTCCAGCCTAAGAGGAAGGATGTGAGGATTCCTCCCCGCAGGGGGAATCAGGGCAGAGGACAGTTGGATGATGATGCCAGGAGGGAGTTGAAGAAGAAGAGGCTGTGTTTCACATGTCAGGAGCCATGGGCACCAGGACACAGATGTGTTGCTGGCAAAGCACATTTTATCGAGGTCTTCTCCGAGAGCAGCGGGGAAGAGGATGAGTATGATGACGTGGAGGCAAGGGAAAGCCATGCAGCGCAGGATCAGTTGCCACCTCCACCACCAGGAGCAAGAGGTGCAGCCTTTGCACCTACCGGAGGGACCCTTGCAGCATTGCGAGGAGTTCCCAAGTATCTGACGCTGAGTGTCCGAGGGATAGTACAGGGGCAGCGAGTATCAGTATTGGTGGATAGTGGGGCAACCCACAACTTCATCGATGCACATATGGTAGAGCGTAGAGGCATATAGACAGAGAGCTTCGATGGGTTTTCAGTGTTGGTCCTAGGAGATCAGACTATGCAGTGTGCCAGATATGTTCCAGAGCTGGAAGTGACGATGGGCACCTACACAGTGACTGACCACTTTTTCGTGGTTAACATACCAGATACCAATGTGGTATTGGGTGTACAGTGGCTAATCACTCTAGGAAAGGTCACCACAGATTGGGAGGCCTTGGAGATGGAGTGGGATGATAAGAAGACCAGGAAGCATGAGAAGATACGGGGCATGCACACTTACCCACCCCAGACCGTTTCAGCTCACTGGATGGAGGCAGACTTCCGGAAGGGAGACATAGATTGGGAAGTAGAGCTGCGTGCATCAGAGGCATGGACCACTGGGCAAACAGTGCACCCAGAGATACAGACCATCCTTGACAGGTATGCCACGGTGTTTGGGGAGATACCGCCAGGTCAGCCACCGGATCGGGGATTTGAGCATACGATTGAGCTAGAGCATGGCATTCAGGCCGTCATTACCACACCCTATAGGCACCCCAAGGCCTATCGGGATGAGATTGAGTGGGCTATCCGCGAGCTATTAGCCCTTGGGCACATTCGGCCTAGCACCAGTCCTTTCGCTTCTTCGGTAGTGTTGGTGAAGAAGAAGGACGACACATTGTGGATGTGCATTGAATACAGGGCCCTGAACAAAAAGACTATGAAGAATGGGTACCCTATACCATGGATTGACGAGCTGATGGATGAGTTGAGAGGGGCACAGTTCTTCTCAAAGATTTATTTGAGATCCGGGTACCACCAGATTCGCGTGAGGGAGCAGGACATTCTCAAGACCGCTTTCCTGTGCCATTATGGCCATTTTGAGTTCTTGGTGATGCCCTTCGGGCTAACCAACGCACCGACCACCTTCTAGTTGTGCATGAAAAATATCTTCCGCAGTCACCTGAGGAAGTTTTTGCTGGTCTTCTTTGATGATATATTGATATATAGCAGGACATGGGAGGCGCATTTCCAGCACATAGAGGCAGTGTTGCGTATTTTGGAGGAGCATCAGTTTTATGCTAAGCTCTCCAAGTGCAAGTTTGGGTTGCTATACTTGGGACACATTATAGGGGTGGACAGAGTGAGGGTCCACGAGGAGAAGATCAGGGCCATCAGGGATTGGCTAGAGCCAAGAAACGTGACAGAACTTCAGGGGTTTGTGGGTCACCTACTACAGGAAGTTCGTCAAGAGCTTCTCTCAGCTTGCTACACCCCTCACAGATCTGACGAAGAAGGGGGCATTTAGTTGGACAGGTACAACACAGCGGGCCTTTGACAGGCTCAAGGAGGTGATGAGTAGCAAACCAGCGCTTGCATTGCCAGATTTCACGCAGCCATTCGTTCCGGAGTGTGATGCATCAGGAGAGGGGATCGGCGCAGTGTTGATGCAGGGAGGCCACCCTATGGCTTTTGAGAGCTGGAAGCTCCTCCCACATGAGCAGTTGTATACCATATACGACAAGGAGATGCTGGCCATCATGCATGCATTGGCCAAATTTCGGCAGTACCTGGTAGGTAACAGGTTTAGGGTGAGGATTGACCACAACAGCCTCAGGTTCTTCTTAGAGCAGAAGAAGCTACAGGAGAGGCAGCAGAAGTGGGTCAGCAAGATCCAGGCCTACGACTTTGACATCGAGTATGTCAAAGGGAAGAACAACGTGGTGGATGATGCACTTTCACGCAGACTAGCCACGTTGTCTTTGATGAGTTTGGACATAGATTGGAGGGCTCGACTATTGGTGGAGTACTCCAAGGACAGGTTCTCTTGTGAGGTTCTGGATGGTCAGGTGACAGATGATAGGTACAGGGTGATGGATGAGATCATCTATTACAGGGACAGGATCTTCTTGACTGAGGGCTCTCAGCTCAAGAAGAAGATATCGTAGGCTTCTCACGACTCACCATTGTCTGGCCATCAGGGGTTTACCAAAACCTACAGGGCCATCAGGGAGAGGTTCTCATGGAAGGGCCTCAAGGAGGACGTACTCCAGCATGTCAGGGAGTGCGAGGTTTGTCAGCGCAACAAGGGGGAGATGAACCATCCAACAGGTTTGCTGCAGCCTCTTCCCATTCCGGAGGGGAAGTGGGAGAGTATTTCGATGGAATTCATCACAGGGTTGCCCATGGTGTAGGGCAAGGACTGTATATTCGTCGTCGTTGATTGACTGACGAAATATGCACATTTTTTTTCCATATTCGCACATTATACAACAACACAGGTGGCAGCGCTGTTCTTCAGGGATATTTTCAGGTTACATGGTCTCCCCAGGACCATTGTTAGTGACAGGGACAACCGCTTCATGGGCTGATTTTGGTAGGAGTTTTTTTGGCAGGTGGGGATAGAGTTGACACCGAGCACCAGCTACCACCCACAGACAGATGGGCAGGCAGAGATAGTTAACAAGTGGCTGGAGGGCTACTTGCGTAACTACGTCATTGGGTAGCAAAGAGCATGGCTGAAGTGGCTGCACCTAGGAGAGTACTGCTACAACAACACACATCACATGTCTATCGATATGTCTCCGTTCTATGCATTATATGGTTATCATGATTTATCTTTTGTTGATGTGATGTTGGTGCCAGCAAGGCTCCGAGAGCCAAGGATTGGATCCAAGAGAGTCAGGATATCCTTTGAGCTCTCAAGTATAGCATGGCTACAGCACATAACCAACAGAAGCTGTATGCCGACAGGGGTCGGGTGGAGAGACAGTTTGAGGTAGGGGACTTGGTCTACCTACGTTTGCAGCCATACCAACAGTCGGCTCTGAAGCAGAAGGGAGCTGAGAAGCTCAAGCCCCGTTTTTATGGGCCTTACAGGGTGATACACAGGGTTGGACAGGTTGCTTATGAGTTGGAGGTGCCCCAAGGTAGCAAGATTTATAACATCTTTCACGTATCGTGCCTGAAGAAGGCATTGGGAAAACAGGTGACAGTGAGAGAAACTTTCGCCTATGGATGATGAGGGGCATTTGGTGCTACAGCTGGAGGCCATTATTGATATCAGGGAGAGGCAGTTGCGGAATAAGACAGTCCCGGAATTCTTAATGAGGTGGAAGAATTTTTCGGATGAGGATGCCACTTGGGAGAGTGGGATTAGTGATAGCTAATTGGAAATATTAATTTTGACCAATTTTGCTTTATTATAGTTGGAGCAGGAATAAAGTGAGTAAAATATTAATGAACTCACTTATGATAAAACACTTCCTAAAGTCCACATCGAAATTAAGAGAGTGGGCCTAGTGGCCAAGTGGACAACGCAGAGAGGGACGCAGACCACGTGGGCAGTGTGGGGTCTACTTCACGCAGATAAGGAAGACAACGTGGGCCAAGGAGCATGTGGAGGTGGTGGGGCCTAGAGAGAGAGAGGCCCAGCATTATAAAAGGGAGGAGAGCCCCCTCATTTGGTCATTCATGTTTATGCATATTGAGCTAGTCTTTTCGACTTGGAGCACGCTGGCTGTTTAGCTTGTCTGCAGTACTGTTCAGTACATCGGGTGTCTCTGTTCAAAGATCCCACCCTTAGCCACGGGAGACTTTGAGTGCTTGCTTGGGTGAGGTATTTCCATCACCATTTTGCAGGAGGATCGAGGTTAACATTTGTGGAGGGGCAGAGCATTCAAAGACTGCGCAGTCTTGAGAGGGAGGACGTAGTCCATCTTGGGGGAGCTCCGGATTGACATCATTTTGGAGGTTTCAGGCCAAAATATTGAGCAAGGGGCCAGCCCTTGCATATTGGAGGCATTTGGCAGAGTGGGAGGCCATATTTTGGAGGATTGCATTCAACATCATCGTGGCCCTTGGGAGGATAGCGTAGATCCTCAAGGGAGGCATTTTCGGGGGTTGACCATTTCATAAGCGCTCTCTAGGCTTTTTTGGGTATTGTGAGTAGAGGCCGATTCGAGAGTTTTAGCTTTTTCTAAGCAGGGGAGCAACCCCAAATACTCATTTTATTCCAGCAGTAGCAGCAACACGACAATATTCTAGCAGCTTGGATGCAGAGCAGAGAGCAGCCATTTCCATTGATATTCTGAGAGTATTCCTACGCTTTCCTAGTGAAAATCGAGGTGGCATCACTCTGATCACCTCTTGTACTCATTTCTATTTCTCAGTATAATAAAATGGCTTAGAATTCTCTCTATTTCATGTGTATCTGCTTCATGTATTGTTTCTAGCATTTTATATCTTGTTGTATGCTTTGTATTACTGTCTATTTCCCTTCAGGATATTACATGTGGGAAGTCTAGAAGTGTGACAAAGGGACAAGAGATCATTACTTCCTTGCACCTTTCAAAAGTGCGCTACATTTCCTTTATCCATCTGAAAGCCCCTTTCTTTGTCAAATCTGTTAGGGGTGCCACCATTTGAGATTATCCCTCGAAAAAACACTAATAGTAATTGCATATCCCCTAATCACCTCAACTATGTGAGGTTCTTGGGTGTTTTACACTCATGATGTGTCCAAGATGAAAAATCTCTATCATTCCAAACTCACACTTGGACACCTTGGCAAAGAGAGATTTTTCCTCTAATATTATTAGCACCTCTAAATTTCTCAAGTGCTCCTCCCAGGTTCTCCTGTAAATGAGGAGATCATAAAAAAAAATAGCAGAAACTTCCATAACTGTCTCTTGAAGATATGGTTTATACATGACTAGAAATTTGTTGGTGCATTCATTAGTCCGAATGGAATGATGAGAAACTCATAGTGCCCATAGTGGCACTTGAAGGTTGTTTTGTGTATGTTCTGCTCTCGAACCCTAATCTAATGATAGCTCAACCTCAAATAAATTTTGGAGAAATAGACTGCCCCATGCAACTTATTCAATAACTCATCGATTCATGCTATTGGATATCTATTCTTTATTGTCTTCTTGTTGAGGGCTTTATAATCTATGCACATTCTCATTGTCCCATATTTCTTCTTAACCATACCACAAAGGATGTAAATGGGCTTAGTGTTGGGCCTTATGTGCCCCATATCCAACAATTATTTAATGGTCTTCTTGATCTCCTCCTTAGATATTTTGGGGTTCCTATACGGCATGGTAATGATTGGCTTGGCCCCCTCTTCTAATTCTATAGTATGCTCGAAACCCTTGCTTGGTGGAATATTCACGAGCACCTTTTTGTGCTTATTAAACAAAACCTAGATATCTTCAAGGCAATGCCTATCCCCATCTGATGCCTTTTACTGCATTATCATGCACTACACAACCCATACTATGTCTCCATGTCGGAAAATAGCCTCCATTTCTTAGCAGTGACCACTCTTCGAGTGTTGATGGTCATTCCTCTTAGAAGCACCCTTTGTCCTTATGGCGTGAAAAACTCCATTTCCATCGTACGATAATCCTTCCAATGCCTTTTTATGGAAATACACAGTTGTAGCCCCAACACCACATTGGTTCAACATGATCTACTACATAGAAGTCGTCCATTAGGGTGTTATTTCTCACCTTCAATTCCATTTGAGTAATCCTCCTCAAAAAAGCCATCCTTTGTCCTCTTGTTTCCTCTACATCAAAACCCTCAAATTCTTATGTAACCAAATGCCTCCTAGCTACTAGGGATGCATCTATGAAATTATGAGGGGATCCTCCATCAATGAGAACTGTGGCCCGTTGCCCTTGTATTACTCCCCTTACTCTAAAGGTGTTGTACATGGGAACACATGCGAGTTTGGCTATGGTGGCCCCTTTGGTCTCTCTCCTTGTTGGCTTTGCATTGCTACTACTGATGCTATGCTCCTCCTCCTCTATTGCTACATGTCCTTCCTCTTCTTCGTTATATGATATCACTTCTATATAATGAACCTTTCCCTTGCATCTGCATATGTGTCATAGGACTCAAGGTTCTTTGTAGCTATAACAAAGCTTATTTCTTCTTAGCTTGTCCTTGGCTTCTTCCATCAGATTCTTCCCTTGCTAAGGTTTCTTCTTCTTATTCTTCTGCGGGGGAATGAATCTGGCTGATGCCTTCTTTGGCACTGCATCTTCCATATCCTTGGTTCTGTCAATAACGTTAGGAAGTGTACTAGGCATAAAAGTTTTAATCTAGCCACATAGTGGATCACCTCGCCCCTCCAAAAATAGCATCACCAATAGATCCTAGGATATACCTGTCACTATCATTGCTAATATCCAGAACTTCATGATGTAGTTGTTTAGGCTCCCCGTTTTCTCAAGTTATGATATATAATATAGCTCCATATTTTTCTTGTCAAATATTTGGATAAGTCTATTAGTAAACTCCAAATAGGAGGTGATGTTGTTGTGCTTGAGTGTGGACAACCCATGATACCACCATTCAGGCGTTTTCACCATCCAATTGTAGCATGGCATACTGTATTGCCTTTGATTCCCTGATGGGTTAAACTGGAAATACATATCCAACTTCTGTACCGATGCTCTAGCTATGCTACTGGAAGTCCCACTAAAGGAATATCTTTCTTTCCTTTTTCTGTGACTTTACTGTTCATCCACCACTTTTTATGATCCATTTATTTTTTTCTGTGCTTGATGGCACAATAATCTTGGAGTGAAATTTGTGCATGGAACTCAACCCCCAATGCCTCATACTCCTTTATATAGGCCAAGAAACTTCCATCTTGCCATTGTTGGTTCTTTGCTAGTTCCTCCAAGAATTTGGGAAATAATGGCTATGAAGTAGCTTTGTTTTTTGGTGGGGGAACTGGATTGGATGAATTGCTGGCCTTCTCATGATGATTGCGATATCCTCCTAGCAAGCTATAATTTCTGTTTGATCCTTCTGCTCCTTTGCTGGGTTGACTGCCATGAAGGTTGGCCATGGACTGAGCGATGGTTTTCACGGTCTAGGCCATATCATGTCGTCCTTTGGCTAAATTATTTAGGGAATGCCTAAGAATTTCCCATGGATGAACCTACCGAACACCCATTCTTCCTTCTTCTTCCTTCGATTCTGGGTAGGGGTTCTCTCTTTCCTTCTTCTTCCTCTTGTAAGTTACAAATTCTTGATCCCCTGTAGTAATCAGTTGTGGTAAACCCTTTTAAGCTGGTAGGATGCTCATTTCTAATACCACTGTAATATCCCCGTAAAACCATTTGGCTAATTTTTTTAGAAATTTGCTTAAGAAAAGTATATCATGGATTTCTTTCCCAAAGAAATAATAAAAAATGCACAAATTCATACAATAAAAATTACTAGCTCGTCAGATAAAAATTGCAATGTAAAAAGCCCAAAATTAGAAAGATGTTGCAACTTTGGCTATAATTTATTCATGGAATTCTCTAGAGGAAATTTACATAAGTTCTTGAGATAAAAACCCGGTGAATAAACTCTTGAAATGCTTGCCCTTGAATTTCTAGAAAATTTGGCCCTTCAAAAGAATATTCTAGCTTTCCTGCAATAGGAAATTCGGTCCTCCTATTGATGCAAATTTGGCCCTCTAATTAAAACCAATTCGACCCTCTTTTGGAGACACAATGTTGATCTCATAACTTGGATAGCTCGGCTCCTCTGTGGATGGACCATTTTGTCCCCTTAGAGAAGACCAATTCATACTCCACAATTTATCTTGACCTCAACAACTCATACTCCAATTCCCTCAAGTAATTCAACCCCCCTATGACTGGCAAATCAACCTTGGAAATTCAACAATAATTCGACCTCCTAAATCACAACACAATTTGGCCTCCTAAAATTGAGTAATTCGACCTCTTTGAGAAGAACAAAGTGGCCCTTAAGTGTTTATTGATTCAACCCTATGAATAAGCAATTTTGACCATTCCACAATTAATTGGCTCGCTCTATATAGAATAAGAGAATAACTCAGCCTTGCAATACCAACCTAATTCAACCTTCTAGAATGAAAAACAACATGGCTTCTTGAAATTGAAATCGATCTCCACAGAACACTGGTTTTAGTCCTCTCCTTGGATAGACAAATTGACCTCCTGTTGGAACAACTTGGTTTCCCTACAAAGTTATAAATGATTATCTAGGGTGGATTTAAAACCACCGAAACCAACTGCCATCAACTAAGGTGTATATTCCAACACTAAAATTGGGAATTATCAAGGGTTTCTCCCTCACTCAGTAAGCTATTTGAGCTCCTGATTAATTCAAAAATAATTTATTCACATATTTCCCTTCGAGTCTCCTCTTTTCTATAGCATCTCCTCCTCTGAAAACCATGTGTGGTAAGTAAAATCCATGGGCCACCTTATTTTTCTAAAGTGATTTTTTACCACCTTTATTTAATTATTTATTATTTATTCTGTTGACCCCTTTTATTATTTAAATAGCCCATGGGATCTAGATAGGCTATGGCTCCAATCCTCCCATACTCCTATGGATCAGAAAGGGACATTATAGATAAGAGAATAGAGATGGAAAATATAGTGCTGCAAAGCTAAACATGTTTAGATTTATGAGGATCAATAGCATAATGAATAAGTTTGATGGTACTTTGATTGTCACAATAGAGAAGAGTAGTGCCCCTTTTATGAAAGAACCAATCAATCAATAATCATTCTCGTGTAGATAAGATGCCTCACAATAAGAAAGTTACCGATCAAACAGGAACTATTACCTCAAAATGAGAACTCTGGCCCAAAAAAACTCAAAAAACATGAAAAAACACCCCAAAAATGAAAAGTGTGTATTCGAGAACAATGTTATTTTTTAGGGTAAATTTTCAACATTTTATTAAAAACTAATTTTTTTCTTGAAAAAAGGATTAAAAAAGTGCCCTTGAAACAAAAAGTGTTGATGCTAGAATAACCAAAAAAAAAAACCGGGGCACAAGTTTGACACTTTTTAACAATGGAATTAAAGATAAAATATTAGGACTTTGAAAAATCATAAAATTCCAACAATTTTGAGACATGATGTTAAATATAAAAATATCATGTCTCAAAGCCTTATAATTTCCAACAATTTTCATCCGTCTTGTTAAAGATAAAATATCTTGACTCTAAAAAACCCTAAAATTATAATTGTTTTCAACTAAAGCATTAAAGATAAAATATCATAACTTAGAAAAACCTTAATAATTTGACAAGTTTTCAACCATGGAATTAAAATCTTAAGTTTTTAACATATTTGAACAATGAAATTATGGAAAATTTATATTACAAACAATTTTTAAAAATGAATAAGTAAATGAAAGATGTATTATTCCAAGAGTAGTTTTTATTTTAAAGGTTAAAAGTATAGCTCTTTTCAAATCTTAGGCTAAGACAACTTATCTTATTGCAATAAAAACCAAAAAATAAACCATCAAAACGAAGTGTCCCCTTTCAATGAGGCATTAAGTTTTCAATTTTTTTAAAGTATCTTATACCAATGTTAACAATAAATAATATCATGGAAATATCACTATATAACTTAAAAATTCAACATTAATTTCTAATATTTTTTTACTTTCAATCAAAATATCAACAAATGATAACAATAAATAATATCATGGCAACATCACTGCATAATTTGAAAATTCAACCTTAATTTCTAATATTTTTTACTTTCAATTAAAATATCAACTTTGGTATATTGAATATAACATAAATTATTTTTGTAATTCATTGTCGCATTATGGATATTCTAAAGAAATGAATTCTTCATAATTAAAACATATAATCCAACAAACATAGAAATGATTCATAACTTCATGTAAGATCATATGGAAGTCAAAATATTTATTTCAAATTACCATGCAAACATCATTTACATAAAATGTCTTAGACATTTATTCAAAATCATAGTTTCTGGCACACCATCAGAACCCACATCTTCAGATGAATGACTGGATGTAGATGAAGATGATCCATATTCTTCTCTTTCATTAGCTAGTGCTCCATTTGAGTCAACATGCATGCCCACTGTTTCAGATTTCAAAAATATTCTAGATCTATGACTAGATTCAATAGACTCCCATCTCAACACTATATCTTTTGGTAGAAATTTCTTCCAAATATCTATGGTCTTCAAGCAAAGAGTTCCTCTCTTTGTTAAATTGAAGTCATACACAAGTATGTCAACATCCTCCGATTTTAAGAGGTATATGTGGCACTGATTTATATTTGTGCCCTTTCTTTTTCTCTTTCTGCCAATTTTTTTTTTATCAACTGCCATCTCTGACTTGTACACACCATTGAATGACTGGGTATTTGTGGCATACCAATGTACTTCAACAAATATAATATCTTCATTTTCTTTAATGACCTTTATAACCTTGGAAACCCAGAATGGATAGCCAAGTGAATCTCTATCTTCTAACAATGCTATCATGCAACCCTCCTCAACATCTTGCACAGAAGCCCTGTAAAGGTCGTCCATGGCTTCACGTTGTGCATGTGATCTTCTAGAACCAATATATATGTTTATCTTTCCTCTACCTATGGAGAATTAATAATACTTTGAGACTATTGTTGTTCAACAATGTGTCTTTCCTCATGTTTATTTGTCATATTTTGTGGCCAAATAAATGGAGTCTTCAAAAGTGTATCCTCATTTATTGATCTTGAAATCATATCACTTCGATTATTGAAAAAATACTCCCACCAAACTGAATCAACCACATCAAAGTACTCATACATTTCTCTAAGACATCTTTTAATTTCTTCTAGGCATTCAAAATAATTTATATCTCTCTTATGCCTTAGTGCATTAGAGATTTCAACAACTAATTGTAATAACAATATCTTTGATGCAAATATTGGATGCTCTGGAATGAATTTAAAAAATGCTAAACCTGATGACGACCTGCATACTGCAACAATTGAATACTTCTTGCCCCATATAAGTGTTATCCCATCAATTGTTTTGATACGAATTTGATGCTGGAAGATAATGTCATTAAGCTGTTCAATGCATTTCTCCTCACCATGCGATCCCAGAATAAACCTTTGCATGTCAATAGTTTCTTCCAACATATGAGAAACATGCTCTAGATTGTAAGATTTCTTAATACATTCAATTAATGATGGCAGACTCCCAACATCTTTTCTCCTCAATGTCACTGAAAAACGAATAAACATCTGATGAATATGGTCATGAGTATGCCAAACAAGAAGGAAACCAACCTATAACTTTTTAAAAAATTTCAATTCAACAAGCATGTTTAGATATCCAAAAATAACTTGTTTTTTATTTTCATGGCTTGTGTAGTCTAATTGTACATACATAAATTTAGGAATAATATTAGACCAATGAGTAACCACATCATGGATTATAATTATGGTCATATTTGCATCATTATGAATATTTGGAGATGTGAAGTAAACCCTTGACAACATCTTCCATTAAAGACCACAAAACTAACCAAGTGAAACTGAATTTCCTCCTGTAATTTTTTTAGTGTGCAGACAAAATGTGGCAAATGTGTTTTCTTTTGGTCCATACAATCAATTATCAAACCCAAATATTTATTTGGATTATCATAACACTTTTTTCGATGTTTATACATTTTTGTCTTTCACTTGTTTGCTAATTGCGATGCTCTTGAAGTGCTTTGACAATAAAGTTTGCACATAAAATAAAAGAAACATATTAATAAATATATTTTCATAGTTGATAACTATCCAATTTTTAAAAATAATGTTATGAACGCATACCTTTTTCTGCCCCTTGACATTTATCCCATTTTTCTTTAAGAGAAGCACATGTACTGCAAACCCCCATCTTTGTCTTCTTAGAAATACAAACATTGTTGAATTCGTTCTTCCATACCCTTGTAAAATATGAATATGTAATAAAATTACCAACTCCTTTAGCACCTTCTGCATATTATTTGTATAAGTTGTAGATTTCTCGTCTCGAGAAATTACCTAGCATATATATTATGCCTTTATTTGGCATACACTCTCCATGATTTGAAAAGAAGTCTTTCATCCATGACATAACATTATTTGCTAACAGCTCAACCTCCCGTCTATATTGTACTTATGAATAATATCCGAGATCATTTTCCAGTCTTTCTTGGATTCTTGAGAAATGGAAATTGCCAATTAAACGCAACATTTTGAAAGCCTTTCTGCAGAGCAATACATTCCCAATATGATAATCATAACATGCTAGTGTAGATTCCATGCAACCCACTAAATATGAATTTTGCAGCCTTTTATTCATTGGAAAATATCTTTTCCTTTTCTCCAAAGCATACTTGAAATCCATATGTTTCAAGCAATCCTTTCAACAATGATTCACTTGAAATCAGATCACCGATATAACTTCTGCTTGTGAGATATGTTGTCCTAAGCCTTGTATAACTATAATATTTTGGATTGATATAAAAAGGTCTACTCCTACTCCTAGTTACAATATTTGTTTGCAACGACTCCATCATTCCATTATCCTTTGTAGAAGCGTTTTTATCTCCATTAAGAGGAATATTATCCTCACTATGATCATTCTGAACATAGTTAAGAAATTAATCATCATCATTGTTTGGAAAATATTCATTACCATCCTCACTTGAAGAAAATTCTTCACTGCCATCATTTGCGCTTTTGAAATCCTGACTCAGACAAAATTATTCACCATCTTCATCTATGCTTTCGAAATCTCCCTTTGAGAATTTAATTCTTCATCACCATGAGTGCCTTTGAAATGCTCACTTAGAGAAAATGCATTATTCAAAGTTTGTGCTTTTAAAATTATCATTTGTAAGAAACTCTTCATCCTCCTCTTCATAATTCGTGTTCTCATAATCATTAGGATTAGGACTGATTGAAAAATATGACTTTATTTATAGCCAAATTATCATTTGCAGGAAATTCTTCATCCTCAACTTCATTAGTGGTGGTCTCATAATCCTTAGGATCAGGACTACGTGGAAACATTGAATCTCTATTTAATGGAAATTCTTCATCCTTCCCTTTCTCAGTGTTGTTCTCATAATCCTTAGGATTAGGTCTAAGTGGAAGCTTTGAATCTCTATTCACTAGAAATTCTTCATCCTCCCCCTCCCTTTCCTCACTGGTGCTCTCACAAGCCTTAGGATTAGGACTAAGTGGATGCTTTGGATCGCTATTCATTGGAAATTCTTTATCCCCCCCTTCATAAGTGGTGCTCTCATAATCCTTAGGATTAAGAAGAAGTGGAAAATTTGACTTTGGAAATTCTTCATCCCCCCCCTTCATCAATGGTGCTCTCATAATCCTTAGGATTAGGACGAAGTGGAAATTTTAACTCTGGATATTCTTCATCATGCCCTTCATCGCTTGTACTCTCATAATCCTTAGGATTAAGACTAAGTGGTTTAATTGACTCTCAATTTACATAAATTTATTTTTGCTTCATTTCATAAATTATGTTCTCATCATCCTTAGGATTACAATCAAGTTGAAAATTTGACTCTCTATTCATAGTGAACAAACTCTTGTTATATTCTTCAATCTGAATAGAGTTGTTGCGTGACAAATATGTTGATGTTGCAGAAAGAAAAACTTCACTATCAGAAGAATCCATGAATTTCAACAAAAAAGTGTTGAATGATACAAATGCACTCTCTCCCAATTTCAATAGATAGCTTAATTTTCCTCCAAAATCCTCTTCACCCCCCCCCCCCCCTCCCAAAAAAAAAAATCGTGAAAATTTTTCCTTTCAAAGTTCCCCCCCAAAAAATTTCGCTAAAAGTTTCCCCTCCAAAAATTTCATTCCAAAATTTTCGTTTAAAATGTATTTGAAAACATTTTACTAACCTGCTAGTCTTGAAATATTTCACCCTACTTTATATTCAAAATATCCACAAATATTCCTTTCATGCATTTCTTCGAAACTAAATTAATTTTTTTATTGAAATGATTTAACATTGACTACGTTACTAAATTAATTTTTATAATTTATATTTTATTTTTTAGCTGACATTGACTAAAAGTTAATATAAACCTATAATATTAACTACATATTAATTTTCTTAATTTTAATTTTAATTTTAATCCCACATTTCCAAAATGCTAAAGCAATCCCACAATCTTTGCTATATAATAACAATCATTGTTTCTATTCCTCACATTACATCAAGTCTTCTGAGTTTTGTTAAAACGTTTGGAGTAATTTTGTGGAGGCGCTGCATTGGCATCGATAACACATTGAACGAAATTTGTTCACATTTGAAAGGTTAGTTTTCCTTCTATTTTGACCATTTAAAGATGAATTTGGGGAAATTATGTTCTTTTTATGGTTTTTATGCTCCAAAACTATTTTTTTATTGTTTTTATTTATTTATTTATTTATAAATTACACAGTATGTTTTATTTTTTATTTTTAAATTATACACACACAACAAAAAAAACATTTTTTTAATTATAAAAATATGTTTTTTTTTTAGCAAGTCTCTGCCCCCTTTATTTATTTTTAATTTTATTATAAAAAATATAAAAGATTTAAATTTTAAAATTTATTTATTTTTGATTTTACTATAAAAAATATAAAAAATTTAAATTTAAAAATTAAATATATATATATTTTAAATTAAATGAATTATTTTTTATATTTTAATAATTTTAAAATTAGATAAGTTTTTATTTATTTATTTATTTTATATTTTAATAGTTTTAAAATTATATCATGTTTTTTAAAATATAAAAAATAATTTGTTATATATATATAATTTTTTTTTAATTGTTTGTTTATATATATATATATATGGGTAAAATTAAAAAAAAAAAATTGTTTAATTAAGATATGTGTTTTTCATTAACACACACACATATCAGGAAGATGACATCAAAGAAGATCTTTGTGAATGTTTCTGGACCAAGGGCATCAATTTCCAAATCTAAAGTTGCAAATGGATGCACTATGGATATTGTTGGACGCACTATGGGTACTGCTGGACACACTATGAATACCGCTGAACACACAAAAACAAAGAAACTTAATAAAAGTCAAGCAAGTGGCCCATCAAGTACATTCAAGATTTTTTTAGAATGGAAGAATGCACAAGAAATATATAAAACAAAATTTTATTGGCATCTTAAAGACAATGAAACCGATGGTGATGTACATATCTATCTGTATTGTGGTATGATTAACTTTGGTGAATCATATGAGGTGATGAGTAGAGTACGAGACATATGTTTGGTGCCGAATACAAACACTATTTATGTTCTTGCAAGGTTGACCAATACACGTGAAATTGTTAGATATTGTCTCAAAGGTCAAGTATGACACGTATGAAGAATCTACACAGGTGTGTGCAGAAATCGCAAGAAACATTTCAAATAATATTGTAAGTATGCTTATTTATATTTATGTGTTATGCATTATTGTAAGGATCATTCAATTTAAATTTATAAATTATTGTCATTGACATATTGTATTTTGTTTCATAGGATTTTGTTGAGAGTCTTTCAATCATGTTGGAGGGTATTTATTATTTGGAGCCAAATATTATGATTGTGATCAACACTTTCCACACAGAGACAAAAGAAGAAAGGAAAAGGAAACAAAGACCAATAGCTCGTGACACTGCAATAGTACAAAGAGGGGATCAACACAGAATCACTAAGGTGGGTCAATTTAGTAAAGCTAAACATGTTGATTTTGAAGATGTGGAAGATGAAGTTGAAAAATATGTTAACATTAGTGAGGAGGAGATTAGAACTGTTGTTGAAAAGGAGAAAAGAAATAAAACACCAAAAAGAAAAATGGTCAAGGATGTCTCTCTTCTAGTTGATTATGAAGAGCTTGTTTATCAAAAAGAAGATATGTTAACCGGTAAGAAGAAGAAATCAAATGATGGTCAACCTGTAAAAGTCATGAGCAACAATGAAGTATAATCTGAAAGCTCTAAAGGAAGCAAAGAAATCATAACACCAAATGTTGAGTTAGAGGATGACATTATTAAAACAAAACAAATTGACATTCGATATCAGTTGAGGAAGAATAAATTAATTAATGGTGGCCAAACATTTGAGCTTAATGTTAAACAATTTTATAGGCCAGATGAAAGACAATCTCAATATCAAATTAGAAAGGCACATAAGAATTGAACCTTAACTTTCTTTTTGAAACAGTGAAATTCATCATTTACGTTAGCTTTAAAAAAACATAAGAAAAGTTACTGGCATGACATCATAATGCAGATAATGAGTACAAAATGTCTACGAATTTCATCCAAAGGGTTAGATTTATTCATAATGAATTTGTAGAAAAATGTGGTGGGGATAAGACAAAATTCAGAAGGCATGTTTAATGATTACATGTTATCAAATTGAGGACAAAATCAATTTAAAAGTTGGAGAAGTACTTTCAAATATATTCAGAGGTATAGATAACATTTTTCAGTTGGAATTTAGAACTAGGGAGATATGGGAATTGATTGATGAGTTTTTTTAGCGGTGGGGGAATATTTCCATAAAAAATCAGAAGGTTAGAAGGTGTAAACCCATAATATGTACCAAATGTAAGATAGGCCCTAAAATGAAGCAACTTATAGATGATATGACTATCACACCTTGGAGAACAATGCAAGGAGTGAAGGATGAGAAACTAGTCAAATCAATACTATGTCATGTGAAGTCAGGTGAAATTATCAATGGATGAAATGTGCAAGCTATTGTGCAAGGAAATAGGGAATTTATCCTATTTTTTAGGGGTAATTCCTCCAGGATTACACAAGGAAATATGAGGTTGGATGAGGCTTGAATTGGCTAAGTGTTGGCCATAGAAGGTCTGAATGCATGAGAACATGATTGCAATGCAAGGTGTGCTTAAAATTTAAAGCAAGACATTGTAATTGTTTCTCTTTTAATTTGAATTAATGCAAAGAAATAAAGCAGTTTTTCTGAGTTGGGTTCCCCTGTGAATCATTGTGTTCTTGTGTTTTTGATGGTTGCATGTGTTTCTAAATTGTGGTTTCCATTCTGCAGAATTGTAGAGGAAATTTGTAATCTCTTGATTTCAATTAAATTTCATCAATAGTAGAACTTTTTTATTAATTTATACATGGTATCAGAGTCCATAATCAAAATAGGAACTAGTCAATAGATATTATCCTTCATAGATTTTGATATGAAGATTCAGTGAAGAAATTTTATTCCATGTGGGAAAATGTATTTAAACAGATTGACATTGGAGTATGCCCTAGAGGAAACCTTGAATTTCATAGCTTGGAAGGACAGGATGGAAGTCGTAATCGATGATAATGGAGTGCTAGAATATACTCAAATAGATATTCTAAAACCAATAACATCAGATGTGCAAGCACTTTCCCAGTGGAAGAAGGATAACACAAAACATAGGAGGATCATTCTGGAAGGTGCGAGAGGCCACATATTCTCAAATATAAATGGAAAGGAGACTCCATTTTCTATGTGGAAGACCCTTGTTGAATTATTAAAAAATAGCAGCGATGTTAGGAAATTGGCATTGAGGGACAAACTCAGAAAAATCTGCATACAGAAAGATGAAACCATTCCACATTACCTCTCCAGATTCACTTAGTGTTGAGATGAGCATGGAAGAGTTGGAAAAATTATATAATATTCTAAGCTGGTGAGCCTAGCTCTCCTAAGCCTTCCAAAATCCTGGCATAGTTACCAGGACTCTGTAAATGGAAGGGACAAATTATCAGATTGGGAGAGACTTTGGTATGATTTGGTGCAGGAAGAAATCAAAAGGAATACCAAGGATGATATCAAATATAGAGAAGAGGAAGAGGAATTTTATCTAGTTGGTAAAGGAAAGAATGTCAATGGAAAGAAGGCCCAAGGCGAGGTAGGGTCCAGCCATAACAAAGGAAAGAAGAATGACCTCAACAAAATAATATGTTTTCACTCCCATGAATACAAACATTGTGTAACCAAGTGTTTGCAAAAGAAATCCAGAAAGAAGCCCACAAAAAGAAGCATGAGGAGATTCTATGGCATCTCAATTTGATTTATATTTAACTGTCTTTTCTTGCATGTAAAACATAGTAAGAGGGAGTGAGTGGTACCTAGATTCTGGCACCTCATTCCATATGAAAAGATGCAAATAAATCTTTAGTAGCCTGGAGGAGAAGGATATCCAACTACATATAGAATTTGGAGATGATGGGAGGTATAGTACCAAAGGAATTGGTACTGTCACCTTTATGAGGGAGTTAGTATCCCATCTTCATCTTCAAAATGTTATGTATGTACCTAGGTTGAAGAAAAAAATTATTTCTGTAGCTGTATTGGAGGACAGAGACTATGATGTTCTTTTTGTTAAGGGGAAAGCCTTTTTGAAACATGGCTTCTTGAAATTGAAATCGATCTCCACAGAACACTGGTTTTAGTCCTCTCCTTGGATAGACAAATTGACCTCCTGTTGGAACAACTTGGTTTCCCTACAAAGTTATAAATGATTATCTAGGGTGGATTTAAAACCACCGAAACCAACTGCCATCAACTAAGGTGTATATTCCAACACTAAAATTGGGAATTATCAAGGGTTTCTCCCTCACTCAGTAAGCTATTTGAGCTCCTGATTAATTCAAAAATAATTTATTCACATATTTCCCTTCGAGTCTCCTCTTTTCTATAGCATCTCCTCCTCTGAAAACCATGTGTGGTAAGTAAAATCCATGGGCCACCTTATTTTTCTAAAGTGATTTTTTACCACCTTTATTTAATTATTTATTATTTATTCTGTTGACCCCTTTTATTATTTAAATAGCCCATGGGATCTAGATAGGCTATGGCTCCAATCCTCCCATACTCCTATGGATCAGAAAGGGACATTATAGATAAGAGAATAGAGATGGAAAATATAGTGCTGCAAAGCTAAACATGTTTAGATTTATGAGGATCAATAGCATAATGAATAAGTTTGATGGTACTTTGATTGTCACAATAGAGAAGAGTAGTGCCCCTTTTATGAAAGAACCAATCAATCAATAATCATTCTCGTGTAGATAAGATGCCTCACAATAAGAAAGTTACCGATCAAACAGGAACTATTACCTCAAAATGAGAACTCTGGCCCAAAAAAACTCAAAAAACATGAAAAAACACCCCAAAAATGAAAAGTGTGTATTCGAGAACAATGTTATTTTTTAGGGTAAATTTTCAACATTTTATTAAAAACTAATTTTTTTCTTGAAAAAAGGATTAAAAAAGTGCCCTTGAAACAAAAAGTGTTGATGCTAGAATAACCAAAAAAAAAAACCGGGGCACAAGTTTGACACTTTTTAACAATGGAATTAAAGATAAAATATTAGGACTTTGAAAAATCATAAAATTCCAACAATTTTGAGACATGATGTTAAATATAAAAATATCATGTCTCAAAGCCTTATAATTTCCAACAATTTTCATCCGTCTTGTTAAAGATAAAATATCTTGACTCTAAAAAACCCTAAAATTATAATTGTTTTCAACTAAAGCATTAAAGATAAAATATCATAACTTAGAAAAACCTTAATAATTTGACAAGTTTTCAACCATGGAATTAAAATCTTAAGTTTTTAACATATTTGAACAATGAAATTATGGAAAATTTATATTACAAACAATTTTTAAAAATGAATAAGTAAATGAAAGATGTATTATTCCAAGAGTAGTTTTTATTTTAAAGGTTAAAAGTATAGCTCTTTTCAAATCTTAGGCTAAGACAACTTATCTTATTGCAATAAAAACCAAAAAATAAACCATCAAAACGAAGTGTCCCCTTTCAATGAGGCATTAAGTTTTCAATTTTTTTAAAGTATCTTATACCAATGTTAACAATAAATAATATCATGGAAATATCACTATATAACTTAAAAATTCAACATTAATTTCTAATATTTTTTTACTTTCAATCAAAATATCAACAAATGATAACAATAAATAATATCATGGCAACATCACTGCATAATTTGAAAATTCAACCTTAATTTCTAATATTTTTTACTTTCAATTAAAATATCAACTTTGGTATATTGAATATAACATAAATTATTTTTGTAATTCATTGTCGCATTATGGATATTCTAAAGAAATGAATTCTTCATAATTAAAACATATAATCCAACAAACATAGAAATGATTCATAACTTCATGTAAGATCATATGGAAGTCAAAATATTTATTTCAAATTACCATGCAAACATCATTTACATAAAATGTCTTAGACATTTATTCAAAATCATAGTTTCTGGCACACCATCAGAACCCACATCTTCAGATGAATGACTGGATGTAGATGAAGATGATCCATATTCTTCTCTTTCATTAGCTAGTGCTCCATTTGAGTCAACATGCATGCCCACTGTTTCAGATTTCAAAAATATTCTAGATCTATGACTAGATTCAATAGACTCCCATCTCAACACTATATCTTTTGGTAGAAATTTCTTCCAAATATCTATGGTCTTCAAGCAAAGAGTTCCTCTCTTTGTTAAATTGAAGTCATACACAAGTATGTCAACATCCTCCGATTTTAAGAGGTATATGTGGCACTGATTTATATTTGTGCCCTTTCTTTTTCTCTTTCTGCCAATTTTTTTTTTATCAACTGCCATCTCTGACTTGTACACACCATTGAATGACTGGGTATTTGTGGCATACCAATGTACTTCAACAAATATAATATCTTCATTTTCTTTAATGACCTTTATAACCTTGGAAACCCAGAATGGATAGCCAAGTGAATCTCTATCTTCTAACAATGCTATCATGCAACCCTCCTCAACATCTTGCACAGAAGCCCTGTAAAGGTCGTCCATGGCTTCACGTTGTGCATGTGATCTTCTAGAACCAATATATATGTTTATCTTTCCTCTACCTATGGAGAATTAATAATACTTTGAGACTATTGTTGTTCAACAATGTGTCTTTCCTCATGTTTATTTGTCATATTTTGTGGCCAAATAAATGGAGTCTTCAAAAGTGTATCCTCATTTATTGATCTTGAAATCATATCACTTCGATTATTGAAAAAATACTCCCACCAAACTGAATCAACCACATCAAAGTACTCATACATTTCTCTAAGACATCTTTTAATTTCTTCTAGGCATTCAAAATAATTTATATCTCTCTTATGCCTTAGTGCATTAGAGATTTCAACAACTAATTGTAATAACAATATCTTTGATGCAAATATTGGATGCTCTGGAATGAATTTAAAAAATGCTAAACCTGATGACGACCTGCATACTGCAACAATTGAATACTTCTTGCCCCATATAAGTGTTATCCCATCAATTGTTTTGATACGAATTTGATGCTGGAAGATAATGTCATTAAGCTGTTCAATGCATTTCTCCTCACCATGCGATCCCAGAATAAACCTTTGCATGTCAATAGTTTCTTCCAACATATGAGAAACATGCTCTAGATTGTAAGATTTCTTAATACATTCAATTAATGATGGCAGACTCCCAACATCTTTTCTCCTCAATGTCACTGAAAAACGAATAAACATCTGATGAATATGGTCATGAGTATGCCAAACAAGAAGGAAACCAACCTATAACTTTTTAAAAAATTTCAATTCAACAAGCATGTTTAGATATCCAAAAATAACTTGTTTTTTATTTTCATGGCTTGTGTAGTCTAATTGTACATACATAAATTTAGGAATAATATTAGACCAATGAGTAACCACATCATGGATTATAATTATGGTCATATTTGCATCATTATGAATATTTGGAGATGTGAAGTAAACCCTTGACAACATCTTCCATTAAAGACCACAAAACTAACCAAGTGAAACTGAATTTCCTCCTGTAATTTTTTTAGTGTGCAGACAAAATGTGGCAAATGTGTTTTCTTTTGGTCCATACAATCAATTATCAAACCCAAATATTTATTTGGATTATCATAACACTTTTTTCGATGTTTATACATTTTTGTCTTTCACTTGTTTGCTAATTGCGATGCTCTTGAAGTGCTTTGACAATAAAGTTTGCACATAAAATAAAAGAAACATATTAATAAATATATTTTCATAGTTGATAACTATCCAATTTTTAAAAATAATGTTATGAACGCATACCTTTTTCTGCCCCTTGACATTTATCCCATTTTTCTTTAAGAGAAGCACATGTACTGCAAACCCCCATCTTTGTCTTCTTAGAAATACAAACATTGTTGAATTCGTTCTTCCATACCCTTGTAAAATATGAATATGTAATAAAATTACCAACTCCTTTAGCACCTTCTGCATATTATTTGTATAAGTTGTAGATTTCTCGTCTCGAGAAATTACCTAGCATATATATTATGCCTTTATTTGGCATACACTCTCCATGATTTGAAAAGAAGTCTTTCATCCATGACATAACATTATTTGCTAACAGCTCAACCTCCCGTCTATATTGTACTTATGAATAATATCCGAGATCATTTTCCAGTCTTTCTTGGATTCTTGAGAAATGGAAATTGCCAATTAAACGCAACATTTTGAAAGCCTTTCTGCAGAGCAATACATTCCCAATATGATAATCATAACATGCTAGTGTAGATTCCATGCAACCCACTAAATATGAATTTTGCAGCCTTTTATTCATTGGAAAATATCTTTTCCTTTTCTCCAAAGCATACTTGAAATCCATATGTTTCAAGCAATCCTTTCAACAATGATTCACTTGAAATCAGATCACCGATATAACTTCTGCTTGTGAGATATGTTGTCCTAAGCCTTGTATAACTATAATATTTTGGATTGATATAAAAAGGTCTACTCCTACTCCTAGTTACAATATTTGTTTGCAACGACTCCATCATTCCATTATCCTTTGTAGAAGCGTTTTTATCTCCATTAAGAGGAATATTATCCTCACTATGATCATTCTGAACATAGTTAAGAAATTAATCATCATCATTGTTTGGAAAATATTCATTACCATCCTCACTTGAAGAAAATTCTTCACTGCCATCATTTGCGCTTTTGAAATCCTGACTCAGACAAAATTATTCACCATCTTCATCTATGCTTTCGAAATCTCCCTTTGAGAATTTAATTCTTCATCACCATGAGTGCCTTTGAAATGCTCACTTAGAGAAAATGCATTATTCAAAGTTTGTGCTTTTAAAATTATCATTTGTAAGAAACTCTTCATCCTCCTCTTCATAATTCGTGTTCTCATAATCATTAGGATTAGGACTGATTGAAAAATATGACTTTATTTATAGCCAAATTATCATTTGCAGGAAATTCTTCATCCTCAACTTCATTAGTGGTGGTCTCATAATCCTTAGGATCAGGACTACGTGGAAACATTGAATCTCTATTTAATGGAAATTCTTCATCCTTCCCTTTCTCAGTGTTGTTCTCATAATCCTTAGGATTAGGTCTAAGTGGAAGCTTTGAATCTCTATTCACTAGAAATTCTTCATCCTCCCCCTCCCTTTCCTCACTGGTGCTCTCACAAGCCTTAGGATTAGGACTAAGTGGATGCTTTGGATCGCTATTCATTGGAAATTCTTTATCCCCCCCTTCATAAGTGGTGCTCTCATAATCCTTAGGATTAAGAAGAAGTGGAAAATTTGACTTTGGAAATTCTTCATCCCCCCCCTTCATCAATGGTGCTCTCATAATCCTTAGGATTAGGACGAAGTGGAAATTTTAACTCTGGATATTCTTCATCATGCCCTTCATCGCTTGTACTCTCATAATCCTTAGGATTAAGACTAAGTGGTTTAATTGACTCTCAATTTACATAAATTTATTTTTGCTTCATTTCATAAATTATGTTCTCATCATCCTTAGGATTACAATCAAGTTGAAAATTTGACTCTCTATTCATAGTGAACAAACTCTTGTTATATTCTTCAATCTGAATAGAGTTGTTGCGTGACAAATATGTTGATGTTGCAGAAAGAAAAACTTCACTATCAGAAGAATCCATGAATTTCAACAAAAAAGTGTTGAATGATACAAATGCACTCTCTCCCAATTTCAATAGATAGCTTAATTTTCCTCCAAAATCCTCTTCACCCCCCCCCCTCCCAAAAAAAAAAATCGTGAAAATTTTTCCTTTCAAAGTTCCCCCCCAAAAAATTTCGCTAAAAGTTTCCCCTCCAAAAATTTCATTCCAAAATTTTCGTTTAAAATGTATTTGAAAACATTTTACTAACCTGCTAGTCTTGAAATATTTCACCCTACTTTATATTCAAAATATCCACAAATATTCCTTTCATGCATTTCTTCGAAACTAAATTAATTTTTTTATTGAAATGATTTAACATTGACTACGTTACTAAATTAATTTTTATAATTTATATTTTATTTTTTAGCTGACATTGACTAAAAGTTAATATAAACCTATAATATTAACTACATATTAATTTTCTTAATTTTAATTTTAATTTTAATCCCACATTTCCAAAATGCTAAAGCAATCCCACAATCTTTGCTATATAATAACAATCATTGTTTCTATTCCTCACATTACATCAAGTCTTCTGAGTTTTGTTAAAACGTTTGGAGTAATTTTGTGGAGGCGCTGCATTGGCATCGATAACACATTGAACGAAATTTGTTCACATTTGAAAGGTTAGTTTTCCTTCTATTTTGACCATTTAAAGATGAATTTGGGGAAATTATGTTCTTTTTATGGTTTTTATGCTCCAAAACTATTTTTTTATTGTTTTTATTTATTTATTTATTTATAAATTACACAGTATGTTTTATTTTTTATTTTTAAATTATACACACACAACAAAAAAAACATTTTTTTAATTATAAAAATATGTTTTTTTTTTAGCAAGTCTCTGCCCCCTTTATTTATTTTTAATTTTATTATAAAAAATATAAAAGATTTAAATTTTAAAATTTATTTATTTTTGATTTTACTATAAAAAATATAAAAAATTTAAATTTAAAAATTAAATATATATATATTTTAAATTAAATGAATTATTTTTTATATTTTAATAATTTTAAAATTAGATAAGTTTTTATTTATTTATTTATTTTATATTTTAATAGTTTTAAAATTATATCATGTTTTTTAAAATATAAAAAATAATTTGTTATATATATATAATTTTTTTTTAATTGTTTGTTTATATATATATATATATGGGTAAAATTAAAAAAAAAAAATTGTTTAATTAAGATATGTGTTTTTCATTAACACACACACATATCAGGAAGATGACATCAAAGAAGATCTTTGTGAATGTTTCTGGACCAAGGGCATCAATTTCCAAATCTAAAGTTGCAAATGGATGCACTATGGATATTGTTGGACGCACTATGGGTACTGCTGGACACACTATGAATACCGCTGAACACACAAAAACAAAGAAACTTAATAAAAGTCAAGCAAGTGGCCCATCAAGTACATTCAAGATTTTTTTAGAATGGAAGAATGCACAAGAAATATATAAAACAAAATTTTATTGGCATCTTAAAGACAATGAAACCGATGGTGATGTACATATCTATCTGTATTGTGGTATGATTAACTTTGGTGAATCATATGAGGTGATGAGTAGAGTACGAGACATATGTTTGGTGCCGAATACAAACACTATTTATGTTCTTGCAAGGTTGACCAATACACGTGAAATTGTTAGATATTGTCTCAAAGGTCAAGTATGACACGTATGAAGAATCTACACAGGTGTGTGCAGAAATCGCAAGAAACATTTCAAATAATATTGTAAGTATGCTTATTTATATTTATGTGTTATGCATTATTGTAAGGATCATTCAATTTAAATTTATAAATTATTGTCATTGACATATTGTATTTTGTTTCATAGGATTTTGTTGAGAGTCTTTCAATCATGTTGGAGGGTATTTATTATTTGGAGCCAAATATTATGATTGTGATCAACACTTTCCACACAGAGACAAAAGAAGAAAGGAAAAGGAAACAAAGACCAATAGCTCGTGACACTGCAATAGTACAAAGAGGGGATCAACACAGAATCACTAAGGTGGGTCAATTTAGTAAAGCTAAACATGTTGATTTTGAAGATGTGGAAGATGAAGTTGAAAAATATGTTAACATTAGTGAGGAGGAGATTAGAACTGTTGTTGAAAAGGAGAAAAGAAATAAAACACCAAAAAGAAAAATGGTCAAGGATGTCTCTCTTCTAGTTGATTATGAAGAGCTTGTTTATCAAAAAGAAGATATGTTAACCGGTAAGAAGAAGAAATCAAATGATGGTCAACCTGTAAAAGTCATGAGCAACAATGAAGTATAATCTGAAAGCTCTAAAGGAAGCAAAGAAATCATAACACCAAATGTTGAGTTAGAGGATGACATTATTAAAACAAAACAAATTGACATTCGATATCAGTTGAGGAAGAATAAATTAATTAATGGTGGCCAAACATTTGAGCTTAATGTTAAACAATTTTATAGGCCAGATGAAAGACAATCTCAATATCAAATTAGAAAGGCACATAAGAATTGAACCTTAACTTTCTTTTTGAAACAGTGAAATTCATCATTTACGTTAGCTTTAAAAAAACATAAGAAAAGTTACTGGCATGACATCATAATGCAGATAATGAGTACAAAATGTCTACGAATTTCATCCAAAGGGTTAGATTTATTCATAATGAATTTGTAGAAAAATGTGGTGGGGATAAGACAAAATTCAGAAGGCATGTTTAATGATTACATGTTATCAAATTGAGGACAAAATCAATTTAAAAGTTGGAGAAGTACTTTCAAATATATTCAGAGGTATAGATAACATTTTTCAGTTGGAATTTAGAACTAGGGAGATATGGGAATTGATTGATGAGTTTTTTTAGCGGTGGGGGAATATTTCCATAAAAAATCAGAAGGTTAGAAGGTGTAAACCCATAATATGTACCAAATGTAAGATAGGCCCTAAAATGAAGCAACTTATAGATGATATGACTATCACACCTTGGAGAACAATGCAAGGAGTGAAGGATGAGAAACTAGTCAAATCAATACTATGTCATGTGAAGTCAGGTGAAATTATCAATGGATGAAATGTGCACATAATTTCATAAGTAAGTTTGTTGAATTATTTTTACTTTTTCTTTGATTATAATTTTCTTTTAAATATAACATATTGTTGTTGGTAGAATTCGTTATACATATCACTATATTGATTTTTTTTACTTTATTTATTTATTCAAAAGATTTATACAAAAATACAAGAACATATGGTTAAAATGTTGAATGAAGACAATTGGGATGATATTGTGTAAAACTACCTAGAATCAAGTTCTACAACAACACTTAAATATTTTTATCTTGCATTTGATAAGGTATGTTGATTTATACATTCATTTTGTTCATATGTATACTATTTTTATTTTATTACTTATATATTTTTTATGTCATTAAATATGTTGAAGAGTGATGAAAATAGAGTACCAAATACTTTCAAAAGCTTTATTTAAAAAATTAAGTTGGAAAAGGTGATAAAGAAACGTCTTACGAATGTTGAACTTGATCCTACTCTTAATCATATAATTTTTAATGGGATCGACACTATCCAATATCAAATAATACCAGGTGATTGTGAAGACATTGCAAAACTCATACCTAAAAGGGAATATGCCCTAGTTATTGCAGATATTCCTCATGGTTTCAATTTCCCAGACATTGAATATGATAGTGAACCTTATACTTATCAAGCTTTTAGTAAAGTGGTTAGGGGATTTCAAGAAGTCACAACATCACCACTTTAGATATTTGTGACATTTCATTCAGACACACAATTTTCAATGATATTAAAAAGCTTCAAGTGAAAATCAAACTCAAGGATGCAACTTACATGGTAAGACATTGGAATTGTATGTTTGATTAATGTTAAAAAACATATTTATGTACAAGTTAATTGAAATTTCACCATGTCATGTTACAAACATAAGTCAAATCTTGTTTCTTCCAAAGATCAACCTATTATAAATGATTGTGAGTTCATCCATGTTGAATGTTGGAAAAAAGGGGATAGTTATAAGCCTATTCTTCTGAATCAAGTAGATGGGAAGAGTCATAGTTGAGTATTGGTTCATGATGTTGACGTAATAAAATTAACATATGAGGATAAAGATGCAAAATGAGAGATAGTTAACATTTATAAAAAAATGGCAGACATTGATTAAATATCTTATAGATCTATGTTTAAATGAAGGAGATTAGGTTTTGGATTTATTCTCAGGTTTAGGTAGGTTTTATTATATAAAATTGAATTTTAATATTTTATTTTTTATGTGTTTATACTAATTTGCTTAATTATTTCTTTTGTGCTTGATGATTAGGTACACCACTAGCATGTTGCCTACAAAAAAGAAGAAATTGCTTTTCCATTGAGAAAAACTCACTTCAATGAAATTTTATAAAATAAAGAATTAATGCTCTTCAATTTCTTGTAGATGCAATGCAAGAAGTTGGTTTGAGGAAAGAGGATTTTAATGAATCACGTGTGGAAAAAAAAGGCAAAGGAACCTCAACCACCGTTATGAAATGATTGGAAAATGACACTTTGGAAGATTTGTAGACATCAAAGATCCATTAGAAGAGGACAATGACCAAAATGAAGTAGAAAATGTTGTGGAAGAAGATGTTAATGATGGTCTAGAAGATGTTGAACATTGATTTGTTCATATTATTGATTAAATTTAAGTTATGCTTGCAAATAAATTACAATTTTGAGAGATATTCATCAGTTTTACTTGTAATTTTTAGACTTTGAGATTTTATGAGAAGAATTATTATTTTTTGCAAAAAAACTAGGATTACAATTAATTTTTGACATACAATTCATAAAAAATGCTATTTTTAAAAGTTTTTTTGTTTAAATTTTCTCATAAAAATTGTTTATTTAACATGTTATTTTTAACAAAAAGTCTCAAAATGTATATTTTTTTTCATTGTATTTATATTGAAAATGTGTATTTTTTTGTCATATGTTTAAAAATATTGGTTATTTAGTGATAATTATTTGATGTGCATTAAAATATTAATTAACAATACATAAACATATAGAAAATGCTAACTTTAAAATATTGACCTTTTTTTTTTTACCTATGCGAAAAAATGAAGATTTTATTACAAAAAAAATAAAAAAATGAAGCACAGAAATACACTTAAAAATAAACATATTAGGGAAGAAGAAGACATTAGAAAATGTAGAGTGTCAGAATCAACCCTCTAAAAAAAGGGGGTTGATTCCGCATCACCACTTTTCAAAATCGACATGAAAATCATGACATTTAAAAAAAAAATTCATAAGAAAATTTAAAGTGCCAAAAATATGCTAAAAAAAGGGTGATTTTGCGTCACCACTTTTCAAAACCAAGTGTTTTTTTTGCTACCTCAAAAAAACGTGTAATCGGTAATTTTATCGTTTTATCGACTATGTTCAATTAGGAGGGCACTTGAATTCTAGGATTTTGTAGAAGTTAAAGCCATGTTTTGTTGTTTCTAGAACATTAGGTAACTAGTTTGAGACTAAGAGTGAACAAGTAATAAGATGTAGAAGGTTTCCCATCAAGATCATCCTCTAAATGTGCATCAAAGGGTCCTTGAAGATGAATAAGGTATCCCATTGCATAATGAATACCAATATGAGTGGTTCTCTTCAAAAAGTGAAAAATATGCTTGACCCCCTACGAATGACTCTTGTGAGTGCAAAAATTATGCACACAACTTGACAACAAATGCAATATCTGGTAGAGTATGAGTAAGGAAGAGAATATTACCCACTGAAGAGTGATAAATAATAATATTAAATAACAAATAGTTTTAATTTTCCTAAAACATCATCCTAGTGGCAAGAGAAGTGTTAACCAAATTAAAATCCTCCATCTCAAAGCATTGCAACAATTTTAGAACAAACAAAGGTTGTGACATCGAAATCTAGTTGGTAGATCGAGTAATTTGAATACCTAGAAAGTAGTGAAGCATACCAATATAGTCATTTTAAATGACTCTCAGAATATTAGCTTCATGTCTTTAATGCGAGTGGTCAAGTTGTTGGTCAAAATCATATCATCCATGTGGAGCACAATAATAAGAATTGATGACAAATGTAGAGATTAGATCATTCTCACAATTAAAAATATCCTACACCGAGAAAAAACTAATCGATCTTCTTATGCCAATCACAAGGTGCTTTCTTTAGCCCATAAAATAATTTCTTAAGTTAATAGATCAATGGCGTTGAACCTTCTTGAATACAACATTATGGTTGTTACATATTGTTGATGCCCACTCAAACATTCAAACACCAATACACATAACAATCTTGTAGGGTTGGTCAATAGGAAAAGAGAAATGAAATCCAGATGTTCTAATCCCTAAAACTAATTATTCATAAATAAATTGATTTGTTAAAAATGTTAGTAGAGCTCTTCTTCCTTATGTACAAATTTTCCCTAATGTTTTTGAGATAAATTTTAATGAATGCTAGGTTAGTGATACATACAACGTTACATGCAAATTCAAATTATTGTCTTATATATTCAACTACACTTGTTATATAAAAAAATGCTAAAGTTAAATGAAAAAATAAAAATAAAGCATGCATGATGTAGGGACCTTCTCTATGATGCCATTACACGTGTATACATTTATTATTTTTATTTTTATTTTACAAACAAAAATTGTGATCATGCTTACATTTTATTATCAAATAAGTGGCACAGTTTAAAAAACTGTATTGCAGTATAATAAGAAAATATTTTTTTCCCTTTGAAACTAATAATCCATTAGCAACATCAAATATGAGAAGCACATAATCATTAAAGACACATAAAACACGAGAATCACATAATAATTTTAAGGCACATACATAAAAAATCCATAAATTTACAGTTATATGTCATATCCTTCACTTTTTCAATGTGATAATTATATACAATAATAAGCATGTACGAGAAATTTAGAAAACACACCGATTTCATGCACCAAAGAGGTGGAGTCTTGATATCAACTTTGTTGGTTCTTGAGTTCCCTAGTTGTTGTCCATGTACATGTGTGTAGGATGTTGTGTCCTGACTAAACATTATCGACTCACCGGTTGAATTCTCAGCCTACTCCTTCGGTACATTGTGTAGAAATTATACAACAAGCATGTATATCATGGATTCAATACGATCTAACAATATTCTAAAGTTAAATACTGAATCGCTTCTACAAATCAATTGCGGAATTAAAAACACAATCGCCAATCACATGAAGCAAAGAAGAAACAATCAAGCCATAACACATATAATTTCTCGGGGAAATCTTGCTGCTCAAAACCCCACTATATTCTATTGTATATTCATCATGGAATCATGAAACAATTACATACAACTCTTCTCACAAGAGCCCTCCTGTACTCAGCTAATTGTATCACATTGCCATGCATAAAACTGACCAATACTTAGCCAATTTAATGCCTCCAGACAACCTGCCTTGCTTGCGCAATCCCTAAAGAATATGAATTTTGGCCTTCCTTGACTGCGCAAGTATCATGGGTACTCCAATGGGTGTTTGTTTGCATGGGTGCAACCCAATAATCCTACAACTGATAGTTAACTTCCCTTTCACCTAGATCTCAACTGGGTCTCCACTGGATTTGACATGCATGCAGTTAATAATAGTAAATCCTCAGTTGCATGTGAGATCACTGATTTTGAATTAATTAATATTTAATTCACTTGATCTCTCACTAGTGTATCAAGTAGTTACAACTAGCACAACTGAGTTTAATTCACTTAACTGAGTTAACTGATTACGACTTGCATTAACTAATGCACCACTGCACTTCAAATTTTGTTACAACTAGAATTACTCTGCATGCCTCACCAACTACCTCTAACTCGAAATTCATGAGCTAACTGAGTTTATCTCTCTCAGTTAACTATTACAAGTTATTTTGAGACTAGATTACATTTTATTTTCCATCTTAATTAAGGGATAACTAAAATAGACATGCACCAAATTTAGCCCCGTGGGCCCCACCCTAGTGTAGGTGCTTAATGCACTAGACGTGGGTGCTGAAATTTTCTTGTTGAATTTCAACACTCCCTCTCAACAAGAAATGGATTATCCTTCACCCCAATATTGTCTCTATGGTATTCAAATTTTCTCCTAGTGAGCGCCTTCGTCAGAATATCTACATCTGGATCTTCCGTGGGAAAGTACTGAAGCAACATTATTCTTCTCTGCACATAATCTCTGAGATGATGGTACCGGATATCTATATGCTTGGACCTATCATGAAACACATGATTAATCGAGAGTGTAATGCAACTCTGATTATCATAATGAATAACTGTCGGATCCATCTGAGACCCAAACAAACCAACCAAGATATTTCTCATCCAAATAGCCTCACATGTAGCTTGAATCGCTTCCATGTACTCTGCTTCCGCTGAACTGAGTACCACAGATTGTTGTTTCCTATTATACTAGGAAACTGCTATCGATCCTATGCTGAAGATCCCTCCTGATGTGCTCTTTTTGCCTGATGGAATTCCTGCCCAATCTGCATCCGTGAAGCCTTGAAGCTTCACTCTCTCTATCCGTCTGCACCATAGACCATACTCTGATGTTCTCCTTGGGTATCTCAAGACATGCTTCCTCGCCTTCCAAAAGAGCTTGGTAGGCTTAATCATAGCTTGAATCAGCTGGTTAACTGCATAGCAAATGTCTGGTCTAGTGTTCACTAGATACATCAGTGAACCAACTAACTCCTTGTAGACAGTAGCATCCACTACCTCTCTAGAAGTAGCATCCTCTTTCCTCAAATTTCCTAGAAGAGGAGTATCAATGGGTTTGCAACTCTCCATGTGAAACTTACCCAGTATCTCCTTTGCATACTTTCCTTGAGACACAAAAATTTCATCATCCCGCTGCCATATTTCCAATCCAAGGAAATAATGAAGGAGTCCCATGTCCTTCATTTCGAACTCCCTTGCAAGATCCTCCTTGCATGATTGTATTGGCTGCTCATCACCAGTCAAAATTAGATCATCAACATATCAAACAATAATCAATAGCTTACCCTCAACCACAATTTGGTACAGGTTTGCATCTGCTTCACTTTTGGTGAAGCCTAGTTCGGTGAAATAGCTATCTATTCGAGTGTACCAAGCACAAGGTGCTTGCTTCAGCCCATACAATGCTCTCTTGAGTCGGCACACATGCAACTCACTGTAGAAGATCTTGAAACCTTCAGGCTACTCTATGTACACTTCTTCCTCAATGATCCCATTGAGAAACACAGTTTTCACATCCATCTTATGAATGCACCAACTCATTTGCGCTGAGAGTGCAAGTATGGATCTAATGGAAGAGTACCTTGCAGCATGTGAAAAATTCTCATCATAATCGATCCCCTCGATCTGTGAGAATCCCCAAGCCACTAATATGGTCTTGTATTTCTCCACACCCCCATCAGTAGCTTGTTTTACCTTGTAGATCCACCTCGATCCAACCACTGATTTGTCGACCAGTCTTGGGACAATCTCCCATGCACTGTTCTTGAAAATGGAGTCATACTCCTCCACCATTGCATCAACCCAAGTTGGTTGCTACACTACTTCCTGAAAGGAAGATGGTTGAGTAAAAGTACATTTTCTCATAAGAGCCATGTATCGAGTAAACTTGTCAGGAGACTGTTTGCGCTGTGAAGTAGGGGCTCCTACATTCTCTACAACATCAAGTTTCAATCTATCAGCCTTTGTGGTGCGTCTTCTGCCATTTCTGATGGATGGATCTACATGAGTGTTTTCCTCCACTCCATGAACCTCCGCATGTGGCTTCTCCACATCTTGAGGCTCATCCTTGGGAACCAATAGTTCCTCCTCTCCATGCAAGTCCAACTCCCTCTCAAGGGGCAACCGCATGGCTTTCTCCTCATCAAATTTTATATCCCGTCGCACAACAGTCATTTTGTTGTTCGGAAAATACACTCGATATTTGTGGGGTGTTTCAGTGTACCCCAAAAAAATCCCGATCTCAACTGTTGGTTCCAGCTTATTCCTGGTGTCTTTCTTCACATGCACATAAACATATGAGCCAAAAATCTTAAAGTGTGAAACATTAGGTTTCTTACTAGTGAAAGCATCTTCAGGTGTACTCATGCCAAGTATCCTATGAGGACAATGGTTTTGCAAAAATACCGTAGTGTTACATGCTTCCACCCACAGATGCATCGACAGGCCTTGATCATGCAACATCGCTCTTGTTGCACCCATAATCGTTCTGTTCTTTCTTTCCGTGACCCTATTCTACTGTGGGTTATGAGGTGCTATTAGTTCTCTTCAAATTCCTTCTTTGTTGTAGAAGTTATTGAATTCATTAGAGATGTATTCTCCACCATTATCGATCCTAAGAACCTTCACTTGCTTCCCCGACCCTTTCTCCACTAGTGCCTTAAACTGAACACAATTATAGAATTTTTGATCCTTCTTCTACATGAAGAAGATCCAACCCTTATGAGAAAATTCATCAAAAAATATCACATAGTACTTATGTTTTGTTGTTGAAGCAAAAAATAATGGTCCACACACATCTGTGTGAAATCTCTCAAGGATTCCCGAAGCTCGGTTCTCATTCTCATGAAAGGTGGCCTTTACATATTTTCCCATAGTACATCCCTTGCACGTGTCTGACTGCGCAAGTGTACCCCTAGGAAGACCAATAGAAATCTACTGCATGACTTTCAAGGCTCCATGGTGAAGATGGCCCAATCTCCTGTGCCATAATTCACCCTCATACAGGCTCACCACTTTGTCCGCCTTTCCCATCATTGCTACACAACCATCTACCTCTAGCTTATAGAGATTCTGAACTCGAATCCCTATCCTCTTGTCTTGTCCTTTTGTTTTCTGTCGCAAGAAAGATTTTCCTTCACTAAAAACAACATCATAGCCTCCATCCTCCAACATTGCGATTGAGACTAAATTTTTCTTCAAACCTGGTACATGCATTACATATTTTAATTGAAAGGGTTTACCTGACTGCCTCTGAAAGGTAATGGTACCAATCCTAGTAGCACTGTACTGCTTGTCGTCATCCATGATCCAGGTGGATATTGGTGGCCACCCACCTATTCCACTTGGGGCCCCACAATTGTCTCTTTTAGTTTTTCAGTTTCGGCACAACTTACTATTTTAGCATTTTTTTGGGTCCAAAACTTCTGGAGCTGTTTTGAGGTCCTAAACGACGTTTTTGGGAAAACCGAGAGCAACATAGGTCCATGGACCAACCGATGTTGCTCACATCAAAATTTGTAGTCCTCAGATAGATATTTCTAACGAGGTATGGTGAACGTAAAACAAAGATCGTATGCCAAAGTTACATCCCTGGGAAGTTGAAATACCAATTTACCCAAACGGGGCCCACAATTTTGGCGCTTCATCTCCTAGGGTCATGGTTTTGGATATTTACCATTTTCCATTGTTTCTAAATAATAAATAGGTCCTCGAGACTCATTGTAACTCATTTAAGAGGCCTGTAGATGCCACATCTCTTCTCAGAGATAAGCTACCAGTGCCCTAGCTAGTTTATTTCCATTATGTCTGTAAGAAAATTTCAGTTCTTTGATATTAATGAAATGAAGTGTTATTTCCACTACATCTTATTATTTATGGTTACATGTGTATTCAGTTGTGTTCCTGCCTAAATCTAGATTAGTGGTATTATAGAGGTCTACTTTGTCTCGATCCTTCTTTGCATGTCCCCAACGAGGTCGGGGTATAAGGAGTTAGGGCTCGATCTGGTTGAACCTTTGAAAGATAAACCTCGAAAACCCCGATGAACGCCCATGGAGTATGAAAAGAAATATGAAAGAGCAGTAGATCCTATAAAAATATTGCTCAGGAGGAGGCCCTCGAAAAACAAAGGAATGTGATGATAGATAACTTTTCCCAAATCCTTCAATGACTGCCCACCGGCGGTGTTGTAGAGGTAAATCCCCTCTGCGGACAGAGGCGATCCCTACTAGCCCAGATTGGGTCTAGCAACAATCAAATCACGCTACAATGCAAGCTCCTAATTGCAAAATCAAAGTGTGATACGAGGCATACCTTGAGTCCAACGCTGTTGTCGTTGCGGAGAGGATAGTGCTCTCGATCCCTTGCTCCGACAGGTCACAATTCTACCACTTGACGTGATCGAACACCTGCACATACAAGAAACACAACGGACATACAAGTTTAAAACAAAATATTTGCAATTATGTGTCAGTCAGAGAGGACACAACTCATAAAGAAGCATGAACAATATGAGTGGAACCATAACCAATAGTCGCTTATCATTAATTCATCAAAGGAAAATACAACCAGGCTCTGACGCTGAACCTTCCTTTGGCGGGTCGTCAGCGGAATACGTCTCAGTAAAGCTTTTCAGGAATGGGGACAAGCCTCTCTCTTCGATCGTCAATCTCCTCGCTATGGATTTGGCACTATGAAGACTATCAAAGCTCTTGCAGCATTCCGAAGGCTCTTGGAGATTCTTGGAGACTCTTGGAGACTCTTGGAGACTAGCTTGCAAAGAGAAATGGCAAGCTTATATAGATAGTGGAAGGGGAGTTGGGATCCCTACAATCATGGGATTGGCCCTATCCTCAAGGAATTTTCCATGAGAGGTGGCAAACTACTTCCTCTACATGGAAATTCGAAGCCAAACGTCCTAACTCGATTTAGAGTCCAGTTCAGGAGTTGGTTGGAGTCAATATTCTGCCATTTATTTTTAAAAAACACCCTTTATTAAGCCTGGCACGAGTGTGACTCTAAGACAGAGCGCCAATTGGCGTGCCCTCTTTGGAGGGTTTGCCCCCTTGGCGCGAGTATAACACAGGCTAGTCACGCCAAAAATGAAAAGGCTATTTTTAGGGTTTTTCACAAGGAGATGTCTTCAGGGAAATGAAATTCCATGTTTAGGGGAATGCCATGAAAGTGTTTTTCAGGTTATGTTACTTCTCACAGGTCACGGAATGAGCCCTCCAATGTGCGGGATGGGGAATTGCAAGGATGGTGACAAATTGCTGTGTAACAGATGCCCCCTAAAGCATGAGGCCCGAAAGAGAGAGAGAGGGGTGAAATGCATTATGAGAACGTGTCCAACTGAAAACACTGCCGTCGGAAAACCTGCGTAGAGGAGTACAATTGATATCTCAAATACATGATACATATGTGGTATGGGCATAGCCATCCATAGCAGAGTATACAAGAATCCAGATCCAAGGCATGGACGCATCCATCCAATAAGGATCGATAAAAGAGACTCAAGTATGGTCGCAGCCATCCAATCAGTGAGTCACGTAACCAATCATAATAATCCACAAAATCGCAGCCTGGATTCCGACAGACAAAATCCAGGGTCTTGCACTCCATCTCGACCCGAACAAAGTACAAGTTCAAGCATGCGAATAAGTGAGCTGAAGTCGAACATGCAAGAACATCGCCTGATTACCATCCAATGATGAAAGATGTTAACAGACGCGAGAGGTACCACCAATAATGAAAATGGCCCTCAAGGTACTACAGGTACAATCTACGGCATGTGAATCAATGAGATGGCGTCGAACACCCGTAGAATCACTCGATCGGAGGCCAGTGATGAAAACCTCACGTCGAACATGAAGAACCTGCCATTGAGGCATGCAGGCTCCAAGGTACCAGAAGGGAGTCTCTAGATCAGCTTCTTGGATAATGAGCTGAAGTCGATAGGAAGTGACCTTGATCGAAGGTGGGCCATAGTGTTTCCCACATCATCGAAGTGAGACAAAAGAACATAATGTCTTTGTGAATCAAGATCAGATGAGAATCAGAGGAAGGTTTAAATTTTTCAGAGGTCAACTTCTCTTGAAAATATCGGCGGCACGACAGTGGATTTGGCAGTATTTGACATAAAAAGATTAGAGGTCATGGTGACGAGGCAAAGAGCAGATGAGAGGTCAAAAGGATCACCCAAAACCACGGAGGCAAGTGAAAAACGAGATGAGATGTCCCCAACCCGACACGAATGCAGACAAGTGCCATGTTCAAGAGCGACATACTGCCGACACGACGATGATACTGGTTCCATTTCCCCCCCACCATTTTTGGCGAGTACCTCTTTATTTTTACACAAGCTTGAAGAGGATACCATATGCTTGTCATATAATTCCATCCTTCGGATGAATCCATCCTAGTACATTTAACGAGCCCTAGGAAGGAGAAACTCGAATACCGTCATTACGACTGAATCCGATGTCATCAGGATTTAACGAGTCTGAAAAAGGAAGAACTCGGTGTCTTTTCATGTTTAGAGAGTTTGGAAAGACAACAGAAAAGTAAACTCCAACAGTCCCTTTTCGTAGATAGTTCCTCAGATCCGAAAAGGTAGAAAAATATGTCTGAGAAAACCTCCTAGTCGCGATAGGCTAGGGTATTCCTTTTTCGTAAGTAATCTATCCCAGCCCAAAAAAGGGGTAAACGTATACTAGGTAGATGTTTTTTTGTGTCCACTTTAACGAGATCAAAATGACAAGGGACTCGGCAATCTTTTCAATTTCAGAGAGTCAGAAAATAGCTGAAAGGTGACTCCTCCTGGAGGAACGAGTGGTATAAAGGGTAGCTACTGGTTCCGGTAATGGTGGAACTGCTCAAAACAAGTGAAGGTCAAGAGGCTGGCTAACGAGGCCACTCATCACAGCGGTTCCTCAGGAATGGGTAAAACAACCAAGTGAAGGCATATGATCGTCCAAGCAGATAGTGACGATGGAGTGAGAAAACCAAGGCTCATCTGGCAAAACAGGTTGATAAAATGGCAATCACAAGAGGTAAAATGGGAATGGTTTCATTTTTACACAAGCTTGAAATCAGAAAAATCTGCTGGAAGTTGGTTTCATTTTTACACAAGCTTGAAACAAAGATAAACTATGCTTGAACCCAATTTCATTTTTACACAAGCTTGAAACGGAGACAAACTATGGTTGAAACCGGTTTCATTTTTACACAAGCTTGAAATGGAAACAAACTATGCTTGAAAAAAGTAAGCATGCCCCCAGCATGGTGAATCAATTTGAGGTACATGCCCCCCAAGCTTCATTCCATATGAAAGGAAGATGTAGTGAAGGTTCAAGTTACGAGATCAAGAGAAAGACTCAACTGGGATTTTACGAGATCGTATCAAAGACTCAAATTGAATGGGAATGTGTTTCATTTTTTTAACGAGGTTGACACATTAAAAGAACTATCCTCGGGACTTTGTTTCATTTTTTAAGGAGCTTGACACAAGAAAACGAACTATGCTCCGAAGAGCTTGTTTCATTTTTTAAGGAGCTTGACATAGGAAAGAACCATGCTCCGACGACCTTGTTTCATTTTTTAAGGAGCTTGGCACAAGACAAGGAACTCTGCTCCGACCAGCTTGTTTCATTTTTTAAGGAGCTTGACACAAGAAAATGAACCCTACTCCGACAACCTTGTTTCATTTTTTAAGGAGCTTGACACAAGACAATGAACTCTGCTCCAACCAGCTTGTTTCATTTTTTAAGGAGCTTGACACAAGAAAATGAACTCTTCTCCGACCAGACCCAGTTTCATTTTTTAAGGAGCTTGACACAGGAAAAGAACCATGCTCCGACAACCTTGTTTCATTTTTTAAGGAGCTTGACACAAGACAAGGAACTGTGATCCGACGAGCTTGTTTCATTTTTTAAGGAGCTTGACACAAGAAAATGAACTGTGCTCCGACAACCTGGTTTCATTTTTTAAGGAGCTTGACATAGGAAAGGAACCATGCTCTGACAGACCTTGTTTCATTTTTTAAGGAGCTTGACACATGAAAAGAACCATGCTCCGACAGACTTCATCATAATGAACAAGAAGTCATCGCTTCCAAGAGTTGCCCATCCGATGGAAGGAAAACATCCTGGAAGTCAGGATCCAATGCCCCCAGCACCTGATGCACAACGACACTATCACTGAGTATAGGCACGAGGTAGGTAGCCACATAGTTGACCTGCGGTGGGGCAGATACAACGGGTGGATAAAAACTAGGAAGGGATGATGGTGGGCCAGCTGTCATATTAGGACCAAAGAACGAAAGCTGATTAATGGTCATGATCCGTCCTTCATGCGGAAAATAGACCACATGAAAAAGGGAGGAGACAAGCACTCCCATGGCATAGGTGTAATCGCGACCCATGAGCAGATTGAAATCCAAGGGGCCTGGAACAACTATCACGTCCATATGGACAGTTTTACCTCCCAAAGTAACAGGTAACCTTGGAAGGATCCCTAACGGTTGACTAGTTCTTCTGTTGAACGTCAACAGATTCTGTGTAACAGGCGCAAGCGGCGGTGAACCGAAAGCGTGCCAAGTAGTTGAGGATAAAATACTAACAGATGCACCTTCATCTGTAATGGTGCTGGGTACAACCAAACCAAAGGCCTGTATCGTTATCTCGAAAGGCACATAAGACGAAAGGCGGTATCCTGCAAATCGATTCAAATCAAAGGAAGCAACCAAACTACTTGGAGGGGCTACCATCAAATTGAGATGGTCTTCCCCTGGTGTTACGGAAGAAGAAGGAGCATCCTTTACGACCTCCATCTTGAAGGCGGGAGGAGTATCCTCCGGGACCTCCATCATGGCAGGTGGAGGAGCAACTTCTTGAGGTATAGGGACATGAGAATCTTTCTCCAAATCTGAGGAATCTGAAGAAACAATAAGAACCTGAGGGATGTGAGATCCACTCTCCATGGAAAAGACCTGGTGCACCGCAGACGGGGCCAGTTCAGCCGATCCCACGACCAATGGGTTGGGAATGGATTCTTGAATCTCAATTTCTGAGGGAGCGGGATCGACCAAGGATGACTCTTGACCAATCATAGGATCAACTAGTGGAGGACTCAAAGAAAGCTGTTTGTAACCAGCCGGAAGGCACGACACAGAAACAATTGAGTTGTCCAAAACTTGCTTGGCTTCATCCATATACGGACAAAGGTGAATGGCATGGTGCCCCCCACACAACTTACAGGGATTATTAAACTTACCCTGCTTCTTAGTAGCCTTACCAGCACCAGCTGAAGACGTGCCCCCAACCTGACTCCCAGAAGCCAAAGGCAACGACGGGCGACCGTTGGACCATACTTCGAGCACCTTGAGAATGCCAGGGCAGTCTCGAAGAAGATGGTCTCATGTGCACAACATGCAAGGGAACTTGACTTTCCGCGGAGGATTGGAAGGTTTATCAAGAGGAGGCTTCTTAGGCGCAACAGCCGCAGAGCTAGCCTCTCCTTTATATAACTTCTTCTTCTTCTTCATCATCATCTTCTTATTCTTAGCCACCTGGTTACTTGAATCTAGACTTTCACCAGGCGAAGTAGAAGATGAGGACGCAGAAACAGGCAAAGAAGGGGAGAGGTCCACCTTGGAATCAACATGATGTTGTTCAGGCGGAGGAGACGGTTGAACAATAGTCGGGACATTCGGGACCACAGAGGTTGAAAACAACCAAACAGGCAACCCAACAGTTAACCCAGGAAGGGACAACGTTGCCATGTAAGGAGCACCAACATTTCCAAAAGGAGGAAAAGGACAAGGATTCCCTTCGGAGGGGATTCCTTGGTTGGTGAACTCTGGAAAAGTTTCCATCAGAAACGATCTTCAGAACAACACCCTAAGGAAACTAAATTTAACCAGGAATATTTCGTGGGCAGTTAATTTTTTTAAAACATTGAAATAAAACTCTACCGTTTCATATTTTAAGAGTCAAGAAACAGGCAAAAGGCGACTCTATCACTTTCTGATTGGAAACAAGCGTGAAAGGACAAGCGCTTGATGACCTTTTCAAATTTAAGGAGTCAGATAAGATCAAAATGACTGCTCAGGAATTCTAGGCAAAGGGTGTACCAAATAACCGTGAACTGCAATATACACCTTGGTTTCAAAATGAAAGAGAAATCAACCAAGGACTTAACGTACGTGCAGGCAATCTCCCTGAATGCTATGTCCGGTGTATCACGGGTATAAGGTGGCAGACTCGGCTTCCTATGGATAAAGGATAGCAACCTAGTGGGGTCTCCCTTTATATACGCGACGGTACGGGGAGCACAAGACCGTACTAGTGCTGTCTAAATCCAAGAGGCGAACGACAGCTACTACGTTTAAAGACGTCGGAACACGTCTCTAGCCTAGACCACTAAATGTTTCGTTAATGTTTCAATGCTGCCTTAGTGTAAATTGAATGAATTTTAACGTTTATCTTCAATTATGTTTCAGTTTTCAGGCCCTAGCGCATGTCATATGACAATCTCCTATATGCAGCTATATGGGAAAAGAAAACTTTTCAATTCGATGAATGCTATCTAGTTAAGGGAAGAGCTTCAAACAATGATGCGAGATAAAACAACACTGCAAATGAAATATTTTCCAAACTAGATGACTTTCACTATCCAAAAGTAATTTCAAACATTCAACGATGCGAATAATGCAATGTAATCTATGCAAAATCCTCTTTTTTGAAAACTATGCAATTGTAATCTATGCACAATTTCCCTTTTTTTTTCCTTTTCAAATGATAAGAATGCACTCAATGCATTTTTCGATGAAATGAGAATCTACTTAATGCATGCTTTTAATAAAAGAGAATGCGATCAAAGAGATTTCTAGTTTTCAATCATTAAACAATGTAATCTAAGTTCAATGATGGATCTCAAAAAATACTTTTCAATGCAATGTGATCTAATGCATTTTAACGAAAAGAAAACTATGAGACGAAAACTAAAAGAACGCAAATATCCTTAATGAAGGATGAATGCAAAAGAGATGTAAATAAACACTAAGAATGCAATCATTGTTTCAAAGACTTTGTCACGAAATCCATCAAAAGGCTACAAGACAAATGAGGTCAAGAACAAAAAAAGGACTTCCAAAGTATGAGTTCAAAACAAAGCATTCATTCCCTTTTACATCAAACAATCATGGAAATAAGACATTTCAAACAATGAGCAATGTAATCTATGCTCATACAGTGAAAAAACCGGAAGGGAAAGACACATTGGTGAAGGATTTAGGAAAAAAATCTCAATTTTCACACACCCTGAAATTGGCACGACTTTATCATTGACAACTAGCGCCAACTGGCGCGACTTGCTCACTGACAACTAGCGCCAATGGAAAATTGGCGCGGGTTGCTAACTGACAACAAGCGCCAATGCCTGAAAATGAAAAAACAAATAATTTCTCCCAACCAAGACTAGACTCACCACTTCAAGCAGAATCTCCAAGACTCAAATGAACCATGTAATCGAGGCTCAAAGCGAGACAAAGCAAAATTCGAATGAAGAAGAATCCAATCACTCAAATAACGCAATAAAACGATAGGCGACCACCAACCGAATGCAGAGAAGCAATCAAAAAGTTGACTGAACAGACAGAAACCACAAACTCCCAAGGGAGTCTCGACGCACAATAGCACCTAGATGCCCTAGGGCTAAAATGTAAAATTGTGGAAAAGGGAAAACAACCAAAGGATAAAGGTTGTAGTCAGTCAAGCAAGGCTTCAGAACACTCAAGCAGTCATAAAAATAAGGCCAAACACCCAGATCAGTCTCAGAAGGCTCAAAACACAGTAAACCCTATCACCTAATTACATGATTGGCGTGACTGTAAGGCTGAAACTAGCGCCAAAACAGAATTGGCGCGAGTAATACACTGACAACATGCGCCAGTGGGCACGAATGTCACACTGAAAAGCGCGCCAGCCGAGTTTACTAAGGAAAAATGAAAAAAGAGCAATCCAAGAAGCGGACCAGTGATGGTAAAGCTAAACAAAAGCCAAACACATAGCAAGAGCCAGCCCAAAAGAGTTGATCAAGCAAGCAAAGTCAAGAATCGACCGAAAGACAAGACAATACTCCAAGTGTTTAGTTCATAAACTAGACCGGAGATTGATTGAAGCAGCATTGATCTACTTCGCTAATGCAGAGCAAGAGCGTTTCGAAGGCTATCTGGCTAACTTCAGGCTCCATCTGTAGTTTATAAAGCAAACAACAAACTAACTCCCCAGTGGAGTCGCCAATTTGTTGTAGAGGTAAATCCCCTCTGCAGACAGAGGCGATCCCCACTAGCCTAGATCGGGTCTAGCAACAATCAAATCACGCTACAACGCAAGATCCTAATTGCAAAATCAAAGTGCGAAACGAGGCATACCTTGAGTCCAACGCTGTTGTCATTGCGGAGAGGATAGTGCTCTCGATCCCTTGCTCCGACAGGTCACAATTCTACCACTTGACGCAATCGAACACCTGCACATACAAGAAACAAAACGAACATACAAGCGTAAAACCAAATATTTGCAATTATGTGTCAGTCAGAGAGGACACAACTCATAAAGAAGCATGAACAATATGAGTGGAACCATAACCAATAGTCTCTTATCATTAATTCATCAAAGGAAAATACAACCAGGCTCTGATGCTGAACCTTTCTTCAGCGGGTCGTCAGCGGAATACGTCTCAGTAAAGCTTGTCAGGAATGGGGACAAGCCTCTCTCTTCGATCGTCAATCTCCTCGCTATGGATTTGGCACTATGAAGACTATCAAAGCTCTTGCAGCATTCTGAAGGCTCTTGGAGATTATTGGAGACTCTTGGAGACTCTTGGAGACTATCTTGCAAAGAGAAATGGCAAGCTTATATAGATGGTGGAAGGGGAGTTGGGATCCCTACAATCATGGGATTGGCCCTATCCTCAAGGAAGTTTCCATGAGAGGTGGTAAACTACTTCCTCTACATGGAAATCCGGAGCCAAACGTCCCAACTCGATTTAGAGTCCAGTTCAGGAGTTGGTTGGAGTCAATCTTCTGCCATTTATTTTTAAAAAACACCCTTTATTAATCCTGGTGCGAGTGCGACTCTGAGACAGAGCGCCAATTGGCGCGCCCTCTTTGGAGGATTTGCCCCGTTGGCGCGAGTATAACACAGGCTAGTCGCGCCAAGGATGAAAAGGCTATTTTTAGGGTTTTTCACAAGGAGATGTCTTCAGGGAAATGAAAGTCCATGTCTAGGGGAATGCCATGAAAGTGTTTTTAGGTTATGTTATTGCTCACAGGTCACGGAATGAGCCCTCCAATGTGCGGGATGGGGAATTGCAGGGACGGTGACAAATTGCTGTGTAACAGGCGGTGGATCTGCATCCAACAACCACTCTAGAGGTGCAACTCCATTTAAGGTACAAGTAAACTTTGACATTCCCATATTTGAGGGTCAAATAGATGAAGATGTTGTAGATAGATGGTTGAATCTATTAGAAAGATATTTCTTGGTTCATGACTTTTCCGACTAGGAGAAGATTATTTTTGCACTCCTCAAAGCTACCCTCCATGTGAAGGACTGGTGGGAAACCTATTGTGAGAAAAATGACGAGACATAACCCTCTATGTTCTCAGCCGCACCCACTTGGAATTCCTTCCGAGACACCATTAAGGAACAATACTATCCCGTGGGGAGCTATGAGGACAAGTCCATACAATGGACCACACTGCAACAACAAAGGGATCAAGATGTTCATGAGTTGGTGAATCTATTCCGTACCCTTCACACAAAGTTGGGTATCAAATATTCAGAGAAGCATTTGGTGCTAAAGTATCACAATTGTCTGCACAGATACATTCAGGAGGAAATGGAGTTCCTCGACATCTCCTCGCTTAGTACGACATACTGGTATGCTGCCAAGATTAAGCAGAAATTCAAACAGAAGAAGCGAGACTTTGGATATGCGAATCAGAAGCAAGGGAAAGGTGCCCCCAAACCACAGAACAAAGGACAAAGCCAAGGCATGGCGGCCCAATAAAACCTGCCAAAGCCACAAGAAAAGAACAACACTGTGAAGCCAAAGAAGGACATGGGAAAGTGGTGTGAGTTCCATAAGAGCTCCACTCACAATACAAGTGAGTGTCGGGCCAAGTAGTCGCTGGTGGCTGAGGTGAGGGATTTTGAATCAAATGCATGCTCTGACTCCGAGTCAAAACTTGACAAGGGGAATGACAAAGGGAAAAGAATTATTGATGTGGATCTCAACGCCACTGTTGCCACTATGAAGATCCATAAGGAGCCGAAAGATATAGAGGAGGTGGAGCGTCTCTTCCACTCCCAAATGTGGGTGAAGAGTTCTCCGCTACAGTTCATTGTCGACAATGGGTGTTATGAAACCAACTCCAAAAATAGAATAAAAGAGAGATCAATGCCTTAGAAATCAACCACTTCGAGGGGGAAACCTCCAATAAATTACATAAATGAACAATTCTTGGATGATACAAATGACCAAAACCTCCTTCTATATATAGGATTCCATGGTCCCACAATATAATCCTAGCCGACCTAACAATAAAAATGTAAGGGCACAATAATAACAATATTGGGGTTAGAAGGGTACAACAATAAAAATAAGGGGTTTAAACTAATAACAATAAGGGACTAAACTAGTAATATAGGGACCTAACATGCCCCTATCCTTCAAAAAAGTGTTGTCCTCAACAATTTAGTAGCTCTGGGTGCTTCTGTATAAAATTCTCATCCTCCCATGTAGAATCTTCAGTGGGCAAGTTATTGCACTTGATGAGATACTATGAAATTGATCGATTTTGTAGCTGTCGAGTTTTTACTTCCATGAATGCTTCAGGTTCCAATATGATTTTTCCTTCCTCATCAAGTTCTCGCAATATTGTTCGAACCGGAAGATTTTCACCTATAACCTTCTTTAAGCATGAAACATGGAATAATGGATGCAATCGCGAAGAAGAAGGAAGATCCAATTTGTATGCCATAGTACCAATATTTTGCAACACCTTGTAAGGACCATAGTACTTTGGCGAAAATTTATTATCCTTCTTATCTTGCTTGAGGGACATTTGTTTGTATGGTTGTAGCCGTAAAAATACCCAATCTCCTACATCAAAACTTCTCTCGCTACGATGTTGATATGCCTATTGTTTCATTTGATGTTGTGCCAAATTTAGGTTATCCTTTAAGAGTTGGAGAACTTCTTGTTGATGCTCGATGTGATCTTCCACTGCTTGAACCTTAGAATTTTTTCTTAAAGATGATGTGATGGACGGTGGATGATATCCATAAAGTGCCATAAATGCGGTCATTTTTGCTGCAGTATGGAAGAAAGTGTTATATCACCATTCAACGAGAGTTAACCACTTGACCCATTATGTTTGTTTATTAGATACAAAAAAGAAGAAGATATCCTTCCAAAAATTTATTCACTATCTCAGTTTGACCATTGGATTGAGGATGATAAGATGAGCTATGAGCTAATTGAGTACCCAAACAAGAAAATAACTTTGTCCAAAAATTTTCAGTAAAAATGGGATCTTTGTCGCTCACAATAACCTTTGGGTTTCCATGTAGCTTTTGAATTGTGTCCATAAATGTAGTAGCAACTGTACTTGCTTTAAATGGATGAGATAATGCACAAAAGTGTGCATACTTGGTAAGTCTATCAGCTACCACCATGATGACACTCTTTCCTTCAGACTTAGGTAAACCCGTGATAAAATCCATTGAAATCTCCTCCCAACGTTGACTTGGAATGGATAAAGGTTGTAGAAGTCTCGGGGTCTTAATTGTTTCCACTTTATTCTGTTGGCAAACCAAACATTCCGCCACAAACTTTTGAATATCAGATTTAAGGCCATCCCAAAAAAATTCTTTCTTCACCCTGTGGTAAGTTTTTAAAAATCCCGAGTGTCCTCCTAAAGGAGAAGTGTGCAATTCCAGAAGAATCTTTTGTTTTAGTTGGGAATCTTTACAAAGATATAAGCGATCTTTGTACCATAAGGAATCATTTTTCCAACTAAATGTATCAGATGTACTAGGATCTTGCTGCAACTTTTGAATGAGTGTCCATACATCTTTGTCCTTCTTCCATTCATCTCTTGCTTCGGTTATCCAATCCGGTTGGATAATAGAAATGGCAAAAAGCAATGCTTCCACCTCTTCATTCTTTCTTGAGAGTGAATCTGCAACAACATTAAGCTTTCCTTTTTTGTAGATTATTTCAAAGTCATAACCCAACATCTTTGTGACCCATTTTTGCTGCTCTTCTGAAGATAGTCTTTGTTCCAAAAAGTGTTTAAGACTATCAGGATCAATTTTTACCTTGAAGTGTCTTCCCATTAGGTAAGTTCGCCATTTCTTTAGTGCATGCAGTATTGCTAACATTTCCTTCTCATAAATAGGTTTCTGTAAATACTTTCCTTTGATTGGAAGAATTTCAAAATCAATGGGTCTTCCTTCTTGCATTAAAACAACACCAATTCCATTTCTTGAGGCATCACATTCCACAATAAAGGTTTTTGTGAAGTCTGGCATAGCTAAGACTGGTGATAGGCACATTGCCTCTTTAAGATGTTCAAAGGCCTTAATTGCTTCAGGAGTCCATGAAAATGCATCTTTCTTCAATAATGTTGTTAGAGGTGCTGCTATTCTCCCATAATTCTTAACAAACTTGCGATAATACCCTGTTAACCCGAGAAATCCTCACAACTACTTTATGGTTGTGGGGACTTTCCATTCGTTAATGGCTTTAATTTTGTTAGGGTCTACCTTAACACCCTTGTGAGATACAAGATGACCCAGATATTCCACCTCTTGCACTCCAAAGAAACATTTGGATGTTTTTGCATATAATTGTTTCTCCTGCAATAGTTGGAGCACCCTGTCAACATGTTGAACATGATCCTTCCAAAACCTGTTGTAGATTAGTATATCATCAAAAAAATACTAGCAAATTTTTTCTAAAGAAGGGTTTGAAAATGAGATTCATCAACCCTTGAAATGTAGAATGTTAGGTCCCTATATTACTAGTATAGTCTCTTATTGTTGTTAGTGTAACCCCCTTATTGTTATTATTGTACCCCTATAACCCCCATATTGTTATTATTGTGCCCTTAAATTATTATTGTTAGGTCGGCTAGGATTACATTGTGGCCCCATGGACTCCTATATATAGAAAGGAGGTTTTGTAATTTGAATCATTCAAGAATTTTTCATTCATGTAATGTATTGGAGGTTTCCCCCTTAAAGTGGCTTATTTCTAAGGCATTGATATCTCTTTTATTCTATTTTTGGAGCTGGTTTCACAACATTTGGTATCAAAGCTTTGAGATTCTAGGGTTTCACTGCTCCAGACAGGTCATCGTGGAATTTTCGCTATAACTTTGTTTCTATGAAGGTCAGAATCTGAAATTTTTAGAGTACGAAGCCAAAATCCTAAGGAACATCGTTGCAAAATTTCAGAGCTTGGTTCACAATAGTTTCGGAGATATGATCTGTGCAAGTTAGGTCATTTTGCAGGCTCCTGAATTTAACCTAAACAGGTCATCATGGTATTGTCATAATAAAAAAATTTTCTACGAAGGTTCAGAAGCTGAAATTTTTAGAGTGCGAAGCTACAATTCTGAGGAAACTCGTAAGAAAATTTTAGATATTGGTTCGCAACATTTTGGGAGATATGATTTGTAGAAGTTAGGGCTTTTTCAGGCTTCTGAATTTCATCTCAAAGAGGTGATCATGGGAAAATATTCATAGCTCTCTCTCTAAGCATCGGATTGGAATGCTGTAAAAAGTGGCCACAAGAACATAGACTATAGTTTTTGTTCTATCAATTTCAGAGCCAAAGGAGGAAAAAATGACACATGGCAAGTAGTACAAGTTCACTCTACTAAACTAGTCCAAACTTGGGTCATTGTGGGAGATTGGATATAACTTTGTCTTGAAGAATCCAAATTAAATCAGACCTGTGGCATTTGAAAGAAACTTCAGAGGGCTTCTACAGATCTAAATTTCAGATATTGAGGATCTGCAATTATAGAAATAATTCAATTTCAATATCGAGCTCCTCAAAGAAAGTAAAAGGTGTGTATTTTTTTTCCCGAATTGCATAAGTCTTGTTTGAAGAATCAAGTTGAATTGATTCCAAGGGCATATTATAGAATAGATATCAGTATTGGATTCTAAAATGACCCCTAAAAAGAATTCAACACCCGTTAATCCTTTATAAGGCTCTACTATGAATCCTGAAGACGAAGAATGGCAACATGACATATCAAAATTACAAGAGCAAGTGCAACAAATTTCACTCTCGCAAAGAACAACAAAAAATGAAATGGAACTTTTGAAGAAAGGTGTGGAAACTAAGATGGATGGTTTGAAGAAAGGCGTGGAAGCTAAGATGAATGGTTTGGAAGCTAAGATGGATGGCATGGAAATGGGCATGGAAGCTAAGTTGGATGACATGGAAGCTAAGATCGATGAAAAAATGAAAGACAACATGGAAAACATGAAGAAGGATCTAAAATTAGACATCGAAGGTTTGGCAAAGTTGTTACAAGAAATGATTCCTAATGGTGAAAAGATAGTAGAGGAAACTCATGATGAGAACAAAATAAATTTTAATCGTGATTTCATAAACTCTAATGTTGGAGGCAAGAACCACCATATTCCAAAAATGGATATGAGGAAGTTTGTTGGAAAGGATCCTGTAACATGGATACTACAGATGGAGCAATATTTTGATCTCAATAATGTGCAAAACACACAAAAGGTATGCATTTCAACTTTACATTTAGAACAAAATACATTTTTATGGTATCGATGACTTTGCTCCCGTAAAAAAATTGTCACTTGGCCAATTTTTACAGAGGAAATGATAGCACATTATGAGGATACAAAGAGCAACACTTTCTTTAGCCAATTGATAAATCTCAAACAAAAGTGTTCAGTTGGGGAGCACATTGAGGACTTCCAAAAATTGAATATAAGGGTAACCGATCTTTCAGAGGAACACATGATCGATCTCTTCATAGGTACTTTAAAGGATAACATCCAACATGAAGTTTGCGTTTTGGAACCTGATTAATTGGAGAAGGCATTCAGGTTGGCAAGAAAAATTGAATGTAAAATTATGGCAACAAGGAAGCCTACCACTCACTTCTTTTAAGATGGAAGTGTTGCTACTCCTAGATTTCCACAACCTACAAGGTTGACACCACAACAATTGGAAAAAAAAGAGCAAAAGGACTTTGCTACAGTTGTTATAGCAAATACACTAAAGGTCATAAGTGTGTTGAGAAGAAATTATTTTACATAGATTGTGAAGAGGAAGAAGAAAATGAACAAGAAGAGGATATACACCAGGAACCAGCCCTAGAAGAGGAAGAAATGAGACTGACCATATCGTGTAACGCATTGGCAGGAATTACCACTCCTCAAACTCTCAAGATAGAAGGACATATCAAGAAGAAAAAGGTAATAGTGTTGATTGATTCAGGTAGCACCCATAATTTTATTCTTTGTAAGGTAGCTAAGGAATTGAATTGTTTCCTATACCCAGCTCCAGAATGTCAAGTGATGGTTGAAAATGGAGGAACTATAAATTTCTCTGGAAAATGCCATAATATCAAGCTAACCATGGGGGAATATGTATTGAATAGTCCAATGCTTTCCGTACCTATGGGAGGTGCTGATGTTGCATTAGGAGTACAATGGTTACAATCTTTGGGGATGGTAGCTTTTAATTTTCAATAACTTTTCTTGAAATTTTTTCAGAAGGAAAGGAAGTCGAATTATGGGGTATTGCAGGGAAGCCAGGAAAGATAATAAGCTCTAATGTCATGACAAATCTTCTAAATAAAGAACAATGAGGCGTAATTGCACAACTATGCTCACTAGAAGTTCCAACATCAAAATCATCTATTCCTGCAGATCTCCAAAAAGTCTTGGACAATCATTCCAAGGTGTTTGAAACTCCCAAAGGACTCCCACCTATTCGTGATCATGATCATGCTATTCATTTGATTCCAGGCAGTTTTCCTCCGAATAACAGGCCTTATAGATATCCTTATGTCCAAAAGAGTGAAATTGAACGTATGATTGCAGAAATGTTAGAGGCAGTATAATTCAACCTAGTCAAAGTTCTTTCTCTGCTCCTGTAGTATTGGTACACAAGAAGGATGGATCATGGCACATGTGTCCGGATTATAAGGAGCTCAATAATTTCACCATTAAAGATAAATTTCCCATTCCTGTGATTGATGAATTATTGGATGAATTATATGGAGCAATTTATTTTACCAAGATAGATCTTCGTTCAGGATATCATCAAATTAGAATGAAGACTGAAGATATTCTGAAAACAACATTTCGAACTCATGAGGGTCATTATGAATTTTTGGTCATGCCTTTTGGACTTACCAATGCACCTTCTACATTTCAAGGGTTGATGAATTACATTTTCAAACCCTTCCTTAGAAAATTTGTGCTAGTATTTTTTGATGATATACTAATCTACAGCAGGTCTTGGAAGGATCATGTTGAACATGTTGACAGGGTGCTCAAACTATTGCAAGAGAAATAATTATATGCAAAAACATCCAAATGTTTCTTTGGAGTACAAGAGGTGGAATATCTGGGTCATATTGTATCTCACGAGGGTGTTAAAGTAGACCCTAATAAAATTAAAGCCATTAAGGAATGGAAAGTCCCCACAACCATAAAGCAGTTGCGAGGATTTCTCGGGTTAACAGGGTATTATCGCAAGTTTGTTAAGAATTATGGGATAATAGCAACACCTCTAACAACATTATTGAAGAAAGATGCATTTTCATGGACTCCTGAAGCAACTAAGGCCTTTGAACGTCTTAAGGAGGCAATGTGCCATGCACCGGTCTTAGCTACGCCAGACTTCACAAAAACCTTTATTGTGGAATGTGATGCCTCAGGAAATGGAATTGGTGCAGTTTTGATGCAGGAAGGAAGACCCAATGCTTTTGAAAGTCGTCCAATCAAAGGAAAGTATTTACAGAAACCTATTTATGAGAAGGAAATGTTAGCAATACTGCATGCACTAAAGAAATGGTGAACTTACCTAATGGGAAGACACTTCAAGGTAAAAACTGATCATGATAGTCTTAAACACTTTTTGGAACAAAGAATATCGTCAGAAGAGCAGCAAAAATGGGTCACAAGGATGTTGGGTTATGACTTTGAAGTAATCTACAAAAAAGGAAAGCTTAATGTTGTTGCAGATGCACTCTCAAGAAAGAATGAAGAGGTGGAAGCATTGCTTTGTGCCATTTCTATTATCCAACCAGATTGGATAACTGAAGCAAGAGATGAATGGAAGAAGGACAAAGATGTATGTACACTCATTCAAAAGTTGCAGCAAGATCCTAGTACATCTGATACATTTAGTTGGAAAAATGATTCCTTATGGTACAAATATCGCTTATATCTTTGTAAGAATTCCCAACTAAAACAAAATATTCTTTTGGAATTGAACACTTCTCCTTTAGGAGGACACTCAGGATTTTTAAAAACTTACCACAGGGTGAAGAAAGAATTTTTTTGGGATGGCCTTAAATCTGATATTCGAAAGTTTGTGGCGGAATGTTTGGTTTGCCAGCAGAATAAAGTGGAAACAATTAAGACCCCAGGACTTCTACAACCTTTATCCATTCCAAGTCAACGTTGGGAGGAGATTTCAATGGATTTTATCACAGGTTTACCTAAGTCTGAAGGAAAGAGTGTCATCATGGTGGTAGTTGATAGGCTTACCAAGTATGCACACTTTTGTGCATTATCTCATCCATTTAAAGCAAGTACAGTTGCTACTACATTTATGGACAGAATTCAAAAGCTACATGGAAGCCCAAGGGTTATTGTGAGCCACAGAGATCCCATTTTTACTGGAAATTTTTGGACGGAGTTATTTTCTTGTTTGGGTACTCAATTAGCTCATAGCTCATCTTATCATCCTCAATCTGATGGTCAAACTGAGATATTAAATAAATGTTTGGAAGGATATCTTCGTTGTTTTGTATCTGATAAACAAACACAATGGGTCAAGTGCTTACCTCTCGCTGAATGGTGGTATAACACTTCCTTCCACATTGCAGCAAAAATGACCCCATTTATGGCACTTTATAGACATCATCCACCATCCATCACATCATCTTTAAGAGAAAATTCGAAGGTTCAAGCAATGGAAGATCACATCGAGCATCAACAAGAATTTCTCCAACTCTTAAAGGATAACTTGAATTTGGCACAAAATCGAATGAAACAACAGGCATATCATCATCACAGCGAAAGAAGTTTTGATGTAGGAGATTGGGTATTTTTATGGCTACAACCATACAAAAAAATGTCCCTCAAGCAAGCTAAGAAGGATAATAAATTATCTCCAAATTACTATGGTCCTTACAAGGTGTTGCAAAATATTGGTACTATGGCATACAAATTGGAGCTTCCTGCTTCTTCACGAGTGCATCCAATTTTCCATGTTTCATGCTTAAAGAAGGTTATAGGTGAAAATCTTCCAGTTCAAAACAATATTGCCAAAACTGATGAGGAAGGAAAATAATATTGAATCAAGGTCACTTTAAACAAGAATCCCCATAAATCACTAATCGATCAATTTTAGAGTATCTCATCAAGTGGAAGAACTTACCCACTGAATATTCTACATGGGAGGATGAGAATTTTATACAAAAGTACCTAGAGCTACTCAAGCATTGAGGACAACACTTTTTTGAAGGAGAGGGGCATGTTAGTTCCCTATATTACTAGTATAGTCCCTTCTTCTTGTTAGTGTAACCCCCTTATTGTTATTATTGTACCCCTGTAACCCCCATATTGTTATTATTGTGCCCTTAAATTATTATTGTTAGGTCGGCTAGGATTACATTGTGGCCCCACTAGGATTACGTTATGGCCCCATGGACTCCTCTATATAGAAAGGAGGTTTTGTAATTTGAATCATTCAAGGATTGGTCATTCATGTAATGTATTGGACGTTGGCCCCTTGAAGTGGCTTATTTCTAAGGCGTTGATATCTCTTTTCTTCTATTTTTGGAGTTGGTTTCACAACATAGAAGGTGCATTGGTAAGGCCAAAAGGCATGAGCAAAAAATCATAATGACCCTCATGATTTCGAAATGATATTTTCAGAATATCTCCAGTCTTTATTCTAATTTGATGATATCCTGAACGAAGGTCCAACTTGGTAAAATAAATTGCTCCATGTAATTAATCCAATAATTCATCAATCACAGGAATGGGAAATTTATCTTTAATGGTAAGCTTATTGAGCTCCCTATAATCCGGACACATGTGCCATGATCCATCCTTCTTATGCACCAATACTACTAGAGTAGAGAAAGAACTTTGACTAGGTTGAATTATACCAGCCTCTAACGTTTCTGCAATCATACGTTCAATTTCGCTCTTTTGGACATAAGGATATCTATAAGGCCTGATGTTTAGAGGAAAAATTCCTGGAATCAAATGAATAGCATGATCATGATCATGAATAGGTGGGAGTCATTTGGGAGTTTCAAACACCTTGGAATGATTTTCCAAGACTTTTTGGAGATTTGCAGAAATATATGATTTTGATGTTGGAACTTCTAGTGAGCATAATTGTGCAATTATGCCTCATTTTTCTTTCTTTAGAAGATTTTTCATGACATTAGAGCTTATTATCTTTCTCGGCTTCCCTACGATACCCCATAATTCGACTTCATTTCCTTCTGAAAAAAAATTTCAAGAAAATTTCTTGAAAATTAAAAGCTACCGTCGTGGCCAAAGATTTTAACCATTGTACTCGTAGTACAACATCAACACCTCCGATAAGAATGGAAAGCATTTCACTATTCAATACATATTCCCCCATGGTTAGCTTGATATTATGGCATTTTCCAGAGAAATTTATAGTTCCTCCATTTGCAACCATCACTTGACATTCTGGTGATGGGTATAGGAAACAATTCAATTCCTTGGCTACCTTACAATGAATAAAATTATGGGTACTACCCGAATCAATCAACACTATTACCTTTTTATTCTTGATATGTTCTTCTATCTTGAGAGTTTGAGGAGTGGTAATTCCTACCAATGCATTACACGATATGGTCAGACTCATTTCTTGGTCTTCTAGGGTTGGTTCCTAGTGTATATCCTCTTCTTTTGAAGATTCTTGTTCATTTTATTCTTCCTCTTCACAATCTATGTAAAATAATTTCTTCTCAGCACATTTATGACCTTTAGTGTATTTTCTATCACAACTGCAACAAATCACTTTTTCTCTTTTTTCTTCCAATTTTTGTGGTGTTAACCTTGTAGGTTGTGGAAGTCTAGGAGTAGCAACACTTCCATATTTATATATGTGAGTGGTAGGCTTCCTAGTTGCCATAATTTTACATTCAATTTTTCTTGCCAACCTGAATTCCTTTTCCAATGAATCAGGTTCCCAAACACGAACTTCATGTTGGATGTTATCCTTTAAAGTCCTTATGAAGACTTCAATCCCATGTTCCTCTGGAATATCAGTTACAATTATATTCAATTTTTGGAAGTCCTCAATGTGCTCTACCACTGAACCCTTTTTCTTGAGATTTATCAATTGGCTAAAGAAGGTATTGCTTTTTGTATCCTCATAATTTTCTATCATTTCCTCCATAAAAATTGACCAAGTGACAATTTTTTTACGAGAGAAAAGCCATCGATACCATACAAATGTATTTTTTTCTAAATGTAAAGTTGCAATGCGTACCTTTTGTGTGTTTTGAAAATTATTGAGATCAAAATATTGCTCCATCTGTAGTATCCATGTTACGGGATCCTTGCCATCAAACTTCCTCATATACATGTTTGGAATATGGTGGTTCTTCCATCCAACATTAGAGTTTATGAAATCATTATTAACATTTATTTTGTTCTCATCATGAGTTTCCTCTACTATATTTTCGCCATTAGGAAACATTTATTTTATCAACTTTGCCAAACCTTCAATGTCTACTTTTAGATAATTCTTCATGTTTTCCATGTTGTCTTTCATTTTTTCATTGATCTTAGCTTCCATGTCATCCATCTTAGCTTCCATGCCATCCATCTTAGCTTCCATGCCCACTTCCATGCCATCCATCTTAGCTTCCAAACCATTCATCTTAGCTTTCACGCCTTTCTTCAAACCATCCGTATTAGTTTCCATGTATTTCTTCAAAACTTCCATTTCATTTTTTGTTGCTCTTTGCGATATCGAAATTTGGTGCACTTTCTCTTGTAATTTTGATATCTAATGTTGTGTTTCTTCGTCTTCATGAGTAATAGCAGAGCCTATTGAAGGATTAATGGGTGTTGAATTCTTTTTAGGGGGGATTTTAGAACCCAATACTAATATCTATTCTTCAATATGCCCTTGGAATAAATTCAAACTAATTTTTTTTCAAACGAGGCTTATGTAATTCGAAAAAAATACACACCTTTTTCTTGCTTTTGAGGAGCTCGATATTGAAACTGAATTGTCTCTGTGATTTCCGATCTTCAATATCTGAAATTTGGCCTTGAAGTAGCCCTCTGAATCTTCTTTCGAATGCCATAGGTCTGACCTTATTTGGATTCTTCAAGGAAAATTTATGCCCAATCTCCCATGATTACCTAATTATGGACTGGTTCAGTAGAGCGAACTTATATGACTTTCCACGTGTCACTGTTTCCTCCTTCGGCTCTAAAATTGATATATCAAAAACTACAGTCTGTGTACTTGCGACCACTTTTTACAAAATCCCAATACGACTCTCAGAGAGAGAGAGAGTTATGACATTTTTCCCACGGTCACCTCTTTGAGATGAAATTTGGGAGCCTGAACAAATCCTAATTTCCACAGATCATATATCCAAAAATATTGTGAACCAAGATCTGAAATTTTTACAAGCGGTTCCGTAGGATTTGGCTTCGCACTGTAAACATTTAAGCTTCTGTAACTTTTTATACGAAAAGTTATAGCGAAAATGCCACGATGACCTGTTTTAGTTGAAATTCAGGAGCCTGAAAAAAACCTAACTTCCCCATATCGTATCTCCGAAAATATTGTGAACCAAGATCTAAAATTTTTACAGGAGGTTCCTTAGGATTTCAGCTTTGCACTGTAAAAAATTTCGCTTTTTAGCCTTTGTATAAAAAAAAATTATTGTGAAAATTCCACAATGACCTGTTTGGAGTAGCAAAACCCTAGAATCAAAACTCTGATACCAAATGTTATGAAACCAACTTTAAAAATAGAAGAAAAGAGAGATCAATGCCTTAGAAATTAGCCACTTCGAGGGGGAAACCTCCAATACATTACATAAATGAGAAATTCTTGGATGATACAATTGACCAAAACCTCCTTCTATATATAGGAGTCCATGGTCCCATAATATAATTCTAGCCGACCTAACAATAACAATGTAAGGGCACAATAATAACAATATTTAGGTTAGAGGGGTACAAAAATAACAATAAGGGGACTACACTAATAAAAATAAGGAAATAAACTAGTAATATAGGGACCTAACAATGGGAGCCAAAATAACCTCATTTCAGCAGATGCCGTGAAGCTGTTGGGCTTGTCGACCACAATGCACCCACACCCATACACCATCGGGTGGCTTCACCAAGGACAGAATCTCTGCATCAGCTAGTAGTGTTACCTTCCCTATAGCATTAAGCCCTTCACGAATGAGGTATTATGTGACATTGCTCCTCTTGATGTTTCTAATGTATTATTAGGCCAACCATACTTGTGGAAGCGAAATTATATGTATGATTCCCAGCCTCACGCTGTTATTGTTACTTTGGGAAATAAGTTATACAAGATACTAGAGGTACCATCGCCTACTACTATCTCTTTGGTTACTGCAAAAAAATGTAGTAAGCTCATTTCCCAAACCAGAAAATTTGTTTTCCTGATGATCCGCTCTGAGGGCAAGAAGAAGACTGTGGCCATGACCTCTAGACATGGCTCCTCTACACGACAACAACAAATGGACAAGGTTGTGTAGGAGTATGGGGACATCTTCACCTCACCCACAGGGGTGCCTCTGCACTGTCAGGTCAAGCACCCCATTGATCTAACCCCGGGTGCGCCGCTACCCAATGGATCGATATATTGATGCTTTGTTCTAGAGAACGATGAAATCAAGAGGAAGATTCAGGAGCTGCCGCAGAAAGGTCACATCCGGCCAAGTTCATCGCTCTGTGGGAGCCCGATCGTGTCGATATAGAAGAAGGATGGGACTTGGAGACTATGTATTGACTATCGAGCGCTGAACAAGATCACTGTCCAGAATAGGTACCTGATCCCACGGATTGATGACCTTCTGGACCAACTCAAAGGGGTGAAATATTTAAGCAAGATCGACTTGAAGTTTGGGTATCACTAGGTACCAATTGAACCCTCTAATGTGTGGAAGATTGCCTTCAAATCCAAGGAGGGCCTTTTCGAATGGATGGTAATACCTTTCGGTTTGACGAATTCTCTCGCAACCTTCATGAGGTTGATGGAATACATCTTGCAGCCATTCACCAACTCATTTGTAGTGGTGTACTTGGATGAAATTCTAATCTTCAACTAGACTTGGGAAGAGCACCTCCACCACATCTGACAAGTCCTCCAAACACTATGGCAACACAAGTTGTGTGCTAATTTGGAGAAGTGTACTTTTGGCATGACCCAGGTTCAATATCTGGGATACATTATTGATGAAAGGGGGGTGCATGTGGATCCAACCAAGATCCAAGTCATTCGGTATTGGCCATCCCCAACCACTCTAACAGAGCTTTGCATCTTTCTAGGTCGTGCTAATTTCTACCGCATGTTCATGTTGGGATTCTCTCATATCACTTGGCCCTTGTCAAGTCACCAAGGGAGGAGCGAAAGAAAAATTATTTTGGTCAAAATATCAACAAAAGGTGTTCATAGAATTGAAACATCGCCTATGTTCTGCCCCTGTGCTCACATTACCATAATTGCAACAACCATTTGAGATCGAGACAAATGCCTCTGACTATGTTATTAGGCAAGTTCTTACTCAACAGGGGCATCCAGTGGCATATCACAATGAGACATTGTCTGACACAGTTCACAAGTATTCCACTTATGAAAAAGAAATGTATTCCATTGTGCAGGCTTGTCTACAATGGAAGCATTACATTTTGGGTAAGGAAACAATCATCCACACAAACCACCGACCAGTGCAGTTCATACAGACACAAGGGAAGTTGCAAAATGATCGCCATCAGAAGTGGTCCATATATCTGCAACTGTTTCATTTGAACATAAAGTACAAGAAGGGTAGCACCAATAATGTTGCAGACTGCCTCAGCCGACCACCGAACGTGGCGCTAACCACCGTTCTCAAATATTGTGGGCACGAGACTTCTGATTTTCCACTTCTCTACAAGAGCGATCCAAAATTCAGCCACACATACAAGGCACTCTTGGGGGGTACGCAAGTTCCAAATTTTCACCTCCAAGATGCACTGTTATGTCACCTGGGACACCTTTGTGTTCCTTCAAGTGAGTGTTCCAAGATGATATGGGAAGCACACTACAGTCGAGTCGCTGGGAATTTTGGGGTCGAGAAAATAGTGGCAGTACTACAGAAGTATTTCTATTGGCCGAACCTTCGACAGGATGTCGGGAAGTACATCAGATCCTGCATTGCTTGCGCCATTTCCAAAACGACCATCAAGAATAAAGGCCTTTATACCCCGCTACCTACCCTTAGTTAACCTTGGGAATCCATCTCCATGGATTTTAGGCCTTCCTTCTACTAAGCATGGAAACGACTGTGTGTTCGTGGTCATCGACAGATTCTCGAAGATGGCCATTATGGCGGCCTGGAAGAAGAATATCATAGCAGAAGACACTGCTAAACTCTTCTTTGAACGAGTGTGGGTGTACTTTGGGATCCCATGTTTTATCATATCAGATCATGACAACAGGTTCCTCAACACATTTTGGTCCAGCCTCTGGTCAATGTCGGACACCAAGCTTACCAAGTCCACAGATTTCCATCCCCAAACCAATGGCCAAATAGAGGTCGTCAATAGGGTGATTGTACACATCCTGCGCATTTTCAATTCAAAGCATCCATGCACATGGGATGAGAGCATCCCCTATGTACAACACAGTTATAACCGGGCTCTCCACATCTCAATTGGCCATAGCCCCTTTCAGGTGGGCTTAGGATTCCAGCCACTATGTCCCATTGACATAGCCATGCCATTTGTGGCTACTCAGGCTGATTCTGCTCATGTCCAGTCTGAAGATGAAAAAGTGAATAGCTTCATCGAGCACATTCAACATATCTACCAATAGGTTCATGACATATTGGACAGAGCCAATGCTAAGTACAAGCAATGACATGATCAACATCGAGTGCCACACAACTTCTAGGTGTTTGAAAAAGTGTGGATACATTTGCAGAAAGAGCGCCTCAATGGACGCCACCGCAAGCTTCGAATGCTTCGATATGGGCCATACACGATCACTAAGGCTATAGGGAACAATGCATTCGAGCTTAGTATTCCACCATTCCTTGGTCTGCACCCAATATTCAATGTGGAACGCCTTCGTTCCTACTTCCCACCTCTGACATTGAAGAACAACTCACACCAACAAAGTTAAACCAGACTGCATGGAACATTCAACCACAAATTGTATCATGGACATGAAAATCAAGAACACTTGCCAACAGAAGATCCAAATGTATCGGGATGTCAAAGCTGGCCAACTCCTACATCAAGGCAAGTGGTTCACCAGGGACCAAGTTCAACAGAAGTTTCCTTATCTCATGGAGGAACTCAACGCAATGGGGACCATTGCTTCCTAATGGGGGAGGAATGATCCAGGTGGATATTGGTGGAAACCCACCTATTCCACTTGGGGCCCCACCATTGTCTCTTTTAGTTTTTCAGTTTCAACACAACTTACTATTTTTAGTAGTTTTTCGGGTCCTGAACTTCTGGAGCCTTTTTGAGGCCCTAAATGACGTTTTTAGGGAAAACCAGAAGCAACATAGGCTAATGGACCTTCACATCAAAATTTGTATTCCTCAGATAGATATTTCTAACGAGGTATGGTGCACATCAAATAGAGATTGTATGCCAAAGTTATGTCCCCGGGAAGTTGAAATACCAATTTACCCAAACACGGCCCATAGTTTTGGCGCTTCATCTCCTAGGGTTAGGGTTTTGAATATTTAGGGTTTTCCATTGTTTCTAAATAATAAATAGGCCCTTTAGCCTCATTTTAACTCAGCTCAGAGGCCTGTAGCTGCCACATATCTTCTCAAAGATAAGCCACCAGCGCCCTAGCTAGTTTATTTCCATTCTGTCTGTAAGCAAATTTCAGTTCTTTGATATTAATAAAATGAAGTGTTATTTCCACTACATATTTTTATTTATGGTTACATGTGTATTATGTTACGTTCTTGCATAAATCTAGATAAACCCATTTCAATATGCATCTGGAGATCCTTCTCCTCCAAGTTACTAAAAAGTTCCTTGTCTCCCATCACGTGAAAGGAAGTGCCACTATCCAAATACCACACAGATCCCAATGCACTTGACACGATGCATGCGATCAACGAGAAATCAAGCTAAAATTGTGAGGCCAAAGCCTCACCAGCTGTAGATCCTCCAGCCTTCTTGTTCTTCTTATTTTGTGGACAATTAGTAGCATAATGCCCATGCTCGTGACAGTGAAAACACTTCACCTTGGACATGTCCTACTTCTTGCCATTTTTTGACTCAGATTTGGAATGGAATTTCTTCCCCTTCCCCTTATTTTCCTTGGCAACCAAAGAAAAATATTCTTCATATTCATTCTTAGATGAATATCCATCTCTGGTGTTCCGTATGAACTCATCCTATACCAAATCCGACCGCAGTCATTCCCAATCTGGCAGCTTTTCCCTTCCATTGACAGAGTCTTGATAACTGTGCCAACTCTTGGGAAGTCCTAGGAGAGCCAAGCTCACCAAATCATCATCGACGACAGTTATACCAACGCTCCCCAGTTCATCCTGACATTGGACAAACTTTGTTAAATATTTTGGTATGGAGTCGCCCTTCTCCATCTTGATCTTCCCGAGTTTATCATTGAGCACCAATTTCCTATGGTCACTGTTGCTTTGGAATAGATCCGTAAAATCCTTCCACATTGCATATGGTGTGGATTTCCCATGGAGGCTTGAGACAATGTGGTCTCGTACTCCCTCCAATAGGATCCTCCTCACCTTTGCCACTTTATTTTTCCATGCATCATTATTTGCAACATCTGTCACAACGGGTTTAGGAACATCATTTTCAATGAATTCCTTCAAGCCATTGTCTTTGAGTACTGCCTCCATCCTGTCCTTCCAAGAAATAAAATTTGAGCTATCCTTGAGTGCATACTCCAACCTCAAGCCATTTAAATCCACTTCGATCCTGAATCAGTTGCAGCACCAATAAAGTCTTTCGGCAAATTCAAATTCTATCCAATCACAAACTCAAATCCTCCTTCACTATTGTGATTTCGTATGCTCTGATACCATGTATAAATTATACAAAAAGAATGTATATCATGGATTCAATCTGATATAGCAATGTACTAAAGTTAAATAATGAATCGCTTCTACAAATCAATTGTGAAATTAAAAATACAATCACCAATCACATGAAGAAAAGAAGAAACAATCAAGCCACAACACAGATAATTTCCCGGGGAAATCTTGCTGCTCAAAACCCCACTATCTTCTATTGTATATTCATCATGGAATCATGAAACAATTACATACAACTCTTCTCACAAGAGCCCTCCTGTAATCAGCTAATTGTCTCACGCTTTCATGCATAAAAATGACCAATACTTAGCCAATTTATTGCCTCCAGACAACCTGCCTTGCTTATGCAATCCTTGATGAATGCAATCCATAAAGAATAGGAATTTTGGCCTTCCTTGACTGCACAAGTATCATGGGAACTCCAATGGGTGTTTGGTTGCATGGATGCAACCCAATAATCCTACAACTAATAATCAACTTCCCTTTCACCTAAATCTCAACTGGGTCTCCACTAGATTTGACATGCATGCAACTAATAATAGTAAATCCTCAGTTGCATGTGAGATCACTGATTGTGAATTAATTAATATTTAGTTCACTTTATCTCTCACTAGTGTATCAAGCAGTTACAACTAGCACAACTGATTTTAACTCACTTAACTGAGTTAAAGTGATTACAACATGCATTAACTAATGCACCACCGCACTTTGAACTCTGTTACAACTAGAATTACTCTGCATACCTTACCAACTACCTCTAACTCAAAATTCATGAGCTAACTGAGTTTATCACTCAGTTAACTATTAAAAGTTATTTTGAGACTAGATTACATTTGATTTTCCATCTTAATTAAGGGATAACTAAAATAGACATGCACCAAATTTAGCCCTATGGACCCCACCCTAGTGTAGGTGCTTAATGCACTAGGCGTGGGTGCTGAAATGTTCTTGTTGAATTTCAACACTTTTCTTCTCCATAGAACCCCGAGTTGAAATGAGGCTGTAAGTAGAGGAAGAATACTAGAAAGTGGAGGAGAACACTCCTGGCTTGAGAGTTCCCTCTCTAATGGCCTCCATTAGACCAAACTCACTATAGACACCGTAGTCACTATCACAATAACATTATATAATTCATCCAATAATAGGGAAAAAATTGATCTCTCTCCCATGCCATGCTTCTTATTTTATAAGGGGTTTCATAGGTGATATTTGTTACTTCATGTAAAAATAAGTATATTTATTAATCGAAAGTTTGATTATTCACCCATCCATGAGTCAACCTCTTAGTAAGGCTCTCCTAATTATTTTTTTAAAATTTTTATTAAAAAACATAATTTCCCTCACCCCAACATGACTCCCTATTTCTTCTCCTAGTTTTCTCTTGATCCCACCTTTTATACTTCTTATTTTGTGTTCATTATTGAAGTCAAATGATAGGCCTCATATTTTTCTCCCCAACTACACCTTAGTTTATCTCAAGTTGAACTCTTTAATGGAGATCTTGTGTTGTGTTCTTGCCATATGAAGGTTATCTCATGAAACTGTATTTCTCTAATTTTAAATTAATATTATTTAATTTCATACACCACCCTCTTTACTTAATGAGGTTAAATTGTCTTTGAGTTAATGTTTTTAATTAATTCTATGTCCCCTTCCCATTTTTCTATAAGAACACTTGTATACTTTGGAGTTATTTTAATGAACATTATCTCCCTAAGATTTTCCAAACGTGAGAAGGGTAGAGTTGATTATTTGGTCAAATTCATAGGTGGTATTTGTTACTTAATGTAAAAATAAGTATATTTATTAATCTAAAAGTTTAATTATTCACCCATCCATGTGTCAATCTCTTAGTAAGGCTCTCCTAAATTATTTGTTTTAAATTTTTATTAAAAATCATAATTTCCCTCACCCCAACATGACTCCCTATTTCTTATCCTAGTTGTCTCTTGATCCCCCCTTTTATACTTCTTATTTTGTGTTCATTATTGAAGTCAACTGATAGGTCTCATATTTTTCTCCCCAACTACACCTTATTTTATCTCAAGTTGAACTATTGAATGGAGATCTTGTGTTATGTTCTTGCCATATGAAGGTTATCTCATGAAACTAAATTTCCCTAATTTTAAATTAATATTCTTTAATTTCATACACCACCCTCTTTAATTAATTAGGTTAAACCATCTTTGAATTAATGTTTCTAATTAATTCTATGTCCCCTTCCCATTTTTTATAAGAACACTTGTATAATTTGGAGTTATTTTAATACACATTGTCTCCCTAAGATTTTCCAAACATGAGAAGGGTAGAGTTTATTATTTGGTCCAATTTTTATAATTCCTCATATCCTTCCTTTATCCCAAGGTTTATTCTTGATGTAGTTAATTTTTTTCTAACTTCACTTACTACATGATGTGAATTCATGCTCATTATTGTGTGATGATAAACTCTTAATTATCTTTCAACTTTTCTTCTTGATGCCAAGGGTTCCAAGTCAATCACGCCCTTCAAATAATTCCCTATGAGGTTCCAAGGGTGCCACACCAATATATTTCTTCTTGATGCCAAGGGTGCCAAGTTGGTTGTGCCCTTCAAGAGCTTCCATTTGAATTTCCTAGGGTTCCACACCTCTTGGCCTCAAAGAATCCCTTGACTATGAGGGGAAAAAGTTGGAAGTGATGAAAAATACAACTGTTTTCTCTTGTGTCATCATCTATATGAGACTAATGGTGTTGTAGATAAAATAATCTACCTTAATGCATGTCCCCCAAGTAAATTCTCGTGAGCGACCCAATCTGGGGTCTTCCCTCATGGCATTGTGATATTCAAGGAGAAGGTATTCCAACATATATTAGCCCAAGTCACGACAAGAGTGATAGTGGGTGAAATCAAGGACGCTATCCCACAGTCCACCCCTCCCATGAAATTCCATCTATCAATACAACCCCATCACCCATGTGTGATTTTTTCGACCAAGAAACTAACCTGTGTTTGTAGCCACTAATATGGTGCTAGTAATCATATCATAATATTAGGTTTAACTTTAAATTTTTGAGACAATAGTATGCAATTCAATCCAACCAGAGGTCATCGAATCATCACATGCGAGTGCATCTGGGTGGCCTCCTGCTACAATCAATAACCATTACTAATATTTGTTCATAATGTTAGTCATTGATATAATCATGTTCGCTAAATCATCACCATGACATAATCATTGTTAACTGTAAGCGAGAAGATAATGTAAATAAGAAAACATAATGAAACCCTTACATGATTTGGACATAGTCATCAAACAGGTCCATCACAACCATTATCATCATAATATCAAACTAACATAACACTTTTATTATCACCTCCACTAATAGTAAAATTCAAATAATTGGATCCACGACCTGAGCTCCTGAAAGAATAATGTATGATCCTATAGGCTATATCTAGGAAAATGTAATGTCAGGGTCAATCAACTAGAGCAGGGCACTGCAACGCGCATGTGTGCCAAGGTGATATAGTGCCACACTCAAACAACTTTCAGTAGTATCTAGTCTCAAAATAGTCATCCAATTTTATAGACATGATATACTAATCTTGATTTATTTCCAAAAAGGAGGAATAATAATATTATAAATTTTTGAAAATTTTCTAGAGCATGGATTGGATTACCAGGTAATGGTGATATTTCTTTGACAATTTCCAATTAGTTTAAGAAATTCTCCTAACAGTATTAATAAGTTGATTTTAAGTATATAATTTTAAGATGTCGAACACTATTTTGACTCACATGATAATTAAATAGTAAATAACCACACTTGAAGTAAACCTAATACTACCACCTCAAATTAGCAAGGGAAGGGAGTTGGTCTTATAAATCAAGGTACCATTAAAATATGCTCCTCCTAAATCCCCCCAAAACATGAATTTTAGGCACACCTTATTCTATTAAAATCTTTATAAGAAACTTCAAGGCTAAGAGTCTTACTTAATTTCTTGATCCCCCTCCTAAGCTTATATTGAAACTTATGGTGTGCACTTCACTGAGGAAGTTGATTCCCCTTGCATCACAACTTCCATATTTTTGTAATATTCCTACTTAGCCTAAGCTAAGAGGAATATGCAATTTTGTCTCATTTTATGTTGCATGAGTAAATGAATAAAGGAGGACATGTAAAAATCCTAAAAGAATGAATAAATCAATGCCCATATAAAAATGGATAAATCTGGGCCATGTAAACAAATCACTTGCAGGTGTGAAAGGGGTTTGAGCTATGAGACTGGGTCAACCTTGACCAAATCTACAACGCTGTCTAGATACAATGTACCTCATGAAGGGACATCGCAGTTCTAGAAGGAGGCCCCTCATGTGAAAGGAGCTAACTCATCAAGGTGGTTTAGTGTTTGAAAAGGCTTGCATCTTATAAAAGGAAGGGGAAGGCAGCAAGAAAAGGTTGTTGATTGTCTATATCTCTAAGTATCTTGTCTGTGTAGACAAATACCATTCTTTGTTGTTCAGTGGAGAATAGTGTTGCTTAGCACTTGGGAGTTCCTATGCAGGGATTTCACATCTTCCATTGAGGATTATTGGAGGAGTCTTGCTGATTTCATCCACTATCAGGAATTTGGCCAAGCTCTACTTCCAACTAAAATGCAGATCCAGTGAGGGTTTAGTTGCTTTTGTAGGCTACAGCAAGTGGAACACTAGATCTGCTCAGATCTAGCTTGTATTGGTGCCTCTTCTCAATGAGTGTGTCTTTTAACCTCCTGGAAGAGTGCATTAGTTGTTTGAGCTTCAGATTTGTATCTTGGCAATAGGAAAACTCTATTATTCAAGCTACATCGCATTTTCCCTTAAGGTACTGCGTTATTTTTAGTGGAGGTTTTGCAGGGTGTTTTGATCCCATTTTTTATGAGAGATCTCTGGTGCTGGACTTTGCATTTAAATTTGGTGATCCACAGATTAGCTTGCTGATCCATGTTTTGTATAGTTCTGATATGTTTTAATGTAAGTCATCTTCAGAAATATCCGAATAATATTGCAGATCTGCTACTTAAAACTCAGATCTACTCTTTGTATTGCATGATTTGGTCAAAACCCCAAGGGGATCTTGTAATAAAGTCTTTCTAGTGTACAAATATGAAATGGATCTGATATTTTGTACATATATCTTCTCCAGATATGAAGTGTAACATTCAGCTACTGCAGCTCCATAAAATAACGTTTTTAATCCATTTTGCAGTTTATACATGTGTTGCAGCCTTCTTTTCTGAAGATTTCCTTCTCTCTTGTCTTCTGTATTCTACTGTATAATGTAAGGGAATCATTATAAATCTGATTTGCTGATTTATATTTAAAATTTGACCTTATTTGATGGCCTTCTGCTCATTCTTTCCAAGACTGCATTATTTCTGAAGCAGTTTGTTGTGCATAGCTGCAACCCCTCTTGTGCAGTGTTTTTCAGCTAGACTAGGTGGTGGGAGATTTGTTTACCACACCTAGTTTGATTTGTTTTTGCTTCCCTTTTGGATATGGACTCTAGATCTGCTGATCTAAGAGATCCAAGAACTGAAAATTCATTTATGTGCATATATTTCTCAGTAGTGTGTTATTTCAGCAGGCTTTCTGTGCAATCCCAATTTTGGGATATTACTGTGGTATCATAGCTCCTTTCTTGGCACAGCCTATGATTTCATTGGAGAATCACAACCATGCTGAATTCATAAGAATATGAGCCTCTTACTGAGAGGGAGAAGAGGTATCAGAACAGAAGCCACAAGAATTTTGATTGCACCACTGAGGATCAAGACAAGGGTAAAGCCCTTGAAATTGGAAGTGATAAAGAAGGATAATAGTTTTCAAGAACTCTTTTGGTGGCCATGAAAGATATTGCTAGAGAGATCAAAGAGAAGAATGGACAGAATGAGGGAATCTCCTGGGATATTTCATCCTGGGGAAAGCTCTGGCATGTCTCACCACTAGACTGGTCAACTAGTGAACCAGCCACAGCTCCACAAGCTCCACAACACTCCACTATGCCTACCTTCTTGGCTGTGGAGAATAAGGGACCAAAAAAGAAAGCATCCCTTGAAGACTACTTTGTGGAATATGAATCTCAGAATCAGAGATTCAAGGACCACTTGAGTTTCCAAGAGTTTTGTCACCTCAAGGACAAAAGAAGACCAAGGCATCAGTATAGAGATGGTGGGTTCTTCCATAATCATGATAGACATCACTCTATGGGCAGATTATTTTTTCCCAAGTTTGATGGATCATCCACCAATTCTGCCAAGTCATGGGTAGAAAAGATGGACATCTACTTTCAGTTTAACAAAGTCCCCGAGATTGAAGCCATCAAGATTGCATCACTGCACTTTGAAGGTGAAGCACACAATTGGTGGTTCCATGGGTTGTCTACATTGGGCCATGTCAATGTGACTACCTATTCTAAATTCACTAGAATAATGGTGGAGAGGTTTGACAGGAAAGATCCAAAAGTACCTTTCATGAACCTTGCAAAGTTAAAGCAATCATGAAATGCGGAAACTTATATCTCTGAGTTTATGAGATTATATGTTATGGTTCTCGACCTGTCTACATCAAGGAGGGTGTACATGTTCATCGATGGCTTGGATGAACCTTTGCATGATGCCATTGAGAGGGCTAGAGACCTCCAAGATTCCTTGCCAAAAGCAAAGGAAACTTTCCAGAGCAAGGCCCCTCACCTTTCTAAAGGGAAGGAAGAAAAAGTTGCTCCTTCCAAGGAGAGCTCATTCAAGAAGCCTCTTGATATTGAAGTCAAGAGGGAGGTGAGAAAGAAGAGACTATGTTTCACTTGCCAAGAATCATGGGCACCTGGACATAGATGTGCTGCTGGGAAAGCACACTACATAGAAGTCTTCTCAGATTTTGAGGAGGAAGATGAAGATGATGAACCAAGAAGGGGTCATAGCACTGATAATATTGAGGGAGATCCAACACCATCTGGAGATGGGGATGGAGAGTTTTCTCCAATAGGAGGAAATCTTTCATCTTTGAGAGGAGTACCTAAGTCCTTGACCCTGAGAGTACAAGGTTCAATCATGAATCAGAGGGTATCTGTACTGATTGACACTGGGGCAACCCACAACTTTATTGATGCTCATCTTGTGCAGAGGAGGGAATTACCCACTGATACTTTTGAGGGATTCTTTGTTTTGGTCCCAAGAGATAGGACAATGCAATGCATGCAATATGTCCCATCACTCTCAATCAATATGGTGTCCTACACCTTGGTGGATCAATTTTTTGTAGCTGATAGACCAGACACTAATATAATTTTGGGTGTCCAATGGTTGATTACATTGGGGAAAATCACCACTGATTGGAAGGCTTTGCAAATGGAATGGGTGGACATGAAGAGTGGTAAACCTCAAATGATCCAGGGCATGCATACTTATCCCTCACCTAGCACTTCCACACAAACAAAAAAGATGGATTTGTGCAGTGGAAGCAAGGATCTCACAGTCCCTTCTCTTATGTTCATGAGAATTCTGCAAGGGACATTCCTATCTAGTGGCAAACCACCTGGGAGGCCACCAGATTCAGATCTTGTGGGGGAGGCCTCACAAAGTGTTGCTCCAAATCTAGATCTAGGAGGGATTAGAGAAATGAGAGACCAAGCTACAACGCTGGAGGGCTTGGGACAACTCAAGAGTGAGGGGGATCTTCTCCCTGCATCACTATCACCCTCTCTCTTTTCTAGATCTGTGTTGCGGGAGGAGGAGAATGGGAGGATCAGCCTTCCAACACACATATTTGGCATGAGAGATGTCAGAGAAGAGATCAACAACATGATAGGCACTTCCATGGATGTATCATTAGCGTTGTCATTGTTGAACATTGTATCTGTATTGGAAATCTCAGCTGCTTGTAGAGTATTCCAAAGATCTCCACACATGTATGATACTAGATGACATGCGGCAAGAAGAGGGGTACTTTGTCCAAGGGGGAGTCATCTATCATCATGGTAGGGTCTTCTTGGCTAGAGCTTCCAAGCTCAAGAAGAAGATACTACAAGGGGCACACAAAGAATTCTCTCTCAGCCATATGCATTCGATGAAGATCTATACCCTGATCATGAGGAGATTTGATTGGGAAGGCTTGAGAGAGGAACTACATCAACACTTTCAAGAGTGCATGAGCTATGTGGAGTTGGGACAGCCAATGGACTCTATGCAAGAGTCATTTCAACCATTTATTCCTTCTTTTGAGAGAGAGGGAATGCCCATGCACAACTCCATGTGTATGAGAAAATTTGATGGTAAAAGATCTGATCATGTAGAGCAAGCTTTATTTTCTGATTTGTCATATTATTTTACCATGTTCTTGCAAGATATTACTCCTAAAGGGAGGGAGAGATCATGTGGATATCATGGCTTTTGGTGGGCCAATAGAAATGTTGAACTTGGTCACTCCCTTGTTGTGCAAAGGGAGATTCCTTTTCATGATGGGTGCTTTCCAAAGGCACCAAACATATCTGACATCTTCAGCCATGTTAAGGTGACTCATGCAGAAAATGTGTGGTTGGAATGCCACTTGCCACACCTTGATCTAATGCAGACAGGAGATGCACTGCACTAGCATCACATGTGGGATTTTGACCCACCTCCTCAAGCTCAGATTTATGTTTGCATATATGTAGTCTTGCTTCCATACTTGGATGATATAGTTGTATTGTTTATGGGATTGTATGGAGGGAGGATGGGCAGTTTGTATGTACTACATGGAATGGAACTTCTCCCTGTACCTCATGCTACATGTTTTAGATGGAGCATTGCTCCAACCATGCTTATTTTTGTTGAATTTTTCACTATTGGTGGGATGGACTATGCACATCTTATGTTGACCTTGGAGGAACAATTCATGATATATTGGCTTGATGAACACTTGGCTTATGATGAGGACTTGATCATTGATGGTGTCATCAATGGAGGAGGGGAAGTACTACATCTCTCAACCTATCAGTTGCTTGAGGACAAGCAACATTTTGGAGGGGAGGACTGTAATATTCCTACTTAGCCTAAGCTAAGAGGAATATGAAATTTTGTCTCATTTTCTGTTGCATGAGTAAATGAATAAAGGAGGACATGTAAAACTCCTAAAATAATGAATAAATAAATGCCCATATGAACATGGATAAATCTGGGCCATGTAAACAAATCACTTGCAGGTGTGAAAGGGGTTTGAGCTATGAGATTGGGTCAACCTTGACCAAATCGACAACGTTGTCTAGATACAATGTACCTCATGAAGGGACAACGCAGTTCTAGAATGAGGCCCCTCATGTGAAAGGAGCTAACTCATCAAGGTGGTTTAGGGTTTGCAAAGGCTTTCATATTATAAAAGGAAGGGGAATGCAGCAAGAGAAGGTTTTTAATTGTCTATATCTTTGAGTATCTTGTCTATTTAGAAAAATACCATTCTCTGATGTTCAGTGGAGAATAGTGTTGCTTAGCACTTGGGAGTTCCTATGCAGGGATTTCACCTCTTCCATTGAGGATTCTTGGAGGAGTCTTGCTGGTTTCATCCACTATCAGGCATTTGGCCAAGCTCTATTTCCAACTGCAACGTAGATCCAGTGAGGGTTTGGTTGCTTTTGTAGGCCGCAGCAAGTGGAACACTAGATCTACTCAGATCTAGCTTGTATTGGTGCCTCTTCTCAGTGAGTGTGTATTTTAACCTCCTGGAAGAGTGCATTAGTTGTTCGAGCTTCAGATTTGTATCTTGGCATCGGGCCAACTCTGTATTCAAGCTATAGCACAGTTTCCCTTGAGGTACTGCATTATTTTCAGTGGAGGTTTTGCAGGGTGTTTTGATCCCATTTTTGATGAGAGATATCTGGTGCTAGGCTTTGACTTTCACTTTGGTGATCCATGTATTAGCTTGCTGATCCATGTTCTGTATAGAAATGATCTATTTTAATGTAAAGTGATCTTCAGAAATTTCTGAATAATATTGCAGATCTGCTACTTAAAACTCAGATCTACTCTTTGTATTGCATGATTTGGTCAAAACCCCAAGGGGATCTTGTAATAAAGCCTTCCTAGTGTACATATATGAAATGGATCTGATATTTTGTACACATATATTTTCTAGATCTGAAGTGTAACATTCAACTGTTGCAGCTCCATAAAATAACGTTGTTAAGCCATTTTGCAGTTTATACATGTGTTGCAGCCTTCTTTTATGAAGATTTCCTTCTCTCTTGTCTTCTGTATTCTACTGTATAATGTAAGGTTATCATTATAAATCTTATTTTCTGTTGTATATTTAAAAGTTAACCTTATTGGATGGCCTCCTTCTCATGCTTTCTAAGACTGCGTTATTTCTGAAGCAGTTTGTTGTGCATAGCTGCAGCCCCTCTTGTAGGGTGTTTTTCAGCTAGACTAGGTGGTGGGAGATTTGTTTACCACACCTATTTTGATTTGTTTTTTCTCCCCTTTTGGATCTAGACTCCATATCTTCTTATCTAAGGGATCCAAGGGATACAACCTCATTTCTATGCATAGATTTCTCAGGAGTGCATTATTTCAGCAAGCTTGCTGTGCAATCCCAATTTTGGGATATTACAATTTTCTTGAATTTCTCCATCATATTCTTAAGTAACATTTCCATGTTCATCATAATCACCTAATAGATGGAAACATCCTTAAGGTATATACAACTTTTTTATCATAGCTTTTTCATCTTTATCACTATGTATTTCCAAAACTTGTCTACAAGCCATATCATTGGTAAGAGAATCATAATTGACAATTGAACCTTAATTCCACATTAATATTAGAGGCTGTCAAAGTCCTTTCAATAGATATACTATAAATTTCAACTATTTCAAATCTTTTTATCTCTCCCCATGGGTTCTTTACCATCCAATTTTTTCATTCAAATCTAAGATATTCGAAATCTACTGGTCTAGTAATCTACCAGAAATTACCCTACACATGCATAATAGAACATATCCATTTAAAAAATTTGACCAAAATTATCTGGTTACTTCTTAAACAAACAAAAATTTCTTTTTGATTGCAATGTATTAAACAAAGGCATAAATATAATTGAACATTGAGAATTTGCATTTAGTAAAAATAACAACATCTACGAAGAGAAATCCAACCTTGAAGTTGTTTCTTTTAAACCTTCGCTCGAGCACTTACATAAGTATAATTGAGAAGCTTTTCTTATTTTTGATTATATTTCCCACATTAGCATTCCACTAACAATTTTCATAAAATAAATGTTACTAACTTGGGGTTTGTAAATATTAGCAATGTTGTTAAATAGGAAAGCTTAGTGTAGCAAGTCATAAATCGTAAAAGTCATAACATTAGCCTTAGCAGCCAATTCCCTTCCCTAGAATTTGACATAAAATTTCCAGTCACCCCTTTAATTGAACGACTCACATCCTACCAATTTTCTTTCATTATTTTTGACTTTTCAAGGATGTACTTCCCTTCTTTGTTCTTTTGAGTTGCTTCATAAGCTCTTTCACACTTCTAGCTTAATACCTTGTGAAGGTTAAAGAAATACACATATGCAACAATGTCTATCTTCCTTTGGCCCTATAAGAATGTTTATTTTCATCACATGGGAAGAGTAATGTCCCGCATTTTATTCCTTGGAAGGATTTGAAAATCACATCATCGTGATGAAAAATAAGGTTACAACAGTTGCAATAGCTAGATATGTGAGGGCACAATAATGTGACCATTCCAATAGATATGTAAAATCCTTCAAATTCATCGGCTTTGAAATAAAAAAATCAACTAAAATTCATATGTTTTGCACAACTTTGGGTTCACCACTTTCAGCTAGTTCATCAAGTATGGAAAATGATCATAATCCATATAGAAAAGTTTCAGTGTTGTGATGATTTTCAACATTGTGGCCTAATATAACCTTGTAAAGTTTTAAACTTAGTAGACCAGTAGCCATTTCTATGGTGGTATCAAGTGCATGAATTGTTATGCCAACTATGAATTTAGACTTGATATTATCCACTTTCGGTATGTTATAGTTCCTTGCCCACATATCAACAAGCCCAACTATAAAATCCATCTAATAATTGTATCATCATTATTCAATCTATATTAAAACCACTTTCTAGTGTGTTGATTGTTTTATTAATTAGTGAAATATCATCTTCATACAATGTAAATGGTTTACATTTGTAGCTTTCTCATGTTAGAAACGTAGCAAGAAAAGGATAAATTTGACTTGTGCCTTAGTCAAATTGAGTAATTCGATTTTCCACATCAGCAAGATGACTTGGATTTCAGTTAGCTAGAGTGACATGTTCTTGTCTCCTAGTTAGATGGGTAAATTCGAGTTTGTAGGCTAGTAGAGTTGTGCATGTATTGATTGCTAAAAATTAGCAATATAGTTCAATTATTTTCAGTAGAACTTAGTTAACTAAGCTTAAGTAATTAATTGAGTCATTTGAAGGTCATTTGTGTAGTAGAACTGTTGTTAACTCAGTGATCTCTCAGTTAACTAGTCAATCAACTAAAAATAGACACAATCATGCATGGAATTAAAATTTCCTAGTTGAGGTAGAGGAAAAGGAATTTTCATATTTATATTTGTATACCATCGAGTTTATAATGTTTTTTCACTGAGCGAGTGATTAATTTCTCAAGCTATTGTGCAAGGAAATAGGGAATTTATCCTATTTTTTAGGGGTAATTCCTCCAGGATTACACAAGGAAATATGAGGTTGGATGAGGCTTGAATTGGCTAAGTGTTGGCCATAGAAGGTCTGAATGCATGAGAACATGATTGCAATGCAAGGTGTGCTTAAAATTTAAAGCAAGACATTGTAATTGTTTCTCTTTTAATTTGAATTAATGCAAAGAAATAAAGCAGTTTTTCTGAGTTGGGTTCCCCTGTGAATCATTGTGTTCTTGTGTTTTTGATGGTTGCATGTGTTTCTAAATTGTGGTTTCCATTCTGCAGAATTGTAGAGGAAATTTGTAATCTCTTGATTTCAATTAAATTTCATCAATAGTAGAACTTTTTTATTAATTTATACATGGTATCAGAGTCCATAATCAAAATAGGAACTAGTCAATAGATATTATCCTTCATAGATTTTGATATGAAGATTCAGTGAAGAAATTTTATTCCATGTGGGAAAATGTATTTAAACAGATTGACATTGGAGTATGCCCTAGAGGAAACCTTGAATTTCATAGCTTGGAAGGACAGGATGGAAGTCGTAATCGATGATAATGGAGTGCTAGAATATACTCAAATAGATATTCTAAAACCAATAACATCAGATGTGAAAGCACTTTCCCAGTGGAAGAAGGATAACACAAAACATAGGAGGATCATTCTGGAAGGTGCGAGAGGCCACATATTCTCAAATATAAATGGAAAGGAGACTCCATTTTCTATGTGGAAGACCCTTGTTGAATTATTAAAAAATAGCAGCGATGTTAGGAAATTGGCATTGAGGGACAAACTCAGAAAAATCTGCATACAGAAAGATGAAACCATTCCACATTACCTCTCCAGATTCACTTAGTGTTGAGATGAGCATGGAAGAGTTGGAAAAATTATATAATATTCTAAGCTGGTGAGCCTAGCTCTCCTAAGCCTTCCAAAATCCTGGCATAGTTACCAGGACTCTGTAAATGGAAGGGACAAATTATCAGATTGGGAGAGACTTTGGTATGATTTGGTGCAGGAAGAAATCAAAAGGAATACCAAGGATGATATCAAATATAGAGAAGAGGAAGAGGAATTTTATCTAGTTGGTAAAGGAAAGAATGTCAATGGAAAGAAGGCCCAAGGCGAGGTAGGGTCCAGCCATAACAAAGGAAAGAAGAATGACCTCAACAAAATAATATGTTTTCACTCCCATGAATACAAACATTGTGTAACCAAGTGTTTGCAAAAGAAATCCAGAAAGAAGCCCACAAAAAGAAGCATGAGGAGATTCTATGGCATCTCAATTTGATTTATATTTAACTGTCTTTTCTTGCATGTAAAACATAGTAAGAGGGAGTGAGTGGTACCTAGATTCTGGCACCTCATTCCATATGAAAAGATGCAAATAAATCTTTAGTAGCCTGGAGGAGAAGGATATCCAACTACATATAGAATTTGGAGATGATGGGAGGTATAGTACCAAAGGAATTGGTACTGTCACCTTTATGAGGGAGTTAGTATCCCATCTTCATCTTCAAAATGTTATGTATGTACCTAGGTTGAAGAAAAAAATTATTTCTGTAGCTGTATTGGAGGACAGAGACTATGATGTTCTTTTTGTTAAGGGGAAAGCCTTTTTGAAACATGTGGCTACTGGGAAAGTGAATCAAATTGAAGTGAGAATGAAAAATATCTACAAGATAGAGGTATATTTCTCCATGCATCTATACCTCTAGGAGTGAGGTGGGGAGATATAGAGCCTTAGTCCCAGAGTTGCAAAGAATTTGGCAAGGTCCATAAGAGAGAGATATCAGTTGCAATATAATTTCATCATGGATCATTACCTTGCTATAGGTGCCCACAATATTTAGTATCAGAAAGATAAATGTCAATTGGTGTAGTCAGATGCTAAGGAGCACAAAGTAGTGTTGATAACAATACATAAAACACAATGTAGAATCAACAACATTGTAGTTTACCCAGTAGACAGTCGCAAAGAGACTGAGTTGATTCAATATTTTGGATGCTTATAAGTTGCAGTTTCTCAGTAGAAACACAAATAGTGAGAGGTAGTGCTACAATACATTCCATAGGAGCTGGATTGGGGTTTCGTAGAACCATTTTCTTGCTAAGAGGGAGTGTTATAAATGTAGCAAGAAAAGGTTCAATTTTAACTTGTTCCTTATTCAAATTGAGTAATTCAATTTTCCACATCAACAAGATGACTTGGATTTTAGTTAGCTAGAGTGACATGGTATTTTCTCCTAGTTAGATGAGTAAATTTGAGTTTATAGGCTAAGATTAGTGTTGTTCTTGCATTTATTGCTAAAATTTAGAAATCTAATTCAGTTGTTTTTAGTTGAACCGAGTTAATTGAGCTCAAGTAATTAGTTGAGTTATTTGAAGGTCAGTTGAGTAGTAGAAATATTTGTAGAAAATCTAACAACGTGATTTAATCTGATATTGTAATGTAATAAAAATAAAATACTGAATCCTTCTACAATTTGCGGAAACAAAACACGGTCACACAATCACATAACAAGAGAAAGAAACAATCAATCACACAACACAAAACCCCACTATCTAAAGCACAATGCCTAAAACCACACTATCTATATATTGTATAAAGTCAAGACCATGAAACAATACAATGATTTTCTCTCACCGAGAAACTCCTTCACTTTGCCAACTATCTCACTATGATCTAGGAAACATCATTCAAATACTTAACCAATTCTCAGCCTCTCCCCAGCCAGCCTTTCTCAAGCATTATTGGAGGAGTTTTCACCTTATTAAATATGAAATTCCTTGGAATTTATTACGCAATGCATCATAGTCTTCCACATGACTTTATAACCGACCTGCACAATTTTCTAATTATACAACTAATAGTTATCATCCCTTTAACCTCAGTCTCAAATAGGAATTCCTTATAACTAACATGCAAGAACTATTTATAGCAAATGATCAGTTAATTAATTGATCACTACTTGTGAATTAAATCAGATTTAATTCACTGGAACTATCACTAGCTCATCTCTCAGTTAGAACTAGTTAAACTGATTTTAACTCAATAAATTAAGTTAACTAATTAAAACTCACAAATAAATGTAACTGAATCTCCTAAAATCATGGGAGAAATCTACATGTCTCCTCTCTGACCCTCAAATCAAATTTGTTAAGCATTGGAGAACTCTACATGCCTCCTCTCTGACCCTCAACTCGAATTTCCTAAGCTAACTTATTCATTCTAACTTAGTTAACTAATACAAGTTGTCATGAGATGAAATTTCAATTTCTCTTCCAATTTGATTAAGGAAAAATTAAATTAGGAGCCCCCTTGGGTGCCATTCAATACCCCCTCTAAACAAGAAAGGGATTATCTTCTACCTCGATCCTGTCTCTGTGGAATTCAAATTTTCTTCTTGCCAGCAGCTTCTTCAATATGTCTGCATATTGCTTCTCCGTGGGAATGTACTCTAATGGAATAATCTTCCTATGAACATAATATATGATATGGTGATACCGAATATCAATATGCTTGGACCTCTCATGGAATACTGGATTAACGGAGAGTTTGATGCAACTCCGGTTATCACAACGTATCACCGTCATATCTATATGACAACCAAACAAACTAATAAGTATTCGCCTCATATAGATGGCCTCACATGATTCCTGACTAGCTCCCATGTACTCTACCTCTATGGAAATGAGTGCAATTGATCTCTGTTTCCTACTATACCAGGAAACTGTTGTCGATCCTATGATGAAGCCTCTTTATGTTCTCTTCCTTTCGGATGGACTCCCTGCCAAATATGCACCGGGGAAGCCTTGAAGATTCACTTCCTCTATCCTTATATACCATAATACATACCATGTAGTGCCTCTAGGATATCTCGACACATGCCTCCCTCCCTTACAAAAGAGCTTGGTAGTCTTATCCATAGTTTGTGTGAGCTGGTTAACTGCATAGCATATGTTGGGTCGTGTGTTCACAAAATACATGAGTGAACCCACAAGCTGCTTGTAAACAATAGAATCCACTACTTCACCCAAAGTAGCATCCTCCTTCCTCCAGTTTCCTACTAGGGGAGTCTCCATGGGTTTACTACGCTCCATGTGGAACTTCTGCAGAATCTCCTTGGCATACTTTCCCTGAGATATAAATATCTCCCCATATCTTTGCCATATTTCAAATCCCAGGAAATAGTGCAAGGACCCCATGTCCTTCATCTCAAATTTTCTTGCAAAAACCATATTTACAAGACTTTATGAGTTTCTCATCACCTGTTAGTATCATATCATCGAAATAAAGTACAATAATCAAAATATTACCATCAACCACAATATGATATAGGTTTTCATCTTCTTCACTCTTGGTGAAGCCCGACCCGGTGAAATAGTTGTTAATCCTGGTGTACCAAGCACGAGGTGCTTTCTTCAGCCCATACAGTTCTCTCTTGAGTATGCACACATGTGAATCCCTGTCTAAGGTATAAAAATCTTCCAATTGCTCAATGTACACATCTTCCTCAATAAATCCATTGAGAAAGGCTGTCTTTACATCCATCTGATGTATCTTCCATCACATCTACATTGAGAGTGCAAGGATGGATATAATAGATGAGTGCCTTGTTATTGGTGAAAAAGTATCATCATACTCAATCCCCTCCACCTTAGAGAACCCTCTGGCCACAAATATAGCCTTGTAATTCTCCATACTCCCATTTGCTGCCTGCTTCACCTTGTAGACCCACCTGGATCCTACAACTGACCTCTCCACTGGCCTTGGGACAACTTCCCATGGACTATTTTTGATAATGGAGTCAAATTCAACAATGGAATCAACCCACACTAGATGATGCAACGCTGCCTCAAAAGAGGATGGTTATATATCAATACCTTCACTCATAAGAGCCATGTATCAAGTGTACCGCTCTGGGGACCTTCTCTGCCTGCGCTGTGATGTGGGTGCTCCCACATTATGTCTCACATATAACAATAATATTTCATCCTCTTTGGTGTGATTCCTTCCATCTCTAGTAGATGGCTCTGCATGAGTGGTTTCTACCACTTTCTGTTCCACCGCTTGTGGCTGCTCCACATTATGAGGTTCATCCTTTGGAGCCAAGAGATCCTAAATTTCATTCAACTCAAGCTCCCTCTCAAGGGACAATTGCATGGCTTTGTCTTAATCGAATTTCACATCTCTTCTAACCACTGTCATCTTGTGTGCTGGAAAGTGCACCCGATAGTTGTGGTTGAGAATATGATAGGGCGTAGTTTAATTCAATTATCTACCTGATAATTACTTGTGAACTTATTTATCTTACTTATATCTTCTTTTCATTAGCTTATTAGGTTTTTCATCAAGTCAATTATAAAAACACAAAAGACACAAGTTTTTGGCTCTTCAAGCCAGGGCAAAAACCTATCTCTCTTGGAGAGGAAAACCCACAATTAATTCTTCTTATAGACTTTCATTGTAAAAGCACCATGAACATAACACAGACCCTGGACACTTTTATGCCTCCTATATCTTTTCTATGCTATTTCTGGGTTCCTTATTTTGATCTCCCTTTTTCTGCATCGTTCTGCACTGACACTAGGGAGATTCGGTCCCTAGTCTAATAAATCTAAATAAGGTGTTGCATTTACTTGATCCAAAATTGATCTTCTATAAATGACTTCTCGACTTCTTGTCTTGATGCCCTAAACTGAGTTCTCTATTTTCTGCAGTGGTCTTTCTTCATTCATATTATAACTTAGACCTTCTTCTCAAGACAAAGCTTGACCTCTTTCTACGCACTTCCTTTCAACACTTGATCATGTTCCTTTTCTATGTTATGCCTTTCCTTTTCCACACACTGCAATCAATGGCATGCCTTTCTTTTTTCCATGCACTACAGTCACACCTTTTATTATATTTGTTAACCCAAGATCATATTCATACGTTATACTTTCTTTGTTCTTTTCTAAGATGTCTCTTTTATATTCTCTAAACCTTTGGCCTCAAATTTACATTTTTTATTATAGCTGATTTGAATATCCTTCGTGCAATTTAGTCCAAAAATATCAGACTAATCTGAACTCTATCCATGTATTTTTTTCGTAGTCCAGTGGGCTATTTTTGGTAGTCAACCCATGTAATTACCCGACCAGACAGTGAATAGTGATGTCTATTTTGAGCCAACCTTCCAAGGGGTTTTCTCCAACATCTTTAAGAAGAATTATTCCAACATGATGACAAGGTATTTGAGGCATAATTTTACTTAAATATTTTTCCTTTCACAAGTGTAACATGATGACTCTATTTTTATACATTTATGACAAGATGAAAAATCCCTAAAAGGCATCAAGAAGAAGTCTTTGACCTATAATAAAACTTCTTTCTTATGAAACCCATGAAGAAAGTATATACAAAATACATTTTATTATATTTATCTTCTTCATTAAATAAATTCATAATTACATAGTCATTATGAAGACCATTCCTAGTTACACTTTACAACACTCCCTCTTAAATAGGGAGGAATTCATAATGGTACATGGCCACTTTCAATCTGAACAATTTCTCATAAGAAGAATTAGATTGGTAACCCGTCTGTATAGCATCATATTAACCATAAACATTGTCATAGTGCAAGGCCTTGACTAATAGTTCCATCTCTCCACGAGATCTTAGCTACAATGATGGTGAAACCAATGATGAGTAGATACCCTCATCATAGTCTCTCTTGGATCATATCCCACCCGGATTCACTCAGGATATGTCCATAAGGACTATTCTTAATGTTGGATTACCAATCCTCAAAGAATATCAGTACTTCCATGACTAATCTTATCAGAACACCTTATCATATTCTCAAATAGTATCGGATTCCAGATGATTACCCAATCCTCCATTTTGTCTCCCAAAATGATGTGTCTATCTCTCCCTCTCAACTAGGGAGGAAATATTCCTAAGATTTCTTCTTGGCTTAAGAGTCACTGAGTTTTCTTCCAAGTAAGAAAACCATTAACATGCTCCATCTTAATCGGAAACCTACAACACCAATGATGAAAAACTTAGCTGCTCATGAAGAGCTCCTTTATTTGATGTCATGAATTTCTTCGATGTTGAGGAGTCTTCATTTTTTTGGGGATCTTTTCATAGGGCACATATCATCCATCACTTTCATTGAGAGTCATGTCTTCTATCATAAAGTGATCCATCAATATTCTCATCTAGTCTAGCTTCATTGATATGGATTTATGAAATAACTCAACGGAATACGAATATAACCATAAATACAAAGATGCAGCGGAAATAAAACTTCATTTAATTAATATAAAATAACTGTAATATGCTTACAGGAAGAGTGGAAATAAACTAACCAGGGCGTTGGTAGCTTATCTTTGAGAAGAGATATGGTAGCTATAGGCCTCTGAACTATGTTACAATGAGGTTTGAAGGCCTATTTATTATTGAGAAACAATGGAAAACCCTAAACATCTAAAAACATAACCCTAGGAGATGAAGCGCCAAAAATATGGGCCCCGTTTGGGTAAATTGGTACATCAACTTCCTAGGGATGTAACTTTGGCATAAGATCTTTGTTTGACGTGCACAATACCTCATTAGAAATATCTACCCAAGGACCAAAATTCTTGAGTGAGAAACATCAATTAAAGCCCCACGTTTCACTCGGTTTTCCCCAAAAAACGTCGTTTAGGGCCTCAAAATCGCTTTGGAAGTTCAGGACCCAAAAAAACTGCCAAAAATAGTAAATTTTGCTACAATTAAGGAAAATAAAAAGCTAAAAGAAACAATGGTGGGGGTCCAAGTGGAATAGGTAGGTGGCCACCAATATCCACCCAGATCATTCGACATGCCATGTTGCTTTTCTTCCAACCATACTTCTTCCAAGGATATTTCATCCTACCATATGGTTGTCAACCTGTGGAAGATATATACTTCCCTTTGGCATCCCTGCATAAGCTCATCGGATATTAATTAGTTATAAATATGAAATTTTAAATCAAAATTTACCTTACTGATGGTATTTCACAATGACATCTTCTTGTAGGCATCAACATCCTTTGATAACAGATTGACCTCCATCCTTTCTAGACTTCTACCAGAGTCTACATATATTCCCAGAAGATTTTCTAGTCAAGTATTCTAGCTTCCTTGGATGTTGACTGCCTCTTTTCATGATTGCACTCTTTTCGCGATCTCTTCTTTTCTCTTCAACACACTTTGATTTCATTCCCAGGAACTTCCAATGTGAAGCTCCTTGATAGTATATAATCACCTCATATTCCATATGAGGACATATTATGTTGATTTCATCTAGTGTGGAACATGTCTATTGACAACTTATGCATCAGAAGAGTTCTTGATTTCTTTGATCATACTTCTACTTGCAACCATATGACCTATAGCATCCAATGTCAAAATGAATATATATATGTACCTCATTTCTTTTATTTGAGTAATCCTGCATTAAATTTCCTTGGAGTGAAGAGTTTTTTTCCCTTGACCTTCTTCATCAATATGTCATCATTTACAATCCCATAATTCTACAAGTTTAGAATTTCTCAAAGAAACCTATTTCTTTATTTCTAAGTAGTGAATCCAAAGAGGATTCCATTATAAAATTTCAACATTTGTTTCCTTATTAATTATTGAATTATGACCTTTATTTTGATGACTTCCTTCTATAAATGTTGTTTTCTTAGTGAGGTTCACATGAGCCTCTTATAGCATAGATGACACGTATGTGTTACAGACATCCTCCTACAACAAGTAATCCTCCTTAAATGCTTCCATCATGATTCCAATCATGGAGTGATGCATTTATCTAATATATCATGCTTCCTAAAAACTTGATAGATACATCTTAAAGAGGAGTATGATCTTAATATAATAGAGATATTTCACTTCTTCTTTCTTAGGCTTCTTTGAATCTGGCTCTTCTATTTTTCCTATGATATGGGCTTCTTTCTTTTTGTCCTTATTATATTTGGGACAATCTTTCCATAGCATCGTATCTTATCCATGTTTCATCTTTTCTTCTTCAAGAAAAAACTTACCAAATCTTCCCTTTCTCCTTAAAATGGCAGCATAGGCTTGATTCACTTTATTTGATCCTATATCCACTTTATCTTTTAACCTTGTCTCTTTTGATTCTCATAGAGACCATATATTTTGGAATAATGTTGCTTCTTCTTTTTCATAAATTCTTGAAGTGAAGTTTTCCCATTCCTTTGGCAGGGCATTCAGCACCACTATAGTTATTTCTATATTATACATTTCTTCTCCCAATTTGTGCAATTGATTTTGTATTTCGGAAATGTTTATGAAGTTATTTCCTCCTCTCTAGACATATCCAACGTGTATAGTTATTTTCTTAGAGATATTAATTCCCCTGCAGTACTTACCGAGAATAGCTCCACCAATTTGTCATATATTTATTTTGAAGATTATATTTTGATATATAGGGAATGAGAGAGCTCTTTATAGATTCTATAAGAATCCTTTGGTCTCTTGTGTCTCCCTTCATGTATTTGGGATGAATTCATTGTACCTTTTCTTCCATGCAAGAAAATTTGAAACCCTAACTAGTTTGTTGCTTTCTTTGCAAAAAGACAATTTTGATAGATTCATATGAAGTCATAGAGATAATTACTTGTGTAGATGATTTTATTTTTCCTTGTTGATGATGATGTATATAGAAGATCCATTGAATATTTTAAGAGTGGTGTAAAGAGGTAGATAACCTTGGATCCTTGATGATGATGATGATCAAGGATGATGACTTCAACAATGTTGATTTGATTTCAACACCAAAAGTTTTTGGGAGATGGTGTTCTTGATATCCTTGAGATGGCTTTCCAATTTACAAACTGATTCTTTAGAATTTGAGGATTGATTCTTCAATGTAGACTTTTTCCTTCGATAAGCTTATCCTTGATCTTCTTGGTACTTGAGTGTCTTCTTGTCAAATATCCCTTTTAGCACCTTAGCTCTGATATGGCATATTTTAATTCAATTTTGTACTTGATAATTACTTGTGAACTTATTTCTCTTACTTAGTTCTTCTCTTCATTATCTTATTAGGTCTTTCATCAAGTCAATTATCAAAACACAAAAGACACAAGATTTTGGCTTTTCAAGTCAGGGCCAAAATCTCTCCCTCTTGGAGAGGAAAACTTGCAATTAATTCTTCTTATAGAAATTCAGTTGGAAAGAACCATGATCATAACACATACCCTTTGACACTTGTATGCCTCAAAGACCTTGTCTCTGCTCTTTCTGGGCTCCTTATGCTGATCTCCCTTTTTCTGCACTGTTTTTCACCAACACTAGGGAGACTCTGTCCCTAGTCTAATAACTCTAAATAATGTGTTTCCTTTCCTTGATCCAAACTTGATCTTATATAGATGAATTCTTGACTTCTTGTCTCGATGCCCTAGACTAATTTCACTGTTTTTTGTAGTGGCCTTTATTCATTCATAATATAACTTAAACCTTCTTCTCAAGATAAAGCTTGACCTCTTTCTACGTACTTCCTTTCAAAACTTGATCATATTCCTTTTCTATGGTATGCCCTTTTCCACACACTGCAATCAATGGTATGCCTTTCCTTTTTCCATGCACTGAAATCACACCTTTTATTAAAGTTGTTAACCCAAGGTCATATTCTTGCATTATAATTTCTTTGTTCTTTGCTGAGATGTCTCTTTTATATGCTCTAAACCTTTGACCATCACTTCAATTTTTTTCTTGTAGCTGATCTGAATATCCTTCCTGCAATCCAATATGAAAATCTCAGACTAATCTAAACTCTGTCCATGTATATTCTGCACATTCCAGTGGGATATTTTTAGTAGTCAGCCCCTGTAATTAACTAACCTGACAGTGAATAATCATGTCTATTTGGAGCTGACCTTCCAAGGGGTTTTCTCCAACATATTTAAGCCGACTTCTTCCAACATGATGACAAGGTCTTTGAGGCATAATTTTACATCAATATTTGTCCTTTCACAAGTGTAACATGATGACTCTAATTTTATACATTTATGACAAGATGGAAAATCCCTAAAAGACATAAAGAAGAAGACTTTGACCTATAGTAAAAATTATTGCTCATGAAAGCCATGAAGCAAGTATATACAAAATAAATTTTATTATCTTTGTATTCTTTATTACATAAATTCATAATTACATATTAATTATGAAGACCGATCCTAGTTACACTTTCCAATAGTTGTGAGGTGTATCAGTGTACCCCAAAAATATCTGCAACTCTGTTGTTGGATCTAGCTTCCTCCTGGTATCTTTGGTTACATGGAAATAAAAAAATGAACCAAAATTTTTAAAATACGACACAACCAGTCTCTTGGCCTGAAAAATCCTCCTCTGGTGTACTCATCCCAAGTTTCTAATGAGGACTTCGGTTCTGCACAAATAATGTTGTATTGCATGCTTTCACACACATATGCAATGGTAGGCCCTGATCATGCAACATAGCTCGTGCTACTCCCAAAATGGTTCAGTTCTTTATTTTTTTAACCCCATTCTACTATGGGTTATGAGTTGTTTGGAAATTCTCTTTGAATTCCTTCTAAGGTACATAAGTTCTCGAATTAATTAGAGATGTATTCTCCACGATTTTCGCTCCTCAAATTCTTCACCTTATTCGATGTATCTTTCTTGAAATGTTCCTTGAACTCAAAAAAGTTTGTTAATGTCTGATCTTTCTTTTGCATGAAGAAAAACCAACTCTTTCTTGAAAAAAATCAACAAAAATCACATAATACCTGTGCTTTGTTGTGGAAGCTGTTGAGAACGATCCACACATTTCTGAGTGAACTCTCTCAAGGATCTCCTTGGCTTGAATTTCCTTATCTTCAAAGGTGGATTTGGTGTACTTCCCCAATCTTTACCCTTTACATGTATCTATCTGCACAAGTGCACCCTTTGGAAGTCTTGATGAAATGTTATGCATGATCTTCAAAAAGTTGTGGTGTAGATGGACCAACCTCCTATGACATAACTCACTGATGTCTTGACTCTCCACGTTCTCTGATTTCGTGCTCAATGCTACACAGTCTTCTACATCCAGTTTGTAGAGATTCTTTACTCGAACCCAAATATTTTCCACCTATATCGTGGCTTTGTGACGAAGGAACACCTTTCCTTTACTGAAGATCACATCATAGCCATAATCTTCAAAAATAGAAACATAAAACAAATTATTCTTTTAACCATGAACATACATGAAATATTTTAATGTTAGTGGATTAATGAAAGGAAATTGTACCTACACTAGTAACACTATACAACTCGTCGTCACCCATCTTAATGTGCATTTGGATATCCTTCTCCTCCAAGATAATGAATAATTATTTGTTTTCGGTCATATGGAATGAAGCTCCACTATCCAAGTACCACACAAAACCCATCACCGATGACACCATGCATGCGATGAGAGTGAAATCCAACTCGAACTGTGAAGCAAGTGCTTCACTTGTTACTCCTTGTTACACAGTAATTTTTCACAATGCTCATTTTCCTATCCCTGTTCCTGAAATGCCCCATCACGAATCCTGTGCAATATTTCCATCATCAAGAAATATGATAACATATACCCTTGAAGATCCAAAGAAGAATTCCTTGAAATATTAATGAAGAAACTTGCTCAAATTCCTAGTTTCCTGGGTCAACGCCCTTCCTGGTGCCATGACCACACTAAATACCTTTTCCTAGTTCTGGCTCAGCGCTTTCAGTGCCCTAATTTCTTGGAAAACCACACTGATCCCCTTCTAGTACGCTTTCCTCAAATTGAGGAGAAGCTTTGACCTCTAGAAGCTCAAGTGCGACGAGTTGGTTTTTGAACAGAGATGATAAGGTTGAGCTCTCTCATTTTAGAGCCTTGATCTCATACATGGGGGATCATCCCTTAGAAAGTGGGTCTTCCTCCTCCTTTCATGGGATCCCAAGCTCCTTCTCCTTGCTATAAATTCACATCCCTCATTCCCCCTGTTGATCATATGGTTAACATTCACTGTTGTTCCCAGTTTTGAAGCCTCTCTGTCTGTGAAGAAGAATGCCCGAAAAGGCCTTTTCCCTCTTATTTCATTCCCTCTAAGCCTCTGTTTTCATCATTCTTCTTACCCTTCTAATTCCCTTCTTACCCTTCAAAATCATCCTATTTCCCCTTTGAACCTTACAAATACCCTTTGTTTGGCTTGAAAACCCCTTATTCTCCCTACCGAATCCCTTTCCTGGCCTTAAAAAGCATTGAAAAATAGGCCAAAAGACCCAATTTTTCTTTATGCAGGCTAAGCCCCTTTCAGCCAGCCCCCTCGAACCACTTCCCCATATGCCCTATGCCCAGGACCAGGCGTTTAAGCCCGGCCACTTATCACAGTCAGAGATTTTGGGGCGAGCACATTTATTTGTTAAACTTAAAACCCCTGATGTGATTGGGCTTCGTTCTATGAAATCTCACGAAGATCTTGACCGTAGATTTACAAAGATCCAATGGCCAGCACAAATCGCATCGCATAATTGCAACACTGCTCCAATCGTAATCACAACTTTTAAAGTGTGTCACCCGCCGCACTCCCCGATTGCGATCCTCCGATGGTAATCTCCACCGTTGGTCCATCGCTCTGATCCGACGGCCCTTATTTCTCCTGCTCCGCTCCTTTACCCCCCCGTTTGTCTCCCCGTCGATTGAGTCTCCGCCGTCGATCTTGTTCCAGATCAGACGGCTAGCGCTAAATCGCGCATCGCTAATCGCAAGTCCTTAAATTGTCACCCCCCGCCCTTTGCGATTGCGATCCTTCGATTGATATCCCCGCCGTCGATTTCCCTTTTTGAACCAACGGCCCTCGCTTCCCCACTCTGATCACAATCACAATATTCAGATCGAACCACCTTCCATTCCTCCCGATCTGCGACCCTCTGATCCGATCGTAGCCATTGATCTCTCGAGATCCAACGGTCTAGTTTTCATCGCTCCCGCTCATCGCACCAACCTCCCTCCCCGCTGAATTAATCCCCGTCGTCGATCTTGTCCCAGATCGGACGGATGGCGCTAAGTCGCGCATCACCAATCGCAAAATCTAAAGGTGTTACCCTCCGTCCCTTCCAATTGCAATCCGCAGATCCAATCGTGACCGTCCGTTTGATCCAGATCTGCGACCCACAATTTATCGCACATTTCTCCTTTTCTCTTCATCGGGTGTCCCTATTAAATCCATCAGATGATCCCAACCATCGATCTCCTCCTGAGATCTGACGGCTCACATTAAATTGCCATCCACCTTAACCAGGTCCCACCATTCCTCCAGGCCTTCATAGTATTCCTTCTGCCACTCCCTGGATTTCTTGATGAGTTTATCGTATTGTGCAGGGTTGTTACAGAGTGATGATTTCACTCTAGGTTCCACGATCACGGTCACTGTGATTCGGAACACCGGGAGGTTATTGTAGTAGTAGTCTGAGTATCAGTGTCGAAGACTCGCCACGGCAGAAACAAAATACTGAAGACAATTTGGGGATTTCGGCTAAGATTGATTATCAGAAGCCCGATCCCCCAAATTAAATCAGAACTAGAGAAAATCGTGAAGATATACAGGCAGAAAAGCCTCTACTGCCACATCAGAGGCAAATTAATTCCTCTCCGCCAACATTCCGCCATCTCTGACAGCGACCGCCTCAACTCCACCTCGTCAGTGAACAATTCATGATTCGGCCCTAGTGGCCTTTTACTTCCATTTGGGTTTGTTACTTTTAAATTTTGAGTGGAATTCATATCCCACTCCCGCATTTTACCTTCTGTCAGTAACTGTTATTTGATATTTTTGTTTAAAACGGCCGCGAGCCTAACTGTTAATGATGAGATGCCCCAATTCCTCATCATGAGTTTTGGTTATTTTTGATGGAGACCTCAAACCGATTTCCAGCATGCGAGGAAGATATTTTTCCCAAAAATATCTTCTCACTCATGTTTCTGAGGCTTCTATATAAGCAAGAACTAAAGAGGAAAACAAGTTCCAGATTTTCTGAAGAATTGGCTGTGAAAGAGTTTCTTGTATGCCTTTTGTTGAAGTTTTAATACAAATGTGAAGACCCCGTTGGGTCTCAACGATAAGGATTTTACGTCTGGATGCTTTATAGTTTGTAATTCTGTCTTATGTGATATAGTTTAGTTGTTCATTTCACTATTTCCATCCTTCTTGTATCATGCTCTGAAATGCGAGTAGATCACTAGTTCTGGTATAAATTTATCACCATTGATACTTATACTTAACTTGTCTAGCGCTTTAAATATGGTTCAGTCATGATATGTTGTTTCATTTTCCGCTTCATCCATGTTTCTTCTATATTAAGTGCTATGGGATGTTATTCTTTGAAAGATATGGACATGTATGGATTCTTATTATCTTAAGCCCATCTCATGTTTATATATGTTTATGGAATTTCATCTCATTACTGGTTAGTATTCCTTCTATGTTTCTTACACAACAAATGATGCCTGACTTTCAATCTCTGTAAAGCATTTTTAGAATCCAACCGTCCTTATAGAAAACTGTCTTTGAGTTGTCTGAAACATTTTTATTGAGAAGTCACTCCTTGCCTCTGCAATGTTTCCTTCATTACGATGAGTCTGTAAGAATTCTAGTTCCATTTATATCGAACCATCCTGTTAAATTTGAAATAGAAAAAGAGCCTTGTTCTACTAATTGTCCTTGTTATATCATGCTGCTGTTTTCTATATAAGATGTCCTAGGCACTGGTCTTTCACAACTCAAGGCTGTCTCTAGGATCGACAACATCTTTTTGGCGTCGTTGCTGGGGACGAAGTTAAGAAAAGTTAAATCCTTGGGCCTTGACAAAATCTTTATTCAGTCTTCAGAAAGGTGAGCATGAAGAGTTGAGAGTTGTATATCCCTCACCTTGGCAACTCCACAGTTCCTAAATGATTAAAAGACTCCACTGGTGATCAGTAGGCCGCTGATTATATTGGTTTCACAAGACTCCACTGGGAGACCATGTCATAGAACAACATCAGCCATGCTAAAGACCAAGCCACTTCACCAATGAAATACTCTGACCAGTTTACAGAAATGCATCCAAGTTTCATAGAATAGTGTCAAAATGTAATGTCACGTGGCTTGGCAGAACTGAAAGTGGAGGACCTTCCACGGGCTATTATTCTCAGCTCAAGTTTCAAACCCGTGCTTAAGAAAATATTTCTAGAATTGGTGGTTGAAAGATATGAAGCTGAGATCAAATTTCTGAACTCACAAGAAAAATCATATCAGTTCAGAGACCCGAGAACCTTTTTGGAAAGTCTCCCTTCCCCTAAGAAAAAAGAAATTCCACTGCCTTTTGGAGTACAAGAAGCAGATGATCCAGTTCTCAAGAGCCACATTGAAAATGCAGTGGAAGATGTAGAAATCAAAATGGCCCAGGATAAAGACAGCCTACCAGTCATGGAAGGCCTGAAAGAAGAAAGTGTACATCATGTGTTCATTGATCCTATAGCAAAATATATGGAGGCCCTGATTAGCTCAAATTCTCTAGCAGCGCAAAAAATGTCAGAGCTCCAAGAGGACTTAGCAGCAATGTACGATGGGTCCTCCGGTGCAGAAGATGAAGGAGACACTCTACCCCGAGAGAGTCTTCTTCTCAATCCAGTGGAAGAAGAAGAGATCCTGGTTGAAGCCTGCCTGCCAAATATTCATAACCAGGTATCTTTTCATGATCCTTATGCTCATTTCCTGCAAACATTTAAGGAAGGATCAAAGGTATTTTTAAGAAGCATGTTGCAGACAGAAAGAAATTTTTTTGAAGCTGCTGACGAAGAACAGAAAGAGTGGGAGCAGCCCTACCTATCCGGCCTACTCAAGGAGCTGGGCAGAACATACCAGTCATGGGATCACTTGATGGACTGGTTGCATTGGAAGACAATTTTTGAAAGCTAGACTTGTAAATAGTCCAGTTAGAGTAGGGTAGGTAGGAAAAGCTCAATAAAGCTCAGTCTGTGAGCATGTAGTTAGTTGTTTTAATTTTTGCAAAGTCCAGCAAGCCAGACGGTCTAATCCTGGCTTGGTTGTTTTTCAATTTCTATTTTAGAATGTAGAGAAGAAATCTGCTAGACAGTTTAATCCTAGCAGATGTAGTTTAGGTAGAGAAAATGTGAGACCAACAGTTTAATATGGTCTCATGGAGTAATAAGGGTAGAAGTAGAATAGGTTTATTTTTCCTGTTTGTAAAAAATGATGATGTAGGTGGTCTGCGAAGTTCTCAACACGCCCAAGGATGATCATGCCGTCCCCAGGTGGAGCCAATGTTGATCATATGGTTAACATTCACTATTGTTCCCAGTTTTGAAGCCCCTTTGTCTGTGAAGAAGAATGCACGAAAAGGCCTTTTCCCTCTTATTTAATTCCCTCTAAGCCTCTGTTTTCATCATTCTTCTTCCCCTTCTAATTCCCTTCTGACCCTTCAAAATCATCCTATTTCCCCTTTGAACCTTACAAATACCCTTTGTTTGGCTTGAAAACCCCTTATTCTCCCTACCGAATCCCTTTCCCGGCCTTAAAAAGCATTGAAAAATAGGCCAAAAGACCCACTTTTTCTTTATGTAGGCTAAGCCCCTTTTGGCCAGCCCCCTCAAACCACTTCCCCATATGCCCTGTGCCCAGGACTAGGTGTTTAAGCCCGGGCGCTTATCACAGTCGGAGATTTTGGGGCGAGCGCATTTCTTTGTTAAACTTAAAACCCTTGATGCGATTGGGCTTTGTTCTATGAACTCCCGCGGAGATCTCGACCATAGATTTACAAAGATCTGATGGCCAGCATGAATCGCATCGCATAATCGCAACACCGCTCCAATCGTAATCGCAAATTTTAAAGTGTGCCCCCCACCGCACTCCCTGATTGCGATCCTCCGATGGTAATCTCCACCGTTGGTGCATCACTCTGATCCGACGGCCCTTATTTCTCCCGCTCCTCTCCTTTACCCCCCCGTCTGTCTCCCCGTCGATTGAGTCTCCGCCATCGGTCTTGTTCCAGATCGGATGGTTGGCACTAAATCACATATCGCCAATCACAAGTCCTTAAATTGTCACCCCCTGCCCTTTGCGATTGTGATCCTCTGATTGATATCCCTGCCGTCGATTTCCCTTTTTGATCCAATGGCCCTCGCTTCCCCTCTTTGATCGCAATTGCAATTTTCAGATCGAGCCACCTTCCATTCCTCCCGATCTGCGACCCTCCGATCCAATCGCAGCAGTTGATCTCTCGAGATCCAACGATCCAGTTTTCGTCGCTCTCGTTCATCACACCAATCTTCCTCCCCACTGATTTAATCCCCGTCGTCGATCTTGTCCCAGATCAGACGGCTGGTGCTAAATCGTGCATCGCCAATCGAAAAATCTAAAGGTGTTACCCTCCATCCCTTCCGATTGCGATCCGCCGATCCAATCGTGACCGTCCGTTTGATCCAGATCTGCGGCCCACAATGTATCGCGCATTTCTCCTTTTCTCTTCATCAGGTGTCCCTATTAACTCCATCAGATGATCCCAACCGTCGATCTCCTCCTGAGATCCGACGGCTCACATTAAATCGCCATCCGCCTTAACCAGGTCCCACCATTCCTCCAGGCCTTCATAGTATTCCTTTCGCCACTCCCTGGATTTCATGATGAGTTTATCGTATTGTGCAGGTTTGTTATAGATTGAGGATTTCACTCTAGGTTCCACGATCACGGTCACTGTGATTCGGAACACCGGGAGGTTATTGTAGCAGCAGTCAGAGTATCAGTGTCGGAGACCTGCCACGGTAGAAACAGAAGATTGAAGACAATTTGGGGATTTCGGCTAAGATTGATTATTAGAAGCCTGACCCCCCAAATTAAATCAGAACTAGAGAAAATCGTGAAGATCTACAGGTAGAAAAGAATCTACTGCCACATCAGAGGCAAATTAATTTCTCTCCGCCAACCTTCCGCCATCTGTGACAACGACTGCCTCAACTCCACCTCGTCAGTGAACAATTAATGATTCGGCCCTAGTGGCCTTTTACTTCCATTTGGGTTTGTTACTTTTAAATTTTGAGTGGAATTCACATCCCACTCCCGCATTTTACCTTCTGTCAGAAACTGTTATTTGATTTTTTTGTTTAAAACGGCCGCGAGCATAACTGTCAATGATGAGATGCCCCAATTCCTCATCATGATTTTTGGTTATTTTTGATGGAGACCTCAAACTGATTTCCAGCACGTGAGGAAGATATTTTTCCCAAAAATATCTTCTCACTCATGTTTCTGAGGCTTCTATATAAGCAAGAACTAAAGAGGAAAACAGGTTCCATATTTTCTGAAGAATTGGCTGTGAAAGAGTTTCTTGTATGCCTTTTGTTGAAGTTTTAATACAAATGTGAAGAGCCCGTTAGGTCTCAATGATAAGGAGTTTTACCTTTAATGAGGATTCTGGTCTGGATTCTTTATAGTTTGTAATTCTGTCTTATGTGATATAGTTTAGCTGTTCATTTCACTATTTCCATCCTTCTTGTATCATGCTCTGGAATGCGAGTAGCTCACTAGTTCTGGTATAAATTTATCACCATTGATACTTATACTTAACTTGTCTAGCACTTTAAATATGGCTCAGTCATGATATGCTGTTTCATTTTCTGCTTCATCCATGTTTCTTCTATATTAAGTGCTATGGGATGTTATTCTTTGAAAGCTATGGACATGTATGGACTCTTATTATCTTAAGCCCATCTCATGTTTAGATATGTTTATGGAATTTCATCTCATTAGTGGGTAGTATTCCTTATATGTTTCTTACACAGCAAATTCCGCCTGACTTTCAATCTCTGTAAAGCATTTTAGAATCCATCCCTCCTTACAAAAAACTGTCTTTGAGTTGTCTGAAACATTTGTATTGAAAATTCACTCCTTGCCTCTGCGGTGTTTCCTTCATTACGCTGAGTCTGTGAGAATTCTGGTTCCATTTATATCGAACCATCCTGTTAAATTTGAAATAGAAAAAGAGCCTTGTTCTGCTAATTGTCCTTGTTATATGATGCTGCTCCTTGCTATATAAGATGTCCTAGGCACTGGTCTTTCACAACTCAAGGCTGTCTCTAGGATCAACAACACCCCCAATTTTAGAGCTTGGTTGATCATTGTTAGACTCGTCTGAACTCTTATCACTTTGCATGCTAGCATTGTGATTAAGCCTAAGTGCACGAGAGAAATATTGATTTTAAAATGTGTGAAGGACTCAAATTTTCACCTAAGGATACCTCTAACATCAAGGCATGGTTGTAATCTCTCCTTTTGTAATTTATCAATAATAACATCTGATGTTTTATTTCTATATTTGTCTACATTATTATGCAAATATTATGGTACTCCTTGATCTGCTAGATATCTAGGGTTTAAACTTATTATATGTTGTATCATGTTTTTTGTTGTCTCCCGATCATCCACAGGAATTCGCGCGCCATCAATGGTAGGAAGCGGGCCTACAAGGATCATGGATCAGGGCCACCATCAACATATCAAAGGATAACGATTGGAAAAAGGTATTTATGTGTCTTTCCTCATTGCATTGTAAGGATTAGTTAGGAAAGCTTATGTTAGAAAGAATCTAGAGAGATCGCCTTTTTCTGTAGAAGGGATTTATCTTGAAAACAGAGCTGGGGAATCCATTGGGGAGCTTTAGCCTTTTAATTCCTCCTTCCCCTAACTAATCTTGGATCAATTTCACCAATTTTTGAAATTTATATCTACATAGGCCTCTGTCAGCTTGTGTAAGGATTGTTAGTCACTCCACTGTGTCAGGTATTGTGTTTGTGTGAGACTCTTTTTTATTTTTCCTTGTTTTTAGTGACCAACGCCCTTTCTGTCATCAAAGTAGCACTCGAAACACTGTTATATATAGTACGACTGCGCTGAATATCCTTTCAACACCCTTTTTCTTAGCACAGAAGCGCTGATCTTAGCCTTGGGAAAATTTGAGTTTCCCTTTTGATTTTTCCAATGTGTCTTGGTCCTTGAAGGAGTATGTTAGATCTCATTGATCTCCTTGCTGTGTGCTTGAATTACCTATCTCAGTGATCTCCTTGTTTGTCTCTTTGAGTTGTTTTAAGTTTGGGAACTTTTTTCCATTTTAAACACCTTTGTCGCATTTTTTTTGTCTTGTTTCAAAGAGAGTTGGTGTATGCTTTGGTCATCTATGTGTTTATGATTGTTTCCCTTCGATTCAATGTAAAGAAAAATATTACAGTTTGTTTGGCGCACAATTATAGAAGTGTGCATTTTCTCTAAATTCAAAAGAAATTGGAAGTGATTTTCTTTTTCGTTTTTTATTTAGATTATATTTTTCATTTTGAGAAGAGTGAAAAGCATTTCATTTATGCATTCTTTAAAGCGATTTTGTTTGGTTCGACTGAAAGAAAAGTAAATGGATTTTGCATTTATTATTTCCTTCATTTTTTTTCTTTTGATTACATTTCAAAGTGAAAAATAAAAATAAAAATCGTGCTTCTTAGTGAAAGGAAAGGAAAGGAAATTTCATTTTCAATAATTTGCATTTGTTGGGAAAGTGAATTTAGTTTGAAAAGCATTTCATTTTTGAAACTTTGAATTAGTTCGGGGGGCATTATTTTTTCTACATTCAGTGCATTTTTTCTTGTCTCTCTTCCCTAAATATTTTAGGATTCATCGAAATTGAAAACTTCTTTCTTTCATTTAGTCTGCACCATAAGGATTCATGTGACATTCGTTTTGAGCCTTGAAACTGAAACTTTAATCAATATCAACTTAAAATGAGCCCAATTTACCTTAAGGAGCATTGGAATTAATGATAATATTTAACGGTATAGGCTAGAGACGTGTTCCGAAGTCGTTAAACGTAGGACCTGTCACTAATGGTCTGCGTTACAACCCGGTGGTGATATCCTGTCCCACATATGGGAGTATATTGATGTATGATAAGCATATTTGGTGCGCTATCATTGAATTATTACATATTAGACAACACTAATACGGAATAGAATCCCACGTACCATCACATATATTTGGGGAGACACCAATAGGTTTCAAGCCTGCCATAGGTAACCGAGTTGGCCGCCTTGTAGATGTGATACACCGAGCACAACATTCGGGGAGATTGGTTGTCGTACGTTAAGTTCTTGGTCATTTCTCTTTCATTTGATCACCAAGGTGTATATGGCAGTTCATGTATACTTGGTAAACCTTTATGCCTAGCACACCCTTTTTTATTTATTTTTTGTCAATTCTAAAATTAACTGCCCATGAAAACATCTCACCCATGCATTTCCCCAGCTTTTATTGCTTGGTAAGTTGTGATTTTGTTGCCTCTCTCCTTTTTTGATCTTCTTCTCAAAGGTCATCATGGCTGAATCGTCGAATTCACCCACTCCCTCCTCTGAAGGATCTCAAGAACCTCCTCCTAAGGTCCCTCATTTTCCAGTTGGACCCATCGAAGCGCAAGGTGAAGAGATTGGAATTGTCATCAGTGTTAAACCCATATCATTCCAAGCACCTCCTGACGATTCCCCTTGGACCATGAGCCGGAAAGCCCCAAACCAACTACACAGTTCTCAATATTTCCTTCAAATTCACTCTTTTATCCAATTATAGTCTCGCCTCAACAACCTTACAACGCTTTTAATTAGCCCGGAATCCATTTTCGTTCTTCTTCGGTAACATCTCTCTCTACCGTCCGTTGGTTGCTTCCTGACGAAATGGAATCGAATCCTGATGATGTTCCATTCATGAGCGCTCCTCTAAGCACTCTTCAGGAAACCTCTGGCTCATATATCCTGGAAGCCTTTTCATCAGTTTTTCCCATCGAGGGAGAATTGTTCGTATCCATGCCTTACGATTATGGTAGTGGAACCGACATACCATCTAGGTATGTTGCGTCTATGCTCCCACACGGTTATACTTCTTTGGGAAACCTTATTTCTGGAGCTTCCAGTGGTACACCCTTATTTCCAGATCCTGTTTGGTCAAAAGGTATTCCTTCGTCTTCTGTCCCATTCCTTTCAAATGTGGCCACATTTTATCAACCTATTGTTCAGCCGACGATCACCATTGGTCAAATGACAGTGTTGTTCAGATCCTCTCTCCCATTTTCTCCATCTATGATTACTGCAGTTCCACCATTGAGTAGGAAATACATATTTTTGTCCGTGCCTAGGGGGAAGTGTAACACTCTCTATGTACCTCCCCTTTTGGGTAGGGGGTAGCTGAGTTCTGGGTCTATTCCTGGGTCGATTCAGCCTCATGTTCAATATTCTCAGGTTCAACAGCCTTTTCCGTAGCTGAACGCAACATATTGATATGTTCAACAACCTAAAAATTCTTATGTTCAAAGGTCGAATATGCAATATCAACAATATTTCCAACAACCCCAACCTTCGGTTAGTGTTGTTGTGACCAATCCTTAGTTTTTTTCTTACACCCAAGCTGGTATGAATCTCCTTCTGGGTCAATATAGTCCTTTCCCTCATCATCCTAGTACTAAGTACTATTCATTTCCTCAAGGAAAGTACCAACAACCCCAGACTGGGCCTCAACCTAGTGCTTCATATCAGGAAATTCCTCAGTACTAGCAGGCTCAGCCAAGACCTCAGGATCGACCCTATGTTTAGCAAGGACCACATGCTAGACCTCATGTTTAGTAGGGACCATAGGCTAGACCTTATGTCTAGTAGGGACCACAGGCTTGACCCTATATTCAGTAGGGGCCACAAACTGGACCTCATGTTTAGTAGGGACTTTATCCTGGACCCCATGTCCAACAAGGTCACAACAAAAGGCACTACTCTCTACCATTGGAGGGATTGATCCTTTCGATTCTAATCTAATTATTTTCGATCTCGAGAATTTCGTTCCTTGCCTCTCGTCTTAGGTTGTTGATAATGTGCATATTAGTGAGTCTTGTTCTCCAGATGAGATCAATATCTATAAGGAAAATTTACAGGAGTATCGTGATGTCTTTGCGTGGTCATATGAAGAAATGCCTGACTTTCATCCAAGTATCGCGGTGCACGAAATTCCCATCTATTTGGATTCGAAGCCCATTCATAAACATATTCATCTTGTGCACCTGAGAAAGGTTGCCTCTATAAAGGGTGAAGTTGAAAAACTTCTTAAAGCTGGTTTTATCTACCCCATACCATTAGCAGACTGGGTCTTGAACAATGTTCCTGTCAATAAGAAGCAAGGGACCATTAGGGTTTTCGTTGATTACCATGTTATCAATCGAGATTGTCCTAAAGACAATTACCCCACTCCGTTTTTTGATTATATCATTGATGAATGTGCCGGGAGTTGGATATTTTCCTTTATGGACGGCTTCTTTGGCTATAACCAGATTAAAATCACTCCATCTGATCAAAACAAAACTGCTTTTATTTGTCCATGGGGGAATTTTGCCTATAAGAAGCTCCCTTTCATCTTGAAGAATGCTGGAGCAACCTTCCAGTGAGCTATGTATTATGCATTACATGACATCAAGCACATCATTCAACCATATCTTGACGACATTCCTGCTCATTCCATGAAATGTCGAGATCGCCCAGAAAATCTTAGAGCTATCTTCCTACACTGTCGACACTATAATATTAGTTTGAATCCTCATAAGTGTGTTTTATACATTGAATGCAATCGAATCCTAGCTTTCGTGGTGTCTAAAGAAGGCATCCACATCGATCCTTTGAAATTTGAGGCAATCATCAACTTTCCTCCTCCTTCTTTTGTCCATCAACTGCATAGTCTATAGGGGAAAGATAATTTCCTCCGTTGTTTCATACTAAATTACACTAAGCTTGCCAAAGAATTTACACGCTTATTGAAGAAGGGCATCTCATTCTTATGGGATGAAATTTATTAGAGCTCTTTTGATGTAGTAAAATGAGCCCTCATCATGGCTCCGCTGCTGCATCCTCCCAATTATCACCACGATTACTACCTGTATTTGGCCGCTGCTGACAACACTATTGGCATGGTGCTGGTTCAAGATGAGGACGATGGTAAGGAACATGTAGTCTACTACTTGAGCTATAAACTCTTCGATACTGAGACCCGTTATGCTCATGTAGAGAAACTTGCATTGGTTGTTGTTAATGTCGTTCATCGTTTCCATCACTACATTCTCCTACACAAAACCTTAGTGATTTATGATTACAACCCCATGACTTACATTCTCACATGCCAGTTACTTGAGGGAAATTACTCAAAATGGATCGTTATCCTTCAAGAGTTCGACTTAGAATTCACTGTTGTTAAGTAGAAGAAATCCTTGTTTTTTACTGAGTTGATCTGTGATATTCCCACCATGGATGATCCCACTCCTCTCGATGAGTCCATACTTGATGAGACTCTCTTTCTCATTAGTACTCTTGATCCATGGTATGGAGACATCATTGTATATCTCTAGACCCATACTTATCAGCTAGAGATATCACACTCTGCGCGAAGACATATTCGGTACGAGTCCCAAACATATCACATCGTTGGGGATACCCTCTATTGCAGTAGTATTGACTCTATCCTCCACCATTGTTTGACTCTCGAGGAAGCTAAGAAGGGTCTCAATGACTACCACTTCAGGGCTTATGGCAGTGATATTTTTGGTTATGCCACCACTCAAAAGATCCTTCATGTAGGTTATTTATGGCCATCTATTTTTAAAGACTTCATTATTGCAGTATGAAACTACCATGATTACCAGATTTACTCTTGAAAATAGCGTGCCCCACCCTCACCCTTGCACCCAGTTGTGACCATCAGACCTTTTGTGAAATGGGGCATTAATTTTATGACCTGTAACCCTCGCTCAACTGGGGGGAATGGCTATATCATCATTTCGATTGACTATTTCACTAAATGGGCCGAGGCAATGTCTACATACGATAATGAAGGTCTCACCATGGCACAATTATTATTCAATCACGTCATAGCTCTATCTGGTGTCCCGAAAGCGATTGTCACTGATTAGGGCACTCATTTTCGTAATCATATGATGACAAATCTCTCTGCTCAGTTGGGGTTACGTCACAATAACTCCACCCCTTATTATCCATAGGCCAATGGCCAGGTTGAAGCTGTCAACAAAGTCTTGGTGACCATGTTTCAACACACCATTTGGAAGCACAAGCGAGACTATCATTTCATGATTTTCTCTGCTCTGTGGGCATATCGAACCTCTGCTAAGACTTCCACTAGATTCACACCATTCCATTTGGTGTACAGTCTAGATGCCACACTCCTGATCGAGTGTGAGATTCCTTCCCTGAAGCTGGCTATCGAACTCCTTCTTGGTGCTTTGCTAGAAGAGGAAGGTCTGTTGTACCTAGAGCATCTCGACGAGACTAGAAGGCTTGCTAGTTTAGTTCTGGAAGCACAGAAACAACAAGTTAAGGTGCAATATGATAAATCTGTCACACCTTGCATTTTCTATGAACGTGACTTGGTCCTGCTTTATGACGAAGCCCATGATAAGTTGGGAGTAGGAAAGCTCGATCCAATGTGGCATGGGCCCTATATCATTCAATGTGTTTTGGAGCATGGAGCCTATGAACTAGCTCAATATGAAGGCAATCCTTTGGATGAGCCTTGAAACGCACTCTACCTAAAAAAATATTACGATTAATATTAAGTGTGATAATTTGTACATTAGTGTGTTATTCATTAGTGTGCTTTGAGTTGATTTCTGGTGTGATTGTTTTCCTTGCAGACATGTTTCCTTTTCTTACCTTGTGTTCCACTTGGTTTGCATATGTCTTCGGATCACTACGTTGGTTTTGTTGATGGTGCTTTCCGTAGCACATAGAACCTGTCTTCTGCGGCATGGGAACTCTTTGCTCCTGATGGCGAGTTGATTAATTTACAAGGTATTTGTTTTGGTAGAATACCTAAAAATATTTCCGAGTATAGTGCGGTGATTGAACTATTATTGGATGCCATTGATCTTGGGATTAGATATTTGGTTGTTAAGTTGGACTCACAAATCGTTGTGTTACAATTGAATGGGATTTATTCTTTGCGCAATCCTCAAATTTTACGTATGTATTTACGTGTTATATTATTGGAAAGGAATTTTGATTTTATCACATATCAACACATTCCAAGGAATTTGAATACATTAACAGATTCATTGGAAAACCATGTATTAGAATAGACATTTGCACGAACAAATATATATATATATATATATATATATATATATATATATATATATATATATATATATATATATATATATATATATATATATATATATATATATATATATATATATATATATATATATATATATATATATATATATATATATATATATATATATATATATATATATATATATAAGTGTGTTGCATCCAAAATCTCAAAAAATATGTGTTCTGTTACAAAAATGGCTCTTCGAGCCTACAACAGTACAAAAAGTATAAATAGGGATGGTATCCGGCCACATGGTGCTCATAGTAGCAGGTAACTACTCGAATTCTCGCCAGAGTAATCGATGCAGTTTTCCCAGAAACCAAACAGTGTGTCATAAGTTTACGTGTCAGAACATATAGCATATCTAAAAAGTAATATATATATATATATATATATATATATATATATATATATATATATATATATATATATATATATATATATATATATATATATATATATTTTTTTTTACATCGATCCACTGTGTGCCTGGTGGGATTGGAATATCTGGATCTCCTCTAAATTCAATGCTGGCATAAGCGTAGTACTCAACTACAGTCAGCTGATGCTACAACCAACTGAAGAAGGCCGTTGGGAAATGAATCTATTTCCCCCCTCCATTTCGGGGCATTATGTCACACCATCTCATCAGCCTCAGGTCCCTTAGAGCTGGATCATGGATCTCTAACCACTGATACTGGAATAGGGGTACTCTCTCTAGAAAGAAGGTCACCAGAATTGACCAGTACCAAAATTGTTTAAGTCTCCCTATCTTGCACTTGGTTAGCTGGATCTTCATGTTAGCCAGCAACCCCTCACACCAGTTGAACATCATCGGGGCCAAGCAGTCCACAACATACTGTAACTGAGATTTTTTTGCCTCATGCAACGCCTGGGCTCCTGCCACTTTGGTGATACAATGTAGTATCGTGTGTAGGGGAAGTACTCTGATGGAAGATATGTCTACCTTCCCACTGTGTCTTCTGTGCCCCAAGAGAGTATCTTTGGATGCACATGCCCATGCTCTCACCCCTTGTGCGAGCTCCAAAGAGTTGGATCCTCTCCCATCGCCTGGATAGTCCAGTGATAAAATAGTTGTTGATCACATCTAGATCTAACTCTTGGTCCCCAATGATGAATTTTTTTTTTCCACGTCCCAGATACTAATTAGATACTAGAGAAGCTCTTTTTGAGCTCTTAATCCAAATTTTTGGAAGAATTTCAATATTCCGCAATTGCGTAAAGCATTGACGCAATCTTGGTCCTGCAAGGCTTGGTGGTCTTCCACCTCATGACCTCGTTCTTTCCATTCGGGTGACACCTTCACTGAAAGCACTTGCAAAACATGTACAATTGGTCTTTTAGGAGCATTCATTGAGTAATTTTTAGAAACTAATGGTGGAGTTGGGAGATTTTAAAAATTACAAATATTTCCCACAGCCAGTGCTTCTGTCTGAAATGATTCGACGCTGGTGGAAAGCTTCACTAACATGCTGATCATGACCCCAATAGATCGAAATCATGTTGGTCACAAGCGATTTTAAATTTTGAAATATCTCCCTTAAACTCCCTAATTCTAAAAAATAAATTCCAAATGAATAGAATTAAAATGAAAAGGAGGTTCATATCTCTTACCTGGCATTCACGGATCGATGAATGGTGTCCTAAATCGGTCGCTCCACTGATTTGAAATTCTGAGGGAAAATGAACAAAATGCTCTTCTCAAAATGGAAAGGTGAAAATGATTTTTTTTTTGGTCTATTTATAGATTTTTGAAAAAATTTGGCCAATATTTTATTATTTTTCCTCGATATCTGTGATTTTTTTTGTTTATGTGTAGCACAGGAATTTCACACTACTGATGATTGTTTCCGATGCAAACGAGTTGAATTTATCTCTTTTTTGAGCTTGCTAGATGTTTATGAAAAATGAACCCCCCTGGAGTCAACTTTCAACTCTTTTTTGACTCTCGAAAAATGAAAATATTTTCGATTACTTGTCATTTCGAACTCGTTAAAGTGAATGAATTGATGTGATATTAGTATAGGTTTATCCCTTTTTTGGGCTGAGGTTTACTATTTATGAAAAAGGAATACCTTGATCAAACATGGTCAAGAGGTTATATTGGACATAGTTTTCTACCTTTTCGGATTCGAGAGACGAATTACGAAAAGGGACATGATTAAGTTTTCTTTTTGTTTCTTTTCAAACTCCCTAAATGTGAAAAGTTACCAAGTTTACCTTTCGTTGGACTCATTAAAGATTAAACATCTAAAGACTTGTCACCATGACGAGATAGATTTTCTCCTTCCTAGGGCTCGTTAAACTTACTAGGATGGGTTCATTTGAAGAATGAACTTACATGCTTAGCATATGCTATCCTCTTCACGTTGGCTATAAAAAATAAAGAGGCTTTTGTTAGCAATAACGGGGGAAATTTAAAGTAAACATCCTATGTGTATTATGGGCAACTTGTCACTCTTGAACATGACACTCATCTACAATTCATGTCGGGTTTGGGACATCCTACATTCATCACTTTGCCTCCATGGGTTTGGGAAATTAGTTTGCCTCTTATCTGATTACCAATTTTTTCAACATGACCTCTGATCCTATTTGAATCAAATGTTGCCACACTTCGGAGTCGTATCGCAAATTTTTTCAAGAGAAGTCCTTTTTTTCAAACATATTCTACATATCTAACCTCCTCTGTTACAATCTTGAATCACTCCTATCATCTTAAGATATTTTTTGTTTCCTGTCGATGATGTGGGAATGATTATGTCCCTCCTTCAACGAATCACTTTCTATCTAATTCAACTCATCTTCTGGGAAGGTGATTTATAAAATTTTGTTTAGTACCTTGGAGCTTGCATGCCTCAATGGCAAGTTATTCTTGTTTGACGATAGGTTCACATCATTGGTATTTGATCAAATAATTTTTCAAGTGTTCCAATTCAACACATCTATTCACACTTGTAGATTTCATTGTTGTACCTTGAGGTCCGTCGTCATTATTGGTGGTCTCTCTCATGCCTATTAACGATCCTCATCATTGGCTGGTAATTAGGTGGTTTCTACCATGTTCGACACCAACACATTTATTCACATGGCCAGATTCATACGTTGGTTTGATTGAGATTGAGATGAAGACCCTAGGTCACGTCTTATTTTTGGTCCAAGTTACGAGGAGTTATTGCGTATTCATGATTGTATACATGATCCTATCTATACGGATGGTTGCGTCCATACCGCAGATCCATTTCTATGATCTCTTTTAGATGGATGGTTGCGATCATACCGTGGGCTCGTGTGTCATTTGATGCCTAGTGCAACATTATTTGGTTAGGCATATTTATACCAGATATTTCATATAATGTAAATGTTTGATTTGGTAGTTTCTACGAATGTGGTATGCGTTATTTTCCTTGGTTCATAAAGCATTTCAGCCATCACTCCTTGTTCTTCCTTCATGCTTTAGGGGGCATATGTTACACCATAATTTGTCACCATGCTCATTTTCCCGTCCCTGATCCTGAAATGCCCCGTGAAGAATACTATGCAATGTTTCCATCATCAAGAAATATGATAAAATATCCCCTTGAAGATCCAAAGAAGACTTCCTTGAAAGTTTACTGAAGAAACCTTGTCAAATTCATAGTTTCCTAGGCCAGGACCTTTCCTAGGGCCATGACTGTGCTAATTTCCTTTTCCCAGTTCTGGCCCAACAATGGCAGCGCCCTGATTTCTTGGATACCCATGTTGATCCATTTTTTGGCAGTGCTTCATCAAATGGAGGAGAAGCTTCGACCTCTAGAAGATCAAGGGCGGTGAGTTGGTTGTTGAACATAGATGATAAGGTAGAGCTCTCTCATTTTAGAGCCTTGATCTCATCCATGGGGGATCATCCCTTAGAAAGTGGGCCTTCCTCCTCTTTTCGTGGGCTCCCAACCTCCTTCTCCTTGCTATAAATTCACATCCCTCATTCCACCAAGCTTAGATCTTGGTTTATCATTGTTAGACTCATTTGAAATCTCATCCATTTGCAGGCTAGCATCTTGATTAAGCCTAAGTGCATGAGAGAAGGAATGCTTTTCAGCTGGGTGAAGGAGTCAGGTTTTCACTTAAGGACACCTCCAACATCAAGGCCTAGTGGTAAACTCTCCTTTTTTAATTTAACAATAATAAAATCTGATGTTTTCTTTCTATATTTTTCTACATGATTATGTAAATATTCTGGTACTCCTTGATATGCTATATTGCTAGTGTTTATGCTTATTATATATTTTATCATGTTTTCTTTTGTATCCCGATCATCCACAGGTATTCGTGCGCCATCGGTAGTAGGAAGCGAGCCTACAAGGATCGTGGATCGAGGTCACCATCAATGAATCCAAGGATAACGATTGGAAAAAGGTATCTATGTCTCTTTCCTCATTAAATTGTAAGCATTATTTAAGAAAGCCTATGTTAGAAAGAATCTCGTGTTGCTAGACCCACTCTAGGGCTAGAGAGATTGCCTCTGTCTGCATAAGGGATTTATCTTGACAACACTCCTCTTGAGGCCTTCTTGTTGGTATTCTTTTTTGGACAATTTGTGGCATAGTGTCCATGCTCATGATAGTTGAAACATTTTACCCTTGACAAGTCTCACTTCTTTCTTGCATTTCTAGACTCCAATTTGGAATGGGATGCCTTCCCTTTTCCTTTGTTCGCCTTACGAGCCAAGGCAAAATTCTCCTCATCATCAGTGTTTGATGAGGTCCCATCTCTAGTTCTCTGCCAAATTTCTTCTTGTACCAAATCAGAGCATAGTCGCTTCCAATATGGTAGCTTATCCCTCCCATTCACATAGTCCCGGTAGCTATGCCAGCTCTTGAGAAGGCCTAGAAGAGCTAGGCTCACCAAATCATCCGATGCAAAATTTATCCCAACACTTCCAAGCTCATATCGACATTGAGTGAACTTCGTCAAGTATTTTTGGACCGTGTCGCCCTTCTCCATTTTGATCTTCTTGAGATTTTCTTTCAGCACCAACTTCATGTGGTTGCTGCTATTCTGAAACATATCTGTCAAGGTATTCCAAATAGCATATGGAGTTGCCTTCCCATGGAGAATCGAGACAATATGATCTCAAACTCCTTCTAACAATATCCTTATCGCCTTTGCTACATTATTCTTCCATGCATTAAGTTGTTGAGCATCTTCTATTGTGAGTTAAGGAATATCATTATCAATGAATGCATTCAGTCTGTTGCCCTCCAGTAATGCCTCCATCCTGTCCTTCCATGCTATGTAATTCGAATTTCCCTCAAGAGGATATTCAAGTCTCAAGCCATTGAAAGAAATCTTGATCTACTACTGGGTGCTAAAGAATAAATCTGCAAATTCTAACAAGTTTAAAAAAAAAACTCTATTCTTCTCTTCTATTTTGATTCCTAGTGCTCTGATACCATGTAGAAAATATAGCAACAAAATTCAATCTGATCTTGTAATGTACTAAAAAAATACTGAATCCTTCTACAATTTGTGGAAACAAAACACGATCCCACAATCACATAACAAGTAATAGAAATAAACAATCAATCACACAACACAATATGTATATGGGAAAAGAAAACTACCAAAAACCCCACTATCTATAGATTGTATAAATTCAAGACCATGAAACAATAAAATTCTTTTCTCTCACCGAGAAAGTTTCGCACTCTTCCAACCGTCTCACTCTGATCTAGGAAAAATAAGTCAAATACTTAACCAATTCTTAGCCTCTAATCATCCAACCTTGCTCATGCATTCCTGGAGGAATTTTCACCCTATTAAATAGGAAATTCCTTGGAATTGATTGTGCAATGCATCATGGGCTTCCACATGGCTCTATAACTGACTTGTACAATTTTCTAATTATACAAATGATAGTTATTATCCATTTAACCTTAGTCTCAACTAGACCTTCCTTAGAACTAACATGCAACGAATATTTATAGAAAATTATCAGTTAACTAATTTATCACTACTTGTGAATTAAATCAGATTTAATTCATTGGAACTCTCATTATCTCATCTCTCAGTTAGAACTAGTTAAACTATTTTTAACTCAATTAATTGAGTTAACTAATTACAAATCACAAATAAATATAACTAGACCCACTAAAATCATGGGTGAACTCTAAATGCCTCCTCCCTCACCCTCAACTCGAATTTCCTAGTCTAACTCAGTTATACTGACTTAGTTAACTAATACAAGTTGCCATGAGATGAAATTTCAATTTCTCTTCCAATTTAATTAAGGGAAAATTAAATTAGAAGCCTTCTTGGGTGCCATTTCTTGGTTCCATTTCAACATTATTGTTAACTCAGTGATCTCTCATTTAACTAGTCAATCAACTAAAAATAGGCACACTCATGCATGGAATTGAAATTTCCTAGTTGAGGTGGAGGAAAAGGCATGTTTGTATTTATATTTGTATATTCTTGAGTGTGTTGAAGAATGTAACTAGGTTCAGTCTTCATAATTGTATAATGTATTATATTTGTTAAAATAAATATTATTATTAATAAAAATTACTTATTAGAGCATGGGTTTCATGGCTAGGTCATCATTTTTAGGTCAGAGCCTCCATTGTAGACTTCTAGGTTTCATATTGAGTCAATAGAGTCATTGTAAATTTTATTAGACCCTTCTTTGGATTTTGTATCATGTAAAATGAATTATTTTTTAGTCAAATAGGTCATTTGACACCTCCACACCAAGTCAGGTCTATCATGACGAATTTAGCCTACATTAGAGAAATTTGACCCTCAAAAGATGCTATATATATAGAGGTAGTTCAATCCGTTTGCATCACTCACTCAACAAGTTTGATATACAAGAAAGAGAGGTGGAAAAGTGTGAAGTCGCTAGAGAAGGAAGAAGATTGCAAGGGAAGACAAAATCAAAGTTTTGGCTTCTATATCTCACACGTGCAAAGTTACTTGGAATTTTTTGGGGTTGAAAATATGAATTTTACCATAGCTTGAAAGTTCTATTGTAGGGGAGGCTGAAATTCTGTTGCTACAAGGTTAAAACTCTAGATCGAAGTTGTTGCTGGGAAGTTATCATTTAGAGAAGAAGGAAGGCTTGAATTGGTGGTTGGAGGAAGTTTGTGTCTAGGTAAAAGAGTCTTGGATTATATCATCTTGTCTTCGAATCTATTGAACGAAGAGTTATGACTGGATTTCCCCTCATAGGGGTTTTTCCCTAGATGTGTGCCTACATCTGGTGTCCTTGATATTCATGTTTTGGTTTTGGTAATTAATTGATGAAATAAGATAAAAGAAGAACATTTACTCAAATAAATCACAAGTAATTATCAACAAATTGAAAATATTTCTTCCTTTCCAATTTTCCAACATGGTATCATAGTTAAGGTGAAGAAGGAAAAAAAAGGAAGCTTGAATATCTATTGAAGGAAAAAGGAGATTGAAGGAATATGATTGAAGGGATTATATAAGAGGATAAGCCTACTATCTACAAGAAAAATTTCAAACTCAAAGAAGGGAGAAAACAAACTAGAAGGAGCCTCCAGCTACAGGGCATGGAAAAAGAGGATTTATCTCATCCTCGAGAAGAATAAAGTTTTGGATCTAGTTAAAGGAACAATAAAGAAACCTACTGATGAATCACGTGAGGCAGAGAAAGAAAATTTGAGAGGAACATAAATATTAGCCATGAACCTAATAGTGGATGGAGTAAATGACAACCTCATTCAATATATATCCAACATATATTCTGATCAAGAAATTTATGAGGCTCTATCCAAATTATTCACACTCTATCAAAATTATTCACAATCAAGAACATTGGTCAAATTTCAAGTCTCAAGAATGAATTAAGATCTATCAAGATGATGAAAGATGATATTATGGCATCCTACTTTATTAGGATATCTAGAATCAGATATGAACTCCAAGAAATAGATGAATTTGTAATAGAAAAAAGAGTTCATGATTACTGCCCTTCTAGGACTACCAACATCTTGAAGTGCCTTTGCATTAGGAATTAATAGTTGGAAGGAGACTCCAAGGTTCGAACAAATGTGGAATGCATGTAGTAAAAAATAAGCATGAATATCGTTAGCAAGAAACAAGAAGGATAATGAAGAGGAGGACATCTCAAATTCATATTCCTTTCATCACAAGAAAAAGGGAACCTTCAATAAGTACAAAGGCCCAAAGAAGAAAGTATACCTATCAAATATTTAATGTTACAATTGTCACAAGATGGGTCACTACAAAAGTCATTTTCCAGAGAATCCAAGGAATATGAAGAGTGAAAGAGAACATGCAAATATTGTCGATGAATGTCCACGAAGAATAACAAGACAAAGGATTCCGAAGTCAAAGACTTATTTGCTAAAGACTCTTAGGGACACTATCCCTTACATATCCTTCTACTTTTTTCAATATTCTTCTTTATGTTTTGATTTCTAGAACTTGTAGGTATAACATATGTTGTTATAATATTTTATAAGTTGTAGGTATCCCTCAAGGTTGGATTAAGAGGGAGCCTCGATGAATTTACTAAAATATAAGTATTCTATTATTTGTTGTTCACAGTTTCATGTTTTTTTTTCATTCTCACACCAATATTTTGTTTGTATTATGTTCTAATAACCTCTATATTCTCCTTGGTTAGGAAATATTGCTAAATAATTTAAGGTTATCGAGGAGACTTCAAAGGATAGACTTTCGGTTGGAAAGGAATCCTTTTAAGAATTAATTTTCTACAAGGTTTGTAAGGAACAACTCAAAGGTATGTCTTAGACCATAATATTTGTTATAAAATTCTCTTCATATGAAAAAGGTAAGTTATTTTTCTTTAAATTTTTTTTCTTTACATAACTGACATCACTATGTCTAATTTTTTGAATCACAAAGATGCTTGTTAGGTAGATTAATCATTATATTGAATCTACCCTCATTATATTATTATTTTTTAGGAAAACTAAAAAGGTTAATTGTAAAACCCTAACCTAAGGGTGTGCCAATATTGATTATGAAACCCTAGTTTACTTAGGGTTATTGAAAATTTTTACAAAATACTATCCTTTTGATGTTTATGATGGAAACCCTAGTCCTTTAGGGTTTTCTCTGTTATGCATTGAAACCCTAGATATTTAAGGTTTGATGAATTAGGGTTTATGAAAAAACCCTTATAATATCTCTAATAAGCTCCTAGGAGTGAAACCCTAGGTGTATGTTCGTATGTTTGATCGAAACCATAGCCTAGAGAAAATTCATTGTATTTCTAACTTTGATGTTTGTATCTTGGGTTTACCTAGTAGACATTAATGAGAAATCTTAGTTCATGAATTCCTAGATATGTATGTGTAAGTATGCTAACCTAATGGTTGATGATCATAGTTTGTGAATTCTAGGGTTTGTAACAAATAACTAGTAGAAGTTTCATATTATAGGATATGATAATATTGTATGATGATAAAATATAGGGTTTGCAACAAACCATAGTAGAGTCTAAAATGTATAGTATAATCATTATAAATAAGGATTTGTGTCTCTAAGATGGAATCTAGGGTTTGTAATGGATCATAGTAGAATTTTTCATATATCTATGAAATAATATTGAGTCCCTAAATAGAAAAAGAATAATTTCTTGATTAAATTGCTTTATGTTGTAGTCTAGGGTTTGTAACAAAACCCTAACAAGAAGTTGAAGTTTAGAAGTATGTGTCTCCTACTGATTATGAACCTAAATAGGTTTAGGTATTTGATGTTTAAAGTCTAATGCTTCCATTATTGTATTGACATGATTTTGATACAGTTAACTTCATGCTTTTGTATTTGGTTTTACTTGTTGTTTAAGTTGTGCAGGTACATAATCTTCAAGATGATGAAGATGTTTAATGAATGGTGATAAGAAGTATAACCTTGATGCCATATTAAGGAATGAAGTCGTGAGAAGTTTTCTAATGTTATAAAATAATTAAGTAGTTGATCTCCCTATGTTGAGAGGGAGCTTAGATAGAAGAAAAGAATACATCTCCCCAATTGAGAGGGAGGAAATATTATAGTCATGGTGTATATCTTGAAGAAGAAATTGGAGAATGAATGTCTTGATGTTGCTGAAGAAATGAAAGAATAAAATATTTCGAATAGTTGCAAATGAATAACTTTATATAAGTGGCATTAAGATGATTAAGGAACCCTAAGGTTTATGTTTACTTGTACATGTATATTTAATAATTTATTGCTAATTGGGGTTTTTGTTTGTCTCCCCATAAACATTTTGAACAATATAAAAGCATGTTTGGAAAAATGGATATATATAGTTTATTAGGGAGAGTTGAAGCATCTAATGGAGGATTTTTGGGAGGAAATATGGCCGACCTATGTGTGTTTGATGTCTAGATCCCTAAGAGGGAGGGTGGCATTGGTATTGGAGCTCTGACCTTAGATACACACCCAGATACCCGGGCTCATGGTTAGTTAGTAAGAATGATGGTACCTATATTGGCTGTTAGTCCATCTTAGTCCCACCATGATAGATAACCCTTAGGTATCTAGTCCATTGCATTGAGCGTGCATGAACTCTTCATAGTTCATATGTTTTTGATATCTTACATGTACTTGTATATATATGTAATAACGAATTCCTCCCTAGTTAAGAGGGAGTGTTGAATAATGTAACTAGGTTCGGTCTTCATAATTGTATAATGTAATATATTTGTCAAAATAAATTGTATTATTAATAAAAATGACTTATTAAACCATGTGTTTCATACTTGGGTCATCATTTTTAGGTCAAAGCCTCCATCGTAGGATTCTAGGTTTTATAGCAAGTCAATAGAGTCATTGTCAATTTTATTATACCCTTGTTGGACTTTTGTATCATGTAAAACGAATTATTTTTGAGTCAAATAGGTCGTTTGACACCTCCACACCAAGTCGGCCCTATCTTGATGAAGTTAACCTACATTAGGGAAATTCGACCCACAAAAGAGGCTATATATAGAGATGCAGTTGATCCATTTGCATCACTCATTCAACAATTTCGATACACAAGAAAGAGAGGCAAAAAAAGTGAAAAGTTTCTAGATAAGGAAGAGGATTGCACGGGAAGACAAAATTGAAGTTTTGGCTATCTATATCTCACACATGTGAAGTTACTAGATATTTTCTGGGGTCAAAAATATGAATTTCACTGCAGGTTGGAAGTTCTGTTGTAGGGGAGGTTGAAATTCTATTGTTGTAAGGTCGAAAGTCTAGATCGAAGTTGTTGCTGGGAAGATATCATTTGGAGAAGAAGGAAGGGCTGAATTGGTTGTTGGAGGAAGATTGTGTCTAGGTCAAAGAGTCTTGGATTATCTCATCTCATCTTTGAATCTACTGAAGGAATAGTTCTGATTGGGTTTTCCCCTCATAGGGTTTTTTCCGTAGCTATGTGCCTACATATAGTATCCTTGATATTCGTACTTTGGTTTTGGTAATTTCTTGATGAACTAAGATAAAATAAGAACATAATAAAGATAAACAATAAATCAAAGAAATCACAAGTAATTATCAACAAAGAGAAAATATTTCTACCTTTCTGATTTTCCAACACAGTGTACAATTCTTTTGCACTGAGCAAGTGATCAATTCCTCAAGCTATTATGAAAGGAAATAGGGAATTTATCATATTTTATAGGGGATAATGCCTCCAGGATTGTGCAAGGAAATAGGAGGTCGACTAAGGCTTGAATTGGATAAGTGTTGGCCAGAGTAGGTCAGTAAGTAGGAGAACAAGATTTCAATGCAGGTTGTGCTTCAGAGTTGAAGTAAGACATTGTAATTGTTTCTCTTTTCATCTGAATTAATACAAAGCATCAAAGGGAATTTTCCTAGTTGGGTTCCCTTGTAAATAATTTTTTCCTTGTGGTTTTGATGGTTGCATGTTATTGCATGTGTTTCTGAATTGTGAAATCCATTTGACATAATAGTAGAGGAAATTTATAATATCTTGATTTCAGTTTAATTTCATCAATAGTAGAAAATTTATTTTAATTTATACATCTCATCTGTCACAAACTTCACCCAATCATTTACCATGAAAACTAGAATACACACCTTTTAAACCACCTCTGATAATCTCAGTGAGTCTCAAGCCCAAAGATATTTATTCACACGATTTGAAAACTAATACTCAAATCTGAATCAATTGTGTTCTAGACCAAGAGAGGAAATCTTCAAATGCTATGCATGTCTGTCAAACTAAACAATCAAGGAGAAATATCAAATTTTTTCGGGCCTGTGTATCTCATGTTGACTAGTTTTCTTCTATGAATTCTCGTGTTTTAAAAATAAAAACAATTGCTTCAACTAACATTATGTCAAAGAGGCTCTCAAATTTAGATATTTTCCATGTGAAATAATAGTGAATTTATGTGGAAATGAGTGAATTTTTCACATGAGTACCTTATTTTCTTCGGGATCTTTTGATGCTCCATATTACTTAGTGAAGTGAGGAACAACCATTTGGGTGTTGCACTCAGTTCCAAGAGCTCTAGACTCTAGAAATGGTTTCTAGAAATAAGCACAACTGGAATTCATATACAACTTAGCATTGCCATCGTTCAAATTATTTAAAACAAAATCAAACTCACTGTCCCAATAAGAGCCATCGAAGACATATTGGGTATCTAGGCTGACACAATTTTTCAATGCTTTAACCTGCTAAGTTTATTGCACTAGCTGTTGATGCTACCAATATTAACTTTTTCCTATCCCATATTTCAACTCGGAAGATGAATTGTCTCATAATATTACTCTTCTTAAGAAAACCATTGTCCATTATAGTTAAATTTCCATGGCTTCCACATGAAGCTGCCATGAGGGCTAAATTCTTTCAAAGTTCTCATCTCAAAGCACTAGCCCCTCATAGGTAATCATTTTTGGATCTTGCAACTTTTTTTCCAAAAGTTTTCCAAATTCAAAATTTTGGGAATTGTAACAACTAATTCAAAGACAATATGTAAAGTGGGTCTATCTCAAGTGGTTGAAATGGGAATTTTTATCTTCCCACTCAGGTTCAATTTTCACCTTCTGACATGATGCTCTTCATGAGGTGTTTGTTGAAAATTGTGAGTATCATGAGATTGTTAACAAAGCCTCAATCTTACAGAATCTAGTTTACCCTAGGTACCATTCTCAAATGAGGGTAAGTCCCAACGAATATATATATATATATATATATATATATATATATATATATATATATAGTTATACTATATTTTTCTATGATATATGCCTACTTTAATTCTTCGTTACTCTAGAGTTATCTTGTTGTGTTTATAGTACATTTCTCATTGAAAGTCACCATAAATCAAGATAAAAACACTAATATCTTATTTCAATATTTATGTTCCCCTATGGGAAGAACAAAAATCTGCAGGACTTAGATAACATATCCAATTTTAATATCAAGTGAATTTGTGTCTTCAAATTTTACTGCTCATCATATAAATCTAAAATTTTAATCCATATAACATAGTCTCATCAAGCTAGAGTAATACAAAGGTATGTAAAGTCTCATCAAGCTAGAGTAATGCAAAGGTATGTAAAGTTGTTAATATGCAATACTCACTTAAATAAATTTAGATATAATAGGTCTACAACAAGAACTCAATTCATGTTTACCAATCATATCTTGGATAGATGACCTAACTTGCAAAGGAGAACCTATTAGCCGAGAAAGGATTAAAAAAATTTATAAAAATATTTTGGTCTGTAATAGCTTTCACTAATTTGGCTTGGATATGTACCAAAAATTTACAAAAAATTGTCATACATCCAATTCCCATGATATGGAGATCACTTGCTTGCAATAATTAAGTTTAAGCTCTATGGTATGAATTTAAGTTTACATAATAATTCCCCTTACTATCATCAATTATTTCAATAGAATTAATAGTGAGTATTTTAAAAATAAGAGGGTCACTTAGACCAAACAACATTAGCAACCTTATATATTGATTGCATATTGTAATGCCTTAAAAAGGAAACAAGAAGAGGTCACCTTCTGAAATGGGCAAGAACACATCAACAACTTGTGTAGCAAACCTAAAAAATAAGAAGGAAAATATAACATGTTTGCAACATCAAATCAGACTTCAACAACTAGAAAATTTCAACTTATCAAGTTCTAGTTGACTTAAATTAGTAAGTTTCAGAGGTACCCTCCCTTACAAAAGGATTTGTCTCAAGCCCTGATCCAGAATTATGCAAGAACACAACAAGATACATATATAAACATAGAAACATAGATGAAACAAAAATAAATCTTCATTTCATTAATATCAAAGAACTAGAAAATGCTTACATATAGAATGGAAATAAACTAGCTCAGATGATGGTAGCTTATCTCTAAGAAGAGATGTGGCAGCTACATGACTCTGAAGTGTGTTACAATGAGGCTTAAGGGAAATTTTTATTATTAAACAACAAAGGGAAACCCTAAACAACCAAAACCTTAACCCTAGGAGATGGAACACCAAGAGTTTGTGGGCCCCATTGTGGTTAACTGGGAAACCAACTTCTCGGGGCCGTAACTTGGTCATATGATATTTGTTTGGCATGTACAATAACTCATTTGAAAGGTCTTTCTGAGTACTACAATATTTGTAGTAGGCCTACGAGTTCATCATGGACCTTAAAAAAACATCATTTAGGGGGTCAAAATAGTTCCAGATGTTCAAGACCCGAAAAAATGCTAAAAATAGTAAATGCTGCTATAATAAAGAAAATGATGAAGCTGACTAGAGGTATATATTGAATAGGCGAGTGAGCACCAATATCCACCTGGATCAAGCCCTCCAATAGATATTAATGAAATAAAAGAGGATTCCAAAAAAATAAGGAAACAAATGAAAAACCACTAAGAGATATTGTCTAGAGTTCCAACAAAAATTTTCAAAGTAAAAATCTGACTTAAAAGTGTAAAATGAAACTTATAATTCGAATTGTAGGAGGGATAATACACCATACAAGATCCTCCAGCAAGGTTAGCTCTTAATCTTGAGCTAAGGCATTACAAAAACATTTGCAGTTATAACTCAACCTCTTCACATTTCCTTTTCATTCATGACCTCTTTCATCATACTTTCTCTCCATTTCATTTTAATTTTCACATCCACCATTTTACTCCACTTATTCTACTCATCATAACCTATTATCCATTGTAAAAATTTCAAAACACACTCAAATCCACTCACATAATATTTTACAGAAAGCTACAAGAAGGTCATCACACAAAATTCTACAAGATGCTACAAGAAAGTTTATGCAAAGGATCTTGCAGAAAGCTACAAGAAATTCCATATATAAGTTCCTAAAAGAAACTACATGAGTCTATTTAAAATTATTTTTCTGAAAATATGACGAAGAACCTACAACAACCTATAAGCATTGGTAAACAAGAATACTACATGAATCTACATGAGATAATACACCCAAATTATCTGCATGAGGACTGTAGATAAGGTATCTATAGGATACTCGATCTCACGATGGTTTTCTATAGGCATCTGTAAGATACTCTATATCACAATGGAATTATACCGACATCTATCAAACACTCTGTCTATCATTCCATATACATGCAAAACTCAAACTGTGTACTCCAACACCTCCAAAAAATTCAAAAAACAACACCCTTCATGCATATCACCTTCACGCGAGACACATTTGTTTGAAGGCTACTGGAATATGGAAGTGTGGAACAAGGCAACAAGGAATGGAAAAAAACACAAGGGTATCATGGTATTAGTGAGGGAAAAATAAGGTCGTTTCATTTAGCTATAAAAATAAGACTCAAATAAGCAATTCATTTGTTTTAAAATATCAGAAAATGGAAATCAATTAAATTGCAACATATTATTTTACGCTGCAAGTTTCAAAAACTTACAAAAGTAGAGGGCTTTACCACAAAGAGCCCTTTGCAGCCTTAAAAGCGGATATTTCAATGCGTTATCAGCTAGGTGAAGTCCTTATAGTGGGTGTTTTCAATGATAGGACTACAAGTGAGCAAGATAACATTATTTGTTGTAAATAAGATTATGACCCTATTTGGCTTATCACTACAAGGAAGAGACCCTCTAACGGATGTTTTTGAGGAACCCCTTATAAAAATAGACCAGACATTCTTTTGTAGCGGAAATTACAAGAGGAGGTTGGTGGTCGGATGTTTTTGTAGATGTTTTTCTTCCGATGCGTTTATCATCCTAAACCGCACCGGTGCGTTCAACTAGAGAAAGCACCAGTGTGCACAAAACATTGGCACACTGGGACACCATGCGCTTGGTAAAAACCCTCCCAGTGTGTCTCATTAATGTAGCGCACTGGTTCTTTACAAATATTCCGCACCGGTGTGTCCTAAAACCCCGCGCCAAAACTGAAACAACCCGGTGTGGTTTTAAGAAATCGCACCGGTGTGCCTATAAAACTCGCGCATTGGTACATGGTTAAATAAAAAAAAATACGGCCAAAAATCCACAATTTTCACTTTTCAATGCTTTAGAGCTCTCAAGCACCGATTCAAATTTACCTTGTTTGAGGCGCCCTACCATCTGTGCTCCCATTGTATGCACTGCTGTTGTCCATTACCCACCATCTCCATTTCGAATTTTGCAAAACGGTGGGAAAATTTAGTTTTGAAAATTTTACAGACAATATGTCTCCTCGACAGCCAAATGTACAGGTATTTTCCTTTTTTTCCATAATTAAACCTTTTAGAGGATTAGTTTTCTAAAATAGCTTAAAATTCACCTTCTTTAAAAAAAAAATTCTCGCGCGGTGCGCTCAAGATGTTCAGCTCGCAACAGTTAGTGGTGCTGCCTGTAAATTTACAGGTCGCATCGTGACTGGTGCTAATGGTATCCACACCAATTGTGGTGCGGTACTAGAACGATGCACCATGATTTTTTTAAATTAAAAAAGTGTGGTGCGGTCGATTACCCAGCCGCACTGTTGACCATGTCGAATTGAGGGAATGCGGTGCATCGACAGAAATATCCTCCCCGGGGCAGGTAATTTTGTCAGCGTACCAACCCCATAAACTTGACATACAATGGTGCAGTCATGTTAACAACCGCACTGTTGACTATGTGGTGATGTCAGGAGGGCGGTGCGCTTCCTAAACTATACACCCCGAGGCATATAATTTGGTATGCACACTTCCCTCTCGACACTGGTACATAGTCAATGGTGTGGTTTGTTATACCAATGCACTGTTGACCTTGTAACAATTCCAGGAGGGCGGTGCGCTGAAAATTTGCAGGTGCACCGCCTTTGGTGCGCTGAAAATTTTCAAGTGCACCGCCTCTGGTGCGCGACAAAAAAATATGCACCATTACTGGTGCATGCCTATTTTTTGTGGCGCACCGACTTTTTTTTTTCAAAAAAAATTATATATGTATATTCCTAAATACATGTCTCATTTAATAAAAAAATTGTATTTAATATGTCAATAATTCAGCGGCGTCAAAGGAGAGAAGAGAGGGAACAACAGCAACAACAGGCGGACCAATATAACATGGTTCACCTGTAGGAGGCATGAGAGAGGGAGAGAGATACGTACCCTCACCCTATTACAAAAACCACCCAGGGGCTCCTAAGGTAGATATGCCTCCTCAAGTTCTATGAGGAGGCTACATCCCTAAAGGGCCATGGTGTGTTTTTGTGACATCTTATCTGTAGGTGGGATGCCCACCTACAAGCTTTCCGGGTTGGTCCTAAACAATGGTATGTTCCCACTGAGGAGGACATCTATTTCATTACTGGCCTATCGAGGAGAGGGGTGGATTTTCCCTTGTTCCCAGAGTTCCCCATTGGCTATGCAACAGGGAGTTAGTTGGTGGAATGCCATAGATACATTAGTGTGGATATACTGTCTCCTTCAGATTTTCAGGTCTCCAGAGGTCAGTTACGTATTGTTTCATTTGGTTGGTCATTTTTTTGCGGCAGTTATGTACAACTTTAGATAGAGGTCGTGCTCAGGCACAAGGGAGGGTGAAATTCCCTTTTTCTTCAAAGCTATTTTGTTTATTTTTTGAGAGGTTTCCAAAGATGAGGCCTAATTTTGTTCGACAACCTCGTAGGTCGATGTTGCATGTACATATGCAGATGTGGGGGTAGATGATGCCCAAGAGGGGCGAGTCAGAGTTTTCCGTGAGGATATTGCATGATGCACTGGAGTTGCTAGCCATAATTGATGAGCATCCCTTCATTCTGGTCCCCTGTCTGTATGCTGGTTTGGATTGGCGAGGGTGTTCCAACATCCTCTTCATAGATGATGAGCCGCTGGATGATAGAGGTAATATTACTATTTTATTTAAATTTATTCTAACATGTTCTTTAACTTGTTTTTATTAAACTGTTTAATGAAATTGTATAATTATTGTTGTGTACTTCTATATATTTTGCAGACATTGGGTCATTTTATGGCGATGAGATGCCATCTCCACCAAATGATCTAGGTGTAGATCCTGATGACGAACAGGATATGGAAAATGCCAAGGATCAGGCCGGTGCAGACAGACCTGGTCCTCATAGTGCATTGGTACCGCCTTTTGCTAGGTGTAGGCTTGACAGTATATTGAGGATGGAGTTGGGCGACCAAATGTGTGCATTTTTTGTGGAGGTGGGAGTTAGGCCCACCACTATGAGAGAGATACATGTCGATGCTAGGCTGGTACAAATTTGGAGAGGCATGCCGCGTGACATGTTCACCCTGATACGGCATGTCGTAGGATCTACAAGCTTAGTTACGTGGTTGAGGAGGGCCCTTTGATGTAGGCATGGTCGAGACACAGTACGTTGACATTCAAGCAATGTCAATGCATCATCTGATGATCATGATCAGGGGAGTGATCATCGTTCACCTCGCGCCCCAGATGAGCAGCCTGCAACATCGACCAGCAGTCATGATGGAGAGTAGGCTAGACCATCGACCATGTCGAATCAACATGAGAAGCCAAAAGCTGATCATGATCAGCATGAGGCACCACCAGATCAATAGGAATGTGATGATCGACATCTATCTAAGCTTGTCGAGGCTACACCATTGACTGATCAGGCCTCGACTAGTACTACTATTGATGATGTACCACCAGCTGATATTTGACATTTATATTACAATTGTTATATTTTTGACATTATATAATTATATATATTTTGTGCATATGAACTCAATTCTGAATGTGCATGAACCTGCAAATTTGTATACATTATAATTTTTATTAAGTTGATTGACATGGATAAAAAACATAAATTTAATTAGATAATGAAAATATAAATAAAATCTAAAGTAAATATTACGTTTCAAGATGGATAGGGAGAACTCTGTGATGGAATTTGAGAAATATTATGGAACAAACTGGATTTTGAATAATTTTTCATTCGATATAATTATGATATTTTCTCCCTGCATTTGAGCAAAATCAACAATAAATTTTAGTACACACACCTAAAAGTAATTTTGGTGCCTTAAAAATGGACTTATTGTTATCGGTGCTTATGTACAGATAACTGCATTGGTGTGTTTTAGTTAATGCACACCGGTGCCATGTTATTAACTAATGCACCAGTGCAGTGTTATTAATTAATGCACCAGTGACGAAAAGCCATAAATATAAAAAGCGCAACTTTATTTTTTTAAAGTGAAAAAAAAGCGGTAAATTGAAAAATGGGCGGAAAAATATTTTCGAAAATCTAATTTCATAAAACAATTCTTTAAATACTAAACATTTTTCATTATTTCACTATTTTTGCAAAAAAAATCAGCCAGAGTTTTTCACAAGACATACTTGGAGCAAGAGAGCATGAGAGCACTGTGGAGCAGTGAAATAATTTTGAACATAACTATTCACACAATTAGAATTCCAAACCTATGGTGATTCAAACCCTGTAGCATGGAATTTCAAACGATCTCGTGATTAAATTTAATTATTTTTTTTACGTTTTCTGCATTATTTTTTATGTAGTGAGTACAAAATTTAACTTTGTTGTTCATTTTCAGAAAAAAAAAAAAACAAATGAAATCAATTTTACCCTAAACCCTTCATTCTTTTTGTTTCTGCCCTTGCTTATTCCTATTTATGTGATTTCAGAATTAGGGCTTTTCATTTTAGATTTATAGGGTTTGTATTGCTATATATATAGGCCTATGACATCTAACCCACAGGACGATTTGCATAGTTAGATCCCAATCCATGTCGGCCCTTGCGTGAATTTTTTAAAAACTGATTTTTTTTAATCGATGCGCATTGCCTAACCTAGTGCATTGGTTCACCTTGCGTAACCTAGAGCACCAGTGCGCTGTCTTATCACAACACACCACGCATGTACTGTTTGATAAAAAAATTAAAAATATTTTTTTTAAATTCCGTGCGCCATATGTAAAATAGGGCACCGGTGCACTATTTCATTATAGTGCACCACACACGTACTGTTTAGAAATTTTTTATTTTTATTTTGTGTTAATCGGTGCACCATCTAACATATAACGCATCGATTCTCCTTGTTGAAAGATAGCACCATATGGTGGTCCCATGTTTGCGTGGGGCATTTATAATAATAGGTCGCACCGCCTCCTCCAGGATACCATATGCTACAAAAACTAACAGTAGATGATTTTTTATTATTTTTTCTGTGTTAATCGGTGTGGTGGTTAACATATAATGCACTAGTGCTCCTTGTTGACAGAGAGCATTGTGCGGTGTTTTATACAGTTTTGACAGTGCGTTTATAAGAAAACAACGCACCGTACGGTGTTTTATACAGTTTTGGCAGTGCGTTTATAAGAACACAACGCACTGACGTCGGTGCGTACAACATGAAAAGCGCACCGGTTTCTTGATATTTTTTTTTTACTTGAAAATTTGATGATTTATTTATAAAATATATTAATGAATAATATGGTATAGGTTTCATATTGATGAAGAAATGGTTGACAAGAGATCAAGTAACAAAAATACTGATAACACATCAAGAAAAGAAAAAAATGCAAGTTCTTTGTAAATTATTTACAAAAAATATAATTTTTGAACTATATGTAATTTTAACTAATATGTATCATGTAGAGCCACAAAATGATGAAGCTCGATAAGATTATTTCTGATCTAGGACCAGAAGAGCGTAAAATCTTGATGGAAAAATTGCAAAAGGATGAATCAGGTGAATGAAAAAATACTGTCGATCCAATATGAGTTTCTTTTTTTAACTTTCATTGATAATATACTTAAAATTATTAGATAACAAGTTTCAAACAATCTATTAATTCACATATGTTTAATGTTCTACAGGGACCAACAACTCAGAAAATGAATGTTGATCTAAGAAAAGAAAAAAAATAGAACATGCAAATGAAAATGAATTTCTCCTTAGCTTATCTGGAGTGGTGTTGGAGGTTAACTAAAGGGGGAAAAACTTTTACAAAAGTTTGAGGGATCTAGTGGAACGAATGTATAGACGTTCTTTCCACTTAAAATACAAAAATAAATCCAATGATTCCAAGAACCAAATTTTATCTAAACTGTAGGAAGAGTTTCCAGAGAATTGGTCAATGAGACATGTCAAAATTTTAATAGCAAAAACGTACCAAAAAAAAAGGAATGAAAAAGTAATATTCCTTTAAATGTTTTTCTAGAATTATTTATAAATATCACTTTTGTTATATTTACTTTTCATATATCAATATAAAAATTAAATAGTTTATTGTCATGTTACATTTTCAAGAAGATTATAAAAATCTCAAAAGATGAACGAGCTGATATCAGAAATATACTAGTAGGAATGTCCAAAAATGTGTACAAGGAGATGGTCAAAGAAATGGAGAAAATTGCATCGCAGGAGGAGCCATCTCAACAACAACGTGTTTCAAATGTAATATGTAATCATTGAATTTTTTTATCATTACGTACAATAAATAAACAATTTAGCATTAAATATTAATTTTCAAGTATTTTTTAGAGAAAAGAAAAGAAAATGGAACCCATTCAACACATAAAACGGGACGACAAGGAAGAAAAGGGTTGATATCTAAGTTTGTGAGTAATTGTTAGTTACTTATAACAACTTAACTAGATTTCATTTTTGTATATTTTAAGTTGTTTTACAACAATCATCATTGAATGTCTTCAAACAAGTGCTAACATACAAAGAAGAACCAACAAACGAATTGATTGACATTGGGTTAAATATGGGTTGTGAGTATATGTTGGCATATCATAAATTAATTGTGGAATTTGTAATCATCTATCGATCTTGTTTTACTTAGCTCTGTCTATAATTAATAGTACAAAAAAATCTTTTATAATAATATATGATTTGTTATGGGGTATAAAACTTGCAGGAAACAAAGTATGGAACTGCGCCAACATATGAAATCTTGAAAGATGGCATGAAATTAGTTTTTGAAAGAATGTGTATAGTTCATGAGTCAATTGTTGCAATGGTACGTCATTTCTTTTCAATTTTCATTGATGTATATTATTTAATATTGCAATTTTCATTATTCTCACCAATGTATATACACCCATTAAAATTATTTTTACGTTTGTAGATGGAAGGTGAAGAAGAAGAAAACAATCAACAATGTGAACAAAAATTTCTCAAAATAACCTGAGTCATGGAAGTAGCTCGAGTAGTGACAATAGTTCAAGAGAAGAATGATGATCGTTATGTTTGTATATCAAAGCAAGGCGTTATATTTTTTGAAATATTTGTCTATGAAATCAGACATTTTTTTTAATATAACGGACATAGTGTCCCAATAGAAAGACAAAGGGATACCAATAACTGTGCCATTTTGTGTGAAAAAATATATTTTATTTACATATATATAATAAAATATGTTTTAATTTATTCTATTGCGTTCTCCATTGTCGCTGTGAAATGTAACACCACTGATTAAATTTATGGATGATTAAATATTATAATGAAGAGATGTGAAATCTGATGATATGATATAACGAATTAATTCAAACATCACATTCAAATGCACTAATAAAAATTTAATTGATATGAATACTGTTATAAGATAGGTATCATCTTTTGATGAATAATGAATTTTTAAAAATCACAATAATTATGATACGATATAAAAAATTAATCCAAACATCACATTAAAATGCATTAATAAAAATTTAATTAATATGAATACTTTTATAAGATATGTGTCGACTTTTGATGAATAATGAATTTTAAAAAATCACAATAATTGCACTGTCACATGTCAATGTTTCTAAAAAATACAAAATGAACACTGGTGCATGTTAGTTACTATACACCGGTGCGTTTGTATGATACAACGCACTGGTGCGTTTATACGACCTATAGGCACCACACAAATACCAATACCAATTATAACTATATGTGCATTTTTGCGATACTGCGCACTAGTGAGTTTATGTGAGACTATTCACCGGTGCGTTTGTATGACCTATGGGCACCACAAAAATAACAATACGAATTAGAACAATCGGTGTGTTTGTACAATCTATGGGCATTGCAAAAAATACCAATACGAATTAGAAAAATCAATGCGTTTGTGTGATATTGTGCACTGGTTCGTTTCTATAATACTACAAATTGGTGTGTTGATATGACCTATGGGCGCTGCACAAATCCCAATACCAATTAGAACAACGCGGTGCATTGTGTCACCTACAGTGCACCCGGTGTGGTTTTATACCTTTACGGCTCGGTTCATGTACCTTCGACCGCCCCGGGCCAACCATCTAAATGACACGTACTAGTGCATTGACACCTGAGTAGCGCACCGATGAAAAAAAACATACGTAATAACCTCTGGCCGCCCAGTTTTTTAGTTGTGTTGAAATTCCATTAGAAGCTCCACCAAAAACTTTGTTACCGAAAACGAATGTTGTAGAAAATGTTTTTTTAACAATTTTGGCCAATTTTATAACACTAAAAAACTCCTTTATAACCTCCACTAGAGGGTCTTTTCCTTGTAGTGTATAGAAGAGAGTAATCATTAGTGGACAAGAATTTTAGAACAACAAGAGATGCAATGTCCTTGGTGAGAATTTTCTTACTTTATGTGGGGCTTTCAATTTAGTCATTTGCGATGGTTTGACTAGATGGGTGAGGTATGGAAATTTTACTTGCAATACATATAATGGAGAAAGTATAGTATATTATATAATTTTCTCGAATGGTCTGTGTGAGAAAATGGAGGAAGTTTGATTAGAGAACAACTTTGGGATTTAAAATAATATCACAAGCCAATTTACTTAAGTTTCTCTTGGATTGGAAAGAAGAAACTAGGGACAAAAAATCATGTGTTCAACAAAATATCTCAAAGGGTAGAATTTTTTTGACTCCAAAAATTGTAATACCTTCATAATCATTCTAGAGAGGATATTTGAGAAGGAGAAAATTCAAATTCATCACCTTCATAGTAACGAATTAACACATTTAACTCAAATTTCACTTTCATATTGCAAAAGAGTAAAAAATAGGAAGTTTGAAACAAATTTATTTTCGGATAATGCTTGGTTATGCAAAAAGGAAAGGAGAACGTTGAAAGAGTCAAACAAGGATAACATAAACCTAAAAGGTTAAAAGAATATTTTAAGAAAGAAAAAAGTGTATTCCATGGTCTCAAGGAGGGAAGAACTAATCTTCCTTGGGAAAATAACCCCAAATTATTTTTGGAATGAGCTCCAACTGAGAAAGAAACAAACTGGAAATGGTATTACAATTTCTTAATGGTTTGACTATGTAAGAAAATTTATGAGCAGGATCCCATGGTTGACCCTCTTCCCTTGGTTAACACTACTACTAAGCTCTTCACTGTTAAATAGGTAGAGATGGGTATTAAGAAATTGGTTGTTGGAAAAACAAGACTCAATTAAACCTCAACCAGAGTATCTAAAGTGGAGCTTGAAAATTGTTGCACCTCACATTACAATTTTTTTTAACAACATCATGCAGTAGGGGTTCCCCACATATTGGACAACTAGTCTAGCAATACTTCCTTTCCAGAGTTCTGACATCAATAATCCCTCCAATTATAGGATGATAATGATAACCCCTTGTTTGAAAATCTATTTGGGATTATGCTCGAAAATAAAATCAACAAGTGGGTGGAAGAAAGAGATAAACGTGCTAAATGGAAAGAAAGTTTCAGACCTAAACATTCCACAGTTTATCACGGTATAACTGTAAGGAACATCATTGAAAATTTTTGGGAGAAAAAAGAAGAAGCCTTTTTTTTGCTTTTCTGCTATCAAAATTTCCTTTTACATGGTCACTACGGATAATATTTGGCACAAAATGGAGTAAATTTGGGTTCCCGGGCATCTTAGAGTAGCGGTGCATGAATAGGTTGTATGAAGAGGTGAAAGTCAAAATCATAACTTCAACAGGCATCTTCAAAAGGTTTAGGATTGATACTAGGGTCAAAAAAGGGTGCCCATTATCTCCTACCCTTTTTGGCGTATATATTGACAAACTTGAAGGGCGGTTAAACACACAAGGGGGTGATGGTTTCCATTTGGGCGAGTTTGTTATAAGGCTTTTTTTTATGCAAACGACCTTATTTTGATTGCTAAATATGCTCTTGGTTTGCAAGAGCACTTAATTTCCCTTGAGAATTTTTGTAGAAGGGTGGGAATGGAAGTTAATATTAGAAAGATGAAAGTGGTGGTTTTCTCTAAAAAAAGAAAACATAACCAACATAATTTATACTTTTAAATAAAAACATTTGAAGAAGTTTCATATTACAAATACCTCAGAATTGACTTGAGCGTAAATCTAAGTTGGGAAGGATGTAGAAAGAAAATAAAATTAGGGGGTTGGAAAGCATTTTATGCTGTTCAAAATAGGTGTAGAGAGGCAGATCTATGGGATTGGAAGACCACTCAAACTCTATTTTGGATATTTGTGATTCTTGTGATTCTCTATGGCTATGAACTATGGGCCAACAATGCATCTGATGCATAATGGAAGTAAATTGAGAAATTCAGAAGTGCATGATTGCAAACAAGTTCAAAATTAAAAGTTCAGATCCTTATGATATATTTCTAAGTGAAATGGGGGATGATCTTATTGAAGTAATCACTATGTTGCGACTTATAATATATTTTAAAAAAAGATGAGCAAATTTAAGAGGGAAGATGGCCCAAGGTTTTCTTCAGGGACATATTTTGCAAAAGAAAGAAGACGTGGATGCGGAAAAATAACAAATGGTTTAGAAAATGGGGTATTTAATTGAACATGTGTCCCACAAATAATAAAGAGATAAATTATTTTGTTATGGATAAGTTCCACAAGTGTACTTGGGATAAAGAGACATGGAGAAAGACAAATTAATATATTGAATAGTTTAATCCTACTCATAATCATCATAAAAAATCATATATAAATATTTCTCGAGAGCCAAATATTTTATTGCTTAGTTAAGGACTAATTCTCATAAGCTCTGTTATGAAATAGGGTGATAGAAAGGACCAAAAGAAGTTTGGGAAGGAAGAGTGTGTAATTTTAGTACTTCTGAAAACATGGAAACAAAAAAAAAACATTTCATTTTAGAATGTGGGGCCTTCAAACACAACATAGACAATTATGTAGATATTATGACAACTAGTTGTTGGGATAATTTATTCATCGAGGGGAGTGTTGAGAGGCTAAGACTTCTCATTGTTAGGTTACACAGGAAAAGGGATAGATACATAAATCATATGGAGAGGAATTCTGTCCCATAGGCTATCTTTAGCTTTGTTGATGTTAAAAAAAAAAATCTTTCTTTCTTTCTTTCCTCATCCAATATGTTATCTCTAAATTGGTACTAATGGGTTGCTCCACCAGACAACTTAGAGTAACTCTTTCAAACCAACTTTTGACTGAGTATTAGCCTCTTCAGCCTAAGAGAGCTCTCTCAAATTAACTTATGATTTGCTCAATTAGGATTCAATCAGATAGCTAACTCTGTGATATGTACTTTAATGAATTTGATTGCAGGTGAAAAATGTGTAAGGTTCACTACCATTGGGATTATGGAGTCAGTGTGAGGAAATTCAATGACAATGGCTCTCCTTGTGGAAGTTGAGGCTTTTAATGTTTCAATGAAAGGACAATGCACACATAGGAATAATCATTAGCTTAATGTTAAAAGGAAGTCAGAGCATGAATAACATGAATTCTGAGTAATTCAACATCAAGATATTGGAAAAAAATATTAAGAAACAGAAGACATAAGCTCATTGAAACACTCAAAGAATCTCAGGTGAAGCAGAAAACACAGTCATTGTATATTACTGAGCATAAAAAATTTACAATAGTAGTAGTGTCAAATAACACTCTCCAACCCCTTCTCATTCGAAGTTATGCCTATTAATATGTTTTTTTCATTACATTGGATCTGCCCATTTGGCTAGATCATCGAACCATCATCTTTGACACCTATCTTAACCATAAACTATATTGATGGATTGTAGATTTCTGTGGTGTGGACTTAAACATGAGAAATGTGGAGATTTCGAGTTGTGATCCTAAAAATAAACTATATTCCTAGAACTGAAAAAGACACCTAATAACTTAAAATTACAAGCCTATTAAGACTCTACCTTTCATTTATTACATTCACTTATATGTAGAATGGGATAATTACATTGATGATAGCCAAGTGCTCTAGTGGCACTAACCATAACCTAGACATAAATATACCCACTAGGTATAGGAACTAATCACCCTACTTTTAAGGAGAAGATAACCATAACATTTGATCATTGTCTTTATGCTAAGTTGGAAAGGTGACATCTTTGTCGAGATAAAATCCCTGCTGGAGTGTCCCACTTCTACCTTTTAATGTCTCAACGTGGTTGGTTGTTCTTCAATACACTTTCAAAACACCAAAATACAACTAAAATCTCTTCGCTGCAAAAACAAAGTGAAATAGGTAGTTTCATAGCATAGTTTGGTGGCAAATCCATTTCACCCATCTAGGTAAAATTTAGCCTCTCTTTCTGATTGGGATATGTTTTTTGAATAATATAAGCTAAATACAACTCTTGTCCTCCTTTGATTTCCAACCAAAATGAGTTTTTTTTTTTGCAAAAATTAACCTACAGGGATTTCGTAGCAAAATTTGGCCTTCAAGCCCGGGCTTCACTACGAAATTGCCTAATTGACAGAAAAACACAGAATTTTCATTTTTCTTCACAATTTCACCTTCCAAACTAGAAATGATGTTTCTTGAATGCTGCAAAATTTGTCAAAAATATTGAGCCCAACTCTTCAAACTTTGGGCGCTCCATCCTTAGCAGTAGAAGGCTACATCTCCTCAGGCTCATTTATCACTTTGATTTACATCCCTCTTTTCTTCAATTCTTCCTGAATCATCTCCATTTGATCCTTTAGTTCTTTAACCTATCCCTTGAGCTTCTTCCTTTCAGACTGTAACCATGGGTTTCTCTTTCTGATGTTTCTCATTACTCTCCTCAAAGGAAGTGTTCTTTTCAGCAACTTTTTGGAAATTTTCAGTGATTTATCATATTGGTTCAACTGATTATTTACTTTTTCTTCAAAATGTGCCATCATATTTATGTCTACCTTGGCCTTTTGTTGTTATAATTTGACTTCAATGACCTCTTCTATGGCCTCTCTTAATTGTTCCTACAATACTTGTACTTCAGTCTTTTCCACCATCTGCTCCTTTCCTTTCCTTTGCACAAAAACATCTTCTGTTGTTGGAGATAAGTCTATGATGTCTTCTGTGATAGGTTGCTTGCCTTTTTCAACATCTTCTGTCTTCTTGTTTTCCATGAAACCCTTTGCAATTTGTAGTATAGTAAGTGGTTTCCTTGGTTGGAATATGAAACCTGCATCTTCTCCTGCAAAATATGACATTTTAACAGTCTTACCTTTCTGTTTCTTCTTCTTGTCACCTTCAATTTCTTCAAATATAACAATTGGAGTCTTTTAAATGTCTATTTCTTAGAGGATGTCTTCAATATTTCCATTTGCAATGGTTTGGCTTCCAGTTATCCTCTTGCTACCATGATTTCTAATATTCTATTTGTTTCCTGTAGGTGATGGTTGTGGGATATCTGCCTCTGGTATAGGTTCTGTTTCAACATCCATTGGCTCCAAGATAGGCTCTATCTCTTCTTCATTTACACCTTCTATCACAACTGGATATGAAGTAGTTTTTGGCTTTGAAGTCTTCTTAGGTGTCACTAAATCAACTTCATACCCACTGAGGAAGAGGAAATATGCCCAATCTATGTTTAATTTCTTCAATTCTTCCAACACTAAGAGTTTAATCAGACCATGGTGAAAAAATGATGTCTCATTGCCTTTAACCCTAGCTTAAACCTTATCAGACATCTTCCCTATGCTCCTAAACAAAAATAAATGAAGATCGATGGGTTGCTTACCATTGAAATGTAAAAGGAGCCTGAAATGGTACAAGTAAACCATATGAAACCTCCTCTCACAGGTAAAGTACTTCTGGATCACAAAAAAAAAATTAGAATAATTTTCCTTCATATAACTCCTTGGAATCCCAGATGCCATGTCAGCTCTAATGTGTTCTGGTTTGAAAAATTCCTCACAAATCTACATTTTGAATTTAGTGGCTTTGAACCACTCTTCACCTTCTCTTGGTATCTCTATAGCTTGAGAAATGGTATCAGGTGACGCTGTGAAATTTAAAACCCCCACCTTCGAGGTTGTTCTTGTAAAGTTCACTGCAAAATCCTTTGATATCTGGGCATGAAATCCTTGAAGCTTTTGACAAAACTACAAACATTTGACATTTCTGAATTCTTCCATGAAATTGGGATCTTCATTTAATAACTTGAGGTCCATGGGCTCATATCTCACACAAGATCCTCCCTTGTTCACCTTCTTCTTCATAGCCATTCTTATTTATAACCACGTTGTCTCCTTAACCATGACACCTACGATAAAAACACTAGATAACAAGTTGCTTGCGGTGGGAGTCAAATCTTCAAAGATGACGCTAGACTGCTGCATGCAAGGCTTCGAACAACAGATGACAGAGATATGTCTTGAGATGAATTTAAAAAATTCAATTTGAAATTTGGGAGAATGATGCTAAATGTGGGAATAAAAGGTAATGATGAGGGTAATTACAATCTTGCATGCTTGGATGATCATGAGAACTAATTGGGTGACCTCAACTGTACCTCTGACCATCATAATTTTGAAAACTCATCGTCCTCTATTTTTCTGTGGAAAACACGATTCCGTAGCGAAGATAGTTATAAACCTGGTCGATTCGCTACATAGTTGTCAAGTGATTCCGCAACGAAATCTGCCATTCTGCAGTTATATTCGTTACCAAATGGTGAAAAATAATATAGGTGGAATTTGTTTGATTTGAGATCATGCATGTGAAAACTAAGTGGAATTGAGTGGATTTGACTGACATGACATGACTAATGAGGGGTTTTAGACTTAGGGTAAGGTTTATTTCGTGGGATTTTTCATCAATTTCATGAACCAATCTATTAAGACAATATGAAACCTGGGTGAGTGACGTGAGTGAGGTGAGTGACCCTATTAATAAATTTTGAAAATTGATGTGTGATAACACAATAATTATTGTTGAAGAATGTAACTAGGTTCGATCTTCTTAAATTGTACTTGATTCAAAATGTAATATATTTTTCAAAATAAATAAAAATAACTTTTATTATTATTGACTTGTTAAAGCATGGCTTTCATGCTTGGGTAAATCATAGGTCAAGTCTCCATTGTAGGCTTTAGGATTTTTTTATTTAAGTGAAAATTCAATTATTGTTTGGTTACAGAATCCTCCATCAAGTCAGAATCTTCCCCAAAGTCTTCAAGTCATACTCAAATAAGTATCCATAAAGTCAACTTCCCTCAAAGAACAAATGTAGGCTTAATACAGGGACACATCTCTTCAAGAAGTCATGTCATCCTATTTCAAGAAGAAACCACTATAAATACAAGTATAATAACTTCACATTAAACACAAAAAAACAAGTTCGGATCAGTCTCTAAAATTAGTTTGGATATCATAGGTATACAAGATCAAAATAAGTTCGAATATCATATTGCACAAGTTCAGATATCAAAATGAAGGTTTCGGTGCTCCCATAGTGATAAGGGTTCAATGCTACCAGAGTGACAAAGGTATTGATGATACCATAGTGATGAGGGTTCAATACTACCACATTGAAAAGGTCTTGATGCTACCACAAAGATAAGGTCTCAGTGCTACCACAGAAAGAAGGTATCGATGCTACCACAAAGTCAAGGCCTCGATGCTACAATGAAAAGGTCTTGGTGCTATCTTAGGACTGAGGACAAAAGCAAGAATTATTGTGTTGATACTTCTAAAGATATGGCTGTCACTTCAAGAACAAGGATATCGTTACAGGAATGTATCATTCTTAGAGGAAAGAAGTATGACTGTTGCATCACACTGAAATTTTCCAAGGGGTATCTCATTATTGCAAGAAGGATGTGTTGAGTACAATTTGAAGAACGAAATGCTACACACAGAACTGAAGACTAAAACACAAGGATGCCTTAATGAAGGGAGTCTCTAGTCTAGGTTGTAAGGGCCATGGTCATCTCATCTTGTTTTGAATCTACTGAAGGAAGAATTTTAACTAGGTTTTCCCCTAGAGTTGGTTTTTTCCCTAGCTACGTGCATACATCGTGTGTCCTCTTCTATTTGTTGCTTGGAATTAGTCTTGATGATAAGAAAAGGTAATTTGAATTAACTAATAATAATAATGAAAACATCACAAGATAATGTCATAATAAGATAAATCGATTAACTGCCACTCTTTGGATTTATCAATGTGGTTTCAGAGATAAGGTCATGGTCAAAGGTAGATTGATAATTTCAAAGAATTAGTAATCAATCTCGGTACAATATCGGTCATAAAATTTCAGTTCAACCTCATAAAACAAGTAGAAAGTTCGATATAATTCAAAGAGAAGTTTTGGTGGATCATTGTGAAGAAGTTTAGATCATTTTAGTTTGTGGAAAGGCATTGATGAGTTCAGAAACATGTGCAGTATAAGTTCTATATTAATCCCAACAAGCAATTCAATGATGTATTTCAATGTATGTGAGTAAGACAAATTCATATCAAAGTCAAAGGAGGAGTTTCCATGTAAATCATAGTAAGGGTAATAAAGGAGAATTGAGGCTTGGTATATATGGTTGAAGCACTATAAGAACTAAAGCATTGTTATGGTCATTGATATGTATAAGGTAGAAATTGTAAAGAATTATATTTTATCTTCCACTTGTTGAAGAAATGGAACTTGGTACAACTTCCTGTGGAGATCTATCAAGGATATGAGATGAGAGTACAAGCACAAGGAACTAGCTTAATGAAATCAAGTAAGTATTCCTTCTTAACAAGATGCACTTGCAATTATCCAAGTGGATATTGGTGGCCACCCACCTATTCCACTTGGGGCCCCACCATTGTTTCTTTTTGTTTTTCATTTTCCTTAATTGTAACACAATTTACTATTTTTAGCAGTTTTTTGGGTCATGAATTTCCGGAGCCGTTTTGAGGCCATAAACAACTTTTTTTGGGAAAATCGGGAGCAACATGGAAGTTCCTTAGATAATTCTCACATAAAATTTTTATTCCTCGGATAGATATTTCTAACGAGGTATTGTGACCGTCAAATGGAGATCGCATGCCAAACTTACGTCCCCGGGAAGTTGATGTACCAATTTACCTAAATAGGGCCCATAGTTTTGGTGCTTCATATCCTAGGGTTAGGTTTTTGGATGTTTAGGGCTTTCAATTGTTTCTCAATAATAAATATGCCCTCAAGCCTCATTGTAACACAATTCAGAGGCCTGTAGCCACCACATCTCTTCTCAGAGATAAGCTACCAATGCCCTATCTAGTTTATTTTCATTATATCTGTAAACACATTTCAGTTCTTTTATATTAATGTAATGAAGTGTTATTTCCATTTCATATTTGTATTTATGGTTATATGTGTATTTTTTTGCGTTCCAACATAAATCTAGAATAGTGGTATCAGAGCAGTCTGCTCTTTCTCGATCCTTCTTTGCATGTCCCCAGCGAGGTCTGAGTATAAGGAGTTAGGGATTGATCTGGTTGAACCTTTCCAAGATCAGCCTTGCAAACCCCGACGACTGCCCATGGGGGAAAAAAATAAATATGAGGGAGTAGGAGATCCTATCAAAATATTGCTTGATTAGGCCCTCGGAAAACAAAGGAACGCGATGATGGATAACTTTTCCTAGATCCTGCAATGACTACCCACCGGTGGCGCATCTACGTCCAGCAACCACTCAGAAGGCACAACTCCTTTTAAGGTAAAAGTAAACTTTGAAATTCCCATATTTGAAGGCCAAATAGATGCAGACAATGTAGATATATGGTTGAATCTATTAGAAATATATTTCTCGGTTCATGACTTTTCCGACCGGGAGAAGATTATTTTTTCACTCCTCAAAGCAACCCCCCATGTCAAGGACTGGTGGGAAACCTACTATGAGAAAAAGGAAGAGGGGGAACCCTCTCTGTTCTCGGGTGTGCCCACTTTGAATTATTTCTGAGATGCTATCAAGGAACAATATTATCCCATGGGGAGCTATGAGCACAAGTACATACAATGGACTACGTTGCGGCAATAAAGGGATCAATATGTGCATGAGCTGACAAATTTGTTCCATACCCTGCACACAAAGTTGGGTATCAAAGATTCATAGAAATTTTTGGTGTTAAAGTACCGTAGTTGTCTGCACAGATACATTCATGAGGAAATGGACTTCCTTGACATATCCTCTCTTGGTATGGAATACCGGTATGCTACCAAGATTGAGCATAAATTAAAAAAGAAGAAGCGAGACTTTGGATCTGCGAATCAAAAGCAATGGAAAGGTACCCCCAAATCGCAAAACAAAGGAAAAATCCAAGGCATGGCGGCCCAAGAAAACCTTCCAAAGACGCAAGAAGAGAACAACATCATGAAGCCGAAGAAGGATACAGGAAAGTTGTGTGAGTTCCATAAGAGCTCCACTAACAACACAAGTGAGTGTCAGGCCAAACAGTCACTGGTCGCTGAGATGAAGGCTTCTAAATCAGATGCATGCTCTGACTCTGAATAAAACCTGACAAGGGGAATGACAAAGGGAATCCTATTATTGATGCAAATTCGAACGCCACCGTTTCCGCGTCAAATATCCAGAAGGAGGAACCGAAAGATCCAGAGGAGGAGCAACATCTCTTCCACTCCCAGATGTGGGTAAAGGGTTCCCTGCTACAGTTCATTATTGACAGTGGGAGCCAAAAGAACCTCAATTCAGCAGAGTTCGTGAAGCGGTTGGGCTTTCTGACCACAGCACACCCTGAACTGTACACCATCAAGTGGCTTCACCAAGGACAGGATCTTTGCGTCAGCCAGCAGTGTCACCTTCCCTACAACATTAGGCCCTTCACGGATGAGGTATTAAGTGAAATTTATCTTGTTGATGTTTGTGATGTATTATTAGTCTAAACATACTTGTGGAAGCGACATGCTGTGTATGAGTCTCGGCCTCGCATTGTTATTGTTACTTTGGGAAATAAGTTGTACAAGATACCAGAGGTACCACCACCTACCACTATCTCTTTGGTTACTACAAAAAAATGCAGTAATATCATTTCCAAAACCGGGAAATTTGTTTTCCTGATAATCCACCCTTAGGGAAAGAAGAAGATTGTGGCCACGACCTCGAGATAGGGCTCCTTCGCACGACAACAACAAATGGACAAAGTCGTGGAGGAGTTGTCTAGCTTTTGGATATGACATAAATAAAATCATACTAATGTGAGAGAAATGTTGGTGAACAAATATAAGTTTAAGAGGGAGCTGAAATTACTTATAAAGATAAGCACTCTACCTCTCCTTTCTTTAACCACTATTATTGCTATTTTGTATATGCACTTTTTTCATTTGTTCTTTCATAGCCTTCTATTAAATCTTGCAGGTCAAGATCAGATCCATCTAAGCTTAACTAACAGATGGAAGAATTGGAAGAACGTATCAAAGCACGAAGACAAGAAGAATTTAGTTTGAAGTATGCATAAAATAAGTCAATTAGATGGCAGCATGAAAAAAAAGGCTTAATAAAAGAAGAAGTTCACCTACCTCGGTTGGAAAGAGGAGCTTTGATTGGTTCAATTCAATAACACATTTATTGGGTTGAAAATACTAATCCTAATAGAGATAACATTGATGATTGGAAGTTGATATGATTTCTTGGAAGATCATGAAGAAAAATTCTATTGCAATATGAAGAAATAAGATGTGGAGGCTTGTGTAATCTGTTGTGAAGAATTTTAGCTCCATAAAGTGGTTGATGAACTACTTGATGACATGTTGGATTCAATTTTGATATTAATCAAAGCTACATGAAGATTTTCATAGAACTAGGAAGGTTAAAGTGATTTATGATTTGTGACATGATGCAAGATGAAGTCGTGAAGTAGCAGTATGTCTCCATTGACGAAGCAAATAATGACTGTATTGATGATGTTATTTTCTATGAAAAGGATGGGTATTTTTGAGACAATCTTAGGCGTGTGTACGTATCCTCCCTAGTTGAGAGGGAGTGAGGGTGGACACCATATTATCCATTTGTGAGGGTGAAGGAACTGGTAGGGAGAATGGTGGATTGGATAAGAATTTGGTACTGATATTATTTGAGAATTTGTACTTTGACCAGGACTAACTGTCATAAGACAAGTACATAAATCCAAGATAATAATAGTATTGAGGACTGAAATTTCCTAGTGTCAAGTATCGTGATAATGGATTAGGAAATGGTCATGTGAGGACATAGCTAGTGAAAAACCAGGTGGGGTATGTTCCTAGAGAGGTGGTGGTTCCCAAATTTATGCCTCCAAGCATTGTACTCTGATCTAGTGGAGAGATAGATATTGTTACTCAAGGCCTTTCTATTTTGAAAATGTTGTCTATGATGATGTAAATCTTCATGGATGCTTATCACTCCAAGTCCTTTCTTATATGAATATTTCAACTTGACAATATATTGTTGTGTCATTATGAATACCTCCCTAGTTAAGAGGGAGTTTTGAAAATGTAACTAATGTCTATATTCATAATGTATTAAATTTATTATTATTATTATTGTATTATTCATTATTATTATTTTATTTTTTGGTCAAAACATGTTCTGCGTTCTTATAGAGTCAAAAGAGTACAAAATAAATTGTTGTGAGTCAAAATAATTATTTTTTAGTCAAGTCCTATTTGAAATTTTTGTAAGAAAAATAAATATTTTTTTATCAAAGTCCACCAAAATAGTCAAAGTCAACCCTCCTTGGGAATAAGTCGACCTGACCCTCCAAAGGTCACCTATTGGACCTCCTGGATAGATATATATACAAAGGATAGTTCAGCCTATTGAAAAATCAATCAAGAACAATTTGAGGAGCAATTGGTTGGTATAACGAATTCGAAGTAAGTCGCGAAGAAATACTTTACATTCATGTAGCAAGCAATACCTGGTATTGTGAAAAAAAATAATTTATATTGAATGGTAATGCACCTAATTATTTAACACCAAAACAAAAAAGGGCACTAAGATTAAAATGTGCTAGATATCAGTTAATATATGGAGCGTTGTTTAGGAATAATTATAACGATGTTTTACTTAGATGCTTGGAAAATTTTGATGTAGATAAAATCTTAGCTAAACAACATGATGGAGTAGCTCAAGGAAATTTTGGTGAAGAGATAACTACAAACAAAATTATTCAAGTTGGTTACTATTTTCCAACTTTATTCAAAGACTCACGTGTTTATGCAGGAAAGTGTAAAATTTTCCAAACAACTTCAGGAAGGGAAAAAAGACCAACATTGTCTTTGCAACTTATTGAAGTAGAAGGCCCATTTGAACAACAGGGTGTTGATGTAATCAATGAGATAAACCCTAAATTATCTCAAATTCACAAATAAATTCTCACTGCTATAGACTACTTCACCAGGTGGAATAAGTCAATTCAATTTTGAAAAGTTAATGATGATCAAGTAATGCCTTTTATTTAACATAATATTATATCAAAGTTTGGTATCCCTACATCCTTTGTGTTTGATAATGATTCATATTTCTTATCCTTGAAAATTACTAAGTTTTTTTTGGATAAAGGAATCACAACTAAATATTCTTCCAACTTTTACCCTTGGGGAAATGGATTAGCAAGATCTACCAATAAAAACCTGATCCAAATTCTTAAGAAAATTGTACAAGACCATAAAAGGAATTGGCACAAGCAGCTCCAAAATTCCTTATCGACTGATAGAGTGACACTTAAAATAACATTAGGGACTCCCCATGCTTCCTTGTTTATGGAAAGGAAGTGATTATTCCTCCAAATTTATTTTTACCATCCATGCAACTAGTTCAAGTTTTCAATAGGAATTCAATAAAAGACATGGATGTGAGAATTTAAACTACTAAAACTGGAGGAGGAAAGACATAAAACAAAGCTAAATTCCATGAGCACCAATATATAATCGAACGATGGTTTGATAAACATTTAGTAACTCATAGGGATTTTCCATTTGTGATCTGGTATTGAAATGGGACAAGAGCTATGAATAAAAAGGAAGACATTCCAAATTTCAGCATTTGTGGCTAGGACTATTTCAAATTTCTGGAAAACTTGGTCATTCAACCTATATTCTAAAAACATATCAGGTGAGGTTGAAAACCTTCTCGTGAATGACCAAATTTTGAAAAAAAATACTTCTCTTGAGATTTCATGAGGCCATTTGTAAATATTCCATCATTTACTAGAGGAAGTTGGTTTCCTTAAAAAATTTCCTTTCTTTTGTAAATATTCATTTTTTTTATTTTTATTTTTTTATTTTTTGAAAATTTTCATCTTTTGCTTTATAACAAAACATTTTTTTTTAAATGTTTTGTACAATTTCAACTATGATTACATTTTTGGAGAAATGTGTATTTATCATAATAATATTTTTTTATTTAAATGAATCTTATTATTATGAAAAGAGTAATATTTAATTATATGAAATATTTTCTCCTTGGTATCACTTTAGCTTCTAAAAGTTTCAATAGTTTAGGAAATATCCTATCTTTTATTTTTAAAAGAGATACATTATTTTCACATTAAAGTAAAGGAATTGGTATCATTGATGATGAATAATAAAACTATTATGTTAAAATCATTAATGTACCAAAACATTTGTTCATTAAAAGAACTCTTGTATCACCCCCTTCTTAAATTCCAAAACTACAAAAGAAATACAAACATACAAATTCAAAAGATATCAAATAAATAAAATGTTGAAAGAATTTCAAAGGAAATGTGGAAAGTATAAGGAAACTCGTCAGGGATATGGACGCTTGATAATAGTAGTTCAATTCTTATATTATACTAAAGCACCTTCATTGGGGCTATGGATGCTCGTGGGTAGTGAATCAATGCTCGATAAGAAGAGAGATGAGGAAACATGCATGCAAATTATTTTGATAGTATTAATATTTCTACTTAGTAATAAAAGTTTAAAAATAATTTCCCAGATCCGGGTGACGCGACGACCAACCCACCCCACGGTGTGTGATGACACATCCAGTGGAGGAACAACGGTGCCATGGAAGGACAACCGCACCACGTTGCAAGAGAAGGAAGTTAATTGAGTTAATGAGGCAGGTGCCAGATAGTTGTGGCCTCGATTGGAGAGGCACAACCATTAAATCCCGACACCATGCTCTCCCTTGTATTCATCCTCCGACTTACCAGCGAAGCTCTGCATAATTTCTTCCTCACAGCCTGGTGTTCTCTCTGCAGCTCTGTGCTCCCATTTCATGGCGGCCAGGCAAAGACAGAAGCCTCGCAGAGGCAACACCAGAAGCGCCCTTCCATCCAGGCTAACCAGAGCCTCTACTGACCGACATTTTCATTCCACTGTGAAGCCAGCCTCTGTTCTCAGCTCTCATTCTGCAGCCCTGACCACTAACAGCTCCTCCGCTCATTCTGCAGCCCTGACCATTGACATTTCTCCCGCTCCCTCTGCTGTTATGGTTCCACCTGCCGCCTCCCTCACCCCTTTTGTTGAGCCATCCGCGATGCCCTAGCCCCGAACTAAGCGGAAATACTGCAAATCTACAATTCCTCACTTTGTAACTCCTTCGCCCAAGAAGCTCGAACAACTGCCTATGAAGGCTTCCTCTTTGTACATCCCCAATATGTGGCAATACAAGCTAGGTGGCTAGCGCAAATGCGACAAACGAGGAGAGTTGATGGAGCTGGAGCCATACGTCTTCATGGAGGAGGAGGAAATTTCCCGTATTTACGGGTGTCCAGTGACTGAGGAGGAACCACTGACACCTAATGTAGAACAACATGGGAAATCTTGCAAAGACTGAAGGTTTTGGCACCTCAACCCATTTCTGGACAGTATTTCTATCTATATTTTTTGCAGTTATTTATAGTGTTTTTTATAGTGTTTTAGTGAATGTAGATGTTTCAAGTTCTCAAAGACAATTAAAGGGATGGTTTCCCTACTATTGGCATCCCTTCATTTTGAATTTTTGGACACAACTGAGAGCAGGAATTAGATAAGTTCCTCTGCTCAGACAATGGATTGTAATATATTTGATTAATCAATAGAATTAGAATAGCTTACAAAAAAAAAGTTTAAAAATAATTAAACCAATGTCTAAAATTAACAAATGAACTCCATCACTTTGCTCTTTAAATTTTTTGGATAAGGCTATGAGTATTTCTTTTGATTACTTAAATTGATTTTATAAATATCGAGCATGTTTAGAATGATTACAATTATATATGGATTTTTTGAAATTTTAGATTTATTTTAATTTTAAGAATTTGTTAGCAAAGATAATTAGTTCTCCCATTGAATCGCCATTTATTGCGAGGTATACAACAACCTTCCATTTTATTGAAAATAAAATAGAAACCCTTCTAAAAAAATAGATTTAAAAAATTCAATTGTAAATAAACCAGTTTGATTTACTTTGCATTTATATAAAATCTGAAAAACATAGGAAAAAACTTCAAAAGACTTTAAAAATCCTTCAAAATCCGAACATCCAAATGATTTCCAAACTTATCCAGACACCCGAATAACCTTAAAACTAGATATTTGAGTATCTAGATGGGTTTTCATGCTCCATTGTTCATGCACCCCGAACTCTCAAACTCATAGATTTACCCAGATTAAATATTTCAAATAAGTTTTATTTTGTTTTCCGCACTTATGACTTTTTATTCGTAATTTTCATATTTGTTTGAATTTCCGTATGTTTTTTACCCTACACTCCGAACATACAGATTTACCCAAATATTGTTAGAAATTAATGGAGAAAGTTAAGTTAGGATAGGATTGAGATTCTAATTCTAGATCTCAAATCCTAATATTCAAGGAGTGGTTCAAACCATCCATTTGTGAGAAAGACTATATGTACTATGTTGTTCTCTTGATTGTACATATTAGATTGTTGAGTGTGTTTGTACACTCTCCAAGTTCTCACCTGGAGAGCCATTTCATTAATTTTATCATGGTATCAGAGCTTCAGGTCGAAGAGTAAATCTGTGTTTTGTAAGGTCGTGAGTTGGATCTTCTAGGTCTGCATATAGAGGCGGAACGAATCAACATAGTAGGTGCGAGCTGCAGATTATGAACTTGTTTCCTGTGCGTTATGACCAATGTATTCTCCATTGTTCAACTGCGTAAAGCTGAGCAGCGTAAGAGCCACGTGTGTCTGGAGAGCTGCGTGTGACCTGTGTTTTTTGTTAATTCAAACCGAGAGCAAAAGTTTGGCATTGTCCATGGATCGCTGTGGTGATCCTCATAATCTCCTACGGAGGTGTGGCTGATGATATTGTTCGTCTGATCTGAGTTTTGCTGAGCGCTATTCTCAGTGAGCGCTATTTTATCACTGCAACTCAATCTTATTGAAAGGGCCTTGTCTACAGTTGCCTTGAAGGCCACGTGGAAGTCTACACTGGCATTGGGTGGAATGAAAGAACCCCACAAGCTCCGGTTTGGTGTCATTGGTCTTTGGGAGATCCAAAAGTAAATATGTGGAGGGCGTCAACTATTGCATTTTCGTTCTCATTATATAGCAGAACCTTTCTTTTCCAGCCTTTAACTTATTTGGCTTGAAATGGGGGCATGACAGTTGGCTTGTTGAGGCTTGATTACAATGACGAAGTGTTATCGAGTTGGGTCAGCATGACGATTACAAATGTGGGTTTGAGCGGTGTAGTGATTGTAGCGGCAGGAGAACGACAACCACTAGAGAAGAGTGAGACAACTACTCGGGCAACTCTGGCGATTTGGAAATGGTTATATATTGTTCCGCTACTTACCAGTTCCAACGTTATCGTATTTCAAATGTGGGAAGTGGGTAAACAGTTACTGCACTAAAGCTGTTTAATTTATTTGTCCTCAACTACGTAAATCATAGATTAAGTGAATTATTTCTGTTAGTAACCAGGAATGGAAGCAGAAGAAGAACATGCAGTTTTGCAATTGTGTAGTTTGCTGCGTTATTGAAGACATTGGAGTGGGGAATTTTTTGGCTCGTTTGGATGACGGTTGATGCTATACATGATTTTGCTGCTCTTTGTAACGCTTAGCAAACCTCTTCTCTGTGTATGCAGCCTGGGAGATCTAGAGCAGATCTGCTCCCTGCGTAAGTTTGTTTGAGGCTCGATAGTGGAAGTAGCAGCAGAGTGGGGGAGATATGAGAGCCTGAGGTGAACAATTAATTGCTACGTTTTTATTTTTTCAAAAATATGTGTTATGAGAAATTGCTAATTACATGCATCAGAATTAGACATTGATAGCGTTGTCAGCTTGTTGAGAGGTCATTTGTTGCTCGTCGCAAGAGCTGAGGGCACTAAACCCTACGTGGCATAGAAGCCACAGTCTACAAGGTTCTACTATTGAAGAGATGCCAAAGGGAGGATTCCCGCCTGCGTGGTAACGAGGTTATTGGAGCTCATAAGAGGACCGAGTGGAGTCGAATTCTGGAAGCAAGACAAAACCAGATAAGCTGGACCTTTTAACAACATGTCTATATTTTAGATATTTTTTATTCTGATGATGATGATGATGATATTCTCATGTTGGCATTTGGAGGCATTAGCATGAGTAGTATTTTTAATTCTAGATTTTTTTTTTCAGAAAAATAATGTGGTTTTGTTGATGACCACGAGAAACAAGAGGCACAATCTGTTGTGCAAGATCCTGATATTAAAGAGTCACGAGTTGATCTTCAGGAAGGATGTAAAGAGGAACAAAGTGTTGAAGATCAATTCGACGAGCCACATGAAGCTGATTGCGAAGACATGGCAGAAGAAGACAGAGCTGGAGAGAATTTAAAATGTGATAATCTCATCAATATTCATGTGTGTGTAGATGACAACATTGCTGAAATTTACACACGTGACACCAGAAATGATGAGAGAAAATAGTTTCCTATTAAGCCTGTCATAATTTTCAAAAGGGGTGAGGATAAGTGTTCAAGCTTTCCATCACTGGGGAAGAAATGAGGCGAAGATACATCACTATCTCATGACAAAGAAAGTGAAGATGAAGCCTCATCCACGAATGAACAAATATGGTCTCACAAGCATAAAGACCAAGATGAAAACTCTGTTACCAAGTTTTTATGTCTTTTTACCATTGTAAGCCTAGCTGAGACTAGACCAGCAGGTGTATGTTATCATATGTTATTGTTCTTTACCCTTTCTCCATTAAGGGGGAGTGTTAGAAATTAATGGAGAAAGTTAAGTTAGGATAGGATTGAGATTCTAATTTTAGATCTCAGATCCTAATATTCAGGGAGTGGTTCAAACCACCCATTTGTGAGAAAGCCTATATGTAATAGGTTGTTCTCTTGATTGTACGTATTATATTGTTGAGTGTGTTTGTACACTCTCCAGGTTCTCACCTGGAGAGCCATTTCATTAATTTTATCAAATAGAATTTTATTTTATTGTTTTCAAAATCCTTTTAATATTTGTGATGGTTGGATGCCCAGAGTTCACGAATTTAAAAATAAAACTTAAGGGAAATAAATAAAACCTTTTTAGTTTGTTTTTAATAAAGAATTCTTGCATTCAGCTCAATAGAAACCGTTTTATTTGCAAAATACTTTGGACTCCCAGATATTTGGATCATCCATATTTATTCACTGAAATGACAATTAGTCCAACATTTAATTCAAATATGATGGACAATAATGATTTGCCTTGCATGCTAAATTTCTCTATACTTATATAATTTTAGAGGATTTTCTACATATCTTTCACAAAATATCGTTCAAACCTCCATGCATTGAAAATTTCTCTATACTTAGATAATTTTAGAGGATTTTCTACATATCTTTCACAGAATACCGTTCAAACCTCCATGCATTGAAAGGGTTTCAACATTTGGGACATTTGTTGTGTTTTTAATGTATTGCAATTGCTTAGTTTTTTTTATAGAATTACAGATTTATTGCAAGATATCTTATTAGTATGTAATTTATTTTTTATTTCATATTTTTTTCTATTATTAATATATATATATTCCCTAATAAATTATGTTGTGTTTTTACATAATAAGAATCGAAAAAAAAGGAAATCAAAAGCTACCAAGCTTGTTGTGGAGAATATCAACAAAATGCGAAAAGAAATGGAAGTAGAATTATTAGATGAGAAGAAAACCAATTCATCCTTTTATTATGATTCAACATTAAGAACTCAAGATGCAGGTACAATATCTTGGGAACAAATTTATGATTTATTTGACAATAGTGAATGAAAAACCCCTAAAGAAGGTTTAGATGAGGATCCTTGTTAAGATTCTGAAAGTTTTGAAGCCATAAAGAAGAATGAGCTACATAAAATTGTTGACGTGCTAGCAATGTTTCCCTACTATGATATGGTGAGTTGGATAATTTACCATACTCATGTTGAAGCCATAAAGAAGACTGAGCTACATAAAATTGTTAACACACTAGCAATGTTTCCCTACTATGATATGGTGAGTTGGATAATTTACCATACTCATGTTTATACTTGTTCAATACTGAATCATTCAAACAATATCATAGCTTCTTGGAAACCTAAAGTGCTAAAGTATATATATATATATATAAGGTCAATGCCCCTAAATTATTTCTCTATTGGGATTATTTAACTAATTTTTACAAGAGTGTGTTAACGAAAAATAAAATTTATTTAGTTGGATGTTTTAAGAAATGGGTATATGACTCAGAAAAATTTAATACCAAATAAACTAGACTCTACCCAATTGCATATTTCAAAAATCCTTATACATTTTTCATCAAAATGCTTTCAAGGTTTTCTGAGTGGGGCAGATCAATTGGTGATCAAAGTGATGTGAAATCGTGCAAACCAAGAGATCCAAGGTTTAATCCCCCATTTTTGATCCATTCTATAGAGAGGAGGATAGGTGTAGACCCCCAAAGATATAGTGGTAATGGTCAGAATCGACCTTGTGTCATGTGAGTACGAGACTGACCCATTTGTTGATTCCTCTGGGTTATAAAAAAATCTTTGAAGGCCTTATGAGGAACCCAATGAAGATCATTTAAAGCTTTAATGGGTTCCTTTGGTTCATGGTATAATGAGGGGTTATAAAAGGTTTAACTGTATAGATATTCTGTCACAAAATTTATCTAAAGTCATTAAAATTTCATAGTCTTCTCCACCAAGGTTTGGCCCAGGATTCTTCCTGTTAGCATATTTAATGGATACAGTGATAGATTTAGTGCCTTTTCCATTTATGGAGTTGAATTAATAATTCAATGAGCAACCAATTCAAAATTTATGTTATGTAGTTTGGGAAATTCATTATAAAAACCATTCTATGATATATGTAACAATTCCATCTATATTTCTATGAGTTTATTTTTGGAAAACCTCCACCTAGGGTTAGCAAAGAGATTCAGTCTAGATTATAGTATATTAGAGATTGGTTTGTAGAAGAAAATTTTTCCTATTTCAATATTTTTGGATGTCATGTTGGCCCCCATGTTCTACTAATATGAATTACAGATAGGCTTGTAGTTAGGGAAATAGTTATCCAAATAATTGTTCATGGAATTAAGTTTTTACATAAAAATTCAAAGAATTTGTGGCTTGCTTTTCTTATCAAAATCAACCAATTGATCATCAAAGTCATATGATATGAAGTATTAGAATCCAATGGTCTATAAGAAGTTTGGTTGTATTCTCTTCCATTTTACAAATATGGTTCTCAAAACATTGTCATTGCTCATTTGAAATTGGTAAAATATTCAAAGAATTATGTTCATCAACAACTATTATTTGATTTTGAATCTATAAATGTTGACTCTTTTGACCAAATTATTTCTAGAGAACAACTTATGAGAATTGAAGATAATTTTTTTTTTGCAAGATTACATGAAATACACCTATCTCTATTATCTTCAACAAAGGAGTACGGTTTATGGTGTATCTCTTATAAAATTAAATATGGAAGAAGGGAAACACTTTTCTTTCATAGATGGAATAAAGGAATATGAATCATAGGTTTTACAAGTTCAACCATCTATCAAGAAGAAGATGCTCAATAAAATGATCGTTAAGAGTCTATTCAATTGGTGCATCATACATAAAAACAAAAATTTGAGAAGGACATAAAGACATAGATAAGAAACCATGACAATCAGAACTTTTAAAGCAATTATGAAAAAAGGATGATACTTCCTTTCAAAAGGAATAATTTCAAATACCAGACATCATTTTGAAAATAATGTAATAATATATGCTAAATAATAATTTGATCAGATGCTAAACTCTCCTAATCAAAAGGGTATTGATGAAACTTATACAGAGCGAGATAAATAAGCTCAGTCAATTCAGCAAGAAGAGCCAATCCAAAAAACTATATAGATCCCAGTCTCTTCCATTCAAATGACTAAGGTAATCTCTCCTAGAGTATTTACAACTCCTTTGCCATCACATATACTAGATTTATCACCTATAAGTTAAGAAAAACCAGCTTAAAAGGAACCAATTCAGGAAGTCTTACAAATGCTATCTCATATATCCAATTAATATATGTGATTTCCTTGGGATTCCTTGTGACTCCTCTAACACCTAATTTTTTAGTTTTATCTTCTCTCTTTAAACATGTTAATGAAGTGGAGCCAATAGAAGAGACAATAATGTCTCTTAGAAATTATTTTTACATTTCTCAATCAAAATATGTTGTTAGAAGATAAAAAAAGAAGAAGCATGTGTCATCTATAGTTGAAACTTCATCGGCAGTGAGTTGGAAGGCTACAGGAAATCCAAAATAAAGGTCATAGAGACAACATCATACCTAGGGGATTTTGAATCAGAAAATCAAAGAACTGAACAATAATTATCTGAAGAACTAGGAAAAATCTAAAACAAAATTATAGAACTACAAACCGACTCTCGAAAATAGTAGATTTTTTAGTGAAAAAGAGTGGCAATATCATGCCACTATATTGAGGGAACAATCCAAGAAAAGAATGGCGAAAATGGAAAATCAACATGCTCAGTAGATAAAAAAATTCCAAGCTTAGGAAAAGGAAAGTGAGATTTTAAAGGAACAATTTGACATGAATATTAAAATGATTTCTACAACATTTGAATCACACATTAATTATCTTGAAAAATAGATAAATAAACTTAAAAAATAATCTGCTGAGATACAATTTTTCAAAGATTATGATGTTTTTTTAAATTTATAGATAAAACAGGTTGAAATAAATTCTTCAAATAGTTGAGCAAGATCTAAAATTTTCATCACGACTCAATCTATTTTACTGATTAAGTTAAGGTTATCATAGAATATGATAATGTATTTGATAAAAAAATTATGTGGCAAAAAGAAGAAAATTATGCAGCTTTACAGAACTTTTCCCAAAAAGAGAATAATTTAATAGATATTTCTTTCGATCGAAGAAAATATGGTTGTGGTACCATAAAGGATTGAATCAAAGAGGCTTATGATTGGTGTGACTCTATATGGGACAATGCATTGGATATCATTGAGGAGTTTAATATGCATCATCCACGAGGAATTAGAGAATCTTTTCCTTTATCTACTGCATATTGTTTGTTAGTTGAGGATAATAGAGAATCCAACAATAATAGAATTTAGGAAATTAATAGTTGGAGCACCAATGATATTCAATATTTATTTCCATTTCCTTTTGAATGTATGAAATTGATTTCAAAATTTTGTTCCAAGTACAAATGTAAGAAAAGGTATATCGAGAATTGCATTGGTCAATGTCAGATCAATCTGAAGAACATCATACCTGTTTACATTCCCCAACTATCAAAAAGATATAGTCAATGGTCCTAGTTCATTAAATATAAGGAGAAAGAAAGGATTCCCCCTCAAACAACAGATGAATCAGATACATCCACACACCAAAGAGGAAACTAGCAACTGTCAAAGTGAAAATAATATCTATGTGAGATCAACAAGATATTATTTTTTCCTTTTTATGTGTTAGAAAATCCACATGCGACATACAAGGATTTTCTATCATTAGAAATCAAATGTTATCTCATTTGTTTTTTTGTATTATTTATACAACCATCTTTCTTGGAGAAAGGCTTGTAAATATTTTGCACTTTAATGAAATTGACATTTTTATTAGAGTCGTAGAGGAATTTTGAAGTCCCTGGGAGTTTATTTGTCTAATATATCCATTTTTGGAATACCCTATGGCTTTATAGTTTTTTTATGTGCATAATTAGTATTTTATATCATATTTTTCATGTTCTGAAACTAAATATTTGAATGTGTTTTCTTCTATTCTTTCAAAACGAAAAGCATACCAATTTATTGATGTATTTAGAGAATTAAGATTTATATTTAAGCTTTGAGTATATCGTTTTTTTCCTTTATGATATTCAAACAATATCCTAAAGATTTCCTCTCATTCATGAGTTAGTTTCAATTTAATCTCAAAAGTAGTTCATATTATTGCATGCAAATAAAACTTACACACACACACACACACACAATCAACGAGAATCTCTTTTAACAGGTGCTCAAACCTATAGGTGGCTAACTGGGCCCACTTATTAGTCTAGAAAATTTCCATTCCAAATTAATACAAAAAATTTTAGGGACTACACTTGGGTGATTTTTCCCTTCCCTTGTTGTTTTAATTACTAAACCCCATCTTACACACAAAGATTTTGTATAATTTTGTTAATATATTATTGTAAATAATTTGTTATGTCATATATTTTCATTTTTTAACTTATTTTTAATGCTTTCTTTAGGATAGAGTAGCACAAGTGGTTGGGTCTTTATTCCAGAGAGTATTCCCATACCAAAATAAAATGGGTCTAATTGGGACCTTGATCGAGTGATAACTAGCTTATTTCCAGAGGAATTTTTCCGCATGTCAACAAATAGATAATATACATCAAGCAAACCTGAGTAATAAGATTGACTCTTTTATTTTTTCATGTTTACATATTTCATCTCATTAATAATATCACGCATGTTGATTCATGGTTACTTTATTGCATTCATAATGTTATGTGTTTTCATGTAAAAAAATTATGACACGATTATACTTTTGGTATCTAGTATGCTTATTATTTCAACATATTGGTGGGTCTCTCAACCACTTAGTATGCAATTCATGAAATCCGACTAATACTAAAGATAATATAAAATAACACATAAATAATAATTGAATGCAAATCTCTCAACAATCCACCAATCTTGTACAATTTTGGTTCAACTCAACATAAAGATAATGCATTGTTTTTCTTCTTCTTTTCTGCATAAAATTATTTAATGATTAGGTTAGAATTAAAAGTTCTTTTATATTTTGATGAAAATGTCTAATTTGTATGGTCTTGATTAAGATTAGATATGAACTTGCACAAAATGAACCTTGTTAACATCACAAAAATAAAATTGTGATTATAAAAATGACAATTATGATTATGCTCATTTAATTTATATCATCATTAAATCCTCACTCATTTGTTCTCCAAAATGATCATTCCCTTTTTAAAAATTCCATGTCTTTATCTATCATGCTCTTTCATTTTCTTCTTGTTTCTAGCAACATTGACATCAATGTAACGATAATTTGTAGATATTTGAAAATGCCCCATAGTTGTCTCTCTCCTTACCTCATCCCAAGCCCAAAAATAATGATACACATAATTTGTAGCATTAATACTTGGAACAACATTTTTGAAGTTGGGTGGGACTATTAAGGAACCTGGGTAGAAGCTAACATAGTTTTTTTTTATTGTCAAACTTAGAAATTGGGGATTGTGCTCTAGCATCCTACTCTTTCATGCATTTTTTCATGGTTTGAGATATAAATTGAATAATCGATATCCTCAATAAAAATAACATACTTGGTGGTCTTGATGAGAAGTTTCTTTAATTTCATGTTTCTATGCATTTTGAGAAGCTCCAAATAAAAAAAATCTTATCCTAAAGAATAAGAAATAGATGCATTGATGCTAGATTGTCATGTTCCTAAAGGTCGGCCTGAACACGAAGGATGTTTTCATTTTCTTTATAGTGTTTAATAAAATGATCACCCTTCAATAAATGCCTCAATGTCTAGTACTATATATATATATATATATATATATATATATATTCTTTTCTAATAATATCTAGAATGGTCATGATTCCCATAGTTAAACGGTTTTGGGATATGCTCAAAATATAAATATAAGATGTGGTGCTCATGCATCATATATATATATTACATCCTCTTTTATATGAATGTTTACGGAAAGTGTTTGATTTTTTTATTGTGTTTAAAGTTTCAAGCTGTCAATTTTGAAATTTTTCCAAAAAAATAAAATTGGCTCAATAATTATGAATTTTTATTATTATAAATGTATATTAAAATTTTGTATTTGAAATTAAAAAGTATTCTTATTATTAGCTTTTTATTGAAATTTCAACTTATTTTTCATGTTCATTAAATTTTAACATATTAAATAATTGGAAAAACAATAGTTTATGCCAATGGGTGTAGAATAGTAGGAAATAAAGTGTATTGTCAAAGAAATTTTTATGTGAAAGTCATTAGTTCAAAACCCCATGGGTCTAGCTATCAAAAAAATAAATATTTCATTTGAAATGTGAACCTAATTTAATTAAAGTAAAACTACTTTTTCAGCTTTTCATCATATGTTTTATGTCGTGTCTTCTCTCACTCCCACCCTTATGAAACACAAAACATAATATAGTTTGTATAATGTCTCCCCTATCCCACCCTCAAATTATGATGGTGGAGGGAGAAATTATAACAAATAGATTGTGTTTTATATTTTACATAATGTATCCCCAAAATATATAACTCAATATGCTTTGTATAATGTCTCCCATAATCTCACCCTCATATTATGGGGTTATGAGGGTGGGGGGAGAAAAAATACAAAGCATATTATGTTTTATGTTTACATAATGTATCCCCCAAAATATATAACACAATATGTTTTGTATAATGTCTCCCTAATCCCACCTTCATATTATTAGGGTATGAGGGTTGGGAGAAACAAAATACAACACATATTGTGTTTTATGTTTTACATAATAAAAACATATAACACAACATGTTTGATATAATGTTTCCCACCATCCCACCTTCATATTATGAGGATTGGTTAAGGCATTATACAAAACATATAATTTTTTATGTTTTATATAACATCTCCCATAAAACATATAAGACAATATGTTTTGTATAATGTTTCTCCCCATCTCATCCCTCATATTATGAGGTTGGGGGAGATATTATGAAAAAAGATAAAACACAATGGTATGAGGGTGGGGAAAGACATTATGCAAAACATTTAAAAAAAAAATGTTTTTCATAATGTCTACCACACATAATATAAGGGTTGTGCAGGGGGAGACATTATACAAAGTATAATATCTTTTATGTTCTGTATAATGTTTCGCCATCCCCACCCATAGGGGATGAGAGTGGAGTGAAACATCTTAAAAAAATTATATGTTTTATGTTTTGCATAATGTATCCCCACTCCAACCCTCACATAATGTCTCTTCCCACCCTAAATATCAAGTTGAATTTGAATAAGGGTGGGGTGGAAATAAACATTATGCAAAACATAAAACATATTGTATTTTTTATAATGTCCCCGTGCACCCCACCCTTATATTACAAGGGCATAAGGGTGGGGAGAGACATTATGCAAAACATATAAAATAATGCAATATGTTTTGCATAATGTCTCCCCCCCTCTATAAGGGTGGGTGAGGGGAGACGTTATAAAAAACACAATATGTTTTATGTTTTGAACAATGTTTCTTTCCACCCCACCCTCATTTACATTGAACTTGAGAGTGGGGGTGGAGGGAGACATTACACAAAACATAAAACATATTATGGCTCTTCCCACCCTACCTTCTTGCCACTCCACTCTCATTCACATTCAACCTGAGGGTGAGGGTGGGGTTGGAGAAAGACATTAAGTTAAATATAAAACATATTATGGTTCTTCCCACCCCACACTAGGAGATAGAGTGGGGTGGGAAGAGCCATAATATGCTTTATGCTTTGCATAATATTTTCACCCAACCCCACCATCTATTTGAATTAGAGTGGGTTGGGAGGAGACATAATATATTTTATGGTTTGCATAATGCTCCCCCCCCCCAACTATTGAGTTGAATGTTAATGAGGGTGGGGAGGGAGGAGACATTATACATTTTTTATATTTTTCATAATATCGCCCCCACCTCACCCTTAATTTGAATGAATATATACCCTTCAAATTCAAATTAATAATAGACCTTCAAATTTGATAACTATCAAGAAGGATCATAATTAATCTATCATTGGTTGACTAGTGGGGGAGCCTCATGTATTCTCCACAAAGGAGTGAAGCCAACCCTCCTTCCACGTCCTTGACCCAGCTTTCCAACACCGCTCACAATTACCAAGGGTTTCTTCGAGAAGGTTTCCTGATCATCCTTATGTGCGATAATTTCCCTTTGTCTCTATATATTTATATTGTATTTTCAAAAATATCTTCAAAGGAAGTATGTAAGAATCAAAATTTCTATCTTCAAACTTGTTTTGTGATAATTAGGGATTGAATATTCATAACCACACTAGGGATTGCCTCGCATTGATGTGAAATTGCTATATAAAAACCTAAGTTTTAGGAACCATGAATGCTTTCATACAAGCTCATTGATAATTAACTATAAACCCTTTTTAATGAAATTTTAATAGGATTGTGTCAATATAAAGGAATTTCATGAGTCAAAATAGTTTTAATATTAATGGCTTTCAAACCCTTCTACGCTTAAGTGAAAGTATTGCCCAATTTGACCTTTATGGGCGAATCTATGGTGTGGGGTATGTGTTATACCAAATTTTCATAGGAGTTGAACCTGGTTCCAATTACATGAAACAACCTGCATACATTGAAACACCACCCATGAGTGGTAAAATGAGTCTATGGGATATCCCAACCTTGATAAGAAGTGTGAATTAAATGCTAGCCCCATTCTACCAATTGTAAAGACCACATTGACATGTGAGAATCCTTAAATGTTAGTCATTCTTCAAACTTCATGAGGTTCAAGACAACTTTGCACATACACAGTTAAAGTGGTAACAAATAGTTTGCCCCTCTTTTTTTTTTTTATGATGATTAGTTTGTGTGCATTTTAAGTATGAGGTGTTGTCTTTTTAGTCTCAATTCATGATGTTGGCTAAATCATGACCTAAGGTATGTGCATATGGCAGATAATTATGCTTGTCTGATGAATGCCTATAGAGATATTGTCAAGCTACATGATGTGGATATGAACCAAGTTTAGATGATGCACAAGTGAGAAGAATCTTGAACAATTATTTGCACATCCAAGCTATTCCGACCTAGAGGAAACCTTTAAATTAAGCTTCACATTAAGAAGAGACGAGTAAACTGAAAATGAGATAAAATATTTCAATATTATTTTTCCTTTCATTTGGTCAACCAAGAGTAATAATGATATGATTATAGTTAATAGGATTTAATAGATGTTATAGCTCAATTGGATCTTAATTTGGGGTTAAACTAAAAACAATGTTTTTAAAGCAAGGTTGATTTAATATCTTCCTTTTCACATTAACTTATTTCTCTAATTTTATTGAATTTTTAATAAAATAATTTATTATTATCATTTTGTAAAATAATCAAATTTTATTATCACAACAAAAAGATTATTTTAAAGTAAAATATATATCCTATTCTATATTATTTTAAATTAGGTGAATTTTTAAATTAACTTAAACCCAACTTTCTATAAATAATTTTTTAAATTAACAATTTTATAATTTAATATATTTAACTCATTTAACCTATTTAATTTCATATATTAAAATTGTTTTTCAAACTTTTTTACCATTTGTTAATATTTTTTACATTTAAAAAATCATTGTACTTTGTAAAGTAAATTTTGTTTTGTCTTTAATTTTATTTATTTGTTCAAACTTTCAAATCATCATTAAAATAAAAGAAGTGTAAAGAAGTACTATATCATTCAAAAATAAAATATAACTAAATTGTTTCCAACAATAATCCATCTCCATCTGCATAACTTTTATAAGAAACTACAATCAATATGTATCATTGTGAAATTCATTATATATCATTATAGAAATATTCACTTTCACATTCAAGATACAACAGATGGTTCCTTACAAAACACTAAAGTATAATACCTGCAATAAAATATTTTATACAGTATGAACTTAAAAGAGGGGAAACTCATTTGTGGGGGCCAAGAATAATTCTTGAAGTGCTCCAAATCACATCGGTAAATTAAGAATGTCAAATGTGAAATTAACAGAACCCTTGAGGACCCTGGAAATAATGCTTTAGCAGTGCTTTTAGTGAGTTTTGAATAAGGTTTTGTGCTTCTGACAAGTTGCTTTACCACAATAAATTTAACTCTCAACTTTAATATAGTTAGATGCGATTCCTGTTACGAGTTTTGCATAATGTTTTATACTTCTCACAAGTTGCTTTACCACAATAAATTTAACTCTCAACTTTAATATAGTCAGATGTGATTCCTGTTATGAGTTTTGAATAATCTTTTGTGCTTCTTACAAGTTGCTTTACCACAATAAATTAACTCTCATCTTTAATATAGTTAGATGTGATTCATGTATGCATGTTTCAGGTACAAAAATCTGAAAACCATGAATAATGAAGGGCATCGCCCAATAGATAAAGATGATGGAATTTTAAATCAGAATCAAATTCAAAAAAGAGGGGTATTTATTTATTCTATTGATCAAATTAATTTTAAAAAAGAGGGGTATTTATTTATTCTATTGATCAAATTAATTTTAAATAATAAAATTAATAAATTTTGAAAAGCTAAAATATAAATGGAATAAATTTAATGATTAAATATATATATTTTCTTCTTAAAAATAGTTTAGATTTAAATAAATATGAAAGATATACAGAGAGCATAAAATATAAAATAAATATACAGAGAGATTTTCTTCGGGATCTCAAAACGTTACTACTAGCTTGATTTTTTATTATATTTCTTTTAGTGTTACAACACACACACACACACACACACATATATATATATATATATATACATGTCGAAACATTCATAAACTCCAATTCATTAACCCTGGATTAGAACATAGTCATCGTTCCCTTGACTGGATCTACAAAATACTAGGAGCAGAAATCCATCATGCCTAAAACCATGTGCAAACTCATGCACAAAACCATAGGTGGGTCCGCCCACCTAATATAGGGTCCAAAAAAAAATTCCCCCTCACACCCCCCGCTTCACGCCTACTTCTAATCTTGGAAAGAATATAGCACACACCCAACAATTATCAAAGACAATCTAGTCCTTCCATGTTTAAAATAAGGATTATAAAAAACCATTCTAGTGAATGGATTAACAACATCCTAAGATAAATTATGATATTCTATAAAAAGTCAACACCAAGTCAACGTGTTCCACACAAGTTTTAGGGTGGTGATGTAGTATGGTTGCATTTGCAAAAAGAGAAACTCACAAGCCTCCATGGGAAGCTAAGACCATCTAGTGTGTGCAAAAGGTATGCAAAAACCTTAACCCTAATGCTACATGTCATATCTTTAACAATCAATTAGCATTAAATGTTTGTAACCTCTATAATATTCTTGAAAGTTCACATGTGACTAGCCCTACATGTGTGAATAATGGGGTTGCAGTGACATTCCCTTAGTACCATGTTGATTATTATGGTAGGTCAACTTGTGAGAGGAATAACTTCCACATCCGAACTCTAATTGAGGTGATTTTCACGAAGTTGGAAAAAAAATTGTGTAGAACAATGCCAATGGGATAAAACCATGTTTGCAAAGTTTTGGTCCCAAAAAGTATTAGTTGATACTCCAAATTGACTTTATAAAATTTCAAACCCCAAATCACAAATCACAAAACTAAGACATGCCCCTAAAATAAAATATACAGACCAATTTCTCTAACTTTTACACCTAAAAAGTATCAAAATAAATGACAAATTACATAGTAAACCATTTCTCATCCGTTAAAATTAATACATCTTAAAAATTATTCCTCTTAAATAAAATGTGGTTTTATGTAATGGAGCAAAATGATTCATAAACGGGAAATCGAAAATAAATAGTAAAGCATAAATAAACCAATACAAATAAAAATAGTGTGATAAAAGAAATGAGTACATTATCATGCATTATATATTGAATGGTTACATAATGGAATGAACATGCATTTTTAAAATATCACGCCTGCTTTTAATTTATCATTACTATATTATTCGTTATGTTTGTTACAGTGCTTTCTCATTTAAAGATGCATCCTTCTCAAAGCATAATCTTTATTTTTAAATTTAATACTTAAACTTGATGCTTTAGAAATGAAACAGTGTACTGTGTGATATTTTCGACTATGAATTGAGTTCGATTTATTTGATGTTAACTTTTGGATGACAATAGTTGAGTTTTCCGATATATTGCAAACATATAATTTGGATCCAAAAATGTTGCCTTTTCTAGTGATAGCTCATCGATAATATACAAAAATATTTTCAATTTTGATTACATTTGGGACATTAACGTATTATCACTCTCACGATTCAATATAAATTATAGTTTAATTTTCGATCAATGTTTTTTTTTTTTTTTTATACAATTTGTTCTAGTTTTTCTATACCGTCCTTTTCCCATTTCTTTTTTTGATTTGTGCAAGTGGGCTTTGACCACGAGTTTTTAGTAGGGAACTTATGTTTTTTAATGAGTACTTCAATTCAATTTCTTAGCATTTCTTGTAATTCTTCCGGAATATATTTCTGGTATTTTTTAATGATTTTATTGTCATTTCATATTTGGATGATGTTTAGATAATTTTATTCATCTTTCTTTAGCATGACTCTGATCTTTTTTTAATATTTTTTCAACATTTTTTTGAATTTATTGTTATTTAGATCTAAATTCATAGATAGAATTTTTTTAATTAAAATCTCCTAACATTGTTTTGTTTTCTTAATTAGGTGTTTAAATATTATGTATTTTTTATCCTAATTCATGGTAAAAGTATTGGGTGATTTCAAGAGTCTCTAAAAATTACTTCAAGTTCATTAATATATAATATGTTAAATTTGAACTTTTTGAAAATATTTATTAAAGTCTAATTTTAAATTATTAGTATTATCATTATACTTTTATGTATAAATTTTTAAAAATTTGTTATTTTAATTAGTAATCTATTTTCTAAACTCCATATCAATATTATAATTTTTTAAAGAAAATAATACTTATAGCCATTTAAGCTTCATTTGTATTCATAAAATTTGTTTTGGAGTATCACCTAAAATTGCTATTTCTTGGCTAAGAGTTTGTTTTCTTCAAACGTAAGGAAATAAGTTAATGGCGCAAGACCCAGAGTCATCTAGTTGGAGTAGAAACTTGCTCCCTTATGCACCACCAACAGTTTATTCTAGGTGCCATGATTTTCCTTGACTCATTTGACAATCATAACTCAATTTTCAAATGTGTGTGTGTGTATACTCAAAAGTGAATTTGAGCTTCATTTCTAAGCCAAACACTAAATTGGTATATGAGACCCCCTTGCTTGCGAGATAAGGGACCCCATTCCATGAAATGACTTGACTGCTAAAATCTATTGAGGTGTACATATCCTACCCCCTTTGGATTTGAACTTGTGACCTCTTACAAGGAAAGACATGTTCTTAACCATTAGGCTCACTTAAGCTATAGCAAAAAAATGTAAAGGTCGAATCAAAAGTTGGTCGAAGAACCCTAGGGACTTTCTTACCAAAAGAAGCAAAAAATCAAAAGTTTGAAGTACACTCAAGCAATATCGAGGAATACATTGAATACGTGAGAGATCAGACCCTCATATGCAAATTTCAAGGCCTATGGCCATCAGAGAAAGCCCTCTCTTAGTGGATCCATAAAGTATGGAATCCAAAGCCCATATCAAGATTGAGCTAGGAGCTAAAGGTTTTTTCACCATTCTTTTTTTCCAACAGTGAAGATCGTATGAGACATTCGAAAATAGCCCATTTTTATTTAATTCTATGGGGCTCGACTTATAGTTTTGGACAAAAACATTTGTTCCTAACAAATAATATTTTACGACGGCTCTTAGATACATCCGAAGGTATTCCCTACTTAGGGAATTCTAGGATGAAGAAATATTGATTGGAATTGGAAGTACACTTTTGTCAATGTGTCAAAGGCCACAAAATAGCAAGTTATATATCCTATGCATGTATTTGTGTTTATATGAACATATTAAAACCCCTACCTAAATCCGTTTACGTCTAATACTAAGATGATTTCTGGAAGTAAACCTTGTATTATGAGAACATTCCCTTCAAATGCCATCATTGCCACAAATATGGGCATCTCTATAAGAATTGTCCTCTACTCACCCCGGTGGTCACAACATATCATCCTCAACCCTCAAACTAGGATGACTTCTCCAAGTTGGTCGATTGTCATCAAGGTTCAAGGCCCCCACTGCCTATACCACACTCCAGAAAAACCCCAAATATGAAAAATAGTTTTAACCCTTTATCTAGTATTAACTCCTTGATCATCCTTTTGACTCCTCCACTCCTAAACTTGAGATGTCAGATTTCTACATTCCTAAATTTTCAAGTGAAACTCCCTCGTTCGCATCCACAAATATTTCAGAACCAGTAGTTTAGGAATTAATGAAGAATAAGAATACATGTACTTGGATTCCCTCGACCCCCCAAGCCTCACAAAATCATGGAAGGGAAAATACATCATCTTTGTCCCTGGGCATCAAGTTAAAATCCTAAGTGAAGTTTTTCTTAAACCTTGACAAGAAGCATAAAAGGCCTCAATAGGAGAAACAAGTATCAGTCCACTTGGGGTTCATGCGTAGCCCTTAAAGGAGTTAGAAAAGCCCCATAAATCTAAGAAGAAAATGGTAATAAAGAGAAACCAACAAATCCTAGAGGAACTAGGGGAAATCATGGTTAACTTGGTAAGAATCAAGTTAATCTTGGAGGTTTACCCCTCCAATACCACCTCTCCTCCATGAAGATTATATCCTGGAACATCAAAGGCCTAAATTATAAAGGTAAGTAGAGGCTTTTGAAAGAAAATAGGAAGTCAAAACATCCAACATTTCGAATGATACAAGATACAAAAACTTTAGGTGAATTTATTAGTCAGGTGATAAACAAATGGAGACAATATTTTCAATTGGTATCGATTGACGTCAAAGGAAAATATGACAACTTAACAATTATTTGTAAATCTTAGGAGGTTTTGGTTCTTAACATTCTTTCCTCTTACAAAATTTTAACTATCCAATTTCATATCACTAAATCCACATAAATGTGCTTCCTTTCAAATGCCTTTGGGCCCATGCTACCCTGAGACAAAGTACAATTTTTGAACTCCATCAAGAAAATCAATCTTTTGATCTCCCCAAGGCCCTATGTTCTTTGAGGAAACTTCAAGTTAATCAATTTTCTTAAATAAAATAAGGGGGTTATCCAAAAATTAGAGGTGGAATCTACTCTATTTCAAGAGCTAATGACTTCTTCATATTTTTTGGATCTAGACACCATCGATGCACTTCACCCCTGGAGCAACTGCAAAGGAGGATCACAAAAAATAACCTCTAGACTTGATATATACCTCATAAAAAAAGAACATAATAGCCAGGGAGATTTTCATGGGAGATTTTTTAGAATAATGAACACACTGAGAGGGAGGGGTGAATCAACGCATTAATCAATTATATCACTTTAGATAATTTTACAATTTGATCATAACTAAAAACATGTCAGACCATCAGTAAACATCAGCATAACATCAACACATGAAAACACAAAATGCATGTTGAAACCCTTGTAGGAGAAAACCACAAATATTTTTACTATCTTCAATATTTGATTACATCGATTTGCATGCACAAACCTACTATAGGAACCAACTTGCTAGAGGCACTAACCCCCAAAAAATATTTGCAGGAACCAAACCTAAAAATAGATTTGCAGGCACCAACATATGTTTGGATAAAACCTAACAGAGGCACCAGCCTCAAAAATATGCAATCACCAACTTGCAATAAGCCCCAACCTAATTAAGGCACCAATCTCAATGGAGGCACCCGCCTTATTCTTCAAATTGTAGTGGACCACTTTTCACAATCTTTCAAACTAAATCCACAAGCATCAAGAATAGTACCCTATCATAAATCTATTCATGTCAATATCATCACTATTTTTTCGCCAATCTATAACCATAACAACTTCTTCAATTCTCATTATGGTCATCAAGACAAAAACTGCTCACGAGCCCAGAACAAAACAATAAGAGAAGTATAGCTTCTTAACATAAAAAATGTGTCCCCATAACTCTTCATGTCACCTTATTAGATTATGAAATATTTCATCCATTTTCCCTTTTCCAAAAATTATTTTGGATACCAAAAACATAATAAAATTGAACTATCGAAATAATGCACCTTGTAGGGTACGTTAACCATAATGCATAGTTACAACTCTACAAAATGTAATTTTATGGGTTCTAAAAAATGCACCTTCCAGCGTGCCAATATCCCCCCCAACACAATATTTTAGTCATCTTTAAAAGAATTGACCTCGTGACCTCTCCAACACTAAACGAACCAAACCATAAATTCTCCTATGTGATGTGTCGTGATAAACAATGATTCCAATACTCATTTTATCAATGTCCAACAATGTCATGTTGATAACATCAAAATAATAAGCCTTCAGGATTAATTAGATTTTTCTTGGACCGAACTCGACCTTGCAACGTAACCAATATGTCAACAGTGCCTTCGGGCTACATAATGTAACTAGTATTCAAATAGAGCCTCTGAGCCTCACAACGTAACTAGAATGCCAACAATTCCTTCGGGCTACACAGTGTAGTTAAAATGCCAGAAATTCCTTCGGGCTACACAATATAACCATTATACAAATAGTTCCTTCGAGCCTCACAACATAACTTTTGGAGTGAGGGCCCCCAACGCACAAGTTCCAATGCTCTTTTTTTGTATGTTTGTATGTGCATGCTGCGCAAGGGTAGTCAAAGGGATTTTTGCCCCAATTTTGGATATATTTAAGCCAAAATGTAATCTATGGGTCTCAAACCATGGTTTGATACCATATTATCTGTGTGATAGGCACATAATAAATAGATAACATTTATCTAAGCTAAGTAGTTCAGTTAAGTGAAGTTCATGTGGTTTTGGTATTCAGATAATATCTGTGTCTGTAAGGGTTTTTGGGTTGGGTAAAAGGCTCTTTCTAGCTGTGTGCATGGAGACCTAGTCCTGGATGTGTGTGGATTCTGTTGTTTGTGTGTGCAGAAGGGATTGTAAGGGTTTTTGAAGGAAAATTTGATGTATTGACGAATTTGAAGGATTAATAGAAGGAACATTTTTGGCGAATTCTCTGTGTTATGTGTCAAATTGATGTTTATGCTTATTTTTTATTCTTTGATGAGATCGCACTATATGTTTGCTTATCGATGAATGCGTAGAGGTAATTGATATATTTATGCATGAATATTAAATTATGTTAAGTAAGATCGATATCTCGTTCCAATCTATTGTCTGTGCTAAAACAAACCCTATTTATGTGATACTATCTCTGTGTTTCTGTTATAAGCTATTGCGCACATCTAATTACAATGATTAGGTCAAGATCTGCTTATGATTTATTATCTAAGACAAGTACTTTTGTGTATTCTATGAATTATTACGCGAAGACTTGTAATTATGTTATAATTCACTGCGCACACCTGTGGAAGGTCAATTAGGGTTTTTCCGAGGAACACTTCATTAAATTCTCTCTCAGGGTGCGAAAACTTGGTTCCAGCACCTCCAAATACTCCTTCGGGTGAGACTTTGGTATGCGCAAGTAGATCATTGCCGAAAGGGTCAATTGTTGGAGGGTTTGTTGGTTTATCCATAAAATCCGAACCTGGGTCAGGACCCCTCAAGCCAACAAATGGTTTAGTTGTCATGACCAAGATCATCATTTTGAGGGAGATTTGATGTTGTGGCATCCATCGTGCAACAAATTACAGGACTGGTTGGATAGAAATATCCTTGAATTTGCGTTGCAAGAAAATAAAAGCACTAAATTTTATGACGAACACTGGGTACAAAAGTATATTTACACTAAATTACAAGAAAATTTCTTATGTTGCTTTGTGCACAAACTACAAGAATGGTTATCACGCTTGGTTTAGTTCCATCACTGCATAAAATATGACGTGGCCACTGAATGGACTCATGAATTAATACAGCGGGTACAGAAAATTGATAATAAGATCGCTTGCACGGTAGATCATTGGATCGATCACCTTCTGGGTGGATTTGTGACCGAATTTTCTATTAAAAAATTTGTGTCGTATTATGAAACTGAAAGAAGGTTCTTCAACGGTCCCAGAGATAAGTTTATGCGCTCATTAAAATTATTACTGAAAATTATATTGTGTGAAAAGGGTTGTCCGTGAAAACATATTGCTTGAATGCATCAAAGAGGAGCAGCTACGTGCAATGGGAGAATTTACTGAGAAGAATCTAAATAAGTCTTGTATAGCCCTCTAAAGCCTAGATCTGATAGTGAACCTGAAATTTCTAGCTCGAGTGTCTCTGAAGAAGAAAGCTCGTCGTATCAAAAGCCCTTGAATTTGTTTCCCACTCCATCCACTCCACTTCTAAGCTTGCATTGTCTATCACCTACCCCGCCACTCAATCCATCTCCACCTCCACCTCCACCTCCTCTTGAAGTAGATATGGTTGCATTCATGAAGTTACCTAATTTCAGAGGCATTGGCAATGAGGACACTGATCACTTATGTTTTGTAATTGAGGCCGCATGGTAGGCTCAGCAAGTAAACAATATTGATATCAGAAAAGCACAACTGGCTACTGCATTTCAAGATTGTACATTAGGCTAGTACATTAGGTATTCACAAGAAAAGCTTAATGCTACTCTAGAAGAAATTAAAGTAGCCTTAAAAGATAATTTTAAGAAACCTAAATCATAAGTGCAGCTGATAATAGAGATGAAGGATATTCGTCAAGAACCTAATTAATTTGTATGGTAGGCTGATCAAAGGTTTAAGCGCACCATCAGGGATGGTGGTTTTGTAATTGATGATACTCAACATAAAGAATGGTTTATTGCTATGTTGCTCCTACATCTACACCAACCATTAGGTCATAAAAATATTTCTACACAATTTGAGGTTGTAGAAGTTGCAATGAAACTAGAAGCTACCCCAACACCTATTGTGCTGGGAAATCAATAGATTCAGAGAACTGCATCTCAAAATTCAAAGTCTGCGCCAAGACAAAGGGAACGAGGTCTGCGCAGAGGTTTGGTGTATAAAGTGCAAATATTTTGGGCATCATAAAGACCAGTGTCCTGTTTTTAACAATTATATGAATGATGGAGGCCCTAGTCCATTGAAGAGACCTGTATGGTGTACCATATGTTAGATTTTTGGGCTACATGATACAAATTCTTGCCCAAGGGTTGGAAAATATCAACCTAACTTACATAAACCATTTTGCAAGTTCTGTTTTTCATTAGGGCATGATGAGCAACATTGCTGGACCTATGATATGATGTTGAATAAAGCTGAGATCTACAAAATTAAGGTTGAGCCTACATCACCAGCATCCCCTTCTAGGTGTGATTCCAAGGCAGAGGAAGAGGTCGAGGAGGTGGATCAGTTGGTAGAGGAAGAGAACAAGTGATTTGTTATAACTGTGGTGATGTTAGTCATTATGCACGCGATTGTCTGAATCTAGCACGATAGTCCTGCAGGTACTGTAGACAATTTGATCATGTTATAGAATATTGTCATGTCTTGATTGCTAAAATGCAGGAAAAGAATACTCCAACATAGAATCTACAAATGGTTCGCATTGAGACTCATGAGGAAGATCCCCGTGTGAATGTAGTTACCAGGAGTGGTGTAGCTACTAATGAATATAAAGGAAAGCAAACTTCCATTGATATATCATATCCGAAAAGCACTTGAAACTAAATATGACCTTAATCTTCAGCGTGAAAAATAAACCTTTATGGAAGAAAGGAAAGAATTCATAAAAGGAGATATGTCAACAAGTGGTAGAACACTAAAAGGAGCCGAGGGAGAAGAAGATATTAAGCCATTCTTGAAAGCATGCATAAATTTACTACGCAACAAGAAGGATGTTGAAAAATTGCAGGCATTAATAGACAATTGCGCAAACAAATAATAGCCTCTGGTAGAACAACGCGCAATCAAAAAAATCTATAAGAACAAGAGGAGAATGGGTAGGGAGATGCGTCTGACTGTGTAGATCGGTGCTTATGAAATGGACCAGACCAATTCATTCTATAATTGGGATCATATGCTAATGTTCTACCTAAACAAACTTGGCAATGCATGGGAGAACTAAAGTTGGAATGGTCTGCTATCTAATTGCACATGGCCAACCAACAGAAGAGCATTCCCTTGGGGAGATTGTCAAAAGTTGTGGTCAATATAGAAGAAGTTAAGGTATTGGCATATTTTGAAGTCATGCATATTGTAGATGATATTGATCCCTATCCTACATTGCTAGAATTGGATTGGACCATTGACATGGATGGTGTTATTACTCTGAAGAAAAGGAGAATGGAATTTGAGAACAATGGCATTATGGTTATCATTCCTCTTGATTCTGTAGAAGGACAAAGGTATACTGAACCAGTTTGTGCTGAGAACAAGATTGATAAAATTTACAAACTAACTTTGAGTGAGGAAGACTAGATTAATCCTACAGCAGATGGGAACCTTAAATGGGAGAAGGATAGTTATTTCTTTTCAGACTCTGATGAATAACTAGAGAATTGGCAAAACCAGATGCATGAGGTGTCTACACTACGTTGTATTTGTACGACCCGCGCTCTACGTTGCATAACATTTGAGGTACGTGATTTCCCAAATTATGATTGTTCAAATGATGTAAACATGATCCTAGGAGAGTTGGAAAGGACTGTGCCGGCATCAAAAAGGTTCCATGCTTTTGATATTGGCTTGTGTGCTACTCCAGCAAGATGGTGGGAAACACAAGGAAAATATGGGATATTGGGAGGAATGTGCACAGATGGTGCGACTATGAATTGAACACCTAGTCATTAAAGAAGAGGAATTATACTCTCGTAAGGAGGATCCATGTAGACATCTGGAAAAATGGAATCAAGTATGGGGTGTTGAACTAATGCTTGGATGGGTTAAAATGTTTATTCATACATTGGGAAAGGTACTAACTGAATGGTACTTAGAAATAGAGCTGCGTAGAGGTACTAGTGACTGGCCTACGCTGGTAGATAGTTTTATCCTTTCCTTTAGCTTTAAAAGTGGATTTGAGAAAATTGGTCAGGCTCTACATAATATTCAAGAAGTCATCTTTGACCCCACTAAGCCTGTAATTGAGTGCGCGCCACCATCTTGCGATGGGCAGATGAACGCCATTGTGAATTTTAGAACCCTGACAGTAGAAGAAAATGATGAGGATCACAGGAATGTCATTATTATTGAATCTGAAGGCCATTGCGTAGTGGCTGGGCCCTCATTTACTTCGATGGATGTGAAAAATCCATTAAGGTTAAGAAAGATAAATATTGGAACTGAAGAAATACCCAAGTTAGCAAAGATTGGATATTACTAGGATGATGATACAGTAGAAAAGGTTGTTGATTTGTTGCTAGAATATCATGATCTATTCCCTACAAAGTTCTCAGAGTTGAAAGGACTCATTGGGGACCCGGGAGTAATGAAGATCATGTTGAATACTGATGCACACCAAGTAAAGCAACGTCCATATAGGTTGAATCCCAGGTATAAGTAGAAAGTGAAAGAAGAATTGGATAAAATGGTGGTAGCAGGCATCATTGAGCCTGTGGAAGAATCTGATTGGGTAAGTCCAATGGTGGTGCGAGATAAGAAGACCAAGGGATAAATCAAAATCTATGTTGATCTGCGCAAACTGAATGATGCTTGTGTGCATGACCCATTCCCAACTCCATTATCAAATGAAATTTTGGATTATGTTGGAGGCCAAGAAGCATATTCTTTTACATATGGGTTCTCAAGTTATCATCAGATCCAGATTGCACCAGAAGATCGGAGTAAGACCACTTTTTCTACCGAATGGGGATATTTCCAATATGCAATTATGCCATTCATATTGAAGAATTCTCCTGCCATTTTCTCACGTGTAGTAGTGTTGATACTTTTAAGGAATACATACACAAGTTTTTGGAGGTATATTTTGATGATTGAACTAACTTTTGGTTGTTAAAGAAGCATGTTTCCAACTTGCGCTTAATGTTGGATACTTGTAGGAAGTATCAGATCTCATTGAATCTAAAAAATTATATTTTCTGTGTACCCTTTGGAATAATGTTGGGACACATTGTCTGCCATCAGGGATTGATGGTGGATCCTACCAAGATTGTTGTCATAGTCAGTTTGGATGTACCTGAGAATATGAACAAGTTGCACTCAATATTAGGGAATATTGGGTAATAGAAGTTTATTCAACGATATGAGATGATAACTGCGCCCATGGAAAAGTTGTTAAAGAAGGATGCAACGTTCTGCTGGGATGAGGATTTCCAAAAGAGTTTTGAGCTGCTCAAGGAACAGATGGTCACTACGCCCATCTTGGTCTTCCCGAATTGGTCCAAGGATTTTCATGTACATGTTGATGCCTCTTGTATTGCGCTCGGAGTTGTGTTAGCGCAACCAGGGGAAGGATAACTTGATCATACCATTTCTTATGCCAGTGGAAAAATCTCAAGCGCGGAGAATAATTACTCAACCACGGAAAGGGAAGGACTCGCCATAGTATATTCCCTGCATAAATTCCACCATTATCTATTGGGAGGTCACTTTAAAATGTTCATTGATCATTCTTCTTTGAAGTACCTGGTCAATAAGCCTATTTTAGGGGGAAGATCTGCACGTGTTTTTTGTTATTTTAGGAATATGATTTTGAAATTATGGTGAAGCCAAGACGATTAAATGTTGGACTAGACCATATTTCGCGCATTGAATCAGGCGAAGAACATACAAACATAGATGATGGATTTCCTGATGCGCAGTTGTTTGTGATAAAAGTGGTTGATGAGCATTTCCCTGATTTCATTCAGTTTCTTACTACTGGCCATGCGCAGAAAACTTTACCATTGTTGTTGGACAATTGTACAAATAAGGTGCGGATGAAGTCCTGCAAAGGTATGTCTTAGAATATGAAAGGCAGGAAATTCTGAATGAAGCGCATGGAGGAGTTGTTGGTGGTCATTATGCCGGTAAGGCCATTGCGCAGAAGATCTTGCGCGTTGGGTTGTGGTGACCCATGCTGCACAATGATTCTTATGCGCACCGTCGCGCTTGTGATATTTGTAAGAGAATGGGGAAACCTTCACATAGGGATGAGATTCCTCTGCATCTCTAGATGGTGCTGCAATATTTTGAGAAATGAGCTATTGATTTTGTAAGACCTATTAATCCTCCAGGAAGGAAGAGTGATGTATGCTACATCATCACTGCGACAGATTATGTAACCAGAAGGGATGAAGCCAAATCGATGAAATATTATACTGCTGATACTGCTGTGCAGATTATTTTTTCGAATATAGTGACTTGGTTTGGTTGCCCTAAGATACTGATCAACGACCAAGGTACACATTCTGTAAATGACACTATCGAAGCTTTGACTGAAGAATTCAAGATGCGTCATCAGAAGAGCTCTCCTTATCATCCTTAGGAAAATGGTGTAATTGAAGATTTCAATAAGATCTTGGAGACCGCGCTAACTAAGGTATGCAATGATAACAAAAATGATTGGGATGAGAAAGTACCTGCAGTGCTTTGGGCCTACAAGATGACCTGCAAAAAATTGACTCAAAGGACACCTTTTAGGTTGGTATATGGGCATGAGGCTATTTTCTCATGGAATTCATTGTTCACAATCTACGCATTACATGATTTACCAATATGGATGAAGAAGATGCTTCGGAAGAACAGTGGTCGCAGTTGGTTTCTCTAGAAGAGGAGCAGTCTATTGCCAATTATCACCAGCATATCCAAAAGGTGTGTGAAAAATCCTAGCTTGACAATCACATCAGGTAGAAGGTGTTCAAGGAGGATGATTTAATCTTAGTAACTATATGACAGTAATTTTGTGTGCCACCCAGGGAAATTGAAGATGCTTTGGCTAGGCCCATATGTTATCAAGGAAATTATTAATGGTGGAGTAGTGCGTCTAGCCACATTTAATGGTGAATACCTATCGAGATATGTGAATGGAGGTTTTCTGAAGCCTTATAGGGATGACCCTGTGCCTACCAAGTGAATATATCACTGGAGTATCAGACCCGCGCAGTTGAGATGGAGAATGCGTAGTAAGGTGCAGCACGCATGCGATATCTGCGCAAGGGGATTGACTGGTGCACAGAGTTGTCAAAAACTAGTTGTTGGAACAGTAAAACTGGATAAGACAAAATTATTATTGTTTTTAGGAGTGTCCAAGATGCATTTAATAAGGGGATTTTTCTAGATTTGGGACCGTTTTGTTAGTAATGGAGCCTCATTAATGCCCAAGGAGTCATTGAAAATGCACCACAAGTATAAATATGAAGCATGGGATCACAATAGTTCCTTTTTCATTCTAAGTGATTTTTATGCTCTGAGTTGTTTATTTGTCTTTGTCTTGGCTGCGTCCATGTCCGGATTGGATCCTGTGTTCGAGGAATATTTGTGCCAAGCCAGTTTAGGATACGTGATTTAGAGCAGAATGACTACCACTAGACCCAGAGAGGACCTTATCGCATAGCAGGTGTCTGTGGTAGAGACCCTTGTGCCATATAAAACAAAGAAGGGACAAACTTTTGGACCATGCAATTCCCTGAGAGAAAATACCCCTATACCTCGCCATTCTGCTGGAGAGAAGATGAAGAAACCGATGCTTGAACTCCTAGAAACTATTGAAGAAGGGGATTATGACGTAGTAGAAGTGGCACCATTCTCACAGCTACCTGATTACATCGCACCGTGCAAGCCTACAGTGAAAGTGCCGAAGGACTTGGATAAGGTGCACAGGTATCCAAGTACCCCTAGTCCCAAAGCACGTCCCAATGGATGGGGACATGCTGGCCAAAATCCCTCAGCTATGATTCGATGACTGGGACATCACAGACATGGAGAAATTTCCAGAGCTCATGCCATAGCTTTACCTTGATCCAATTCCACATGTAGGCAGTCTGGTGCACCTTGACCCTAAGAGAGAAATGCTAGGTATGCACAAGGTAGGCCTCCTTAATCTTTTGTCGATCCCTCATTTTGGGTGTAGTCCCATTAATGATATCTGCATCAAGCAATTATTGGCTTTGGTGCATGAAAATGCACTTTGGTTGGGAGAGTGAATCTCGATTGAAGTAGATCTAATTCACAGAATCACATAATTTCCAAACAAGGGGGACAACCCTATGGCCGATTCATAGGGAAAGCATAGGAGAAAGCGATGGTGGATAAAATCAAGAAGAAACATGATGTTACGTGCAAATACCGGGGGCTTGTCATCGAAGAAATTAGCGACTCGATAGTCCGTTTTCGCATAGTGATTTTGGCTTGCAAGCTGATGCACAAGTGTAGGCAAAAGGAAGTGTTTGCGCATGTGATTTCGCTCACAAGAAGATGTGAAAAAAAAATCATATACAATGGGTGAGTATACCTGTGTAAATAATTTTCGGAAAATGTGTGCGAATTACAGGAAGAGGGCAAGCATTTTTAGTATGCTTGGCTCTTATTGTTAATTGCGCTAATTGGGTGGAAAACCCCTAAATATACCAAATTCCTGGAACTCGCAGAGCCCATGTGTGAATTTGCACGCTACGCGACCCTCTAAGAATCCTCTGACCCAGTGCGAGCTAAAGAAAAAAATATCTTTTGGGTCCTATACAATGCAAGCTTATACCAGGTGGTACAGTCAAAGTCACGCCAATATTCAACCATTTATGAGTAGTACAAAATGGTAGCTGACTTTAAGGCTAGCTTTCACAATATCCACATCCGCATAAAGGGCGTTATGGAGCATGTTTGGTATGAGTTACCTTGCTTGGTGACCGAAGATGATTTGATCAGAGTCACAACAGACTGGTCGTCGGCGTGGTTGACTCCAACAACATAGTCGCGCACCTGAATAGGTAAATCAACGGAGAAGGCCACTAAGAAGCCCGCTGAAATAGTACCACCCACTATGACATAAAATCTTGGTGATAAGGAGCCTACCCCAACAACAATAGGAGAACCAACTCACACCACTGTGCCATAAAAGAATGGCTTTGCGCCCAAAGACACTGAAGAAACCACATCCAAAGGCAAAAGCGCGGTGTGTAGACCAAGGCTAGGTCAAGGAAAAAGCAGAAGGGTTTGAAGAAAATAGGACAGGAGGTCCTGACACTGACAGAGGACGATATCAATGAGATCGTAAACACAATGACCATTGCGCAGGAGGATTGTTGGACGGACTTGGAGGTCCTGTATAAATCCGCATTGGAGGTTGTATAGGTTGGCCTCTAAGAGTTAAAAATTCAAGCGAGCCAGATCCAGGTGAGCGTGATTCAATCAATCCTCACAAGTGCACCTGTTCGCAATGCAAAACCTTTGGAAGTAGCATTACCAGCATCCGAGGAGGGGTGATTTGTTCATATCTCTTTGCCGACATTTCAAATGGATGCAATCCAACACACTTAGTTTATTGGTAGAGGTGATGTTCATATCAATATTGTTTTGTTGCATGCAAGAAAGCTCCATTTACTTCACTATGTTATTTCTGATGAGTTGTAGTACCGCGAAGCCACCCCGCAGACGCAAACCAAAGATGCGAAGAAATAGGATGCACAAGCACATGAGCAGCAATGACAAACAGAGGAAGCATATCAAGCAGCAGAGGCCTAGCATGATGTGTTGGAAGCTAAGATTAGCCAAGTATGCCAGGATATTCCAGTGGTCGCAGCCACCGTTACACCCACAAAGAAGTTGGACAGACTAGCTGCTGCAATCAAGGTTGCGCGCGCAGAAGCTCAAACCATTAAAGCAGAATATGAGAAACAAATCGTGGACCTTGAGACCAAGATACAACCAGAGACATCATCCGAGGTTCGCACCAAGATAGCAACAGAGGTGAAGTAGGCCCAAGAAAGTATCATCTTCGTAGTCACTTAGTGTGACCAGTCTCTGGCTAAGGCCATGGACATTTGGGCCTCTGTCCAGAACGATCTGGTCGTGCAGTAGTTGCGCGACACACTTAGCACCAAAGAGCGTAGTTTGAAGAAATCTGCATCGTAACACCTACATTTGTGGTTCAACAGAGACTAGCCCATTTGCAAGCATGCCACAAACTCCAGGGTGAAATTGCAGATTTTTGTCGTAAAGAACATATGCTCACAGAATGAATGCAACCATGGGAAGAGGAAGCACTGCAGCTCTCGCAGATGCTATACAACACACTCAAGATCATCCAGTAGACCCAACGCAATCTGGAGATGGCCACTGAAGGGCCCACAACAAAAAATATGGTTCAACAGGCATAAGGTGAAGTAGCATAGAGCCTGGAGTTAGTGCTCCCTCTCCAAACTTCTGTCAAGACACTCTCAGACAAGACCAAGGAGACACCAACAGCGCTTGAGTGACTCGGGATGAGTCATATGTTTGTGTTGGGGGCTTGTTGGGGCAAGGGCCCCTGAGGCACAAGTTTCAATGCTCTTTTTTTGTATGTTTGTATATGTGCGCTGCGCAAGGGTAGTCAAAGGGATTTTTGCCCCAATTTTGGATATATTTAAGCCTAAATGTAAACTATGGGTCTCAAACCATGGTTTGAGACCATAGTATCTGTGCGCTAGGCACATTATAAATAGATAGCATTTGTCTAAGCTAAGTATTTTAGTTAAGTGAAGTTCATGTGGTATTGATATTCAGATAATATTTGTGTTTTTAAGGGTTTTTGGGTTGGGTAAAAGGCTCCTGCTAGCTGTGTGCGTGGAGACCTAGTCCTGCCTGTGTGCAGACTCCATTGGTTGTGTGCGCGAAAGGGATTATAAGGGTTTTGTAATGGTTTTTGAAGGAAAATTTTATGTATTGACAAATCTGTAGGATTAATAGAAGGAACAATTTTGACAAATTCTTTGTGTTATGTGTCTAATTGTTGCTTATGCCTATTTTTTATGATTTGATGAGATCACACTATATGTTTTCTTATTGATGAATGCACAGAGATAATTGATATGTTTATGCATGAATATTTACTTATGTTAAGTAAGATCGAGATTTGGTTCTGATATGTTGTCTGCACTGAAGCGAACCCTATTTCTGTGATACTATCTTTGTGCTTCTGTTATAAGCTATTGCGCACATCTGATTATAGTGATTAGATCAAGATCTGGTTTTGATTTATTATCTAAGACAAGTACTTATGTGTATTCTGTGAATTATTATGCAAAGATCTGTAATTCTATTATAATTCACTATGCACACCTGTGGAAGGTCAATTAGGGTTTTGTCGAGTACCACTTCAATAAATTCTCTCTTAGGGTGCGGAAACCTGGCTCCAGCACCCTCCCATACTGCTTCGGGTGAGGCTTTTTTTTGCACAAGCAGATCATTGTTGAAAGAGCCAGTAGTTGGAGGATTTTTTGGTTTATCCATTAGCTCTGAACCTGGGTCAGGACCCCTCAAGACAACAATAAAAAAAATACCAACAAGGCTTTTAGGCCTCACAATGTAACCAATACTCCAATAATTCCTTCGAACCTCACAACGTAACCGAAATGCCAACAATGCCTTCGAGCCTCACAACTTAACTAGTATTCCAACAGTGCCTTCAAGCCTCACAACATAGCTAGTATTCCAATAGTTCCTTTGGGCCTCACAACATAACCAAAATTCCAACAATGCCTTTAGGCCTCACAACATAACTATTATGCCAATATTTCATTTAAGAATCATAACATAACTAGTATTCCAGCAATGCCTTTGGGCCTTACAATGTAACTAGAATGAAAAAAATGGCTTTGGGCCTTAGATGTAACCAATATTCCAACATTGCCTTCAATATTTGCAGTGTAACCAATATTCCAACAATTCCTTTGGGCCTTGGATGTAAACAATATTCCAAAACAAATACACCAACAAACTTAACTACCTTTATACCTCAAAGGTAACTAATATGTTAACAACTCCTTTGGGCCTTAAATATAACCAATGTTCCAAAACCAACATGCATGTTATCACTCCCTCCATTTCCCAAGGCTAAGAAAGGAGATTGAAGGAAGTAACCTCAAACTAATCTTTAGATTTTGTAGCTAGCCCTACCAAACCAGAGAGGGCTCTCTCAATGTAAATTTCACAGTAAATAAGGTGACTGGAAAGGCGAATATCTTAGGTTAGATATAAGCTCAGTGATTTTTATTAGGGTTTTTGTTTTGAATTTTGTTGGATAGGAAGTGTCATTCTAGGAACTAGGTCTAGGTTTCAAGGTCAAATTTAAAATGAACAGCTGCAGAGATGAAGATGAGGCCATGTAGGTATACTTAGAAACACCTTTAGATTTTCATTTTGGTATAGGGTTTGAAAAAGGGAGAATCAGAATGAGCATATAACATATGAGTTCATTCATCAAAGGAATCAATTTTTTTTTTATGAAAATCTCATTAAACAAAGCACAAAAGTAATAATTTTGCTTAAAGACTCATAATATCATCATATGGAAGCATACATGTGATTGCAAGAATGCATAAACATTCAATTTCATGGTAACACTGAGAAAAAACAATGCTAATAAGCATACCACTAGAGTACCAAAACTATAGTTGCAACATGTCTTTCATTTCATTGTAAAAAGACGTACATAAAGCTCCACCCTGCAATATCAACTATCCAACCTCTAAAATGACTTGAATTGGAGTACATATATAAAATAGAGAAAATTCCACCTCAATGGGTTGAAACCTGATCCAAAACAACTAATAAATGAACCTAATGAGTCATTACCTAGTTTTTAGGGAAGTTAGAAACAGTGTCCCCTAATTTAGCTAACAAGTAGGAGTCTTTATCTCCTTGATTAATTACAAGATCCCTCAACAATAAGGAGCAGAACTAGAATTAATTAACCATAAAAAAGCTCATGAGACAGTTTTTACCTTGAATATTCAGCCATTTTTGACTGACACCTATCCAGAAATCCTCCTACACAGAAATGTAGCATGCCATGCATAAAACGTAGTGTGTTTTGACAGAAGCGTAGCATGCACTTGGGGGGGCTTTTAAGGTGGATTTTATGCATCTTTTTGCTGATATAAAGGTTGTATAAGGTATCCCTGGATGTCCTCTAGCCAACCTAACCTTGAAACTTGAAAAATAGCACCCATAAGACACTCAAAATTTCATTTTCCCAAGGCTACTCCAGAAGCGTAGCATGGGCTGAAAAATAGTGGCAGAAACATGAGAATTGGCTTGGTTTTTGAGTTTTACTTCAAATTTAGGAAGTGTAATGGAAAAACAAAGGTATATTTTGGATTTACACCTCAAGAATAATCCATCCATGCAAAGATGACCTCCATTGGAGCCTCTGAGAAAAAGAGTAGTGTGTTTTATGCTTCTGGAAAAGTGAAATTGCCAAAAATTCCCAAAAAATCCAAAAAATATAAAAAATGCTCAAAAATTGCTGAAATTTGATCCATAGCATCCTTAAATGATGATTTAGATAGCTAGATATGCCTCAGCCAACAAACCAAGTTGTCCTTCTTCTTTATCTTGATTAGGGTTTCTTTAAGCTTTTTCTTCAAATTTTTAACCCTGATTTTGGCAATTTGGTTCCTAGTGAAGTAGTGTCTCACCATGTGGCTATGGAGGTTGTTGTTTCTTTCTTCCTTCTTCAAGATTTTATCTAGATTCTCATTTACCCTGTCAATCCAAAACTCTTTGTCTTTTTCAATCTCAGCACTAATCAAATCATTGAAATTTTGTTGACCTAAGGGAGGGGTTAACTCTGTTTCTTGTTCTTTTTTCCTAGTTAATCCTCTTGTTTTTTGACTCCTTGGAATTATCTAAGCATATTTGTCTTTAAACTGATCAACATCTATCACTGCTTTTCCCTTACCTTTCTTTCCCTCAAGATTTTCCTTAGGTTTGCTTAGGAGCAGTTGTTTCACCTTTAGTTGCATGTTTTCTTGTTGTAGAAATCTTATCATGAATTTTTCCCTAGAGAGTCTTTCCTTGAGCCCTTCTATCCTTGCTTATTTTTCCCTGATTATCTATTAAGCTGACTTCTTTTCAACCCACTCTGCCATGTCAACCTCCAAAGGTTCTTTCTCTACCTCATTTTGTTGAGGGGTGACTAACTCTCATGCATAGGTGGTTGCTCCATAGTTTCTTCTAATACTTGTTCAATTGTAGGTTCAGGTGAAAGTAAACCTTTAGTGTTATTAAGAGAAAATACCAACCTTTTACCCTTCTCATAAGTTTGAGTGACTTCAGCCCTTGGCGCCTTTGGAACCTTTGCTGGTCTACTTGAAGAGACAATCTCCTAGGGCTTTGATGATGATGATGGCATGCTTTGAATGATAGGTGGAATAGTGGTGGGCATAGAAGCCATGGATTTCATGAATTTTTCCCAGGACATATTGATTTGTGAGAGCTAATGTAAGACTATAACCTTCACCAAACCATAGTGAAACAAACTAGCTTGGTGATCCTTGCCTTTACTTTGTACTTTTTCAGTCATTCTGAATAGACTTCCAAATAGATAATGAGGCAAATTCAGTGGCTTGGTGGCAGTGAAATGCATCAATAGCCTTATGTGATACTGGTATAATATTGAGAACCTCCCTTCACATGTAAAATAATTCATGATAAGCTTCATTAAAGGAGCATACCTGTCAAGTAAATTCTTGAAGGGAAAGATGTTTTCAGGAGCATATTTGTAGTGTGGTTTTAAGAAAACTTTATAGTTCTCAATGTCCAAATCCATCCCTTTGAACCATATTTCTCCATGGTTTGGGATACCTGTTGCTGAGGCTATGGAATTTTCTGATATAGTGAATTCAACCCCTGCTATGTTAGCCTTATCTCTCCTAAAACTCGTGGCAAAGAGGCTTGTCAATTGAACATGGTAGCCTACTTCTTGAATTCTTTCACAAAACCTTAGACAACTAGTGTCTTCAATGATGACCTCCCTTGTTATATTTTATCTTCTCACCTTCCATGATGTTTGTGTGCAAAAATAAACCCTAGCTTGATGTGAAGGAAAGGAAGGTGAAAATTGGGAAAACAGGGGAGAATGATGCAGTGAGATTAGGGACAGAGTTGAGAGGGATTGAAGTTAGGGAAAAATCCCTAAAAATCATGGGAGAGAAGTTGGTAGGTTAGCAACACATTACGGGTGAAATTTTTGGAAATGGGTAAGGGAAAGAGGGAAAAAGGGTCTGAACACAGAGTTAACCTAGTATCTCTACAAAAATATAATGATAATTAGGGTTTGCATGAAAATGGGAGTAATGAGAGGTATGAATGATAAGGAATGATTTGGTAAGGAGTATTATTTATATGCGAAGGTATTTAGGTGATGAAACTGAGGGTTTTCTTATTGAAGCAAGCCAAACATCAATGCAATGCAAAAACGTAGTGAAGACCTAGAAGAGGGAATCGACCCTTTATTGAAGAAATTTGATTGAATGAGAGGTGAGGAATATTTACTTATTAGCTTGGAAACATTTGAAACTTGTGGAATGTTGAGTTGACCCTTCTGATGGATTTTGTGACTTTGAATGCCAAAAATATAGCAGACTACTAAAAGCGTAGCGTGGCTGCCCCAGAAATGTGGACTTCGATATCTGGATCATTTTTTTGATGCTGGAATTCGATACTTGGATGGCTGTGGAGATTTGTGGAGCATGAGATGGGAGGTCTTGAAAACCAAATGATGAAATTAACTTAATAGAAGCTTCATTTCCCTTTAAAACTTACAAACTTTGATTTTGGCTTTAGTGACATCATATGTACTTTGAGAAAAATATATTTTGACATATTTTGACAATGTAACATACGTCTTTGCAAAAAGGACAAGTTTCCTTTTGTTTTATTTCCTATCTTTTCTAACTCCTAATGAAGGCAACTTTTAATAATGAAAATGACTACATGATTGGTATTATGATGACAAAACAAAAGAAGCCCTAGACCATGACCTAGATGATGGTATGTTAACTATTCTATGATCACATATACTTAAATGATGACATGACCTTGAAATTGGTGATGACCATGAGTGGGTGGAGGGAGAAGCATCTGACCTAGAAAACATCCAGTGAACAAAATTTATTTGAGAATTTATTTGAAAGTATAAACTTTTGACCAAGTACTTCTACCAAATAAACCTAAAAGAGTGTATTTGATCACTGAAACATTTAGACACTAACAACGCCAAAAAAATTATTTTCCTTCAAGCCTTAAATGTAACCAATATGATAACAATGCCTTCGCACACCTCAGAAATAACCAATATTCCAACTGTTATGACTCCCCCCAACTTCCCAAGGCTAAGAGTGGGATTGAAGGAAGGTAACCACAAACTAGGCTTTAGGTCAGGTAGATAGCCCTACCAGGACCAGAGAGGGCTCTCTCGTTGTCACTTTGCAACCAATGAAATGACTGACTATCTAATGATCTTAGGCTAGGTATATAAGCTCAGTAAATAAGGTTTTTTTTGGATGTTTTTGTGTTGGATAGGAAATGACAATTAAGAGACTAAGTCTACGGTTTAGGTCAAATTTCAAGGTCAAGTTGCAGAGATATGAATGAGGCCAGGTAGGTAGCTTGAAAGCATGTTTATTTTTTCATTGTGCATAGGATGAAATGATAGAAAATTTGAATGATCACTGAGGTGAATTCATTCATTTAAAAGAACATCGACATATAATGTAAATCTTGTTAAAACAGAGCATGAAAAGGCATGATTTCTGCTTACAAACTGACAAGATAAACACATAGAAGAATGTATATGAAAGAGGAAAACATATCATTCAACATGATAAGATAAATACATATATAAAGAACAAATGCTCCAAGGCATACCACAAGATTCTCAACACAATTTCTACAACATTGTCTTTAATTTCATTCCAAAAGGCTTGTAAAATAGCTCCACTAAAGGTTTTTTCTTGACTTCGCACAGCCTGCGCGCTTGACCTAGGATGCACGCTGCATCTCGTGCTCTCCTTCGCTTGAGGCCGCAAGCCTGTCATGGCCCCTCTGGATGCTACATCGAAGGGGGCCGACGCTCAATCGACTTTTTCAGCTCTGGTAAAATCTTTACTGCTCCAACGCCCTCGACCGACTCTTTCAAAGTTTGTCAAGAAATTAGATGGACTGTAAGAGGTCATTCTACCTCCAAATCTACCGTGAATGGCTACACTCTCGCTTGCTGAATGAGGCCTCATCGGGAAATTAACTGCCTTATGGCCATCCCCAAAAATAGTTCAACGATGGATCGAGAGAATCTGGGCAGACAAAGTAAGTGGTAAAATTCCCATACGTTTTTGTGGGAAAGGATATTATACATTTCATTTTGAATCAAGAGCAGACAAGGATTTAATCTTCAGAATTGGACCATATTTTATGGACTCTAGAGGACTGTATCTGAACAAATGGACTCCAGACTTCGATCCCAATATGGATGTCCCTAGTGCTGTCCTGGCCTGGGTCTGGCTTCCGCATCTCCCACTCCACTACTGGGGAGATGATTCGGTTTGAGCCATTGGAAATGTTGTTGGGAATTACATTGATCGGAGCGAGCCCAAGGAAAATATGCAAGCTTGTGCGTGTATAGGTGTTGAAGTTGATCTCGACAAGGGTCTTCCAGAGGAAATCAAGCTAACGGTGGATGATTGGACACACATTCAGCAACTAGACTACGAACAAATCCCATTTAAATGCAAGGTATGTCATGAGTACGGCCATTTTTCCAATCGCTGCTCTAAAATAGTTAATGTTGAAAATGCTCAATCTGAGGAACAATGGGAAACTATCAAGAAAAAAAAGATTGTTGCTGCCCCGAAAGCAAACTCTAAAGCTCCTCCCAAGTCAAACCCTAATTCTGCTCCCCCAAATTCCAATCCTTCCTCCTCTTCGGCTCCTCTACCCCCCCCCTCCCAAGACAACCTTAGAGTCATCTAATCCCTTTTCCTCCATATCCCTCGACGAAGATCCCCCCATCCCTCTCCCTCCATCACAGGATGAATCTCTTGCTCCCACCCCCCTTCAATCCCTTCTCCTTCATTCTCCCAAGATCCTCCTTGCTCAAGATCAACCAAAATCTCTTCTAAAGAGCACGGTGCTAATCTGGACGCACACAAAAAACAAGGACCAGGCAGGAGATCCACCAAACAGTAGAGAAAAGAAAATTCTGAAAAATATATTGCCATGGGCACCCAAAACCCCATAGAAACTTACATTTTGGGGCAAAACAGCAAGGAAGCAGCACATAAAGATCAGGGAGGGTGAGCAACTCTCCGTATTCCTCTCACTCAATGATGAAAACCCTATCCTGGAACAACAATGGACTAGGGAAACCCTTTAAAATCACTGCTCTAAATGATCTGGTCACTCATGAAAAACCAGGAATAATAATTTTACAAGAAACAAAGCAAGGATACCAAGAAATGAAAGGGATTATTAATCAACTCAAGCAATATTAAGGTTGCATTTGTGAGTCAAGGGGCACTTCAGGGGGAATTTCCACCCTTTGGAACCACAATGTTTGGAAACACACAACTGATACAATCAGCCAGTATTGGATTAAAGTCATTCTAGAGAGCCTAACAAATAGAAAAAAATTTGTCATTTACAATATTTATGCTCCAAATCACTACAGGGATAAAGCGCAGTGTTGGAACTCTCTCAAAACTGACATAGATGAAGAAGAAAGCAGCAATATCATTCTCGGAGGAGATCTCAATCTCATACTCCACTCCAACGAGAAGAGGGGGGGTTGTTTTACACATGACCCTTGTAGAACACAGTTGGAAGCTATCATGCAGGAACACGATCTCATAGATGTAGCCCCAAAAAACCGCGGGTTCACCTGGAATAATCACAGGTTGGGCAAAGACAATATAATGGAGCGGCTAGACAGGATTTTGGTGAACGTCTCCCTTCTCTCTTCCTACTCCACAGAATATGCTGTTGTTCTCCCCTTCTCAGCATCCGATCATTACCCCACAACGCTTGTTCTCGAAGCTCACTACTCTCTAGGCCCCATTCCGTTCAAGTATAGCCCGCTATGGAGCAACATTCCCATTGTTGATCAGATTGTTAAATCCACATGGTGCTAGCACATTAAAGGATCGTCGGGTTTCATATGAGAAAACAAACTGAAAAGGACCAAAAGCGCCTTGAAAGATTGGGCAAGAAATCACTATAAGGAACCGGAGAAAGTTAAAGCAGAAATTAAAAGAAAACTAGAGCAGATCCACAACACGATAGAGGAACAAGGGCTCTCCCAAGAATCCAAAGCTCAAGAATGCGACCTTTACTTCCAGCTATATCATGCCAATAGAATGGAGGAGCAAAAATGGAGAATTAAAACATGCCAACTTTGGTTGCAAGGAGGAGACAAAAACTCTGCTTTCTTCCATAAGAAGACCACAGTCAGGAAAATCAGGAACAATGTCACCTCCATCACTGATCACGAAGGCCATCTTCAAAATTCCCAAGATGCTATTAAAAAGGCTACCTCAAAACATTATAGCGCTCTCTTAACTGAGACAAAAGAAGCTGAAGATTATTCAAATCTTCTTCAGTATCTTCCCACGGGAATCAGTGAGGAAATTAATGCAAATATCACCAAGGAAATTGAAGAAGAAGAAATACAAAGAGCCATTGGGGCGCTCCAGCCAGACAAGGCCCCTGGCCCAGATGGATTCCCCATCTTCTTCTATAGATCTTACTGGGGGACTATCAAAAAATACCTTATCAAAATGATAAAATGGGCCCAACGCAAGAGAAAAATCGGAGGCTTCACCAACGCCACCCACCTTGCCCTTCTCCCTAAAGAGAACCAACCTTCATCATTCTTCCGCTTTTGGCCCATTTCACTCTGCAACTCCTCATACAAAATCTTGACCAAAATCATAGCCACTCACCTCAAACCTATCCGCCCCTCACTCATCTCTAAGAATCAAGGAGGCTTCTTGGCCAATAGATAAATTTTTGATTCCATTCTACTTGTGCAAGAGGCTATTCACTCCAACCAAACTAGAAAAGAAAAAGGTTTCATTTTAAAACTAGATTTAGCCAACGCCTTCGACCGAGTTAGACACTCTTTCCTCTTTACTGTTCTGAAGAAAATGGGATTTTCCTCCTTTTATCGACCTTGTCTAAGAATGCATCTCTGGCCCTTGGATCTCCCCTCTTATCAATGGTAGACCAGGGCCATCCTTCCAATCTTCTCAAGGATTAAGACAAGGCTGTCCCCTTTCCCCCTACCTTTTCATCTTGATGGCTGAATCCTTCAGTAAGGCCCTAGACTACAAACATCACACCGGTCTTATCATCGGTATTAAATTTGGGAATGGAGTCAAAAACATAAACCATTCTCAATTCGTTGATGACACTTTGTTAATGGGAGGAGCCTCCAACATTATAGCTTGCCGTGTCAAAACCCTCTTAGACAGATATATGAGTTACTCTGGAGGCATGATTAACTATATTAAGAGCTACATTTATGGTTGGAACACAACCTCTCAAACTCTTCAAAGCATTGCCAGCATCTTTGGGGTTTCTTGCATGTTAGACTGGGGGCACTTCTCTTATCTGGGCATGCTAGTGAGTGTTGGACCTTTGAAAGCTGAAGTTTGGGACACCATCATCGACAAAATGAAAAGGAAAGTGCATCAATGGGGCTCCTTTTGGCTTAATCCAGCAGGACGCCTAATCCTTCTGAAATCAGGTCTTTCCTCATTGCCCTTGTATCAATTCACGCTTCTGCAAGCACCAGCAAGCTTTCATCACAAAGTGGAAGCCATCCTCCACCACTTTCTCTGGAAAGGGGGGGAAACTGAAAGAAAGAAATACAACCTCATAAATTGGAAACAGGTTATTCAACCTCAGGAACATGGAGGGTTGGGGATCAGATCACCAAAGTTCTTAAACCTGGCCTTTGGTGGCAAGATAGTCTAGAGACTCATCAACGGAGAATCTACTTGGTGGAAAAATGTGTTGGAAGCCAAATATCTGAATTCTCCAAGGAAAATTCTCTTAGATCATGATATACCTCTCAGAGCCTGCACCAAAATTTGGGGTCTGTGTAGAAAAGCAATTCCCATCCTTGCCCCAAACATTTCTAAGGTGCCCAAGGGAGGCAACAACATTAGAATAGGGGCTGATAAAATAATGGGCCAACAACCTATCAACAGTAGGCCTGGAACCCAACAGATTCTATCCTTCCTTGATAACAAGGGGATCCATAATCTGGGCCAGATTTCCAAATGGGACATTCACTCACAGCTTTGGACAGGATGGCGTTTCCCAGAAATACCTGTTGAGCTACAAGCAAGCCTGGATAATCTACAAAATCATCTCCATGGCATCGCCCCCACCAAACAAAACAGTGATGATAGTTTTCATTGGGACCCCTCAGGCTCCAACTATACAGTCAAATCTACCTACCATCATATTTGTAACAGTGATCGCCCCATGCCCATATGGACTCAATGGAAAATTGCTTGGAAATCAGAGACTCTACCAAAAATCAAATTCTTCATATGGGTTCTTCTAAAAGGGAAAGTCCTCACTTTTGATCATCTTAAAAAACGTGGTATTCTTGGCCCATCACGCTACCCAAACTGTCAAGCAACTGAGGAAACTATCCAGCATCTATTCATAAATTTCCCCTTCGCCACTGCATGTTGGAAAGAAGCTTTTCTAAAGGACCAACTCCCCTGGGGTTCCCACAGCTCCATTTCCGAAATCTTGCAATTATGGAAGAGGAATTATCCCTAGTATCGCAAGAAGAAAAATGTTGCTAGAAGATTTTGGAATGCTCTTCCTTACTCTATGCTGTGGAGCATATGGCTAGCACGAAATCATGCAATCTTCAAAGATAAAAAAATCAACATCAGGAAGCTATACAACAAGGCAAGAGGCCTTACTTTAGAAAAAATAGCTGTCAAATGTCAAAGGAACATTGACATTGCTAGTCTCTATGTAGAAGAACAGAATTACATAGGGTGTCTGTTAGATCAAAGCAACAGTGGCCAAAAAATTGGCCAAAACAAAAGTGACAACATCAGTCACCACAACTCTAGTTACAGTTGGAAAATCATAATGAAGGATAAGGAATTTGCACTCTGGCTAAGAAACTGTAACACACATTATCTCTTCTTTGATGGAGCCTCCAAGTATAATCCTGGTATGGCTGGGGCTGGCGTAATTATCTGCAATGCCAACAGAGACATCATCTCTACTTATGAATGGGGATTAGGCCCCCTCTCCAATAATAGAGCTGAAGCCCTCGCCCTATACCAAGGACTCATTCAGCTCCAAACTCTTGGCATTCGCATAGAAACAGTCATTGGAGACTCGACCATCATCATTAGCTTAATGGTCTACAACCGGACAACATCCAATTTGACACTACAGCAAACAATAAGTCGGTGTCAAGCGCTCACCTAGAAAATGCAAGAAATCCGCTTCATTCACGTCCTTCGCTCCCTCAACAAGGAGGCCGATACACACGCAAGCAGAGCCTGCTCCAAATCTATAGGCAGTCTCAGATGTAACGCCCTTGAATCCCTCTACTTCCTGCCATGAATAGAAGAAATCCTCTCATTAGATTGCCTGCAGAGGTATCTACCTCCATCGGATACCCTTTTACTGTCATTTGCATCATCTCTGGGCAAAATTTAGCACTTGAGTCTTTTCAAACCTCCCTAAGATTCTTTGATGATGTCAATACTGCCATAAAATCACCAAATCCTACAGGGAACTATCTATGCTGTCTGAAGGCAGCTCGGGCTCCCTCATTATTTGCCTGTGACATTCAACCTCCATCTTCTCCCCTGCCATCACCTGTCCCTGCGCAGCCTTATCCCCTTGTTGCGCTGCGCTTTCTCCCTTCTCCCTTCCTTCCTGTCCTCGGTTTATTGGACCAGTGCCATTACTGTTCTTCCCTTAACCCTTACCTCTCAATCCAAATCTGTTCAATGGCAGGAAACGAAAACTGTTTGCCTGATGCTAGCCCCCTGGAAAAAATGGAGAACATCCGTGCTCCTCAGAGGATAGTGGATGCCAAAATCGATGCTCTCGCCCATATCATCATGGAGAAACATGAGGCCAACCTCAATCTATTCCTTTACAGTGTTCTTTCTCTTCAAGAGCAGATCATCGACCTCACAAATAGATGCAATCATGCCCAAGAGTCCGACGATATCCTGAAATATATTTTTGAAAATAATGCACCCAGCACCAGCACAACAAATGCAAGAAGTGCAGGTTTTTAAGGCAATCCACTGCTCACCTAATCAGTCATAAAAAATTTGTTTAAGCATGCTTTGTAAATGCAGTCTTTTACTATCTCAGTTTGTCCGAATTTACACTAGATTAGTTTTCTCAATAGTTAAGTACAATCGGAGCACAAGGGATTTTGGTCCTGCTGATGTTCCCCCCTATCTTGCTTCTCATGTATACTGCCATGTAACAATGGAGCTCAGTCTCCCCAATCTTTTTTGAATAAAAACTCATTCGATTATGTAAAAAAAAAAATAGCTCCACTGCAAAAAAAAAAACTATCCAACCCAAGAAAAGACTAAAGTGGGTCTACTTATATAAAATATGAATAATGAAACCTCATAGGGTCGAAATCCCATCCAAAATGCAACATAAATGCATGATATGAGTCACTTCCTAGATTATAAGGAGGTTAGAAACCATTCTCTAAAATTTAGTTACGAATTAGGAGTGTGTGTCCCCCACATCAAATTACATGTTCCCTCATGATAAGAGGAAAAAACCAACTCAATTACTCTAATTCCAACTCATAGGATAGCAAAACCTTGAAATTCTGACATTTTCTGGGCTTGACAAGTGTCCAGAGGGCTTGACTATGCAGATGTGTGACACTTTCTTACAGATACGTAACAAAATTTTACAGATGTGTAACTGAATTTTGCAGGGAATTTTGAGGCACTTTTAGGATTCCAAATCCAATTATGGAAGATATTTCAGCTATCCATGTGTGTCTAGTTTCCAAAACATCTTGAATTTTGAAGAATGACCCATGGGAAGGCCTCCAAAAGTTGATTCTCCCAAGGTTACTAAAGATGCATAATAGACCTTTCTAGATGCGTAATAGACCTTTTCCAAATTGCGTAACACCACTTTGAGAGGGGATTTGGAAGCCTTACCAAAGGCGTTTGGGGCTGCACGTGGTATGGTTGGAAATATTAGGATGTATACTACAAAATAGAGTCATAAAGTATTGCAAATCCCTACTCCAAACCCTTGAAATATTGGCTTGAAGACAACATGTTCAAGAGTGTAGAAAATGACCTGGAGCAATTGTATTTCGAGCATTTCTCTCAAACCATAACACATGTGCATAAACTGAAGGAGGTTTTTGTTCTTTGGCCTATTATTGATAAAAAAATCTTTCACGTTTGGAAAATTCATCTTCGTTTATTCATAACTAATTTTGAAGCAAAATTTTTCGTGTGTGCAATGTAAACCCTAGAAAATGACATTTTGATGAATTGTGAAGCATTGAACTCCTACAAGTTGGATGGCTCAAACCTAGAATTATGACCTCTCGTGTGAACTTTATTTTCACTCTCCATAAACATTCAGTATTAACATAATTATTATCTTGAGTAAGATCAATAGAGATCATAATATCCTTTCATGCACGTGGTCCTTTGATTTTAAATAGCGCACTAACACTTTTACTATAGGTTTTAGGAAATCTTCCATTACTAGTATACATTTCATCTTCATCCATAATTTACAATTTTTTTTTTGAGGTATTATTTGTTTCCTTATATATATTATGTTTTTGTTCCTCGGGCTTTGTACTTCAAGCCTCCCAAAAAAAAAGTACCTTAAAATATTGATATTAATTATAATAGTCCTTTATAGATATATATATAACATTTTTTTTTCAATTAAAAGTTAAAATATAAATAAACTTCAGTTAGATCCAAATGATATAGCCTTCTTTTAACTTAAATTTGACCTTAATAAATTAAGGTATAATTTTAAATCTACTTGGCACTTAAATTCCAACGATAACACTTTTCGGGAATATAATTAATTTGACACACAGATGTGTTGTAAGGTCGTGGCTTTCAAAGGAGTCGATTAAAATAATAGTAGATCAGGATTGTGATAATATACGTGAGTCATGAGCGATAACTATTAGCGGGTAGTGAACAAATAAGGTGTCGATGCATACTATAGCGATGTCGGCGTATGGTTTTAAAATCATTTAAAGATGTTGGCTTTAAAAATTTAATGGTTGGAAATTAATTGTATGGTTGTGCGGACGAGTATGAAGGGAAGTAGTGGGAGCGGCAACAGACAGGATCATATGGATGGCAGTGTAAATAACATATAAAATGGTTGTGGTATAACATACAGACTTGTTGTGTGAATTAGATGAGTCGCGACGCCTTCCAAAAGTTCTAGCAGCTTCTTGGGGTGACTTTGTGCGACAGGAGAGAAAAACGAGCAGTGCACGGGTGTCTGGTTGCAGTTGGACAGCAGCTGCCTGGTCGAGCTACATTGTGTCTATGGTGGATCCGTAAGTTGTGTCACACAAATTCTTTTTATCTTTGATTTGTTTAATTTAAATTTTTATATGCCCCCTTTTTTTAAATCATTTTTTTTCCTTTTTTTTATATAAAACTTTTTTTATTTTAAATCTTTAACTATTTTTTTTCCATTTTTTTATATTTAATATTGTTTTCCTATATTTTTTTAATCTCTTTTCTAATTTTCAAATACACACATATATATATTACACTTAGTTTTTTCTTTTATAAACTCTTTTTTTTAATAGCCAAACGTCTGACAATAAAATGGAAAAATTCTAAAACTGTGTAGTAAAACACTTTGATCACAACAACAAAGATGTTGGCAGAGACTTGATGGCCAAAGGCCAGATAAAACTGACATTATGCAGTGATTGAGTGGCCAGAGGGTCAAACAACTCTGATACCAAATGTTCTGAACAAAGTTTCTATACGCAACCAAAATATTCAAAATATTTGGAATATAATAATGTCCATAATGAGATGAATAATATATTTATATAATAATGTTTGAATACAAGTGAGATGAGACATGAGATTACAAACGAGGGTTTGATTATATACTTAGGCAGGTGCTCCTTCATGAACGATCATGTCCTTAAGACATACCACTTCAATAACTAATTAGTATTTAATTAATTATTATTATGGCTAGTGTTTATATATATATATATATATATAACATCCATCCCCATGGTTCTTTTTGAATCCAAGCTTATCTAGATGATTCTTGTTGCATGCACCAGGTTAAAGGAGGAGTTTTTATTCCAGTTAAATTTTATAATTTTTTTTGTCATCCTAGGCCTTCCTAGTATGCTACCTCCATGGGAATATAGCATAGGTTGGAAAAGTCTCACTCCAATTCTATCCTTTCGATGAGTAACTCTATTGATTTTCTTATAGCAGAATACCATGTTCTCACTCTCCTAGGAAATTATGGGGTCCACTATTTATTCAACATGAGAAGTATTTAGAATAGAGACAAGGCTCCAATATCTCATCTAATCCCTATTATCTACAACATTCTAGTCTTGATTGGCCCTCCAGTGTAAATCTACAAGTTAAACACTCATTATGGCAACAAAGTTTCCACTTGTGGGCCCAACCTTTTCCATTGACTCATGTCATGCCCCGTCAGAGAGCAAGGGTGTATAGGGGCACATTTTACTATTAGGAACGAGGGTGCTCAAGAGCACAAGAACAAGCTAATATCTTGGCTGCTAGATTTAGGGAGCTTAAACCCCAACTGGTTTAGGAGGAAAACACCCAAGCAAAGAGTGAATCAAAAAACAAGCGACACACCCTCATGGACTCATAAGTGCTGGTGAAGGTAGCGGATCACGTTTTAGATGTTTGACATACATTGGTCATTACAACTATAATATGTACTATTAATATTGGACGATTATCTTATTTTTCATCCATATTGATGCTTTCAGAGTGGAAAAAGTAGAGGAATCAATACACAAGTCCATTTTTATTGGTGGTCCCAGTTTGGAAAAATTATGATAAAAAAAATTAGGAGCCATTTTGAGGCCTTAAATGAGCACCTTTTATGACTATGTACTACATTCCACAATTTACATATGGTTAAATTTCTAATGGTTCAGTAATTTCCTTTATTGGAGCTCGAATGATAAATTTATGCTTCTTGGAACTTGACCTATCAAAATTTACCACCATAATTTGAGAGGATGCCACATCAACCCCCATAATTCACGTAAAATGAGTTGTCCATGTGATCATGATGAAGAAGACTCTATAAGATCAAATATTGTAACTCTAGGTAATAGTTGAATGAGTCAAACCTAACCACTTATAGGTTATTGGGCTATGTTACAACCCCCCGCCCCCGATGAAGGAAAAGGGGTTACATTATATTCGAGTGCATTTTGTTCCATGGGAGAGTGGAGTAGTCGAGAGTGGATAGGGAGAGAGAAAAAAAAAGAGATATTGTGCTAAAATATTATCCTAAATACCACAAGTCTCAATTATTTGTACTTTCATCCATTTTCCATTCAAAGAAAGAGATCAGAGTAGACTCACCTTCCAACTAGGTTTTGTTTTGAAAGGGTTTCCTAGGTTATATCTTGTATCATTTGTGGCTTGTGAGTTTTATTTATCTATTCTCTATTTTCTACATATTTTAACTATTGCATGCATAACCATAACATGGTAATTAAAAAATCCATAAATATAAGCATAATATGGTAACCCTATTATCTATTGATTTATCAAGATTCATAATAAAAACATATGCAAGCCCACTTTTACAAATGTTGGGATCACGGTGGGAAAACATTATCCTTATTAGATTTCCATTTACAATACTGAAATCTAAAACATCCATAGCATAGCTAACTACAAAAAAAAACCCATTATTGTAATATCTGGAATGAGCTCATCTCTAAACATCTCATGGAAAGTGTATTTCTGGTAGAGAACTAGCGTTGTATCTTTATTTTCTAATACCCAAGATTTCCACAAATCTATGAAAGGTGATATTTACAAGATTAATCATAAATATGAATTAGAATTATTGAAATACCTAAGCTTCCAGCTCCTAAAACATATAAAGTGTCGAGGTTCTGTTGTGGAAGGGAATTTACAAGAGAATCATCGGGTAGGAAGGTACTCGAAGCAACCACTTGTTTGTCAAGATTAAACCCTATGTTGTCAATGAAACCATGAGCTGATTTCGAAGGGGGGTCTGGGTGGAATTTGGTTTTGATGAGAGGGACCCTGCAATTGACATCTTGTTTCCACGTAATGAAAGTTTTTTTTCAACATAACCTATTGTGGAGCCCCTCCATTTGGGTAAAAATTGGATGGGAAAGAGGTCCCACAATTGAACACGGACCATTGATCCATAAGCGCCAACGCCCTTTGTTGAAAGCTTCGAGGGGTTTATGCTTGTATGTTTTTATTTATTTTTTGTTTGTTTCTGTGGAATTATCCCACAACGGTTGAGTGGTGAACTTTTATGGTGTTTATATGCACCCATGCTCAAGAGGATATTTGATGTGTTGAATGCACACTATATTTCTATGTTACATTTCTTGGCTTTGTATGTTGGGCTTGACTCAGCTTGTGACTTTGGGTGGTGAGCTTCGATCCTTGGTGGCAATATGTGGCACTTTGATGGCATATGTGATATAACTTGAACTTCGAGATTAGGCTTGACACAATATATTTTAATAAACATGATAACTTTGTTATAAACACAAGACTATAAAAATCTCGCACATCATAGTTTTCCCCAAATTTTCCAACAACGTGAGAGTATAGATCATCTTATAAAAACCACAAAATTTTGGGCAAATTTTAAATAAATTTTTACATAACCAGGAGTCTAGCCAGGAAACCAATTAGAAAATATGGAAACTTTTCTAACATTCCCTTGACAAGAAAATGTTACAACATAGGCTCCAACTGGGGACTTCTTCCCCCTGTGGGATGCAGAGAACCTGTAGACCAGTGCCTTAAATTGGTTGGGCATGGAGTTAAGCCAAACCTTGAATCTGCAACTCAACTTGTAATCTTCCATTTTCCTACAAATTTCTATAATCCACACTTTGACCTACAAAATTCCAACTAAATCCTAAATCATGTTTCCAATTTGAAAATTTACTACAAATATCCACCTACTACAATAAACAACAAACTGATATATTTGATCATACAAAAATCAACAACGATGTTCTATTCATTGGATTACAGATTCAACAATCCATATTCATGTACAATCTTGATGTATAGCCTGAAAGCACTTAGTGCAACCTGAACCACATCTCAGAAAAGAAATTTCCAACCAATTTATTTGGATCATAAAGTTGATGACAACTTTCAAATTGATAAAAAAAACAAGAATTCCTCTTTGTAAAATATGAAACCACATATTTCAATTTGTAGAACAAGCTTAGTTGTGTCTAATGCATTGGACTATGCAGTTAATATTTTACAACAATAAATTTTTCCATTCTTCAAAATCCCACAACTTATATTATTCAATATATACAATACACATAGTGCAAACTACAATAGTTGAAGCATATCAATACCCAACCAATTTACTACACATTGAAATCTAAAAATAAACTTATACAATCCCACACACCTCTACTTAAATGAGTTGAAATTTTACACTGTTAGGTGTAATAAAACTTCTGGTGTAACCAAGTGACAATTGGATTAACTGGAAGACCACCTTGTATGCAACTGAAAATTTGAAAAATAATTACAATATGAAACTCAAATTCCCTACGAAACTGATACTCACATGTGAATTAATGAAGATTGAATCCTCTTTAAACATATGGAACTTTTGATCATTGCCATGAGGAAGAAAGACATGTAGTTGCATGCCACTATCATAGCAAGAGATGCACTTGTCATTTCAAACCAGTAGAATCTAGAACCTAGTGGAATCACCAAATAAACAAAGTGGATCCACCAGGTGAAAGAAATGCAACAAATATTTAATGCTTACTCCTTGTTCACCAACAAAGAATAGATATAGTCTTGATCAATTTTTCAGGGAAAAATATTTTCGTTACTTTGCCCCCCCCCACCTCGGACAATAACACAAAATTTCTCTATTTGTTTCTTGAAGGAAATTATTGGCTATGAAAATGTGTCGAGAAACCAACTCAACCAATATTTACATTCAATTTTTCCCTCGAAATAGAAGGGGCTCCCTCAAGTGTATGATGTTTTTTGTTGTTCATTATCACTCGACAACAACCTATGAAGCACAATGGATAGATCTAGGTATTGTTGTATAGGTTGGTTTCTTCAGGTCTCTCATCCCTGGTTAACAGATAAAGCCATCTCTTGCAGAAGTTTTATCAAAGTGTCAGCATTCAGCCATGGAAGAATAACATAGCTTGAAAGGATCTGATGGAAGAATGGAGGAGAAATTGAATGATTAAATATCCTCCCTAAATATCTAATTATATAATCAAGAACATAAGTGTGTAGAATAATTTCTACAGCTAACAACAATACATCTAAGAATTGGTATAGAAGTAGCAATTTATTGATGCAGAGGGATCAACAGTGGGATACTGTCACTTTGATCTACTCAGTAAAGAACATACAATTGCAGTCGGTTTTCAAGGAGGCTTATACTCAACCTAGCCTTGCCAAGTGTCCTATAGAACCATAAATGTATGCATGAAAAAGATGTGTATCATAAGAAAAAACATACATCATAAAAAAATCATGTCATAAAACTAAAACTAGAAAACTTTGATTGAAAATTTTGTAGTAGAAGACTTTACAAAAAATGTCAGGGTTTTGGCATCAAAATATAACCCTTTTACATTCAAAATAATATAATATATAGAGAGAAATATAATATTGAAGCTTCTTCAATATTTGAGGTACAAAATCCTAACAATTAACCTAAAAATAAATATAATCTCTAATTAGTTGCAAGAGATCTGAAAATGTTCCCTAATTTTTGTTATTTGTTCACTAAATGCCTTTAAATCTGTGATGTTCTTTATTCTTCTGATAATTGTCACTTGTTTTGTAGCTGATCTTTAATTGACCAAAATTTGCTTGAAAATAGTAAACGAAAATATTCATTTTCCACCTATCCCTTGAAATTTTCAAATGTTGATTTTCTTTTGCTAATGTGGATTTGGTAAAATTGATATGTTTAAGTATTGCCAAGTGTTAAGATTTGAAAATTTAATTTCCTCCAAAGAATACTCTTCCATCACATTTTTGACTAATTTTTTTACTTATTGGGATTTGGATGAGTCAATTCTACTTCTAAATGTAATAATGCATATCACGTTCCCTAGCAATAAAAAACTCTTATAATTCCAATGTAAGCATTCGTGTTCCATTCCTCTAGCAATTTTTTACACTCAATTGTTTTGTCACTGACATAGAAACCCTTTTTAAGTTTTTAAAGCTATAAAGGTTGGATAACCATAATCACCACCAACTACTCTTTCAAGAGCAGGTTGCTTTCATGTTGCTGACCACACATAGAAAATATATTGTTGCCTTAGAAAACTTGGTTTTTATAATGCATCCAAACCTATAAGCTTCACCACTTTTGAAGGAGAAACATTCATCTGAATTTTCTCAAGAGTAAAATATTCAATCGTAGAAGTTTTTCTTGCACCTTCAATAGGCATAGGATTCTCCTTATTAGAACCAAAAACCAAGATTGTAGGAAATCCTTGCACACTTAACCCATTCATCAGATTATTATTTGAATCACAATTGACTTGACCCATATTCACAATCTATTTCATCTATTTGTTGCAAAACCTTTCTGACCTATTATGATTACCCTTAAACAAAGAGAAAACTTACAAGAATATGGAAAATAACTTCACCTAGATCATATTTATTCTCTAGTATGTGGTGCAAGAACTCTGCAAGTAGCTTTGTTTTATAATTCACACATTGACACACAAGTAAATTATTAAGTATGTTCAATCAACCAAGTGACCTTCCCCAACATTCCCTTCAATTTTCTCATTACATTATCAACTTTCTTTTAATGATGAGATAATGCAAAAAAATATTAAATTTAACGATATTGAGATTGTAACCATTGTCCAATAAACATTGAATAATTTCCTTGACCCTTTTAGGCTTGTATTCATGGTACATATAACTAACAATTGTATTGTAAATAATATAATTAGAACTATGACCAAGTTTGCTTTTGCTTGAAAAATCTTACTGCCTCCTCCATGTTGCCCTTTCAGCTGAATTTTTTTTAGCAATTATTTTAGAGTAATGGGCCCGATGGAGCAACCTTTCTTTTATATCCATAAATAAATTATCAAATAAAACAAGGGAATGGAATATGTTTTTCCTTCTCATTGATGTCATAATGATATAATATCCATGCATTCATGTCATATCATTCTTAATTAATACACAAGATTTTTTTTGTTGTTGTCATGGATGAAGTGCCAATATGATCACTTTTTGCATTAGAGCCTTCATTTCTACAAACATATGATTTTGAGGAAGCATTTTTCAACTGCTTCCAATAGAACTACAGTTTCAAATACATTTGTGGTTTTTAGATGTCTCTTTGGTAGTCCATGGTGGAGACTAGATACTATCATTATTGAATCTTCCTATTTTGTGTGCATGTTAGGATTTCCATAATTCTTAGTTATCTGAGATCTTAATGCCTCTCTGACACAATATGCATCTTTCCTTCCTCTTGGACTTTCATTTTCACTTTTATAAGGGAGATCATAAAAAACACAAGTGTAGAAAATCATTGCAACACAAATGATATTATTTACGCATTTAATTTTAGCTTCCTTAGCTTCAAGCAATTCCAAAGCACTTCGAAGTTGTTATTCCTTCTCATTAAAGCCCCTTAAGAGATCCATATTTTCATGGTCCTTTATATGCATCTAGGATCAAAATTTCTTTTTGAAACAACAAAAAAGTAACATCTTGTAACTAACCATAAAAAACATATTTTGGGAGAAAATGTAAGGACAATTTGTGGAACTTGTAGCTACTCTCTGCGCTAATCCATAGGGTCTTCACTAATGATGGCTAAAATTTTCAGAGAAATTTGAAACTACACTCTTAACCATTTCCCTCTGTGCAAAATGAACTATAAAAGTCACCAGTTACTTTTTCTTGAACACTAATTCCTCACTAGTCTTACCCTACAATCTACAACGATATAAATTTTTCTCTAATGTACACATTGCATGATAAGATAACTCATATCTATAACATGTATTATGCATATAATGGTACCTTTGGCTTTGATTTATATGAGTAGTTTGTGTTGTTTTCTACCACTTCGTCTTGCACTTATTTGTTGACCTTGTCTCTGGAGATGAAAAGGAATTAAAAAAATTGGCATCTGAGTCATTTCCAGGATGAATTCCAAGTAGTCTTTGTTGTTGATGACCAAATCCAGCAGTATATGGAGAAATCATACCATGGAGTAATTTTTGAGGAGTGAGACTTGGAACACTTGGATTATAATATGTAGATAAGCTAGTAGGAAATGCAGGTGTAACACTAATCATAGCTCTCATATTAGCAAACTGAGCCTACAACCTTGTCCTTCTCTCTTATTTCTATTGGGCCAAAGCAATATAGAGTGGTTTCCCTTTAACCATATTTCCATTCATCTTAGAAACAACACGCATGTCTTCTTCTACAGTAGAAAATTCCATACATATTGATCCCCTAATCTTCCCTTGGGAATTCCTCATACCTTGCAATATGTTATGGCTCCAAAATTAAAAAATAATTCTCGTAGTTTTTCATCATCAACAGGATCATCCAAAATTTTCAATGAAACTATTTTCTTAATTTTCTTGCTCAAATTGAACAAAACCATATTATTTTGACTGACCATTGTTATCTTTTTGACTGACCATTATTGTTTGTGGCCACTTTACACCTAAAGAAAAGAAAATATCATGCAACACTCTATTATCTATTGATTTATCAGGATTCATAATAAAAACATCTGCAGTCCCACTTTTACGAATGTTGGGATCATGGTGGGAAAATATTATCCTCATTGTCATCCCATTTACAAGACTGAAATATAAAACATCAGAGCATAGCTAATTGTAAAAAAAAACCATTTTTTAATATTTGGAATGAGATAATCTCTTAGCATCTCATGGAAAACATATTTCTCGTGGAGAACTAGTGTTGTATCTTCATTTTCTAATGGCCTCGATTTTCCCAAAGCTCTGAAATGTGATATTTATAGCAATATCATAAATATGAATTAGAATTAATGAAATCCCTAAGATTCTAGATCCTAAAACATATAATGTGTTGAGGTTATGTTGTGTAAGGGACTTTTCAAGAGAATAACTAGGTAGGAAGGTACTTGAAGCAACCACTTCTATGGAAAGATTAAACCTTTTATGGTCAATGAAACCATGAGCCGATTCGCAGGGGGGTATGGGTGGAATCTCTTTTTTATGAGAGATCCCCTGCAATTGACTTCTTGTTGGCACGTAATGAAAGCATTTTGAAAAATAACCTATTGTGAAGCCCCTCCCTTTGGTTAAACTTTGGATGGGAAAGGTGTCCCACAATTGAAGGTGGGTCATTGATATGTAAGCATCAACACCCTCCGTTGAAAGCTTCGAGGGGTTTATGCTTGTGCACTTTTATTTTTATTTTGTTTGTTTGTGGGGAATTATCCTACATCATTTGGGTGGAAAAATTTTATGGTGTTTATATGCACCCATGCTCAAAACGTTATTTGATGTGTTGAGTGCACACTATACTTCTATGTTCTGTGGCTTGGCTTTGGTTGGTGAGATTCGATCCTTGGTGGCGATATGTGCAATTCGATGGTATATGTGATATAAATTGAACTTTGAGATTGTGATTTTCCCAATATATTTTAATAAATATTATAACTTTATTATAAAAACAAGACCATTAAAATCTCACACATCACATTTTCCCCAATTTTTACAACAACACGAGAGTATAGATCGGCTTATAAAGACCACAAAATTTTAGGAAAATTTTAATCAAAATTTTAACATGACTAGAAGTCAAGCCAGGAAACCAATTAGCAAATATAGAAATTTGTGTATCATTCGCTTGACAATAAAATGTTACAACATCAGCTCCAACTAGGTACTTCTTCCCCCTTGCCTTAAATTCATTGGGAATGGAGTTAAGCCAAACCTTCAATCTCCAACTCAACTTGAAGACTTGCCTATAATCCTCACTTTGACCTGAAAAATTGTCTATAATCCTCACTTTGACCTAAAAAAATTTCTATAGTTATCACTTTCGCCTGCAAACCTTCAATATGCCTGCAACTTGCTATAATCCTCACTTTGACCTACAAACTACCAACTGAATCTTGTATCCCATTTCCAATCTCAAATTTTAATACAAATATACACCTAATTTAATAAATAGTGAACTAATATATTTGAGCATAAAAAGAAATCAACATCGGTGTTCTATTCATCGGATTATGGAGTCAGCAATCCACAGTCACGTATAATCCTAATGTATAACCTAAAAGCACATACTACAACCTGAACCGCATCTCAGAAAAGAAATTTCCATCCAATTTATTTGGCTCATAAAACTGATGACAACTTTCAAATTGATCCAAAAAACAAGAATGCCCTTGTGTAAAATATAAAACCACATATTGCAATACGTAGAACAAGCTTAGTTGTGCCTAACTCATTGCACTATTAATTTAACATTTCACAACAATAAGTTTTTCGATTCTTCAAAATCCTACAACTTATATTATTCAATCTATACAATCCACATAGTACAAACTGAAATTGGTGAAGCATAGACATACCCAACTGATTTACTGCACGTTGAAATGTGAAAATAAACTTATACAATCCCACACACCTCCATTTAACTGAGTGAAATTCTACATTTCTAGGTTTAATTAGACTTCCTGTGTAACCAAGTGATAATTTGATTAACTCGCAGACCACCTTGTATGCAACTGAAAATTTGGAAAAAAAATATAATACAAAACTCAAATTACATTCGAAACTGATACTTACAAGTGAATTTTGAAGAGTGCATCCTCTTCAACTATCTGAAACTTCTGATCACTGCCATGAGGAAGAAAAATATGTAGCCATGTTCCATTATCATAGCAAGATATGCACTTGTCATTTTGAACGAGCGGAATCTAAAACCCAATGGAATCGCCAAATTAACAAAGTGGATCCTCCAGGTGAAAGAAATGCAACCAATATTTATGCCTACTCCTTTTTCACCAGCAAAGAATGGATCTAGTCTTGATCATTTTCCATGGAAAAATATCTTCGTTACTTCACTCCTCGGCAATGATGCCAAATGTTGTATTTGTTTCTCAAAGGCATTTCTTGGATGTGAAACTACACTAAGAAACCAACTCAACCAGTCTTTGGGTTCAAGTTGGTCCTCGAACCGGAGGGGGGTCCCTCAAGAGTTATAGGAATTTTTGTTGTTCATTGTCGTTGGAAAACATCTTATGAAGCACAATGTCCAAATCTAGGTGTTATTGTATAGGGTGGGTTATTTGGATCTCTAATCCCCAGTTAATAGATAAAGCCCTCTCTTCCATAGGTTTTATCAAAGAGCCAACGTTCAGCTATGGGAGAATAATATAGCTTGAAAGGATTTGATGGAAGAATGGAGGATAAAATAAATTATTAATATCCTCTTTGAATATCTAATTATCTAATAAAGAGAAGAAGTGTGTAGAATAATTTCTACAACTAACAATAATACATCTAAGAATTGGTATAGAAGCAACAATTTATTGATTCAAATGGATCAGAACTGACATGCTGTCACTTTGATCTACTCAGTAAGGAACATAACACCATGGTATGCTGTGAGGGAGGTTTATACTCAACCTAGCCTTACATAGTTCCTTATACAACATTAAATGTATGCAGGAAAAAGACATGTATCACACGAAAAAAATACATTAGAAACAAATTTTTTCATAAAACTAAAGCCATAAAACTTTGATTCAAAAATTTGTAGTAGAATTATTTACAAACAAACCCAAGGTTTTGTCTTCAAAACCCAACCCTTTTACATTCAAAATAATATAATATATAAAGAGAAATACAATCTTGAAGTCGTTACAAGATTTCAAGGATAAAATCCTAACAATTAAACTAAAAATAAATATAATATCTAATTATTTGCAAGAGATATGGAAATGTTCCCTAATTTTCTGTTATTTTTTCACTAAATGCCTTCCTCACCACTTGTTTTCCAACTGATCTTTAACTAACCAAAATCTGCTTGAAAATGGTAAATGCAAATCTTCATTTTCCACGTATCCCTTTAATTTTTCAAATGTTGATTTTCTTTTGCTAATGTGGATCTGGTAAACTTGATATGCTAAAGTGTTGCCAAGTGTTAAGATTTGAACACTTAATTTCCTCTAGAGAATACTCTGCCATCTCATTTTTTACTACCTCTTTTATTTATTAGGATCTAAATGTGTCAATTCTAATTCTAAAGATAATAATGCATATCATGTTCCCTGACAATAAAAGACTCCAGTAATTCTGATGTAGCCATTCGTGTTCCATATCTCTAGCAATTTTTTACAATCAACTAGCTTGTCACTAATATAGACACCTTTTTTAAGTTTCGAAAGTTATGAAGGTTGGATAACCATAGCCACCACCACACGTAGAAAATAGATTGTTGCTTTAGAACACTTGGTTTTTATAATGCAACCAAACATTTAGGCTTCATCACTTTATTCATCTCAAGTTTCTTAAGAGTAAAATATTCAATCATAAAAGTTGTTTTGCACCTTCACTAAGCACAGGGTTCTCCTTATTAGAACCAAAAAAAAATATTTTAGGAAATCCTTGCATACTGAACCTGTTCATCAGATTATTCTTTGAATCATAGTTGAATTTACCTATATTCACAATATTGTTCATATTTTTCTACAAAATCTTCCCGGCCTCTTATAATTACCCTTCAACATAGATAAAACTTACAAGAATATGGCAGATAACTTCACCTGGATCATAGTTCTTCTCTAGCATGTTGTGCAAGAGCTCTGCAGGCTGCTTTATTTTATATTTCTAACATAGACACACACGTTAATTATTAAGTATGTTCAATCAACCAAATGATAGTCCTCAACATTCCCTTCAATATTCTCATTGCATTATCAACTTTCTTTTAATGTTGAGACAATGCACAAAAATAATAAAGTTAACGATATTTGGATTATAACCATTGTCCAATAAACAATGAATAATGTATTTGACCCTATTAGGTTTTTCTTCATGATATAGACAACTGAAAATTGTATTTTAAATAATAGAATTAGAATTGTGACCAAATCCCTTTTTGTTTGAAAACTCTTAGTACATCCTCCATGTTTCCCTTTCTACTGAAATTTTTTTATCAAGGATTTTAGAGTAATGGGCTCGATAGAGCGACCTTTGTTTTATATACATAAAGAAATTATCAAATAACACAAGGGAATGGAAAATGTTTTTCTTCTCATTGATTCTATAATTATATTTATCCAAGCATTCATGTCGGATCATTCTTAATTAAGATACAAGATTTATTTTCTGTTGTTGTGGACGAAGTGCCAATATGATCACTTTTTACATTAGAGCCTTCATTTATACAAACATATAACTTTGAGCAAGAATTTTTCAGTTGTTACCATTAGACCAATGGTTTCAACTGCATTTATGTTTTTTAGATGTCTCTTTGGTAGTCCATGGTAGAGACAATATAATATCATTATTGAACCTTCCAATTTTGTGTGCGTGATCAAGATTACCATAATTATCAGTTATTTGAGATCTTGTTGCCTCTTTGACATAGTTTTCATTTTTCCTTACTCTTGGACCTTCATTTTCACTTTGACAAGGGAGGTCATAAAATGGACAGGTGTAGAAAATCACTGTAGCACAACTACTCTTCTTTAGGCATTGAATTTTAGCTTCCTTAGCTTCAAGCATTTCCAAAGCACTTTGAAGTTGTTCTTCCTTCTCATCGAGGTCCCTTGATAGATCCATATTTTCCTAGTCCTTTATATGCATCTAGGATCAAAATTTCTTTTCAAATCAACAACAAAGTAACATCTTGTAACTGACCATTAAAAAACAAAATTTGGGAGAAAATGTAAGGAAAATCTGTGGAACTTGTAGCTAATCTCTACGCTAATCAATGTGTTCTTCACTAATGATGGCTAAAATTTTCGGATAACTTTTAAACTACACTATTAACCATTTCCCTTTGTGCAAAACGAATTGAGAAAGTCACTAGGTACTTTTTCTTGAACACTAAGTCCTCACTAGGCTTACCCTACAATCTACAGAGATATATATTGGTCTCTAATGTACACATTGCATGATAACATCTCTCATATTGCCAACATGTATTATGCATATAACGATAGATTTGGTTTGCATTTCACTGCGCAGTTTTTGTTGTTGTGTACTGCCTCCTCTTACACCTATATGTTGACCTTATCTCTGGAGATAAAAATGAAGTAAAAATTTTGGCATCTGAGCCAATACCGCGATGAATTCCAAGTACTATTTTTTGCTGATAACCAAATCCCTTGAGATATGGAGAAATCAAACCATGGAATAATTGTTGAGGAGTACTTGGAGCACTAGGATCATAATATGCAGATAAGCTAGTAGGAAATGTAGGTGTAACACCAATCAAAGCTCTCATCTAATAAAACTGAGCCCAAAACCCTTTCCTTATGTCTTCTTTCTGTTGGGCTAAAGAAATATAGAGTGGTTTCCTTTTAACCATATTTCCATTCATCTCAGAAAAAACATGCATGGCCTCTTCTGGAGTAGAAAATGCCATAAAGCCTGATCCCCTACTCTGCCCTTGGGAATTCCTCATACCTTGCAATATGTTATGGCTCCAAAATTCGAAAATAATTCTCATATTTTTTCATCATCATTAGAATCATCCAAAAATTTCAATGACATTATTTGCTTAATTTTCTTGCTCAAGTTGAACAAAACTATATTATTTTGAATGCCCATTATTATATGTGGCCACCTTTCAAGAAGTAATTGAACCTAAAGCAGAGAAAATATCATGCAACACTCTATTATCTATTGATTTATCAAGATTCATAATAAAAACATATATAGAACCACTTTTATGAATTTTTGGATCACGGTGGGAAAACATTATCCTCATTGGCTTTCCATTTACAAGACTCAAATCTAAAGCATCTAGGGCACAACTAACTGCAAAAAAAAACCCATTATTGTAATATATGGAATGATTTCATCTCTAATAATCTCATGGGATTTGTCTTTCTGGTGGAGAACTAGCGTTGAGCCTTCATTTTATAATAGCCCTGATTGCCCTAAACCTTTGAAAGTGATATTTACAGGAATAATCATAAAAATGAATTAGAATTAATGAAATCCCTATGCTTCTCGCTCCTAAAACATACAATGTGTCGAGTTTTTTCTATGGAAGGTACTTTGCAAGAGAATCATCGAGTAGGAAGGTACTTGAAGCAACTACTTGTTTCGAAAAACTAAACCCTGCATCATCAATGAAACCATGAGTCGGTTTCGGAGGGGGGTATGGGTGGAATTCAGTTTTGATGATAGGGCCCCCGAAATTGACATCTTGTTTCCATGTAATGAAAGTAGTTTTGAAGAACAACATATTGTGGATCCACTCCCTTTAGTTAAACTTCAGATGGGCAAGGGGTTTTGCAATTGAACGTGGGCCATTGATCTGTAAGCGCCAATGCCCTCCGTTGAAATATCTGAGGGGTTTATGCATGTGTGATTTTATATATTTTTTGTTTTTTTGTTTGTTTTCATATGCACCCATGCTCAAAATCTTATTTGATGTGTTGAGTGCACACTATACTTAAATGTTCCATGTCTTGCCTTTGTACGTTGGGCTTGACTTAGTTTGTGACTTTGGTTGGTGAGCTTCGATCCTTGGTGGTGATATGTGGCACTTCTATGGAATATGTGATATAACTTGAACTTCGAGATTGGGCTTGGCCCAATATTAATAAAGATTATAACTTCCTTATAAACACAATACCATAAAAATATTAATAAAGATTATAAATTTCTTATAAACACAAGACCATAAAAATATTAATAAATATTATAACTTTCTTATAAACACGAGACCATAAAAATATAAATATTTTCCAAAAACATGAGAGTATAGATCGGCTTATAAAAACCACAAAATTTTGGGAAATTTTAATTAAAATTTACACATGACCATGACTCTAGCCAGGAAACCAATTAGCAAATATGGAAAATTTCGTAACATTCCCTTGACAAGAAAATGTTACAATAGTTACATGGTGCCAAAACCATGAAATTGCTAGATGGGTCTCTGGTGGGTGCTGATCGGTTTGCTATGCTCAACCTCGACAATGTCGTGGCATACTTGTAGTTCAAGGTTATCAATACCTCCTCGGTAACCTTGTCGATGTCCCCAATTTCAAACCATCACATATAATTAGTGGTGTTCTTAGCACCCTCGCAAGGTAGGATTTCACCGTCATACACTACCAAGATGCTAGAGTGAATGATGGCAACCAAGGCTTGCTCACTAAGGTTTATGGGGATCATGCCACCATTTTCAGGCACAATGTAGTTAGTGGTACGATTGGGGTTTTAAATAAGATTGTAGCTCCCGATCTATACTCATGATACTTTCTTCCTAAAGAGGGTTTAAAGAAACCAAATATCCATCTATATCTGATAAAGAGAGGAATAACGACTATAGATCTAATAAAAATCCCAATACTTGTCAGGACTTTCACTGGTGGGACCCTTTGCATCAAGGTGAAAGAAATTAATCCAATACCCATGTTCACTCTAAGACTCCATGAATGGACATGAATCCCTTCTTGTTCTATGCAAATTCTTCATGAAGGAAGGAAAATTAAGGAGGAGCATTTACTTAGGGATTATGGCATTACCAAAGATGTTTCAATCTCCCTCATGGAAATCCTAAATGATGGTGCCATGGGCGGGGGGGGGGGGGGGGCGGGTGAACCTTCTTCTTCTAAGTCCATGTCTTTCAAGGATGCCCTCAAGCCAAGTCCCAAATTTTTTACACATAAATATATCTCAATTCTAGCATTAATGATGGATCATTATTTGGACACCCCATCTCTTGAAGTAATAAATGTTTTTTTTTTTTTTTAAGAAACGAGTATTCATTGCATTATAAAAACCTAGTTTGAAGGTGAGTAGCTTTTACAACATATTCCAAGAATTATGTTAATAATATCCAAAAATTCCATAGTAAATTGTCATAATTTACCCCTAAACTACATATTACTAATATAAATTACTTACTTCCATATATTCTCTAAAAAATACCAACAAAGACTAGATATCTACATAACATGACAAAAAAAATATAAACTAATGATGCTACAAATTATCCATGACCAGGGTGACTTAGACTCCAGTTGCATCCTGATCGTGTTGCTCTAGGATGATTTCCTAAGCGTAAACACCATCACCATTGTCCTGCCCCATCTGTGTTGTAAAATTAAGCTACTTTAGGTCATCCTCATTTTATTTATTTTTCTCCTTAGCATCATTTCTTTCTTCAACCCTTGTCAGATTTTCAACTCTAAACTCGAGCATCTCAATTTCCAGCTGAAGGAGACCCAACGTAAGCTCCAACAAACCCACTTGATGAGAAATTAATTCATTTTTTTCCCCGGATTCTGTCGTTATCATCTCAGCATGGTGTGATATCAAAGTAATTACAAACTCCAGAGCCCCTACCATCCTAGCAAGCGCTAAGCCAAAATCCTCCTCTGCATCCCTTAAATTATGCTCCATAGCTTTGAGTTTGCACCAAAATTGATGACAGAGTTGACAAATAATTGTTCTTATTCCTATTTTTTTGCTTCCAAACTTTCCCAAACTATCCATAATTATTGTTTCATCTTCCCTCTTTATGACATTCTCACACCACACAACATTAATGCCTAATCCATTTGTTGATGCCAAAAGTGCAGGAACCATTATGAAAAGATTACAAAGACATCGAATTTCAATGTAATGTACACCATTGAATTGAATTTTAATTCCAAATAATATGAGTTCACACATACAAGTTGCTATATAAATAATCCATTCATGCTCCAACTTTATAGTGCCCATCTTAACATGATGTCATCATTATGAATAGCCATAATGGCATAGCTCTCCAAGTTTATCAAATTCCACAACAATATCTCCTTAAATATGGATTCTCGATAATATATGATTGAATTAAATAAGCTAACCAAACTCCTTATCCCTTTCTTAATGCATCTCGGTAACAAAATCAAATTAAAATGATTTTATATCATCAAGCTATTACCTTGGTTCTTATGTCTCCGTCATCGGTCCTTAACTATCCTTGTTTTAACTCGACTCCCTCGTTAGCTATGGAAACAACCACCACATTGAGATTTCTCCTAATATGATAGAATTCAATAAAGTCAAATTTGTCCACCATTAACTTGATTCGGTGTAGGATAGAGGGAAGAAGATGTTCATATTTTCCATAGAATTTAAAAATATTTTGGTGGTCTGTATTTATGCAAGAACAAATGAAACAAAAATTTAAATGAAAACATAGAGATATAGTGAAACTTAACTTCAATTAATTAATAACAATACTAAAAATTGTTTACGGGTAGAATGGAAACAAACTAGCTTGGGTGATGATAGCTTATCTCTAAGAAGAGATGTGACGGCTATATGCCTTATGACCTATGTTACAATGATGCTTAGAGGCTTTTTTATTATTTATAAATAATGGAAAACTATAAACATCCAAAAAATTAACCTTAGGAGATGAAGCACCAAAATTTTGTGAGCCCCGTTGGGATTAGTTAGAAAGCCAACTTCTTGGGGTCATAATTTGGGCATATGATCTCCATTTGGTGCGCACGATACCTCTTTAGAAAGATCTATATGAGGAAAAAAAATTCCTATAAATTATCTGCCATATTGATTATAAGGTCTGCGCATTTTCCAAAAAAACTCATTTAGGGCCCCAAAACAGCTACGAAAGCTCAAGATCCGAAAAACTACCAAAAATAAAAATTTGTGCTAGAATTAAAGAAACTGAAAGGAAATAGTGTTGGGGCTCTAAGTGGAATAGGTGGCTGGCCACCAATATCCACCTGGGCCATTCCTTCCCCCTTAGGTATTAATGGTCCCCATTACATTGAGTGCCTCTATGAGATGGGGAAACTTGTACTCAACTTGGTACGTGGTGATCCACTTGCCTTGGTGTAGGATTTTGCCAGCTTTGACAACCCGATATAGTTGAATCCTTTGTTAGCGATTTTTCTTGATTTGTTTTTCCATGATCTGATTAGTTGTGGCATGTTCCATGTAGTTTTAGTTGAACTTTGTGGGTGTCAGTTGCTCAAAAATTTCTGATGTGTCCATCAATGGTGAAAAGCATGTATGGAGGTAGTCCACATTGAATATTGGGTGCAAGCAAAGGAATGGCAGGATATTGAGCTCGAAATAATTATCTCCCGCAACCTTGGTGATGGTGTAAGTTCCATATCGAAGGGGTCAAAGCTTCTGATGGGCTTTGGTGAGGTGTTCTTTCCGCAAATGTAACCAAACGTTGTCGCTCGTATGAAACTTTTGTTCCACTTGATGTTGATCATCTCGTTGCATGTACTTAGCATTGGATTTATCTAATATTCCATGAACCTATTGGTGGATGTGATATTTTTCTAGCAACTCATGGATCTATCACTTGATTTCTTCATTTTCTAGAAGAGAGCAAGGTATATTAGCCCATTGGGTAGAGGTGCTCTGGGAGTCAAATCGATCGAATGCTTGACTTGATAGTGCAATGATACCCCTATGGGTGAGGAGAAGATGTCCCTATATTCTTCCATGACCTTATAAACTTGTTGTTGTTATGTGAAGGAACCCTTATTGGGGGCCATGGGTGTGGCCACGGTCTTCCCCTTAATTTAAGAGAAAATCAGAAAGAAAACAAATTTCCCAGTCCATGAGATTATATTACAACATTTCTTAGTAGAGATAAAGGAAATGGCGGTAAGCGGGGCTACCTCTGGTATCATGTATAGCTTACTACCAAAAGTAATAATAACATTGTGAGGCATCGACTCATATACAACATGGCACTTCCACAACTATGTTTTCCTAATAATACGTCACAAATTCAAGGGGATCACCATCACATAGTACCTCATCCACAAATGGCTTAATATTGCAGGGCAGGTGGCACTATTGGTTGACGCAGAGATCTTGCCCTTGGTGGAGCCATATGATGATATATGGATGTAGGTGTGGTGTTTTTGGTAGGCCCAACTGCTTCATGATCTCAGCTGAGATGAGTTTATTTTGACTTCCACTATTGACAATGAACTACAACGGCGAACCCTTCACCCACATTTGTTAGTGGAAGAGAAGTTCACTCTCCTCTCGATATTCGGGCTCAAAATTCTTGACCTTGGTAGTGGAAATGGTGGCATTGGGTTCTGAATCAATGATATATTTCCCCTTTTCTGGTTCCAGCTCTGAGTTAGAACATGCATCTTATTTGGAAGCTTTTAGCTCAACCACTGGTGACTTCTTTGTGCGATAGTCATTTGTGTTGTCAGTGGGGCTCTTATGGAACTCACACCACTTTCATGTGTATTTCATCGTCTTCCCTTTGTTGTTCTTTTATTGTGGCCTCTTGGCTAAAACCTTTGTTTTGCAGCTTGGAGGTGAATTTTCACTCCTTTGGATTCAGAAATCCAAAGTCATGCTTCTTTTGTTTTAATTTATTCTCTATCTTGACCGCATATCGGTATGTCATGCCAAGATAGGATATGTCCAAGAATTCCATTTCTACCTCGAGTTATTTGTGCAGAAATCCATGATACTTTAGTACCATATGTCACTTAGAGCCCTTAATACGCAACTTCGTGCATAGGGTATGAAAAATATTTGTGAACTTCAACACCTTTTGGTCCCTTTCTTTTGATAGCTTGGTACATTTTATGTTCTTATCTTCATAGCTCCCGACAAGGTAATATTGTTCCTTGACAGTGTCTCAGAAAGAATTCCAAGTGGGTGCGGTAGAAAATAGTGAGGGTTCCTTCTCATCCCTATCCTCAAAAAAGGTTTCCCACCAGTCCTTGACGTGGGGGGTGGCCTTGAGGAGTGCAAAAGTAATATTTTCCCTATTGGAAAAATTATGGATCGAAAAATATCCTTCTAGCAGACTTAATGATCTATATATGGAATTTGTGTCTATCTCGCCTTCAAATATAGGAATTTCAAAGTTAACTTATACCTTAAAGGGGACAACGCCTCCGAAGTGAATGTTAGATGAATATGCCTTGCCCACTGGTAACCGTCGAAGGACCTGGAAAAAATTATCAATAATCTCATTTCTTTGACACTCGAGGGCTTCTTTGAGCAACAATTTGAAAGGATATCCTTCTCCCTTGTATTTCTTTTATTCTGCCATGGGAGGAAGTCAAGTTCGGTGAGGTTGATCTTGCAAGGGCTCAACTAGTTCAAGTTAAAACTCCTTGTACTCTGACCTCAATGGGGAGATGGACGGAAAAATAAAGGAATAGCAGATCACTCTGTTACCATTGATCTAAATTTATGCAGGAATGAAATTAAATATAGATTTAAACAAAAACACAGAGCTGCATCAAAAATTGAACTTCAATTAATTAATAACAATACTAACAAAAATTTACATGCAGAATGAAAATGAACTAGCTTGAGAGATGGTAGTTTATCTCTAAGAAGAGATGTGATGGCTAAATTCCTTCTTAAATGTGTTATAATCAGGCTCGAAGGGATTTTTATTATTGAGAAACAATGGAAAACCATAAACTATAGGTTTTAAACCTGTATAGAAATTACCTGCAAAAGAATTCTTAAAAACATAAAAATAAACAATGACGAGAACATAAAACAAGTATACACAAATATTTTCCCCTGGACCCCAAAATCGGGACTACCATGATGTTTTTTCATTATATTCCTTTCAATGGTACAATACATAAATATACATGATGAAGAATTCATAAACCCCAATCCACTAACCCTGGATTAGATCATAACCATAGTTCCCTTGACCATATCTACAAAATACAATGGGAAGAAAACCATCATGCCCAAAACCACGTGAAAAACCCATGCACAAAACCATGGGTAGGTCTTTCCACCATCTTTGGGTCCTCCCCCCATCCTTGGTTCTGCCCAACTATTATTGGGTCTGCATAAAAAAATAAAAAAATAAAAATCTTGAGGCGATTCCCCAGACCTCGTGCACGGGGGTTACCACCACCCTGCAAACCCCCCAACAGGGGGTTTCCACCCCTCCTATGACCCCCCGCTGCTCAAAAAAATTTACAACGCGTAAGGATATTCATGGAAATAATATAACACACACCCAACATAAACGTCCAAAAACCTAACCCTATGAGATGAAGCACCAAAAGTTTGTGGGCCACGCTGGGAATAGTTGGAACGCCAACTTCCCAGGGTCATAATTTGGGAATATGATCATTTTTTGTGCACGATACCTCCTTAGAAATATATATCTAAGGACAATAAATTTTCCCAACTAGCCCCTAACCAAAAATACATGGGCTTGGCTTGTTTCCAAAAAAGTGTCGTTTGGGGCCTCTAAATGGCTCTGGAAGTTCAAGACTCAAATAATTGCCAAAAATAGAAAGTTGTGCTAAAATTAAAGAAACTAAAAGGAAACAGTGTTTGAGGTCCAAGTGGAATAAGAAGGTGTCCTATGATATCCACCTAGATCAATCGCATGACAATGTTATAATCTCCAGAGACTATCAATTCTTGAAGACCTCGGGGGAAAGACAATTCCAAACTTTTCCATAAAGCTACATACTCTGCCTGGTTATTTGTTGAAAATCCTAATCCCTAGGAAAATTGGATCTCTCTTTCTTCATCAAGGAGAAATATAAACCATCCCTCTCCTCCCTCCCTAAAGTTACCTTTCAAAGCACCATCAAAGAATAGTGCACATTGTCCCAAACTTCTTTTCCAAATTCCAAATTCCTATGATTCCAACTTTACTAAAAATGAATTTTGATCCAAACCTTTGGATTTGAAACTACCAACATGATAATATTATTGATTTAATTTCAATCATTACTTTTTGGATAAAGAGAACTTGTCCAATTATTTTTTATGAAAGCCTTTAGCTGAAATTTTCACAAACAACATTGTTAATGCTTTAGAAGTTGTTGCAGTTGCATTTGGTCGTGTTTCCTTAAATATTGTATGATTGTGGGTTATCCAGATTGTCTAACGAAGAAACTTTGGAAGATCCATCCACCATCTCGAGACGACTTATTTTCTTTTATGTTCCATGGAAGTCTATGACCCCAATGGATAAGCATTACTTCCCAGGACTCTAGAATGCTTGACAGGTTAAGGACCTTAACCAACATTAGCCTCCATACCTACAAATCAAAGGAACATTGCCAAAATAAATGAGGAATATATTATTCCTCTTTTTAACATAAAATGCAGCAAGAACAGCCACATATATTTATTTTCTTTAAGTTTTCCACTATTAATGCATTCTTGTGCACCATTTCCCAACAAAAAAGGTTATTTTTTGTCATCCCATCAGAATTCCAAATCTTTTGATCCAATATCATGGTTATTACAGGTGCATAGCCTTTGAGTGATTTTAGCATCAAATTTGATGATTTATAAATATAGGAGGGATGGTGTCATTGTGTCATTCTATCCATCGCGCATGACTATCCCATTGAGATATATCAGCAATATTTATAAGTACCTTATTCTCCATCCATTTTTCTAGCTCCTTTATGTAGGCATTGCCTTTCAATAAGTTTGTGATTAGATGGTGATCTTTCCAAAAATGAATTTGTGCCTCATTTCTCGATTGCTACCCGATGTGGTCAACGATAAGGGAAGCAACTTCTCTACATAATTTCCATATTTTTGACCCTTGTTCCTGTCAAATTTATGTACAAGTCTCAAAATTTTGTTCTTATGAAAGTACTTCTGCAAAAAATCCTATTTCTACAACACATTGGAGTCTGAAAGTAGCCTCCAGAAAAAATTTTCACCCAATGCTAAGTTCATTATATTTGGATCTTTAATTTCTAATCCTCCTTTTGCTTTGGGTAATTCAACATTTTTCCAATTGACTGAATGAAAGTGATGCTAATTATTTTTTCCACCTTGCTACAAAAAAATTCTTATTAGTCCACTAAGTTAATAGATAATACATTATCGAGCCAATAAGCTTGATCCCAAGTTTATCGGGAGGGAGGAAAAAAAAACTTAATCAAGACCACTTTTCTTGTTGTATTTAACCATTGCGCTCCCCAAGATTGGATATGCTTTTCCATTTTTTGCAATACCTCCTCCGATTCTTAAACATTAGTCACCCATAAAGATATAGGAATGCCCAAGTATTTAAAGGCCCTCTAGTCTATATTTATTGGGAATTCAAATATTCTAGCGATCTAAAGGAGTGTTGATTCATCACAATTCCATCCATATACTTGACATTTCCTTTTGTTGACCAATCCACCTGAAAGTTGAAAATAAGAGTCTAGAATATTGTTAAATCTTAATGCAATAATATTAGATGCTCCTCCCAGCAGAAGAGGATCATCAGAAAATTGGGAGTGATTTACCTCCTTAACATTGTGTGTAATACTTAAACCCATTGTCTTTACCTCTTGTTTGGCTTGTTCCATATTTTGGCCTAAGCTTTTAGCCATGATGATGTAAAGAAGAGGGATAATGGAAACCCCTTCTGAAGTCCTTGATATTCCTTAAATATTGGAGACGGTAGACCATTAACCAATGGAGCTATCCAAGGAGTTCCAATGAAATATTTTATCCATCTAATAAAATATTGACAAAATACTAATTTCTCTAACATTAAGAAATGAAGGAGTGCTTCGCCCGATCAAAAGCGTTTGCCATATTCCTTTTTCTCTTGCTTCCTTACTAGAGTGGATCACCTCGTGAACTAAGATAACGTTATCCAATATTTGGCGTTGCTACAAGAAACCGCCCTAATTCTCAGATATAAAATTGGGAAGCAACTTCCTCAATCTAGATGCTATGACATTTGAAAGGATTTTATAAGCACAATTGCACACAAGATGGGGTAGAATATGGAAAAGTTGACAAGATTTGATTCTTTTTTGGTACGAGAACTAAAAGGATGAATTAGTAGCACCACCTAAACCATATTTTGATCTTGTACTATTTAAATTACCTAATAAATCCTTCTTGATAAAAGGAAAAAAATTCTCTAAAAGATCTAATGGAGGATCCATCTAGGTCGGGTACCTTGTCAAGATCTATGCTCCATATAGCTTCTAATACTTCATCTTCTCCAATATCACTTACCAATGATATGTTTTTGAAATATATCACAACTAAGGGAACAAATAGAATAAATCGGTGTGCCAAATCCAAATCTACATCTTGCTCTTCCTAATAAATATATTGGAAATGACGAAAGGCTTCATGTTTTATGTCCTCAAAGGAATATATTCTCCACCCGCTTTCAGGAATAATCCCTTTCAATCTATTTCTTAGTTATCGTGCTTTGGCTTGCTTGTGGAAGATAATGTATTATGATCACCATCCTCGAACCATAGGATTCACGATTTAAGATGTTAGGCCTCCTCCTCTTGATGACTAACTGCATAGATTTTCCTTGTAAGACCTCGCTCTTTATCTAAGTGCCAAGATTCTATTTGACTTTCTTCCATCATCCCTTGGTGTTGTGCTAATTTTTGGACCAGATCCTTTCACTTTTGTCCTAGGGGCACATACTTATACTTGAGCCATTGCTTCAAAGCTTGATTCATAGATTTTAATTTGGATTCCCAAACAAAGGATGGTGATTCGGTCACTGGAGATATCCAGGAATTCTTAATCATATCGAAAAATCCCTCTTCATTTAGCCAAACTAGATTGTATCTTAAAGGAATGGGGCCAATATTTTTTGTATGAGCAATAGATAGAGAGACTTTTCAGTTATCTAAATCACCTTGAGCCAAAATTGAGGAGGAACACTCCAAGCCATTTAGAAACTAGCTACTATGAATGAGGAACCTTTCAATATGTGTTTCTATAAAATTATCCCCATATCTTCTATTTGTCCATGTGAACTTCCCAATTTTGGTAGGAATATCCACTTAATCCTATACATTGATGAGGTTTTCCATCCTCTCACGAAAGTGATCTATAACATGGGATCCTCCTCTCTTCTCCTCATATGGTATTGAAATTGCCTCCCGTTATGTAGTTAGGGTAACCATCCCTACCTTTGATTAAATTGAACGAGTATGGTGGATTCCCAAAAAAAGGATGGTGATTCGGTCACTGGAGATATCCAGGAATTCTTAATCATATCGAAAAATCCCTCTTCATTTAGCCAAACTAGATTGTATCTTAAAGGAATGGGGCCAATATTTTTTGTATGAGCAATAGATAGAGAGAATTTTCAGTGATCTAAATCACCTTGAGCCAAAATTGAGGAGGAACACTCCAAGCCATTTAGAAACTAGCTACTATGAATGAGGAACCTTTCAATATGTGTTTCTATAAAATTATCCCCATATCTTCTGTTTGTCCACTTGAACTTCCCAATTTTGGTAGGAATATCCACTTCATCCTAGACATTGATGAGGTTTTCCATCCTCTCACGAAAGGGATCTATAACATGGGATCCTCCTCTCTTCTCCTCATATGGTATTGAAATTGCCTCCCGTTATGTAGTTAGGGTAACCATCCCTACCTTTGATTAAATTGAACAAGTACCAAAAATAATATTTCCCCATAAAACACCAGCCCATAAATGTTGATAATAGGAATTCAATCTTTGGTATCCTTCCTTTCAAGGATGGCCATTATCCATAATTGTGACTTGATATTGTCAAATAATTGAAAGTGTAGATCCGACCATGACATACCAATTCCACCATACGCTCCTCGTGCATCTTGATTTATTCCAACATTTCCTTTCTAGAATGCCTATATTACCTTATTCACCTCTCTTTCTTCCATATTTGTTTCATGCAACAATATAATCCAAGTTTTTTCTTACCTCACTAAATCCTGAATCACCTGGGTTTTAATGGGGAGATCTAGACCCCTTATATTCCATTATAAAACTATCATAGCGTAGTATGGTTTTTCAAAGGGACTCCTTCTTTCTCTGGAATTTCCGACCCTTTAGGGCCTTTCGAATTTAGAAATATTAAAATAACCTGTTGATTTCCCATCTTCTTATTATTTTTTGCTTCTCTTTCTTGAATCATCTTTTTTGCGGGGAATCCTTGCTTCTTCTTTTTTTTTTTTTTTTCATGGTTGCTACCTTTGTCTTCCCATACTAGGTTTTGTGTCGTGTTTCTGGTGATGACTCCCATTGGTTGAGTACCACCTTCTGCATGTCCAAATGGGATAAATGTTTGATTCTTGACAGAGAATAAGGGGGAGAAGCTAAGATTGGATATGTTAAAGGAGTGATTTCCTATTATGTTATGATCTCTTCCTAATCCTTATTAATTTCTCTTTACTCATGATCTTCCATATTTTTTCTCCATTTGGAACACCCCGATCCTAGTTATTGATGCCTTGATCATTGTCTTGAAGATTCTAAAAAACAATATATTTATTAGATCAAGTAGAGGCCCCATTTGTTTTCTAAGCAGGTTATTCTTTGTTCCCATTAGATCTACCCTTATTTTTTCCTCTCATTTTTACTTTCCAATTTTCTCCCTAATATGTTGGTGGATCTAGGCCTTTACAAGCAATGTCCTTTTTGAAATATCTTGAAAAGTGTTTTTATTAAAGACATAAATGACACTTGAAGGGGATTTTTTCATGTTCCAAGGTTTGATAGTGTGTCCACCCTCCTAGGGTTAAAATGATCTTTGAAGTAAGCCCCTTTTCCATATCTACTTCAACACATATTTTGGTGCACGGAAACTACAACCCCTATGGTTCAACTTGATCCAGATATTTCCCAGCCCCATTCCCTATTGCTCATAGGGAATCATCACTCCAAAGGGAAAGAGGGAGACGAGGAATTTTAACATATATATGGATCATAGTCAGAATATCTTCATCTAAATTGAAGTATGGGGACCACTGATTCAAGTACATTCCCCTAGATCCAAAGAAATATCACCCATTTCTAAATATTACATCCCTATTCTCCTTTAATTCAAATGGAAAGGCGAAAAATCCATTACCGCAACGTATAAGCAAATGTTCCCTTTCATTTTTTATTTATAGGATTGCTCAATCCATGTTTATATTGAACAGGGAGATGGCCACATCCCCGTAAATTTTCCAAATTGGGCATGCTGTGAGAAAGAAAGATTCATTCTAATCAATCCAATGGGGATAGCTACCGAGGGTATAACGTCAGCCCTCTTAACAAATTTTGACTACACATCCTTGAGTTTGGGATGATTCGTCGAGGAAACGATCAAAGCTTCGAAAGCTGACACCTCATATTGAGAAGAAGAAGAAGAAGGAGGAGGAGGAGGAGGTGGAGTGGCCCCCTTCAGGGATTCCATTTTAAGGTGGATCAGAGCTTAAGGTTTCTACAAAAGGCATATGCCATTATAAATCTCATCGAACTCTTTTTTTAATTTTGACTGAAGTGAGAAATTTTATTACCAACTTAAGTGAGGAATATTATAAAAAACGGGAAATTATTTGTCGTTTTAACATTTTTTTCCTTTAGAATATGCTCTTCAGGAATGGGTACACCATAACGAGTCTTATAATATAGAGCTTCTATTCTACACAAAATTATTTTTTGTGGTGTTCTTTAAAAATTTAAAGGATCGACAGAAGGTTTTTTACCAGATTCCCTAGTTTTTGGGATGATCTAGTCTTCCAGTGCAACCATGGTTCCCAGATTTCAATCCTCTTACCATGATGTTATTGGCTACTCCAATATGGATAAGGCTATCAAACTCACCCATACATTTAATTAAAACATAAATGTTAGAATATGTGGGTGATTTAATAGGTGACTTCATCAAAATGTTGGGAAAAATACTGAGAGGGGGGGGGGGGTGAATCAGTATTTAAGGCTGAAATTTTTTTCTTTCTTTACTCTTAAAACCATATGTTATAATACTGTATCCAACATGAATGTCCAGATATCCTATTATTTCTTTACTTAGAGCATTGCATCAGATAAGCATTAACCATGAACAGAATTGACAGAACAAACCATCAAACAAGAGCCACACATATGGACACCAGGATTTAAGGTGGAAACCCAATTTGGGGGAAAACCACCGCTGCTGTAATCTCAGCCTTCAATATTTTATTATAGAGAAAACTTCTTATAATATATGCTGATGTAGACTCTTACCAGCACGCAGGCACCCACCTGCAGAAGGCTACAACCTTCTCTCGTTTACCAGCCTCTCCTGGAAGGGAGCTTCAACCCCTTGAACATAACACCAGTTTCTTCTGGCAGAAAACTTCTACTTCCAAAATGTAGGCTTCAACCCTCAGACTCACCGGATTAATATGTTTTCTTCAGCAGACATGCGCTAGCTCTTCATCGTTTCTTCGTTTGTCGTTCAAGACCAGAGGTTCATTCAGAGTTCGCTCATCCAGACATTCCTTCGAGAGCTTCATTCATTCATCACTCTTATGCATGAACATGTTCTTCATAATTGCGTTAGTCGATCATCGTATTTACAGGTGCACCATCAATTCAGATATATCTGGGTTTATTTGTACAGATATCTCCAAAGAAGACTCGTTTATCCTCAACCCTCGCACCTTCTTCATAATTCTCATCACTTTATATAATTTACGCCCTTATTGAAACCATGGGTCAAAACCATTCAATTACTAATGGTATTCACATTAAAATTTGAGCCAATCCAATCTTCGTTCTTCTATACACGAAATGTCCCAAAGGTATTCTTTTCGCTACCAAGTAATATTTCAATAAAGCTTTGAATCAAATTTCATCTTTGACCCCGGGCCCACATCGCAATCGGCGGATCGGCGGTGTCAAACAAAACTTGTGATTTTGATTGATCAAACGGACGCGATGACCACATAAAACATGGCTCATAGCGCAATCGGGTTTGAGCTTTGAACAAATTCAATCGGGGCACACAATAGAAAAGTTCCGATTGCGATCAGGACATGGATGCGATTTGCACATATTAACTCCGGTATATAACAAGATCGGGTCCGCCACTTCAATCGCAGCATATTACAAAAGGTGCGCGATCAATCAGAAGGTTCCGATTGTGATTAAGATCCCGAACGCGATTGAACCTATTAACTCCATCGTATAACGCCATAGGGTCCGCCAATTTCAAGATGCAATCGGGCCCAATACTTAAGATCTTCTGATTGCGATTTGGGAATTCGGATGCGATTAGCAATAAACTGTGGCATATAACTCGATCGGGTCCGGCCTTTGATCGGAGCACATAACAAAACTCCGTCGATTGAACCTTGCGATTCAAGACTTGCGATTCCATTAAATCATCGCCACGTGGTCAAGTGGACCCACGGTCCTTCGCTGCTGTGATGGGGGCGATTTATATAAGGTTTGGTTGTATGTTTTATATACAGCTGTTCCATTGCGGAACTCTACACATCCACAAGACATTTGATTATTGAAATTGGCGATTGCGATTGAATCGCATTGCAAATCTTCATATCAACAAGACACTGCACCAAAATAACTTTGCTATTCCGATTGGGGATCACTTGTCCCGCCAATTTCAGAAATAAAAGGACTTCTGCTTGATTAAAAAAATTTCCCATTCTGGTTGTTGAGGGCTTTAAAAGCCCAAAATGACTGTCTTTAATAAATCTGCTCCTCCGTAGTTCAGATCTACGGGAAATATTTATTCTTCCTGCAAAAACGGCTGCGCCCATTACCTGTTAATTCTCTTCTGTCATTTGTGGCTGCGGCCCATCAAGATTTAATTCTCCTTCATACGGATTTCTCCAAGCTTCTTCAAAGCTCTGATTTTGCTGCCTTGTACTTGTTTTTCCTTCCTTTTCCATATCCTTTGCCATCAATGACAATATTTCCAACAATCTCCCCCTTTGGCATTGATGGCAATATGTTGCTTTTCCTCCCCCTTTGGCATCAATGGCAAAGAGTTGTCATTTCCATGCTCCCCCTGAGATCATGCTGCATATTTATAATATAGCAAGGCCAATAGTTCATCCTTTTCAGATGGCCAATGCTCCCCCTTAGTCTGTGCATTCAGAGATGCCCAACTGCATCTCAAAACCAATTTAGTCTTCTATAATTAAGTAGACCTGATCCTCTGCATGGCAGAGATTACTCCCAGTTTCAGTCTGAGATATTCGAACGCTTCCCTGGGTAGAGGTTTGGAAAATATATCCGCAACTTTTTCTTTGGAGGAAACATATTCTAATTTCACCTTTTTCTCAAACACTTGTTCTCGTAAGAAGTGATATTTGATGGGAATGTGCTTGGTTTTGGAATGCATAACAGGATTCTTTGAGATACTTATGGCACTTGTATTATCACACATAATGGAGATAGGAGGTGAACATTTTATTTGAAAATCTTGTAGGGTTTGCATCATCCAAATAAGTTGAGTACAACATGATGCTGCAGCCACATATTCCGCTTCTGCTGTAGATAAGGCAATGGAGCTTTGCTTCTTGCTGAACCAAGATACTAACCGGGGCCCCATAAAGAATGCACCACCACTAGTGCTTTTTCGATCATCAACACTTCCAGCCCAATCTGCATCAATGTATGCATGAAGAGTAAGAGCAGCATTCTTTGGATACCATAGTCCAAAGTCTTGAGTTCCCTGTAGATATTTGAATATTCTTTTCACAGCCTGAAGATGAGACTCTTTTGGATTGGCTTGAAATCGTCCAACAATCCCAACTGCATTCATGATGTTTGGTCTTGTCCCAGTGAGATAAAGTAGACTTCCTATCATAGATCTGTATTCTGGTTGATTTACGGTGGGGGAATCATCATTAGAACTGAGATTGCATCCGGTTATCATTGGTGTACTTACAGGTTTGAAATCTTTCATGCCGTACTTCTTCAGGATTTGCTTGAGATACTTTGCTTGTGATAAGAATATACCATCTGTTGCTTGTTGCACTTGCAGGCCAAGAAAAAATGTTAGTTCCCTGAGTAAAGACATTTCAAATTCTTGCTACATATCAGAAGCAAATTTCTGACTCATAGACTCTTTATTACTTCCAAAAATGATATCATCGACATATACAACCACAATCAATAGTTTGTCATTTTCAGTTTTTGTGTACAAGTTGCTATTAGTAGACCCCTTTGAAAATCCTTGTTGATGAAGATATTTGTCAAGATGATAGTACCATGCCCTTGGAGCTTGTTTGAGACCATATAGAGCCTTTTTAAGCCTACAAACAATTTTTTCATCATTTCCCAAAATGAATCCTTCTGGTTGTTCTATATAAACTTCTTCTTCTAGATCACCATTGAGAAAAGCAGATTTAACATCCATTTGATAAACTTTGATTTGTTGGAAGCTTGAAAACGCAAGAAAAATTATTATGGCTTCAAGTCTGGCTACAGGAGCAAAGGTTTCTTCAAAGTCTATACCTTCTTGTTGAGCATACCCTTTGCACACAAGTCTAGGCTTATTTCTTATAGCATCCCCATTCTCATTTAACTTGTTTTTGAATATCCATTTAGTTCCAATGATATTTTTGTCATGAGGCCTTGGTACTAACTCCCAAGTGTGATTATTTTCAATTTGATCAAGCTCTTCGTTCATGGCTTGAATCCAACATTCATCTTTGCTGGCTTGAATGACACTGTGAGGTTCAACCATGGACAGAAATGCCAGATTGCTAGAAGATCCCACAAGAGTCCTTCTTGTTTTACACCTGATTCCTTTTCTCCCAAAATTTGAGATTCTGGATGATTCTTTTGAACATATCTAGATGGAGCCTTTTCAGACAGCTCTTCTTCAGGTTCTTCACTGGGTGTACTGTTTGTATCATTACTGTTTGATGTAAAAAGATATGTGTTCTCATCATCTTCATTTGTTGTTTGCTTTTCTTCTTTTGGGGCTGCAGTAGACTCATCAATAACAACATCAATACATTCAACAATCTTTCGAAGTCTTTTATTGTAACATTTATATGCCTTACTCCTAGAGGAGTAACCAAGAAATATTCCCTCATCAGCTCTGGGTTCAAACTTGCCAAGTTTTTCATCATTAATTTTGATAAAGCATTTGCTCCCAAAAATTCTAAAATGCTTTATAGTGGGAGGATTACCATACCAGAGTTCATATGGAGTTTTATCACTATTTACATGAACATGTGCTTTGTTGAGAATGTTTGCTGCTGTATGTGCTGCTTCTCCCCAAAACGTGTCAGGTGTTCCGGAATCATCAAGCATAGCTCTAGCCATTTGTTGAATTGTTCTGTTCATTCTTTCTGCAACACCATTCTGTTGTGGAGTGCCGCTACAGAGAACTGTCTTTTTATGCCATTTTGTTCACAGAATTCAAGAAATTATTTGGATGTATATTCTCCTCCTCGATCAGATCTGAGACACTTGATTTTTAATTCTAATTCATTCTCAACTAGTGCTTTGAAGATCTGAAATTTCTCAAATGCTTCATATTTGTGTTTAAGCAGCCCAATCCAACAAATTCTAGAGAAATCATCAATGAATAAGATATAGTATTCTTCACCACAGGGTGAATTTTTCCTCATAGGTCCACATATGTCAGTATGAATGAGTTCAAGAGGCTTACTTGATGATCCTTCCTTGGCATTAAATTGTACCCTGGTTTGCTTAACAAATTGGCAAGATTTGCATAGGATATTTTCAGGTAGAGTAATATTGGGGAGATCACGAACAGCTTTAAGTCTGCTTGATTTGTTGATTTGAGAGAAACTCAGATGCCCCAACCTTCTATGCCATAGCCAATTTTCTGAATATTTACTCAAATAACATTGTTCTTTGGGGTTCTTCAATATATACAGGTTTTTTGGAGTTCTTTTTCCTTTTATAATCATTTTACCTGTATCAAGATCACGTACCACACATTATTTTGAACTAAAGACAACTTCAGTTCCTTCATCACACATTTGACTTACACTTAACAAGTTATGCTTTAATCCATCCACATACATGACTTCATTAGCTTTCACCTTATCTTTTAGGAAAACAGACCCTTTACCTTTAATTACCGCAGGAGTATCATTTCCAAATGTAACATTCTTCTCTTTTTCTAGAGTAATATATGAAAGAAGTTTGTCTTTATCACCTGTCATGTGTCTTGAGCATCCACTATCAATGTACCATTGGTTTTCTTCATCATAAAATATTACTATACAATAATACTTCAACTTTAACTTCACTTTTCCACCACTTATTTAAAGGGAAATATAATTTTTTTGGCTGAAATTTTCCAGGTATTCAAGATTCTTATGCCTAAAGTAATTACAATAAGTGGCATTCAACTTCATTTAAGAGGAGAAAGTTATTATATATTTTCTTGCTTGTCAACCTTTCTTCTTTGTTTCTATTATAATATTTTGGATGCTACACATTGAACAACTTTATGACCAAAATTGTGACATGAGAAACATTGTCCATTGAAGAAGAAATTTCTGCGATCATAAGATCTTCTATATGAATTTATCTGTTGATTGGTGTTTCTTTGAAAGACATTCTTGTTAGTATTCCTTGAATTGAAATGATCATGCTTTACCTGTAACGATTCTTTATTCCCTTGCTGAGTGACAACATGTTGTAAACCAGCTGTAACTACTTTTAGATAATTTGGTGCTGAAGCCTGAGAAGCTTCTCCAATATATCCAAGTCCTGTCTTTATAAGAGGAGAACGTTGTACCTTGATAATCTCATCTAAGGTTTCAGACCCTTTAGCAAATCTAAGATTCAGAGTCTTTACTTTCTCAAGTTCTTTTCTTAGATCTACTACCTCACATTCTAATTTCTCATTGTGTTTCTCTTTATCCTCAAGCTGATTTTTCAGAGTTTCTATGATTATTTTGCTCTCTTCTAAGAAAATTTTGAGTTTATTGTTTTCATTAAGAAAATCACTGTCTTCTAGAGAATCCACAAAAGTATCCTTTTCTTCTCTAGATTCTTTTTCAAATGCCATGAGAAGTCTCAGATCTTGTTCACATTCTTCCTCACTATCAGATAACCCATCACTATCTTCATGAGTATAGAAACTCTTTTTAGAGCTAAAATGATTCTTATTCCTTCTTACTACTTCCTTCCCCTTTTTATGTGTTTCTTTATAAGGACACTTAGCAGCATAATGACCAACTCTTCCACACTCAAAACATTTGAAAGGAAGCTTACCTCTGAACCGTCTTGTGCCAAGTTGAAGTTTCTTTACGAAGTTTATCTCATCTTCTTCTGAGATATATCCCGATCCTTCTGTTATTTGTACTTCCTTCCCTTTTGTAGAAGTTCTAAAGACTGCTTCTTTGACTTCAGATGGTCCTCCTCTTCTCATTTCATATGCAGTTAGTATGCCATGAAGTTGTACCACAGTAATATTTTGAAGATCCTGCTTTTCTTCAAGAGCTAAAACTTTTGACTCAAATTTTGCTGTTAGAGATCTTAAAATTTTCTCAACCAAAGTGGATTTGGTAATTGTTTCTCCCAAATTTCTCATGTGATTTACAATATCATCAAGACGTAGAAAGAAATTTGCAATGCTTTCTTCATTAAGCATTTTTAGATTCTCATATTGGATTCTGAGAGTTTGAAGTTTAGCACTTTTTACCTTTGCATCACCTTCATAGCTTAGAATGATCTTGTCCCATATTGCCTTCGCTATATTCAGCTACATGACTTTGACAAATTCTGATTCAGTTAGACTTCCCAATAGAGCATTGACTGCCTTTGCATTTGTTTCATAATTCTTTCTTTCCGTTGGATCTGTTGGTACTGAGGTTGGATATTTATATCCTCCTTCAACAATAGCCCATACATCTGCTCCCAGAGACTGAAGATAGGATCTCATCCTTGTTTTCCAAAAGATTAAGTTGTTTCCGTTGAAGAGTGGAGGCCTGATAGATGCTGTTCCATCTTGATTGCTCATCTTGAATGATCTTCCTTCTAGCGGCTAAGATTTTTCAGAAGGACCTGCTCCGATACCAATTGTTGGGAAAAATAATGAGAGGGGGGGGGGTGAATCATTAACTAAGGCTGAACAATTTTTATTTCTTTACTCTTAAAACCATATGTTATAATACTGTATCCAACATGAATGTCCAGATATCCTATTATGTCTTTACTTAGAGCATTGCATCAGATAAGCATTAACCATGAATAGAATTGACAGAACAAACCATCAAACAAGATCCACACATATGGACACCAGGATTTAAGGTGGAAACCCAATTTGGGGGAAAACCACCGCTGCTGTAATCTCAGCCTTCAATATTTTATTATAGAGAAAAATTCTTACAATATATGCTGATGCAGACTCTTACCAGCACACAGGAACCCACCTGCAGAAGGCTACAACCTTCTCTCATTTACCAGCCTCTCCTGGAAGGGAGCTTCAACCCCCTGAACATAACACTAGTTTCTTCTGGCAGAAAACTTCTACTTCCAAAATGTAGGCTTCAACCCTCAGACTCACCGGATTCATATGTTTTCTTCAGCAGACATGCGCTAGCTCTTCATCATTTCTTTGTTCGTCGTTCAAGACCAGAGGTTCATTCAGAGTTTGCTCATCCAAACATTCCTTCAAGAGCTTCATTCATTCATCACTCTTATGCATGAACATGTTCTTCATAATTGCGTTAGTTGATCATCGTATTTACAGGTGCACCATCAATTCAGATATATCTGGGTTTATTCATACAGATATCTCCAAAGAAGACTCGTTTATCCTCAACCCTCGCACCTTCTTCATAATTCTCATCACTTTATATAATTTACGCCCTTATTGAAACCATGGGTCAAAACCATTCAATTACTAATGGTATTCATATTAAAATTCGAGCCAATCCAATCTTCGTTCTTCTATACACGAAATGTCCCAAAGGTATTCTTTTCGCTGCCAAGTAATATTTCAATAAAGCTTTGAATCAAATTTCATTCTTTGACCCCGGGCCCACATCGCAATCGGAGGATCGGCGGTGTCAAACAAAACTTGCGATTTTGATTGATCAAACGGACGCGATGACCACATAAAACATGGCTCATAGCGCAATCGGGTCCGAGCTTTAAACAAATGCAATCGGGGCACACAATAGAAAAGTTCCAATTGCGATCAGGACATGGATGCGATTTGCACATATTAACTTCGGTATATAACAGGATCGGGTCCGCCACTTCAATCGCAGCATATTACAAAAGGCGCGCGATCAATCGGAAGGTTCCGATTGCGATTAAGATCCCGGACGCGATTGAACCTATTAACTCCATCGTATAACGCCATCGGGTCCGCCAATTTCAAGATGCAATCGGGCCCAATACTTAAGATCTTCTGATTGCGATTTGGGAATTCGGATGCGATTAGTAATAAACTGTGGCATATAACTCGATCGGGTCCGGCCTTTGATCGGAGCACATAACAAAAATCCGCCGATTGAACCTTGCGATTCAAGACTTGCGATTCCATTAAATCATCGCCACGTGGTCAAGTGGACCCACGGGCCTTCACTGCTGTGATGGGGGCGATTTATATAAGGTTTGGTTGTATGTTTTATATACAGCTGTTCCATTGCGGAACTCTACAAATCCACAAGACATTTGATTATTGCAATTAGCGATTGCGATTGAATCGCATCGCAAATATTCATATCAACAAGACACTGCACCAAAATAACTTTGCTATTCCGATTGGGGATCACTTGTCCCGACAATTTCAGAAATAAAAGGACTTCCGCTTGATTAAACAAATTTCCCATTCTGGTTGTTGAGGGCTTTAAAAGCCCGAAATGACTATCTTTAATAAATCTGCTCCTCCGTAGTTCAGATCTACGGGAAATATTTATTCCTCCTGCAAAAATGGCTGCGCCCATTACCTGTTAATTCTCTTCTGTCATTTGTGGCTGCGGCCCATCAAGATTTAATTCTCCTTCATACGGATTTCTCCAAGCTTCTTCAAAGCTCTGATTCTGCTGCCTTGTACTTGTTTTTCCTTCCTTTGCCATATCCTTTGCCATCAATGACAATATTTCCAACACAAAAGTGATAGTGAAATACTTTCAAAAGGTATTCTTACATTTGTCCGCATATGTGTTGAAGTGGACCTCAATAAAGGGTTACTAGACAAAATCCTACTCAAGTGGGGAAGAAAGGTGTATTCACAATTGTTGGATTATGAAAATACTACTTTCAGATGAAGGACTTGTCAACAACCCAACCACCTTTAGAGTATATGTCACTTTTTAAAATGGGCCATTTCCCCCTAGAGTCAAAGAAGATCAGTTGTGGGTGGCGAGATCTAAGAATGCGGCAGGTCAAAATAAGGATAGTCCTCAACAACATAAGACAACTACCAAAAAATCAACCTCTCCAGACTCATCTTAGCCTCTAGTGGTACCATATATTCATTTAATAGAGGATACCCATCATGTTAATGAAAATGGAATATTCAACCATAATTGTCTCCAATAAGTGGGAGAAAACATACCCATGAATTAGAGCACTTAGATAGTGACAGGGAAATGAAAAATATGGTTGAACCTTTGGAAATGGAACTATCCCATAGAAATAATGACACTTTTTCCATATTTAGTTTTTGAGCTAACTATGTGGGTTGGATTGATGTATGCAAGAGAAAAGGGAAAAAGGAAAAACCCATGTACTATCCTAGGATTTGATACCAAGAATGTAGTGATCATATTTTGATATATTATGGTTATTGATGATAGATAAACGTTGTAATCTATTTTTTCTGAAGTAATAGAGTTTAATTTACAAAAAAAAATGTATTTAAGAAAAATTTATCTAATAATATTTTTGTGATGGCAAAACTAAAAATATTGAAAAAATAGAATTTTTAGCCTTCTTCTTTCCTTGATGCTCATACACAAAGTCACATTAATCAATAAACATGTATCGACGTCAATGGATGTTTTAAGCAATGTTGATTATTCACCTAATGAATGTTTGAAATTGGTGGTACATAATAATTTAGCCATTCGAACAAATATTAATTTGAATGCTAAAACAACTATAAGTAAGATGGGGAGAACTAGAAGTGTGTTTTTAATTTAGAAGGTGAGAAGACATAGTAATTGAGCATCCTAATTAGGAGTATGGGTAGCTTACATTAAGTTAATTTAGAGTGTGAGAACCTAGATTTAAAATATACCAATAATTACATCAATTTATTTGATTAATAATCAACACACAAATATACAACTAATTAGCATAGAATTTCAAAAAATATGAGTAGAGAAAACTTAATTATAGCGATGATATTCCTTACTTGTGTTTTCGGAGTTGCACGATGTTGGTATTCCCATGTTTTGGTAAGTTTTTCAATACCAAAAGATGAGACAACATCAGAACCACTTTCAGACCTCAGGATCTAGCCCTCCTGGGTCCAGAGAGGGATCTCTCAATATAGGCAAAGGTTTTTTGTCTTTGAAGTTCGAAAGTCAAGATATTAGGCTAGTTATAGGCGTGGGGTTTGTTTATTTGATTTTTGTTTGGTTGTTGGGAATCAGGAAAGAAGGGTTCAATATAAGACAAGAAAGAGAAAAAATGATTTTAGGCAAAGGAGAGATAACTCAGAGAACACTCGAGACCATTGGGCAATGGAGTCAGGAAAGGGTTTACTTTCTATTCAATATGCAGGCTTTTAGTTGGGCTAGTCATCTAAAGCATTGGATCTTAAAGATGATAGTGTGGCATGAAATGGTAAGAGAGTAGGTGAAAGCAAGGAAACCTCCAAGGTGAACCTTCAGGAATCAGATCTAGGGAAAGGACGTGCCATTGGGAAACCTGTGATCCGAGACCTAAAAGGTTAACTCTTCAGAAAAGGAAACATAAAATATTTAAACACAAAGGTGAAAACCTGAGATCAGAGAGAGACTTTGAACTCTCAATGCTTTGGCATCCAGCTTAAGGGAACTTAGAAAGGTTCAATTAATTGAAAAGGACCCTAGTGAGACAGAGACAAAGTTCTAAAATCCCAGTATCCCAATTCATTCAATTAAAGACTAACAAGAACATCTAAGAGCAGAATCATTAATTCATACATCAGCTAGCAGTAAATTTTAGCTACTACACTAGTTAAATTAGCTTGAATCCATCCTCAGATAACACATACAGCAGAAAACATTGAAGGCGGGGAGAGCAGAAACATAGGGTACCAAACAAGGGTAAATCCTATGCCAGATTTCTGATGCGTGCTAGAAGAACTGAAATGTGATGAACTACAAAGGAAAACCAAGACAAAGTAAGAAAAACATCACCGCTGCTTTAAATCAGGATCCAAAGAAATGTGCTTGTCATATTAAAGAGCAACACCAGTCATGTACAACATTGACAACAGCTTGATATTCAGTCTCAAAACATCTTCCTCAACCTATCTTACAACTTTACACAAAGAACATGTCTCAAAAGAAACAACTCACAGTTCACAGATATTCGATCAACAACCTTTACAATGTTTTCTCATGAGTATTTATATTTGAAAAAGAGGCAGAGGGGGTAGATGAAACACTAAATGAAATATTAAACAGAGTAGGAGTAGTGGTTCGAAGCCCATTCGATTTTTAATATCTGAGCATTAAACTTCAGTACTCTTTGGATGAAAGAGTGGTCTTCGACAGGCTGCAATTTACCCCAAGTATGTCCTTGATGTGGTCTCTAACTGTAGTAATCTACAATAGTCTGGTGAATAAAAAAAAAGGCAGATAAAGGTCATGAGGTCTGCCATACTATGTAACAAATGCTTCTGGTAGCACTAGGACTGTTGTCAGGGCAGAGATCTTCTCTGGAACACGGTATAGAATGAAAACAGTATGGGCACCTCATCCTTTCACGGGAAAGAACGTTCTGCTGATGGTGACACTGATATATCGTTTTGTGTGCCCTAGGCCTTATTGAGCTTTCTGTGTTAGTCTTAGGGTATTCAATCTGGTACATTGCTTTTAAATCATCGAATTAAAGCCCAAACGTCTTCAATTACAGGCCTTAAACTTCTGATCTTCCACTGATACTCTTTGCTGCTCCATTTACTGTCTTTGACTGTCAATTTGCAAGGCTTATGGTGTTGGAGGTTTAAGCGGAGTTAATACCCCTGATTTGGATAAAATATGCATTCAGAACCCTTCAGGAGTCTTCTTGCAATCACTGGCTCTGCTAAACCTTCCTCTGCACTGTTGTGTCGCAGATAGTGACTGTGTAGAATAAAACGGTCTTCATCATCTACATTCCCTGCAAAACACACAAAATTGTTAAGGAAAACCATGTTGGAGAGGGACGGATGTGATGGAAGGCTGTGAGAATGGCAGCGCAGCATGGTGGAAACAGTGGATGCGAACGCAAATGGTGAAAAAATGCAGCGAAATGGTGGAGATCTGCTCTGATGGGGGTTTGAGTGAAGAAATTCACGGGGACCATTCGATCATTGCATGGGGGGCGGTGATCGACGGCGGAAATTAAACGATGGAAGGGTTTTGGAAATCGGGTGAAATACAAAAGAAATGGGAAAATGCCACGAAAGCGGGTGAGGTGGAGCTCTGGCAGTGGGACTTGGTCAATGGCGGGGGTGGTCTAACCTGGACCATCGGATCTCAAGAGGAGATCGACGGCCGTGATCGTGCTGGAGGGCGATCGCTTGTGGGCCAGGGGTCTTGTTTTACTTCGGTTATCCCCTGAGCATCTTTTGGGCGCGATCACCGTCGGATGGCCCTGCCCCAGATCGGACGGCGTACGCGCATATCGCGCCAGGCCCGCAGTCGATTTTTAATGCGCGATGAGGGTGGGTTTTAAAAACAGCCTAAGGCCACGTGTCGGCTTGTGGCATTGATCGCTGCCAAACGGGAAAAACAACTTTCCTCCCAAAAGTGGTGTGATAAAAACTGCCGGTTTTGAATAGTGATTGACCGCAGGGACCACCGAGGTGGCAAGATTGTGGGTCGTTGATCTGCGGATCAGATCGATGATTGATATGTGATTGGAGGGGCGAACGGGGGAACGATGGTGCGATGGGACTTGCGATGACCATTGGATTAACGAGAAATCGACGACGGAGAGCACTCTTGACAATTGACCCAATACGCACATTGCGGTCCAGCGCTTGGTTCCAGCGCCCGAGTCATGTGGGGAAATGTTTTGGGGGCTGGCTGAAGGGGGCTAAGCCTAATGTATGAATAATATGGGGTTTTTGGGCTGTTTTTAGTGCAATTTGACGGCCAAAGAGGCAACGATAGAGAGGAAAAGGGGTATTTGGCCAAACAAAGGATGTTTGTGAGGTTCTAAAGGGGAGATGGGAATGATTTAGAGGGTTTAGGAAGGGATCTTGGGGGCAAAAGGGAGGCTTTCAAAAAGGGGAAAAGTGTTGAAATGGGAAATTTTGCAGGGATACAAGGGGCAAATGAAGGCCCTTTTTTAGCACAATTTTTTACAGTCAGTGAGGTTCTTTTTAAAGGGAATGGACAAAGGCACAAGCAGGCTTCAAGGATGATGTGTTTTCAAGGGAAATGCATTCCTTGAAGGCTCAAAAAAAAACTTAGCCCCCTATTTTCTTGTCAAAAAATTCATTGGGGGCTAACACACGCTATTTGAATCTCACTAACCACAACAAAGTTTTTATTGTTTACTTTTATTTATATATATTTATTAGCAACTCCATATTATTATTTACTATAATGTTATATTTATTATTATTATATTCTCTTCTTTTTTCATTATTTATTTACTATTATTATCTTTTCTTTATTATTTATTATTTATTTACAATTATTATCTTTTATTTTTATTTTTTTACTATTTATTTACCAGTATTATCTTTTCTTTATTGTTCATTAATTATTTACTTATATTTTAATATTATATTATCTTATTTATTATTATTAGGGGACATTACACATAGTTACAAATTCCTCCCACATATTCATTGGTATATTGCTTACCTCCATATTTCATATTCATGACATGTTCAAGATAGTTTCACCTCAACAATGAAGTTCCAAGGTATCCAAAATAGCCTATTCAAAACCCTAAATTTGATGGTTAAAGATTAAAAACACTAATTGATCAATATACTTTCTATGAGTTTGATGTGACTTAAAAGGAAATTTTAAATTTTAAAATACTACCCTTTTATTAAAATGTAGAAAAGAGTTATTGTGATCAATATTTTTAAATATGTGTAAATATTATTTTAATATTTTTTCCTTAAAACGAAAAAGACAATAATATGCACATAAAATCACTTTTATAAACCAACATAGATTCATCTTAATTCTAGATCTATCCTACGTCTAAAAGGATCAAATCCATATATGTGCAAAACTTTCTTTTATTTTTCTAATATTAAAAAAAAAAAATCAACTTGACAGACTTCATCCCTCTTTGAGAATGATAGATTCATAGTTAACATGGATCTGCATAGGTTATATGTATGTATGTATGAACCAAGGGAAAGGTCAAGTAATCTTATTTACAGAAACAAAATTTAAAAGATAAATGCTTTAGAGAATTACATAGGGCCTTAAATCCACACAAGTTGAAGAGTAGAAATTAATCTCCTAATTAGCCATTACTAAGTATGACTATATAATTTTCTAGTATTATATTTCTATCATAATCCAACTTAAGAAAAAAACATCTTTACAAATTTGGCAATGTATGATTGCATCAAAATTTTTTACAATCCTCTTAAAAGAAAAACACTTGTCTTGATTTTCTAGAGAAAGGTATTGAATTAAAACCAAGGATCATGTACATACTATGTGATATGAGTTTGGGTGCTCATAGACACTTTCCAAACTCCTCTTTCCAATTCAATATGAGCTTTAGGTGACTAATTTTTTTTCTATTCATGTCCTTGTAGGCACATCCAAAGGTTATTCCAAAGAAGGATGTTGATGTTGTTTATAATATCAAGAAATAAAGGTTGTAAAGTGAAATTCAACGAAGAGAAATTTCCTTTCATCCATTGAATAACTTATGGGTAATTTTCATATATTTAAAGGTGGGTAACACCATTTTGCATAGCTAAAATTAACTCAAGTTTGAGTACCATTAATTTATAGCAGTTTTTTGTTTAATTTCCTATACATGTAGAGAAAGATGTTGTGGCTAGTGAAGAGATGACCCCATAGCTCCTCCTTTAAGGGGAGTTCCCTAAGAGTCCCCATGAAACAAAAAACCATGGTATTTCCTTTTTTATGATCTCTAGGAATATATGCTTTGGAATATGAGATTATTTTGTTGAAAGAGAAAGGGAGGAGGATATTTATACCTTGCATGGAACATTCCAAAGTTATGATCATGTTTTCCTTAAACTAATTTTAGTTTGTAGCTAATCATATTCCCCGAGTTATAGGAAAAGAAAGAGTTTTGTGCCTCAAGGTTTCTTTGTTTCAGAAATAGCCTCTAATTGTTTCCTCAATGCTAGTTCCTCTCTAAGAATTTCTTAGATTTTTCACTCATTATGATTCCATTCATACCTCCTTGGTAAAGAAACACGACAATATTATATGGGAATTGGTTTTGAAGACTATCATGCAAATGAAATTTCTTCCTTGATCATCATAACTCCTTCTCTATTGAATGCCCTGTGTTATATATTTATCGTATCATATGAGGAACATGAATAATTTGGTTTTGGATGGGAATTTAAATTTCCAATTTTTCCACCACTAAATTTGTGTTGTACCAATGCCATCCATTGTTAAATATTTATATCATATTCTTGTCTCATAACTGCTAGTGAGGTTCAAGGACTAGACAAGTTTCTCCTCCTCACCTTTTAGTTCCACGGAACATATTCTCAAATCTTGGGTGTAGCTCTCCCATGTGTCTAAATCTTCTTCTATGTGGCCATTCTCTACGTTAACCAATTTTGTTGCCTTATATCTATGTTTCCTTAGTATTTTTCCTCCAAGAATGGTAGCCTTTGTTTTTCAACTCAAGAATAAAATAAGATGGGATCTTGTGTGATTCCTTGTATCCAATCAAAGGGTCTAGGCCTTGTAGTAATGTTTTTGTAGCAATGGTGTAAGAAACGATACCTCCTTAGCAATTGGTTGTTCCCTGCAAAGGAATACAGATAGAGTTGGTTTTGTTAGTGAACAAAATAAGATTAAAAAAATCATTGAAAATGGTGAAGGATATATATCAGTGTGTTTATTTAGAAGGTGAGAATACATAGTGATTGAGCATTCTAATTTAGGAGTATGTGGAGCTTACTGTAGAAATTATATAACTTATGTGTTATATGTCCAATATTCTCCTGATATCACACTATTTTAACTTCATGCAAAATACAGAATCTATTCCACCATTGATCATTTGCGGAAATTAAATCAAGATTGCAATGCACACATGAAACAATAAAAATTCACACACATTAACATAGTTTTTTAACGGAAAAGCATGAAGCTGAAAACCCCAACTATCTGTATCTAATATATGTCATAGAGATCATGTAACAATCCTCATACAAAGTTGATCATATCAAGCTCTCAGTACAATACAATCACTACGCACTAATTAGGCCCGATCTTGCAAATTCATGCACTGATCTTTGCCACCTGCTAGCCTGCCTCTGCAGCGCAATATCTGTTGAAGAATGGCTCTGAATGAACTCGAATTACCCCAGCCTTGCTCACACAATCCTCATTGGCATCTCCACTGAGTTTTGGATGCAATCAATGCATCACTATAGTCACACTTTCTCTTTCACCTATCTCTCCACTGGTCTCCACTTAAACTGCCATGCACTGTAGTTAACTGATGTATTCTTCAGTTGATTAATGAGTTATTATTTAGTGAATTAAGTAACTAATTAATTCACACCACTCTCACTAGTGTATCATTCAGTTAGACTAGATACAACTAGCTCAATTGAGTCTAACTGAGTTAAACTAAATACAACTCCACCAACTACTTCTCCAACTCCACCAAAATCTGTCACATGAGTTCTAACTGAAGTCCTCCATTCAATAGCTCCAGTAAACCCTCAGGAATAGCGTAATTCCTTTTGTCAGCTGTTGTGCCACATCTGTGCACTTAACTAAAGTGATCCAAGAGAATAAGATAATGTTTAGAGTCCAAATATTATTAAGAGCTAATAATATTCGACATATCTATTTTTAGACTGGCAGTCTAAAAATAGACTCCGTCCAATATGTCTAAAAATAGAAGTCCATATATTTTTCAAACTTGACCAACCATCCACAAATAGCATCCCGCAACTCATAGAATATGATCGACATGTCTAAAAATAGACTCTGCGCCAAAAATATCCTGCGGGCCCACTTAGTGAAGGCAACTCTTTTCACTAAGCTCATCATCTTGTTGAATCTCAACACTCCCTCTCAACAAGATAGGGATTATCTGCCACCCCGATCCTATCTCTATGGTATTCGAATTTTCTCCTGGTGAGCGCCTTCGTCAGAATATCTGCATCCCGATCCTCCGTAGGAATGTAAGAAAGCAACATGATCTTCCGCTGCACGCAATATCTTGATATGATGGTATCGGATGTCAATATGTTTAGATCTATCATGAAATATTGGATTAACCAAGAGTTTAATGCAACTCTGATTATCACAATATATCACAGTAGGATCTAAGTGAGAACCAAACAAACTGACCAGGATCTTCCTCATCCATATAGCCTCGCATGTAGCCAAAATTGCTGCCATGTTCTCGGCCTCCGCTGAACTGAGTGCCACAGATCTTTGTTTCTTGCTGTACCAAGAAAATGTTGTAGATATGATACTAAAAATCCCTCCAGATGTGCTCTTTCTGTCCGTTGGGCTTCCTGCCCAATCTGCATCCATGAAGCCATGCAGTTTCACCTCATCCGACTGTCTGTACCACAATCCATTACCAGATGTGCCCCTGAGATACCTCAGGACATGCATGCCTGCTTTCCAAAAGATCTTGGTAGGCTTAACCATCGCTCGTGAAAGCTGGTTCACAACATAGCATATGTTCGGTCGTGTATTGACTAAATACATGAGAGAACCAACCAATTGTCGATAAACAGTGGCATCCACTACCTCTGCCGATGTAGCATCCTCTTTCCTCCAAACACCAGGAAGAGGAGTGTTGATAGGCTTGCAGCCTTGCATGTGAAACTTCTCCAGTATCTCCCAGGCATACTTGCCTTGAGACACAAGCAGTTCACCTTTCCGCTGCCAAACTTCCAATCCCAGGAAATAATGAAGGATGCCCAAGTCCTTCATCTCAAATTCCTTTGTAAGATCTGCCTTACATGAGTGTATCAATAGTTCATCACCTGTTAGTATTAAATCATCTACATAAATCACAATGACCAAAATCTTACCCTCCACCACAATCTGGTATAGGTTAGGATCCACCTCACTCTTGGTGAAACCAAGTCTGGTGAAATAACTTTCTATCCATGTGTACCAAGCACGAGGTGCTTGTTTCAACCCATACAATGCTCTTTTGAGCCTGCACACATGCGACTCGCTGCTGAAGATTTCGAATCCTTCAGGCTGCTCAATGTACACCTCCTCCTCAATGAATCCGTTGAGGAACACTGTCTTCACATCCCTCTGATGAATATGCCAACCCATCTGCGCTGAGAGAGGAAGGATGGTCCGTATGGAATAATACCTTGCGACAGGTGTAAAGGTTTCTTCATAGTCGATCCCCTAGATTTTTGAGAAGCCCCGGGAAAGAAATCTTACCTTATACTTATCGACGCTCCCGTCAGCATCTTGCTTCACTTTATAGATCCATCTCGAACCTACCACTGATTTCCCTTTTGGCCTTGGGACAACCTCTCATGCACTGTTTCTGACAATTGAATCATACTCTTCCACCATGGCATCTACCCATGCAAGATCCTCCACAACTTCCTCAAAATAGAATGGCTTCGTCATGATACACTTGCTCATCAGAGCCATGTATCCAGTAAATTGGTTAGGTGACTGTCTCTGTCTGCGTTGTGATGTAGGAGCTTCTACATTCTGTGCTGCATCAAGAATCAGTCGCTCAACTTCTGTAGTGCGCTTCCACCCTCTGATGTTTGGCGCTGCATGAGTGGTTTCTTCCACTCCATGAACCTCCTCTTGTGGCTGATCCACATCTTTAGGCTTATCTTTAGGAACAAGTAGCTCCTCATCTGCATGCAAGTGTAGCTCCCTCTCAAGCGACAACTTCATGGCTTTCTCCTCGTGAAATTTGGTATCCCGTCGCACAACAGTGATCCGACTGTCTGGAAAATACACACGATAATTGTGGGGTGTTTTTGAAAAATATCCAAACCTCTGTGGTCAACTCCGGCTTTTTCCTGGCATCCTTTGTCACATGAATGTAAACAGGTGAGCCAAAAATCTTCAAATGAGAAATATCAAGCTTCTTACCAGAAAACGCCTCTTCGGGTGTACTCATGCCAAGTACTCTATGAGGACAACGATTTTTCACATAAATCGCAGTGTTGCATGCCTCAACCCATAAGTGTATGGGAAGGCCTTGATCATGCAACATCGCCCGTGCAACACCCACGATCGTTCTGTTCTTTCTCTTTGCGACCCCATTCTACTGTGGGTTATGAGGCGCTACGAGTTCTCTTCGAATTCCTTCTTTGCTACAGAAGTCTTTGAATTCACCAGAGATGTATTCACCACCATTATCGCTCCTTAGAGCTTTCACCTGCTTCCCCGATTGCTTCTCAACCAGTGCCTTGAACTCATAGAACTTTGAGTATGTCTCGCTCTTCTTCTGCATGAAGATCCTTTTCTGAGATAGTCATCAACAAATATCACATAATACCTGTGCTTTGCTGTTGAAGCAACCGAGAAAGGTCCACACACGTCTGTGTGAATTCTCTCAAGGATCGTCGTGGCGCGACTATCCTTCTCATGAAAATTGGTATTCACAAATTTTCCAAAAGTACATCCCTTGCACTAATCTGACTGCGCAAGTGTACCTTTGGGAAGCCCGATAGAAATCTGCTGCAAAATTTTCAAAGTGCCATGGTGAAGATGGCCCAATCTCCCGTGCCACAATTCGCCCTCATCCCGACTCACCACTCCTTCTGCTCTGCCTGCCATTGTTGCGTAGCCATCTACCTGCAATTGATAAATATTCTTAACTTGAATCCCTATCCTCCTGGTTTGACCAATTATTTTACTGCGCAGGAAGGCTTTTCCCTTGCTAAAAATGAAAGCATAACCCTTGTCTTCGAACATCGCCACAAAGATCAGATTCTTCTTCAATCCTAGAACATGCATGACATCCTTCAAGATGAAAGGCTTACCAGACTCCCTCTCAAAGGAAATGGTCCTGATACCAGTTGCACTGTATCTACCGTCATCGCCCATCTCGATGTGCACTCCAAGATCCTTTTCATCCAGATCACTAAATAAATCTTTGTCTCTGGTCATATGGAAAGACACACCACTATCAAGAAACCACACCGATCCCATCACACTTGAAACCAAGCATGCGATCAAATAAAAATATAGCTCAAACTACGAGGCTAAGGCCTCTCCAACTGCAGATCCAACAACCTACTTATTCTTCTTCTTTTGTGGATAGTTAGTGGCGAAATGCCCGTGCTAGTGATAGTGAAAACACTTCACCTTTGACAAGTCCTGCTTCTTTCCTTTCGCACTGGATTGAGAAGGATTTTTCTTCCCCTTCCCTTTCCTTGCTTTGGCAGCCAAAGCACATTTTTCTTCATCTTCATTCTTCGATGAAGATCCATCCCTAGTACCCCGCCTTATCTCCTCCTACACATGATCCGACCAAAGTCGCTCCCATCCTGGCAGTTTCTCCCGTCCATTAATAGAGTCTTCGCAACTATGCCAACTCTTAGGAAGCCTAAGGAGAGCCAAGCTCACCAAGTCTTATTCATCAACAGTAACCCCCACACTTCCCAGCTCATCCTTGGAGTGGAAAAACTTCGTGAGGTATTTTGGTATACTGTCGCCTTTCTCCATTTTTATTTTTTTGAGCTTGTCTTTAAGTGCAAACTTCCTCTGGTCGCTTATGCTCTGGACCAAGTCTGTCTAAGCCTTCCACATTAAGAATGGAGTGGCTTTACCATGAAGCCTAGACACAATGTGATCCTTCACACCTTCCAACAAAATCCTTTGACATTTTTCTACCTTCTTTTGCCATGCGTCAAGTGTGGCTGCATCGCTAGAAGCAGGATTTAGAATATCAACATCTATGAACTCCTTCAACCCATTATCATCCAGCACTGCCTCCATCCTGTCCTTCCATGCAATATAATTTGAGCTCCCATCAAGGGCATACTCCAATCGCAATCTGTTGAAAGACATTTCAATGAATGCTCAACTTCGACACCAAGAAAACACTGCATCAAATTCGAATTCCACCAACACAAAACTCAACTGCTTCAATAATTTCAATCTCCTATGATCAATACTACTCTAATACCATGTAGAAATTATATAACTTATGTCTTATATGTCCAAGATTCTCCTGATCTCACACTATTTTAACTTCATGCAAAATACAGGATCTATTCCACCATTGATCATTTGCGGAAATTAAATCAAGATTGCAATGCACACATGAAACAATACAAATTCACACACATTAACACAGTTTTTTAACGGGAAAGCTTGGAGCTCAAAACCCCAACTATCTGTATATAATATATGTCATAGAGATCATGTAACAATCCTCATACAAAGCTGATCATATCAAGCTCTCAGTACAATACAATCGCTACACACTAATCAGGCCCGATCTTGCAAATCCATGCAACGATCTTTGCCACCTGCTAGCCTGCCTCTACTGCGCAATACCTACTGAATAATGGCTCTGAATGAGTTCGAATTACTCCAGCCTTGCTCATGAAATCCTCATTGGCATCTCCACTGAGTGTTGGATGAAATCAATACATCACTATAGTCACAATTGATAGTCACACTTGCCCTTTCACCTATCTCTCCACTGGTCTCCACTGAAACTGCCATGCACTGTAGTTAACATATGTATTCTTCAGTTGATTAATGAGTTATTATTTTTGAATTAATTAACTAATTAATTCACTCCACTCTCACTAGTGTATCATTCGGATAGACCTGAATACAACTAGCCTCGACTAAGTCTAGCGAGTTAAACTAGAAACCAACTCCACCAACTACTTCTCCAACTCCACCAAACTACTGTCTAAAAGACTAGCTGATCCTCCATGCAATAGCTCAGGTAAACCCTAGGGAATAAGCGTAATTCCTTCTGTCATCTGTTGTGCCACATCTTTGCACTTAACTGAAGTGCTCCAAGAGAATAAGATAATGTTTAGAGTCCAAATATTATTAAGAGCTAATAATATTCGACATATCTATTTTTAGACTGGCAGTCTAAAAATAGACTCCGCCCAGTATGTCTAAAAATAGAAGTCCATCTATTTTTCCAACTTGACCAACCATCCACAAATAGCATCCTGCAACTCATAGAAAATGATCGACATGTCTAAAAATAGACTCTGCACTAAAAATAGCCCGCAGGCCCACTTAGTGAAGGTGACTCTTTTCACTAAGATCATCATCTTGTTGAATCTCAACACTTACATTGATTTAATTTAGAGTGTAACAACCCAGATTTATATTATACCAATAATTACATCAATTTATGTGATTAATAATCAACACACAACTATTCAAATAATTAGCGTAGAATTTCGAAACTATGAGAAAAGACACCTTGCTTGTAGTGATTTATTCCTTACTTTTGATTTTAGAGTTGAACGTTATTTGAATCCTGCTAACCACAACAAAGTTTTGGGGATGACTCTCGACCCAAACGTAGGCTCAGTAGCCCATAATATTTCTACAGTTGGCCACCCTCGAGCCCTCAATCAATGTACTACTGCCAAGGAATCCATTTTTTTATAACACTTTTATCCCAAGAGAATGGATGAAGGAATGAATGAATCTCATCCTCCTCATCATCCATTAAATAGACCAAAAAATGGAGAGGGGTCCACATGTACACATTCTACGTGTCAACGTGAAATTTTTTTTTCTTTATTTTAAGTTTTACTTAATTTAATATTTCTCTCAATTTAACTCTTTCTTGTTTTATTCCTTTTTTATTTTTTTTAACTTTACTTATTTTATACTTCTCTTAATTTAATTCTTGCTTATTTTATTCATTTTTATTTTTTTTGTTAACTTTACTTATTTTTACGATTTTTATAGTTTACTTTTATTTATATATATTTATTAGCAACTCTATTTTATTATTTACTATAATGTTATATTTATTAATATTATATTCTCTTCATTATTTATTATTTATTTACTATTATTATATTTTCTTTATTATATTTTTATTTATTTTCTATTATTATATTTTCTTTAGTTTTTTACTATTTATTTACCATTATTATCTTTTCTTTATTATTTATTATTTATTTACTTATATTTTAATATTATATTATTTTATTTATTATTATTAGAGGACATTACACATAGTTGCAAATTTCTCCCACATATGCATTGTTATATTGCTTACCACCATATTTCATCTTCATGACATGTTCAAGATAGTGTCACCTCAACAATGAAGTTCCAAGGCATAAAAAATAGCCCATTCAAAACCCTAAATTTGATGGTTAAATATTAAAAACACTAATTTATCAATATACTTTCCATGAGTTGGATGTGACTTAAAACACAATTTAAAATTTTAAAATACTACCCTTTTATTATGATCTCTAGGAGGATGTGCTTTGGAATATGAGATTATTTTGTCGAGAGAGAAAGGGAGGAGGCTATTTATACCTTGCATGGAACATTCCAAAGTTATGATCATATTTTCCTCAAATTAATTTTAGTTTCTAGCTAACCATATTCCCTGAGTTATAGGAAAAGAAAGATTTGTGTTCCTCAAGGCTTCTTTGTTTCAGCACTAGCCTCTAAGTGTTTTCTCAATGGTAGTTCCTCTCTAATAATTTGTTAGATTTGTCACTCATTATGATTCCATTATTACCTCCTTGGTTAATCTACACGACAATATTATATGGGAATTTTTTTCAATGAATATCATGTAAAGGAAACTTCTTCCTTGATCATCATAACTCCTTGTCTATAGAATTCCCCATGTCCGATATTTATCGTATCATATGAGAAACATGAATAATTTGGTTTTGGATGGGAATTTAAATTTCCAAAGTTTTCCACCACCAAATTTGTGGTGTACCGATGCCACCAATTGCTAAAGCTTTATATCCTATTATTGGCTCATAACTGCTAGAGAGGTTCAAGAAGTAGAAAATTTCCTCCTCCAAAAATTTTAGTTCCACAGAACATCTTCTCAAATTTTGGATGTAACTCTCCCATATGTCTAAATCTTCTTCTCTGTGGCCATCTCTCTACGTTAACCAATTTCTTTGCCTTATCTCTATGTTTCCAAGTTATTTTTCCTCCAAGAATGATAACCTTTATTTTTCAACTCAAGAATAAAATGGGATGGGATCTTGTGTGATTCATTGTATCTAATCCAAGGGTCTAGGCCTTGTAGTAGTGTTTTTGTAGGAATGGTGTACCAAAAGACACCTGTTAGCAGTTGGTTGTTCCTTGCAAAGAAATACAAATATATTTGGTGTTTTTAGTGAACAGACTAAAATAAACGAAGAATTGCAAATGGTGAAGGATATATATCAATGTGTTTTTGATTTATAGGGTGAGGAGACATAGTGATTGAGCATCCCAATTTAGGAGTATTTGGAGCTTACGTTGACTTAATTTAGAGTGTAACAACCCATATTTAAAATATACCAATAATCACATTAATTTACGTGAATAATAATCAACACACAACTATTCAACTAATTAACGTATAGTTTCAAAAAATATGAGAAGAGACAACTTACTTGTAGCGATAATATTCCTTACTTGTGATTTCGTAGTTGAGCACTATTTTAATCTCTCTAACCAGAACAAAGTTTTGGAAACAACTCTCCACCCAACCATAGGCTCGACTGCACGTAATATTTCTACAGCTGGCCACCCCAGAGCCCTTAATCAGCGTACTACTGGCAGGGAATCCTTTTTCTTATAACACTTTTATCCCAAGAGAATGGTTGAAGTAATGAATGAATCTCATCCTCCTCATCGTCCATTAAATAGAACAAAAAATGGAAAGGGGTCCACATGCACATATTCCATGAGTCAACATGCAACTTTTATTTCTTTATTTTAAGCTTTACTTAATTTAATATTCTCTTTCTTATTTTATTCATTTTTACCTTTTGTTAACTTTACTCTCTCTCTCTCTCTCTCTCTCTCTATATATATATATATATATATATATATATATTATAGAAACTCCAGTTTATTATTTACTATAATGTTATATTTATTATTATTATATTTTCTTCGGTATTTATTATTTATTTACTATTATTATCTTTTCTTTATTTTTTATTATTTATTACCATTACTATCTTTTCTTTATTGTTTATTATTTATTTACTTATATTTTAATATTATTTTATTTTATTTGTTATTACTAGGAGACATTACATAGAGTTACAAATTTCTCCCACATATGCATTGTTATATTGCTTACCTCCATATTTCATCTTCATGACATGTTCAAGATAATGTCACCTCAAAAATGAAGTTCCAAGGCATCAAAAATAGCCCATTCAAAACCCTAAATTTGATGGTTAAATATAAAAAACACTAATTTATCAATATACTTTCCATGAGTTGGATGTGACTTAAAACACAATTTAAAATTTTAAAATACTACCCTTTTATTAAAATATAGAAAAGAGTTATTATGATCAATATTTTTAAATATGTGTAAATATTAGTTTAATATTTTTTCCTTACAATGACAAGACAACAAGATGCACATAAAATCACTTTTATAATCCAACATAGATCCATCTTAACTCTGGATCTATCCTACATCTATAATTGACACGTGGAATGTGTGCATGCAGACCCCTTTCCATTTTTTGGTCCATTTAATGGACGATGATGAGGATGAGATTCATTCATTCCTTCATCCATTCCCTTGGAATAAAACTGTTATAAGACAAAGGATTCTCTTGCATTAGTATGTTGATTGAGGGCTAGGGGGTGGCCATATGTAGAAATATTATGTGCAACTGAGACTACGGTCGGGTAGAGAATCGTCCCCAAAACTTTGTTGTGGTTAGCAAGATTCAAACAATGTTCAAATCCGAAATCACAAGTAATGAATATCATCACTACAAGAAAGTTTTTGTTTCTCATATTTTTTGAAATTCTACATTAATTAGTTGAATAGTTGTGTGTTGATTATTAATCACATAAATTGATGTAATTATTGGTATATTTTAAAACTAGGTTATTACACTCTAAATTAAACCAATGTAAGCACCACATACTCCTAAATTAGGATGCTTGATCTTTATGTCTTCTCACCTTTTAAATAAAAAACACACTAATATATATCCTTTACCATTTCAATGCTTTGTTTATATTAGTTTGTTCACTAACAACACCAAATCTATTTGTATTCCTTTGCAGGAAACAACCAACTGCTAAGGAGGTGTCTTTTGGTACATCATTGCTACAAAAACACTACTACAAAGCATAGACCTTTGGATTGGATACAAGGAATCACACAAGATCCCATCCCATTTTATTCTTGAGTTAAAAAACAAAGGCTATCATTCTTGGAGGAAAAATACTAAGGAAGCATAGATATAAGGCAACAAAATTGGATAATGGAAAGAGATGGACACAGATAAGAATATGCAGACACATGGAAGAGTTACACCCAAAATTTGAGAAGATGTTATGTGTAACTAAAAGGTTTGGAGGAGAGACTTGTCTAGTCCTTTAACCTCACTAGCAGTTATGAGCCATGAATAAGATATAAAGCTTTAGCAATGGATGGCATCGGTACAACACAAATTTGTTGGTGGAAAAATTTGGAAATTTAAATTCCCATCCAAAACAAATTATTCATGTTTCTCATATGATACGATAAATATCTAACATGGGGAATTCTATAGACAAGGTGTTATGATGATCAAGGAAGAATTTTCCTTTGCATTACAGTCTTCGAAACCAATTCCCATATAATATTGTCATGTGGCTTTACCAAAGAGGTATGAATGGAATCATAATGAGTGAAAATTTTACAAATTATTAGAGAGGAAATACCATTGAGGAAACACTTAGGGGCTAGTGTTGAAACAAAGAAACCTTGAGGCACACAACTTTTTCTTTTCCTATAACTCAGGGAATATGGTCAGTTAGAAACTAAAAATAGTTTGAGGAAAACATGATCATAACTTTGGAATGTTCCATGCAAGGTATAAATAGCCTCCTCCCGTTCTCTCTCAACAAAATAATCTCATATTCCAAAGAACGTATTCCTAGAGATCATAAAAAGGAAATACCATGGTTTTTTCATGGGGTCTCTTAGCTAGGAAATCCCCTTAAAGGAGGAGTTGTGGGGATTCTTAATCTCTTCAATAGTCACAACATCTTTCTTTGCATGTATAAGAAATGAAACAAACAACTACTATAAATTAATGGTACTCAAAATTGAGTCACTGTTAGCTATGCAAAATGGTGTTACCCACCTTTAAATATATGTAAATTACCTATCAGTTATTAAATGGATGAAATAAAATTTCTCTTTGTTGAATTTCACTTTACAACCTTTATTTCTTTATATTATAAACAACAACAACATCCTTCTCTGGAATCACCTTTGAATGTGCCTACAAGTACATGAATAGAAAAACTAATTTGTCACCTAAAGCTCAAATTGAATTGGAAAGAGGATTTTGGAAAGTGTCTGTGAGCACCGTAGCTCATATCACATAGTATGTACATAATCCTTGGTTTTAATTCGATACCTTTCTCTAGAAAATCAAGACAAGTGTTTTGCTTTTAAGAGGACTGTATAAAACTTTTGATGAAATCATCTATTACCAAATTTGTAAAGATGATTTTTTTCTTAAGTTGGATTATGATAGAAATATACTTATATAAAATTATATAATCATACTTAGTAATGCCTAATTAGGAGACTAATTTCTATTCTTCATTGTGTGTTCGTTTAAGGCCCTATGTAATGCTCTAAATAATTTTTCTTTATAATTTTTTTTTTCTCTCAATAAGATTACTTTGCCTTTTTCCTTAGTCTATACAGACATACATATAACCTATGTAGATCCATCTTAACTATGAATCTATCATTCTCAAAGATGGATGAAGTTTTTCAAGGTGATTTTTTTTTTAATATGAGAAAAATAAAAGAAATTTGTGCACATAGAGTGATTTGATCCTTTTAGCTAGGTTCAAGGACGAGACAAGTTTCTCCTTCTCACCCTTTAGTTTCATAGAACATATTCTCAAATTTTGGGTGTAAGTCTCCCATGTGTCTACATATTCTTCTCTGTATCCATCTCTCTACGTTAACCAATTTTGTTGCCTTATATCTATGTTTCCTTAGTATTTTTCCTCTAAGAATGATAGCCTTTTTTTTTCAACTCAAAAATAAAATGTGATGGGATCTTGTGTGATTAATCCTTGTATCCAATCCAAGTGTCTAGGTCTTGTAGTAGTGTTTTTGTAGCAATGGTGTACCAAAATACACCTCCTTAGCAGTTGGTTGCTCTCTACAAAGGAATATAGATAGAGTTGGTGTTGTTAGTTAACAAACTAAATAAACAAAGCATTGCAAATGTTGAAGGATATATATCAGTGTGTTTTTTATTTATAAGGTGAGAAGACGTAGTGATTGAGCATCCTAATGTAGGAGTATGTGGAGCTTACATTGATTTAATTTACAGTGTAATAACCCACATTTAAAATATACCAATAATTACATCGATTTATGTGATTAATAATCAACACATAACTATTCAACTAATTAGCATAGAATTTCGAAAAATATGAGTAGAGACAACTTACTTGTAGCGATGACATTCCTTACTTGTGATTTCGGATTTGAATGCTATTTGAATCCCGCTAACCACAACAAAGTTTTGGGGACGACTCTCCACCTAACCGTAGGCTCAGTTGCATATAATATTTCGAAGTTTTCTACCCAGGGAACGAAATAGCCCAGACGACAGTTTTTTGTCAGAATCCGGGCAACTAAAATTCAATAAATCGGGTATTTAGAGTGTTTGGAATTTATTTTTGATAGTGGAAATGGATTCAACACTATCAAAAACCCTTAAGGCACTCAAAATACTAAAGTTTAACAACTGTAAACAAGATTCTGATAAAATCTTTGCCGGATTTTTTAAAAATCTTGGCCAGATTCTGGGCCAAAACATTACCTGGGAAGACTACGACTAATATTTCTACAGTTGGCCACCCCTGAGCCCTAAATCAACGTACTACTTCTAGGGAATCCTTTGTCTTATAACACTTTTATCCCAAGAGAATGGATGAAGGAATGAATGAATCTTATCCTCCTCATCGTCCATTAAATAGACCAAAAAATGGGAAGGGGTCCGCATGCACGCATTCCATATGTCAACATGCAACTTTTGTCTCTTTATTTTAAGTTTTACTTAATTTAATATTTCTCTTAATTTAACTCTTTCTTATTTTATTCCTTTTGGTTTTTGTTAAATTTACTTATTTTATACTTCTCTTAATTTAATTCTTTATTATTTTATTCATTTTTACTTTTTGTTAAATTTAGTTATTTTTATGATTTTTATAGTTTACTTTTATTTATATATATTTATTAGCAACTCCATTTTATTATTTATTATAATGTTATATTTATTATTTTTTTCCCAAAAAAAAATTGAACTTTTTATATCTATAAAAAAAAGTTACATCGTATATGGCGCAACATTCCTTAAGAGTTCACCGCCCACTACAAAGAGGGGCCAACGGATATGTCTGTCCAGATCATGACAAAAACCATAAAACCAAAGACTATCAATCACCCAAAAAAAGTGTATCGCCATGCCTTGGTGAGTAAAAAGCATAAACCATACTAGAGATTAGGGCCTCCATATTGGAGAAACACCTTATAGTCACAACAAAAAATAAAAAATACCAGGCCTCTTACAGCCTGTCCAAAAATAGTGATGTACATACAAAAACTCCAGGATATATAGCATTCCTAGAGTAAATATTAAACAACCTGAAAATTAGAAAGAAGGAAGATGTCAATACGGTATGGTTTCTGACACACGGACCACCAACCCATTCTCGTCTATTTTCCACATGCCCAAAATTTATCGTAGACTGTCCTTAGACAAATGGTTAGCAATCCCGTTTCGTTCCCTGTAAATATGGCATACAGAAATCAATATAAAATGTATTTTGAGAGCCTGAATCTCTTCAAGAATTGGAAGTAACAAAATTTTTTGACATATTTGAGTGTTTTTAACCTAATTTATGACATTCAAGGATTCCCCAAAAATTTAAACTGAATCAACGCCCAAGTGACTGAGCCACCAAATAAGGATTTTAACTGTTTGAAGTTCAGCAAAGTTGTTTGTGCCTTCTCCAAGGCCCACTGAGGCAGCCATGGAGACATTTTGATTGTTTATGAATAATCATACCAGGCCCACATGCTCCTTGGTTGTCATCTGCACCATCAAAATAAGCTCACTGAATCTCAAAATCAATCTCTTCAATCCTAACATTACTTGGAGTTTTAGAAGAGACAGAAGTCGGGAGGATGTTGTGAAACCAGCTCCAAAAATAGAAGAAAAGAGATATCAACGCCTTAGAAATAAGCCACTTCGAGGGGGAAACCTCCAATACATCACATGAATGAACAATTCTTGGATGATACAAATTACAAAACCTCCTTTCTATATATATAAGTCCATGGGGCCACAATGTAATCCTCGTGGGGCCATAATGTAATCCTAGTCGACCTAAAAATAATAATTTAAGGGGCACAATAATAACAATATAGGGGTTACAGGGGTACAATAATAACAATAAAGGGGTTACACTAACAACAATAAGGGACTATACTAGTAATATAGGGACCTAACATGCCCCTCTCCTTCAAAAAATTGTTTTCCTCAATGCTTGAGTAGCTCTTGGTGCTTCTGTATAAAATTCTCATCCTCCCATGTAGAATATTCAGTGGGTAAGTTCTTCCACTTGATGAGATACTCTGAAATTGATCGATCCTGTAGCTGTCGAGTTCTTGTTTCTGTAACCGCTTTAGGTTCCAATATGATTTTTCCTTCCTCATCAATTTCTAGCAATATTTTTTGAACTGGAATATTTTCACCTATAACCTTCTTTAAGCATGAAACATGGAAAACTAGATGCACTCATAAAGAAGAAGGAAGCTCCAATTTGTATGCCATAGTACCAATCTTTTGCAACACCTTTTAAGGACCATAGTACTTTGGTGACAATTTATTATCCTTCTTAGCTTGCTTGAGGGACATTTGTTTTATGGTTGTAGCCATAAAAATACCCAGTCTCCTACATCAAAACTTCTCTCGTTGTGATATTTATCTTCCTGTTGTTTCATTCGCTTTTGTGCCAAATTCAAGTTATCCTTTAAGAGTTGGAGAACTTCTTGTTGATGCTCGATGTGATCTTCCACTGCTTGAACCTTCGAATTTTATCTTAAAGATGATGTGATGGATGGTGGATGATATCCATAAAGTGCCATAAATGGGGTCATTTTTGCTGTAGTATGGAAGGAAGTGTTATACCACCATTCAGCGAGAGGTAACCACTTGACCCATTGTGTTTGTTTATCAGATACAAAACAAAGAAGATATCATTCCAAACATTTATTTACTATCTCAGTTTGACCATCAGATTGAGGATGATAAGATGAGCTATGAGCTAATTGAGTACCCAAACAAAAAAATAACTCCGTCCAAAAATTTCCAGTAAAAATGGGATCTCTGTCGCTCACAATAACCCTTGGGCTTCCATGTAGCTTTTGAATTGTGTCCATAAATGTAGTAGCAACTATACTTGCTTTAAATGGATGAGATAACGCACAAAAGTGTGCATACTTGGTAAGTCTATCAACTACCACCATGATGACACTCTTTTTTTTGGACTTAGGTAAACCTGTGATAAAATCCATTGAAATATCCTCCCAACGTTGAATTGGAATGGATAAAGGTTGTAGAAGACCCGGGGTCTTAATTGTCTCAACTTTATTCTGCTGGAAAACCAAACATTCCGCCACAAAATTTTGAATATCAGATTTAAGGCCATCCTAAAAAAATTATTTCTTCACCCTGTGGTAAGTTTTTAAAAATCCTGAGTCTCCTCCTAAAGGAGAAGTGTGCAATTCCAAAAGAATCTTTTGTTTTAGTTGGGAATTCTTACAAAGATATAAGTGATCTTTTTACCATAAGGAATCATTTTTCCAACTAAATGTATCAGATGTAATAGGATCTTGCTGTAAATTTTGAATGAGTATCCACACTTCTTCGTCCTTCTTCCATTCATCTCTTCCTTTGGTTATCCAATCTGGTTGGATAATAGAAATGTCACAAAGAAATGCTTCCACCTATTCATTCTTTCTCGAGAGTCCATCTGCAACAACATTTAGCTTCCCTTTTTTGTAGATTATTTCAAAGTCATAACCCAACATCTTTGTGACCCATTTTTGCTGCTCTTCTGAAGATATTCTTTGTTCCAAAAAAAAATTGTTCCAAAATTTTTTTAAGACTATCATGATCATTTTTTACCTTGAAGTGTCTTCCCATTAGGTAAGTTCGCCATTTCTTTAGTGCATGCAGCATTGCTAACAATTACTTCTCATAAATAGGTTTCTGTAAATACTTTCCTTTGATTGGATGACTTTCAAAAGCAATGGGTCTTCCTTCTTGCATTAAAATAGCACCAATTCCATTTCCTGAGGCATCACATTCCACAATAAAGGTTTTTGTGAAGTCTGGCATAGCTAAGACCGGTGCTAGGCACATTACCTCTTTAAGATGTTCAAAGGCCTTAGTTGCTTCAGGAGTCCATGAAAATGCATCTTTCTTCAATAATGTTGTTATAGGTGTTGCTATTCTCCCATAATTCTTAACAAACTTGCGATAATACCCTGTTAACCCGAGAAATCCTTGAAACTTCTTTATGGTTGTGGGGACTTTCCATTCCTTAATGGCTTTAATTTTGTTAGGGTCTACCTTAACACCCTCGTGAGATACAATATGACCCAGATATTCCACCTCTTGTACTCCAAAGAAACATTTTGATGTTTTTGCATATAATTGTTTCTCCTGCAATAGTTTGAGCACCCTGTCAACATGTTGAACATGATCCTTCCAAGACCTGTTGTAGATTAGTATATCATCAAAAAATAATAGCACAAATTTTCTAAGGAAGGGTTTGAAAATGGAATTCATCAGCCCTTGAAATGTAGAAGGTGCATTGGTAAGGCCAAAAGGCATGACAAAAAATTCATAATGACCCTCATGAGTTCGAAATGTTGTTTTCGGAATATCTTCAGTCTTCATTCTAATTTGATGATATCCTGAATGAAGATCCAACTTGGTAAAATAAATTGTTCCATGTAATTCATCCAATAATTCATCAATCACAGGAAAGGGAAATTTATCTTTAATGGTGAGCTTATTGAGCTCCCTATAACTTGGAAACATGCACCATGATCGACCCTTCTTGTGTACCAATACTATGGGAGCAGAGAAAGAACTTTGACTAGGTTGAATTATACCCGCCTCTAACATTTTTGCAATCATACGTTCAATTTCGCTCTTTTGGACATAAGGATATATATAAGGCCTAATGTTTGGAGGAACACTTCCTGGAATCAAATGAATATCATGATCATGATCACGAATAGGTGGGAGTCCTTTGGGAGTTTCAAACACCTAAGGACAATTGTCCAAGAATTTTTGGAGATCTACAGAAATAGATGATTTTGATGTTGGAACTTCTAGTGAGCATAATTGTGCAATTACGCCTCGTTTTTCTTTCTTTAGAAGCTTTTTCGTGACATTATAGCTTATTATCTTTCCTGGCTTCCCTGCAATACCCCCTAATTCGACTTCCTTTCCTTCTGAAAAAAATTCATGAAAAGTTCTTGAAAATTAAAATCTATCGTCCCCGAAGATTGTAGCCATTGTACTCCTAGTACAACATCAACACCTCCCATATGAATGGAAAGAATTGGACTATTCAATACATATTCCCCTATGGTTAGCTTGATATTATGGCATTTTCCAGAGCAATTTATAGTTCCTCCATTTGCAACCATCACTTGAAATTCTGGTGCTGGGTATAGGAAACAATTCAATTCCTTGGCTACCTTACAACGAATAAAATTATGGGTGCTACCTGGATCAATCAACACTATTACCTTTTTCTTTTTGACATGTCCTTCTATCTTGAGAGTTTGAGGAGTGGTAATTTCTGCCAATGCATTACACGATATGTTCGGACTCATTTCTTCCTCTTCTAGGGCTGGTTCCTGGTGTATATCATCTTATTTTGAAGATTCTTGTTCATTTAGAAATACAACTCATAATCCAATTAATGAATTCAATTTTGAAACCAAGGTGAGTAAGAAGGAGCCTTAAATAAAACCAACTGACACGATCATGCATTTCTTTCTTGACAATTTAGTGCTATGTAAAATGTCCGGGGCAACACCTATGGCCTCATGAATCCTCTTGCCATCCAGGAAACCAAACTCTTCTTTATAAATGTAATGAAATATCAAAGGTTTTAACCTATTAGCAATATTTTTTTCAATGAATTTGTAAATACAATTACATAGAGAGATAGGTCTAAAGTCATCAAAAGAGGAGGGAGAGTCCTGCTTAGGAATGATAGCCAGAAAGGTCATTTTAAGGGCACCATGGATGTATCCCTTTGATCGAGATTCCTCCACCACACTTGTAATATATTCCCCCATTAGTTCAAATAAATGTTGAAATAATTCCACTGTCCAACCATATGGTCTTGGGATTTTGTATTTTTTCATAGCCTTCAAGATAAACCCAACCTCTTTTTTCTACACAGGGGTCAAAAGCTTATTAGTTCCCCTCACATCCACATATCTAGGAAAGAGTTGAGTCACTTGAATAATTTCCCCAATCGAAACCCCTTCCTGGTTCCCATAAAGATTCTTGAAATTTATTTTCCCCAAATTAGAGAGATCTTGGAAAGATTTAGCAACCCCTCCCTTAGGATGTTCAAGCTCGCATATGGTATTTGATTTCTTTCTTCCCTTGGCATAATTTTGGAAGAATTTAGTATTTTCATCACCATCATTTAGCCATATATCATGACTTGTTAGCCTCTATTTTTCTTCCTTATCACAAAGGAGTTTCCTTCTCCTGAGTTCCAAACTATTTAATCTTCCTCTCGAAGCTTCATCCAGATATCCCTCATCACCATGGTTGTTCATCTGTTCAAGGGTCTCTTCAATATACCTAAGTGCCTTGGATTATTTTGTAGCCTTTTCTTTGGCCCAACTAATAGTAGTCTTCTTAATGTTTTTAATATTATCAAAAAATGCCTTGGCATAAGAACCACCATCGTCCCCAGATAAGGGGTGCCATTTGCCAACAAACAACTTTTGATAATCATCCTCTTTCAGCTATCCAGCATTGAACTTAAAAGGAGAACCTGGATTTTTTTTTCGGGCCCACCATCTCTAGGAGAATAGGGTTGTGATCTGATTCCCCCTCAGTGCCCACCCATTGATGGAAACCAACACCCCGATTGGAAAAGTCATCACTAAGAAGGAATCGATCCAACCTCTTTGCAACTCATCCCTCCCCCACTTGTTTGTTCCTCCAGGTAGGGGTGGCCTTAATTAGATTAGAATCAATCAAATTTCCATCCCTCAAATTTTTTAAGAAAATTTTAGCAAGAGGGTCAACACTGGAATTTGGACCCCATGATCCGAATGGGAAATGGCATCAACCCATGGTATTCATATACCCATGTTATCCATCCACCCATGGTATTTTAAATGGCATCGACTCATGGTATTCATCCACCCATGATATTTATTCTCCCATGGTATTGTAAGTGACCCATGGTATGTATCCACCCATGGTATTCATCCACACATGGGATTTACCCATGGTATTGTAAGTGGTATCTACTCATGGTATTGGCCTATGGTATCTACACATGGTATTGTAACTCAAAAAAGGCTATAAATAACAAGCCTCAGTTTGTAAAAGGACATATTTGTCCGCCACAATGTAGCTTCTACAGTTATTCTCTGTTTTAATAAAACAAGTTTCTTTGTGATTTTATTTTCTTTGTGCTCTCTTTTTCTTTCTGGAATTTTAATTTTACAGATATTGTTAGATCCATTTCAAATTTTTAGATCTTGGGGGCCTTCCCCCCCAAGATCTAGAGTGGTATCAGATTCAGGTTACGCCTCCATGGGAATGAGGGTTTGAAACATATTTCAGTTTCAATGTTTTGCAACAATCTTTAGCAAAATCCATGAATATTTTTTGGGCGGAAAGTTTTCAGATCAGATCTGAAAATTTTGGTTAAAAATTTACAAAAAAAAGGACCAAATCTGGATTCCTTGAGAAAAAATACTCAAATTCGAAAAAAAAATCGGCCAAATTGGAATTCGGATGAGGGAGATATCGCTGATTCAAAATCAGCAATGTTGAAGCAATTTTTTTGACAACAATTCATGGACGACGGCTCTCTATTCCTCCCTAAAAAAAAATTAAATCTCCCCATACCACCAGGTTTGGAATAGAGATATAAGATCTGGCAAGGAGAGTGTTCCAGAAGCCCATTCTGTCAGAGCATGGGCTATAAACATTCACTAAATTTAAATCAATACCAAGTTCCATCGAGTAAACCTCCACCCCAAATAGGAGATCAAAGGTCCAGGAGTTATTCAGCTTAACTGTACCATTCTTTAAACACATTGCTAGGCCTCCATATTTCCCCCTTACATCATATGTGACAAAGACCACCTGGGGAGGAAAGAAGAAATAAATTTGAAACATGAACTCTTGAACTCAATGTCTCTTGAAGCAACAAAATATTAGGTTTGTAGGTGAAAATAAGGTTTTTTAGGGCTATTGTTTAAGGTAAACTAGCCAAACCCCTACATTTGAAAGATAACACAATCATTTAGTCACAAGGTCCAGGGATACTTCTTCTCTAAGCACCCCTTTGAGAGAGAGTTTTTTTCCATCTACTATGTCGATCATAGATTTTAGCTGAGCTTTTGAGAGATATGATTTCCTACCCCTATTCCTTCTTATTTTTCAATAAGGGGAGCCTTTCCTAGCCCTCCAAACATCTCATTCTCCAACATATTCTTATCTCTAGCTCTCAATTTATAGGGGAAAATATCAATGGATAATTTGGGGATAGTGGTTATAATACTGTCCATAGCCAAAGAGATATTTCTAACACATATAGATGTATTTGGATCTAGCCTAGAGTGACCATGCATCCTCATGAATTTTAACAAATTATCAAAATAGTTTAAAGTAGGATAGGAGGGATAGGTAGCAATACCAGCTAAATTTGAATTAGGATCAACAGGGATTGGCACCATCTATTCCTGGTTGGGTTCCATCTCAACATCCAGCGCCTCTGCGCTAACTTGTGTATATGGCGCTTCCATATGTGTCACCTTTGTTGCCTATGGAATAGTATCATCACCACCCTTATCCTCCTTGCCATACATATCCTCTTGAGTAAAACCCTCTCGCCTATGCCTTGGGCCATGTTTGGAGCCACTTTTATGGTGCCTAATTTTGTTAAGGCCAAGAGGGAAATCCCAGGCCAAGTGTCCATGTTTGTGACATCTGTGACAAAAACAAGGCAGGTGTTCATAATCAACCAACTGCTCATAGGCATGGCCTTCCATGTTTAGAATTGTTTTGCAATCAACCCCTCCCTTGGATCTAACTTTATCAAAATGCGAGTAGTATTCCTTTAGCATGTTTCTAAGAAGGTCATGTCTGCCTCCAAGAAAGTACCCAAAATGTTCCCAATTACCTGAAAAACATCCACTATCCAGAAATGAGGAGGGAGGGTCGAGAGCCTTACCCACACAGGAATTTCATCCACCCATTCTCTGTTTGAGTCAAACAATGAGGTCCATTTCTTGAAGAGTATCGAAGTGATACCAAATCCCCATTGTCTCTCTAGAACCAACTCCAAGGTAGTCGGGTTCTTAAAATTTACCATAAACCGTCCTTTAGATAGGGTAATGACCTCCACATCGGGGCCTCGACCCAAATCCTTTCTATCCAATCTGAAATGTATTCTGCCGAGAGAAAATTTCCCCTCGTTCTACCCACTAGGTTTGATTTCTAAGCCACAATCACATTTTCAAATTGCAGATCGACCCCAAACACCATATTGGGGCATTCAATGCATCCCTTTGTAACTTTACCCTTCTTTCTTTTGACTCCTGCTTGTCTGTCATGTTTCACTGAGACCCTTGAATATTTGGCCCTTCCTCTCGAAACCTCTGAGTCTTTGTTAAGTAGTACGCCCCTGCTCTGTGGAGGTTGTATCCCAACCAACCTCTAGGGTGTTAATTCCCCGAAACAACCTCCCCCTATTTGAGATCCTCAGAAAATTTTGCCACCTCCCCCAGACCACCCTCATCCCCTTCTAGTCTCAATATTTGTGCCAAAACCCCTATTTTCGGAGATGAGCCTCTAACTTCCCAATTATGTAGTCCACCCTCTGCAAAAAATTCCCCTTCCCTTTCTCTAGTAGCCCCCAACTGGCCAGATATACCATCATTCAGTCCCCCATAGGTGAAACTTCTGAAACCCCCTTGAGTTCCCTAGCCTAGGCCTTTTTCCTCAATGATGCATTTCTCGCTTAAGCCCACCGAAAGAAAAGAGTTATCTCTCGCACATGAGATTAGGTTCTCAGTGCCTACATGCCATGTCTCACCCCAGCCTTCACCGCATATTCATTCAAGCTCCTGATTCCTATTCTAGAACAAAAGCCCACCTTCCATTCACAGCCAACCTCATAGACTATATCCTCCATGCCTTTGGAGTGGAACAGAGTAGGGGAGACATAGAGTTTTGGAGAGCTTCTCCTTTCCATCGGGTAAAAAAACAACCTATCTCTTTCCACCCCTGTCCCTATGAAAACAGGGGAAAATCCTTACCCAGGTTTGTTAGTGACCCATGGAGAGAGGGGTTTTAGGTCGACTTATTTTAGCAAAACAAACCCCTCCACCTAAAATTCTCTTCCCCAACCCTCTCAACATGTGATCATGGCGGGATGGAAACATTAGCTAGGTTCTGTTTCATTGGTTCTAACCCCTAAACCGACATAATGTCCTCTACAATCGGTTCCACGTCAACATAATACTTCTCCTTCCCCATGGAGCCAAAACCACTGAAACCGGTGAAACACCCAACACTCGGTAAGTCAAAATGATGTAAAGTAAACCTTGTAACTACCTCCCATAACAGAACTTAAAATATCTACCGTTCACAAGGTTCTGATAGATACAACAAGCCACTACCCTTGTCACCATGAGATAACCTCCGACAAAGATGGGAGAAACCCGTGAAGTAAACAAAAAATTCACAGTGAGAGAGAAAAATGTAACTTACCACAATAGAGTGCGAGAAGCATGTGCCGACATACCCAAGATAACAGTGAAAATCCTGGTTTCTTTTCACGTTGACAGAGTAATGCAAAAAGGACTGACAAAAAAAAAACGCCACCCACCAGGACCAAAACCATGTTAGCCAACCTAGGAGAAACGAAACCATGTATAATACCCAACCTTCTAATGTTTTCCCGAGCACAATGATTACGAACCCCAAGAAAAAATGTGAAACCCGCCAAGTGGAGCTCACCGTCCCAAGTTGACAACACATGGCCTGCCCTTCGACTATACACTCGCCTTCCTTGCGTCTCTCATCTGTAACCACCCTACTACAACGTTAAGTCCGTTAGTAGAAAAACTAGGGCTTTATATTTATTATTATTATATTCTCTTCATTATTTATTATTTATTTACTATTATTATCTTTCCTTTAGTATTTATTATTTATTTACTATTATTATCTTTCCTTTATTTTTTACTATTTATTACCATTATTATCTTTTCTTTATTGTTTATTATTTATTTACTTATATTATAATATTATTTTATTTTATTTATTATTATTAGGGGACATTACAAAGAGTTACAAATTTCTCCCACATATGCATTGGTATATTTCTTACCTCCATATTTAATCTTTGTGACATGTTCAAGATAGTGTCACCTCAATAATGAAGTTCCAAGGCATCCAAAATAGCTCATTCAAAACCCTAAATTTTATGGTTAAAGATTAAAAACACTAGTTGATCAATATACTTTCCATGAGTTGGGTGTGACTTAAAAGGCAATTAAAATTTTTAAAATACTACCCTTTTATTAAAATGTAGAAAATATTTATTGTGATCAATATTTTTAAATATGTGTAATATTATTTTAATATTTTTTCCTTACAATGACAAGACAATTAAATGCACATGAAATGGTATTTTGGATCTAGCTAGGAGTTTAGGTGAAGCAATCAACAGAACCCTAGGATGGATGTGACAGGTGTTCGACTGCCTCTATTGCAGCACCTGCCCTCGCCATACTTAGTACTCCTCTCTAGGTACCTGGATCATTGCTAGGTGTACGGTTTTTAATTACCCGGCTTAAAGAATGGGGTTAATATCTCTTTTCTATTTCTGTTTTACCCGATGGTGTTTAGCAGCTAGGGTTTTTGTGCTGGAGCAATTTTCGCACTTCCTTGGTGTCATTTTAAGAGGATCTTTCGGCGCTAACAATGGGTTTTGTTATCGACACGATTGAGCTTGAACCTACTCCTGAAGACCTTCTTACATGCTGAGGGCACGAGATCTCTGAGAAAAACCTCGAGCTTTACTTCCCTAATACAATTGTTTCTCAAGCTTTTACAGCTGAGGCGGTTTATGGGGGACTTTCGAACGGGGCAGGTTTGCTAGGTGAAACCCTACACAGTACTTGGAGTGGGTGTCGGAAGGCAGGGCTCCTCCCAGATCTGATCAGTGAGCGTCTTCCTACTTTTGAAGCTAGAGTCAGAGTAGCGTCGAACCTCCCTCGGTCCCTCCCTTCGTCTGCACCACAAGGTATTCCTCCTTCTTACGTCTTTACTAGGGGTTTAGAGGACATAGTTGGTCGCTGTGGTTTTCAAGGTTTGTTTGGTCATCAAACCCTTGGGGTTGGCCTTCCTATTGGAAATTATCCCCCGAGAGGGTTACTACAAGATGTTTCGGCAGGACCGCGTTTCCCTGGAGTAGGTCAAGGTTTTTTGCCCTCTGGGATCCCTGTGTCGGTTGATGTTCTTGCTCCTGTATTTCAGAGTGGGGGTGGGCCGACTCACTCTGTGCTGCGTGGGGAGGCTCCCCTTCTCTGCCAATCTAGGGTGTCCTCGAACGAGGCAGTTGAAAAACCCCCGCGGTCCTCGGCCTCTGAAAACCAGGGTCCGTTCTTTCAGAACAGGGTTGCCTCGAGGCCCAGCGTACAGCCTGAACAAAGGGAGGTAGGAGAACCTCCCAAGATCTCTGAAGAAGATAGGTAGGGTTTTCCTGAGCTAGTGGGGGCGGATGTTCCCATTACTATTCCCGCTGAAGAAGGGGAGGGTTTCAAGAAAGCTATGGGAGGAAAACGAAAAAATCCTAAACCCATCAAGAAGAAAGATGACATGCCCAAATTCTTGTTGGGAGTGGACATAAGTATTGAACAAGTAATGGAAGCGTCTGAGACCATGCTGGTTGGAAGAGTGAGGGGAAGGAAGTATTCGGTAGACTACATCTCTGATTGGGCCCTTATTGAATGGAAAGATGCCCCGGGTCAGCCCTTGGAGATCTTTGTATTGGCAAGGGGCTGGTTCAACATCAAATTTGATAGCAAGGATCAAGTCGACTGGGTGCTAGAAAGAAACTGGTTCTTCGCGAAGAGACCTATACTATTTAGAAGATGGACTCCCTTATTCGATGCTCAGAAGGAAAAAATGGCAGAGTCCCCGATTTGGGTAAAACTCCCAGGCCTCCCTCTGCAGTTTTGGACAGACTCTGTCTTCGTCTCCATAGGGAATACGCTGGGCACTTTTCTGGAAGCAGACAAATCATATATTCAAACTAGGGATTGGAGTGTGGTACAAATCCTGGTCAATCTAAACCCTAGGGAAGGTTTGGCGGATGGTATGACTCTCGATTACAGGGACCTGGAATTCCTGCAGACCGTCGACTATGAGAACCTTCCCTTTCGCTGCAACTACTATCATAAGTATGGACACCTGGCGAAGGACTGCCCTCTTGGTCATCGTCGTCAACACAGGCAGAAAAAATAGTGCAAGAAGGAGAGAGTCTCTCTTCATGATGCGGAAGAGCCCACCCAGGTAGCTGCTCCTCGACCCTTTGAGCAGGTGTCACCCCCTATCATTGAGGAGACCTTGGTGTAGGATCAGGCAGTGGAAGTAGCCCCCGCCTCTCCTTCTCCAGATGATTTGGTGACCTCCCTGGTTCCCCTCCCAGTTGTTGAAATTGTTGGGGCGTCTAAGGCGGGTATGTCCACTTCCTTTCCTTTCTCCATCCAATACTCTTTTTTTTATTCTATGTCTGACTTTGCTAAGCCTGGTCCCTCCAGGAAGATTCTCAATGATCTTTCAGCTCTAAATATTCCTTTTTTGTCTTTAGACAGTGTGATCCTTTCTGTCTTGGATCCTCTCGAACCTATTCCTCCCCGGGCTGTTTGTGACCATGTTTCTTCTAGCCCTCGGGCCTCTTCTTCTGAATTCCCCCCTTACAACCTCAGAACTCAGGCTAATCGGGCTGGGAAAGGGCTGGAAGTGGGTGGGATAGCTTTGGACCCTGTGGCATTCGGACCTAGGAAGATGATAGGAAGGAAATCTAACCTCTCCAAGGCCTAGTTGAAATTTGTTGTAGATATAGGTGACGGGACGCAAATGTCAATTACTGGGGTTCTTAGAGCTAAGAGACCACCCCCCGAAAGTGTACCATGATTTTCCTTTCTTTCAATTGTAGAGGCTTAGCTAGCCAGCCGAAAAATTTAGCCTTCAAAGAACTAGTGAGATCTCAAAACCCGGATGTTATCTTGCTTCAAGAATCTCTGGGGAAAGGGGATGAAGTGATCTGTACTATCTCTAAAATTCTACCTGGCTGGGTCTTTCATGCTCTCAATGCTGTGGGTAGATCTGGGGGAGTAGTTTCAGGTTTTAATTCAGAGAAGTTAAGATACATTTCTTCCTTGGGATCTGAGAATTGGTTGGGTCTGGAGCTCTATTCAAGTGAGTTGAACCTTTCGTTTCTTTCCTTGAACATTTATGGGCCATGTGTGGAAAGGGAGCACTTCTGGACCTCTTTCTTCAGATCCTCTTGGCTCTCCCACCCAAACTTAATCATTGGTGGAGACTTGAATTTCTCACTGGGGGAAGCGGAGTCTTGGGGAGCATCTGCCAGGGCAGACCCTCTCACAGATTTTTTTAGGAACAATTTGGCTTTGTCTCGACTGGTGGACATCCCCCTCCTCAAATTGCGCCCTACTTGGAGGAACCAGAGAGTTGGGCCGGATTGGGTGGGCAAAAATTTAGATCGTTTTTTGTTGTGTGAAGCCTGGGTGGAAATACTCTTGATATATTGACATTGGGTTGGGGAAGGGGGTGTCTCTGACCATTTTCCTATCTTTTTGGAAATAAAATGTGATGGTAAAAATCCAGGAATCCCTATTAAATTCAATTCCTCCTGGCTTAAGGATGATTCATATAATGAATTGTTTCTTGCTACTTGGGAGAAAGACAATTTTAGTTCTGAAACCTCCAGGAGCTCTTTCTTTATGAATAACCTTAAGAAATTGAAAGCAGCGTCCAAACTTTGGGCCGCTCAAAAGAAAGCTAAGGAAGAAGAGGAAATCAAAAAGGTCAACTCTGAACTTGTGATGTTGGAAGATCCTGATGGGGGAGGCTATGCCTCTGTCGAATCCAGGGCAAGAATCAAGGAGTTGGAGGCTTCCAGAAGGAGTATATTACAGCTCAGGGAAGAGAGTTGGCGTTTGAAAAGCAGAGTGATTTGGCTTCAAGCAGGAGATGAGAACACTAAGTTCTTTCAGAACTTTGAAAAATGCCAGAAACTCTCAAACACTATCTGGGAAATTCCCAAGGAAAATGGCGAACTGGAAAAATCTTTTGAGGATTTGGCATCCCTGGGCATCCGTCACTTTAAATCTCTATTTAAAGCTCATGCAGAAATTTCCATAGCCGAGGTTATTAGAGTCGCCCAATTCTTTCCTATTTTCATCGATGAAGAAGGAAATGAGGCTATCATGGCTCCTGTTTCGAAACAAGAAGTGGAAGATATTCTTAAAGGCATGCAGAAGGACAAAAGCCCTGGCCCGGATGGTTGGACTATTGAATTTTTTCAGCATTTTTTCGAAACTCTAGGGGATGAGCTGGTGGCTGTCGTGGAAGATTCTAGGCGCTCGGGGTCTATCTAACAGCCTTTCAACTCCACTTTCTTAGCCCTGATCCCCAAAGCCGACCATCCGAAATCCTATCCTGACTTCCAACCCATCTCCTTGTGTACCCGTGTATATAAAATAATTGCAAAATTCATTGCCTCAAGATTAAAGCCCTTACCTTATCCACACATATCTCCCTAGAACAATTTGGTTTTATGGAAGGTAGAAAGATCCATGAAGCTGTGGGAGTAGCCCAAGAAACCCTTCATAATCTTAAGAGAAGTGGGAAGAAAGGGGCTATTATTAAAATTGATTTATCAAAAGCCTATGATAGAATAAGTTGGACGTATCTGTGCCTCTTTCTAACTCACCTTGGTTTCAGATATGATTTTGTTAGATGGGTAATGAGTTGTGTGACTTCTTCCTCTATTGCTATTCTGATAAATGGAGTTGCCACTTCTTTTTTCAATCCTGAGCGAGGTTTAAGGCAAGGTTGCCCTCTCTCGCCCCTCTTGTTCCTACTGGTGCTGAAGGGATTAGCTTAATGATTCACAAAGAAAAAATACAGGGTCAGCTTAAAGGAATTGAAGTGGCGGAAAACTTTTTGATTACTCATCTGCTCTTTGTAGACGACATTCTATAAATTTTTTGTAATGGGAGTTTGGACCTCTTTCTAAAGGCTACAGGCCTCCAAGTCAATGAACAGAAATCAACTCTTACTACCTCTGGTCTTTCCTTTGAAGAAGTTGGAAGGGTGGAAGCGCTGTAAGTCAAATCCATTCAGGATAACTTCAAGTATTTGGGGTTTCACCTCAAGCCCAACAATTATCGAATCCGAGACTGGAAGTGGCAACTTACTAAAATTGAAAAAAAACTCAATCACTAGAGTCTCAAATGGCTGTCAAGGGCAGGAAGGCTGGTTTTAATCAAGTCAGTGTTGATGGAAATTCCGGTGTATTGGGCCAGTCTCTCATGGGTTCTGAAAGGTATTCTGGCCTCTATTGACAAATTAAGCAGTACATTTCTTTGGGCTGGCTCTAAATTGGATCATGTCACCCCTGGGTAGCATGGAATAAAATCATCAGACCTAAGGAGTGGGGAGGTTGGGGTATAAAAAACTTACTCTCTTTTTCTAAATCCCTTGCAGCCAAACTTGCTTGGAGACTGACCTCGATAGAATCGCTCTGGTCGAATTTCATTAAAAGAAAGTACATTAATCATGGATCTGTCCTTGACTGGGTTTGCTCTCCTCTCAAGTATTCAAAAAATGCTTCAGTGGTATGGAAAGCTGTCGTCGCATCTGTACAAACCATTGAGCAAGGTTTGACTTGGAGTGTGGGCGTTGGAACACAAGTCCATCTTGGTTGTGACCCCTGGGTTGGATGCTCTGACAGGTTCTCTCTTTCACAGGATTTGGTAACCTTCCTAAATGGCAGAGGTATATACACTTTGATTCAGGTAGCTGATCTGCGATCTTCCTCCATACTGAAACAAGGCTGGTTCTCAAGGACTGATCTGCATCTTGAAGAAATATGGAAGGAGGAATGGCGCTTATATGTTTCAGCCTTACAAAATTCTTCTATCCGGATCTCTGACTCAAGGGATGAACTGCGCTGGGTTCATGCTCAAACTGGAGTCTATTCTCCAAATATGGGGTATAAATGGATGATGTCTCAGAAAGGGTGGGAGGCCCTGGCCTGGTGGTACAAACCGATCTGGAAATTGAAATGCCCAGCCAAGACCAGACTTTTTTTCCGGTGTATCCTGCAGAAAAAAGTGCCTACGTGGGATTTTCTTCAAAAGAGGCGGAAATCGGGTCCGGGGTGGTGTGCCCTTTGCAAAAATAATGAAGAAACATCTCTCCACATCTTTCTTCATTGCCCTTTCAATGTTAGCCTCTGGGCTGAATCTTTAAAGCTTATTAATGTTCCCTTCAGATGGAAAGGAGAAGACCTTTTGCAAGCTTGGACCCAATGGTGGCAAGAGGCTCTAGATGACAAAGTAAGATCAATTCCCCTCCTGATTGTGTGGGGTACTTGTATTGCTCGGAACCGGGTTATCTTTCATGATCAGTCTTTCCCAATTGAAAGGTTGGATGTGGAAGGAGCTGCCATCTATGATAGCATCCCATCCCCTCCTGGCCCGGGCCCCCTTCGTATCATTCAACCTTAAGCTATTAAGGACTCGATTTCGTGGGCTTTTTTTGATGGTGCCTCAAATTTGAATGGGTAGTGTGGTGCTGGTTTAGTTATTCACCTATCTCCTAAAAAATCCTTACATGATTCAGTGGGTCTTGGGAAAGGGTCAAACAATTTTGCTGAACTCAAAGCCCTTCATTTTCTCCTTTGCTGGCTGATCTCGAAACATTTGAGGCAGATTCAGATTTTTGGTGACTCTAAGAACATTCTGAATTGGTTTAATGGGACTCATCAATGCAGGAATTATATTTTGTTACCTTTTCTTAAAGAGATTATTCGGATCAAATGCTATTTCACTGAGATAATTGTTTGTCACATTTACATAGAAAGGAACCAGGATGTAGACCGCCTATCTAAAGCAGGTTCTCAGCAAGATATGGGGTCCTAGAAAGTAACTGAGATGGAAAGTGAGGCTGTTCATTTCCTGGAATAGCCGGTCTTTGATTAATTTTATGTTTTTATTCTCCTTTGTACATAATATTATGTTTAAACTACAAACTTTTACTTATCTATTGATGGCCCAGAACTGTTTTCCTTATGTAAGGAGGTTTTGGGTCCTCTTTTTTTCAAAACTGTCTACAACTTTCTGGAGACCGGGATATTTTTTACTGCCAGTCCTCCTTATCTTTGAAATGGAAGATTGTGCTTCTGATGGCACTTTTACCCCTTTGTTCTCATCTCTGTTTCGGTTTTTTACACCAGGGGATGATGAATAATGGGAGGTGCCTCTATTTTTTGATCTTTTTATATACAGGCTGCTTTGACAATACTCTTAGGTGTTGCAAAGTATTTGAGACCACCATTCTACTTTGGATAAAAGGGGAATGGAGCTGCTTTGAAATGCTCTGCATATGCTATGTGACTATCTATACTTAATAGAAAGTTCAATTTTTTTCTGTGGAATTTTTTTTTTAAATGCACATCAAATCACTTTTATAAACTAGCATAGGTCCATCTTAACTCTGGATCTATCCTACATCTAAAAGGATCAAATCCCTCTATGTGCAAAAATCTCTTTTATTTCTCTCATATTAAAAAAAAACTTGACAAACTTCATCCCTATTTGAGAATAATAGATTCGTAGTTAAGATGGATCTACATAGGTTCTATGTATGTATGTATGGACCAAGGAAAAATGCCAAGTAATCTTATTTATAGAAACACAATTATAAATACAAATGCTTTAGACCATTACATAGGGCCTTAAATGGATACAGGTTGAAGATAACGAATTAGTATCCTAATTATCCATTACTAAGTATGATTATATAATTTTATATAAGTCTATTTCTATCATAATTCTACTTAGGAAAAAAACATATTTACAAATTTTGTAATAGATGATTGCATCAAAAGTAATATACAATCCTCTTAAAATAAAAACATGTGTCTTGATTTTCTAGAGAAAGGTATCGAATTAAGACCAAGGATCATGTACATACTATGTGATATGATCTTGGGTGCTCACAAACACTTTCCAAATTCCTCTATCCAATTCAATTTGAGCTTTAGGTGACTAATTATTTTTTCTATTCATGTCCTTGTAGGCACATTCAAAGGTGATTCCATAGAAGAACGTTGTTGTTGTTTATAATATCAAGAAACAAAGGTTGTAAAGTGAAATTCAACAAAGAGAAATTTCCTTTCATCCATTGAATAACTGATAGGTAATTTACACAGATTTAAAGGTGGGTAACACTATTTTTCATAGATAATATTAACTCAAGTCTAAGTAACATTAATTTATAGCATTTTTTTGCTTCATTTCTTATACATGTAGAGAAATATGTCGTGACTAGTGAAGACATGAAGACTATCATGCAAAGGAAATTTATTCCTTGATCATTATAACTCCTTGTCTATTGAATGCCCCATGTTATAGTTTTATTATATTATATGAGGAACATGAAAAATTTTGTTTTGGGTGGGAATTTAAATTTCAAAATCTTTCCACCACCAAATTTGTGTTGTACTGATGCCATCCATTGCCAAATATTTATATCATATTCTTGGCTCATAACTGCTAGTGAGGTAGCCTTTGTTTTTCAACTCAAGAATAAAATGGTATTGGATCTTGTGTGATTCCTTGTATCCAAACCAAAGGTCTAGGCCTTGTAGTAGTGTTTTTTTAGCAATGGTGTACCAAAAGACACCTCCTTAGCAGTTGGTTGTTCCCTGCAAAGGAATACAGATAGAGTTGGTGTTTTTAATGAACAAACTAAGATAAACAAAGCATTACAAATGGTGAAGGATATATATCAATGTGTTTTTTTATTTAGAAGGTGAGAATACATAGTGATTGAGCATTCTAATTTAGAAGTATGTTGAGCTTACATTGATTTAATTGTGTAACAACCCAGATTTAAAATATACCAATAATTACATCAATTTATGTGATTAATAATCAACACATAACTATTCAACTAATTAGCGTATAATTTCAAAAAATATAAGCAAAGACACCTTACTTGTAGTGATGTATTTCTTACTTGTGATTTTGGATTTGAACGTTATTTGAATCCCGCTGACCACAACAAAGTTTTTGGGATGACTATCCACCCAACCGTAGGCTCAGTAGCACATAATCTTTCTACAGCTGGCCACCCCCGAGCCCTCAATCAACGTACTACCCCCAGGGAATCCTTTGTCTTATAACACTTTTATCCCAAGAGAATGGATGAAGGAATGAATGAATCTCATCCTCCTCCTCGTCCAATAAATAGACCAAAAAATGGAAAGGGGTCCGCATGCACACATTCCATGTGTCAACACGCAAATTTTGTTTCTTCATTTAAGTTTTACTTAATTTAAAATCTCTCTTAATTTAACTCTTTATTATTTTATTCTTTTTTTATTTTTGTTAACTTTACTTATTTTATACTTCTCTTAATTTAATTCTTTCTTATTTTATTCATTTTTACTTTTTGTTAACTTAACTTATTTTTACGATTTTTATAGTTTACTTTTATTTATATATATTTATTAGCAACTCTAGTTTATTATTTACTGTAATGTTATATTTATTAATATTATATTCTCTTCATTATTTATTATTTATTTACTATTATTATCTTTTCTTTATTATATTTTATTTATTTACTATTATTATTATTTATTTATTTACTATTTATTTACCATTATTATCTTTTCTTTATTGTTTATTATTTATTTACTTATATATTAATATTAAATTATTTTATTTATTATTATTACGGGACATTACACAGTTACAAATTTCTCCCACATATGCATTGGTATATTGCTTGCCTACATATTTCATATTCATGACATGTTCAAGATAGTGTCACCTCAAGAATGAAGTTCCAAACCATCCATAATAGCCCATTCAAAACCATAAATTTGATGGTTAAAGATTAAAAACACTAATTGATCAATATAATTTCTATGAGTTGGATGTGACTTAAAAGACAATTTAAAATTTTAAAATACTACCCTTTTATTAAAATGTAGAAAAGATTTATTGTGATCAATATTTTTAAATATTCATAAATATTAGTTTAATATTTTTTCCTTACAATGACAACATAATAAGATGCACATAGAATCACTTTTATGAACTAGCATAAATCCATCTTAACTCTGGATCTATTCTTCGTCTCAAAGGATCAAATCCATATATGTACAAAACTTTCTTTTATTTTTCTCATAGTTAAAAAAAACAAATTGATAGACTTCATCCCTATTTTAGAATGATAGATTCATAGTTAAGATGTATCTACATAGGTTATACATATGTATCTATGGACCAAGGAAAAAGGCCAAGTAATCTTATTTATAGAAACAAAATTATAAATATAAATGCTTTAGAGCATTACATAGGGCCTTAAATGGACACAGCTTGAAGAGTTGAAATTAGTCTCCTAATTAGCCATTGCTAAGTATAACTATACAATTTTATATAAGTTTATTTTTATCATAATCCAACTTAAGAAAAAAAACATATTTACAAATTTGGTAATAGATGATTGCATCAAAAATTTTATACAATCCTGTTAAAAGAAAAACACTTGACTTGATTTTCTAGAGAAAGGTATCGAATCAAAACCAAGGATCATGTACATACTATGTGATATGAGCTTGGGTTCTCATAGACACTTTCCAAATTCCTCTTTCCAATTCAATTTGAGCTTTAGGTGACTACTTAGTTTTTCTATTCATGTCCTTGTAGGCACGTTCAAAGGTGATTCCAGAGAAGGATGTTGTTGTTGTTTATAATATCAAGAAATAAAGGTTGTAAAGTGAAATTCAACAAAGAAGAAATTTCCTTTCATCCATTGAATAATTGAAGGGTAATTTTCATATATTTAAAGGTGGGTAACACCATTTTTCATAGCTAACACAAACTCAAATTTGAGTACCATTAATTTATAGCAGTTGTTTGTTTCATTTCCTATACATGTAGAGAAATATTTTGTGACTAGTGAAGAGATAAATAATCCCCACAACTCCTCCTTTAATGGGAATTCCCTAAGAGGCCCCATGAAACAAAAAACCAAGGTATTTCCTTTTTATGATCTTTAGGAAGATGTGCTTTGGAATATGAGATTATTTGTTTGAGAGAGAAAGGGAGGAGGATATTTATACCTTGCATGGAACATTCCAAATTTATGATCATGTTTTCCTCAAACTAATTTTAGTTTCTAGCTAACTATATTCCTAAGTTACAGGAAAAGAAAGAGTTTTGTTCCTCAAGATTACTTAGTTTCAACGCTATCCTCTAAGTGTTTCCTCAATGGTAGTTCCTCTCTAAGATTTTTTTATATTTGTCACTCATTATGATTCCATTCATACCTCCTTGGTAAAGCTACACAACAATATTATATGGGAATTGGTTTCGAATACTATCATGCAAAGAAACTTCTTCCTTGATCATCATAACTCCTTGTCTATAGAATGCCCCATGTTAGATATTTATTGCATTATATGAGAAACATGAATAATTTTGTTTTGGATGGGAATTTAAATTTCCGAAGTTTTCCACCACGAAATTTGTGTCGTATCGATGTCATCCATTGCTAAAGCTTTATATCCTATTACTAGCTTATAACTGCTAGTGAGGTTCAAGGACTACACAAGTTTCTCCTCCTCACCTTTTACTTCCATAGAACATCTTCTCAAATTTTGGGTGTAACTCTCCCATGTGTCTACATATTGTTCTCTGTGGCCATCTCTCTACGTTAACCAATTTTGTTTCCTTATATCTATGTTTCCTTCGTATTTTTCCTCCAAGAACGATAGCCTTTGTTTTTAAACTCAAGAAAATAGGATGGATCTTGTGTGATTCCTTGTATCCAATCCAAGTGTCTAGGCCTTGTAGTAGTGTTTTTGTAGCAATGGTGTACCAAAAGACACCTTCTTAGTATTTAGTTGTTCCCTGCAAATGAATACAGATAGATTTGGTGTTGTTAGTGAATAGACTAAGATAAACAAAGCATTTGTATAAACAAATCATTACAAATGGTGAAGGATGTGTATCGGTGTGTTTTTTATTTATAAGATGAGAAGATATAGTGATTGAGAATACTAATTTAGAAGTATGTGGAGCTTACGTTGTTTTGATTTAGAGTGTAACAACCTAGATTTAAAATATACCAATAATTACATCAATTTATGTGATTAATAATCAACACACAACTATTCAACTAATTTGCGTAGAATTTTGAAAAATATGAGCATAGACAACTTATTTGTAGCATTGATATTCCTTACTTGTGATTTCGGAGTTGAACACTATTTGAATCTCGCTAATGACAACAAAGTTTTGGGGACAACTCTCCACCCAACTATAGGCTCAGCTGCACATAATATTTCTATAGTTGGCCACCCCTGAGCCCTCAATCAATGTACTACTTCCAGGGAATCCTTTGTCTTATAAGACATTTATCCCAAGATAATGGATGAAGGAATGAATGAATCTCATCCTCCTCATCGTCCATTAAATAGCCCAAAAAATAGAAACGAGTCTACATGCACACATTCCATGTGTCAACATGCAACTTTTATTTCTTTATTTTAAGTTTTACTTAATTTAACTCTTTCTTATTTTATTTCTTTTTACTTCTTGTTAACTTTACTTATTTTATATTTCTCTTAATTTAATTCTTTCTTATTTTATTCATTTTTACTTTTTCGTTAACTTTCCTTATTTTTACAATTTTTATATTTTGCTTTTATTTATATATATTTATTAACAACTCCATTTTATTATTTAATATAATGTTATTATTATTATTATTATTATTATTATGATTTGTTTACTATTATTATCTTTTCTTTATTATTTATTATTTGTTTACTATTATTATATTTTCTTTATTTTTTACTACTTATTACCATTATTATCTTTTCTTTATTGCTTATTTTTTATTTACTTATATTTTAATATTATATTATATTATTTATTATTATTATATGAAATTATATAGAGCTACAAATTCATCCCACATATGCATTGGTATATTGCTTACCTCCATATTTCTTCTTCATGACATGTTCAAGATAGTGTCACCTCAAGAATGAAGTTCCAAGGCATCCAAAATATCCCATTCAAAACCCTAAATTTGATCGTTAAATATTAAAAACACTAATTTATCAATATACTTTCCATGAGTTGGACGTGATTTAAAACGTCATTTAAAATTTTAAAATACTACCATTTTATTAAAATGTAGAAAAGAGTTATTGTGATCAATATTTTTAAGTATGTGTAAATATTGGTTTAATATTTTTTCCTTACAATGACAAGACAATAAGATGCACATAAAATCACTTTTATAAACCTGCATAGATCCATCTTAACTCAGGATCTATCCTACATCTAAAAGGATCAAATCCCTCTATATATAAAACTTTCTTTTAATTTTATCATATTAAAAAAAAATCACCTTTAAAGACTTCATCCCTCTTTTAGAATGACAACTTTATAGTTAAGATAGATCTAAATAGGTTATATGTATGTATGTATGGGCCAAGGAAAAAGGCCAAATAATCTTATTTATAGAAAAAAAATTATAAAGATAAATGCTTTAGAGCATTGCACAATGCCTTAAACAGACACACGTTGAAAGGTAGAAATTAGTCTCCTAATTAGCCATTACTAAGTATGACTATATAATTTTCTATCAATCTATTTCTATCATAATCCAACTTAAGAAAAAAACATCTTTACAAATTTGGTAATAAATGATTGCATCAAAATTTTTATACAATCCTCTTAAAAGAAAAACACTTGCCTTGATTTTCTAGACAAAGGTATCGAATTAAAACCAAGGATCATGTACATACTATGTCATATGAGCTTGGGTGCTCACAAACACTTTCCAAATTCCTCTTTCCAATTCAGTTTGAGCTTTAGTTGACTTATTATTTTTTCTATTCATGTCCTTGTAGGAACATTCAAAGGTGATCCTAAAGAAGGATGTTGTTGTTGTTTATAATATCAAGAAATAAAGGTTGTAAAGTGAAATTCAACAGAGAAATTTCCTTTCATCCATTGAATAAATGATAGGTAATTTTCATTTATTTAAAATTGGGTAACAACAATTTTCATAGCTAACATTAACTCAAGTTTGAGTACCATTAATTTATAGCAGTTGTTTTTTTCATTTCCTATACGTGTAGAGAAATATTTTGTGACTAGGGAAGAGATGAAGAATCGCCACAACTGCTCCTTTAAGGGGAGTTCCCTAAGAGGCCCCATGAAACAAAAAACCATGGTATTTCCTTTTTTATGATCTCTAGGAGGATGTTCTTTGGAATATGAAATTATTTTTTCGAGAGAGAAAGGGAGGAGGCTATTTATACCTTGCATGGAACATTCCAAAATTATGATCATGTTTTCCTCAAATTACTTTTAGTTTCTAGCTAACAATATTCCTTGAGTTATAAGAAAAGAAAGAGTTTTGTTCCTCAAGGCTTCTTTGTTTCAACACTAACCTCTAAATGTTTTCTCAATGGTAGTTACTCTCTAATAATTTGTTAGATTTGTCACTCATTATGATTCCATTCTTACCTCCTTGGTAAATCTACACGATAATATTATATGGGAATTGGTTTCGAAGATTACCATGGAAAGGAAACTTCTTCCTTGATCATGATAACTCCTTGTATATAGAATTCCCCATGTTATATATTTATCATATCATATGAGAAACATGAATAATTTGGTTTTGGATGGGAATTTAAATTTCCAAAGTTAACCACCACCAAATTTTTGTTGTATCGATGCCATCCATAGCTAAAGCTTCATATCCTATTCTTGGCTCATAACTGCAAGTGAGGTTCAAGGAGTAGAAAAGTTCCTCCTTCAAACCTTTTAGTTCCACAGAACGTCTTCTCAAATTTTGGATGTAACTCTCCCATGTGTCTAAATCTTCTTCTCTGTGGCCATCTCTCTACATTAACCAATTTTGTTTCCTTATCTCTATGTTTCCTTAGTATTTTTCCTCCAAGAATGATAACCTTTGTTTTTAAACTCAAGAATAAAATGGGATGGGATCTTGTGTGATTCCTTGTATCCAATCCAAGGGTCTAGGCCTTGTAGTGTTTTTGTAGCAATGGTGTACCAAAAGACACCTCCTTAGTAGTTGGTTGTCCTGTACAAAGGAATACATATAGAGTTGGTGATGTTAGTGAACAACGTAAGATAAACAAAGAATTGAAAATGACAAAGGATATATATCAATGTGTTTTTTATTTATAAGGTGAGTAGACATAATGATTATGCATCCTAATTTAGGAGTATGTGGAGCTTACGTTGACTTAATTTAGAGTTTAACAACCCAAATTTAAAATATACCAATAATCACATCAATATATGTGAATAATCAACACACATCTATTCAACTAATTAACATAGAATTTCGAAAAATATGAGCAGATAAAACTTACTTGTAGCGATGATATTCCTTACTTGTGATTTTAGAGTTGAGCGCTATTTGAATCTCGCTAATCACAAAAAAAAAATTGGGGATGATTCTCCACCAAACCGTAGGCTCGGATGCACGTAATATTTCTATAGTTGGCCACCCCAAGCCCTCAATCAACGTACTACTGATAGGGAATCCTTTGTCTTATAACACTTTTATCCCAAGAGAATGGATGAAGTAATAAATGAAACTCATCCTCCTCCTCGTCCATTAAATAGACCAAAAAATGGAAATGGGTCTGCATGCACACGTTTCATGTGTCATCTTTGCAACTTTTATTTCTTTATTTTAAGTTTTACTTAATTTAATATTTCTCTTAATTTAACTCTTTCTTATTTTATTCATTTTTACTTTTTTTTTTTTAACTTTACTTATTTTATACTTCTCTTAATTTAATTCTTTCTTATTTTATATATTTTTACTTTTTGTTAAATTTACTTATTTTTACGATTTTTATAGTTTATATATATATATATATATATATATATATATATATATATATATATATATATATATATATATATATATATATATATATATTATGTAGGATTTATTATTTACTATAATGTTATATTTATTATTATTATATTTTCTTCAATATTTATTATTTATTTACTATTACTATCTTTCCTCTAATTTATTATTTATTTACTATTATTATCTTTTCTTTATTTTTTACTTTTGATTACCATTATTATCTTTTTTTATTGTTATTATTTATTTACTTATATTTTAATATTATGTTATTTTATTTATTATTATTAGGGGACATTACAAATTTCTCCCAGATATGCATTGTTATATTGCTTACCTCCATATTTCATCTTCATGACATGTTCAAGATATTTTCACCTCAACAATGAAGTTCCAAGGCATTCAAAACCCTAAATTTGATGGTTAAATATTAAAAACAATTATATATATATATATATATATATATATATATATATATATATATATATATATATATATATTCCATGAGTTGGATGTGACTTAAAACACAATTTAAAATTTTAAAATACTACCCTTTTATTAAAATATAGAAAAGAGTTATTGTGATCAATATTTTTAAATATGTGTAAATATTAGTTTAATATTTTTTCCTTTCAATGAAAACACAATAGGGTGCACATAAAATCACTTTTATAAACCAACATAGATCCATATTAACTCTAGATCTATCCTATGTCTAGAGTTGACACATAGAATGTGTGCATGCAGACCCCTTTCCTTTTTTTGGTCTATTTAATAGATGATGAAGAGGATGAAATTCATTCATCCTTCATCCGTTCTCTTAGGATAAAATTGTTACAAGACAAAGGATTCCCTTGCAGTAGTATATTGATTGAGGGCTTGGAGGTGGCCAGATGTAGAAAATTATGTTCAACTGAGACTACGGTTGGGTGGAGAATCATCCCCAAAACTTTTTTGTGGTTAGCGGGATTCAAACAACATTCAACTCCAAAATCACAAGTAAGGAATATCATCGCTACAAGTAAGTTTTATTTGCTCATATTTTTCAAAATTCTACGTTAATTAGTTGAATAGTTGTGTGTTGATTATTAATCACATAAATTGATGTAATTATTGGTATATTTTAAATCTGGCTTATTACACTCTAAATTAAATCAATGTGAGCTCCACTTACTCCTAAATTAGGATGCTCAAACATTATGTCTTCTCACCTTTTAAATATAAATCACACTGATAGATATCCTTAACCACTTCAACGCTTTATTTATCTTAGTCTATTCACTAACAACACCAACTCTATTTGTATTCCTTTGCAGGGAACAACCAACTGCTAATGAGGTGTCTTTTGGTACATCATTGCTACAAAAACACTACTATAAGGCCCATACACTTAGATTGGATACAAGGAATCACACAAGATCCCATCCCATTTTATTCTTGAGTTGAAAAACAAAGGCTATCATTCTTGGAGGAAAAATACTAAGGAAACATGGATATAAGGCAACAAAATTGCTTAACATAAAGAGATTGTCACAGAGAAGAATATGTAGACGCATGGTAGAGTTACACCTAAAATTTGAGAAGATGTTCAATGGAACTAAAAGGTTTGGAGGATAAACTTGTTTAGTCCTTTAACCTCACTAGCAGTTATGAGCCAAGAATAGGATATAAAGCTTTAGCAATGGATGGCATCTGTACAACAAAAACTTGGTGGTGGAAAACTTTGGAAATTTAAATTCCCATTCCAAAAAAATTATTCATGTTACTCATATGATATGATAAATATCTAACATGGGGAATTTTATAGACAAGGTGTTATGATGATCAAGGAAGAAGTTTCCTTTGCATGACAGTCTTCGAAACGAATTCCCATATAATATTGTCGTGTAGCTTTACCAAAGAGGTATCAATGGAATAATAATGAGTGAAAAATCTAAAAAATTATTAGAGAGGAACTATCATTGAGGAAACACTTAGAGGCTAATGCTGAAACAAAGAAACTTTGAGGCACACAACTCTTTCTTTTCCTATAACTCACAAAATATGGTTAGCTAGAAACTAAAAGTAGTTTGAGGAAAACATGATCATAAATTTGGAATATTCCATGCAAGGTATAAATAGCATCCTCCCTTTCTCTCTCAACAAACAATCTTATATTCCAAAGCACATATTCTTATGGATCATAAAAAAGGAATTACCATGGTTTTTTGTTTCATGGGGCCTCTTTGCTAGGAACTCCCCTTAAAGGAGGAGTTGTGGGGATTCTTCATCTATTCACTAGTCACAACATCTTTCTCTACATGTATAGGAAATGAAACAAACAACTGCTATAAATTAATGGTACTCAAAATTGAGTTAATGTTAGTTATGCAAAATGGCGTTACCCACCTTTAAATATATGAAAATTACCTATCAGTTATTCAATGGATGAAAGAAAATTTCTCTTTGTTGAATTTCACTTTACAACCTTTATTTCTTGATATTATAAACAAAAACAACATCCTTCTCTGGAATCACCTTTGAATGTGCCTACAAGTACATGAATAGAAAAAATAATTTGTCACCTAAAGCTCAAATTGAATTGGAAAAAGGAATTTGGAAAGTGTCTATGAGCACCCAAGCTCATATCACATAGTATGTACATGATCCTTGGTTTTAATTTGATAACTTTGTCTAGAAAATCAAGACAAGTGTTTTTCTTTTAAGAGGATTGTATAAAACTTTTGATGCAATCATCTATTACCAAGTTTGTAAAGATGTTTTTTTCTTAAGTTGTATTATGATAGAAATAGACTTATATAAAATTATATAATCATACTTAGTAATGGCTGATTAGGAGAATAATTTCTATTCTTCACCGTGTGTCCAGTTAAGGCCCTATGTAATGCTCTAAATAATTTTTATTTATAATTTGTTTTTCCTCTCAATAATATTACTTTGCCTTTTTCCTTGGTCCATAAAGACATACAAATAACCTATGTAGATCCATCTTAACTATGAATCTATCATTCTCAAAGAGAGATGAATTTTTTCAAGATGACTTTTTTTTTAATATGAAAAAAATAAAAGAAATTTTTTCACGTAGAGGGATTTGATCCTTTTAGCTAGGTTCAAGGACGAGACAAGTTTTTCCTCCTCACCTTTTAGTTCCACAGAACATCTTCTCAAATTTTGGGTGTAACTCTCCCATGTGTCTACATCTTCTTCTCTGTGTCCATCTCTCTACATTAACCAATTTTCTTGCCTTGTATCTATGTTTCCTTAGTATTTTTCCTCCAAGAATGATAGCCTTTGTTTTTAAACTCAAGAATAAAATGGGATGGGATCTTGTGTGATTCCTTGTATCCAATCCAAGTGTCTAGGCCTTGTAGTAGTGTTTTTGTAGCAATGGTGTACCAAAAGACACCTCCTTAGCAGTTGGTTTCTCCTTGCAAAGTAATACAACAGTTGGTTTCTCCTTGCAAAGTAATACAAATAGAGTTGGTGTTGTTAGTGAATAGACTAAGATAAACAAAGCATTGGAAATGGTGAAGGATATATATCAGTGTGTTTTTTATTTATAATGTGAGAAGATGTAGTGATTGAGTATCCTAATTTAGGAGTATGTGGAGCTTACATTGATTTAATTTAGAGTGTAATAACCCAAATTTAAAATATAATAATAATTACATCAATTTTTGTGATTAATAATCAACACACAACTATTCAACTAATTAGTGTAGAATTTCGAAAAATATTGGCAGGCACAACTTACTTGTAGCAATGACATTCCTTACTTGTGATTTCGGAGTTGAACTTTATTTTAATCCCGCTAACCACAAATTTTTTTTGGGGATGACTCTCCACCTAACCGTAGGCTCAGTTGCATATAATATTTTTACAGCTGGCCACCCCCGAGCCCTCAATAAACATACTACTTCCACGAAATCCTTTGTATTTTAACACTTTTATCCCGAGAGAAAAGATGAAGGAAGGAATGAAAGAATCTCATCCTCCTCATCGTCCATTAAATAGACCAAAAACTGGGAAGGGGTTCACATGCACGTATTCCATGTGTCAACATGCAACTTTTATTTCTTTATTTTAAGTTTTACTTAATTTAATATTTCTCATAATTTAACTCTTTCTTATTTTATTCCTTTTTACTTTTTGTTAAATTTACTTATTTTATACCTCTATTAATTTAATTTTTTCTTATTTTATTCATTTTTAATTTTTATTAAATTTACTTATTTTTATGATTTTTATAGTTTAATTATATATATATATATATATATATATATATATATATATTTATTAGCAACTCTAGTTTATTATTTACTATAATGCTATATTTATTATTTCCCCCCCCCCCCAAAAAAAATGAACTTTTTATATCTATAACAAAAAGTTACATCGTATATTCTACAACATTCCTTAAGAGTTCAACGCCCACTACAAAGAGGGGCCAGCAGATATGTCTGTCCAGATCAGGACAAAAAATAGAAAACCAAAGACTATGAATCACCAAAAAACAATGTATCATCATGCCTTGGTGAGTAAAAAACATAAACCATACTAGAGATCAGGGCCTCCATATTGGAGAAACACCCTACAGTCACAACAAAAAAAGAAAAAATAACAGGCCTCCCTTAAGTAAACCAACCCTATTAAATTTCCAGAGTGAAACAATATTATCCATGTCATAGTCACAGCATAAAATGAAAGAAAAAAAAATTACGCTTGTCCAAAAACAATGATGTATGTAAAAAAACTACAAGATATATAGAATTTCTGGAGTAAATATTAAACAGCTTGAAAAGTAGAAAGAAGGAAGATTTCAATACAGTATGGTGTCTGACACATGGACCGCCAACTTGTACTCCTCTATTTTCCACGTGCCCAGAATTTTTCGTAGACCGTCCTTAGATAGACGGTCAACAGTCCCATTCCATTCCTTGTAAATATGGCATATAAAAATCAATATAAAATGTATTTTGAGAACCTGAATCTCTTCAATAATTGGAAGTAACAAAAAAAATTGACATCTCTAAGTGTTGTTAACCCAATTTATGACATTCAAGGAGTCCCCAAAAATTTAAACCGAATCAATGCCCAAGTGAATGAGCCATTAGATAAGGAGTTTAAGTGTTTGAAGTTCAGCAAAGTTGTGTGTGCCTTCTCCAAGGCCCAGTGAGGCGGCCATGGAGACATTTGGATTTATATGAAGAATCATACCAGCCCCACATGCTCCTTGGTTATCAGCTGCACCATCAAAATAAGCCCACAAAACCTAAAAATCAATCTCTTCAATCCTAACGTTCCTTGGAGTTTTGGAAGAGACAGAAGTGGGGAGGAAAGATAAAATGGTTGCAAATTCCACCGCCACTAAATAGGGGGATGAAGAAACATCCTTAAAAATTTCTTTATTTCTAGCCAGCCAGATTCCCCAAGAACTTATGAGGGGGAGGCATATGTATTCTTGGTATTTATAGGTTTCCCACCAGTGTATCCAAGCCTTACCCAAATTATCACCCAACCAAACAGCCTTGATGTCACAGAGAGTTAAAGTATGTTCCCATACTTTTTTAGAGAAAATACTTGAGAGGAAAATATGTTCAATTGTTTCCTCTGCATTTTTGCATAAGCAACACCATCCTAGCCTGTTCAATAACCTCCTTTGAATGATATCCCATGTAAGAACCTTCCTCTTCAGAATGCACTAGAAAAAGAGTTTATTTTTTGTCAGACCTTCCATTTTCCACAGAGATTTGAACCACCATTATTAGCCCCCTCTTTATTTTTTTTTCATTATGTAACCATAGCTTCTTTGGGGGAGTAAACACCCAAAAAAGAGAGTCTAAAAAATACTTTAGGCGTAATCTAGACTGGCTGAGTTCTTGAATATAGCCTTGCCATTCCTATTCCCAATGAATTTCAAGCCTTATGTCCTCCATTGAAAGCCAAGCTTGAGCCCATATTGTATTACCTTCTGGCTTATCCATCTGATTTAGTGTGTAGATCCCCCTATGACCAAGTGCCTCCATGAGCCCATCAAATATAATGTATCTATTGTTGCACCCCACCCATGGGTCCAAGCCTTTCCTATACTGCTCGCCATCACCAATTATCCAAGCCAGACCTTTCTCCACCAGGCCTAGTGCTATCAAAGTAGCTTTCCAAATCATGGAGGCCTTGTAAGTATCTTTATCTAGGATTTTAATCCAATCATCCACAAGAATAGGATCAATATATTTTCTCTTTACTAGTGTCGTCCAAAGATTGTTCACTATTAAAATTCGTCAGCCCAACTTTGTAGCCAAATACATAGCAAACGTTTGGATATGTTTAATTCCCCAACCACCCCACTCCTTAGGTTTTGCAACTTTTTCCCATGCCACCCAAGGAAGAGTCTTTTTATCCTCCTTCCCAAACCATAAGAAACTACTACAGATACTTCTAGTTTTATTAATAATTCCTATTGGGAACCAAGCTAGGGAAATACAGTAGACTGGGATTACCATTAAGACTAAATTTATGAGGACAGTCCTCCCTGCCCTAGACAACCACTTGTGACTCCATACATTAATCTTTTTTTCAATTTTTTTGACTAACCAATACCATTCTTGCTTTCGGTAGGTGTCCGGCTTGAGATAGAATCCAAGATATTTAATTCTTGAAACCAAAGTGATATATTGGAAAGGGAGAAAGTTATAGGTCCATGTCATCTTAGCCTTCGATATTAAATCATGGGTAAGGGTTGACTTATGATTGTTTATTTCCATCTCTGTTGCTTTCATGAAAAGATCCAAAATATTTTTCAATTTTTGAATTTCCATCTAATTCCCATTACTGAACGAGAGAATTCCATCCAAGAATAAGAGGTGAGATATGTAAAGGTTAGTAGCCAGTTTAATTCCACTAAAATCCCCTCTTCTCCTAGACTGATGAATTAATTGACTTAAACCCTTCGCGGCCAGAAGGAAAATCAGAGGAGAAAGGGGACATCCTTGTCTCAGCCCTCTCTGGTTTTGGAAAAAAGGGGACGCAACCCCATTTATAAGAAGAACAAAAGATACATTAGAAATACAACTGATAATCCAATTAATGAATTCAATTTCGAAACTAAGGTGAGTAAGAAGGATCCTTAAATAAAGTCAGCTGACACGATCATATGCCTCTGATGGTATGTAAAATCTTCGGGGAAACACCTATGGCCTCATGAATCTACCTACCATCTAGGAAAGCAAACTGTTCTTTATAAATGTAAGGATATAACAGAGGATTTAACCTATTAGCAAATTTTTTTGCAATGACTTTGTCTAAACATAGGTCTAAATTCATCAAAAGAGGAGGGAGAGTCCTGCTTAGGAATGATAGCCAGAAAGGTCATTTTAAGGGCACCATGGATGTATCTCTTTGTTTGATATTCCTACACCACATTTGTAATAGATTCCCCCATTAGTTCAAATAAATGTTGAAAGAATTCCACCATCCGACCATCTGGTCCCAGAATTTTGTCTTTTTTCATAGCCTTCAAGATAAACTCAAATCCCATAATTTTGTCTTTTTTCATAGCCTTCCAGATAAACTCAACCTGTTTTTTCTCCACAGGGGCAAAAAGCTGATTATTTTCCCTCACATCCACGTGTCTGGGAAATATTTGAGTCACTTAAGTAATTTCCCCAATCGAAACCCCTTCATGGTTCCCATAAATATTCTTGAATTTTATTTTCCCCAAATTATATAGATCCTGGAAAGATTTAGCGACCCCTCCCTTAGGATGTTCAAGCGCGTATATGGTATTTGAGTTCTTTCTTCCCTTGGCATAATTTTGGAAGAATTTAGTATTTTCATCACCATCATTTAGCCATATATCACGACTTTTTAACCTCTATTTCTTTTCCTTATCACAAAGGAGTTTCCTTATCTCGAGTTCCAAATCCTTTAATCTTCCTCTCAAAGCTTCATGCAGATATCCCTCATCACCATGGTTGTTCATATGTTCAAGGGTCTCTTCAATATCCCTAAGGGCCTTGGAGTCTTTTGTAGCCTTTTATTTAGCCAAACTAATAGTATCCTTCTTAATGTTTTTCATAGTACCAACAAAGGCCTCAGCATAAGAACCACCATCGTCCCCAGATATAGGGTGCCATGTTTCAACAACCAGCTTTTGATAATACTCCTCTTTCAACCATCCATAATTGAAATTGAAAGGAGAACTTAGATTTTTTTTCAGGCCCACCATCTCCAGGAGAGTAGGGTTGTGATCTGATTCCCCCAGTGCCCACCCATTGACGAAAACCAGCAAACTGATTGGAAAATTCATCACTGAGAAGAAACTGATCCAGCCTCTTCCTCCTCCTCTTTTTTGTTCCTCTAGGTAGTGGTGGACTTAATCAGATTATAATCAATTAGGTTTCCATCCCTCAATTTTTTAAAGAAAATTTCAGCAAGAGGGTCAGCCCTGGCATTTCGACCCCATGTCTCAGTCCTCCCTAGAGAAAAATTTAAATCATCCCCCACCACCAGGTTTGGAATAGACATATAAGATCTAGCAAGGAGAGTGTTCCAGAAGCCCACTCTATCAGAGCATTGGCCACAAACATTCACTAAAGTTAAATCAATACCAAGTTCCATCGAGGAAACCTCCACCCCAATTAGGAGATCAAAGGTACATGAGTTATTCAACTTAATTTTACCATTCTTTAAACCTATGTCCAAGCCTCCATATTTTCCCCTTACATCATATGTGCAAAAGACCACCTAGGGAGGAAAGAAGAAAGAAAATTTGAAACGTGAACTCCTGAACCCAGTGTCACTTGAAGCAACATAATATTAGGTTTTTAGGTGAAAGTAATGTTTTTTAGGGCTAGTTTTTTAGGTGCACTAGCCAAACCCCTACAGTTGAAAGATAACGCGATAATTTGGTCACAAGGTCTGGGCATATCGCTACTCTAAGCGCCCCTTTGAGGGAGATTTGTCTACCATCTACTATGTCGATCATAGCTTTTAGTTGAGATTTTGAGAGATATGATTTCCTACCCCTGTTCCTTCTTGATTTTTCAATAAGGGGAGCCTTTCCTAGCCCTCCAAACATCTCATTCTCCAACATCTTCTTATCTCTAGGTCTCAATTTACAGGGGATAGTATCAATGGATAATTTGGGGATAGTGGTTATAATACTATCCATAGCCAAAGAGAGATTTCTGACACATATATATGTATTTGGATCTAGCCTAGAGGGACCAGGCATCCTCATGCATTTTAACAAATTATCAAAAGAGTTTAAAGTAGGAGAGGAGGGACAGGGAGCAGTACCCGCTAAATCTGAAGCAGGATCAACAGGGATTGGCACCTTCTGTTCCTCGTTGGGTTCCATCTCAATGTCCAGCGCCTCTGCTCTATCTTGTGTATATGTCACTTCCATAGGTGTCACCTCCGTTGCCTATGGAAAAGTATCCTCAACACCCTTATCCTACTTTCCATCCATATCCTCCTAAGTAAAACCATCTCGCCTATTCCTTGGGCCATGTTTAGAGCTACTTTTACGACGCTTACTTTTCTTAAGACCAAGAGGGAAATCACAGGCCAAGTGTTGATGTTCGTGACATCTGTGACAATGAAAATGTCGGTGTTTGTAATCAACCAACTACTCATAGGCATGGCCTTCCATGTTTAGAAATATTTTTCCAATTAGCCCCTCCCTTGGAGCTAACTTCACCAAAATCCGAGTAGTATTCCTTGAGCGAGTTTATAAGAAGGTCATGTCCACCTCCAAGAAACTACCCAAACTATTCCAAATTTCCCGAAAAGCATCCATTGTCCAAAAATAAGGAGGGAAGTTTGGGAGCCTTACCCACACAAGAATTTATTCCACCCATTCTCTATTTGAGTCGAACAATTGGGTCCATTTCTTGAAGTGTATCGAGGCGATACCAAATCCCCATTGTCTCTCTAGAACCCACTCCAAGGTAGTCGAGTTTTTAAAATTTACCATAAACCATCCTTTAGACATGGTTATGACCTCCACATATCCATTCAAGGCCTTGGCCCAACTCCTTTCTATCCAAACTAAAATGTATTCTGCCGAGAAAAAATTTCCCCTCGCTCTACCCACCAGGATCGATTCCTAAGCCGCCATCACACTTTCAAATTGCAGATTGACCCCAAACACTATATTGGGGCATTCATTGAATTCCTTTAAAACTTTACCCTTATTTCTTTTGACTCTTGCTTGTCTGTCATGTTTCACTGAGACCCTTGAAGATTTGGCCCTTCCTCCTGAAGCCTCCCTGTATTTGAGATCCTATGAACTTTCACCGCCTCCCCCACACCAACCTCAGCCCCTTCTGGCCTCAGAATTTATGCCAAAACCCCTATTGTCAGAGTCGAGCCTCCAAATTCCCAATTCTCCGGTCCACCCTCTGCAAAATGTTCCCCTTCCCTTTCTCTAGTAGCCCCCATCTGGCCAGATATACCACCACTCAGCCCCCCATAGGTGAAACTTCCAAAACCCCCTTGAGTTCCCCAACCTAGGACTTTTTTCATAAGGGAGCCTTTCTAGCTTAAACCCATCAGAAGGAAAGAGACATCTCCCGCACATGAGAGTAGGTTCTCATTGCCTGCATGACATGTCACCCCCCAGCCTTCACCACATATTTATTCAAGCTCCTTATTCCTATTCTAGAACTGAAACCCACCTTCCATTCACAGCCAACCCCATAGACTATATCCTCCAAACCTCTGGAGTGGAACAGAGCAGAGGATACAAAGAGTTTTGGAGAGATTTTCCTTTCCACCCAGGAAAAAATGGGTTATCCCTTTCCACCCCTGTCCCTGTCGAAACAGGGGAAAATCCTAACCTAGGTCTGTCAGTGACCCGTGGAGAGAGGGGTTTTAGGTCAACTTCTTTTAGCGAAAAAAACCCCTCCACCAAACTCCACTTCAAATTCTCTTCCCCAACCCTCTCAGCATGTGACCGCGGTGAGAGGGAAACCTTAGCTAGATTATGTTTCATTGGTTCTAACCCATAAACCGATAGAATGTCCTCCGTAACTGGTTCCACATAAACATAATCCTTCTCCTTCCCCCTGGAGAAAAATGACTAAAAGCGGCGAAACATCCAACACCCAATAACTCAAAATGATGTAAATTAAACCTTGTAACTACCTCCCATAACAAAACTTAAAATTTCTGTCGTTCACAGGTTTCCGACAGATACGACGAGCCACTACCCTTCTCACCATGAGACAACCTCTGACAAAGATGGGAGAAAACCGTGAAGTAAACATAAAATGCACAGTGAGAGATAAAATTGTAACTTACCATCACCAAGTGCGAGAAGCATGTGCCGTTAGACCCAGAATGACAGCTAAAAGCATGGAGACTCTTCTTGTTGAAATATTAATGCGAAAAGGATCAAAAAAAAAAAACACCATCCACTGGGTCCAAAACCACGTTAACCAACCTCGGAGAAATGAAACCATGTAGAATACCCAACCAGACAATGTTTTCCTGGGCACAGTGATTACGAGCCCCAAGGAAAAATGTGAAACCTACCAAGTGGAGCTCACCATCTCAAGACGACAACACATGGCCCGCCCTCCGACTATACACTCGTCTTCCTTGTGTCTATGATCTGTAACCACCCTACTGAACCCTTAAGTCCACTAGTAGAAAAAATAGGGTTTTATATTTATTATTATTATATTATCTTCATTATTTATTATTTATTTACTATTATTATCTTTCCTTTAGTATTTATTATTTATTTACTTTTTTTTTCCTCGAGAAAAAAGCGTAATTTTATTACTGTAGATGAGTACAAAATTACAATTAGAAGCACATAAATGTGATCTATTAGACAAACAGATAAATTTGTAGTCAACCCTAAGGGCAACAGTCTAAAAACCAAATGACTGTTGTAAGAGAAATTTGAATAGCAAAAACTAATCTGGCTTCTACCACAGACCATTTTGAAACAAAATGTTCATATAAATTCAGTCCTACTACTATCAACGATCATGATGTGCTATCAGTAAATAAAAATCTGTCCAAAACCTGCAATGTTTAGTTGATACAATGATCACCAAGGTTTCCAACTGTAACAGCAACCGAGACAATAAAACTCTGCCCAGCCAAATGAAGAACTAGTCGAAACATGATAGCCTGGAGAATAAATCGAGATCCTAAATCTACAGTAGTAAAAACATTAAAAAGTTCCACCACTCAGGAGAACCATCAAAATTCCGTGAGAGCCAAAAAATTGGAGAAGTGCTAGCCCTCAATAGCCCGCACAATGGAGAAAACACCACCAGCAGAAGTTAAAATCCTCAATCTAACATTTTTAAAAAACCACCAACACCACAGGGAGAGAGACACTAGCCTGAGAAATTAGATGATTTACCATGCCAAAAGAAGCCCAGAATAGCTCAATCAAATAAAGAGGGGTGAAAATAATCTCGTATTTCTCCATCCTTGTGTTCTCTGAGCTGCCAGATCCCCACAGCCAACAGAAGCCCCATCTTGGAAGCCCAATTCGCATCTCCATTATTTTATCTATAAATATGCTGACAGGAGAATGAATCAAAAGTAAGGAGGAGCTCCTGGATTGAAAGTATCAGATTTTGTAGATGAATAATTCTGCACTATTGAATGCCTTTAATCCAGTTTATTACATTCATGGAGTCCCCAAAAAAATTTATCTTCTGGCACCCTTTCTCAACAGCAAACAACAGGAGAAGCTTGAGGCTCAGCAATTCATCAAAGTTATTTGAGCCCTCCCCAAGCCCAACAGAGAGCTCAAAGAAATGAGAGACAGAAAGATAAAGCAAAGCCCCTCCTCCACAAACATTTTACTGCACTGCCCCATCAAAAAAACCCCAAGGGGTTCCCCTATCAATCTCCAAAACCAGAAGCTCCCTCTGATTAGCAACACAGATATGATAAGGAAACGCAAAGTGTAAACCAATATTCATGGCACCTATGATATCCGGGTTACTAACAGCCTCATCAAATAGAAGTCGGTTACGTGCCAGCCAGCAACCCCAAATGACAAGAAGAGGCAGGGCTTTAAGATTAGGCTCAACATTAGACTCCCACCAAGAGTCCCATGCATGAGACACTGAGTGGCCCTCCCATCTGCAGGGGAGACCCAACAATCTAGAACATTCCAACCAAATCCCTTTCAAGAAAGAACAACTGAGGAAAAGGTGGTTGACGGATTCCTCCTCATCTTTGCAGAGAACACACCAGCCAGGACCCTGAAAGAACTTACATTGCAGATTGTCCCAGGTAGGGACTTTATTTTCCAAAACACACCACATAAAGAGGTGATTCTTGGGAGGACAACTGAGCTTCCAAAGCTTCTTCCACCACCAATGCCCTTCCCCCAAAAAATCCCTAGCACTCAGTTTTAAGTAGCTAACTCGAGGAGAGTAGATCCCCGATGAATCAAAATCCCAAACAATATTATCCTCTCTCTCCCTAAGTAAAATATGTGTATGTTTTAAAGCACATATGTAAATGGCCAAATCCCTTTCATCCTGAGCATCCAGCCCCAATGATGAGGCCAAAATACATGACTGAATCTCAAGCCTTCTTTGAACCGAAGTTGCAAGATGGGAAAGGAAAGTAATCCCCCATTGCCTCAAAGCTACAATAGTAAACCCTGGAAGAAGGTGTTGCAAGACACTACCCATCCAAGGATCCTCACCAACTCGAAGCTTCCTACCACTACCCCCATTCCAAACCAGATTTGATTCCAATATATGGAAGGATTTAACCAAAGCCTTCAAAATCACTGATCCACCTTCAAAATAATTTCTTGGAGTCCTAATCCAATCCACAATGGATAAAGGAGCAATGTATTTTTGAGTAATCACTTGGGTCCAAAGACTATCTGAATTGATGAGCCGCCAACCACCCTTAGCAGCCAGGGCCTGTGCAAAGAGAAATATAATTTTCAGTCCCCAACCCTCCAGCCCTTTAGGCATGGCTATTTTCTCCCACCGAACCCAAGGGGTCACCAAGGTGTCCTTCTTCCCACTCCAAAGAAATCTAAAGCAGATTCACCGGGCAGTCTCCAAAATACCTTTTGGAATCCAAGAGAGAGACAAACAATACACCGGAACTACCTCCAAAACTGACTTCACTAAAATCAATCTCCCGGCTATAGATAGCCATTTATGACTCCAAACTCTTAATCTCTTTTCCAATTTTTCCAACAGCCACCTCCAATATTGTTTCCTATAATCATTTGGTTTTAAATGGAAACCCAAATAGTTCAGCCCATCATCCAAACCAGCAGAATTATAAGGAAAGATCCGCAAAAACTCTAGCCTCTCCTCTTCCCTCAATCGATGAGTAGTAATTGTAAACTTTTCAGCATTCACTTCCATACCTGTGGCCTTGGAAAATAGGTCCAAAATATCCCCAATAGTGTTCAAATCTCTCACAGAACCAGAACAAAAAATTAATACATCATCAACAAACAGTAGATGTGTAATGAACAAATTTGGAGCAACCTGAATACCCTTCAAAGTACCCTATCTCTTTGCATCCTTAAGGGCCATGCTCAAACCTTCCGCAACCAATAAGAACAAAAGAGGGGATAGGGGAAAACCCCGGCGAAGGCCACTTTCAGCATGAAATAAAGGGGAGGTCGCCCCATTAATCAAAACAGAGAATGAGATTGTTGTAATACAGTTCATGATCCATCTAATAAAATCAATACCAAAGCCAAGGTGAGTCGAAAGCATGCATATATATAACCAACTTACCCGATCATATGCTTTGGAGAGATCAATTTTCAATACCATCCCTTTGAGGTTCATGGTCTTCATGCTGTGGATACCCTCTTGAGCTGCTCCAATGGCTTCATGGATTTGCCTCCCTTCCAGAAAGCAAAATTTTTCACTAGAGATATGAGCAGACAAAATAATTTTGAGTCTTCAAGCAACTACCTTTGAGACCACTTTGTAAATACAGTTGCACAAATAGATTGGATTAAAATAATTCAGAGAAGATGGGTTATCCACTTTCAGAATTAAGGCAATGAAAGTGGAGTTGAAACAAGCAGGAATCTTCCTTTAAATTCTGGTATCTTCCACCATTTTCAGCAGATTTGCACCCAACAAATCAAAAAGTTCCAAAAAAAATTTGATTGACCATCCATCTGGCCTTGGGCTTCTGTCTTTTTGGAAGATATGAAGCGCATCCTTTAATTCCTTCTCCGAAACTTCAGCCATCAAGGATTTGTTATCAGCCTCCTCCACAAACCTCTGGAATAGCTGAGAAACTCTTATAACTTCTGCAAGCAATGCATGAACAGAAGCCTTAAAAAGGGCCTTGAAATGATCAACCCCCAACTTAGCCTTTGCCTCAAAGGAGGAATTCTCAACTCCCTGCCCATCTCTCAATCTCCAAATAGTATTATTTGCCTTTCTACCATGAGCATAAGCATGAAAAAATTTTGTATTTTCATCCCCACATGCCAACCAAGTAGCCCTACTTTTCAACCTCCAAGATTCCTCCTTAACCAAAAGGAGGGAGTTCCTACTCCTTTCGAGATGAACAAGAGTATTCTTATCATCTTGGAACAGTAAAACCCCTCCATTCCCTTCATAGATCGTGCGAAGTTCCTCTTCCACCTGCTTCAATTCCATGTCCTCCCTTTGCCTCTTAGCAACCGACCATTCCTTAATAGCATCCTTCAAACGTTTAATATTATCATCAAATTGAAATGCTGCAGATCGTGTGCTAATAGCGCTAAAAGGAATCCACCTGGAGTGAACCAGAGTTTTAAAAGCCTCATCCTTGAGCTAGATTTTGTTAAGATTTAAAGGGCTAGGAGGCTGCCGAGGCCCAAGTTTAAATTCAATAAAAATTGGAAAATGATTCGATGCACCTCCACATCCTATCCACTACCTGATTTGAAAAAGCCTATCCAGAACCTGCTCAGCCACCAAAAAATGATCAAGTCTCTTCACTACTCGACCTTCCCCACATCTGTTGTTCCTCCAGGTAGGTTTCAGCTTTATGGGCTCAATATCCAGCAAAATACTCTCCTCCAATTTCTGAGAGAAGTAGCCCGTTAGTAAATCAGTATGAGCATGAGGACCCTAGACCTCAAACTAGTCCATAGAAAATTTCAGATCCCCTCCCAAAATCAATGAGTCCCCTTTGAGCAGGGGGTTACCCAGGAGTGAGTCCCAGAAGGGGATCCTATCTTGATAAGGACCATTAATATTAAAAATCGTAAAAACTTCACCCAACTCCAGCGCCAGAAATTTTATACTCAGGACCAAATCCATACCCCAAGTGTTCAGAGGCTTGATGGTTATTTCATTCCATCCCACCGCCAAACCACCCGAATGCCCTCGAACATCCAAAGTCTCAAAAGACCACCCCGACATCCAGCTTTCCAATCTAGATTTAACCACAATTCCTTCTCCTAAAGTCTCTTATAATAGAATCATATCCGGATGATCCAGATAAATAACCCTCAGTAAGGAAAATTTCTTATGGGGACCTCCCAATCCCCTGCAATTAAACGACATGATCTTCATTAAAAACCAGTATTAAGGGATTGACTTGCTCTAAGTGCCCTTTCTATAGATTGTTCTTTCCCATCAAATACATCCATTTTTTCCCTATCCTGGGCTCTAGCCAAATAGGAAATCCTACCCCTTCCCCGAGTAGATAGATACTTCCCCTTTCCCAGCCCTCCAGAGTCTTTCTTTGCACTAGATCTCAGATAGTAACCAAAGACCAGAGAAACTGAAGAAGAAATGGTTGGAACCAACACCCCTTCACTGGCATCTGGTTCAATAACCTCCTCAAAAGTAGCTGACAATCGAAAATTAGGGGAAGGATGAGGAAGATCAGCAGTAGATAGGTTCCTAAAGCCATCCAACCAATCCAATCCAGTGATCGAGACATTTCTGAAATGAATATTGAGACTTGGGGAAAAAGGAAAGTATCCCATGAGGGAAGGTTCCAAAAGTTTCAACACAACCTTCATCATGCCATCATCCCCCAATGATTGATAGCCCAACATGACTGCTAATAACCTTCACAGCAGAGTTCGAGGCACAATCAACATTATGAGGGAATGTGGGCTGCTTAGAAGAAGGACCAGAAACCTCCCCCACCGAACCCTGCTTCTCCTCAACTCTGCTAGTGCGTTGGCCTTTTACGTGACGGAAGAGAAATCTACAGTCAGAGGCCGGATTCCCATAGGCATGGCATCTTCCGCACCTAAAGGGAACATTTTCATAATCTAGCATCTGCTCACTAGAAAATTTGGTGGAATTTCCGACAGCCAATTCGTTGCTATTCCGACACATAGTCGTCGCAAGAGCAACAGTTCGAGGGTGGGAAAAATGTGGTTTGCAATACCGTCGCAGTTCCAACGCACTTAAAAAGTGTCGCACTATCGACAGTTTTTCCGTCGCTTCCAAACAAGCGTCGCTCTTCCGACGTTTCCCAAACCATCACGCTTCCGACGTTTGTAAACTGTCGCACTTCCGATGAAATGTGGTCCGAAGTTTTGAACGTCGCTCTTCCGACGTTTGTAAACTGTCACAATTACGACGAAATGTGGTCCGGCGTTTTGAACGTCGCTCTTCCAACGTTTTTAAACTGTCGCAATTCTGACGCAATGTGGTCCGACGTTTTGGACGTCGCTATTCCGACGTTTGTAAGCTATCGCAATTCCGACGAAATGTGGTCTGACGTTTTGAACGTCACTCTTCCGACGTTTGTAAACTGTCGCAATTCCGAAGAAATGTGGTCCGATGTTTTTATACTGTCGCTCTTCCGACGTTTTTAAGTTGTCGCAATTCCGACGCTTACAAGGCGTCGGTATAGTGACGGTGGGTTCAATTTAAAAAAAAAAATGAAACCTTAAAAGAGGAAAAACGTTGCTTTGAATATATTATATGAAGTAAAACAGTCCATGAAGTCATTACATTTTCACATCTGAAGATTGGAAACCAAATATCCATCCAGAAAAGTGGAATTCCCACCCCAGACAGTGATAGAAAAATACCCCATGTCACATACAGGGACATGATATAAAACCCAGTAACGGTCCACATGGAGATTATCGACAATCTGAGAAAGCATCCAAATATTCCCGAGGCATCTATAAGAAAGTGAAATAGCAGTATGTAGAATAGTAAAGCAACAGATAGAGTACGTACCGACGTCCATTGTTCCAAATACAAATTAAAGTACCCAAAATCCTTGAACAGAGAAAAACTCTAATCATGTGAGGAGTGTGATATGTCCAAAATATAAAAAGACCATCAGACCATATCAATAAACCAGCAACATAGACCAACATCGCTAGTTTTGAAGGCAGAGTGATAAACATTAATCATTTTTTTTTTCACAAGAGAAAAAACATTGTTTTAAATATATTATATGAAGTAAAACAGTCCATGGAGTCATTACATTTTCACATCTGAAGATTGGAACCCAAATATCCATCCAGAAAAGTGGAAGTCCCACCCCAGACAATGATAGAAAAATACCCCATGTCACATACAGGGACATGATATAAAACCCAGTAACGGTCCACATGGAGATTATCGAAAATATGAGAAAGCATCCAAATATGCCCGAGGCATCTATAAGAAAGTGAAATAGCAGTATGTAGAATAGTAAAGCAACAGATAGAGTACCGACGTCCATTGTTCCAAATACAAATTAAAGTACCCAAAATCCTGCAACAGAGAAAAAAGCTAATCATGTGAGGAGTGTGATATGTCCAAAATATAAAAAGACCATCAGACCATATCAATAAACCAGCAACATAGACCAGCATCGCTAGTTTTGAAGGCTGAGTGATAAACATTAATCATTTTTTTTTCACAAGAGAAAAAACGTTGTTTTGAATATATTATATGAAGTAAAACAGTCCATGAAATCATTACATTTTCACATCTGAAGATTGGAACCCAAATATCCATCCAGAAAAGTGGAAGTCCCACCCCAGACAGTGATAGAAAAATACCCCATGTCACATACAGGGACTTGATATAAAACCCAATAATAGTCCACATGGAGATTATCGACAATCTGAGAAAGCATCCAAATATGCCCGAGGCATCTATAAGAAAGTGAAATAGCAGTATGTAGAATAGTAAAGCAACAGATAGAGTACCGACGTCCATTGTTCCAAATACAAATTAAAGTACCCAAAATCCTTGAACAGAGAAAAACGCTAATCATGTGAGGAGTGTGATATGTCCAAACTATAAAAAGACCATCAGACCATATCAATAAACCAGCAACATAGACCAGCATCGCTAGTTTTGAAGGCAGAGTGATAAACATTAATCATTTTTTTTTTCACAAGAGAAAAACGTTGTTTTGAATATATTATATGAAGTAAAACAGTCCATGAAGTTATTACATTTTCACATCTGAAGATTGGAACCCAAATATCCATCCAGAAAGGTGGAAGTCCCACCCCAGACAGTGATAGAAAAATACCCCATGTCACATACAGGGACTTGATATAAAACCCAGTAACGGTCCACATGGAGATTATCGAAAAATCTGAGAAAGCATCCAAATATGCCCGAGGCATCTATAAGAAAGTGAAATAGCAGTATGTAGAATAGTAAAGCAACAGATAGAGTACCGACGTCCATTGTTCCAAATACAAATTAAAGTACCCAAAATCCTGCAACAGAGAAAAACGCTAATCATGTGAGGAGTGTGATATGGTGTGATATGTCCAAAATATAAAAAGACCATCGGACCATATCAATAAACCAGCAACATAGACCAGCATCGCTAGTTTTGAAGGCAGAGTGATAAACATTAATCATTTTTTTTTCACAAGAGAAAAAACGTTCTTTTGAATATATTATATGAAGTAAAACAGTCCATGAAGTTATTACATTTTCACATCTGAAGATTGGAACCCAAATATCCATCCAGAAAAGTGGAAGTCCCACCCCAGACAGTGATAGAAAAATACCCCATGTCACATATAGGGACTTGATATAAAACCCGGTAACGGTCCACATGGAGATTATCGACAATCTGAGAAAGCATCCAAATATGCCCGAGGCATCTATAAGAAAGTGAAATAGCAGTATGTATAATAGTAAAGCAACAGATAGAGTACCGACGTCCATTGTTCCAAATACAAATTAAAGTACCCAAAATCCTTGAACAGAGAAAACGCTAATCATGTGAGGAGTGTGATATGTCCAAAATATAAAAATACCATCAGACCATATCAATAAACCAGCATCGCTAGTTTTGAAGGCAGAGTGATAACCTGTCAACACATAAAATAATATCATAAAGCGGATACAGGAAATGTGCAGAGACATGTACTGTTGATATACACCTCACACAAAAAGCATCCATGATAGAGCAAAAATATGTATAAACCCAGGGTCGATTGTATGTTCTGGCTCGCTTGTTCCAGGAAATAAAAGCCATCTGCAGAAACCCAGGCTCACTTGTAAGATCAGGCTTGCTTGATTCCAAAATTGGTAACCATCTGTTGCATCCGAGATGTAAGGTTCAGGCTCGCTTGTTTCCATTAGTAGCCCACTACGGCATCCACCTTGTTCATAGCAAAAAGGTTCCTATAGATATACAGAGAAAGAGTATAATACGTAGACCATATAAATATGGCTATGTATTTCAAAAAACAGGTTTAAAATAGAAACAGGGCAACATTTCTTTTTCTAAGTAAAGTTAATCTATTAACAGTGGGAATAAAATTACACCGAAGTCAAAATCATTGCCTAGACTCATGGCAAATTTGTCATCAAAAAATAAAAAAATTAAGAAGACTGCCCTCATACGGGGAAACCAGTCTTGAACGTTTAATTTACAGAATTCAAAAATATTACAAAGGTCCAGCACAGTAAAATAATCTAAAAGCAGCCCAATTAAGTGGGCCACGAAGCAAGAAAAACAAATTAACCAAACTACTCCTCCGACTCCTCGACGATTCGGCACCATCCTTCGGAAGGTCCAGGATTGCTAGGTGCTACCTCCACATTCATGCCACGACTCCCCTCCTGAAGGCCCGAATGCTGGATGGCTTTTTCCGAGCTCAGACCCGCCGGATGGGTGCATTCTTCCTCCGTTTGGGCCTCCTTGCGGAAAACCACAGTGACTGAAGTTGTGATTCGTGGGCGGCTGAGAGAGAAATTAAAGGAAAATTGCACAGTGCGCATCGTGGGAGAAGGTGAACTAGCGGTGGGGAAATGAGGAGCAGGGGAATCCATACGATGGCCAGATCCTACAACCCGACCCTACCCACTCCTAGTATTTGGATAGCGACCTGCGTAATAATCACTGGACTGGCCGAAAGACGACTCGATTGAGGGGCTAGAGGGAGCGCGCAAGGGTTGACCTCTAGTGCCCCCCCTGTGGCAACACATCCTTTGACGCAGGCGAGGCATGGGTGCAGTCTCACTAGCAGTGGGAACAAGAGGAGACGGAGAAGCATAATTCCAAGAAACAGAGGAAGACGGACAAGGACCAGACCGAGAGAAATGCAGATATGTAGCAAGGTCGACGCAGCAGTTCAGCTGGCCACTTCTCCTTCTCATCACAGTGAGCAGGCAGTGTAACCCAGCAACCAGCTCGTCTGAAAAACCATAGAAAAATGACATTTTATCGACCCAACTGCAATGCAATCGAAGGACGCCCGTCATAATTAATCTCTGATCATTAATGAGAGCCGAAGGCCGGATCATATTGGAGCATGCAGAATCTCTAACAGGAGTGGAGGTCCGATATTGAACAGTGTTAAAACTTAATGTGATTAGATGTGAAAACCTTGGAACTTAATTGAACAACGTTAAAACTTAATGCGATTGATATGAAATCGCCACATCCATGTCCCATCGCCTTAAACGCCATCGAATGCACCCGCAGCCGGGAGCAGGGCAAGTTTTGATTGAGGACACGTGGCAGAAATTGATTGGAGCGGATCTTTGTTTGGGCCGCTCGCGCAGTGGAAATCCAGACCCGAAAAAGATTAGGGCGAATTTGATAATAAATTCGCGTCACAACTCTCCCTTCATACGCCAGCCCAACTTCGGACCCGAAAAAGATTAGGGCGGAATTAATTTAGTTTTCGCGTCACAAAATTGGCCGATGTCAGCAGGCTATTTTGGAACGCGAATTTGGTTTGAATTATGGTTTATCGCCGTTTGAAGTCTGAAGGGCTCGACTTAAGAACAATTTTGTTTGATCTCATCTTATAAAATTTGTGTTGGTTTTCTTTGATAATACACATATTTATAATAAATCATGGGAATACCACACTAAACATGTGGAAAAGTTATATAAATTATTGAGAACAATCATTTTTATGTAAAAATATCCAAATGTGCTTTTTGGAAATAAGAATTCGAGTATTTGGTTCATATTGTTTTAAAGGAAGGAGTGAAGTTGGAGCCTCAAAAGATGCAAGCTATTACAAAATGACCTATTCCTAAAAAAATCAAGGTTCTTAGAAGATTTTTTAGACTTACATGATATTATTGATCATTTGTTAAGAATTATGCATGCATTTCAAGTCCACTCACATATCTCTTGAAGAAAATATCATTTGTATGGAATGATGAGGCTACTTTGGCATTCTCTCTTTTAATGGATGCCATGTCTTCTACACCAACATCGGTTGCACCTACTTTTGGTAAAACATTCACAGTAGAGTGTAAGGCACTAGGACAAGGAATTTACGTAGCATTAACACAATAAGGGATATCATTGGCTTTTAAAAGCAAGGAATTCAAAGAAAATATTTGGTGAAATCTACGTATGAAAAATAAATGGAAGCAATATTACATGCAATAAAAAATGGGGATAGTATATCACTGGGAGGTACTTTAAAGTCAAGATATACCATGATAGCATAAAGTATTTTTGAAGCTATGGATTTCATTGGAAGATTAACAAAAATGAGGAGAAAAAATGAAAAGTTTTAATTTTGAGATAATCTGCAAAAAGGGTAAGGAAAATTTAGTACATGATGCTCTTTCTAAAATAGAAGAGGCCTCAAATTTATATCCAATTACATTTTCTATTCCTAGGTGGTTAGAAGAAGCTTGCCATAATGGAAAAATGACAATAGTACTAAACAAAAACTAAAATTTATAAAGGATGGGATGAACTCTATGGAGCATTGGGAGTGAAAGAGAGATATACTTTGGTGCAAATGTAGAATATTTTTATGCACGCAAGCATATTTGAATAAAAAAATATTAAGGGAGTCCCATGTCTCTCTGATGGTAGGACGCGGGGTTCCTTAAAACATCTCAAAGGATCAAAAATATATTTTTGGAAGGAATGAAGAAAGATATTCAAAATTTTGTAAGAGAAGGTCAGGTTTGCATAATAAATAAAAGAGAGATAGTAAAATCTCTATGGTTACTTCAACCATTCCACATACATATTCAAAGACTAGAAGATATATCAATAGACTTTATTACAGGGTTACTGAAATATAAAGGTAAGTATTACATTTTTGTGGTCATTTATATAGACAAATTTTGTAGATTTTTTTTGTGGAGCTCAAAGTACATAAACAACAAGCCAAGTGGCAGAAGTGTCCATGAAAGAAATTCATAGTCTTCATGGTTTTCCTAAAGTAATAGTAACAAGAAACTTTTGGAAATAATTATTTAATATGAGTGGAGAAACACTAGATGCCATGAGTTCTACATATCAAACATAATCAAATGGTCAAACAAAAATAGTTAACAAATGTTTTTAAGGTTATCTACAATGTTACTCTTTAGAAAAGCAATCTTAATGGATGAAGTGGGTTCATCAAGGAAGAATGGTAATATGATACTACCTATCACACATCTACTAAAATTTCCCCATTTAAGACCCTTTATGGATATCCAACTCCTAGTATCTCATACTTTTTGCAAGATAAGTCCAAAGTATAGGAAACAGAGTCACATATGGAAAATACTGAAGAAACTTTGAAAATTATTATGGAAAACCTTCAAATGACATGAAACATGATAAAACAACAAGGAGAACAACATTGAAGTGAAAGATAATTTGAGGAGGGTAATTGGGTATTTTTTAGATTATAGCATTATAAGCAATCTTCATTCAAGAAAAAGAAGAATAAAGAATTAGCTCAAAAATGTTATGGCCCTAAATAATTATTCATAGGATTGCAAAAGTGGTATAGAAGTTATATTTTCCTTCTTGCATTCATAAGGATTTTCATGTATCTTCCCTAAAAAAGGTTTTGGGAAAAAATATGCCAATATAAATAGAACTTCCATTATTAGATGAAGAATGAAAGTTGATTCTTGAACCACAAAAAGTTATAGATAAACATTCTGTATCTCTTTGACATATAACCATTATGAAGTACCTAATCAAGTGGAAGGATATTCCTCTAGAAGAAGGTACATGGTAAAATGATAAATTCGTGATGAAATACCCACGGCTAAAGGGTTCGTTTGAAGTTTTGACAAAGGTTTTGTTATATGTTTTATATAACGCACGGCGGAATAGTTTTATTGTTTGTTAAGGTCCCACACAGTGATCAAATTTGAAGGGCAGGTCCGAATTTCAATTAGAAGGGCATATATCTATGTTGCCCTTCCATAATGAAAAGCTAAAAAAAAAACTTTTCAATTGAGCACAATAAATTATTTTTACATTTCATTTTCAGAAAGACAAAACCATCAATCTTTATATTAATAGAAGACTGTTACATATACAACAATGAAGAAGGCTCCATCTTTCATTGCTTAAATATCTCATTGGAAATGTCAACATAAGTCTTGAAGACACTATTATAAGAATTTGGATACATACCACTTGGATATAGGAGATTCTTATGTGTCAGATTGTGTAATGCAATTTTGACTTTGTCTCACAAGGGGCAGCATCATGGAGGTCTAGATTTTTCTTATAGAACTTTATTATTATTATTTGAAACGTTGTTTATAGATATGAATACAACAATGAAATTATGAGCATGGTGGACAATTATTCAAGCTCATGATGCCAAACCATGATGATGTAAGTTTGGAATTTAACATTTTTACATTTTAAAGACAAATAGTCAAAATCACTGACAACTTAGTATGCCATAATTAATAATCATTCCCTGTTCACTTTTGTTAATAGGTTTATGTCACACGATGATCTCTCCTCTCTGGCATTTACTTGTATTGAAGATCCCTATTCTAGGAATAAGGAGTTATTTTCTCCAAAAATAACCCTAGCCAAACATTGAAAATGCATCGAGGATATCTTTCTATGCTTCATAAGTACATATGTTCTACTTCTAAATCATGTCTTGGAAGTGGTTTTTTTGCTGGAAATTATTCACCAATTGGTTTCATACCAAAGTCTTTTTCTCATTTTCAGCATCTAATACATGAAAAATATAATGGTTTAAAACAACATAAATATTTGAAATTTTGCAAGAATTGTCTGGCACACTTTGAATATTAATTTTGAAGTCAAGTGCATGATGCTATATAGGATCAAGTGTCATTTTGAATACCAAATGTTTCACAAGAAACTTCTCAACATGCTACCCTGTAGTAAGGATTAAATGACAATATTGCATCAACTATTTCCATAATAAAAGTGCACCTCAACCATAAGACTAAACAACTACAAATGTTGTAGATCTAACAAGACCACACAATCAAATGTATTCCACAAGGACAATACTGTATGAAAAATGAAAAGGAATTTGCAACCAAAAATACCTTAGGCAACTAATTCAATTAGATACACCAAACCATCAGCAAAAAGGAAAACCAACCTACTCAAAAGGCAAGCGTTTACCTCCTTTGACAAAATTTTGAGTTCTGAAACAAGGGCCTTTATTGTCTTGTCAATGCCCCTAGTAATTTGAACAGGGTTTGCACCTGTTGCAACAACCTAAACAAAAAGGTTTCATTTCAAATTATTTTCCACAAATTTAAGATACAACCATTGTCAGTTTTGTATTTCCTAACAATATCATAGATTTTGACAAAAGAACCAAAAATTTTTAATACCTGATAGCAATTTTTTCACTCAAAAACTATCTTAGACTCAATAAGCCCAACCCAAAACTAAAAAACCAAACACCAGAAGACCCTACAAAAATGAATAGATGATCTTAATCCAGTACTATCGACAAAAAGTTACCTTTACACCCTCACTTATTAAACCCTATGCTATTGAATTTTAACTTCAACTGCTGCAGCAGAAGGACGGATGCAGCAGCAACATTTTTTTTTGGAGGTTGCTTGCACGCCATCCAGAAATTTAATTCGGCATTTAAAATTCCTGCAAGTTTTTTTTGTAGATGGCCGCAGCCATATTTCTGTACAGGATTGTATTTAAACACAACAACCAGCATTAACGCAATTCACCAAACAGAAATTTACCCGACAGTTTTGTAAATTCAAAAGGAGGACACGTGGAGCATTAATATTGGATCGCATGAAATTGAAGGGAATCTGAAAACCTGAAAACCGGACCCGAATTTTTTATAGGGCACATTGGATTGATAATTCGAGTTAAAATCAGGCAGACGTCAGCATCCCATTTTGGAACGCGAATTTGGTTTGAAATTCAATCTATTCAGACTTTTGAAGTCCGACGGAAAGGGTTCTTTAATGTTTTGATAGTTTAATATATACATATGTTTTAAACATATGTTATATATATACCATATGCGAAATGAAAGGTGGGCCATAGAATTTAGTTTTAATTTTATTTTTTTAAAAAGAGGGTTTATTATAATATGTTTTATATGTTACGGCATATAAAAATAAAAAAGGACAAAAAAGCTTGGTAGTTTTTTTTATAGACAGTACGTAAATTTTTTATTACACAGCAGTGTGTAAAAAGTGAAAGACTGAGTGTAACTTTTTAAGTGTGTATGCACAGCAGTGCGAAAGTGAAAAACATAACAGAGTGTTTTAGAGACAGAGTATGTTTGTTTTGAACAAACAATGAGTTGGTTTTATGCACTGCGTTTTGTAGCAGTCATAATTTTGTAATCCCTCTTAGTGAGGAAGAAGTGTAATAGTTTTTTTTTAGTTATTGAAGGGAATAGAAGTTTTTTTTCAAAGTATTGAAACTCTGTCTCCTGTCAAAGAAATTTTTATTTTCTCTGTGTTAAAAGAAGGGAGATTTATTCTCCATTCATTGTTATGGAATTTTTCAATATTCCAAAATGTGCAAGAACAATAGATGTTGTGGTTCCATCCCCAGCTAAATCATTTTTCTTTGCCGCAGCTTGCCTTACCAACTTGGCCCCAATATTTTCAACTGGGTCCTCTAATTCAACCAATAAAAAGGCCAAAACCATAGCATTGAGATACATTTCATTACACTATCAATAAAAATAAAATTTGACTCAGCCATAACCCTTTCCTTTTATTGTTGTGAAAAGCTTTATGCATTACTCTAATGTGGCTAGTCCATAGGCCAAGTAGACCACTGCGTAACAAATATGTTTCCTTTTACCTTTGAGTTTTCAAATTATGCCTACCAAATCTAAGACATTTAAGAGGGGGAACTAATACAACGTTAAAAAGAAAACCAGAGCACACATCTACAAATTACCTCCTTAGCTACTGTCACACCATCATTAACTATTTTTCGGAGAACCATGCTTGCTCTCCAAGACAACATTTTTCCCTTCGCCCCAAGGGTGACTCCAACAAGATCAGCAAGTTTGTTCACACCGCCTGCAAGACAAATTGACAATGCTTTCAATAAGTGTGCAATTGAATGCCAGACCATATGCAAAAACAACCCTCCATGAAAAATTAAAATAACACATTAAAATTGAATATAAGTGGACAAGGAAAGATCCACCGCAGTGAAGTTTCACGTGCAGGTGACCTTCCTTTAAACATAATTTTTTCTCTGACCTGCAATTTTTTTGTCACCGAGCCATCCTTGTTGAAGTACAACTCCTTTTCCATAGCTCTTGTATTAACTACCTTCTCTCTGTCGCGTAATCTCAGAGTCCCTCTTCTGCTTGAGCAATTAAAGGAAATGGGTGAAAAAACTGAAAGAGAAGACAATTGTCTACCATAATTATCAAACATTGCACCCAACTTCTTCCCCTTTCCATTGTTACCCAATGAGGTAGATGTGGCAATTTTTGTCATACTGCCCAAAGCAGAGGCCATCTTCTCTTATCTTGAATATAGAATTACAAGATCTTCATATTAGTATGAACCTTAAAAAACATGACTCCCATTGCTAAAAACCACTTTTAAGTTGTAACAGGCAAACTAAACAACTATCGCAACTTTTGGCAACTTCTCGAGCATTAAGAGAGAAACAACCAAAGAGAAATACAACCAAAATCCTCATTTTAATGAGACCGGACTATATATTTGCATTAAGATAATAGAAAGAAATCACGACTATATTAAGGCCAGCACAAAACAATCTTTAACCAGTGTCTCTCGCGGCCTTCAGGTTGCCATGCTAGAGGTTGCATATTTTTAATTTAAATTCTTGACCTCTCGTGCCCATCTATGAATGCATCCAATGGGATATCTACATCAAATTCTCATTTATATCCCCAAAAACAAATTCCCTACTACAAGAGCACCAGTGTTGATGGATCACCCCACACCATCCCCCCACTAGAAACGGTGAAAAATGAAACCCGAGAAAACTTATGAAATATCTCAAGATGACTATATGGGTGGTTCATATGAATCAACCAACCATTCAGAACATGCTCATCAATCCAAACCATGAGTATTATGTGACGATATTCAAGCAGGCACTGAATCAGATTTCTGAAGCTATGTTAGAGAAACCCTAAAATCTCACTGAAAATAGGTGAAATGTGGCACCACTCAGAGATTGACATGTGCCAATTGGTACAAGTGGTAGACAATTGGCATGCTCAAACAACGAGGTGATGCAGGAATGACATGAGGGAGAAAATATCAGAAAAGCCCCAAATCTGGAGAACTAAAGCTCATCACCAACTTGAGATTGACAACTTTACATGATGTAACCTATGAAATTGTAAATGGAGAAATCATAGTAACAATAAAGTAACCTATGTAACAATAAAGTCGGATTCATCCTGGGAGTGGTAATGGGAGAAATCATAGTGAACAACAGGAAACATGCAGAGTTGCTTACAATCAAATAGATGAGAAAACACATACAAAAAACCTAGATAATAATCATGAACAAGCTTAATATTGAATTATGAACTGTAAAGGAACTTACAAAATGTGACATTACGAACCTGGTCAAGCGCACAATAAAAAATATCCCGGACATGACCCTGGTTGACAAGTTGTATTGCTCATGATGCAAGAGGATTTGTACCTGCACTGCCAAGTCAATCAAAATCCATCATTATCTATACAATAAATACAAGTAATTGATTTAGTATTTTTTACTCTAAGATGCATTCTTATGATAATGTTAGAACATATGTTGAAAATTTCAAAACATACCTGAATAAGCTCCTCTTCATTTTAAGAACAATTTATTGGAGTCGCATGAACTTGGAACAAGCCTCCCACGATCTAAAAGAGTAGCAACTAAGTCAACAGTGACTTTTTTGTTGCTACGCTGGATCGAGGGAGGTTTGCTCCAAGATTAAATCGCTCTAATAAATTATTCTCTACTAAACAGGGCCAACCACGTGAAGGTGGAAGCTCTTATGGCCCCTCCCCCCCCCCTCACATCACTCTCAATTCCCCAATAGCCAATCTATATTTCATTTTTTACTTTCATGAGCATAAAAAAAAATATTCAATAACTAATAAAAAAACATTTCAACAAAAAGTATGCAAGGAAACATTGCAATTAATGCTTCACATAAAAATAGTATGATAAATGAGTTTTTTATATAACGCAAAAAACGTTCCAAGTATGGTAACATTTGTCTTATAATAATACAATATTTTACATTATAAAATTTTCTTTTTCTTCTTCCTATTTCTAAAGCTCCTAATTACATCATCAATATCATCGTGCTCTGCTCCTGTTTCGCCTTTCGACCCGCACTGCTGACCTAGTTGCGTAGTCACGATGTTTGCTCTCATCCAGTGACAGGGCATCGCCTACAAAAACAGATAATATTAAATTTTAATTGTCAGTTTTTAAATATCATTGAACTAGTTCGGTAATATTAATAAAAAAAATTGCAATGAGATTATTTACCTGGTGCACCAGTTGTCGCCGCTGACCTAGTTGCGTAGTCACGATGTATGGTCTCATCCAGTGACGGGGCATCGCCTACAAAAACAGATAATATTAAATTTTAATTGTCAGTTTTTAAATATCATTGAACTAGTTCGGTAATATTAATAAAAAAAAAATTGCAATGAGATTATTTACCTGGTGCACCAGTTGTCGGCGCTGACCTAGTTGCGTAGTCACAATGTCTGGTCTCATCCAGTGACGGGGCATCGCCTACAAAAGCAGATAATATTAAATTTTAATTGTCATTTTTTAAATATCATTGAACTAGTTCGGTAATATTAATAAAAAAAATTGCAATGAGATTATTTACCTGGTGCACCAGTTGTCGCCGTTGACCTAGTTGCGTAGTCACGATGTCTGGTCTCATCCAGTGACGGGGCATCGCCTACAAAAACAGATAATATTAAATTTTAATTGTCAGTTTTTAAATATCATTGAACTAGTTCGATAATATTAATAAAAAAAATTGCAATGAGATTATTTACCTGGTGCACCAGTTGTCGTCGTTGGGACTGTTGCCCTGTCTTCCTCTCTGGTGGTAAGATCCTTAAGGGAAACATTCTCTGTCATTTAAAAAAAAAACTTTATAAGGACAACCATCAAGGTATAATTAGAAAAAATTATAAGTGGAAATTAATTACCGTCACGGCCCTCACTGATAGTAGCATTGTCGGCCTGGTCCCCACTACAATGATCAGGTTGCACGTGACGATCATCTACATCTGGCTCTAAAATTGGGTTATTTTCCTCGTTGGTATTGTTGCTCCCCTGATTTAAACAAAGTTGTTAGACATTAAATTTATGGATGAAAACAAACATATTGAAAGGTTAATGTTTTACCTTATCAGGCATTCTAGATCTTGGGACCTACCCCAAGCTTCTGCGACGTTCAACTACAGCTTGATAGCCAAAACGGAAAGCGATATTTTTATCTTCCTCTGTAGTTTCTGTTCCGAAGTCATCACCCTACATTACATATGATTGTGTATTTTTAATCATATTTGATAGGATTACAAAAACGTTGGAAGGAGATACAATTAATTATAATATGTTTAGCTACTTAATTACAATTCTTACAACTAATTTCAAGTAGCCGCCCTGGCCTAGCTCGTGATGGCCCTTTTTTTCAATCCTAGCTTTGGTTGCCTTTGAGGTGTCAAGAAACCTAGCATCAAAATATTGAAGTCAGATATGACGTAGCACACTTTTATTTTAGACATAGAGAAAATTAAAGCTATTGAATTAAAGTTGTAATTTACCTTGCGGGTCCAGTTGGCATTTTTCCTTCTTTCTTTGCACTTTTCTCTTTTCCGTCATGGATGAGTGCTCTCCACTCACTCTCTGAAACTGCGAGAGGACGCTCATATCTAGGGTTAAATTGCAATTGCGTCCTATAGGTGTCCCTGGTATATTTCAAATATTTGCCGGCTACCTGAGCCACCGCTTTTCTGTCAAATGTGCCGACCCAAAAAAGGGCTTCTAGATAATCTAGAAGTTCTTTTTTCAGGTTGGAATTCTGGGAATTCCACCCTGTGCGTATGGTTGGGCCAAAAATTACCAACGCATGGCTCTCCAAAAACCTGTAGAACTCATTGTTTCCTACACAGAAAAAAAGAAGAAGAAGATATTATCATTAATTTAAAAATAAAAATCATGATAAATATGTTTTAGATAAAGTACATGAAATAGTTAAAATATTAAAATTTACTTGGGAGTTGTACATGCTTTATAGGGACACCTTCATAGTTCACCAACAACGTGCCATTAATGGTCCCTGTGGAGCTGACACGTGTAGCTCCAGGAAACGCAATAATGTAGTTGGCCATATCAGCCTCATCATTGCCAACACGTTCAGCGGTTGGCTGGGTGTCTGCTTGGGCAGGGTCTGTTTCTTGGCTGGCACCTAAAGGAGTAGAAGGTGCACGAGAGGGTTGCTGGGCAATCTCTTGCCTTTGTGTCCCACTACCACCAACACCGGGTTCAGCAAGTGCTAGAAAATGCTACATACAAAAGAACTTTTTGTTAGTTTAGTCAATGTAAAAATTAAAAATCAAACTATCACAATTCATCTCATGCAAAACAAAAAAAATATCCTTTTGAATTTTTATTATTACCTGATATGTTTCTAGCTAGATCGTAAGTTTTTTTATCCTCTCTTTTGTTTCAGGTGTTTGAGGTGCGTCTATCAAAGTATTAAATTATGACCTTGCATCTCGTGCCTTTTTTCGCAACAAGAACACTGGAGATAGGGATGAAGAAATCTCTTCCTCAAAGAGGGAATCATCAGGCATATCATGGCTAGGTGTCTGCATATTTGAACAAAATTAATATTATTTCAATTATGTAAATAACTAAAATACCTGAATATAGATCAATGTTGGCACTTTACATGTTCTTCCGCTGGCCTCTTTCCGTGATCATCCCGTATCGGGATTGTTCCTGTACTGCCCTGATCAGTCTGCCACATTGCAATAAAATTATAAATGTAAAAACTTGAAAACAATATCTAACTTGAAAACACAAAATGAAAACTGAAATAATTTCTAATAAGACACCGGAAGACAGAGTTAGAGTTTCCAATATGCCTTGCATTGAATTCAGTCCTGGAAACATGTCATTGCACATTAAGGCACCCAAACAAGAGACGAGTTGACAATGAAGACCTTATTGAATATATTGTTGGGGTAACTTCTAGTAAACTTGTTGTGAAGACCTTGAGGATATTTTTGGAGCAACATTGTTGAAGCTGATGGTATAGCATTGTTGGAGATGATCTTGAAGGGCCTTGAAGTGAAGCTTTTGGAGAAACTATTGAAAAATCCTTAGAGCATTTAAGTAAGGAACTTTCTATCTTCCATCACCTTTTTCCTTTCAATATCCTTTAAACGATTTTGTTGATATTTAATGTTTGAAATCACGTTATAATTCCTTGATTATGTGTGTTTGGGGACTTTCCCTTTGAAATTACCCAAAAATACCCTGGCAATTTTATCTTCAGGATGCATGTCTAACCCTATTGTTCAATATTTTGATTGATAGTAGTAAACATAGAGAGTTAGGGGGCTCTTGACTTGGTTTGGTTGGGCCATTAGATCCCTAACATCTACTAGGGAGAACCCCCTTGAGTTGGAGGAGAGCTAGCCCGAAGTGAAAAGAGGTTGGTGAGGTGACAATGGGGCTATTGAATTACACATGGTATCACACTTTAGCTTTAGGACTTTATCTTGAGAAGTGCGAGATTTTACTATATCAATTCTCAAATTTTTTACAACACTATTGTTAAGAACTAATAAGAAGTGATGTTGAGGGGTTTTTGGGTATAAGAAACAATACCATTTAAAAACTAGGGTTCTCAGTCCTTGGCATTCCTTCACCTGGGCCTAGGGGCACACTAGAATAATTTCACACTAAATCATGCAAACTTAAAAGTAACTTAACAGATCCATAAAGTAATAATAATCATAATTCCTAATTTCCTATTGTACGATATGATGCAAATTATTCAAACATGAAGCAATGAAGACATGCAATGTCTGAATTTCAAGATTGATGAACCAATACAAGAAGTTCGAAACTACAACTTTGATTCAATACTCTGTGTCCTAACTCCAGGAAGGAATCTAGTTTGTAGTACAGAACATGCATCGTGTATTATCAATTCTTAATTGACAACAACTAAAGGTCATCTATCTCATCAATTCCTTCCCATTTTGTGTTTTTATGTTATATTCCTTATAAAAGTGTCAAATTTCTCTCAAAGTAAGCAACCACTGAACAAAATAAAAAATAGTTGAGATATGATTGAGAAATGGTCATTTATTTCTTGAAAGTATCTTCACAATTTCTTTGGTTTTTTTTCATCTCAAGAAACAAGAAATGACCTAAGAAACTATCGTGATGTATTATAAGAAACAACACGGTGAAATGGCCATTTTCAAAGCCAAATGATGTCCATTGAGGACATGGCCTTTATTTGGTTCCTGTTTCATAGGAGTTTCGGGTAGAAATGGAACTTTGTTGTACCATTTCCAGTAGTAAAAAAGGAAAACCTTCTTTTTCCATGGGAAATAATTTACCTTTCCTTTTTCAAGATAATCTAAATCACAAAAAATATGAACTATACTACACACATTCTTGGATAATGTGAAAGTGGAAAAGGAATACCCTACACAAGTGATGCACACATGTACATTTGAACACTAATATATTTTTGTAGTTGAAATGCAATGCTTGTTTTCATTTAAATGTATGGTTTTTAAAGAAGGGAGAAATAATGGCTGCCAAATTAATAAGCGTTTCTTTGGGAAAAATTTAAATCTTGTGTTTGGTGATGAAGATAATAGAGGGTATTGAATCTTGATTCTTGACATCTAGAGAGAACCCTATAGCCTAACACAATCCAATGGAATTGACCAAAAAAACCCAAATAGAGTCAACCCTACTATAGGAGGAAGGGCCTGTAGTAAGAACTTACCATTTGCAAGAGGGCGAGGGCGAATGTTGTTCTACGAGAGTTGAGGGTGAATAAATGTTGTTGCCAAAGAGTTGAAGGGGAAGATCTGGGGGCGAATGTTGTTTTGCAGAGGGCGGGCGAATGCGGGGCGAATGTTAATAATGTTTTTAAGGCGGGGGGCGTGTGTGCGGGAAAGCAGAGCGAATGCGATGCCGGTTTCCCTCACACGGGCGGCGAATGCTGTTCTGCAAGAGCGGAGGGCGAATGCGTGTGTGATATCAGACGTTAATGTAGCACACATGTACATTTGAACACTAATAGATTTTTGTAGTTGAAATGCAATGCTTGTTTTCATTTAAAAGTAGGGTTTTTAAAGCAGGGAGAAATAATGGCTGCCAAATTAATAAGCGTTTCTTTGGGAAAAATTTAAATCTTGTATTGGGTGATGAATATAATAGAGGGTGTTGAATCTTGATTCTTGACATCTAGAGAGAACCCTACAGCCTAACACAATCCATTGGAATTGACCAAAAAAACCCAAATAGATTCAACCCTACTATAGGAGGAAGGGCCTGCAATAAGAACTTACCATTTTGCAAGAGCTGAGGGCGAATGTTGTTCTGCAAGAGCTGAGGGCGAATGATGAGGGAAAATGTTGTTCTGCAAGAGCTAAGGGCGAATGCTGAGGGTGAATGTTGTTCTGCAAGAGCGGAGGGCAAATGCACGCGTGATATCAGACGTTAATGTAGCTATTGCGACGGATACGAAACAATAAAATCATTTTTATGTAGTGCGCTATGTAGCACGCATATAAGTGTCCTTATACCGACGGCAGACAAAGCGTCGCTATTGTGACGGGTGCCTCCAAACGTCGCAATTGCGACACTTAGACATTGTGTCGCACTTGCGACGTTTGGAGGCAGTCGTCGCAATAGCGACGCTTTGGGCCATAGTGTCGCAATTGCGACACTTAGACATTGTGTCGCACTTGCGACGTTTGGAGGCAGTCATCGCAATAGCGATGCTTTGGGCCATAGTGTCGCAATTGCAACATCTTCCTCCAAACGTCGCAATTGTGACACTTTGTCTAAGTGTCGGTATTGCGACACTTTTCTATAAACGTCGGTATAGCGACGGTTTCGGGCGGGATGGAAAAAATTTGGGGAAATTTCTGACATTTGGTCAAAAGCGTCGGAACCAAGTGTCATAATTTCCGCCAAATGTAGTAGTGGCTTGATGATATAATGCCCCCACCTGAGATTCAGTGATTCGGCAAGGCCCTCTCTAATGTTAACATTGACCAAGATCCGAGCAACACACCTATGATTTGTCTCTAGGAAAGAGATATCAGCCTCCAAGAAGGACCCAATAATGTTGCCTATGCCCCTGAGGTGTTCCTCAATCCAGTAATGTAAAGGCAAGCCAGGCAGTCTAACCCACAAAGGGACCAAATCCACCCTTTCCTTGCTTGCATCAAATAAAGGGTGCCATGGCTTAAAGAGCAATGGTGAGTGGTCCAATGCCTAGCTTCATTGCAGCACCCATTGCACATGATCTGGATGCAGGAAATTAAATGAAAACCACCCCCTAGAAAGGGACACAACCTCAAACACATATCCTATGGCATCCTTCCAACAAGATTCAGCCCATGCTAACACTATTCTCAGTACGAAAAACCTCCCCATAGCCCTTCCAACCAGAGTCTTATTGGCCATTTCGATCACCTTCCCCCAACCAATATATTCACCCAACACATAATTATAATCTGCCTTCTTTGACTTAATCCATTTCTTTTTTCTGGGCCCCTTCCTACGATTCTTCCCTACGTCCTCACTGGCTATGCCTGAGCCCTTGTCCTTTACTCCCTCTAGGCTAGAAAATCCACACTGCTCTACAAACCGATATGGCCTGCTACAACTCCCAGATCCTCCTTCTCACTAATACACCCTCCTGCGCCCCTCTGTTTAGGAACATATAATGGTCCCGTGCCTCTTCATGCACAGGAAATAGCCCCCAGCCTTCATTTTGAACTCCTCCATCATTATAAGCCGACCCTTCTGCTTCCTAGCGGTGTGATAGGCCATTACCCTTCGAGGCCTGCCCCTTCCCCTGATTTTCTAGACTCCCTAGAGCATGCCCAATGACTTGCAGACCTCCTCCACACCTCCCATCTTGACCGCCTTCATAAATCACGGATGAGAGCCCTCCTTCTGCACGTGAATTTTGTAACACATCTTGCACCCACAGTAGGCCCGAATCCCGAATCACCTGCACCTGTGCACAATCCCGAGTCCCTTGCACCTACGCACAGTCTCGAATCCCCTACACCTGCACACGGTCCCACCCTTTCGCCATTCAAAAATCCTCCCCTTATGCTCCCAAACAACATACTTATTTATTTACTATTATTATCTTTCCTTCATTTTTACTATTTATTACCATTATTATCTTTTCTTTATTTTTTATTATTTATTTACTTATATTTTAATATTATATTATTTTATTTATTATTATTAGGGTACATTACATAGAGTTACAAATTTCTCCCACATATGCATTGGTATATTTCTTACCTCAATATTTAATCTTCGTGACATGTTCAAGATAGTGTCACCTCAAAAATGAAGTTCCAAGGCATCCAAAATAGCCCATTCAAAACCCTAAATTTGATGGTTAAATATTAAAAAAACTAATTGATCAATATGCTTTCCATGAGTTGGGTGTGACTTAAAAGGCAATTTAAAATTTTAAAATACTACCCTTTTATTAAAATGTAGAAAAGATTTATTTTTATCAATATTTTTAAATATGTGTAATATTAGTTTAATGTATTTTCTTTACAATGAAAAGACAATTAGAAGCACATCAAATCACTTTTATAAACCAGCATAGGTCCATCTTAACTCTGGATATATCTTATGTCTAAAAGGATCAAATCCCTCTATGTGCAAAACTCTCTTTGATTTTTCTCATATTAAAAAAAAAATCACCTTAACAAACGTCACCCCTCTTTGAGAATGATAGATTCATAGTTAATATGGATCTACATATGTTATATGTATGTATGTATGGACCAAGTAAAAATGCCAAGTAATCTCATTTATAGAAACAAAATTATAAAGATAAATTCCTTAGAGCATTACATAGGGCCTTAAACGGACACAGGTTGAAGATAAGGAATTAGTCTCCTAATTATCCATTACTAAGTATGATTATATAATTTTCTATAAGTCTATTTCTATCATAATCCTACTTAAGAAAAAAACATCTTTACAAATTTGGTAATATATTATTGCATCAAAAGTTTTATACAATCCTCTTAAAAGAAAAACACGTCTTGATTTTCTAGAGAAAGGTATCAAATTAAGACCAAGGATCATGTACATACTATGTGATATGAGCTTGGGTTCTCACAAACACTTTCCAAATTCCTTTTTCAAATTCAATTTGAGCTTTAGGAGACTAATTATTTTTTCTATTCATGTCCTTGTAGGCACATTCAAAGGTGATTCCAGAGAAGGATGTTGTTGTTGTTGTTTATAATATCAAGAAATAAAGGTTGTAAAGTGAAATTCAACAAAGATAAATTTCCTTTCATCCATTGAATAACTAATAGGAAATTTACATATATTTAAAGGTGGGTAACACCATTTTGCATAGCTAACATTAACTCAAGTTTGAGTACCATTAATTTATAGTGGTTGTTTGCTTCATTTCCTATACATGTAGAGCAAGATGTTGTGACTAGTGAAGACATGAAGAATCCCCACAACTCCTCTTTTAAGGGGAGTTCCATAAGAGGCCCCATTAAACAAAAAACCATGGTATTTCCTTTTTTATGATCTCTAGGAGGATGTTATTTTGAATATGAGATTATTTTTTTGAGAGAAAAAGGGAGGAGGATATTTATACCTTGCATGGAACATTCCAAAGTTATGATCATGTTTTCCTCAAACTACTTTTAGTTTCTAGCTAACTGTATTCCTTGAGTTATAGGAAAATAAATATTTTTGTTCCTCAAGTTTTCTTTGTTTCAGCGCTAGCCTCTAAGTGTTTCCTCAATGGTATTTCCTCTCTAAGAATTTGTTAGATTTTTCACCCATTATGATTCCATTCATACCTCCTTGGTAAAGCTACATGACAATATTATATGTTAATTTGTTTTGAAGACTATCATGCAAAGGAAACTTCTTCCTTCATCATTATAACTCCTAGTCTATAGAATGCCCCATGTTAGATATTTATCGTATCATATGAGCAACATGAATAATTTGGTTTTGGATGGGAATTTAAATTTCCAAATTTTTCCACCACCAAATGTTTGTTGTACTGATGCCATCCATTGCTAAATCTTTAATCCTATTCTTGGCTCATAACTACTAGTGAGGTTCAAGGACTAGACAAGTTTCTCCTCCTCGCCTTTTAGTTCCACAGAACATCTTCTAGAATTTTGGGTATAACTATCCCATGTGTTTACATCTTCTTTTGTGTGGGCATATCTCTACGTTAACCAATTTTGTTGCCTTATATCTATTTTTCCTTAGTATTTTTCCTCCAAGAATGATAGCCTTTGTTTTTCAACTCAAGAATAAAATGGGATGGGATATTGTGTGATTCCTTGTATCCAATCCAAGGGTCTAGGCCTTGTAGTAGTGTTTTTGTAGCAATGGTGTACCAAAAGACACTTCCTTAGCAGTTGGTAGTTTCCTGCAAAGGAATACATATAGAGTTGGTGTTATTAGTGAACAGATTAAGATAAACAAAGCATTACAAATGGTGAAGGATATATATCATTATGTTTTTTTATTTAGAAGGTGAGAATACATAGTGATTGAGCATCCAACTTTAGGATTATGTGGAGCTTACATTTATTTAATTTAGAGCGTAACAACCCAGATATAAAATATACGATTAATTACAATAATTTATGTGGTTAATAATCAACACATAACTATTCAACTAATTAGCGTAGAATTTCAAAAAATATGAGCAAAGACAACTTACTTGTAGCAATGATATTCCTTACTTGTGATTTCAGAGTTGAACATTATTTGAATCTCACTAACCAAAACAAAGTTTTGGGGATGACTCTCCACCAAAACATAGGCTCAACTGCACATAATATTTCTACATTTGGCCACCCCCAAGCCCTCAATCAACATACTACTGGCAGGGAATCCTTTGTATTATAAAAATTTTATCCCAAGAGAATGCATGAAGGAATGAATAAGTCTAATCCTCCTCATCATCCATTAAATAGACCAAAAAATGGAAAGGGGTCTACATGCACACATTACATATGTCAACATGCAACTTTTATTTTGTTATTTTATGTTTTACTTTTTTTCCCCCATAAAAAAATCGAAATTTTTTTATATATATAACAAAAAGTTACATCGTATATGTTGCATCATTCCTTAAGAGCTCAACGCCCACTACAAAGAGGAGTCATAAGAGATGTCTTTCGAGATTAGGACTAAAACAAAAAACCCAAAGACTATGAAGCACCAACAAAATACAATGTATCATCAAGCCTTGGTGAGCTTATAAAAAACATAATCCATACTAGAGATCAAGGCCTCCATATTGGAGACACATCCCATAGTCACAACAAAAAATAAATAAATCAGGCTCCCTTAAGGGAAAATAGCCACCGTAAAGTGCCAGAGTGCAACAATATTATTCATGGAATAGTAATAGCGGAAAAATGAAAGAAAATTTTTTTGCAACTTATTCAAAACAGTGATTTATGTAAAAAATATCCAGGATATATAGCATTGCTGGAGTAAATATTAAAGAGCCTGAAAAAAGAAATAAGGAAAATGTCAATATGGTCTAGTGTTCAACACACGGACCACTAACCATAGGCTTAACTACACATAATTTTTCTACAATTGGCCACCTCCGAGCCCTCAATCAACGTACTACTGCCAGGGAATCCTTTGTCTTATAACACTTTTATTCCAAGAGAATGGATGAAAGAATGAATGAATCCCAGCTTCCTTCTCATCCATTAAATAAACCAAAAAATGGAAAGGGTTCCGCATGCACACATTCCATGTGTCAACATGCAACTTTTATTTCTTTATTTTAAGTTTTACTTAATTTAATATTTCTCTTGATTTAATCATTCTTATTTTATTCCTTTTTACTTTTTGTTAAATTTACTTATTTTATGCTTCTCTTAATTTAATTCTTTCTTATATTATTCATTTTTATTGTTTGTTGAATTTACTTATTTTTACGATTTTTATAATTTACTTTTATTTATATTTATTTATTTAGAACTCTAGTTTATTATTTACTATAATGGTATATTTATTATTTATTTACTATTATTATCTTTTCTTTATTTTTTACTATTTATTTACCATTATAATCTTTTCTTTATTGTTTATTATTTATTTACTTATATTTTAATATTATATTATTTTATTTATTATTATCAAGGGAAATTAGAAAGAGTTACAAATTTTTCCCATATATGCATTGCTATATTGCTCACCTCCATATTTCATCTTCATGTCATGTTCAAGTTAGTCTCACCTCAACAATGAAGTTCCAAGGCATCCAAAATAGCCCATTCAAAACCCTAAATTTGATGGTAATAGATTAAAAACACAAATTGATCAATATACTTTCCATGAGTTGGATGTGACTTAAAAGGAAATTTAAAATTTTAAAATACTACCCTTTTATCAATATGTAGAAAAGAGTTATTGTGATCAATATTTTTAAACATGTGCAAATATTAGTTTAATATTTTTCCTTACAATGACAAGAGAATAAGATGCACATAAAAGTGTTGTTATAAACCAACATAGATCCATCTTAACTCTAAATCTATCCTACATCTAAAAGGATCAAATCTCTCTGTATGAAAAACTTTTTTTTATTTTTCTCATATTAAAAAAAAATTGCCTTGACAAACTTCATCCCTCTTTGAGAATGATAGCTTCATAGTTAAGATGGATCTACATAGGTTATATGTATGTATGTATGGACCAAGGAAAAAGGCCAAGTAATATTATTCACAGAAAAAAAAAAACTATAAATATAAATTCTTTAGAGCATTACATAGGGCCTTAAACAGGCACAGGTTGAAGAGTAGAAATTAGTATCCTAATTAGCCATTACAAAGTATGAATTTATAATTTTCTATAAGTCTATTTCTATCATGATTCAACTTAAGCAAAAAACATCTTTACAAATTTGTTAATAGATGATTGCATCAAAAATTTTATACAATCCTCTTAAAAGAAAAATGCTTGTCTTGATTTTCTACAGAAAGGCATCGAATTAAAACTAAGGATCATTTACATACTATGTGATATGAGCTTGTGTGCTCACAGACACTTTCCTAATTCCTCTTTCCAATTCAATTTGAGTTTTACATGACTAATTATTTTTTATATTCATGTCCTTGTAGGCACATTCAAAGGTGATTCCATAGAAGGATGTTGTTTTTGTTTATAGTATCAAGAAATAAAGTTTGTAAAGTGAAACTCAACAAAGATAAATTTCCTTTCATCCATCAAATAACTAATAGTTAATTTTCATATATTTAAAGGTGAGTAACACCATTTTACATAGCTAACATTAACTCAAGTTTGAGTACCATTAATTTATAGCAGTTTTTTGTTTCATTTCCTATACATGTAGAGAAAGATGTTGTGGCTATTGAAGAGATTAATAATCCCCACAGCTCCTCATTCAAGGGGAGTTCCCTATGAGGCCCCATGAAACAAAAAACCATGGTATTTCATTTTTCATGATATCTAGGAAGGTTTCCTTTGGAATATGAGATTATTTTTTTGAGAGAGAAGGGGAGGGAGGATATTTAGAACTTGCATGGAACATTCCACAGTTTGATCATGTTTTCCTCAAACTACTTTTAGTTTCTAGCTAACCATATTCCCTGATTTATAAGAAAAGAAAGAGTTTTGTGCCTCAATGTTTCTTTGTTTCAACACTAGCCTCTAAGTGTTTCCTCAATTGTAGTTCCTCTCTAAGAAATTTTTGTATTTGTCACTCATTATGATTCCATTCATACCTCCTTTGTAAAGCTACATGCCAATATTAAATGGGAATTGGTTTCCAAGATTTTCATGCAAAGGAAGCTTCTTCCTTGATCATCATAACTCCTTGTCTATATAATGCCCCATGTTAGATATTTATCATATCATATGAGCAACATGAATAATTTGGTTTTGGATGGGAATTTAAATTTCCAAAATTTTCCACTGCATAATTTTTGTTTTACTAATGTCATTCATTGCTAAAGCTTTATATCCTATTCTTGGCTCATAACTCCTAGTGAGGTTCAAGGACTAGACAAGTTTCTCCTCCTCACCTTTTAGTTCCACAGAATATCTTCTCAAATTTTGGGTGTAACTTTCTGATGTTTCTACATATTCTTCTCTGTGGGCATCTCTCTATGTTAACCAACTTTGTTGCCTTATATCTATGTTTCCTTTTTATTTTTCCTCCAAGAATGATAGTCTTTGTTTTTCAACTCAAGAATAAAATGGGATGGGATCTTGTGTGATTCCTTGTATCCAATCCAAGGGTCTAGGCATTGTAATAGTGTTTTTGTAGCAATGGTGTACCAAAAGACACCTCATTTGCAATTAGTTGTTCCCCGCAAAGGAATACAGATAGAGTTGGTGTTGTTAGTGAACAGACTAAGATAAACAAAGCATGGAAAATGGTGAAGGATATATATCAATGTGTGTTTTATTTAGAAGGTGAGAAAACATATTGATTGAGCATCCTAATTTAGGAGTATGTGGAGCTTACATTGATTTAATTTAGAATGTAACAACCCAGATTTAAAATATACCAATAATTACATCAATTTATTTGATTAATAATAAACCCACAACTATTCAACTAATTGGCCTAGAATTTCAAAAAATATGAGCAGAGACAACTCTCTTGTAGTGATCATATTCCTTACTTGTTATTTTGGATTTGAACGCTATTTAAAGCCCGCTATCAACAACAAAGTTTTGGGGACGACTCTCCACCCAATTGTAGGCTCGGCTACATATAATCTTTCTACATTTGGCCACCCCCGAGCCCTCAATCAACGTACTACTGCTAGGGAATATTTTCTCTTATAACACTTTTCTCCCAGGAGAGTGGATGAAAAAATGAATGAATCTCATCCTCCTCATCGTCCATTAAATAGACCAAAAAATGGAAAGGGATCCGCCTTCACACATTCCATGTGTCAACATGTAACTTTTATTTCTTTATTTTAAGTTTTACTTAATTTAATATTTCTCTTAATTTAACTCTTTCTTATTCTCTTCCTTTTTAATTTTTGTTAACTTTACTTATTTTATACTTCTCTTAATTTAATTCTTTCTTATTTTATTCATTTTTATAGTTTGATTTTATATATATATATATATATATATATATATATATATATATATATATATATATATATATATATATATATATATATATATATATATATATATCTATATTTATTTATTTAGAACTTGAAATTATTATTTATTATAATGTTATATTTATTATTATTATATTATCTTCATTATTTATATTTATTTACAATCATTATGTTTTCTTTATTATTTACTATTATTACATTTTCTTTATTTTTTACTATTTATTTACGATTATTATCTTTTCTTTATTGTTTATTATTTGTTTACTTATATTTTAGTATTATATTATTTTATTTATTATTATTAGGGGACATTACACAGAGTTACAAATTTCTTCCTCATATGCATTGGTATATTTCTTACCTCCATATTTCATCTTCAGGACATGTTCAAGATAGTGTCACCTCAAAAATGAAGTTCCAAGGCATCCAAAATAGCACATTCAAAACCCTAAATTTTATGGTTAAATTAAAAATACTAATTGATCATTATACTTTCCATGAGTTGGATGTGACTTAAAATGAAATTTTAAATTTTAAATTACTACCCTTTTATTAAAATGTAGAAAAGAGTTATTGCGATCAATATTTTTAAATATGTGTAAATATTAGTTTAATATTTTTTCCTTACAATGACAAGACAATAATATGCACATAAAATTGCTTTTATAAACCAGCATAGATCCATCTTAACTCTGGATCTATCCTATATCTAAAGGCATCAAATCCCTCTATGTGTAAAACTTTCTTTTAGTTTTCTCATATTAAAAAATAATAATAATAACCTTGACAGACTTCATCCCTCTTTGAGAATGATAGATTCATATTTATGGTGGATCTACATAGGTTATATGTATTATGTATGGACCAAGGAAAAATTCCAAGTAATCTTATTTACAGAAACAAAATTATAAAGATAAATGATTTAGAGCATTACATAGGGCCTTAAATGGACACAGGTTGAAGAGTAGAAATTAGTCTCCTAATTAGCCATTACCAAGTATGACTATATAATTATCTATAAGTCTATTTATATCATAATCCAACTTAAGAAAAAACATCTTTACAAATTTGGTAATAGATGATTGCATCAAAAGTTTTATACAATCCTCTTAAAAGAAAAACACTTGTCTTGATTTTCTAGAGAAAGGTATTGAATTAAGACAAAGGATCATGTACATACTATGTGATATGAGCTTGGGTGCTCACAAACACTTTCCAAATTCCTCTTTCCAATTCAATTTGATCTTTAGGTGACTAATTGTTTTTCCTATTCATGTCATTGTAGGCACATTTAAAGGTGATTCCAGAGAAGGATGTTGTTGTTGTTTATAATATCAAGAAATAAAGGTTGTAAAGTGAAATTAAACAAAGAGAAATTTCCTTTCATGCATTGAATAACTGATCAGTATTTTTCATAGATTTAAAGGTGAGTAACACCATTTTGCATAGCTAACATTAACTCAAGTTTGAGTACCATTAATTTACAATAGTTGCGTGTTTCACTTCCTATACATGCAGAGAAATATGTTGTGACTACTGAAGAGATGAAGAATCCCCACAACTCCTAATTTAAGGGGAGTTCCCTAAGAGGCCCCATGAAACAAAAAACAATGGTATTTCCTTTTTTATGATCTATAGGAAGATGTTCTTTGGAATATGAGATTATTTTTTTGAGAGAGGAAGTGAGGAGGATATGTATACCTTACATGGAACATTTCAAATTTACGATCATGTTTTCCTCAAACTACTTTTAGTTTCTAGATAAACATATTCCTTGAGTTATAGGAAAAGAAAGAGTTTTGTGCATCAAGGTTTCTTTTCTTCAACACTAGCCTCTAAGTGTTTCCTCAATGGTAGTTCATCTCTAAGAACTTTTTTATATTTGGCACTCATTATTATTCCATTCATACCTCTGTGGTAAAGCTACATGAAAATATTATATGGGAATTGGTTTCAAAGACTATCAGGCAAAGCAAACTTCTTCCTTGATCATCATAAATCCTTGTCTATAGAATGCCCCATGCTAGATATTTATCATATCATATGAGCAAAATGAATAATTTGGTTTTGGATGGGAATTTAAATTTCCAAAGTTTTCCATCACAAAATTTTTGGTTTAACGATGTCATCCATTGCTAAAGCTTTATATCCTATTCTTGGCTCATTACTGCTAGTGAGGTTCAAGGACTAGACAACTTTCTCCTCCTCGCCTTTCAGTTCCACTGGAAATATTCTCAAATTTTGGGTGTAACTCTCCCTTGTGTCTACATATTCTTCTCTGTCACCATCTCTCTACGTTAACCAATTTTATTGCCTTATATATATGTTTCCTTAGTATTTTTCCTCCAATAATGATAGTCTTTGTTCTTCAACCCAAGAATAAAATGGGATAGGAACTTGTGTGATTTTTTGTATCCAATCCAAGTGTCTAGGCCTTGTAGTAGTGTTTTTGTATCAATGGTGTACCAAAATACACCTCCTTAGAAATTGATTTTTCCCTGCAAAGGAATATAGTTAGAGTTGGTGTTGTTAGTGAACATACTAAGATAAGCAAAGCATTGAAAATGGTGAAGGATATATATCAGTGTGTTTTTATTTAGAAGGTGAGAAGACATAGTGATTTAGCATCCTAATTTAGGAGTATGTGGAGCTTACATTGATTTAATTTAGATTTTAATAACCCAGATTTGAAATATACCAATAATTACATCAATTTATGTGATTAATAATCAACACATAACTATTCAACTAATTAGCATAGAATTTCGAAAAATATGAGCAGAAAAAACTTACTTGTAGCAATGATATTCCTTACTTGTGATTTCAGAGTTGAACCCTATTTGAATCCCGCTAACCACAAAAAAAAAATTTGGGACGTCTCTCCACCGAACCGCAGGCTTAGCTGCACAAAATATTTCTACAATTGGCCACCCTCGAGCCCTCAGTCAACGTACTTCTTCCAAGGAATCCTTTGTCTTATAACACTTTTCTCCCAAGAGAATTGATGAAGGAATGAATGAATCTCATCCTCCTCCTCGTCCATTAAATAGACCAAAAAATGAAAAGGGGTCTGCATGCACACATTACATGTGTCAACATGCAACTTTTATTTCTTTATTTTCAGTTTTAGCTAATTTAATATTTCTCTTAATTTAACTCTTTATTATTTTATTCCTTTTTACTTTTTGTTAACTTTACTTATTATATACTTCTCTTAATTTAATTCTTTATTATTTTATTCATTTTTACTTTTGTTAACTTTACTTATTTTTACAATTTTTATAGTTTACTTTTATTTATATATATTTATTTAGAACTCCAGTTTATTATTTACTATAATGTTATATTTATTATTATTATATTATCTTCATTATTTATTATTTTCTTACTATTATTATATTTTCTTTATTATTTATTATTTATTTACTATTATTATCTTTTCTTTATTTTTTACTATTTCTTTACCATTATTATATTTTCTTTATTATTTATTTACTTATCTTTTAATATTATATTATTTTTATTTATTATTATTATTAGGGGACATTACATAGAGTTACAAATTTCTCCCACATATGCACTGGTATATTGCATACCTCCATATTTCATCATCATGACATGTTCAAGATAGTGTCACCTCAACAATGAAGTTCTAAGGCATCGAAAAAATAGCTCATTTAAAACCCTAAATTTAATGGTTAAAGATTAAAAACACTAATTGATCAATATACTTTCCATGAGTTGGATCTAACTTATAAGGCAATTTAAAATTTAAGATATTACCCTTTTATTAAAATGTAGAAAAGATTTATTGTGATCAATATTTTTAAATATGTGTAAATATTAGTTTAATATTTTTTCCTTACAATGACAAGACATTAAGATGCACATGAAATTGCTTTTATAAACCAACATAGATCCATCTTAACTCTGGATATATCCTACGTCTAAAAGGATCAAATCCCTCTATGTGAAAAGCTTTCTTTTATTTTCTCATATTAAAAAAAAAAATCACCTTAACAGACTTCATCCCTATTTGAGAATGATACATTCATAGTTAATATGGATCTACATAGGTTATATGTATGTATTTATGGACCAACAAAAAATACCAATTAATCTTATTTATAGAAACAAAATTATAAAGATAAATTCTTTAGAGCCTTACATAGGGCCTTAAAAGGACACAGGTTGAAGAGTACAAATTAGTCTCCTAATTAGCCATTACTAAGTATGACTATATAATTTTTTATAAGTCTATTTCTATAATAATCCAACTTAAGAAAAAAAATATATCTACAAATTTGGTAATAAATGATTGCATCAAAAGTTTTATACAATCCTCTTACAAGAAAAACACTTGTCTTGATTTTCTAGAGAAATGTATTGAATTAAAACCAAGGATCATGTACATACTATGTCATATGAGTTTGGGTGCTCATGGACACTTTCCAAATTCCTCTTTCCAATTAGATTTGAGCTTTAGGTGACTAATTAGTTTTTCTATTCATGTCCTTGTAGGCACATTCAAAGGTGATTCCAGAGAAGGATGTTGTTGTTGTTTATAATATCAAGAAATAAAGGTTGTAAAGTGAAATTCAACAAAGAGAAATTTCCTTTCATCCATTAAATAACTCATAGGTAATTTTCATAGATTTTAAGGTGGGAAACACCATTTTTCATAGCTAAAACTAACTCAAGTTTGAGTATCATTAATTTATAGCAGTTTTTTGTTTCATTTCCTATACATGTAGAGAAAGATGTTGTGACTAGTGAAGAGATGACGAATCCGCACAGCTCCTCCTTTAAGGGGAGTTCCCTAAGAGACCCCATGAAACAAAAAAAGATGGTATTTCATTTTTTATGATCTCAAGGAATATTTTCTTTGGAATATGAGATTATTTTGTTGAGAGAGAAAGGGAGGAGGATATTTATACCTTGCATGGAACATTCCAAAGTTATGATAATGTTTTCCTCAGACTCTTTTTAGTTTCTATCTAACCATATTCTGTGAGTTATAGGAAAAGAAAGAGTTTTGTGCCTCAAGGTTTCTTTGTTTCAGCACTAGCCTCTAAGTTTTTCCTCAATGATAGTTCCTCTCTAAGAATTTTTTATGTTTTTTACTCATTATGATTCCATTCATAACTCCTTGGTAAAGCTACACGACAATATTATATGGGAATTGGTTTCGTAGACTATCATGCAAAGGAAAATTCTTCCTTGATCATCATAACTCCTTGTCTATAGAATTCCCCATGTTAGGTATTTATCATATAATATGAGCAACATGAATAATTTGGCTTTGGATGGGAATTTAAATTTCCAAATTTTTATACCACCAAATTTATGTTGTATCGATGCCATCCATTGCTAAAGCTTTATATCCTATTCTTGGCTCATAAATGCTAGTGAGGTTCAAGGAATAGATAATTTTTTCCTCCTCACATGTTATTTCCACAGACCATCCTCTCAAATTTTGGGTGTAATTCTCCCATGTGTCTACATCTTCTTCTATGTATCCATCTCTCTACATTAACCAATTTTGTTGCCTTATATCTATGTTTCCTTTGTATTTTTCCTCCAAGAATGATAACCTTTATTTTTCAACTCAAGAATAAAATGGGATGGGAACTTGTGTGATTCCATGTGTACAATCCAAGGTTTTAGGTCTTGTAGTAGTGTTTTTGTACCAATGGTGTACCAAAAGACACCTCCTTAGCATTTGGTTGTTCTGTGAAAAGGAATACAGATATAGTTGGTGTTGTAAGTGAACAAACTAAGATAAACAAAGAATTGCAAATGTTGAAAACAATTCATATACAAACATAAACTAAAACTAAGATACAAATACACAAATAATGCTTAATGATGTAAACAAGTCAACAAAATAATGGAAAAAGGCTTCCTTTATTTATTGTTGGTTATAGAAGATGAAGACAATATATGAATACTAAACAATTGAAAATAATTCTTTGAGATATGGAACTCAAAAATCCTCTACAATGAGGTTCCTTTCCCCAGTCTCTTTGCAAGCTTCTCCTCTCTCTCAAAATAATTATGAAGACTCTCTCAATGGTGGGCTCTTCCTTCACTAGGACGAGGGATTGCTTAAAAGAAATATGGCCAACATACTAATTACCTTACTTATTTTTCTTAAACAATGAAATGTGGTGTTGCTCTGATAGAAATTTGGCCAACATAACATTGTCTCATATTTTTTGTTCTCCCATGGCATGTTTATATAGAATTTTTTGAATCCCTCTTCCCTCTCTTGGTTCATGAATGAAAATGAATTATGAATAGGTCAAGAGGATTCATTGTAGGGTTGCATATCTTCAGGGTGGCTCAAATTCAATTTTCCTTTACTGGAACTTGTCAGGGAATCATCTTCCAAGTGTGGGAAGTGGTCTCGAATTTTGCTGAGTTGACCACGCGAATTTCGAAGAAAAAGTCACGCGGTCGTATTTTATTCCTCAGGATAAGCCGCATGGTGCAATTTTTATACATAAGACCTTAGGAGAAATTAAATTTTTTAACTTTCATAGTGTCTTCAATTAGAAAATCTTCACCTATACGTTCTTCTAGGCAAGTTTTGGTGTCTTTTGGATTGTGCAAATGTGTGTTCAATTTTATGGTGTTCACAATTTCCCCTTGATGTATGAGGTTACGAGAAAATGTATAGCCAAAATCCATCACGTTTTTTTGTCCTTACTGAGAGTGTGATTAAATTATTAAGAGAGAGAATAATGTATTGCAGAGATGAGTAGGGAAAACCTTTACTAAGGGTAAAGGATAACCGTGATATGAACAAAACCTGAAAAAATAAGAAGTGTTTATACAAGGTAGGCATGTCCCATGCTTTTTATGATGAGTAGTGATGAATTATTACAATTAGACTAGAAATAGTTTTGTCTAAGAAACGTTGTGGTGGTTTACATGTTGATGTTTGATGATGATAATTGTTGATTCCCATAGGGGCGCTTCTTAAATATAATGAATTCGATGCCCCCATGCATCAAAAAAGTGAATCATTGCTTGAGTGAGGTGCTTATGGATGCAAGGGTCATAGACTCTAGGTACCTCCCCCATATCATAATGTAAGAATTGATTAATGAGGTGCTAAGTCATACATGGGTCTTCGACTAAATGAAAGAACTGTAACGATCATTTCGTACGATACCACCCTGACATGAAAACTTATGTTGGTTTCGAATGTCAGGGGGATTGATGTCATCATTGAGAAATAGTGATTCCCACTGTGCCACCCGAGAATTTCCCTTGAGGGGGGGAGTATAAAAGGTACTATCTCAATCCTGGAATATGGGTGTTGAAGTTGACAGGAAAGAAGCATCAACCGTTTGGAAATGTTGGTTTGGAGAATCAAGATATCATATGAAAGAAAACTATAATAGGGTGGGACAGTAAGGCATGATAATGAAATTTGACAATATCGATGGATATGGACAACTCACCCGAGGTCGAAGTTGTAATGCAAGTGGCTATAGTCAAAACACTTTTTTTGATAGGGATGGCCCTGGAGTCGGTAAGACTTCTAGGGTAGGTGTAAGTATGTTCTAATTGGCGTAAAGAGGGTAAATTAATGTGGATGATGTGTGAGCTCTAACCAAGGGTGACTAGAAACTACCGTCGAGTACAGGACATGAAAATATGGGTGGGAACCGTTTTCCTAAAATATCTTTGTACACTTTCCAAAAGAATGTAAAGTTTTTTTGGATGTACAAACACAGAGATGGGTGCCCATAAAAATGGTGACCTACATGATGATGGAGTTAATTTTTTTTGTGCGAAGAAAGGGGGCCCCATTGGCTGGTCTCAGTGTGGCGTTGATGAGGTGGATGAAGTGACGCAAATGGGCCATGCAAATGGAAGGATGAAAGGACAAATGTAGAATGTGATAGTGTATCTGTATTGATCCATCGCAAATGAATGGGGTGGCCCAGGAGGGTGATGAGGTTAGAAATAAGTGAAAAGGAGAAGAATTAGGATAATTTCATGTTATGCAAGTGAAATGGCTCCCGGGACCGAGTAGATGGACATGGATTCAAATAATATGTGGGGGTATATAACATGCGATGATCCATGAGTGGGAAGGCTATATCAACTAGTATGGATGCTTGCCACGTGCAAGGGGATGTGGTGGTATGTGTCATCAAGATTATGGACCCTATGGTTTATTTTAGAGAAATTATGTAAATATATGCAAATATTTTGTAAGAAGCCTATCATGTTGAGTGATGAATGACACCTGCTCTGTCGCAGGCCATCGAGGTTTTGATCTTGGGAGGAACTTGTTTGATGTACCTGCAACTTTAATGAACAATACCCCAAGTGAAAACATCTTGTTGAACACATGAATAATCTGAAATTAGTTGAATAATATTAATTGGAAAACAAGAGAAGGCACACCTAGATTGGTACTCTTAGTGTGCAACGAGCCCAAAAATGAGTTTTGGGTGAAAATGGAACAAAGGGTACCATGTTGAAGATAATGGGGTTCTAATCCTTATGTCTCTGAAGGTTTTGAATATGGATGTCCTGAGCTCCTGTACTAGGCTCTAAAATATGTCAAAAGGGGCAATATATAGGGCAAAGTGGGCCTTATGCCACCTTATTTTCACTTACCTCTTTGGAAGGTTAGAGTTGTTCTAGGAGTTGTTTTTTACCATTACGATGAACCTGTGAACTTAGGTAGTGCGCGGGGAGACAAGTTAGAGAACATAACCCTAAATTTTTCATTTTGATAGACTATATTAGGTTGGTCATACAAGGATGACATGTAGGGCCTTTGTTAGGGTAAAAAAATTTGATTGCGTGGGAGACTGAGTTTCAGTCACGCGGTCGTCGTAGGATACACGCAGTGACCCCATGGGTAATGAATAGTTAGCCACATTGATTGTGTAGCTTAGGGGAAAGAATCCACGGCATCACTGGTTTTTCAACCTTGTGGCTCAGTCATGCAGGCCAAGTGCTTGCAGCAATAACAGGTGCACATACAATACATCTGCTCGTTGAGCATATGCATGGCCCCATAATTTTTTTCATCGCGACTTATGGTCAAGAAGACAGGTGCACTGTGCCTCTGTTCAAGATACAAATGCGTAGCCTGCATGCCTATCAAAGGCATACACGTGGATGAGTAAAAATGGATTTCTTCAGCCTAGGAGGTAATTTTTTTAACTTTTAACCTCCTTGATGGTAGGATGGGCATGCTATGGAAAGATCACGACTCGGAGCCTCTTTTCACATCGATCGTGGGGGATGTTGATGCTATTAGGACTCTAGAAGGATGGTGGTTGTTAAAGTTTCTTCAAAACCCTATTCTGAGGCCAGAAGATGCATTCCTGTGGTTCCTGATCTGATGTTGGGATGAGGAACGCCAAATTTTCACCATCAGACAAGTTGATCTACCTATTTCTACTAAGGTAGATGTATAAGTACTGATTTGATGCCTCGCGGGGAGGTCTTACAACAACCCCTGTCAGTTGAACACATAGATATTCATGCATGGGCAGAGGCAAAGGACCCTATGGGCCCAAGCATTTTGATGAGGGGTCTATCCGTGTTGATTCTATTATAGATCTCACTAAGTGAGAAACATTGGTGATGATTGTATGACTTGTTGGGTCGGCATCCCTTCACCAGGTCTCAAGGCCTCAAATTTTGGTTTTGTAGAGACTACAGGTTATCCACTTATTTGACTATTATGGCTTTGTGAATAGGGGTATGGTGTCCAAACTTACATAGGTATGAAACGGTAAGGCGCATAGTTTCCACTACACCAATATTTTGTGTAGCATCATGTATGATAGGGTAGTGATGCTCCAGCAATTTTAGCGATGCCACCAGGTCTTGCTAGAGACCCATGAAATAGGGTGTGGGATCCAGTGATGCCATGGGCTGGTGGCGGTGTTTTGGGGCATTATTGGAATGCCACAGTGGATTTTTGGTTTTGATCCAACCCTCAAATGATTCTAGAGTACCCCTATCGCAGTGTGGAATTTAGGGGCGATCCAGACATGGGGCTTGCTCCTCATGATGCTTGGGGGCTAGCAGGTATGAGATTTATTATTTTTACATTTGTGCTTTCTTATATGTATAGTTATGATGCATATTTGTGTATGATGTTGATACCATGTATGTTTTCTTGCAGATGTGGTACCCCATGAGTAACCATTGGCCTACCTGGTAGGAAATGATCCTCAACGCATGCATATTAATGGTGTGGCTGCTATATCCCAGTGACGAAGGGACGTCAGACTCAAGAGAAGCCTAAGAGGCCAATGCAGTGCCGCCGTATCAATATTGGTGGTCCCTCTCGAGAGGGAACCATCTATTCTGCTTCCATGGAGATGATTAGAATATGGGAGCATGCCAAGGAGGCATAGGTTCAAGCAGACGCTGTGGAGGTGTAGTTGAGGGATTTAGAAAATTCTTTGGGTCGAGCAGCCACCCTGACGAGGAGGATGCCCGAGGAGGGGTGGGTTAGATTGGGAGAGGTGGTGGTGGAGACAGTTATGGCACATGACAGGGTAGGATGACTGACTCTACGTTTCCTCGCTATGGCAGTAGATGTTGTGCATCCCTTTCAAGCACTAAATGAGGCAGTGGGACCTCGGGCAAGGAGTGTAGGGCCTCAACCCTAGACATAGTTTATGTATGTACCAGGGAAACCACTCATTATGAGGATGTTCCATTATTATTAATGACCTATTTTACTTGACCTTGAGACAAAATATGTGTAAATATTTTTGTACGCATATTTTTTGATACATATATATATATATATATATATATATATATGCAAGATATGATTTATTATGGCTCTCATGATGTGTCTTTGAGTATGTGATTCTATACATGTGATGTATTTCTACATTTGTGTGATAGATAGTATGCTTATGATTTATGTGTTTTGATGATGACATGTATGTGATGTATTCCAGTCTACGATTTGATTATCTATATGATCAGCTATATGATTTTGATCCCTTGGTATATGTGTAAATGTGATATGATCAAAACTTCGAGCTAACCTTTGTGCATGCAAATACTTCTAAAAATGGCATAGATCACAAACTTGAAAGGTTATGTACAATTGTGATACAACAAGCTGGGAATCAAGGAATGTATGCAGATGACGGATACCTAGATGGGAGGCATCGACCAAGAGGCCTACAACGATGTCGTATTCAACTTTATTGTTGGTGGTTTAACCTATACATATTCCATTGGTGAGACAGGGTGTCTAATCAGAAGAGTATATGGTTCGAGCGGCTGCAACGAGTTTTTGCAACCAGTGAGAGGCACCATTAGGAAATCTGTGATGATATATTCATGGATGATCCATCTATGACACATGATTAGAGAGTGTATTTAGAGTGAATCCATGATGAGGTGGTCATCATAAAAATAATTCATGGTGCATATATGTACATTCTCGGGCTATTTGAGCAAGATTATGTATGAAATTCTTTGAGGTAGATTCCATTGACGGGATTTTTGAGGCAAGTCCCATCAGGCTCCGATAAGATATATGCCCCCTTGAGTAGGAAATTTTTGACAATGTATGGACCCTGCCATAATGTCTTGAACTTCCCAAGCCTTAAAGCTTCTTGGGAAACATTGTAGGGGAGAACTAACTCTCCTTCGGTAAATGTTTATGGGGTGATATTGCGATCAAATGAGGCTTTAACCCTATTTTTGTGTGCTTTTTTATGTTGGAGAGATTATCCTTGACTTTCTTCCATGAGTTCCAACTGAACCAACCTTTGCTAAAAATGTTTGGTGTCGATGAGAATTTTTATGGTTGAGTACAAGGTACGGATCTCACACTCAATGGGGAGCACAAATTCAACCCCATAAACTTATTCAAAGGGTGTGAACCCTATCGATTCTTTGATTGTTGTACAATATGCCAACAGGGTTGAAAACAATATGTGGTGTGAATTGGTTTTGTTTATTTTCACCACATGCTGCAACATTTTTTTGAGAAATTTTTCGACAACTTCTACATGGACGTTGGATTGAGGGTAGCATGGGGAAGCAAACTTGTGAGAGAAACCAAGGTGTTGGGATAAATTCTGAAATATTTCATCCTCAAAATGTTTACCATGATCAAATACCAACTCCTAGGGAACATCAAACCGTGTTATGACATGGTTAAAGAAAAGTTGTGAAGCAGTTACTATGGTGTTATTATATGTGGGCATGGCCACTGCCCATTTGGTGAAGTAGTCAACGATAACCAAAATGTACTTATTATTGTCGAATGATGTGGGGTTATAGGTCATGAATTTTATGCCCCATTTGAAGAAGGGGCCACCAACGATGACCAGATGTACGGGAATTGGTGAGGCTCGTGCCTTATGAGCGTGTCGTTGGCACCACCCACATATTTTGACTGCCTAAATCTAGTCATGAAAAAGGGCAGGCCAAAAATAACTGGCATGGAGGATTTTATGAGCGGTGTTCATCTCTGAGAGGTAACCACCACAAACCTCACTATGAAAATCATTTAAGACCTGCTTGGCTTGTTCTTGAGTGAGGCACTACAGAAGGATGGTGTCGATGCCCCGTTGATAGAGGACATCCCCTAGAAGGAGCTAACGGGGGGCTTGGTGGTGTATGCGCCTTCGATCGTCATGAGTTAGTTGAGGTTTGAACTTATGATATTGTAAAAAGAGGCGGCTATCATCACACCAGGAGTCATTCGTTGATACCAAGATCAAATTTTCATCAGGGAGAGCATCATTAACGAGGGATCCTTGGCTCTTTGTTGGGAGATCAGTAATTAACTCGACGAGGATAATCACCTTTTTTATTTTAGGGGAAGCAAACTGTACATAGAATTCTTGTAGTATAACTAGTCATCGACTGAATTTGTGTTTCAACATATGACAAGTGATAAAATATCTCATGGATTTGATAGTTTCTATTATAGTGGTGGTCCGAAGGATGATATAATGTCGAAGCTTTTGTACATAATGTACTAGGGCTAAGGCAATATTCTCTCATGGATCATACTTCAAGGCAGGCCCAAATAGGTTCTTGCTGACATAATAAATTATGTGCTCCTTTTTATCAGGTCTGACCTGGACTAATACCCTAGCGATGGATACATTTGATGCTGATAGGTATAGGGTATAGTCTTTATTGGGGTCGGGCGGGATAATCAAATGAGCTTGAGATAATGCATATTTTAAAGCTTCAAGCTATTTTTGAGCATGTTCATCCCATTTGAAGGGAATATCTTGACGAAGGAGGCATAGGAAGTCTTGAACTCAAGTAGTGTAATCAAGGACAAAGTGTCATAAGGAGTTGGCCTTACCCTACAGGATTTGTAATTGCTTTAATTTTTTTGGAGGTGGCACTTCCTTGATGGTCTGGACTTTGAAAGAATCAACTCTAATACCTTGCTGGGAAATAATGAATCTTAGTAGTCTTCCAGCATTGATACAAAAGACACACTTTAGAGGGTTCAAGTGTAGGTTATATTGTTGAAATCTCTAAAAAACTAAGCAGAGATCCTCCAGATGGTTAGCACGCTTCTTGGATCGTACTGTGAGGTTGTCCAAATATGTGGGGATAAGATGAGCCAATCATGGAAGATGCATTTCATGGCCCGCTAGAAGTTGATGCCAATTTTTTAATACCAAAAGCCATGAATTGGTATGAAAATTTTCCCCAAGGGGTTGTGAAGGTGCCTTTGTATTGATCCATATGGTGAATTTGGATCTGGTTATACCCAGATAACTCGTTCATGAAGGATAGGGCCTCATGACTGGCGTAATAATTGCTGACTTTCTCGTCAAATGGTGTATGGTAATTGTCTTTGGGACATGATTTATTCAACTCTCATAAATCATTACAAACATGAATGGTTCCCTATTTTTTCATGATAGGTACAGGGTTAGAAACCTAAGAATTGTAAGTGATAGGATAGATGAATCCAGCTTTGTGGAGTTTGTCAATTTCCTATTTAATCACTTCTTTCTTGGAGGAAAGTAACTGATGTTGTTTCTGCCTAATAGAATGGGCATCAAGCTAGGTGTCAATATGGTGTTCTACAATGGTGGGACTGATGTCTGACATCTCAGAGTGATCCCATGCAAAATTATCCTTGTATTCTTGGAACAAGGTTGTGCATCAGGTCACCTCTTATGGAGAGCACGTTGCCCCCAAAGATATCTCTTGGACTTTGCCAAGTTTGTTTGTAATATTTACCTTAAATATAGGTGAAATATTTGACATGTTCCACGAATCTTAAAGATAGGTGAATATTTGACATGTTCAAATACCTTAAAGATGGTATTTTTGAACGAATCTACCTGTTGAGGCAATTTAATTACCTATCATTTAATTTTCAACCCAGGAGTTTCATAAAACTTGTAAAGTGTGCGTTCACTATATATGCTACAAATTAACCTTCAAATTATATTATTCTAACTATGAAATCAAATGATAACAAACCAAAAAAATAAGGAAATTGAAATCAATGTAAGTAAAGGAAAAACTTAATCTACGAAAGTTGTCTGATTTGAACGTGCACACAATCTCTTGAAAATGAATATTTTAATCTAGGAATGAAAATAAATCTAATCTACTTGCATGAAATGAAAATATGATCTATACACTTACTTGCATGATTGAAATCAGACTTAATCTAATGAAAAGAAAGTAAATTTCCGCTAATGAAATAAAATCTAGTCTACGAAAGAAAGAAATCTTTAATATATGAAAAATAGGAAATCTAATCTAGGAAAGCAGGAGACTTTAATCTACGAAAACATTGAAATCTAATCTACCACATATGTATAAGTGGAAATCTAAAATGTCACATATGCATAAATATAAATCTAAACTATGACACACTTGCATAGAATTGGAAATCTAATCTATTCATACTTCATAAATTCAAAATCTAAAGTTCTTGCAATAATTGAAAAGCATGAATTGAAATCTAAACAATCTTAACTATAGTGAAAGAAAAATTACCAATCCATCTAAACCTGCAAGAGCACACACAAAAAATGAGCATATGAAAACTTAACTTATGAAAGCATGTAAATGAACTTAAAGGAAATAATAACAAAGCATGAAATGGAAACTAAACTAAACATAAAGAAATGAATGAAATTATGATACAATCTCAGAATCATTTAGGTGGCCAATCGAATGATGCATAAGGATGGCAAGTGAAGAATATCCATGTGCAAGAAAAACCAAATCAAAGTGAAATAACACTCATGAGTATGGTGCCAAATCCAATGCTTTATTCAAAACATGAGCATAGATCCAACCTTTACACAAGCCTTTGAGAGGAGAAGGCTCTCCTATTTATACAAAAACATAAGAAGCTACCCCATTAATGAGGATCCACTATTCTCTCCCTAGATCCCTAAAAATATCAACCAATTAGACGCATATCCCTTTATCCATGATTTTTCTCCATGATATATGGTTGATTCATATCCCAAATCTTCTTCCAATCTTGAAGAGAATTCGAAATTGATCCTTGGAGGCCACATAAGACTGTCTTGGAAGCTTCCAAATGATCTACACTTGTCATGAAACTCAAGCCACTTTTAGGTATTAGCAAGTATATGCCATTTTTCTAATTTTTAATCATTAATTCACTATAAACACTTGAAAAATATAACACTAGGAAAATACAGGTATGAACCTATATGAAGAGATGTAGGGTTATATAGTGATAAAGTGATGGAATGTAGGTGATAAAGGTGAAATGTTGTGTGAATGAAGTGAAAATATATGTCATTTTAAAGACATTTTGGAGACCCAACATACCCCCCAACTAGAGTGATTACATGTCCTCATGAAAATATTGCATTAATTCCTTTGATTTTCTTGCAACGTCTTTGCTTTTGAATGAGCTTGGCTTATATCAATTCTCTTTAAACTTTTCATTCGATTACATTTGAAAATTTCATTTCTTTTTTTTTGCTAAGTATTCCTTGTCATATATTGAATTTCAACATGTTTTGTTGGTTCTTGTGTGGAAACCAAATTTTAATTGGTATTAGTTCTTGTGTATCAATACCTTGTTTCTTTTTGTTGCAGCAAGGTTTTTTTAGAATTTTGAGAATGCATATTTAAATCAGCCATATAATATGCTCATTATTTAGTTGTCATTTTGCAAATCATAATTTTTGAACCATAATGCAATCATAATTGATTAGGACAAGTATTTTAGGATGAAATGAATTGAAACAGAATGAAGTGATATAAAAAGTGATCATAATAGATGTCCACCCCCCCACAACTAAAGGTTTTTTCGGTTTTTAAATAAGGAAGGAAATATGGTAAAGTGTTTTCCAAAAATTATAATTTCAGTATTTAAGGAATTCTATGATTAAAAGCTAGAAAAAAACATACCTTTACTTACCTAAAAAGTGGAAAATTTGTGCATATGTAGATAAGTGTAGATCTTGTTGTTGAATCATGGAATATAATGTAGAATTCATTCTTCTTCTTGATTGCATAAATGGTATATGAGGTCGTGAAAGTGGATTCTTTATTTATGCTGCTAAATCTGATGTATTCACTGCAAAATACTGAAGTGATATAGTCTTCACCTGATACAAAACCCGATGGTACAATTCTAATTATGCGAAAAATGTGTTGTTGTCGAGCATGAAGAGAATTCATTCGATTACCGGCCATTAATTAATGACTTTAACCAATGCAAGGAAAACTCGCCATTAATTTCAACAAGTTCCAAGGTACCTAAGTTCATCTTGCGAAGTGTGAATAGATGAGCTAATGTTGAGCCACTTGCAAGATACAATGATCAAGGTACATTGATGTATTACCATGATTTTTAGTGAGAGAACTTTTCATTAATGCATACAAGCCTCAAGGTACTAATAAATACTCTAGCCTTGATTCTAGATAATGTGTTGATGTCGATAGGCCAAGACTTGTTAGAAGGGAGGCATTAATGAATCCTGCATCATCTAACGTGAGTATGGAATAATGATTTTGGAAGTACCATGGATGAAAATTTGCATCAAGTAGTATTTTATTTAATGGAAAGGAAAATGACAAGAGGGTAAACAAGTGAATGGAAAGAAAAAATACAAATCAGCATGTAAGCAAGTTGAATTCCTTTATTAATGGGTTAATGAAAATGAATAGAAATTATGGAAAATGTGAAGGAAACATGAGACACTTTCAAGGAAAATGGTTACGATGATGTTTAGTGAAAATGCTTGAATAGCTTGTGAGTTTGGAGATGAAAAGTGATGAGATTTATGGATGATAGAAAAGGATCTAATTGGTTCATGTTTCTTGAAATTGTTCATAGAAAACCAATCATGAATAATGTTGAGATTCAACAAGATGATGAAGCTTATTGAAAATCAGTCACCTTCACTAAGTGGGCCCGCAGGCTATTTTTAGGCGCAAGTTTATTTTTAGACTATGTCTATTTTTAGACATGGTGATCATATTTCAGAAGTTGCAGGATGCTATTTGTGGATGGTTGGTCAATTTGGAAAAATAGATGAAATTCTATTTTTAGAAGATTGGGCGAAGTCTATTTATAGATCGTCAATCTAAAAATAGAAGTGTCAATTATTATTAGCCCTTAATAATAATCAGAATCTAAATTTCAACTTATTCTCTTGGAGCACTTTATTTCAGTATACAAATTTGGAAAATCAGTGGGCTGAAGGAATTACACAATTCCTATGGTTTATGGTGGCTCATGCATGGAGGACTCAGTTAGAACTGAAGTGGCAAAGTTATAAAAAAGTTGGAAGAGTAGTTACAGGAGTTGTTATTCAGTTTAACTCAGTTAATGGAGTTAAACTCAGTCGAGCTAGTTGTATCTAGTCTAATTGAAAGATACACTAGTGAGAGTTAAATGAATTAATTAGTTAATTAATTCACAACTATTAACTCACTAACAATTGAACAGAAACATCAGTTAACTATAGTGCATGTCAGTTCCAGTGGAGACCCAGTGGAGAGATAGGTGAAAGGATGAGATGGACTATCTGTTGTGACTATAGTGATGCATTGATTTCATCACACACACATTGGAGTTGCCAATGAGGATTGTGTGGTAAAGGCAAGGTAGATTCGAATTCATTCAAGGGTCTTCTTCCATAGGGATTGCGCAGTGGAGGCAAGCTATCACGTGGCAAGAAGTCAGTGCATGGATTTGTAGATTTCTTCATGTTAGTGTGTGATGATTGTATTGTACTGAGAGCTTGATGTACTAAGATTTGTATGAGATTGTTACTTGATCTCCATGATACATAATATATGATAGTTGGGTTTTTTAGCTTCAGGCTTTCCCGTCAAACAACTGTGTTATGTGCGATTGTTTTTATTGCTTCATGTGTTTGCAATTGAGTTTTTAAATTTCCACAAAAGATTAACAGTGGAAGGATTATGTATTTAGAAAGAAGATAAATATTGTTAGATCAAGAGAATCTAGATATATACATGCATATGTTATATAATTTTTACATGGTATTAGAGCAGTGTTAATTCTTGAATATTGAAATTGTGAAAAATTGATGAGTTTGTACTGGTGGACAATTCGAATTTGCTGCATAAATTTCTTGGTGCAACAGTTGAGTATACATTGAAATATCTTTCAATGGGTTGCGATTGGAGTATGCCCTTGAGGGCAGCTCGAATCACATAGCCTGGAAGGATAGGATGGAGGCGGTGCTGGAATATAATGGACTAAAGGAGTTCATCGATAGCAATGTTCCTAAGCCTGGTTCTAGCGATGCTGCATTACTTGACACATGGGAAAAGAAGGTAGAAAAGACAAGAATAATTTTGTTGGAAGGTGTGAAGGACCATATTGTGTCCATCCTTCACAAGAAAGCCACTCCATTTGCAATGTGGAAGGCTTTGACAGATTTGTTCCAAAGCAGCAGCGACCAGAGGAAGTTCGCGCTGAAAGATAAGCTCAGAAGAATAAAAATGGAGAAGGGCGACAGTATTCCAAAATATCTCACGAAATTTTTCCACTGTAAGGGTGAACTGGGAAGTGTGGGGATTACTGTTGATGATGATGACTTGGTGAGCTTGGCTCTCCTTGGTCTTCCGAAGAGTTGGCATAGCTACGAAGACTTTGTCAATGGACATGAGAAATTGTTGGGTTGGGAGCGACTTTGGTCTGATCTTGTGCAGGAGGAGATAAGGCGAAGTACTAGGAATGGATCTTCATCGAAGAATGATGATGAAGAGAATTGCGCGTTGGCTACCAAAGAAAGGAAAGGGAAGGGGAAGAAATTCCCTTCAAAATCTAAGGCTAAAGGCAAGAAGCAGGATTTGTCCAAGGTGAAGTGTTTTCACTGTCACAAACATGGGCATTTCGCCACTAACCTCCCACAGAAGAAGAAGAACAATAAGGTTTTTGGAGCTGCAGCGGGTGAGGCCTTAGCCTCGCAATTTGAACTTGATTTCTCTTTGATCGCATGCTTTGTTTCAAGCTCAATGGGATCGGTGTGGTATCTTGATAGTGGTGCGTATTTCCATATGACGGGAGACAAGGATTTGTTTAGTGACTTGGACGAGAAGGATCTCCAAATGCATATAGAGATGGGCGACGATGGTCGATACAATGCGACCAAAATTGGGACCATTACCTTTGAGAGGGAGTCAGGTAATCCATTTATGTTGAAATATGTTATGCATGTTCTAGGCCTGAATAAGAACTTGGTCTCAGTCAATGTTGGAAGACAAAGGTTATGACGTTGTTTTTAGCGATGGAAAAGCTTTCCTGCAACATAAAACAATAGGTCAAACCAAAATAATAGGGATTCGAGTTAAGAATCTCTACAAGCTGCAAGTATATGGCTGTGCTACAATGATGGGCAAAGCAGAAGAAGTGGTGAGCCGAGATGAGGTCGAATTATTGCACAGGAAATTGGGCCATCTTCACCATGGCACTTTAAGGATTTTGCAGCAGATTTATACTCGACTTCCCAAGGATACTCTTGCGCAATCATATCAGTGCAAGGGATGTACTATGGGTAAGTTTTTGAAGACCACCTTTCATGAGAAGGAGAATCGTGCTTCGATGATCCTGGAGAGAATTCACACAGATGTGTGTGGAAATTTCTCGGTTTCTTCAATATAAAAACACAGGTATTATGTTATATTTGTTGATTACTATTCTTGTAGATGCTGGATCTTCTTCATGCAAAAGAAGAGAGAAACATTTTCAAAGTTCTGTGAGTTCAAAGCAGTGGTGGAGAAGTAGTCGGGGAAGCAAGTGAAAGCTCTACGGAGCGATAATGGTTGTGAATATATCTTGAATGAATTCAAAGACTTCCATAGCAAAGAATGAATTCAAAGAGAACTCATAGCGCTTCATAACCCATAGCAGAATGGGGTCGCGAAGAGGAAGAACAGAATGATCGTGGGTGTTGCACAAACTATGCTGCATTACCAAGGCCTGCCAATGCACTTGTGGGTGGAAGCATGCGACACTGTAGTTTATGTGCAAAACCATTGTCCTCATAGAGTACTTGGCATGAGTACACCTAAAGAATATTTTACTGGTAAGAAGCATGCTATTTCTCATTTGAAGATTTTTGGCTCATCTGTTTACATTCATGTGACAAAGGACGCCAGGAAGAAGCTAGATCTGACTGCAGAAGTCGGGATATTTGTGGGGTACACAGAAACACCCCATAATTATCATGTGTTTTTTCCAAACAGTCGAATGATTGTGGTGCGACGGGATATAAAATTCAATGAGGTGAAAGCCATGAAGTTGTCGCTTGAGAGGGAGCTACACTTGCATGTAGAGGAGGAACTTCTTGTTCCCAAAGATGAGCCTCTAGATGTGGATCAACCACAGGAGGAGATTCATGGAGTGGAAGAGTCCACTCATGCAGAACCAAACATCAAAACAGGCATAAAGAGTACCATAGAAGCTGAGAAACTGAAGCTTGATGCGGCATAGAATGTAGGAGTCCCTACATCACAGCACAGACAGAGACAGTCACCTAACCGATTTACTGGATACATGGCTCTAATGAGCAAGTGTATCATGACAGAGCCATCTTATTTTGAAGAAGCAGTGCAGGAGCCCACATGGGTAGATTCCATGGTGGAGGAGTATGACTCCATTGTTACAAATAGTGCTTGGGAGATTGTTCCAAGGCTAGCGGGTAAATCAGTTGTAGGATCAAGATGGATCTACAAGGTAAAGAAAGTTGTTGATGGGAGCATCGAGAAGTATAAGGCAATATTTTTTGCCCAGGGCTTCTCACAGATAGAGGGTATTGATTATGAAGAAACCTTTGCACCTGTCACACGACATTATTCCATAAGGACCATCCTTTCTCTCTCAGTGCAGATAGGTTGGCACATTCATCAGATGGATGTGAAGACTGTGTTCCTTAATGGGATCATTGAGGAATAAGTGTACATTAAGTAGCCTGAAGGATTCAAGATCTTTAGCAGTAACTCTCATGTGTGCAGGCTCAATACAACGTTGTATGGTTTTAAACAAGCACCTCATGCTTGGTACACTCGGATCGACAACTATTTCACCGAACTTGGTTTCACCAAGAGTGAGGCGGATGCAAACCTGTACCAAATTGTGGTGGAGGGTAAGATTTTAATCATTTTTCTTTATGTTGATGATTTAATACTAGCGAGTGATGAGTAGTTGATACACTCATGCAAGGCAGATCTTGCAAAGGATTTTGAGATGAAGAATTTGGGCCTCCTTCATTATTTCCTTGGATTGGAAATACAGCAGCGGAAAGGTGAAATGTTTGTATCTCAAGGCAAGTATGCTCGAGAGATACTTGAGAAGTTTCACATGCAAGGCTGCAAGCCTATTGACACTCCTCTTCCAGGAAATTGGAGGAAAGAGGATGCTACATCGGCAGAGGTAGTGGATGCCAATGTTTATTGACAGTTGGTGGGTTTTCTCATGTATTTAGTTAATACAAGACCAGACATATGCTATGCGGTGAACCAGCTTTCACAAGCGATGGTTAAGCCTACCAAGCTCTTTTGGAAGGCAAGCAAGCATGTCCTAAGGTATCTCAGGGGCACATCTGAGTATAGCTTATGGTACATACATACGGATGATGTGAAGTTGCATGGCTTCACAGATGCAGATTGGGCAGGCATCCCAACGGATAGAAAGAGCACATCAAGAGGGGTTTTCAGTATCGGATCTACAGCATTTTCTTGGTACAGCAGGAAACAAATATTCATGGCACTCAGTTTAGCGGAAGCAAAATACATGGCAGCAAGTCAAGCTGCATGTGAGGGTATCTGGATGAGGAAGATCATGGTCGGTTTGTTCAGTTCACATTTAGATCCTACAGTGATAAATTGTGATAATTAGAGTTGCATTGAACTCTTGATTAATCCTATGTTTCATGATAGATCTAAACATATTGATATTTGGTATCATCATATCAGAGATTATGTGCAGTGGAAGATCATGTTGCTTCAGTAAATTCCTACGGAAGATCAGGATGTAGACATTCTGATGAAGGCACTCGGTAGGAGAAAATTCGAATACCATAGAGGCAGGATCGAGGTGAAGGATAATCCCTATCTTGTTGAGAGGGAGTGTTGAGATTCAACAAGATGATGAAGCTTAGTGAAAATCAGTCACCTTCACTAAGTGGGCCCGCAGGCTATTTTTAGGTGCAAGTCTATCTTTAGACTATGTATATTTTTAGACATGGTGATCATATTTCAGAAGTTGCGGGATGCTATTTGTTGATGGTTGGTCAAGTTGGAAAATAGATGAAATTCTATTTTTAGAATATTGGGTGAAGTCTATTTATAGATCGTCAATCTAAAATAGATGTGTCGATTATTATTAGCCATTAATAATAATCAAACTCTAAATATCAACTTATTCTCTTGGAGCACTTTATTTCAGTATACAGATTTGGAAAATCAGTGGGCTGAAGGAATTACGAAATTCCTAGGGTTTATGGTGGCTCATGCATGGAGGACTCAGTTATAACTGAAGTGGAAAAGTTATGACAGAGTTGGAAGAGTAGTTACAGGAGTTTTTATTCAGTTTAACTCAGTTAATGGAGTTAAACTCATTTGAGCTAGTTGTATCTAGTCTAACTGAAAGATACACTAGTGAGAGTTAAGTGAATTAATTAGTTAATTAATTCACAACTATTAACTCACTAACAACTGAACAAAAACAACAGTTAACTACAGTGCATGTTAGTTCCAGTGGAGAGACAATGGAGAGATAGGTGAAAGGGTGAGATGGACTATCTGTTGTGACTATAGTGATGCATTGATTGCATCACACACACATTGGAGTTGCCAATGAGGATTGCGAATTCAAGGCAAGGTAGATTTGAATTCATTCAGGGGCCTTCTTCAGCAGGGATTGCGTAGTGGAGCCAGGCTATCAGGTGGCAAGAAGTCAGTGCATGGATTTGCAAATTTCTTCATGTTAATGTGTGACGATTGTATTGTACTGAGAACTTGATGTATTAAGCTTTGTATGAGATTGTTACATGATCTACATGATACATAGTATATGATAGTTGGGTTTCTTTAGCTTCAGGATTTCCCATTAAACAACTATGTTATGTGCAATTTTTTTTATTGCTTCATGTGTTTTCAATTGAGTTTTTAAATTTTCGCAAAATATTAACAGTGGAAGGATTCTGTATTTAGCAAGAAGATGAATATTGTTAGATCAGGAGAAACTGGATATATACATGCATACGTTATATAATTTTTACAAATAAATTGGCTTCCTTCAATTCTCCGATTGTCCTAGAACCTGAAAACAAGCATGGCACTAATATTGAAACAAAACGTAAGTGTGTTCAAAGAGAAGTGATCAATTTCTCTCGGTACCTACAGAATTTTTTTTGCATAATTAATGCTTATTAAAACAAGGTTTATGACGTGTCCCTGTTTTAAATTATCATGGTTAGTCCAATTTCACAATTGCAATAATAAATCCAATTTCTAAAAAAATGGCGATATGCACAATTTCCTCAATTTATGTTTGAACCATAACATTTCATAAAGATAAAGAAATATAATTTTTCGAATGCTTAATGATTCTTGCAAAAAGATATTCGATCAAAATTCACCAATCGACCTTGTAGATAAAGAGCCCTTATAGTTCTTATTCTTCCCTGCATCATCCTTAAAACATAATATTAGACAAAACCAATGATAAATTTTGACCATGATTTCGACAATGCAAAAACTCAATATTAACAAAATTCAGTTTTCAATTAAATTTAGTTAAGGTGAGATATTGCGGCTTTATTCAATTAATTTTGTCTTGTGTTTTCTGATTATTTTCCTTTGTTTCTTGCTTCGACGGGTGTGTTTAAATGGACCTTCACAACAACTTTTCTCAATTTGATCCAATCATGAATTTTGATTAGAATGCATTGTAAAAAAAGTAGATTATTAAATTCAGAGTTGCATAATTGTTTTTTAGCTGCATAATTGCATAGTTTCTGTAGCTAAAATCTTGCACAGACAGTTATGCAAATAATCAGTCCGATCTTTCAAAAATGGGAAAATTCCTACTTGTTTTGTTGATGCAATAAAAAATATTTATTAAAAAGGGAATTTTTTTTTAACGGAATTTTTTTTTTAACAGGGATTAATTCCCATTGATACAATTTACTTTCCATTTAGTTTCTATCAAGTGTTTGAATGGTAACTATTGAAATGGTGAACACCATTTCCTATCACTAACTCATTCAACAGCTACAACATATATTTCAATAAATTCATTGGAATCCATCACAGACTTCCATTGAAATTTCTTCGTGAAAATGATACATTTTTTGGTAGTTGAAAATTTTGTCTCGAGATCAACATCACATCACATAAAGGAATAATGAAAATGTGACATCTTGTTTGCGATTTCCATGTCAGGTTCCAACCAACTTGCATACTTTAAGTATTTGCAAGATCTGAATTTGAAGAATTGACTACATACCACCTCTAAAAGAACGTTCTTAATTTTGCAGTATTCTCCTCATATGCATTTAATTTCCACAAATAAGTGAAGATATTCCTTTAGTATACATGTTTTACAATTTCATAACACTAAAAATTTTGGAAATTTTACATAGATGGAACAATTGCTTAAATGTTGAAAATTTCAAGCAAAACCTTTCAAAGTAAATGTGGCGAAATGCAAGCTATACAAAGTTACAATAACCATATATGTTGTTGTCTGAGATAGGTTGCTTACAAGACTCAATAACATCTGCAACAGCAACATGGGTTTCTAATTAAATCATATTCAATGACAGATGAGAAGCCACAAATATTTCCAGTAACGGGACAAGAACCTTCAAACTATTCCTTGCTAGATAGAGAGATATTGCATGTTGTGTATTCTCATTCTCTTTTGACATGAAACTAAGAAGGATGAAATACTTACCTTCAATTCTGAGTGCAGAATCTGGGTGAAAATTGCTACAAGTCTTTCAGAATAAAACTCAAAACTAAATTTGAGGTCGATGCATCCTTTTACCATCATCCTTCTCAAGCTCACCAAGTTGATAATAAATATGGTATTTCTCAGCATCTCTGTGGTAGATCTACCTCCTATAGATCAGGAAAACTGGATCTTCTCCTTCCATTATGGCCGCAACTTTTTGCGCATTAAATGAAAAATCGTTTTTCTCACGCAATTTTGCAAATTAGGCTCCCGAGAACTGTGAAAATATCTCAATTGGTTACGCATTTGAGGAAATCTCTAATCCTAAACATAATTCACCCGTTCTGAGAAAAAACCCATGTTTTATTTTTCTGAGATTCGTTTTCATTTGGTCACAAAATGCGTTTTAAAAATGAAGTTTTTAGGTTGTTACGCATTTTGGAAAATACTCTGGTAACAAAATCAATTGTTGGTTGATATTCTGGTTCATGGTCTATCATTGTATTGTTGCATCAAATTTTATGGTTGAGATACTACCTCTATCATGAGGATAAGCCCCTAACTATTGAAGATAAAGATAATTTTCTGTTCCTCAGAAATCGAAATTAAATTCTGAAATGAGCGAAGAAAATTTTGTATTCTATCTCTTGAGAAATTGAAATTGGTTTCTTTATTTTCTTGAAATTGAATCTGGATATGAGTAATTTAACCCTTTTTTCTCTCATAAATCTAAATCAATTTCTTCTCTTCACTTGAAATCGAATCCTAATTGGTAGATAATTACCTCTCTGTCCTTTGGAAAATCGAAATCTTGAGATTAATTGAGCAAAAAAATTGATTTTAATAATTGTTGCATGCACTCATTGCTTGTTCATAAGTTCAATATTTTAGAAGTGAAATAGTTTTCTGCATGCTATTCATAGGTTTGAGCATTACGGTTTTTCCCATAGGAAAGTGAGGAGGCAATTGTAGAATTGATTTGGGAGAATAGGAGACAGGTTTGTTTCAAAAGGAATTCTCCTTAAGAAATGCAACTATCCTTGAAATGTTTACCATGATCAAATACCAACTCCTTGGGAACATTGAACCGTGTTATTACATGGTTAAATAAAATCCATGCAGCGGTTACTAAAGTGTTATTATATGTGGGCATGGCCTATGCCCATTTGGTGAAGTAGTCGACGACAACCACAATGTACTTATTGTTGTCGGATGATGTGGGGTTATAGGTCATGAATTTTATGCCCCACTTGAAGAAGGGGCCACCAACAATGACCAAATGTATGGGAGTTGGTGGGGCTCACGCCTTATGAGCATGTCGATGGCACCACCCACATATTTTGACTGCCTAAATGTAGTCATGAAAAAGGGCGAGCGAAAAATAACTGGCACATAGGATTTTCTAAGCAGTGGTCATCCCTGAGAGGTAACCGCCATAAGCCTCACTGTGAAAATCATTTAAGACCTGCTCATATTTTTCGTGATTGAGGCATTGATGAAGGATGTTTTCGATGCCCCGTCGATAGAGGACATCCCCCAGAAGGAGGTAACGAGGGGCCTGGTGGTGTATGCACCCCCAATCGTCACGAGTAAGTTGAGGTTTGAACTTCTGAGTTCGTAAAAAGAGGAGGCTATCATCACACCAAGGGTCATTTGTTGATACCAAGATCATATGTTCGTCAGGGAGAGCATCATTAATGGGGGATCCTTGGCTCTCTGTTGGGAGATCAATAATGAACTCATCGAGGATAAGCACCTTTTTTATTTTAGGGGAAGCAAACTATAGATAGAATTCTTGTAGTATAACTACCCATCGACCGTATTTGTGTTTCAACATACGGTGAGTGATCAAATGTCTCATGGAGTTGATAGTTTCTATTACAGTGCTGGTACGAAGGATGATATAATGTCGAAGCTTTTGTACATAATTTACTAGGGATAAGTAAATCTTCTCTCATGGATCATAATTCAAGGCAGGCCCGAATAGGTTCTTACTGACATAATAAATTATCTGCTCCCTTTTATCAGGTCCGACCTAGACTAATACCCTAGCAATGGCTACATATGATGCTAATAGGTATAGGGTATAGTCTCTATCGTGGCTAGGTAGGATAGTCAAATAAGCTTGAGATAATGCATATTTTAAAGCTTCAAGTGATTTTTGAGAATTTTCATCCCATTTTAAGGGAATAGCTTGACGAAGAAGGCCTAGTAATTCTTGCACGCAAGTAGCGTAATCAGGGACAAAGTGTCATAAGAAGTTTGCCTTACCCTACAGGATTTGTAACTGCTTTAATTTTTTTGGAGGTGGCACTTCCTTAATGGCATAGAATTTGAAAGGATCGACTCTAATACCTTTCTAGGAGATAATGAATCCCATTAGTCTTCCAGCATTGACACAGAAGACACACTTGAGAGCGTTAAAGCATAGGTTATATTGTTTAAATCTCTGAAAAACTAAGCAGAGATCCTCCATATGGTTAGCACGCTTCTTGGATCGTACTGTGAGGTTGTCCAAATATGTTAGGATAAGATGAGCCAATCATGGAAGATATATTTCATGGCCCGCTATAAGTTGATGCCAGTTCTTTTAATACCAAAAGGCATGAATTGGTATGCAAATGTGCCCAGAGGGGTTGTGAAGGCACCTTTGTATTGATTTGTGTGGTGAATCTGGATCTGGATATACCTAGAGAACCCATCCATGAAGGATAGGACCTCATGACCGGTGTAAGCATTAATGACTTGGTCGATAAATGGTGTAGGGTAATTGTCTTTGGGACATGATTTTTTTAGCTCTCATAAATCATTACAAACATGAAAGGTTCCCTTTTTTTCATGACAGGTACAAGGCTAAAAACCCAAGAAATGTAAGTGAGAGGATAGATGAATCAAGCTTTGTGGAGTTTGTTAATTTCCTATTTGATCGCTTCTTCCTTGGAGGAATGTAACTGATGTTGTTTCTGCCTAATAGAATTGGCATCAAGCCAGGTGTTAATATGGTGTTCTACAATGGTGGGACTGATGTATGACATCTCAGAGTAATCCCATGAAAAAATATCCTTGTATTATTTGAACAAGGTTGTGTATGAGGTCACCTCTTATGGAGAGCATGTTTCCCCCAGAGAAATCTCTTGGACTTTGCCAAGTTTGTTTGTAATATTTACCTTAATCGTAGGTTAAATATTTGACATGTTCCCTTCCTCAAATGCATTAGGCGTTGGGATGGTATTTTTGAATCAATCTACCTATTGAGGCAATTTAATTACCTATCATTTAATTGTCAACCTCGGGGTTTCGTAAAACTTGCGAAGCGTGCATTCACTATATATGCTATAAATTAACCTTCAATTTAGATTAATCTAACTACAAAATCAAATGATGACAAACCAAAAATATAAGGAAACCGGAATCAATCTAAGGAAAGGAAAAACTTAATCTACGAAAGGAAATCCAAATCTTATTCACAAAATTTGTCTGAGATGAACGTGCACACAATCTCTTGAAAATGAATCTTTTAATCTATGAATGAAAATAAATCTAATCTACTTGCATGAAATGAAAATCTGATCTATACACATACTTTCATGATTGAAATCAGAAATAATCTAATGATATGAAATTAAATTTATGCTAATGAAATAAAATCTAGTCTAGGAAATCAAGAAATATTTAATCTATGAAAAATAGGAAATCTAATATAGGAAAGTTGGAGACTTCAATCTAGGAAAACATTGAAATATAATCTACCACATATGTATAAGTGGAATATAAATTGTCACGCATGCATACATAAAAATCTAAACTACGACACACTTGCATAGAATTGGAAATCTAATCCTGTCATACTTCATAAATTCAAAATCTAAATTCTTGCAAGAATTGAAAAGTATGAATTGAAATATAAACAATGTTAACTACAATGAAAACGAAGTGACCAATCCATCTAAACCTGCAAGAGCACACAAACAAAATGAGCATATGAAAACTTAACTTTTGAAAGCATGTAAATGAACATAAAGGAAATAATAACAAAGCATGAAATGAAAACTAAACTAAACATAAATAAATGACTGAAATTATGATACAATCTCACACTAATTTAGGTGGCCAATCCAATGATGCATGAGGATGGAAAGTCAAGAAGCTCCATGTGCAAGAAAAACCAAATCAAAGTGAAAGAACACTCATGAGTATGGTGCCAAATCCAATTCTTTATTCAAAACATGAGCATAGCTCCAAAATTTACACATGCCTTTGAGAGGAGAAGGCTCTCCTATTTATACAAAAACATAAGAAGCTACCCTAGTAATGAGGATCCACTATTCTCTCCCTAGATCCCTAAAAATCTCAACCAATTAGACACATCCCTTTATCCATGATTTTTCTCCATGATATATGGTTGATTCATTTCCCAAATATTCTTCCAATCTTGAAGAGAATCCGAAATTGATCCTTGGAGGCCACATAAGAGTGTCTTGGAAGCTTCCAAATGACCTACATCTTTCATGAAACTTAAGCCACTTTTAGGTATTCACAAGTATATGCCATTTTTATAACTTTTAATCCTTAATTCACTATAAACACTTGAAAATATATAACTTTAGGAAAATACAAGTATGAACCTATATGATGATAGAGATGTAGGGTTATATAGTGACAAAGTGATGGAATGTAGATGATAATGGTGAAATGAGGTGTGAATGAAGTGAAAATATATGTCATTTTAAAGACATTTTGGAGACCCAACGCTACCCTTCCTGGTGGTAGGAAGTTTTTTTATTCTATGGTGTAGATATCGTGGGTTGGTGTTTCTATTGGCACAAATGCTTTTGTAGGTAGAAAAAACGAATGATACTACATGGAATCCCATGAAAATTTGGGTTTCATCGTGGCCTCCATAATATCTTCATCTGAGTGAAAAATATTATCTAAAGTTTAATTGTATTGTGTGAGGTCGTGAGGATGGATTTTGGGCCTAGCAGTGTTGGTCGATAAGCAAGATTATGATACGGTGTTTGATGTCGTAGAACCAAGAGAAGTGTCCAATTTCCATATGGGATGGGTCTGGACCTTCACTGGATTTACCACAGGTGTGGTAGGTTTAGTTGTCTCGACACCAAAAAATGATGAGGATAAAATACAAATTATGGTTCCTATGGATGAGGAAATGAATCGTGTGTGGTGTTTTGTGTCATCAAAATTAGGTGGTCATATAATTTAAGTAATTGCGGGTTGATCATGAGTGGGAGGAATTTCTTACAACCTTGTTGGTGTACAAGGAGAAAATTTTTCTTCCTTAATAGGAGGTTAACGTTGAATCATAAGTTTCCTAAATGTTTATAACATATGGAATGTCACAGAACTATGAGATTTACTGGTGCAAATGTTGCACCCAATACTGGTACTAACAGAATAGATAGTGTGGGTCTCGGTATTGCTCATAGTATGAGATAATGACGCATGGTTAATGTCATGAGATGGGGAATTTTTGGGTGCTTTCCACCTCTGAATATTAGGATCAACATGTCGTATTTTTCCAATGTTAGTTGGTCTCAATGTTTCTCTCACTAATTGAAAACGTGGAAGATATGAGCAATTCCATGTGTGATGTGCTTAAGATCAGATGTGACATTGATGGCGTGAGTGTCAAGTGTGGGTTGTGTGATTGGGTTGCAGAATATGGACCATTAAGTGAAAGACGTATTTAAACTTACCTAATTCCTAGCATTGATTAACTAGGTGATTGGGCCTATCACATAGGGCACATGTGAGGGTTGATTTTTATAAGGAATCTTGATGTTGTTTTGTCTTTTTTCCAGATCTAGACCAGTGATGGTGAGAGGAAACTTGTTTATGGCTTCCTAACTCAACTATTGGTAGTGTGTTTTCCTCAAACACACATAATATGGACCTAGATGCTTCATCCCCTTATGGTGTGGTGTGATCTTATGATTCGGTATAAAAATAGACGCATGAAATCTAACATTGCGAGGAATCGAGGAAGATGAGAGCATGTCGCACATGATGGTTTCCTGCAAAAATCTGGCAAGTATGATGTTTGTGCCTGCAAATTTTAATTGGGTCAATGTGGGAAACCGGATACCATTAGTTGAATGCCCGTAATTCAGGACACTCAATAATCAAATGGTATGGTTCATTACATAAGGCGCATAACGAGGCAGGAGATGTAGACTCTGATTTCCATCTTGTATTATGGGGGTTTGGGTGAGAGGAGTGCGAGCATGAATCTTATTCCTCTCGCACATAAAATATTGTTTTGGATCCATCATCAATTGGCAGTGTGATTGGTATTGATGGATCCTAAGTATTGGCTTGTGCAAGTGCACTTAATGCATCTCGGTATCGATGGATTTCATGGCAATGATGAGTGTATTGCGTGTATTCCACACATATAGTGCATGCATGGTTATTGCGTAATGTCATGTTACCTACTAGTCTAACCTTTTCTCCAGTATGTGGAGAAGGGTCCACTCACACTTTTGGGGCATGTAGAAGAGCTTTCAACTCATCTAACTCAGGCAATATATTGGTAGGGGGACCAACCACTTCACACGAAGCATAGGGTGGAAGTGCCCAGGAGGACTTTGGGACATCCACCTTTTTTCCATTTTTCTTATCCCTCTTATTGGCTCCAACTGGTGTCGATGCAGGTTCTTCTTGATTTATGGTGGCCTCCTAAGGGGTTATAGAAATGGCACCTATCGAGGTGATACCTAAATTTATTAACATGGCTTGAGGGACCAGATACCAGACCAATATCGCAAGATCCATATTTGGTAATATAAGTGTTGCCATGGCTCGGTGCGAGACAAAACCAGGTGGGGGGTATAAGAAGGGAATTTGGGTGATGGCGTATGGTAGGAATTTGGATTCAACTATTATAACACTCATGGTGTCTAGAACTGGTTCCTATATCGATGGGGTGTTTGATGAACTTATCATGCACACCAGAGCTCTTATGGTTGTTGGAACATATTCCAACAATGGGGGTTCTCCAAGTATGTAACGAGTGTTTATGGTTTAAATTTTCCATGCCTGAATTCAATTTAAGTTGTAATCAACTCAAGAGAAGATCCTACAAAGGAATGATGCCATCAGAGGCAGTTAATGTCTTCTTCTCATAATATGTGAGTTGGTAAACTGTAATGATTTTCTCTTCATGGGGAAACATCATTACCCTGAACACGGAGGATGTTACTACAGTCATTCAATACATATAACTCTGACCAAGAAGGATGTTGTAATCCAACCGTGTGTACAAGACTTCAATTTCAATGAGCACAGTTTTTCTAGTGAGTTGTACTGACACATCTTGGTATAGGCCTACGGGGGATGAAGGGCGCCCGTCATATGCTGTCAGCATGATCACAGATAGTTTCAATTCCTGAGATTTGAGTTTTTTCCAAACTGTTTTGGACATAATAAATGTGGATTCTCCTTCATCAAATATGCAACGATGAATGGTCATCTTCTTGATTGGAACTGGAATTAGGAAGGCGACTAGTGATGGAAGACGCAGGCCAACTTTATCCAAATAAAAAATCATTAACCAAGAATCAGTGGGGTCAATTGTGCCTAATGCGGAAAGTAGGGCTTCCCATTTGGTTGGGAATATTTGCAGAACTTCTAATGTTGACATAGCTGAGGGAGATTGAGCTAAGTCATCGACTATGTTGTAGCTATGAGCATCCTTTGAGTTATGTCATGCTTGTCGTAAAGGCCCTTTGACCATTTTTGGCATGGGTTCCATAGGAAGTCGAGGGATGCTTAATGGCGCTATAGGTGTTCCCATGGTCGAGGTGGATGGATTGGTTTTTTGGGTAGTTTCATAATTTATATTTCCTTTATGTAGGAGAATGTCTTCCCCTTCCATGTAAATGTCACGATTAGAGTTATTGTGGGGGTTCCCTCCAAGGGGATTCGACTGGGATGGTTGTCGTTGAGTATTAACCACTCCCCAATTGGGAATGGATTCTGCATTACTGCAGGTTGTTAGATTTTCTCTCCCTTCGCCCTATTATCATGTATCCTTTTCAACTTAAGGATTTGAGGAAAATTATGGTTATAATGACTGCATTCCCTGCAGATGGCACAAGCATGATTAGTCCATAGAATTGTGTTATTTTTTTACCTTTTTTATTTTTTATTGGTATGACCCTGGTTTTGATTCTAGTTGGGGTTGTCCCCCGGAGGTGCCCGTGGAGGTTGTCATTGATTTTTTCCCCCTTGGTCAGGCTCTCCCTTTGATTTGCTCTTTGATTTTTTCTTAAAAGCATTAGGTGGGTTAGCTGTATTCACCTAGTCAAGTGATGGCTATTGTTGAGCGAGGGAGGATTGCACTAGATTAAACCCTGCATTATTTTGTGTTGGTGGGTTATTTTTTTATCGTGTGGGGAAAGGACAATATTTATTTCCTTGTCCCTGACTAGCATATGAGTTATGGGAAGGCGGAATTACTTCCACATTCCTATAGGGGTATTGGTTTCCCTATGGGAGAGGATGCAGGCCTCCATGTGTGGGTTGGTATCAATTAACCAAACTAACCACATTCTGCATGGGCATTGGTTGACCAGATTAATATCATGTATGTTGTAGTGGCGGTGTTTCTTGCGTAGCATAAAATTTTTGGCCATTGTACGAGTATCTAGGATACTGGTAAGTGTTGTTGGGTTGGTTTTGGCTATGGACCCAATCAATCCATATACAACATTGGATGCTCCTAGTGTCTCTTTTTTAAAAGTTTCTAGGAAGGGAGCGTATGGAAGGACATGATAAAGGTATCCAGACTATGTGTAGATAAGCTCTAATTGCTAAGCTTTATTGATGGCCTCTTCCTCATTTTGTGGGTTTAAATTTTCCACATCTTTAGATATTTTTTATGTGAGATATCTTAGAAAAAGTTCGAGGAGTATTTTTGTTCCATATTAGCTTTACACAAGATTTGATACTTCCGCCATTCATGGATATGGTCTGATATGTGTATAAAAGGTGTTTTTTTGAAATGAGTAAGGAGTTAGAGGAACGAGTCATGTCAGATCGGGAGCTAGAATAATGTGAGGAAAGCGGTGGTTATTGAACCAAAGTCTCCATGTGTCCTAAAGTATTGTCCTATGTACCAATTTGTTGCGACCCCCATAAGGGTGCATTGAAAGAAGCGTAGACTAATAATGTCTTATGTGATGCTATTAGAGGAACAACATAGGTGAAAGGTCATGACATGAATTCCTTGATATTCTCCTTGTTTACCTTCAAATTTTTGAAAATATGAAGTTAATTTAGTAAGCATGGGTGGCCAATGAGGCCATGAGCGATAGGTTCATTAATTAAATAGCTTAAATCGGGTAGATTTTAAGGAAGTTAAAAATGGGACCTGAAATGTGTTCACCATCAGGAAATGATTTTGAACAACTATATGTAAAGGGGTCCCTTGTGGGGAAGTATGAGAAGGATTTCCCAAATGGCTACATCGTGGACTTTCTGGAGTAGCGGTGTGTGGACGTCCCAAAGAGATAGCATGTGGGGACCCTTGTGGGGTCGTGAAAGGTGTGCTTTGATGGGGAGGTGTCCCAAGAAATGTTACACATATAAAGGAATATCCTATAATGGTGGTTCTGTGGCAGATTATACGCCTAAATGGAGAGAGACCTGGAACACCTTCCAGTAATGGGGGGAGGTTTAGAAAATGTTGAGATCGACAGGGAGTCATGGGTTCCCATATGGTGTTGAGTAGAGTGTGTGTTACTTTATGTGATTAAGGGAAGGAGATAAATATCAAAGCAATAAAATCACATACATAAAACAAATTGAAAATAAAATGATTACTTTAATTTTAACTTAGGTTATGTGATCAATAAAAAAAATGGTTTTCATATGTTTTTGCATATGATAAAAAATCCTATCAATACCTAATCTTCCATGCTAGTCTCAAAGTAATTGGGCCTTGCGAATATATCTTATGATGGGTACTAGGGAAACGTCCTAAAAGAATTGTTGAAGCTTTCCATCAGCCGAAGAATCGACCAAGGTAATGGATGAGGATTTAGTGATGCACATACCACCACCTATAGGGGTGGATGCCCTAATTTTGGCCACTAATATACCTTCGACCCCCATGAGTAGTCTAGTCTTTAGCTTCTTGGTAGTTAATTACCAATACCAAGCACTAGACGTGTCGTGTAGCCCTGAATAGTAAAGCATGCACTAGACCTAAGCCAAACCCCCTCTGATTGGGGTCTCCAATGTACTTGGGAAATATTTTTTGTGGGATGATGAAGGATTTTAAGGACCCTAAAAGTCAACTTCTATGTTTCAAAGATGTAACCTGACCATGGTGGATTATGGGATGCCTACCCCCGATGGTCCTAACTTGAACTATAAATTCCCTTCTCGCCCATGTGGGGAGATTTAGTTAGTTCAAGTTATGGTTGATTTTTGGAGTCTTTCTTTTCTTACGGTGTGAGATGGTAAGAAAAAATAATCTAAGTGCAAAAGGCCCCAAAAATTGGGTGCCTTCTTATACGAAGCTTGTTGACCCTCATTTTTTATCAAATTTTGCTTTTTAAATAAACCTAATTTCCATTAAATCCAACCATATACCATCCATACATACCTTATTTTGACCAATTTATGCATATTCAGGTAAATAAATTATGTTTTCCAATTTTTAGATATTTTTACAAAAATTGGGTTTTAAGTGCATTCTTGGATAGAACTAAAAATTCTCGTAATGGCTCCATTGAAGTCATACTTGTAGGACATATGGGCATGAGCTGAGCATATATTTAGAAATATTGGGAACCAAGGGTGGACGTTTACCTATTGGTTCGGTCAAACCGAGCTAAAACAGGCATGGTCAAAGTTGGTCAAACATGACATGTCTTTCAGAAAATCCCCTTGAAATAGGCCAAAATTAGTATTTTGTGGGATTTTCCAGATTTTGTGTGATAGGATGGACGAGTTCAACCAAGATGGATGGGATTAGGATAGATATGACTATTAGAGACATTTTAGTCAAATTTTTTTAATATTTTTCTATTTAAGCCCAGAACATTGAAGGCATGAACATGGAGAATTTGTATGATTTCATTTTGAGATTTCTAAGTATTGTGAGTTAATTGGAGAAACCAATTCTATATTATTATTTTTATTCAATGTAGTGAATGATTTATTGAGTTTCAGTAGTTGAGAAGTTCTTTCAGCGTGCAAGGCAAGGGTGGAGGGCCCCCACACCGAGCTAAGTACACTTTTTGGTTAATTAAGCTGAAATTTCATAAACTAGTTTTGCTTCATGATTAATCAGTTATTTAGATGTATGGAAATTTCTTGTGTTTGCTGATGAATCTTAGTTTATATTCTAGTCTGCATATGAAGGGTCAAACAAGACTTTTAGTAAAATTCTCCTTCTATCTGATCAAAGAATAATAACTAGAATTCATCTTCCTTTATTTTGCTTAAGTTATTTTCTGAATTTCCAGTTTTCATACAATGGTATTAATGATGAATAAACTTATAAAGGAGGACAACATGGACCTCCATAGTTAGGAGCCTCTTCTCTTATTCTTTCGTGCATCATAAGCTATTTTTCATCAGTTATTTTGATTTTTGTTCATGAAGTAGTATTGTAGATAAGGTCAACCTGGTTCTCCTAAGTTAGAAGCCTCTTCTCCTACTTATTACATATTGAATTAGAAATTAATTAGTTAAATTTTATATTTGTAATATGCATTTCTTTCAAGTTCTATAATTTTTCTTCTAAAAATTGACTGTAATTGAAATCCTTATATTCTGGACATGCTTCCAAGTTTTACAAACCCTGATTGATAATTGAAATACTTGTGTTAGTTTACCTAGTAAATTGACCCAACATTTTTGACGTTGTTGTCGGGGAAGCATATTTCAAAGTAGTCAAATAGGAATATAAAAAAACAAAAAAACACATCAAAAACAAAGAAAACTTAGTTTTTCTTTTAGTTATGTTTCTTTATGCCTAGAGATAGAGATTAGAAAGGTAGATTCCCAAAACAAAATCCCCAACCATTACAAAAAAAAAAAAAAAAAAAAAACCTTATAGACTACAAAATCCATTTGAAAACAAAGATCTACAAAACTTGATGTTAAAGAATTAAATTAGAGAAGGAAGGTATGCCACCACAAGGATTTTCTTAAACCCTTGTCCACAATTTAGAGTGATCACTGGGGATGAATCTCATTTTTGAAGTTAGAAGAGGAACAAAGCATCCATGAAGACGATCCACAAGAAGAAAACTTAGAATCTTCTTCTAGTTATCTTTTTAAGGAGATGAATGAGTCATGGATCACATGCGATGAAGGTCAAACATTAGAACCCGAAATTGAAGAATTTCTAGCATGTATATCACAAGATCCCTTGTGCATTCAAGATTTTGAACAAGTGCCACAAGAAGAACTTTGTGATATGGCAATTAAGGAGATTCAAACAAACATAGATCATCTTAAAATTTGGTTTCAACTATTCATTAGGTCACAACATCAACTCTTTATGATCAAATAAATTTTCATGTCCAAACATTCATTAAAGAATACTTTTCAAACCTGGATATGAGTTTACTTATGATCTTGCTACGCAAATGGATGCATTGGAAATTCTCTTATACTTGAGAGAATGACTTATTTTTCTACAATACAGTAGGATAGAATAACATAAATAAATAAATAGGTAGAATGAGTTCACAATAATAATTTTTGTTTAAAATTTCATGAATAAATCTTCACATCATTGTTCAATACTCATTTGAAAGTATTTCATCATAAAATGCAGTAAATACAATCCTCTTTTGGGCAACCATATGTGATCATTTTAAAAAAATAATTCTTTTAAACAAGGTATATCTTGAAATTTATTTTTTAATCCATTTTAAATTTTTCAATTTGGATCGCAAATTAAAAATGATCAAAATAAACACTAAAATTCAAGAAAACTTTTGAGGGAGTTAGTAAAAATTTTATTTGAGGGTTCTAATGGAAACATTTTTACATGATATTCATAGGGAAGATAGCCCTTGGAATATAGTTTCCAAAATCAATTTTAATCACCTCAATCCGACATCATATGAAAAATATATTCTCAAAATACTAACTACTTGTCGAAAAATATGCATGGTGACAATTCTAGGTCTTCACTGTTCATTTGCATATTTCACATACTAAATCATATTCTTTAAAATATATATATATATATATATATATATATATATATATATATTGAAGTCTAGTTTATGACACAATTTTAATCATCTCATTTGAAGGCCAGGTGAAAACTTTATTTCACATTTAGTGACAGCATGTCTTAAAATCAGGATAGTCAAACTCTGCCTCCTATGTCTGTTCATCACAAATATTGTGATATCAAACCTAATAATTTTAAAAACATGTTTCTACTGGATATACAAAAATTAATCTACTTTAATCTCCAATTGGAATCACATAGATCTGATCTTTAACGAAAACATTACACTCCAAATAGTGATTGTTGGTCTAGTCAAAAATTTAAAAGAAGCTCTATCAAACATGGTACTTCTCATCATTTTTAGCATATAATTTTAAACCATTTTGAAAAAATGTTTATACTCGAGGTATCCATGTGATTTCACTTCAACTTGGCTTTTGAATCACTCTAATTTGACATAAAATGAATATTTTGTGAACAAAATATTGCTAGGAGGTCTAGGATGACCACCATTCCTCCAAGGGGTAAGCAAATGCATTTTCTTTGTATATAATCTTTGGAATTTTTTTCAAGCATTGCTTGTAATTATTTTACATATTGCTTGGAATAAGAGAGATTTTACACCTCTCTTCCTCCATCTTCTAATATTGTATTTCAGGCAGATGCTATGTTTTTTCAGGTCATAAGAATATTTAAGAGGTGAAATCCATGGACAAAGGACTTTTCAAAGTCAATTTAAAAAAAAAAAAAAAAAAAATCATATTTCAGAATATGAATACAAATTTTAAAGTCAAAGAAAAGTGAAAATTCACTTGATGTCGATTTCATCTAATGAAACTCAAACTCGTGAAGCTTGCTTTCAGTTGTTGGCCAACAACACCAACCACACTACAAGATGATCGAAATCGAGGCACAAGACATGAAGCTAATAATCAGAAGAAGAAAAAAAAAGGGTCAACTTTTGTACCATTTCAAGTCACGTAAATTGCCAAAGAAGCCTTTCATAAGCCATATTTTTCATGATGTCATTCAAAAAAAAAAGATCAAAAATAATAAACGAGTTTGGTTGTGAAAATCCAGGAAATTGGCACAATACAAACTCAAATTCATCTTGGAAAACCAACTTGTTTGGCCAATATGAATTCCCTATTTTGTTTTACTTTTTCAAATTCTTTTATAGAAATCATCCTCCAGAATTCCAAGACTTGAGGACAAGTCTCAAAATGAGCAAGGGGGAAGATTCATAATAAAACTATGCAAATAGTTTGACCATCTGTATTGCAGAATGGACCTGGAACATCATTCAAAATATTATTGCAAAAGGGACCTGAAACATCATTCAAAACACCATTACAAAAGGGACCTGAACAACATCAATATTCATTATAAGGGACCTGAATCAATATCAGATGCATGAAATAACATAATCAAGAAGTTCGAATAAAGTAGTTACAATTGTCTACATTCCATCAGAATTCATCCTTGAAGAACTATCATCATTCAAAAGAGTCAAAGCATGGACGAACCAGCCAAGGTCATCATAAAAATAAAAATAAAAATAATAATAAATAAATAAACATTGACATTGAGCTATTATACGTAAGGAAAAGTACTGTAAGTGCAAAAATATGTTCTTAAAACCTTTGATTTTGAAATATATATATATATATATATATATATATATATATATATATATATATATATATATATATATAGAATTGTTAAAACTAATTTAACTTGGATATGCATACTATTACATTTATCATCCTACATTCTACATTTATCCTACATCTATTCCACTAACCTCATCCTACCCTCATCATAATCCTATTATATCCATTACCCTACCATACATTCTACATTAAAAAAAATAAAAAATAAAATCATCATAAGTCCTACATTAACCCCATATTTCCTACATTAATTCCATATAACCCTACATTATCTCCCAACATAAGCATTTTTGGTCAAATATTGAGGCTCAAAAATTTTACCCACAAGGAATTTTTTTGCTTGCGTACACAACCAACAAGAGTTAGTGTCATTATAAGAAAAAAATATAAAATTTTAAATGACCTATGCATATGGTCATTTCAAAAAAAAAATAATGATGAGCATATAAAATGACAAACATAAGGCAAAATATATGAAATTCAATATACAATATGCAAACACGAGGAATGAAAAGACAAATGTATGATTGCAAATACAAAACAATAGTGGACATACAAAGAAATGAGCGAAGCCATGAACATAATAGAAGTGGGTAATGCAAAAATAATGGTGACAAGACAAGTAGAGTTTTTGGTATTCAAACTAGAGTTCCATCCAAACAATAAAATCATTACAAATTTCTAAAGGTCGTGCCATGGGAAATGTAAAAAGTGAATTGAAATGAGAAGAAACAAGTGGGAATATACAAGACCAACGCATCACTTTCTATGCATTACAGTCATTAGATCACTCAAAACGCAACAATGAATCATCATAGTCATTAGCTCAGACTACACTTGCGAAAACCACGTTTGATGTGCAGAGGATTGTAAAAAAAGGGAAAAAAACCTGTAGAGATAGCACGAGATAAATGCAGAGTATCTTTGGCTAAATAACGCAAACAAAGGATAATTACATGGTCCAGGTAGGAAAGGAACACGTATAAACAAATCCTTGCCAAAATCAAAGTATTTTGCATGTAATCCATATTTTTAGGCATAAAAACGATTCTGAGGTTATTTAAACTTTAAAGGTTGAAGTCGGAGTGTTAAAATTGTTCTCAACAAATCTCCAAAGATCACAAATCGCGCCAGTGTTAACTCCGGGTTAGTTACTTCTCAGACCCCAAAATTAGTTTGCAAGCGGTAGAAATCTTCAATCGTATCACCAGTTGTTGATTTGAAGTGAATTCATAGTTCCAATTGTCGATTTGCAGTAAATTTCCGGTTTGAAACATTACATTAAAAATCAGTTTGCAATGTTTAAAACATTACATTCATATCTTTCAAAATCGATTTGTAGTGATAACCAAATCTTTGCGAACTAAATTGCAATTGTATAGGGTTAGTTTGTTCCGGAAATCAGGGTTTTCACTTCAGTGATGTCAATAGAAACCAATTTCCAATCATTATTTATTGCAATCAAACCCCAATGTATAATATTTATAGAACATCGATAACTCAGAAATGATTTCTCCGTTACCGTGAACGGTTTTTTTTTAAATGAACACAATGAGCAATGCATGGTGAGTTCGAAGTTGGTGTTAAGGTTGTGAATGCATGAGTGCTGGCGCTAAACTGTGAGTGGAAAAATCGTAATTTCCAGAGAATAATATGATAAGAAGACTATAGATTGCATAAAAGAAGTCGATTTCTAAGAAGGCAGAGAAGGTAAATTAAAAAATTTGTTTTGATTTAAAAATAATAATAATAATAATAAAATAAAATCAATCTCCAACATTCAATTTTTGAAAAGGCAGAGAAGGTGAATTTGGAAAAAAGTGTTCAGATTTGTGAAAATTGTTCATTTCAATAATTTGATTTCAATTCCAGAGACAATTAACCATTCCCAGAATTTATTTTTAAGTTATGAAAATACAAAGTAGAAATCAATTTCGATTTCTGAAAGAGCAGAGAGTTTTTCCAGGATTCAATTTCAAATTCTGAGCATTTAATTGTTGGAGGCAGAGACAAAGGGTTTAATTGATTTTGTTGCAGCTCAGGTATCATTAAAAAAAAATGATTTCCTCCTTCATATTTAAAAAAAAAAACGCAGTTTAAAAATTTTATATACGCAGTTTGCCAATTTTTACACAGTGAGAAATTTTATAAGAAATTTTGCAAACAAAGAAGGGTTTTCATGGAATTTTAATGGGAAATTTTGCAAAAAATTGAGAGGAGAATCTGGAAAAAAGCACAAAGACCCAGTATTCCTTTTGTACAGAGATTTTGAGGAGACATAATAAAATCGATTTCAATTCTCGAGGAAGCAGAGAAGTGCATTTCCAATTTCGATTTCTCCAAGTCATTTTTTCCAATTCCAGTTTCTCCAGGACAGAGAAAATTTTATTGAATCAATTTCGATTTTGAAAGACAGAGAGTAGTATTTTCCAAAATTGATTTAGAAACAGAGAGGATTGTTTATTTCAGAATTTGAGGATCTCTGAAGGCAAACTAAGATTTGATTTGCAAGTATGGTGTTGACTAAAAGCAGAGAAGGATTAAAAACAATCCTGAAAGTGTCTAGAAATCAGAAAGAATTTTGACAGAGTGTCTTCTAGAAATGTTTATTTCAAATCCAAATTCAGAATATTTTTCCTTTCTCTCATTACAAAAAGTATTAAAAAGTCTAGATCAAGTCTTGAAACCAAAAGGAACAAAGACACCTAGATTTCGCCATGAGAATTAGGATTAAACCAAATTGGTTTCAACTAGAAAATTGAAGCAGAGAAACAATGGAAAGACTCTACCAAGCAGGGGTATTGGAATTCTTAAGAAAATTTAATGGGCATAGCGGAAAAGAAACAAAGGAATTTATAGCTAACTTTGACAGTGAGAAAACTAAAGTAGGAGATATTTTTGTTCCTATTACTCCAGATTACATTACCCAAGCCACATATTTTCCACTCACGGGAAGAAGCTACAGGTACAGGTACAACGGGGGCATCAACACTTAGAAGTTCAAAGAGGAGAAAACAAGCATGAGGACATGCTTCAAATCACCAAGGGGGAGATGTTGGCCCTCATTTTTTTATCAAATTTTGCTTATTAAATACACCTAATTTCCATTATATCCCAACATATACCATCCATAAATACCTTATTTTGACCAATTTATGCATATTCAGGTAAATAAATTATTTTTTTCAATTTTTAGATATTTTTACAAAAATTGGGTTTTAAGTGCATTTTTGGACAGAACTAAAATTTCTCGTAATGGCTCCATTGAATTCATACTTTCAGGACACCTGGGCACGATCTGAGAACATATTTAGAAATCTTGGGAACCAAGGATGGACGTGTACCTATTGTTTCGGTCAAACCAAGCTAAAACAAGCCCGGTCAAAGCTGGTCAAACATGACTTGTATTTCAAAAAATCCCTAGGAAATAGGCCAAAATTAGTATTTTGTTGGATTCCAGATTTTGTGTGATTGGATGGATGAGTTCAACCAAGATAGATGGGATTAGAATATATATGACTGTTAGAGAAATTTTATTCAATTTTGTTTAATATTTTCTATTTAAGCCAAGAACATTGAAGGCGTGAACATGGAGAATTTGTATGATTTCATTTTGAGATTTCTGAATATTGTGAGTTAATTGGAGAAACCAATTTTATCTTCTTTCTGTTGTTCAATGTGGTGAATGATTGATTGAGTTGCAGTAGCTGAGAATTTCTTTCAGTGTGCAAGGCAAGGGTGGAGGGCCCCCACACCGAGCTAAGTACACTTTTTGGTCAATTTAGTTGAAATTTCATAAACTAGTTTTTCTTCATGATTACTCAGTTATTTAGATGTATGGAAATTTCTTATGTTTGTTGATGAATCTTAGTTTAAATTCTAATCTGCATATGAAGGGTCAAACAAGAGTTTTAGTAAAATTCTCCTTCTATCTGATCAAAGAATAGTAACTATAATTCATCCTCTTTTCTATTGTTTAAGTTATTTTCTGAATTTCCATTTTTCATACAATGGTATTAATGATGAATAAACTTATAAAGAAGCACAATATAGACCTCCTTGGTTAGGAGCTCCTTCTCTTATTCTTTTATGCATCATAAGCTATATTTCATCAGTTATTTTGATTTTTGTTCATGAAGTAGTATTGTAGAGAAGGTCAACCTGGTTCTCCTAAGTTAGGAGCCTCTTCTCCTACTTATTACATATTGAGTTATAAATTACTTAGTTAAATTTTATATTTGTAATATGCATCTCTTTAAAGTTCTATACTTTGTCTTCTAAAATTGACTGTAATTTAAATCCATATATTTTGGACATGCTTCCAAGTTTTACAAGCCCGGATTGATAATTAAATACTTGTGTTAGTTTACCTAGTAAATTGACCCAGCATAGCTTACAGACACTTAGTGTGTGGAAAATAAAAAACACAAAGTGTGATAAGATGTAGATATTCGATGAGCTATTACAATATCCCCTAACCACACTAATTATCAATTGTTCCTTGCATGAAAAAGGAATTATGAGTGGATAATGGGCCACTTAATATTTTCCTATTGCAATATGTGTGCCTAAACGGAGATGGGAAACTCAATTTTTTTAAGAAATATTTCATATGAAAACTGAGGTTCGCCTAAAAGATGCAAGGGAATAAGGGATTACTTACTTTCAATAATGACACTTGGCCCTTGTCCCAAAACTAATGAAATGGAAAAAATTCTTTGCTTAGTAACAATATTTTTGGATGATGGGCCACTTACTCCTTTACTAGTTAAGCTATGTGATTTGCACAAAATAGAAAAATAATTTGAAAAATATGTGGAATTTGGCACCTTAATTTCCCCCTTAATTAAGCCATGTGTGAATTGAAAATAAAAATGAAAGATAATCCAATTGTTTCACTAATAGTGATTAGTAAATAACCCAGGAAATACAAATTGACTGGAAAAAAATTGCAAAGGTGACGAAAATTCACTAAAGGTTTCCAATCAGCTGAAAAAAGTGGAATTACAAGGTATTTTTTTGCTTTCTGGAAATTGCGCAAGTTTCATTATGCATCAACGCAGTCATGCATCTGTCTAATCAAAATTTATTTCTTGTGTGTCTGTGTGAGATTAAGTAATATGGTATACAAGAAACTGTGAACAAGCAAGTTTTCTCGGCCAACAACAGGTCCAAAAGGTCCTGCAAAAATTCCAAAGAGATGTTGAACGCCTTATGTGGTGATGATGCAAAGAGAGGGTCCTACAAACACAACCGTTATATTAAATAAAATACAATAGTATGGTCACCAATTTTGTAGTAGTCTTTTTGTAGCAATGGTGTACCGAAAGACACCTCCTTAGCTTTTGGTTGTTCCCTACAAATAAATACAGATAGATTTCATGTTGTTAGTGAAAAAATGAGATAAACAAAGCATTGAAAATGGTGAAAACAATTCATATACAAACATAAACTAAAACAAAGAGAAAAATACACAAATAATGCTTAATGAAGCAAACAAGTCAACAAAATAATGGAAAATGATTCCCTTTATTGATTGTTAGTTGTAGAAGATGAATACAATAGATGAATACTAAATGCTTGAAGAGAATTATTTGAGCTATGGTTCTCAAAAATCCTTAGCAAGGAGGTTCCTTTCCTCAATCTCTTTGTAAGCTTCTCCTCTCTCTCAAAAGAAGTATGAAGACTCTATCAATGGTGACTCTTCCTTCAATAGGATGATGGATTGCTTAGAAGCAATATGGCCAACATAATAATGCTCTTACTTCTTCTGCTTCAACAATGAAATGGGGTGGTACTCTGAGAGCAATTTGGCCAACATTACATTGTCTCTTCTTTTTGGTTCTCCCATGGCTTGTTTATATAGAATTTTTTGAATCCCTCTTCCCTCTCTTGGTTCATGAATGAAAATGGCTTATGAGTAGGACAATAGGATTCCTTTTGTGGTTGAATATCTTCATGGTGACTCGAATTCAGTTGTCCTTTACTGGAACTTGTCAGGGAATCATCTTCCAAGTGTGGGAAATGGTCCCAAATTTTGTTGATTTGACTGCACGATTTTAGAAGAAAAATTCGTGTGGTCATATGTTATTCCTTCATATAAGTTACACAATGAAATTTTTATACATAAGACCTTAGGAGAAATTAATTTTTTGAACTTTCATAATGTCTTCTTCACCTTTACGTTCTTCTGAACGACTTTGGGTGTCTTTTGGATTGTATAAATGTGTGTATGATTTTCTAGTGTTAACAAGCCTATTTTTTCTTTATCCCCCTTCCCAATTCATCATAACAACTAGTTACCAATTAGGGGGAAGCCAAGATTATTGCTTTCTAACTAACCAATGCATTTTTAGGTTTTTTTTAATGGTTTCCTCATCCATTCCTCTATTGAGTTTAGTGATATGTATTTTCCTTTTGGAACTTGAGCTCAAAGAACATAATATTGAACAAGCTTATAAACATTTTTACTATTAGGAATTTTGCTTCTATGATCCATAAATTGTGATTAAAATATTTCGGTGAAAATCACATCAAAATAGATTTGGTCGACGCGTTTCAAACTAGCCATTGTGGTTCATCATCAGATCAAAAGACTTTGAGAACATAAAATTGTACTTAAGGCCCCATCCATCTAGATATTTTGGGATAGCAATCCTTTTTCATCAACTTAATTCCATCCCCTTTTTATATTCCCCCTAACCAAATAATTCTAAAGTAAAGTCGTTAAAATTCTTCAAGATACCTTTCAAAATCTACATAAGTAACATCCAATCTATAAGTATGGATTCAAGACCAGTTTAACCAAAACAAGTTTTCCACCTCTAGATAACCATTGGTTATACTAGGTATTAAGTTTTTTCTCTCTATTTTGGCTATTACATAATACCAATCACATTTTAATATGATTATAATTTGGATGAATGCCGCGGTATTTTAAACCAACATCTAGATCCCTTACCTAGTAATGGAATATATGTGAGATTTAATCCTTTTTATTTTTCAAGAGACCCCATAAAAGAATCAAATATTTAATAATATTTATCTACGTTCAAGTGGCCTCGCATAATAGTTCCATGATCTTGTGAAGTTTCTCAATCATTATTTTTCATCCTTAGTGATATTACAAGAGGTGCTCATGTTAATCCCTTTAAGGGTTCCATTCTCAAAGGTTTTCTTTACATATCTTCTTATAATTCCTTTTGTTATTAACAGGAAAAGGAGGGGAGATAAAGGGCATCCTTTTATAACCCAATTTTTAGTTTTGAAAGGGGGGGTATAAGACCATTTAAGAGAACTGAAAATGAATTTGATTTGTTGCAACCCATTACCCAAGTGAAAAAACCGTGATGAAAACCCAAATGAATAGGAATGAGTCTGAATATAACCAACTTACCTGGTCAAATTCTTTTGAGATATTTACTTTTAAAGTTAAAGCTTGATCAAGTGTAGTTGTTCAGTCCCTATATTACTAGTGTAGTACCTTATTTTTGTTAGTGTAGCTCCCTTATTGTTATTGATGTACCCCTGTAACCCCCATATTGTTGTTATTGTGCCCTTGCATTATTATTGTTAGGCCGGCTAGGATTATATTGTGACCCCATGGACTCCTATATATAGAAGGAGGTATTTTCATTTGTAGCATCCAATAATTGTTCATTTATGTAATGTAAATGAGGTTTCCACTTCGAAGTGGCTTATTCTAAGGTGTTGATCTCTCTTTTATTCTATTTTTGGAGCTGGTTTCATAACATTTGGTATTAGAGCTTTGGATTCTAGGGTTTCGCTACTCCAAACAAGTCATCGCGAAATTTTCGCTATAAATTTTTTTCTACGAAGGTTCAGAAGCTTAAATTTTTACCATGCAAAGCTGAAATCCTGAAGAACTTCATGTAAATATTTCAGATCTTGGTTCACAGTATTTTCGTAGATATGATCTGTGGAATTTATGGTTTTTGCATGCTCCCAAATTGCATCTAAAAGAGGTGACCTTGAGAAAATTGTCATAACTCTCTCTTTGAGCATCGGATTGGAATTTTGTAAAAAGTGACCAAAAGTGCACAGAATGTTGTTTATTATGTATAAAATTCAGAGCCGAAGGAGGAAAAAGTGATATGTGGCAGGCCATACAAGTTCTCTCTACTGAACTAGTCCATAATTAGGTCTTTGTGGGATATTAGGTATAAATTTGTCTAGAAACATTCAAATCAGGTAAGACCTATGGCATTCAAAAGAAGATTGAGAGGGCTACTACAAGACTGAATTTTAGAAATTGAAGATCTGAAATCACAGAGATAATTGAGATTCAATATCGAGCTCCTCAAAAGCAAGAAAAAGGTGTGTATTTTTTTTTTCAAATTGCATAAGTCTTGTTTTAAAAATCAATTTGAAGTGATTCCAAGGGCATATTGAAGCATATGTATCAGTATTGGTTTCTAAAATTCCCCTTAAAAAGAATTCAACTCCCATTAATCCCTCAAAATACTCTACTATGACTCATGAAGATGAATAATTGCAACATGATATATCAAAATTACAAGAGCAAGTGCACCAAATTTCGCTCTCGCAAATAGCAACAAAAAATGAAATGGAAGTTTTGAAGAAAGGCATGGAAGGTGTTAGCGCTCGATTCTGCCTTAGGCTGAGGAAGGCAAAACTCGAGGCAACATCAAACCAAGCTTAGCCTCGTAGCTAGCCCTACGAGGATAGGAGAGGGCTCTCTCCAGTCAATCTCGATAAAATGAGCAATAGGGTGCGAGATGACTTAAAATGGGAACTGATTTTAGGCTAGTAAATAGATAAGAAAAGGGTTTTTAATAAATGTTTGGGTTTTCTAGGCTGCATGGGGATCAAGAATAGTATGAGCAAAGATCTAATCAAAGGCACAGATTATTCCATAAGGCGAGATAGGTATGAGGTTTTAGCAATCAATTTTGAAATAATATGAGATGAAAAGACTATTTAAAGAGCTGAAAAGGGCATTAATCAATGAGTCCTTTACAGACAAAAGAAAATTACACAAATACTGAATGCTCTTTCGAGGCAGAGCAAATAAATTGGGTTCTACCTCCCTTACTGTAAAGCATTTAGCTGGAAATGATAATGAATGAAACTATGAAACATTACAAAGACATATGAAACAGAAGAAAAACATATGCTAAACCTTCACACCACAAGAATCTTACAAATCAGAGCTGCGCCATTTAATTATTTCTCTGTCAAACAACTGTACAATAAAACTCTGTATTTCTCCTCCACCAGCTTTCAGAACTCTCCCCCTACAAATGTTTTTACAATACAATAAATAGGACCGAGGGAAAACAGATCGACCCAAAACAAGGGCGTTGTTTAATCACTATTAACAAACAAAAGCAAAGAGCCAATCATCGATTCTGAAGCAGCATTCCCCTTGAATTTCTGTGATTGGTTGATTAAAAGGCAAAAACTGAAGCGCAGATCCCATAAAATCATGATCGAGGACCAAAAATAGGCTTCACTCCTATATATTCTGCGTTCTGAATTTAAGCTTCGGTCTTGGACTGCCACTTTACCTTTACTTTCTGAATAAAAACTAATTTTTTTTTAATAAAACTGGCTCAATATTTTCCACTGCCAGCGAATACACATCCTTTGGCTCAACAAGATTTTCTCCACGTAAGTTTGTTGCATGGTCAACTAAAAGGTATCATTTAATTTCCTCTCTCTACACCCTTGATAAAGGAATTCGCACATCTGATGCGAGCACGCCTAAAAATTAGTCGTTTGATGGTAAAATATACATTAACTTTTCATGTGACAATCAACCTCTAGGTTTTCTCATTAACGGTCTTGCCTCATTTAACAATGCGCCCACATCCAAACAATCGCCTGAAAATGGAGGCCAAGTTAATTGAACATGTTCTGTTGAAATCCCGCTCAGAGGATTTCAATTTCCTCTGATACTTTCACCGGCGGTAGCTTCACTCCCGTCATTGGTTCCCAGTAGTTTTTCTCTAACCATCCTTTTCTCTCTTTTCTCATAAATTGAATGAACTTGTATCTCCTCTTCTTTAACTTGAATTTCGCTTGCCAACTCCCTCATTCTATCAGGTCCTGTCTTCAGTAAAAAAAAACTCTTTCATGGCTACGAGAGATCTACAAAACAATGACAATCGCCAGAGCATTCCCACTGAAAAATGTGGCTGAGAGTATATAGGTGTAAAAAAAAAAAATTGGGGACGTTATGGTGCAAAAATCGGAAACCAGTTTGTTATGATTCTTTTGCATGAACACCGTTTACAGTCAGACATTTCTTTCTCATTGTCCAGAAGGCAGCAAAGTATCGATTTTGCATCATGGAAGTCGGGTTAGCAGTGTAAGTTGTTTCAATAGTTCTCTCTGTCTCCAGATCAAATCCATAATGAAATGCTATTCTTTTCAAGTCCTTTCAGAAGCGTATGCACCTGCCACAGCCGTAGCGTTTGATCCTTCGACGCGGTAGCTAGATTTGCAAAATTGTCACTAGAATCTGATGGCATGAATTTGAGTGAAGGAGAGAAAAAATTTGGCTCTGTGACTGTATGGGTAGCGCGCTTGCCCAACGCGTAGCGCGCACCATATGCGTAGCGCCTGTGCTCTTTTGCAAAGGCTGGGGAGGCTATATGCGTAGCGCCCCTTATATGGGTAGCGCACCTCCTGTGTGAGTAGCGCGCACCTCCAATGCCTGTCCACAGCTTTGCAAAACATGTTTTCGGCCCTCAACTCATTGGAAGATAGAATACGCTCTAGTTGAGCCTTTGCAAGAGTTTTTCTGCCCTCATCAAATCGTTTCCACCTTGAGAAAGCTGAAATGTTGCGGGATGCAACCTGTGGATTAATTTTATCTAGCTTCAACACCATATCTCCAACAAATTCATAACCAGAACCATATTTGCATGGAAGTTAACCGAACTGCTGCAGAACCCTCCAATGAGAGAATAAACCTTGTTAGGATTCCGAATGTCATAAGCAGGGTGATCCAACAAGCGTTGTACATTCTTAACATTGCCCGGGATATCAGAGACAGCTTGCAATGCAATCCACTTAATGATCACCAAGGCATCTTCTTTCCACTCTTGATAGAAATTTGACAAAACTTCATCTCGTACATCTCCGTAATTTTGGGCAATAGCACCCAAAGCTGCAAATTGTTCAGTCATATTTGTAGCTGATTTGTATTCATGTAATACAAGTTCCATCATTACTGGCATTTGGATGCAAAACTCTGTTTTGTTTGATTTCGTTTTGTCTCTGATTGCTGATGATGTTCTTTATGTTTGTGCTTTTGCAGGGATAGGAGCTGCTCAAGCTGCTGCCATTTGAAGAGCTGGAGAATTTGAAACATTTTGACAAATTACATATTCTAAAAAACACATTTGATGATTTCTTCTTCAAAACAGGGTTTTGAAGAAGAATCAATCTCACATTATTGACGACGACATTCCTGAAAAACTTACTGCGTTATTTCACACTTCTGCAGACAAAACCCTGGACTCAAGAATTAAAATGACTCCGACAGAGGACTGGCAAGACTGAGTCTAACATTGGCTCAAATGGGGATGGCAGCTGCCGCTTCTTGGAGGTGCCAAGAACTGCAGATCTTTGGGAGAGCAGACAGTGCCTCCATCCATTGGGCGATGGAATCATTATTTTGACAAACAGACTAAAGACTAATGACTCAACTTATTAACTGGAAAATCGACTCAAACTGACTTCAATGCAAACTGAAATGACTGAATTAAAACAAAAGCTTTTTGAAAAAGGGCAGCAGTCCATCAAGCTTTAAAATAATGATGGCAACCACCTGCATACTGATGTGATATGTACAATCATGTGTAGTGTGCCTTCTAATGTAACCAATCCAGTAGATGGCTACACCCCAAATTTCTGCTCTTACTCTCCTTGAGCAGGCAGAATGATGAACCTGTAGGCAACTCAAAATAACCACTGAAACCAAACCTTATGATAATGAACCAGGCAATATTTATCTTTCGGCCTTTATGAAGAATCACGGAAAGTCTTGAAAATCTGAAGCAACGGCTCATCTGGAGATCCGGTACAATGCAAGTATTTATCAGAACCGATCACGAAAGGACAATTGATTTACGAGGATGAAATGCAGAGAGGTATCTGCCATCTGAGTGTTAGCTGTAGGTTCCTTGACCATGAGAAATTCTGGCATATATTCCTCAAATTCATGATCTAGGTCATTCTTAAACAAAAAACAATCTTCAAGATTATCAAACATGACAACCTTATCATCTTTGTGAAAGAAAATATTATCTGTTTGCTGATCTACAAAAATGATTACAAGACAATCATCTTTTTCAAAAGAGGAAGAAGTTTCACCAACAATTTCCTGACTATGTGTGCATTGCAAATCTGCTGTAGCTTGGGCTGTAACAAGACCTTTCAAAAGTAGATCTATCTCATCTTCAGACAAAGGAGACAATGCTTTTTGTTTTCTTTTGCTTAAACAGTAATTATCTTCATATGACAGGGCATTCAAACTACCATTTATTACTGAGTTATTGAAAGGAGATTTATCACTTACTTGCACAAAGATCTCATTCTGTTTCTTGAAGCAGTAGTTGCTGGTGCTCTGAGTTGTGTTCAATGATGGGTGACGGTATGATAAGAGCATTTGAGTCCATTGCGGCAAATGTGCATTCCCAGGATGATCTCCATGATAGAGTTCTCTTTGATGGGCTTCAGCACAAGATATGCTTGGTCATCATGATCTGAATTTGAATCTGAAGTAGCTGACTGGACATTATCACAATCTGCAATCTGCATGTTGTCTTCTTCTGTGGGCAGATCTGAAATGTCATTCTCCCTTTCATCATTTTCATCCATATGGCACTCTTCAACCTGTTGATCTTGATTCTGCTGCAAAATTTCCTGAGCATTTTGATGGGTATCCTCTGTGTCTCTCTTTCATTTTGCTGAAAAATGGATTTTCATACGCAGCCTCCATGATCTCATCATCCATGAAATTATCATCTTCATAATATTTCTCAAGGCTTTCAATAAATGTAGAAGCATGTTTGCAACAGTCATGAACTAAATTTAATGATGGATAAGATGCTTGATATCTTTCAATGAATAGGGCATGAAAATCCTTTAAACAGTAAATACAGGCCAACGGCAAATTTTCATACCAAGATTGGGCTTCACCTTTCAGAGTAGCCAGGAATATTTTCATCAAGCAATCTTCAGGAAAATCCACCTTCAACTTGCGAATATGCATGCGAAATCTAACCAGATGTAAAGTAGTGTCCTTCTTACCATCATCGTTAAACGTGGGCAGATTCCTTGACCAATCTACCTTCGGAATTTTATTTGGAAAGCTTGGGATGTGATCTCGGCTCATGGGAGCATATCTCCTTGTGATTCGGTCCATCTTGAAAATCTCATAGCTACTGATCTCCCTGCATTGAAGTCACCATGAAGCATTGATTTCTGGATTTTTCAGTGAATGAAGTCGCCAGGTGAATGATTTCAGCCTTGCAGTGTCTGACCATTGTTCACCATCAACGATCAGATCTGAACTTTGTCATCCTTTACCGGGGAAGACTTCCCCAGTATGGTCGCCACTATGTTAGTGCTCGAATCTGCCTCAGGCTGAAGGAAGGTGAGGTTCGAGGCAACATCAAACCAAGCTTAGCCTCGTAGCTAGCCCTACGAGGACAGGAGAGGGCTCTCTCCGGGTCTATCTCGATGAAACAGCAATGGGTGCGAGATGACCTTAAAATGGGAACTCGATTTTAGTTGTAAATAGACAGGAACAGTTTTTAATAAAAGATGGGTTTTCAACAGATAAGTATCAAGGTCATGATGAAACAGATTTAATCAAAGGCACAGGGTATTTCATAAGGCAAGATAGGAATGAAGTTTAAAAATTAAATTGAAATTAAATGGAATGTAAAGACTGTTTAAGAAATCTGAAAAGGGCATTAAACAATGAATCCTTTCCAACAGAAGAAAATTACACAAATACTGAATGCTCCCTCAAGGCAGAGCAAATAAATTGGGTTCTACCTCCCTTAATGTGAAGCATTCAGCTGGAAACGATTATGAATGAACTATGAAACATTACAAAAGACATATGAAACAGAAAGAAAGACACAATTGCTAAATTTGTACCACAAGAATCTGCGAAACTACGGCGCCATTTAATTATTTCTCCGTCAAACAACCGTACAACAAACTTCCGTATTTCTCTTCCCACCAGCCTTTCTCGTAATCCTCCCCCTACAAATGTTTTTACAATACAATAAATAGGTCTGAGGGAAAATAGATCAACCCAAAACAAGGGCGCTGTTTAATCACTATTAACAAACAAAAGCAAAGAGCCAATCATCGATTCTGAAGTAGCATTCCCCTTTGAATTTCTGTGATTGGTTAATTAAAAGGCAAAAACTGAAGCGCAGATCCCATAAAATCATGATCGAGGACCAAAAATAGGCTTCACTCCTATATATTCTGCGTTCTGAATTTAAGCCTTGGCCTTGGACTCGCCACGACAGAGTACTCCACCTATTAAAACTAATTTTTTTTAACAAAACTCGGCTCAATATTTTCCACCGCCGCCGACATCCTTTGGCTCAACAAGATTTTCTCCACGTAAGTTTGTTGCAGCGGTCAACTAAAAGGTATCATTTAATCTCCTCTCTACACCTCGATAAAGGAATTCGCACATTCGATGCGAGCACGCCTAAAAATTAGTCGTTTGATGGTAAAATATACATTAACTTTTCATGTGACAATCAACCTCTAGGTTTTCTCATTAACGGTCTTGCCTCATTTAACAATGCGCCCACATCCAAACAATCGCCTGAAAATAGAGGCCAAGTTAATTGAACATGTTCTGTTGAAATCCCGCTCAGAGGATTTCAATTTCCTCTGATACTTTCACCGGCGGTAGCTTCACTCCCGTCATTGGTTCCCAACAGCTTTTCTCTAACCATCCTTTGCTCTCTTTTCTCATAAATTGAATGAACTTGTATCTCCTCTTCTTTAACTTGACTTTCGCTTGCCAACTCCCTCATTCTATCAAGTCCTGTCTTCAGTAAAAAAAACTATTTCATGGCTACGAGAGATCTACAAAACAATGACAATCGCCAGAGCATTCCCACTGAAAAATGTGGCTGACAGTATATAGGCGTAAAAAACAAAAATTGGGAACGTTATGGTGCAGAAATCGGAAACCAATTTGTTATGATTCTTTTGCATGAACACCGTTTACAGTCAGACATTTCTTTCTCATTGTCCAGAAGGCAGCAAAGTATCGATTTTGCATCATGGAAGTCGGGTTAGCAGTGTAAGTTGTTTCAATAGTTCTCTCTGTCTCCAGATCAAATTTATAATGAAATAATATTCTTTTCAAGTCCTTTCAGAAGCGTATGCACCTGCCACAGCCGTAGCGTTTGATCCTTCGACGCGGTAGCTAGATTTGCAAAATTGTCACTAGAATCTGATGGCATGAATTTGAGTGAAGGAGAGAAAAAATTTGGCTCTGTGACTGTATGGGTAGCGCGCTTACCCAACGCGTAGCGCGCACCATATGCGTAGCGCCCGTGTTCTTTTGCAAAGGCTGGGGAGGCTATATGCGTAGTGCCCCTTATATGGGTACCGCGCCTCCTGTCTGAGTAGCGTGCACCTCCAATGCCTGTCCACAGCTTTGTAAAACATGTTTTCGGCCCTCAACTCATTGGAAGATAGAATACGCTCTAGTTGAGCCTTTGCAAGAGTTTGTCTACCCTCATCAAATCGTTTCCACCTTGAGAAAGCTGAAATGTTGTGGGATGCAACCTGTGGATTAATTTTATCTAGCTTCAACACCATATCTCCAAAAAATTCATAACCAGAACCATCTTTGCATGGAATTTAACCGAACTGCTGCAGAACCCTCCAATGAGAGAATAAACCTTGTTAGGATTCCGAATGTCATAAGCAGGGTGATCCAACAAGCGTTGTACATTCTTAACATTGCCCGGGATATCAGAGACAGCTTGCAATGCAATCCACTTAATGATCACCAAGGCATCTTATTTCCACTTTTGATAGAAATTTGACAAAACTTCATCTCGTACATCTCCGTCATTTTGGGCAATAGCACCCAAAGCTGCAAATTGTTCAGTCATATTTGTAGCTGATTTGTATTCATGTAATACAAGTTCCATCATTTCTGGCATTTGGATGCAAAACTCTGTTTTGTTTGATTTCGTTTTGTCTCTGATTGTTGATGATGTTCTTTCTGTTTGTGCTTTTGCAGGGATAGGAGCTGCTGAAGCTGCTGCCATTTGAAGAGCTGGAGAATTTGAAACATTTTGACAAATTACATATTCTAAAAAACACATTTGATGATTTCTTCTTCAAAACATGGTTTTGAAGAAGAATCAATCTCACATTATTGACGACGACATTCCTGAAAAACTTACTGCGTTATTTCACACTTCTGCAGACAAAACCCTGGACTCAAGAATTAAAATGACTCCGACAGAGGACTGGCAAGACTGAGTCTAACATTGGCTCAAATGGGGATGGCAGCTGCCGCTTCTTGGAGGTGCCAAGAACTGCAGATCTTTGGGAGAGCAGACAGTGCCTCCATCCATTGGGCGATGGAATCATTATTTTGACAAACAGACTAAAGACTAATGACTCAACTTATTAACTGGAAAATCGACTCAAACTGAAATGACTGAATTAAAACAAAAGCTTTTTGAAAAAGGGCAGCAGTCCATCAAGCTTTAAAATCATGATGGAAACCACCTGCATACTGATGTGATATGTACAATCATGTGTAGTGTGCCTTCCACTGTAACCAATCCAGCAGATGGCTACACCCCAAATTTCTGCTCTTACTCTCCTTGAGCAGGCAGAATGATGAACCTGTAGGCAACTCAAAATAACCACTGAAACCAAAGCTTATGATAATGAACCAGGAAATATTTATCTTTTCTAATGCTTGCAGAAGAATGCTGAAGGGGTCTTGAAAATCCTGAAGCACTGGCTTATCTGGAGATCCAGCTGCAAAAATACAAGTATTTACTCCATTCTGATCTGAAAGGACAATTGATTTCTGAGGGATAGAAATGCACAGAGAGGTATCTGCCATCTGAATGTTAGCTGTAGGTTCCTTGACCATGAGAAATTCTGGCATATATTCCTCAACTTCATGATCTAGGTCATTCTTAAACAAAAAACAATCTTCAAGATTATCAAACATGACAGTCTTATCATCTTTGTGAAAGAAAAAATTATCTGTTTGCTGATCTACACAACTGATTACAAGACAATCATCTTTTTCAAAAGAAGAAGAAGTTTCACCAACACTTTCCTGACTATGTGTGCACTGCAAATCTGCTGTAGCTTGGGCTGTAACAAGACCTCTCAAAAGTAGATCTATCTCATCTTCAGACAAAGGAGACAATGCTTTTTGTTTTCTTCTGCTTAAACAGTAATTATCTTCATATGACAGGGCATTCAAACTATCATTTATTACTGAGTTATTGAAAGGAGATTTATCACTTACTTGCACAAAGATCTCATCCTATTTTTCATGAATTGACTGGATCGCTTCTTCATGAAGGCTGTGTTCTAATGATGGACTGACAGTATGACTGAGAACATTTGGATCCATTACTGTGTCTTCTGCATTCCAGATGATTTCAACAGCAGAGTTCTCTTTGATGGGCTTCAGCACAAGATATGCTTGGTCATCACAATCTGAATGTAGTTTTGAAATAGCTGACTGGTCATTATCACAATCTGCAATCTGCATGTTGTCTTCTTCTGTGGGCAGATCTGAAATGTCATTCTCCCTTTCATCATTTTCAGCCATATGGCACTCTTCAACCTGTTGATCTTGATTCTGCTGCAAAATTTCCTGAGCATTTTGATGGGTATCCTCTAGGTTCTCTTCATTTTGCTGAAATGGATTCTCGTACAGAGCCTCCATGATCTCATCATCCATGAAATTATCATCTTCATAATATTTCTCAAGGCTTTCAATAAAAGTAGAAGCATGTTTGCAACAGTCATGACCTAAATTTAATGATGGATAAGATACTAGATATATTTCATTGAACAGAGCATGAAAATCCTTTAAACAGTAAATACACGCCAACGGCAAATTTTCATACCAAGATTGGGCTTCACCTTCCAGAGTGGCCAGGAATATCTTCATCAAGCAATCTTCAGGAAAATACACCTTCAACTTGCGAATATGCATGTGAAATCTAACTAGATGTAAAGCAGCATCCTTCTTACCATCATTGTTAAACGTAGGCAGATTCCTGGACCAATCTACCTTGGGCATCTTCTTCGGAAAACCTGGAATGTGATCTCGGCTCATGGGAGCATATCTCCTTGTGATTCGGTCCATCTTGAAAATCTCACAGCTACTGATCTCCCTGCAGTGAAGTCACCATGAAGCATTGATTTCTGGATTGTTCAGTGAATGAAGTCGTCGGGTGAATGATTTAAGCCTTGCGGTGTCTGACTGCTGTCCACCATCAGCAATCAGATCTGAACTTTGTCATCCTGTACCGGGGAAGACTCCCCAGCAGAGTCGCCACTATGTTAGCGCTCGATTCTGCCTCAGGCTGAGGAAGGAAAAACTTGAGGCAACATCAACCCAAGCTTAGCCTCGTAGCTAGCCCTACGAGGACAGGAGAGGGCTCTCTCCAGTCAATCTCGATAAAATGAGCAATAGGGTGCGAGATGACTTAAAATGGGAACTGATTTTAGGCTAGTAAATAGATAGGAAAGGGGTTTTTGATAAAAGATGGGTTTCTGGGCTGTATGGGATCAAGAACAGCATGAAACAGAGATTTAATCAAAGGCACAGGGTATTTCATAAGGCGAGGTAGGAGTGAAGTTTAACAATTAATTTGAAATTAAATGGAATGTAAAGACTGCTTAAGAAAGCTGAAAAGGGCATTTAACAATGAATCCCTTTCAGACAGAAGAAAATACACAAATCCTGAACGCTCCTTCAAGGCAGAGCAAATAAATTGGATTCTACCTATCTTACTGTAAAGCATTCAGCTGGAAATGATAATGAATGAAACTATGAAACATTACAAAGACATATGAAACAGAAGAAAAACATATGCTAAACTTTCACACCACAAGAATCTTACAAATCAGAGATGCGCCATTTAATTATTTCTCTGTCAAACAACTGTACAATAAAACTCTGTATTTCTCCTCCACCAGCTTTCAGAACTCTCCCCACTTACAAATACAATAAATAGGACCGAGGGAAAACAGATCGACCCAAAACAAGGGCGCTGTTTAATCACTATTAACAAACAAAAGCAAAGAGCCAATCATCGATTCTGAAGTAGCATTCCCCTTGAATTTCTGTGATTGGTTGATTAAAAGGCAGAAATTGAAGCGCAGATCCCATAAAATCATGATCGAGGACCAAAAATAGGCTTCACTCCTATATATTCTACGTTCTGAATTTAAGCTTCGGTCTTGGACTGCCACTTTACCTTTACTTTCTGAATAAAAACTAATTTTTTTTAATAAAACTGGCTCAATATTTTCCACTGCCAGCGAATATACATCCTTTGGCTCAACAAGATTTTCTCCACGCAAGTTTGTTGCATGGTCAACTAAAAGGTATCATTTAATTTCCTCTCCCTACACCCTTGATAAATGAATTCGCACATCTGATCAAAAACCATAAATGCGAGCACGCCTAAAAATTAGTCGTTTGATGGTAAAATATACATTAAATTTTCATGTGACAATCAACCTCTAGGTTTTCTCATTAACGGTCTTGCCTCATTTAACAATGCGCCCACATCCAAACAGTCGCCTGAAAATAGAGGCCAAGTTAATTGAACATGTTTTGTTGAAATCCCGCTAAGAGGATTTCGATTTCCTCTGATACTTTCACCGGCGGTAGCTTCACTCCCGTCATTGGTTCCCAGCAGTTTTCTCTAACCATCCTTTGCTCTCTTTTCTCATAAATTGAAGGAACTTGTATCTCCTCTTCTTTAACTTGATCATTGCCAACTCCCTCATTCTATCAGGTCCTGTCTTCAGTAAAAAAAAAACTCTTTCATGGCTACGAGAGATCTACAAAACAATGACAATCGCCAGAGCATTCCCACTGAAAAATGTGGCTGAGAGTATATAGGTGTAAAAAAAAAAAATTGGGGACGTTATGGTGCAAAAATCGGAAACCAGTTTGTTATGATTCTTTTGCATGAACACCGTTTACAGTCAGACATTTCTTTCTCATTGTCCAGAAGGCAGCAAAGTATCGATTTCATATATTTTCATTTTAGAAGCTCGTGTTAGTTAGCAGTAAGTTGTTTCCTAAACTTCCTAATAGTTCTCTCTCCGTTCCGCATCAAATCCATAATGAAATGTTATTCTTTTCAAGTCTTTTCGTAAGCGTATGCACCGCCACACTCGTAGCGTTTCGATCCTTCGACACGGAAGCCAGATTTGCAAAATTGTCACTAGAATCGATGGCATGAATTTGAGTGAAGGGGAAGAGAAAAAAATTTGGCTCGTGACCGTATGGGTAGCGCGCTTACCTGAACGCGTAACGCGCACCACATGCGTAGCGCCCGTGTTCTTTCGCAAAGGTCGGGAGGCGCATGCGTAGCGCCCTAGGGTAGCGCGCCTCCCGTGTGAGTAGCGCGCACCTCCAATGCCTCGCGCCCCGCCCTTTCGTTAAAAAACATGTTTTCGGCCCTCAACCCATTGGAAGATAGAATACGCTCTAGTTGAGCCTTTGCAAGAGTTTGTCTGCCCTCATCAAAACGCTTCCACCTTGAGAAAGCTGAAATGTTGCGGGATGCAACCTGTGGATTAATTTTACCTAGCTTCAACACCATATCTCCAACAAATTCATAACCAGAACCATCTTTGCATGGAAGTTAACCGGACTGCTGCAGAACCCTCCAATGAGAGAATAACCCTTGTTAGGATTCTGAATGTCAAAAGCAGGGTGCTCCAATAAGCGTTGTACATTCTTAACATTGCCCAGGATGTCAGAGACAGCTTGCAATGCAAGCCACTTAATGATCACCAAGGCATCTTCTTTCCACTTTTGATAGAAATCAGAGAAAAATTTATCTCATACATCTCCGGCATTTTGGGCAATAGCACCCAAAGCTGCAAATTGTTCAGTCATATTTGTAGCTGATTTGTATTCATGTAATACAAGTTCCATCATTTCTGGCATTTGGATGCAACACTCTGTTTTGTTTGATTTCGCTTTGTCTCTGATTGTTGATGATGTTCTTTCTGTTTGTGCTTTTGCAGGGATAGGAGCTGCCGAAACTGCTGCCATTTGAAGAGCTAGAGAATTTGAAACATTTTGACAAATTACATATTCTAAAAAACACATTTAATGATTTCTTCTTCAAAACAGGGTTTTGAAGAAGAATCAATCTCACATTATTGACGACGACATTCCTGAAAAACTTACTGCGTTATTTCACACTTCTGCAGACAAAACCCTGGACTCAAGAATTAAAATGACTTCGACAGAGGACTGGCAAGACTGAGTCTAACAGAAGGTAAGATGGATGGTTTGAAGAAGGGAATGGAAGCTAATATGGATGGTTTGAATAAAGTCATGGAAGCTAATATGGATGGTTTGAAGGAATACATAGAAGGTTTGAAGGAAGGTTTGACAAAGTTTATACAAGAAATGATTCCTACTGGTGAAAGGATAGTAGAGGAAACTCATGATGATAACAAAATAAATGTTAATCATGATTTCATAAACTTGAATGTTGGATGGAAGACCCACCATATTCCAAATATAGATATGAGGAAGTTTGATGGCAAGGATCTCGTAACATGGATACTACATATGGAGAAAAATACACAAAAGGTACACATTGCAACTTTATATTTAGAACAAAATACATTTGTATGGTATCAATGGCTTTGCTTCCGTAAATAGATTGTCACTTAGTCAATTTTTACGAAGGAAATGATAGCACATTATGAGGATACAAAGAGCAACACCTTCTTTAGCCAATTGATAAATCTCAAACAAAATGGTTCAGTGGTGGAGCACATTGAGGACTTCCAAAAATTGAATATAAGGGTAACTGAGATTCCAGAGGAACACATGATTGATGTCTTCATAGGGACTTTAAAGGATAACATCCAACATAAGGTTCACCTTTGGGAACCTGATTAATTGGAGAAGGAATTTAGGTTGGCAAGAAAAATTGAATGTAAAATTATGGCGACAAGGAAGCCTACCACTCACATCTACAAATATGGAAGTGTTGCTACTCTTAGACTTCCACAACCTACAAGTTTGACACCACGAAAACTGGAAGAAAAAAGAGCAAAAGGGCTTTGCTACAGTTGTGATACCAAATACACTAAAGGTCATAAGTGTGCTGAGAAGAAATTATTTTACATAGATTGTGAAGAGGAGGAATAAAATGAACAATAAACTTCAAAAGAAGAGGATATACATCAGGAACCAACCATAGAGAAAGAATAAATGAGTCTGACCATATTGTGTAATGCACTGGCAGGAATTACCACTCCTCAAACTCTCAAGATAAAAGGACATATCAAGAACAAAAAGGTAAGAGTGTTGATTGATTCAGGTAGTACCCATAATTTTATTCATTGTAGGGTAGCCAAGGAATTGAATTGCTTCTTATAACCAGCACCAGAATTTCAAGTGATATGGAGGAACTATAAATTTCTCTAGAAAATTCCATAATATCAAGCTAAAAAATATGTATTGAATATTCCAATGCTTTCAATTCCAATGGGAGATGTTGATGTTGTACTAGGAGTACAATGGTTACAATCTCTGGGGACGGTAAATTTTAATTTTCAAGAAATTTTCTTGAATTTTTTTTTGGAAGGAAAGGAAGTCTAATTACGAGGTATTGCAGGGAAGACGGTAAATATAATAAGCTCTAATTTCATGAAAAATATTCTGAAGAAAGAACAACGAGGCGTAATTTCACAATTATGCTCACTAGAAGTTCCAACGTCAGAATCATCTATTTCTCCAAATCTCCAAAAAGTCTTGGACAATCATTCTAAGGTGTTTGAAACTCCCAAAGGTATCCCACCTATTCGTGAATATGATCATGTTATTCATTTGATTCCAGGAAGTTTTCCTCCAAACATCATGCCTTACATATATCCTTAAGTCCAAAAGATCGAAATTGAATGTATGATTGCAAAAATGTTATAGGTTGGTATAATTCAACCTAGTCAAATTTCTTTCTCTGCTCCGATAGTATTGGTGCACAAGAAGGATGGATCATGGCACATGTGTTCGTATTATAGGGAGCTCAATAAGCTCACTATTAAAGGTAAATTTCCCATTCCTACAATTGATGAATTATTGGATGAATTACATCGAGAAATTTATTTTACCAAGTTGGATCTTCGTTCAAGATATCATCAAATTAGAATGAAGACCGAAGATATTCCAAAAACATCATTTCGAACTCATGAGGTTCATTATGAAATTTTTGTCATGCCTTTTGGCCTTATCAATGCACCTTCTACATTTCAAGGGTTGATGAATTCCATTTTTAAACCCTTCGTTAGAAAATTCATGTTAGTATTTTTTGATGACATACTAATCTATTTAGGTCTTGGAAGGATCATGTTCAACATGTTGGGAGGGTGCTCAAACTATTAGAGGAGAAACAATTATATGAAAAAACCTCCAAATTTTTCTTTGGAGTACAAGAGGTGGAATACCTGGGTCATATTGTATCTCACGAGGGTATTAAGGTAGACCCTAACAAAATTAAATCCATTAAGGAAATGGAAAGTCCCCACAACCATAAAGAAATTGCAAGGATTTCTCGGTTTAACAAGTTATTATTGCAAGTTTGTTAAGAATTATGGGAGAATAGCAGCACCTCTAACAATATTATTCAAGAAAGATGAACTTTCATGGACTCCTGAAGAAACTAAGGCCTTTAAACATCTTAAAGAGGCAATGTGCCTAGCACTGGTCTTAGCTACGCCAGACTTCACAAAAACCTTTATTGTGGAATGTGATGCCTCAAGAAATGGAATTGGTGATTTTTTAATGCAAGAAGGTAAACCCATTGCTTTTGAAAGTCGTCCAATCAAAGGAAAGTATTTACAAAAAGCTATTTATGAGAAGGAAATTTTGGAAATACTACATGAACTAAAGAAATGGTGACCTTACCTAATGGGAAGACACTTCAAGGTAAAAAATGATCATTATAGTCTTAAACACTTTTTGGAAAAAAGACTATCTTCAGAAGAGCAGCAAAAATGGGTCACAAAGATGTTGGGTTATGACTTTGAAATCATCTACAAAAAGGGAAGCTAAATGTTGTTGCAGATGCACTGTCAAGAAAGAATGAAGAGGTGGAAGCATTGCTTTATGTCATTTCTATTATCCAACCAAATTGGATAACCGACACAAGGGATGAATTGAAGAAGGACGAAGAAGTGTGGACACTCATTCAAAAGTTGCAGCAAGATCCCAGTACATCTGATACATTTAGTTGAAAAAATGATTCCTTATGGTACAAATATTGCTTATATATTTGTAAGAATTCCCAAATAAAACAAAATATTCTTTTGTAATTGCACACTTCTCCTTTAGGAGGACACTCAAGATTTTTAAAAACTTACCACTGGGTGAAGAAAGAATTTTTCTGGGATGGCCTTAAATCGATATTCGAAAGTTTGTGGCAGAACGTTTGGTTTGCCAACAAAATAAAGTTAAGACAATTAAGATGATGGGTCTTCTACAACCTTTATCCATTCCATGTCAACGTTGGGAGGATATTTCAATGGATTTTATCACAAGTTTACCTAAGTCCATAGGAAAGAGTGTCATCATGGTGGTAGTTGATAGACTTACCAAGTATGCACACTTTTGTACATTATCTCATCCATTTAAATCAAGTAAAGTTGCTACTGCATTTATGGCAGCAATTCAAAAGCTACATGGAAACCCAAAGGTTATTGTAAGCGACAGAGATAATATTTTTACTGGAAATTTTTGGACGAAATTATTTTCTTTTTTGTGTACTCAACTAGCTCATAGTTCATCTTATCATCCTCAATCCGATGGTAAAACTGAGATAGTGAACAAATGTTTGGAAGGATATCTTCGTTGTTTTGTATCTGATAAAAAAACACAATGGTTCAAGTGGTTACCTCTGACTAAAAGGTGTTATAACACTTCCTTCCATATTGCAGCAAAAATGACCCCATTTATGGCACTTTATGGATATGATCCATCGCCCATCACATCATCTTTAAGAGAAAATTCTAAGGTTCAAGCAATGGAAGATCACATCAAGCATCAACAACAAGTTCTCCAACTCTTAAAGGATAACCTAAATTTGTCACAAAATCGAATTAAACAACAGGCAGATCAACATCACAGCGAGAGAATTTTTGAGGTAGGATACTGGATATTTTTATGACAACAACCATACAAAAAAAATGTCCCTCAAGCAAGCTAAGAAGGATAATGAATTATCGCCAAAGTACTATGGTCCTTACAAAGTGTTGCAAAATATTGTTACTATGGCATACAAATTAGAGCTGCGTGCTTCTTCGCAAGTGCATCCAGTTTTCCATGTTTCATGCTTAAAGAAGGTTATAGGTGACAAAATTTCAATTCAAACAATATTTCCAAAACTTGATGAGGAAGGAAAAATCATATTGGAACCTGAAGTAGTCACAGAAACAAGAACTCTAAAGCTATGAAATTGATCAATTTCAGAGTATCTCATCAAGTGGAAGAACTTTCCCGCTGAAGATTCTACATGGGAGGATGAGAATTTTATACAGAAGCATCCAGAGCTACTCAAGCGTTGAGGACAACACTTTTTTGAACGAGAGGGGCATGTTAGGTCATTATATTACTAGTGTAGTCCCTTATTTTTGTACCCCTGTAACCCCCATATTGTTGTTATTGTGCCCTTACATTATTATTGTTAGGTCGGCTAGGACTATATTGTGACCCCATGGACTCCTATGTATAGAAGGAGTTTTTTTCATTTGTATCATCCAAGAATTGTTCATTTATGTAATGTAAAGGAGGTTCCCCCCTCGAAGTGGCTTATTTCTAAGGCATTGATCTCTCTTTTCTTCTATTTTTGGAGCTAGTTTCATAACAGTAGCCCTTTTGTGCACTACTCCTACAACCTCATGAATTTTTCACCCTTCCAAGGACCCAAAATGGTCAAAGTATATCTACCTAAAGAGAATTCCTTTCAAAATTTGAGCTATGACCTTGGAAATTATTTTTTAAATGTGGTTACAATGGTAAAATTGGTTTAAATCTCTCAAAATGTGAGGGATTTTCTAATTGAAATTAGCATTATGAAAGTTGAGTTAAGATATGTTAGGTTTATGTGTATGGATCATGAGAACTCAAAAACTCTCTAAAGGTCTTATTCAGTGAAATTATAACAAACCAAAAATAATTATAATGGGATTATATTAGGGTTGAGACTTTTATCTTTTTGAAAGCTTTATAGTGTTCGCAAGAGCTTTTATTTGCTAACTTCTTCCATCAATTTTTTAATTTTCATCCAAACATTATATATATATATATATATATTCTCTTATAAAATTACTAACTGCAATCATAGCTTTGGATTCCTCTTGGAATAGATTTTAAAATTTTGTTATCCCTTTGTATACCACTTTAATAAATTATGTTTCCCAAGATTCATCAATTTTTGCAATTCTCTAGATATAATTTATAATTTTTGATAATTTATAACTATATGAAATAATGTTGTATTTTCATCCCCTAATTGTAACCAAATAACCCAACTTTTACCTTCATTGTTTTTCTTTATTTGGTATAAGTTTTAAGTTTTCCCTCTAGAAGTTTTATTTCATTTTTTGATCTTCTAATGGTAATCCAAAGCCCTCTCTATTATAACAATAATATATTTGTTATTCAATCACCAATAGATTCCTTTTGTATTCCTTATTCTTCTTTATTGACAACCTTAGAGCTTCTTAATTTCCCTTTTTAGGTTTTGGTGAAACTATATAGGAGTAGGTTCAAGGATATAAACATCAAAGCACTTATGGACCTCCTTAATTTAACTCAATAAATTATTTTCCTTTATCTAGTCAGGTTTCAATTTGAATGGGTTGGGTGGCTTATCTTATAGATGAGACAATTCTAAAAGAACAAGGTTGTGACTTGAATCCCATATGGTAGAGACCCATTGTTTAACTATAAAAGCTTCATCAAGTAAGGATTCATAAATTAAAAAGTGATATAGCAATTTTTCAATTTGAACCTCTCTTGCTCTCATTTTTCTCCAAGTTGGAGAGAGTTATGTAGACACAATGTCCAATAGACCTGCATGCTCCAACTTATTTATAAAAAACATGATAAAATTTCCACATATGATACTATTCCCTAGACCTCTAAGGCACCCAATAAAAAATTCAGATTTCCTCTAATAACCAGTAAACCTCATCTAAACAAATTTATACTAAAAAAAGATTCCTATTACTCTTTCCTACTGTTATCACTCAGTAATTTCTCAAGGTTAAAGAGAAAACTCACCGAGGTAACCACAAACCTACTTTTAAGATTTAGGATCTAGCCTTCCTAAGGCTCACAGAGGGCTTTCTCTATAAGATTTAACTTTGTTTTTATATCTGATTTTAGGCTAGTTATATGGGGCAATTAGGTTTTGATATTTCGTTTGGTTTGGTGGGAAAAATCACTTAATGAGATGGATAGAGATAGATCTATTTTTCCATTAGGAAAATGGATTCAATGTGTCAAGCAGATAGGTCACGATCAAGGTCTAAAGTCAAATATTTTCAGGGCAAGATAGTAGAGTCACTCAAGATATTTGAGGCTAATTGGTGAATTGGTTTAATTGGGATAAAGAGAAATCAAGGATTCTTTGATCTAGATAAGGAGTGAAGAGGATAGAGGTCATTCGAAAGAGGGAGCAATTAAGGGTTCCCTACTCTGGAAATCAGCAGAAAACATTAAAATGAAAACCAGTAAATAACAGAGTGCTTTTAACAAGTTCTGATATATATTTTCTTGATTTCACATTAAGCTTTAGAACACATTTATGTATGAAATGAAAACATAAGAATATTTAACAAATAACAGAAGAAAGTACTTCACTTGAGTAGCCCAACACATGAATCCTAAAACATGATGCTTTATTGATTTGATCCAGCCTGCTGACTTGAAACTTGGTACAAAAACCCTTCAGGTATAGAAAAATTGACTATATAAATCTTCAGTAGTTTATTACACACTAATACTTCAAATGATAAATTATTTATACAAAATCTAAACTAGAATATCTTGAAAAAATATCAAGATTGGTTTGCAAATATCTCAAACTGTTTTACATAAATAGAACTTAATAAAAGGACACTCAAAACTAATGAATCTATTTGGCACTATACTTATGGATTGATGGTGAGAAAGAAGATAATTCAAATTTGATATCAACTCTAAGTTGATGATGAGGCATCCAATTCACTAATTGTCTCCTTCCTTTATGCATTTTTCTCCAGAAATTCTGCAAACTTGGGGTTCAGTGATACCTTTTTATATCTAAATCCGAGATAGATATGTAAAAAGTGAATGATATTATTGTATATAACTATATTTTTGAGATAAACCTCTCTCAGTTTCCTAAAATTCAGTTCCAGCTGTTCACAATAATCTCTTTAAAAAGATGTGTAAAACAAGATTTTGCACAATCTGAAAATTAGGCTGTGAAGATGTAAATATATTTCTCACTCTGTAACACATGTGCATAAAGTGAGATAGTTTTTTTTATATTGGCCTCTTACGAACATAAACCTCCTCCAGTTTTACAAATTTCATCTTGTATTAGTCACAATAGTTTTTGCAAAACAATGACTTAAACAGAAAATTTCTGGAAAATGTCTCTTTCTGCTCTATTTTATCTTTTAACCTTTTTATTCTTTTAATTGTTTTTACTTTTACTTTGGATAAAATTCATTCTTTTTGGTGAGAATATTTTCATCTCTTTTTAACCATTACTGCCTCTGTATTTACTTTTACTATTTTACCTTGATTGCTTTGTTTTTTTTTGTTTGACTTTCACTCTGACTTTTATATGATACACTTTAACTCTGATGCTCTTTGACTGTTCTATTTTCACTGTCACTGTGAATTATTATTTCTCTTTTAACATTCACTGTGAAAATTTATCTCTCTCTACATAAATGACTTCTTTATGTTCTGCTACTATATAAAAACTTCTTGTTTTAGGAAAACCATTCGAACTCATTTTCTTGTGAATTCTTGGAGTAAACAGGTTTTAACTAGTATTAGACTATTTATCCAAATTATTCTTTTGCCAATAACCTGCAAAACAAAACAATTGTTAATAAAACCTTGGTCTGAAAGGAGGTGATTGAAGGCTTTGGAAAGACCTGTGGAATGAGATCTGGCTGTGGAGATTTAAATTTGTTGGCAATGGAATTTTACTTTCGTATTTAGCAAAAATAATTCATTTGCAGGGTTTTGAAATAATGTGGTCTTATCACATAGTGGACAGGTGGTTTTGGTAGTTTATCGCATGACAAGATGGATAGATAAGTGGTTTATTAAATATCAGGGGGCGGTTTTTATTGCAACGAGCACAAATACCACTTGGTGGTATTCGCAAGGCCGAAAGGAGGTAAATGGTATTCATTGAATTGATGTGATCCAACAAAACTACGACACGTGGAGGAGAGATTAAGCATTGAAACTGCTTTTATCACAATTTTTGATTCCGTTATCAATCGCGCTATCATATATGCGATATGAATTTATCACCATTGGATTTGATGAAAAGGAGCGAACGGTTGAGATTAAAGATGAAGCTGCGAGGTCAAAAAGGCGTGGGGCCCTGGATTTCAATGGTGTAGGGGTTTTCGTTTTAAACATTAAAACATAGTTTAAACGTAAAAAATCTAATGTAATAAGGGATAAGCGGACAGGCACTTTACACTGAAAATAGGTTATATATAGGTGTAAAATAACCTTTGGGCAGGTTTTAATAAAATATATGTTTAAACCTATGGGGAGCGGAATATATCACATGGGTATTAAAACCATAGGGTAAACATTAATAAAGTGGGTTTTGGATATGTAATAAAATGAATTAATATAAATACAGGGTAGGGTATTATAGTGGAGTTAATATATTAAGTTAAAGTTAATATGAAATGGATAGAATGAGCGGAAATACAAAATGCCCTATGTAAAGTGTGTTTTAAGTGTTTGGGCGGGAATTTGACAATGGTGGCCCCATTTTAAACATTTCACACTTAATACTTAGGATAATGCATTTTTGTGGGTTTTTGAATGAAATGGAAATTATTTAAGGGGTTTTTTACTTTTCCTAGGTAAAATGTGTTTTAACTTTAAAAAAAGGTTTTTTATCTTAGGAAAAGGGTGATAATGTTGAGGAAATGGGTCTTTATAAAGGGAATCCAATACTTATTACCAATCATTCATTAAGCCTTGGGTCTAGTCCCAAAAAAAGTCATAGAAATGCTATGAGCCTTTTTACCTAAAGGTTTTGAATACTGGAATACTTTGAGGGAGGGGAAATTAGTAATTTGCCATATAATGTTTATCCATTCCTTGTAAAACTGCTTTCTACCTACCCATCATTTATTCTATCATTTTTTCATTATTTGCATAGGTGAATTTGAGGTTGCAACCCTAAATCCATTTTTCTTTTAAAGCATAAACTATCTAATTCTAACCTTATTTCATCCGAGGGCTTAGATTGAACTGTTGAGCTCCTCATTTATTCTCTAAATATCTACTGATTTGTCAAGTTTAAACTTCTTGACAAATATTTATTCTCTATCTATAAACATGAAATTCAAAGCATGAAAAAGTTAAGATTAAACTGTTTAACCCATCATGGATCATGTCATTTCGAACAAGTTGCACATAATCATTATCTTTGCAATAAAAGTAAAAGTAGTGGCATTTTGACTTGCATCACTTTCATTTCTTATTCTTATCTCTTTTTTTCTTTTGGTGTCCATTTTTTATTATTTTTTATCTTTTCTTTTCAAGTCCTTTGATCTTTCTTTTAGGACTTTAACCCTCTTTTCATTTTTTAATTTGGGAATACATTTGCAAAAAGAAAAGGTATGTACAATATTTCAAGATTTTAATAGATTCAAATCAAAATTATGAATCCTATATTTATAGGATCCTAACACCTACCTCAATAAGGCAATAGATATTCAGCTAGGTAATTTATTTACTAAGTTCTAAGGAGCATAAAGAAGTCCAAATACCTAATGTAATACCCCAAGAATTAGAAAGTGAGAAATATCCTTTCTTCTAACTAATGATGTTCCCCCAAATCTTCCTAGAACATCAAAAAAGCTAAAATTCCATCCCCTAACAAACTTAGATAGGACCTCAACCACCTTTTCCCTAATAGTCACTAATTCATGTAAAAATATTACATGAGAGTTTTCAGTATCTACAAATGTTTTTATGGCCCTTTTTTAAGGAATTGGCTAGTCCTCATTAGTTGAAACTGAGGAAAATCAATTGGAAATAACCATAGTGGAATTTACTCTAATATCCCCGATCAGAGATGGAAATTTACCACTTCCAACTTCAACATTTTCATATTTCTAATCCATAGATAAGAACAATCTCCTCCCTCTATTAGAATATTTGGATTCTTCTTCTTATCGTAACCCTAGATCTCCCACTACCCCACCCAAAAATATATGGGCTTGCATGGACCTAGGATTGATGTTATAATTTGTGACATTAGAGGAATATGGGTCTTTGTGGGAGTCCAATTCGACTAAAATGCCAAGAAAATTTATATATATATCATGAGAAGTAAATGATTTCCCTTGTGTAAGTTTTAACCCTGTACATAAATTACCTGCAAACGAATTCTTAAAATAGAAAAATAAACATTGGTAAGAACATAAAACAAATATACATAGAGATTTTTCCTTGAATCCCAAAACTGGGACTACCAGATTGATTTTTCATTATATTACTTTAATGTTACAATACACATATATACATGTCGAAGAATTCATAATCCCCAACCCACTAACCTAGGATTAAAACATAATTGTAGCTCCCTTGACCGAATCTACAAAATATCATGGGCAGAAAACCATCATACCCAAAACCATGTGAAAAACCCATGCACAAAACCATGGGTAGGTCCTCCCATTGTCTTTTGGTCCACCCAACTATTATTGGGTCCGCATAAAAAAATAATAATAATAAAATAAACTAAAATAAAATCAAGGCACTACCTTGGACCCCGAGCAAGGGGGATACCCCCCCCCCCTCCCCCCGCTACGCTCAGCGCAATGTACAACATGTGAGACTAGTCGTGGAAATAATATAACACACACATTGCTAGCCATCCAACCAATCTACATGAATTAGGGGAGGGGGCTTGGGCATATTTATCCCGTGGAGACTATGGAAAAAATCACTAGGCTAGTCCTTAACAAGATTTTCTAATGGTAGATTTGAGATTTCTATGAGATGGATTGTTTTATTGTAGGTTTCTTGGAGAATTAGCATTAATAATATCAACAATATATTTTTAATAATATTAGCACTATAATATTAGTATTAACATTGTAGTATTAGTATTTAAAATTATGCTATTAATAATGTATTAATATTATTAATAGCCTGGTTTTTTCTTATCCATTATAAAAGTAGTACTTTAGTATTAATAATATTTATACTACAATATTATTAATTAATAATTAATACTTATAGTATTATAATACCTATACTACATTAATATTTTTAACATGGGATTCTAGTATTATATATATATATATGTGTGTGTGTGGGTGTGTGTTTATTTATTACTAATTATTACATACTAGTATTGTTATTAATGTTTTTAATAGTTATATTTATTATCTTATTATTTAATCTAGTATCTCTATTGTTTTCTTTGTAAGCTTCTCTTCTTCATTCCTTTTGGTTTTTCTAGATTTTTTAGCTAACCGTTTCCTTCTCATTTTCCCTCCTCATGTCTCACATCTATAATTAATGAACTCCCCTTGATTATTTGAATTTTGGTCCTCATGATGAATCTAATTGAGGATTTGAAAAAGCAACCAATTTTGAAGATAGATATTATGGTAAAGTATTTGTGAAATACTTTCTAACCCTACCTCCCAAGACCCAAAAAATATATTCTTGGATTTCTAAGGAGGAATAGAAGGAGGAGATTTATGCTTACCTAAAAGTTTTGAGTGGTCTTGACCACAATTTTAGTTTCTTAGGATTCTCTATTTGATCAGCCACTAGATCCTTAGCTACTAGATTCTGCAAGGGAACATTCATTGATGGGCTTGAGAAAATACATCTAGCATGATCCTTTTTTAGTTGGATCAAACAAAATCCTCTACCTTTTTGTTTATCTTTATGGAAATATAATTTTATTTTATTTGGGAACAATTTTTCATTTCCTAAGTGTTAACAATAATGACATCATCCACACTTGAAAGACATTCCTTCATATTCTAAATATTGATATAAGATGCCATGCCACTTTATCATTATAATTGAGTTTACCAATCCATTTGAGAGCTCCATACCAACCAAGATTCTACCCATGTCCATATAACCAAAACCCATGTTGGAATTGTCCACATCATAATACAAACCTAGTGTGTTACCAGTTTTGTTATAAACTTCATTAGCTCGCATGGTTAGTGGGAGGCCTGGTAACCTAACCCAGACTAGGACAAATTCAACATGAGTTATGCTATTATCAAATTCTAGGTGACCACTTCTTCATAAAGATAACTTGCAAACCCAATGTCCAACAAGATTGAATAATTTCACTTTCCTCTTCCCCTAAATGGAGAATCTAGACCAACTTTTAACCAAGACCATACTAAGCAGAGAGTAACCTAACAAAAATACAATTTTTTCCTTTTTCCAACTTTTGAGGGTTTCACCATTCCTCATTTTCTTCGGAAGTGACCCAAAATGGTCAAAACCCCAAGATACATTATTTCATAGAGTTTTATGTTATCTACTCACTCTAGATTTACCACCTTCAATTTCCTCTTCACACACTTATTAATTAAGGGAATTTTGAGGTAAAAAATGGGTCTCGAAACAAAATTGTACCAGCAAAATAAATTGGAAAAGAACCAATAAGATTCAAGGTGATGATGTTATACCTAAGGGTAAATTTTTTGGAGGGAAAAGAAAAAACTACTTTTTAATTGTATTTTTAGTTTATCTCCTTAAAGGTTTACTCAAATGTCAATTGTAGACACTCGTTGGATGCAAAGTGGGTACTCGTTGAATGTGAAATTTGATTATGCATCCAACGGACCAATAAAATTGACATTTGAGTAAACTATAAGTAAATAAGTTAAAAATACAATTTAAAAAAAAAAATCTTTCTTTTCCTTTAAGAATTTTTAACTCATATTTTATTATTTAAACTATTAATTTTATTATTTTCTTAGGAGACCAAATTTTTACTTCAAAATTTCCCTAATGCATTTTTCCCTAACCTTCCCAAGCCTCCCAATCCCATTCCCTCCTATTTAGAGGCTATTTAAGGTTCATAATAGAGAGATCCATTCATTAGATCACCCAAAAACTTACCTCTAATAAAACCCAAGCTTTTAAACCTCTCTTTGCCACTATCCTAGAAAGAGTTGAAGAGCTTATGATACTTAGTAGTAAGTCTAAAGGTACTTCATCAGGGGTGCATAATGGAGGTAATAATTTCCCCTAAAGGTGTAAAATTATGATCCTCTAGATTTTCTAACCCATACTTTCCAATCTTTCTCCCCAATTTAGATTAATGGCATGACATTTTGGATGCAATGTGTTTTTATGTCAAATCATATGATGTTCCACCTTACTAATTTGATTGCCAAAAAAATATTATAGCAATTCATCGGAGAAGGTAATGGTATCTTCTTCCAGTAAAGCTAGTTTTGGCCATATCAGAGATGGGTCAAAGCTACTATATGACTCCACTAAAACAAGCTAGATATTCTAACCTTCCCATTATTACTTTTTTGTGTAATTAATTACCTTCTTATCTATCCCATCATCCTTGTCATAAATTCGTAACCCTATAGTACTCCACCTCCATCCTTGTCGTAAAACTGTAACCCTATAGTGTTTTTTTGTTTTTTGTTTTTTTTCTTTTTTCTTTTTTTTTTTCTTTTTTTTTTCTTTTTTTTTCAGAAGAAAAAAAACGCTGCATATATTAAATATATCAATACATGGACAAAATACATTCTCAGTTGAAACTAGTTCAATGAGGATAACATCATTGCAAAGTCAGCCTGTAAACTGCTGATTCATAAATAGAATAAGCAGTTTTAAATCTGACTGGCACATCATATCAAGTGGAAATAATTCAACCCCAGCCAAAAGTTGCATTACATTTCTGTAAGGAGACAAAAGCAAATTAAGAAAAAAGCAGTGTTATTATAATGTGCATCTTCTGTCCTACTTAAACCTTAACCGAAACCAGTGTGGATTTAAATCATTTACTAATGGACAGGTAAAGCAACAAAAAACATGGAATTCCGGATGAAGAAGATATGGAGAAACGGTGACCCGGCAGACATGTATATAATCATCAGGCTCGCGTGGATTTATAAACAGGCTCGCTTGTAAACAAAATTCAGGCTCGCATGATTATAGTAACCCAGCTCGCTTGATTATAGAACCTGGCTCGCTTGTAATATATCTGTCCGGATCGCTTGAAGAGGGATTCTCTGTTCAATAGATGAGACTGCTAGTTTGATAAAGCTTGTTTACCTGAATATAATACCCAATCCCCTTGTTCATTATTTATTAGTACGCAGGCTCGCTTGTTGGAGAGTGCAACCATTTTCTTGAACAGCTGCAATCTATCTCCCTTGATACTTCAGTGCACTCAGCCTCGTCCATAACACTTGATTTGTGGCCAAAAAACGGTTAGTCTATGCATATTGTATCCTAAAGAGACCCAAAAAAAACAAAAAAAACCGATTGAAGTGTTTTGTCCCATCAGATTCACGGAATGGGAATATTGAATTCCTGTATCATCCTGCCATCTCTGTAACGAGAGACCTGCATATACCCAAAGTCTGCGAGAAGACCTTTCTTTGACAACCCATCTGCACGGGTATTATAGTTATCCACCTCTAATGAACCAACCCTAAATTTGTATAATTCAACATATCGTATATTGAAATTGAAATTGAGTTTAAGTTAAATAAACTAAAAATTAAAAGTTGGTTTTTAGATGTTCCGTCACTTTCAAATTAATCATTAATATATTTTAGTTGTAATGAATATTGACATATTTTTAAGTTGAATAAATTAAAAGGTTGGTTTTATCTTCCATCACTTTCATATTAATTATTGAAATAATTTAGTTATAATGAATATTTTTAAGTTGAATAAATTAAAAAGTTGATTTTAGATATTAAAATGTCTTTCATCACTTCCATATTAATATATTTTACTTATAATTAAAATATTATAATTAATATTTTATTTTAGTTTTTACATTAATATTTTAAATATTGTTGACCAATTTTATATCAAAAAATAAGGAATTACGTACACCTACACACTTATGTGGAGTAAGTTTTTTTTAACTTTAAATTTAATATATAAAATTTATATAAAAACATTTTAATTAAAGTAAATATTAAAATATTGTATTTATAATAAATAGAAATATTAAATTTGTTGTTAAATTTTTTAATACTATATTGAATAAATAAAGAATTATATATATTTTTTATAATAAAAAGTCATAAATTTTAATAAATAATTTTAATATAGATTAGAGTTTCTGAAATTCTGTGTAATATGATTGAAGGGTTCTAATCTCACAGGATTCCAGAAACTCTAATCTATATTATGTATTTGACTGTGGAAATGCTTCAAATAATTTTAAATTTATCATAGATAAATATTAGTTTTATTATTATTATTTTTGTGTCAATAAGCACTTTCTAGATCAATATAGTAGAGATGTTGTAATGTAATGTCTTGTAAACAATTTTACTTGGTCAAAATAAAATAAAAATAATCATGTGTTAAACATTTTTAGACTAATGTGGTTCATCCTCACGACAAGGTGACCACCTTGTCCTGAGGATGAACCACATTAGTTGGTTCGAAACGTCGACCAAATCCTTATTATGTGATTAATCTGAAAGACATTATTCTACATTATGAATCACAAAAGTCTTAGATCTAACATTTTTAGACTATCAAAATAAACTAAAAATAACTTTAGACTAAAATAATATGGTAAATCTGACTCGATCAAGTTATTGGTAGTTTTTGAGCTCCAGATTTATGAGAACCCATAATATTCATGTGGAATATAGTCTATTTAAAAAAGGAAATTAAACCAACCTAGATCCATCTTAACTCTTGCCAAACCCAAAGAAAAAATAAATCTCTTTAAAGTAAAAAAATTTAATCCCTCTAAAACTTCACTCATAAACACTTAATAAATCTAAAATTAAATAAATTCTACATTAAATAAGTGGAAATTTAAATTATATTTTCTTGATAATAAATTGTTAAAATACAATTTCACAACTTATCATAATTTTTAATAATAATTTTAAATTCATCAAAAATCAAACTCAATCCACTACTTTCATACTTTGGATTCCTCTCATTCAAAAGTAAATATTCAACAATAATATATGATAGCTCTGGCTGGTTGAATTATTATGTTGGTTCATCCTCGACTAGATTTGTCATTAACTTTTGAGTTGAATTATTGAGTACAGGGTGAGGGTGATTCTCATGCCTCCAATGTATGACACGATGATACTATTTCATGACATTTGGACGTGGGAATCCTTAAAAATGGCCAAAGTCCATATCAAAGAAATTTTGTAAAGATATATATTTTGAAAATAATGTGTATGTTTTGAAAAATGTTACATAGATGGCATATTGCCTCATTTGTTTTTTATTTTATGGATTGATGACTTTAATTGTAATTATTAATAACTTTTGGTAGCCAAATATTTTCTCGACTTTATTTCATGATATTATTACTTGTTCATATTTGTAAAAGTTGAAATGCTGCTTCATATTTGCAAAAATCGAAATGGTCAAAACTTGAAGTAGGAAAACTTTTGAAAAGAAAGTGCGTAAAGATGAGAATAGATAGACTCGACCACTAACATAATATAAAAATATTAATAAATTGAATATATTAAAATAATAGATAATAAATAAATATATTGAATATAAAATATAAAAATGATTATATTTAAATAAAAATAAATTTTTGAATATTTTATATTATTTTAATATTTTGTTACATGTTTTTAAATCGTTTTTTTTTTAAGTAAAACTTATTGGGTTTTTTCATAAATTAGGAATAAAGAAAGTTATTATCATTTTTTGATCGGGGTGTGATACAACTAATGGATCTTTTCGGGATTCTTGTTACGAGTAAGTTGGTTGATGAAAGGGCAGGAGGGCGACTCGACTCACACCCTCGCATGCTTGGTTATCAATGTTGGGTGAAAGCACGCACGGTAAATCTTAATGGTGTGCGAAAAGCTGGTGTGATCTTTCCCTCCAGGTGGTAAGGGCTCGCAACACTAAGTGTTTAACAGTTTTGTGCTAGGTTTTGGTTATTTTTGGTGGTCAAAGGGTCCTGGTAAGCATATTCTCGTCTGAACAAAAGGCCAAGCAAGTAAATTTCTCGAACGCAGTTGGTTTCCTCAATTTATGCCATCTTTTCCTCCTCTCTGATCGTGGTCTAAAAATTACTTTACTGTCTCTCGGAACCTAAAAGGCAAGTCCTCCAATATGATATTTGTAAGAAATTGGAACCATTGTCTGGAAAATTGGAAAGTTTCCAATGTCTTGTCCTATGTGATGTATGTTTTTTCTATGACTGTATCGGTCCTCTTTGGCATTCTTTTATCTCGCATGGGAATGTATTATATCTCTCTGGTTTGGAGTTATCTGGGTGGTGCATTTTTGTTCGTCGATGTTAGATATTTCATTGAATTTTTTATTCTGAAAATGGGAAGGAGTCTGAACCTCTTGCATTTTATTCGTTGCAATTATCTTGTGGGTTTTGTTGAAATTGGGCTCAGGTAGCTAGTCTATGGATCTTTCTTCCTTGGGTGATAGACCCACCTTGGTTTTCCTCTATATCTGGTCTCACTTGGGCTCGGGGAGCCGAAATTCGGTATCTTATGTCGAGGTTAGAAGTCTCATTCAACACTTAGGTTATTTGATAGGCTTAAGCCTTACGTAAGTTGCACCTTGCTTCTATGTTATGTTATTGTGTCAGGTCCTCATAACTGATGTAAGTACCTCGACTCCATTCGAACAGGTTGGCTCAGGTTCATGGTTTGTTATGTGTGGCTTAAGGCTTTTGGTGTCTCTATTGTTTGGTGGAAACCCTCTATGGCTCACCCAACCCCTTGTGCAATTTCTTCGAGCAAAGGTGGTCTACGGCGAGGGAAGGCAGTTGGGGAAGCGAGGAGGTAACAACCCATCCCTGGACCATTAGTTGTGAAGATGTGGTCGTAAAACAACTGCTTAGATCATCCGAGATGCAGCCCAGGCTTATCAAACAGGTACTTCGGGTCAAGTTCAACAATTGATTTCAAATTGGGAAGTTGAATTGAATCAACAAGCAGAAGTAGAAGTTCAAGTGCAACAGTGGCGTGACTTAGTTCCGAACCCAGGACACTCCAAAGGTTGCACCACCCAATACAAGAATATTTTTCACCTTTATTGGTTGATGAAAATTATTTTGGCCAAGGCTCTGATGACCTCTCTAGAAGCCTCTATCAAATCTAATCCATGTTTTCAGGAAATTCAGAAATAATTTCAACTCATTCAGTTCCAAATTCAGTAACAGAATGTTCATCTCATCAACATTGAAAAACACATGTTTTGTCTTCCCTAGTCTGAATTATTGGGTTCTAGTGCATAGGACCTAACTCATGTGGAATCCTCTGATGATTAGCAGTTTTCTTGTTTATGGCTATAGTTGTTTTTTGTTTAATTTTCTATGAAGTATATGTCGATTAAGTTTCTATGTTATAGATATTTAGGATGTAGATGATTTCCAGACATTCATTCCTACAAGGCACTATTAGACAGACTTAAAATATTTTTTTTTGGATGGCATATAATGTTGGTCAGTAGCCAACAGACCTAGATTCCCAATGGGAAAGTTGAGGCCACTGAACATCTTGACTATGGTTGTAACCTTCTTTTGATGAAAATGAATGAATGAAAAAGGTCTTGCCAAGCTTACAAAAAAAATGAAAGTTATTATCATTGTTTTTCATTAATGTAAAGTATCTCATCATTGATATTACTATCGGTAAAAAATATTGCACTACTTAGAAAATAGAAAGAGGATATTTTCACTCTTATTAAATATTTTTGGATTTTGTGTTGTTAGCATATTTTATTATATCTCAAGAAGATAGATATACCAAAAAGACTAACTCTTAATTAATAATAATAATATAAAAAAAAATATCATCATGCAATGGCTCCTCGACAAATTAGTCAATCCATTCTTGAGCCTCCCTTGCATTTTCATTGACAACATCTGGAAATCCCACAACTCTAGTGATCATATATGGATCAAGGACCTAAGTGATAGCTCAAATTTCAAAGTGCTTGAAGGTGTATTGAACCTGAGCGACCGGATAGATCTCGTCTTCCTAGTTCTAGCGCCGCGAACGGTTCGAAAAACCAACACCGTATGAAGAAGTTATCGCGATTTGAAAAGTATAGTAAACTGCAATTTCTGGCTTTTGGCCAAGTTTGATGGGTTTTTGGAAATTCAAAAAAAGAATATTCCAGGGAATATTCTTTCAATATTCCCAAGAATATTCCCTCTGGACTAGTCTATGCTGACAAGTGGCATTATTTAATTGGGTAGTTGGTTGACTGTTGTGGTTTTAAGCCAATCATAAGCCGCCACGTGGCCCAGGTTTGGCGTATTAATATTTTTGGGGAGCCGACCAGAGTCGACCCCGAGCATAGAGCGCACACATCTTAACCATCCGGGTTGTGGGTTGATTCTTAACCGTATAGAGTTCAGCATATAGTTAACGTTGAATGGTTTAATAGTTGGGGGAGTGGAAGGGCCAGCCCCTCCCATATGGTTGCAACCTCTAAACCAAGGGCTTAGCCCTAACCACTAACTCTGCAACCATCGTGAATTCATGCAGTCATATGGCCACGTTAACGTTAATGCCCTGGTTTGTTAACAACCGTTGAAACCTCTACCGGACGATTCCTCTTGGAATTTAAATTGACCGCGCAATTTTATGACATGTGCCCAAATCAATGGCCAGCAGTTAATGTTTGTGGTTATCTTGGCGGCGCTATTAGCACGCCCCTAATTTTTTGCATTTCAGCCATTTTAAACTGCAGTTAAGTGCAGTTCACCATTTTTGGTAGAGGATTTTTAGGGGACACTCGGAAAAATCAGTTTAGGATTTATCTTGAGCTAGATTCATCCATTCTAAGAGTGCTATTAGTCAATCTCAACTATCTCAGACATTCCAGACTCATTGGTGAGGGTTTCAGAGCCATCATGGAACTTTTGAGAAATTTTTTGCTTCAAATAAGTTCTAGGGACCACTAGGGCCACCATGGGCCAGCAGTAGTTTGAGGCCTAGCCAGAGCAGCTAGAGGCCTTTCTCAACAATCCAATAGTCAATTTTGGATGTCTCAGAAATTATGGAACTAATGGTGTGGTTTTCAGCACTAGTAGAGGACTTTTAAAGGCCGATATGCTTCATATAAGTTCGAAGGGCCACTAGGTCCAGCAAGTGCCAGTAGGAGAATGAGGCCTATCCAGAGAATCCAGTATCCATTCTCAACAAAACAATAGTCATTTATAAGTTCTTTGATAATTTTGAATCCATTGATGGAGTTTGCATAAGCTTTTGAGGACTTCTGAAAGCCGAGATGCTTCAGGAAAGTTTTCAGTGACCCAGAGCCAAGGGGTGTCACCAAGTGTTGGAGGCGAAGCCGGAGCAGCTAGAGGCCAATTTCAACAAACCAATATTCTATTATGACTATTTTGGGCATTTTGAATCCAATGAAAGGATTTTCAGAGCCATTTTAAGACTTCTGAAGGTCTAAGAGCCACAGGGAATTTTTGGGCAGCCTAGGGTCATCAGTGGTTGGAGGCCTAGATTGGGGAACCAGTGATCTTTTGGAGAAAATGATTAGTCAATTTTAGAGGTCTAACATGTGTTGGAGACAGTAGGTGAGGTTTCAAGGACAGAAAAAGAATTATGAGGGATTTAGTGCCACTTCGAAGATCAGGGAATCTTAAGGGCACCAACCGAAGGAGTCAAGTCTAAGGGAACCTAGTTGTGTTTTTAGAGTGATGGTAGCCATGACTGGGGTATGATGGTATTATAAACCCATTTGTTTAGTTCAGATAACCATTGGACTTGAGTTTGTAACTTGTAAAGAATATTTTCATCATAATCCCAAAGAGCCAAGTCAGTTGACAAAAGCTCAAGGAGACGTAGCCCAAGATATTCAAGTGAACTCCTAGATTAAATTTGTTGTTATGTGTTGATTTTTATTCACTGCATTATATGATTGTTTCACATGTTTAATATCAGAAAAAACAAATGGTCTTAAATCACTTAAACAATAAAAAAAATTACACATGTTTCAAGTATAAAATTCCACGAAAGTCAAGTATAAGCTGGATATTTTATTTGTTTAACTGAGTGGGAGGTTCTTGAAAATCATAGCAAGTTATCCAACCCATTTTCAGATCATCTAGTGTTTTTCAAAATAACATGGTGACCCCTCAATCATGTGCTTCCTTTGCCATAGCTTTGGAAAAAGTGTTTAGATCTGAAAAGAATTCCTCCCCTCAAAGAGTGCCTCGACTCCTAAAATTGAATATGATATCTGTTGGTGAGGTAAATCCCCTCTACGGACAGAGGCGATCCCACTAGCCCTAGAGTGGGTCTAGCCACAAACAATACACGCTATGACATCAATTCCTAGTTAAGAATGGACAAAGACTTGGTAGATCACTTATCGTAGGTCCTTCTCTGTTGTGTCGTCTAGAAGAATGGCTGCCTCCCACTCCTAATTCGACAAGTCACGATCCGCTCGTTCTCATGCCCAAATACCTGCACATACACAAGAAACGAAGACGATACACAACATACTATTTCGCATTCCTAACTATCAGTCAGTCGAAGAAGACTAAATCATATGCATTAAATAAACATAACACAGAGATGGAAACAATATCATAGTCAAGTATATTAATTTAAAGAAGGAAGAGTACAACCAAGATTCGACGTTTCGATCTCCTCCAGTAGGGTTCCAGTGGAGCACGTCTCACAAAGTTCATCGGGAATTTAGACGGGGCTCTCTTTATGGGATCCTCCTTGGTTCGACCTTCTTTATAATGATTACTCAGCTATAATGTCTCTTCTCCAAGTTCAACTTCTTGGCTATATGTTCAGCTCTAGCCTTTGTAAAGGGAAAAGGTCGGTTTATATAGAGGGAGAAGGAGAAGTTAGGATCCCTATAATCGTGGGGGGAGTCCTATCCTCTAAGAATGTTCCATCAGCCATTTCCTAAAGGAAGAGATCTGTGGCTTATCGAGTTTAACCACTTGCAATGAGTCATTCCTGAGGTAGTTAAAGGAAACTTCCACCTCCAATTTGTTAAAAAACATTCCCAAAAAGGCTGGCACGGGCTTAACACAAGGACAGAGTGCCAGATGGCGCGGCCCATAGTGAAAATTTTCCACATTGACGCGAGGGATGAACTGGGTACCCGCACCAATGCCAAAACATGGTTTTTTAAGTGCTTTCTTAGGAAATGTTCAACAGGAATAATCATGTCCTTATGCAGAAGGATGCAAATAAGGTATTTTCAGAGTTTGACACTGCTCATAGGTCACGGGAAAAACCCTCCAATATGCGGGGCGAGGTATTGTAGGGACAGTGAAAAAATGTTGTGTAAAAGATGCCCCCTAAAGCATGAGGTTCGAGAGAGAGGGAGGGGTGAAATGCTTTATGAGAACGCGTTCGACCAAAACACTGTTGTTGGAAAACCTACAAGTACGAATACAACTTATACATCTGATATATGACATGTGGCATGGTCACAGCCATCCATAAGAGAGTATATAAACAATGAGATCTGAGGTATGTACAATTCCATCCAACAGTAGGGATCAATAAATAGACTCAGGTATGGTCACAGCGATCCAATCAAAGGAGTCATACAATAAGTCATAATAATCCACAAAGAACCCGCAACCTAGATTTCATCAGACAAAACCCAGGGTCTTGCGCTCCATCTCGACCCTAACATGGTACAAATTCGAGCATTGGAATATGTGAGTTGAAGTCGAACATGCAAGAACATCGTCTGATTACCAGCCAATGATGAAAGTTGTTAACGGACGCAAGAGAAACCACCAATAATGACAATAGCTCTCAAGGTACAAAAGGTACAATCCACGGCATGTGAACAGTGATATGACGTCGAACACCCGCAGAGTCAATCGATCAAAGGCCAATGATGTGGACCTTATGTCGAGTGCGAAGAACCTGCCATTGAGGCATGCAGGCTCCAAGGTACCTAAAGGGAGTCTCTAGACCAGCTTCCTGGATAATGAGCTAGATTCGACAGGAAGTGACCTTGATCAAAGGTGGGCCATAATTTTTCCCACATCATCGACATGAGACAAAGGAATATGATTTTTGTGAATCAAGACCAACAGAGAATCAGAGGGAGGTTGAAAACTGTAGAGGCACACTTCTCTTGAACATATCGGCGGCACGACACTAGATTTGGCAGTATTTGACATCAAGGGATCTGAGGTCATGGTGATGTGGAAAAGAGCAGATGTGTGGTCAAAAGAGATTACCCAAACCCATGGAGGCAAGCAGATAACGAGATGAGATGTCCCCAACCTGAGACGAATGCAGACAAGTGCCATGTTCAAGAGCGACATACTGCCAAAACGACTACAATATTGGTTCCATTTTCCCCCACCATTTCTGGTGAGTACCCCAATTATTTTTGAAAACAAACTTGAAGGGGATAGCATGTGCTTGTGATGTAAGTTTTTCATTTAGACAAATCCGACCTAGTACATTTTACGAGCCCTAGGAAGGAGGAACTCGAGTAATGTCATGACGACAGAGTTTGATGTCATTAGTTTTTAACGAGTCTGACAAAGGAAGAACTCGACATATTTTCATATTTAGAGAGTTTGAAAAGAAGGCGGAAAATAAAACTCTAGCAGTCCCTTTTCGTAAATAGTCCATCAGATCTGAAAAGGTAGAAAACTATGTCTGAGAAAACCTCCTAGTCGCAATAGGCTAGGGTATTCCTTTTTCGTAAATAATCTATCCCAGCCCGAAAAAGGGGTAAACGTATAATGGGTGGATATCATTTCGAAACCAATTTAACGAGCTCAAAATGACAAGTGACTCGGCGATATTTTCGGTTTTAGAGAGTCATAAAAGATCTGAAAGGTGACTCCAGTAGTGACTTTTTCGTGTTTTTACCGAGTTCGAAAAAAGTATAAATACAACTCGTCTCTTCATCATAACCACGTGAAAAACCTGTCACTGCACAAAAAGACGCGTGTAAAACATATTCCGTGAAAAAATATGTTTTAAAACCTATTTTAGGACTTTGAAAAGTTATAAAAGACCATAAATGGTAAAAAATATTTACTTTTCACTTTTACCTCTTTGCAGAGAAATAGTGACCCATTTCTCTTGCGATCTTCAGGCGACGATTGTGGACAATCTAGTGGACCAATCTGGATTTCGTCTGTTTCAGGTAAGAACCGATTCCATTGGCCATCTTTTAAGCTATATGTTACTACATTTAGTTGTCATTTGGGATCCCTTAGGGGAGGATTGGCAAAATATATGGCTTCGCAGTTGGCGTGGGTTTCGGGCACGGACCCATGCCAATCGACCATGTTTTACACAGGGGTCGCGCCAACTGCACAACCCAAAATCCGCTTTGAATTTAAGAAAATGTAGACAGTAGTTTGCAAATTTAAACACCCAAGGGGATTTCTAATGTTCCTATGATCATTTCATGTAGGTACAAAGCGTGAAAAGATGGTGATCGAGTGGAAGGATAGAGAACACAGCGAAGAGGATGAACAAGCAATGGAAAATGAACAATGCATGAATGCCCTCAGGAATTCTGGGCTCAAAAAATTATTTATGACATCATGTCTCTGGGCTCAGCCCGAATTGCTTCAATATCTTATCAGCAGTTGGGACGAAGATCAGGAGAAGTTCATACTTCAGGACCAAGAGCTTGAGCTCAAAGTATCTGATGTATATTTCATCACTAGACTATCGCGTAGGGGTGTAGTCCCTATTCTGACTGGTACCCGGCCTTCCGAGGAAAGCATGACAATGGCAATGAACAGGGTGTGCCCAGGGGCACGAAAAGGAACAGGGAGTGGTAAAGTGGATATCCAGACCGTCCCTGATCTAGAACTGAGAGTAGTGCTACACACTATCACGTGGGTCGCAGGATTGCAGGCACCACATGAGGATATGAAGACGCAATTACTTCTTGCTTCAGAGTGTATGAACTCGACCATCTTCAACTAGGCCGAGGCTATAACCATGAACATCAAACGGCATCTCACCAAATGCAAGAAGACCAAACTAAAACATTTTGGGTGTGGGTCGATTATGGTATCATTTTTCTTGGAACAATTACCCATATTTCAATGCCAGGAGGCTATATCCCTGGAGCCACCACTAAGAGAGCCACGGATGGCCCGATGGGTGGCACTGATGCCCAGAGCAGGGGGTGGCCAGCAGATGTCCTGGAGGCCAATTTTTTTTTATTGGCTCGGACGACAGCTGATTGTCATGGAGGATTGGCCCTATGTTGGCACCGACTTCACCGGAGACCCAGACCTCCCACTCCCGGAGGGAGAGGATTGGGACGAAGAACTTGGTAACACTCATTTTTTATTTTTATGAGTTTTATGATTTTTTGGTATATATGCATGTTCTGACAGTTAATCTCATATGGATGTAGATGTTGGCCCAGAGTGTCCCGCCGGTATGTCTCCAATAGCGAGGCGGACTCCTCGTGACTTCGATCCTCGAGGTGAGGGCATTGACGAGGAGTTAGTGGATAACCTGGAGGGAATCACCTGTGGGGTCCCAGATTATGCCTGTTTTGATGACGTACCTTGAGCCTACCGGAGGAACACTGTGGGAGTGCCAATCCGTATCCACCGCTTGTTGAGGCAGTTGGTACGGGCAGTGACGTGCTATCAGGAGCACCATGTAGACTAGGCACTTAGGCTTTATTTCTGCACATTTTTTAGAGACATGTTGTCTCGTGATGTAACCGAAACAGACATATTATTTTTTGTGGGTTTTATGATGCATACGGCTTGTAAAAAAAAAAAAAAATATATATATATATATATATATATATATATATATATATATATATATATTCTACATGAGTCTATGTATATATGATGATGTTTTTATAAATGGCGCAAATTTCTATCTAGCACAATGTTAGCTATTGCATCTGTTAATGTATTCATTCGTCTTGGTATATGTTGATAAGTAATGAAATCAAAATGTCGTTCAAGTAAACGAATACGCAAATACAATCTCAAAATGCATGGGTTCCGAACCGAATAATCACCATTCAGTTGAAGAATGACAAGTTGTGAATCCAACTTGACAAGCAATGCGCGTATGTTGAGGTTGACTGCCTCAATTAATAGTTCCAAAACTGCACTATATTCAGCGACATTGTTTATGGCTGGTCCTAGACAAATACCTTGTAAGTTATTCAACTCACCAACAGGATCATAAATTACCTAGGCTATCGAAGACAAGTTCCTGGTACTGTAGGAAGCACCATCCGCAAAACCAACATAAGGGGGAATAGACATATGCATAGCAAACAAAACCCAATAAGTAGAAAAAATCTCACAAAGCACATCAAACCAAAGCATGCACACAAAATGAAAACAATCACCTATGTACATATATCACACGTGAATAATTCAAGCATAATATTTTTTCAGATACAACCCATTTCTGGGTTGCGATAAAGGACAACCTTCATAGTCAATAAGCTCATAAGACCCATTCTGTAACACGTGTTTGACAATGTAGGGCCCATGCCACATGGGTTGGAATTTCCTGCCCCCAGCTTGTCGTGAGCTTGGTCGTATAGAAGAACAAGATCGCCTTTGATGAAAGAACGAGGAGAAACTGATTGGTCAAAATGGGCTTTGACTCACTTCTTCTGTTCTTCGATGACCAAGGCAGCTAAGTGACGAGTTTCGTCCAATCTCTCTAAATAGAGGAGACATTCTTCTTTAGGCAAAGTATCTGGCAGTAATTCCACAGCTAATTTCAATGAAGGGATTTCACATTCAATCAGAATTGTGGCTTCCAGACCATATACCAATTGAAATGGGGTAAACCCGGTTGCATTCTTGATCGATGTTTGGTAAGCCCATAGAGCTGAGAACAACAGGAGATGCTAGTTTGATTTGTGGATCCCGATTTTTCATTGAAAAATGGTAACAAGGAACTTGTTTATAGCTTCAATTTGGCCATTAGCTTGAGGATTGTAAGGCGTTGAGCTGTCATAATGCAGACCCAACTTAGACATCAGCTCTTCCATCATATAATCCCAAAAATGAGAACCATGGTCAGTGACGATGGCTTGAGGGACACCAAACCGAGCAATAACATGATTGAATATGAACTGTGTCGTTGTCTTATCGTCTGCAGCGAGTGTAGGCATTGCTTCGGCCCATTTTGTAAAATAATCGACGGCAACGATAATATAGGCATGCCCCCTGGCCGAACGAGGGTTACACGTCATAAAACCTATGCCCCATTTGGAAAAAGGGCCAACGGTAATGACAGGGTGTAGTGGAACAGGTGACGCATGCATCTCGCGTTGATAAATCTGGCATGCATGGCATTTACGTACTACAACAATGCAATCTTTGAAAATAGATGGCCAGAAGTAGCCAGCACGAAGGATCTTCTGTGCAGTGGCATAACCAGACATGTGACCACCACATGCGCCACTGTGGCAATCATTTAAAACCTTCTCTGCTTCCTCGAGGGTCATACATCAGTAGAGTACAGAATCGACTCCGACACGATAAAGGGTATCTCCAACAATACGGTAGGGTTGTGATTGATGCTAAATGCGGCGTCGGGCATCTTTCGTTAGCTCAGACCTGAAAGTAGACGTTTGGAGGTACATGATGATATCACCGTACCACGGATCAAGGGTGTTGATCAGGAAGAGAGTTTTGTCCAGAATGTGATCTTCAAAGGAAGAAGGAGCAGAGTCGGCGGGGAGAGAACAAATCAAATCAACGAAAACAAGTGATTTCTTAGATTTGGCGGTAGTGAAATCCAAATCAAACTCTTGGAGGATGACGATCCACTTCGATTATTTTCCCCTCAGCAGCTGCCGCGACAGAATATAAGTCATGGGGTTACAATCAGAAATCACGGTCACCGTGCGTAAAAGAATGTAATGACGAAAACTTTGGATGGCCTAGACCGCAACCAATGCTAACTTCTCGACATGTGCGTAATGTGTTTCAGGGTCGAGAAGGTTTCGAGAGAGGTATTAAATGACATGTTCGTTACCGTCATCATCATCTTGAACCAATACCATGGCGATCGTACTGAAGGCGGCAGCTAGGTAGAGGGTGAAATCACGATGGTAATTTGGAGGACGCAATAGAGGAGCATCGACAAGCAACGTCTTAAGTCTATCAAAAGACTTATGGGCAATCTCATCCCAATAGAAAGGGACGTCCTGCTTTAGAAGTCGTGTAAATCCTTTGGCTACTTCGGTGTAGTTTGGGATGAAACGACGTAAGAAATTGGCTTTCCCTTGGAGACTCTGGAGCTGATGTAACAAGGACAGGCAGGGTAGATTGACAATAGCCTCAATCTTAAGAGGGTCAAGGCAAATTCCATCTTTAGATAGGATAAACCCTAAGAGTCTACCGGAGTTGACGCAGAAGACGCATTTATGCGGATTGAGCCTAATATTTTAGCGTCTACAACGAAGAAATATTTGACAAAGATGTTTCGGGTGGCCTTTCCGCGCAGCTGAATGAGCTAGAAGATCATCCAGGTATGGTTGGTCAATATTCTGAATATCATGAAAAGCATAGGACATCGTGCACAGGAACGTGGCCCCAGCGTTCTTCAGGCTGAAGGGGAGTTTCTTATATGCGAACGTTCCCCATGGACAGATAAAAGAGGTCTTGTGTTGATCCGATGGGAGAATGTTAATCTGGTTATAGCCAGAAAAACCGTCCATAAGGGAGAAAATTTCACTCTCCGCACAATCGTCAATGATCTAATCGATAAATGGGGTGGGATAGTTATCCTTAGGACAGGCCCGATTGATATCACAATATTCAACACAAACACGAATGGCACCTTGTTTCTTATCCACATGAACTATATTAGAAACCCATTCAGTCAGGGAAATCGGATAAATGAAACCCGCTTTAAGAAGTTTCTCAACTTCAGCTTTGATAGGAGCGGCTTTTCGAGGATGCACGAGACGAAGACTTCTGGCGAACAGGCTTCACACCTGGGTAGGTGGGAATCTCATGCACCGGGTCGATTCTAGGCATTTCTTCGTAAGACCAGGCGAAAACATCGAGGAATTCACGAAAGAGACTAGTGTACACTTGGACTTCTTCGGAAGAGCAAGTGACTCCCACATGGATGTTCTCGACGATCCCTGGTTTAATAGAGATGTCGATAGGCATCGTTTGAGTAATATTCCCCGAGTTACCTTCCGCAAAGACCTCATGAGTCAAAATGGGCATCTTAAGCGGCAAAGAAGGAACCTGGGATGCAAAGTGCTCAAGACAGTTAGACATGGCCATGAGGCAAGGCATAAACGAGGAACGATGATGCCCATCGCTCCACGGTAGATCCTCGAGAGACATGGTTTCCATGATAGCCTCGTCGGATGGAAACACTTATTTCAAAGGATTGAGCAAATCTGCATCGTCGAGCCAGGGGGATTCAGAATACACGTCGAGAGCCATGCTCAAAGGAGCATCTTAAGGAGGGGGAGAATCAGATGCAGTTGTAAGCTCACAATAATTGATCTCGATGGGACTAAGCGGCATCGAATCTCCAAATGAATCAACCTGTTCAGGTGAATGGACGATCCAAGGGTCATCTGACCGAGAGATCATATTGACTTGAACGGTATTTGGTGGTGGAAAGGGAAAAATACCCATGAGAGCAGGATCCTTGAAAATACCTGGCCATATGTTGTCAAGGGGATTATGAATCTAATCCACGTATGGTATGTTGTTCTAGGAAGATGAGGTAAATAATGACAACTGATCAACAGTAATAATTTTTCCCTCATGTGGAAACTTCAGAAGTCGAAAGAGGGTGGACAGAACACACAACATAGCATGATTCCAACTGCGACCAAGTAGAATATTGTATTTGAGTTTGGCATCAACGACTTCTACTTCAACGTTGTCTGTCTTTCCTTGCAATGTGATTGGTAAGCTAGCGAGAACACCCAAGGGTTTTGATTCCCTTCCATCGAATACCTCAAGGGCATTGGGTGACGAATTCAAAGCTGGAGAGCCAATAGCCTTCCAACAAGTAGATAACATGATGCAGGTAGATGCACCTTCATCCACTACGACTCTATGGATGTTGAGACCATTGATACCGACTTGTATAACAAGCGCAATCTGGTGCGGAAGTCGGGGGACGAAATTCTCTAGATCGAAAGAGAGAAGGCTAGAATCAGCAGGATCGATCCCGTCGATCGCAGATAACAATGATTTCTGTTGAGACGAAAAACTCTGGAGCAGTTCTAACGAGGACATCGCGGAAGGCGCCTGTGCTAAATCCTCAACAATACTATAATGCTGAGCAACACGAGCGTTAGGATTATAAGAAGATTTCCGAAGAACACCTTTAGAAGGTGGTCGTATAATGGGTTCAGCACTAGGCTTCTCAATTTCAAGGGGACCAAAGGCAGGTGGGGGAGGAGGACCATCAACGACCTCTTTCCCGGCTGCCTGGTGTGATCTGGCATAATCCTTCGACCTAGCAATGGAAACGGGTGCAGAACCATTCATCATGAAAACTTGAGAGCCAAATGACGCAGATGGTGCCGATTGATCGACCATCTGGGTCTGTTGAGATGGGAAAGGTTCTTTAAGGACCGCCAGAGTTCCCTTAGCGCCTTTGAGTAGTTTACTAACCTCGAATCGTCAGGGACAATCCTTAGTGTAGTGATCTTCTCCACAAATGAGACAGGGATATTTCGGCTTTCGCTGTGAACCATCATCAACACGAGGTTTAGACGATTCCAGTTTTGGGGCATCAGATTTGGCCTTGCCTTTGCCCTTCTTTTTCCCTTTGGAAGTCTTGTCCGCAGGATTGGCCTCAATGGCGTTGACCTCCGTGGTTTTTCCAAAATCTGGGGAAGCCTGAGGAGCAGAATTATTGGAAGAATTTGATTTCTACTTCCTATTGGAAGACTTATGTGAAGTCTGAGATATGGAACCAATAACGTTGTCAATTGATGGGGTAGCCAGTGCTTTAGAGGTCCCAGGACGTGGAGCCTCAGTCAAGATGTCGTACAAAATTCCTGATTGAGAGTACACTAAATTGAGGTATTGGGCACGAGCGATGGCTTGTTCCTCGGTTACACATGCCCCCATGGTGATGTCTTCCGCAATCTGATTGACAAAAGAGGTAGTGAACCAATGAGTAAGAAGTTGATCAGGAATTTCAAACTTGATTAAACGACGACGTCGTCTCCATTCATGAATGTGGTCCGAGATATGGGTAGCTCGGTCCTGTTTCAAGGATGTGAGGAGATGCGTCCCAGCTTCATAACGAACCAGAAATTGGAAATGAGTTAGGAATGCCATAGCAAAAGTATTGAAATCTTGAAATATGCCACAAGGCAATTCGATATACCACTTAGCAACAACTCAAGGCCAAGAGACGGAGCCAAACAGAGTCATCCACCCAAGAATTGGAAGAACGCCATAAATGGTATGTCATGACGTGAGCTTGGGGGTCTTCTCCAGACTTGCCCTCAATCTTGGAACAATCACCAAGAACCTTCGTCGAGACTAGAGGCCAATATGGATTACAAAGAATGGGATCATTTTTCAATTTGGACACATCCGGTAGCTCTAATGTAGCGAGGAAAGGTAATTGAGGATTAAACGGCATGGCAGGTCCTCGATAAGGACCCGTACCCATACTCCATCCTGGTTGAGTATAACTCTACCCCCATTGGTTTTGTCCCAGAGGATTCTGACCATAAGGGGTATAAGCCGAATAATTCGATTGATATGGTGGTTGAGAACTAGGATACGGGGGTTGATAACCAGGATACTGATTCTGAGTATACAAGGGTCTCGATTAAGTAGCGTAGGGATTCTGCTACGAAGTATAAGTATAGCCTAGTGGTTGAGGGTAATAATTAGAACCTTGAGGCGGGTTGTAAACCGATTGATATTGACCTTATGGAAAATAACTGCCTTGGGGTCGAACGGGCTGTTGATAAGTGGGGCCCTGCTGAGTCGAAAAGGTTGGGCGCATAGGTTGATTCGGCTGTGGCATAGAATAGAGGGGTTGTTCAGTAGGGTTAATAGGTTGTGCAGGTTGTGTTGGTTGAACAGGTTGACCTGATTGATGAGGACCACCAGGTTGCCCCAGTTGAGTGGGTTGGCCTGATGGCTGAGGGCCACCAGGTTTCCCCGGTTGAGCGGGCTGGCCTGATGGCAGCGGTGGGCCAAGTTGTGCCTGGTAAATAGGTTGACCTGGAGCAAGACCATAAGATGGCCCTGGCTGAGCAACATTTGGACCAATCGGAAGATATGGCTATTGAGGTTGCATCAAAGGTTGAGATGGATGAATCTACCCCCCAGGACTGTACAATGGTCCTGGTTGATATACCGGTTGCCCGGCTGGTCCTTGAGGTTGCCCTGGTTGGACCAAAGGCTAAGCTAGTGATGGTTGACCTTGAGGATTGTAAGGTTGCCCTTGCGGGCCGTAAACCAATCCCTTCTGGACCGAAGGTTATCCTGTAAGGGTTGCCCTTGTGGGTTGTACGCATACCCTTGCTGGGCTAAAGGTTGTCCCTGAAAGGGTTGTCCTTGCAGGCCGAAAGCATATCCTTGCTGAATCGAAGGTTATCCCTGTAAGGGTTGTCCTTGCTGGTTAGAAGGTTGCACAGGAAATTTAGGTGTAAAACTGGGAAGAAACTGATAAGCCTCAGGAGCAGGCAAGTAGATGGTGTTGCCTTGCTCATCATGCTGAAACAAAAGTGAATAAATCGGGGTACCATCCGCTCCATAATGAGAAAAATAAGACCGATAAGGATCCTGAGGAGATTGATAGGTCTGGGAGTTTTTCTGCTGAACAGCCAGCCGATACCTCAAACGAAAGACCGTCATGGATTGCCATGGAAATCAAGGTTTCTACCGTAGTTGAAACTCCTGACAACTTTGCAGTGACAACTAGTGCCGAAGTAGCCACACATACAGTGGGCCTAGTGGGAACAGATGTGACAAAAGGCGTCGATGACGAGACAGGTGTCGTCGGCGACATACCTAAGGATGGAAGAACCGGACCCCTTAACAGAGTTGATGTTGCCATGGAAGTAATACCAGCCATAATCTGACCCAAAGACCTATATCCAGCTGGAAGCGACACCGATGGTGAATATTGAGCAGGTTCTGTTTAGATGTCTTCTGGGAAGAGTTGGTATTGCTCATCAGAAACATGAATACCTTCACTACCATTAGGACCAGACGAATCCATGTATGAATCCACCGTAAGATCTTCAAAATAGTACGAGGGCTAGGAGGTATGATAGCAGCCAAAAACGGTGATCCCGATGTAAGAGGGGGGGAATGTTCCCCAACCCCAAATCCAAACCAAGCGTTGGAAAGAGGCCAATGGAACTCAACTAGTTCTCCAAAGGGGTACTCTGACGGGATGAAAGGCTGCTCAAGCTCGACAGAGCCAGAGATCTGTGAAGTTTCAGATGAATTGTCCGATAAAGGACTGCCAGTAGACGAAACTGATGGTTGCGCCACTATGACTGTAGCACACTAGAAAAGGGAAAAAGATCGAAAATGAAGACTCTTGGATCAAAACCAAGGCAAACAAATACAGGCTAAGTAATCAATCTTTAATGGGCGTGTAATCGTAGGTATTTTATTTTACCACATTGAAACAAAATTTTGATGTTTCATGTTTTAAGAGTCAAGAAACAGTCAAAGATGACTCTAGTCTCTTTCAGTTTTAAGCAAGTGCGAAAGGACAAGTGCTCAATGATCTTTTCAAGTTTATGGAGTTAGTAAAGATATAAAATGACTGCTCAGGTATTCTAGGTAAAAGGGTGTACCAGGTTCCTGTGAACTGCCATATACACCTTGGTTATAAAATGAAAGAAGAATTAACCAAGGACTTGACGTACGTGTAGGTAGTCTCCCCGAATGTTGTGTTCGGTGTATCACGGTTACGAGGTGGAAAACTCGGCTTCCTACGGATAAAAGGATTGCAACCTATAGGGGTCTCCCTTTATATACTCGACGGTATGGGGAGTACAAGTCCGTACTAGCAGTGTCTGAAGCCAGATGGCAAGCGAAAACTGCTAGGTTTTAAGATGCCGGAACACGTCTCTAACTTAGACCACTAAATGTTTCATTAAGTTTCAATGTTTCCTTAGGTTAATTGAATAAATTTTAAGTTTATCTTGTATTTATGTTTCAATTCCAAGGTCCTACCGAATGTTGGATCTCACAAATTCCTGAATGCAAGCTACATGCCATAAAATACAATTTCATTCAATGAAGAGCTATCTACGAGAAGATTAGGAATTTCCAGTGATAGCAAATAATGAGAACACACAGAAGTATTCACCACAGAACCTAATGCAAACTAATGAGAACGAAAAATCTTTCCTAGAATGTTGAATACTAGTTATGCAAAAGATTTTCCAATCCTACAATGCAAACAAAAATGCAAGCACAAAATATTTTTGATTTTTTCAATGTAATAGAGCAAACATCGCACTAATAACATGAAAAATGAATCTTCACACTAGTTTGAGAATGCCAATGCGAGAGTCAAAACAAAGCAACTCAAACAACTCAAAAGAAAACAAGACAAGAACTCAAACCAATGTCACAATCTCTTAAATCAAAGAAATATGTCAAAACAAACCCATACAAGCAATGTGAGCTATGCTTGGAGTGATCGGAAGCAAAACTGAATGAAAGAGACAAGACTCACTCAAGACTCATTTCACCAAAATCAACCACTCAAAACGGATCCAGGGAGCTGAATGCAATCAAGCACATAATGAAGGTGACCGCGAAACAAGAGACCCAAATTCCAACAGAAGGCTCAGCATGTCAAAGCACTAGAAAGCCCTAAAGCCATGATGTTGAAATAAATGGACAAACAACCGAAGGAAGAAGGCTAATCACAGTCACAAACAAACCCAAATCATTCAAATCAAGTCAAGAAAACACCCAGAGACACCGGGATGGATAAAAAACTCCAAAACAAGGGAAAACCTAGCACCTACAAGAATTGGCGCGACTGTCTGGCTGTAATCCACGCCAGACAGGGGATGGGGCAGGCGATAAACTGGAAACTCACGCCAGTGTGTGCGATTGTCAGGCTAGAAACCGCGCCAATAAAGCCAACTATGAAAAGATGAAAATTTGGAAAAACAGAGGTCAAAACTGATCCTCTGGGGCTGAACAGGGGCCTAAGACTCAGAAACACAATCCATAAAATGCAAGCTAAGAAATCAAAGACCAAGAAGAAGATCTAATAGACGAAAGAAAAACTCACACTGATCCCCAATGGTGTCGCCAATTTGTTGGTGAGGTAAATCCCCTCTGCAGAAAGTGGCGATCCCACTAGCCCTAGAGTGGGTCTAGCCACAAACAGGACACATTATGACATCAATTCCTACTTAAGAATGGACAAAGACTTGGTAGATCACTTACCTTAGGTCCTGTGTTGTTGTGTCGTCCGAAAGAATGGCTACCTCCCGCTCCTAATTCGACAGGTCACGATCCACTCGTTCTCATGCTCAGATACCTGCACATACACAAGAAATGAAGACGATACACAACATACTATTTCGCATTCCTAACTATCAGTTAGTGGAAGAAGACTAAAGCATATGCATTAAATAAACATAACACAGAGATGGAAACAATATCATAGTCGAGTATATTAATTTAAAGAAGGAAGAGTACAACTAGGCTTCGACATTACGATCCCCTCTAGCAGGGTTCCAACGGAGCATGTCTCACAAAGCTCGTCAAGAATTCAGACGAGGTTGTCTCTACGAGATCCTCCTTATTTCAACGTTCTCTATAATGATTACTCAGCTATAATTTTTCTTCTCCAAGTTCAGCTTCTTGGCTATATGTTCAGCTCTAGCCTTTGTAAAGGGAGAAGGCCAGTTTATATAGAGGGAGAAGGCGAAGCTAGGATCCCTATAATCGTGGGGGGAGTCCTATCCTCTAAGAATGTTCCATCAACCATTTCCTAAAGGAAGATATCTGTGGCTTATCGAGTTTAACCACTTCCAATGAGTCATTCCTAAGGTGGTTAAAGGAAACTTTCGCCTCCAATTTGTTAAAAAACATTCCCAAAAAGGCTGGCGCGGGCTTAACACAAGGACAGAGCGCCAGCTGCCATGGCCTTTAGTGCAAATTTTCCCCATTGGCACGAGGGATGAACTGGGTACCCACGCCAATGCAAAAAACATGGGTTTTTAAGTGCTTTCTGAGGAAATTTTCAACAAGAAGAATCATGTCCTTATGCAGAAGGATGCAAAGAAGGTACTTGCAGAGTTTGACACTGCTCACAGGTCACGGGAAAAGCCATCCAATATGCGGGGTGAGGGATTGTAGGGATGGTGACAAAATGTTGTGTAACAATATCCCATAGCGATTTTTGGTGAAGCGAGTCAAGGACACCCACCCCATAGTGGGGCTGGTGTGGTAATATATTGCGACCAATAACACATTCTATGTTATATATAAAAGGAAAGGTAAATAAACATATAATAAAGAACACAATAGAATAAATCACGCACATAAAGATCACCAAGAAATACCCTAGTAAAACCCCAACTTCAACGAAAAACCCAGACTAACAGAATTATATCACTCCTTGGCCAAAATCCTGGCCAAGCCTACCAAGGAGACCTACTCAACCCTTGGTCCCTTACACTAGCCAGGGAACCCTGCTCAACCCTTGGGCCCTCACACTTATGGGGGAGCCCTGCTCAACCCTTCGCATATGACCCCTTACAATGGAGACTAATAAGCCTATCTATAGGCTTCTTTGCAACCAAATACAACTGGCATAAAACCATGGGACACAAAATCATGTGCCCAAAACCACTAGTTGTAGAATCTCATTCCTGTTTCAAGGTTAATATTAGCATTCTATTCAGTAGACTCTTGTTGGGTAGAGGAACAAATAATAAAATTGAATTCGCGGGTCCTTGCTTACTTTTAAAGATTTCCAAAATGAAGGATATCTCTAAAATACAAGTCATTGGGAACTCAAAGTTGGTTATAAAAACAGGAAAATGGTAGAAGCAAGATACAAAACATAAACTTTGATTAAGTACTTCAAGGAATTTGTGAGCTTGCTTCTTCCTTTGAATGGATCTACAACCACATTTTGTTGAGCTTGCTTCTTCCTTTGAATGGATCTACAACCACATTTTGTAAGAGCTAAATGAGGAAGCAGATGCATTATCAAAGGAAACCCTGCAGCTTCCCCGATTCACTTAGGTATAAATAAGTTTCCCCGTGGGTGGGAAATAGACTCTATGGATTTCCATATCTAATTTCTATCACTTTACTCCTTTTTGGGAATCTGACTTGGTTTGTATACAAACATGGTATGATATTATTGTTCTTATAATTTTTTTGTAAGGTCATATGTAGAAGAGATTTTAAAAGGTTTGCAAGCAATCCAACCTTTGAATTTTGTCATTGGGCTCAACTCAACAACATTATGGACACATACAAAAATGTATATATTCACCCTCATTATATATATATATATATATATATATATATATATATATATATATATATATATATATACACACACACACACACACACAATGTACCAATGTTTTTCACACTCTTTAATAAGTCAAAATTGGTTTTCACCTCATATCTTATTGTTCTACCATTATGATAATCGTTATATGTTGTTTTATTATGATAGACATGCCTATTTTGGAATAGGGTTTCAAGAATTTTAATTTAATTATCAATAATTATTGGGTGGATGGTACATATTTAATCTTAAAGGAATATTTTTAATAATATTTAAGATAGAGGATTGAGATTTATTTTAAATATATTTATGTTATTTTGATTTTCGACAATATCTCTTTGAAGAAAGAATATGGACAAAGTACTCAACAAAGTACTCAATTCGTCACTTTTATTTTTTAATGAAAAGTTGTGATTTCGATATAAAATCATGTAAATTTTTGGGTAACCGTAGCTATGGTGGTAGCTCATTACAGGGCATTGAGGGGTCGGCATCTATGTTTTTCTAAGATTTTTCTTCATTTACTCCTATTTCTACCCTAGTTCTTTGGTGTGTTTTATATGAAATATTATGTCTTGACATTATTTGTTGGATTAAACGAGCATATGGATGGGGTCATTGTGGTTTGAAGGCTTGGGTCTTGGAATTCATTAGCAGTGTTATATTTTAATGTATGGAAGTTGAGGAGCTTGTAGATTACAAGCCATAGGTTTCGCCTCGCTCCGAAATATTCGTGTATTTTCTAGGTAGCTTGGAATCATCCCCTAACTATTAGGACCCTATATTACTAAGGTAGTCCCTTATTGTTGTTAGAGTATCCCCATTATTTTTATTTTTGTACCCTTGTAGTCCCCATATTGTTATTATTTTTCCCTTACATTATCATTGTTAGGTCGACTAGGATTATATTGTGACCCCATGGACTCCTATATAGAATTTGTGTCATCCAACAATTTTTCATTTATGTAATATAAAGGAGGTTTCCCCCTTGAAGTGGTTGATTTCTAAGGTGCTAATCTCTCTTTTCTTCTATTTTGGGAGCTGGTTTCATAACATTTGGTATCAGAGCTTTGGATTCTAGGGTTTCGCTGCTTCAAACAGGTCATCGTGGAATTTTCGCTATAACTTTTTTTCTACGAAGGTTCAAAAGCTAAAAAAAAACCATTTCCAAAGAAATATTGAGGAACTTCGTATAAAAATTTTAGATCTTGGTTCGCATTATTTTCGGAGATATGATCTGTGGATTTTAGGGTTTTTGCAGGCTCCCGAATTTCATCCAAAAGTTGTGACCTTGGGAAAATCGCCATAACTCTCTCTCTAAGCATTGGATTGGAATTCTATAAAAAGTGGTCAAAATTTCATGGATGGTAGTTTCTTGTGTATCAATTTTAGAGTCGAAGGAGAAAACATTGACATGTGGCACGTCGTACAAGTGTGCTCTACTAAACTAGTCCATAATTAGGTCATTGTGGGATATTGGGCATAACTTTGTCCTGAAGAATCCAAATCAGGTATGACCTGTGGCATTGGAAAGAAGATTCAAAGGGCTACTAAAGTACTGAATATAAAATCTTTGGGATCTAAAATTACAGAGATACATCAGTTTCAATATTGAGCTCCTTAAAAGCAATAAAAATGTATGTATTCTTTTTAAAATTGCATAAGTCTTGTTTGAAAAATCAGTTTGAAGTGATTATGAGGGCATATTGAAGCATAGATACCAGTATTGGGTTCCAAAATCCCCCCTAAAAATAATTCAACACCCATTAAGACCTCAAATTTCTCTACTATGACTCATGAAGAGGAATAAGTGCAACATGATATATCAAAATTACAAGAACAAGTTCAACAAATTTCGCTCTCGCAAAGTGTAAAAAAATGAAAGGGAAGCTAAGATGGATGGTTTGAAGAAAGGCATGGAAGATAATATGGATGGCATGGAAGCTAAGATGGATGGTATAGAAGGAAACATGGATGGTTTGAAGAAAAGCGTGGAAGCTAAGATGGATGATTTGAAGAAATGCGTGGAAGCTAAGAAAGATGGTTTAAAGAATGGCATGGAAGCTAATATGGATGGTATAGAAGGAAAAATGGAATATTTGAAGAAATACATGAAAGGTTTGAAGGAAGGTTTGGCAAAGTTTCTACAAGAAAAGCCTCCTAATGGTGAAAAGGTAGTAGAGGAAACACATGATGAGAACAAAAGAAATGTTAATCATGATTTCATAAACTCTAATGTTGGATTTAAGACCCACCATATTCCAAATATAGATATGATGAAGTTTGATGGCAAGGATCTGATAACTTGGATACTACAAGTGGAGAAATACTTTGAGCTCCATAATACGCAAAACACACAAAAGGTATGCATTGCAACTTTATATTTAGAAAAAAATCAGTTTGTATGGTATCAATGGATTTTTCCTCGTAAACCACTGGTCACTTGGCCAATATTTACGAAGGAAATGATAGCACATTATGAGGATAAAAAGTGAAACACGTGCTTTAGCCAATTGATAAATCTCAAGCAAAAGGGTTCAATGATGGAGCACATTAAGGACTTCCAAAAATTGAATATAAGGGTAATAATATTCTAGAGTAACATAGGATTTATGTCTTCATAGAGACTCTAAAGGATAGCATCCAACATGAGGTTCGCCTTCAGGAACCTAATACATTGGATAAGGCATTCAAGTTGGCAAGAAAAAATGAAAGCAAAATTATGGTGACAAGGAAGCCTACCGCTCACAACTATAAAGATGGAAGTGTTGCTACTCCCAGAATTCCGCAACCTACAAGGTTGGCACCACAAAAATTGGAAGGAAAAAGAGCAAAAGGGCTTTTCTATCGTTGTGATAACTAATACACTAAAGGTCATAAGTGTGCTAAGAGGAAATTATTTTACATATATTGTGAAGCGAAGGAGGAAAAGGAACAAGAAAATTAAAAAGAACGGGATATACACTAGGAACCAACCCTAGAGGAAGAAGAAATTAATTCGACCATATCCTGTAATGCATTGGCAGGAATTACCTCTCCTCCAACTCTCAAGATAGAAATACATATCAAGAAGAAAAATGCAATAGTGCTTATTGATTCGGTTAGTACCCATAATTTATTCATTGTAAGGTAGCCAAGGAATTTAATTTCTTCCTATACCCAACGCCAAAGTGTCAAGTGATGGTGGAAAATGGAGGAACTATAAATTTCTCTAGAAAGTGCCCTAATATCAAGCTAACCATGGGGTAATATGTATTGAATATTCCAATGCTTTCCATTCCAATGGGTGGTGTTGATGTTATACTAGGAGTACAATGGTTACAATCTTTGGGGATGGTAGATTTGAATTTTCAATAACTTTTCTTGAAATTTTTTTTGGAAGGAAAGGAAGTTGAATTACAGGGTATTGCAGGAAATTAGGGAAAGATAACAAGCTTTAATTTCATGACAAAACTTTTGAATAAAGAAAAACGAGGTATCATATCACAATTATGCTCACTAGAAGTTCCAACATCAAAATCATCTATTTCTCCAGATCTCAAAAAATTCTTGGACAATCATTCCAAGGTGTTTGAAAATCCCAAAGGACTTCCACCTATTTGTGAACATGATCATGCTATTCATTTTATTCCAGGAAGTGTTCCTCCAAACATCAGGCCTTACAGATATCCTTATGTCCAAAAGAGAGAAATTGAACGTATGATTTCAGAAATGCTAGAGACTGGTATAATTCAACCTAGTCAAAGTTTTTTCTCTGCTCTAGTAGTATTGGTGCACAAGAAGGATGGATCATGGCGCATGTGTCTGTATTATAGGGAGCTCAATAAGCTCACTATTAAAGATAAATTTCCCATTCCTCTGATTGATGAATTATTGGATGAATTACATGGAGCAATTTATTTCACCAAGTTGGATCTCCATTAAGGATATCATCAAATTAGAATGAAGAATGGAGACATTTTGAAAACAACATTTTGAAATCGTGAGGGTCATTATTAATTTTTGGTCATGCCTTTTGGCCTTACCAATGTACCTTCTACATTTCAAGGGTTGATGAATTACATTTTCAAACCCTTCCTTATAAAATTTGTGTTAGTATTTTTTATGATATATTAATCTACAACAGGTCTTTCTAAGATCATGTTCAACATGTTGACAGGGTGTTCAAACTATTGGAGGCGAAACAATTATATGCAAAAACCTCCAAATGTTTCGTTGGAGTACAAGAGGTGGAATATCTGGGTCATATTTTATCTCAAGAGAGTGTTAAGGCAGACCCTAACAAAATTAAATCCATTAAGGAATGGAAATTCCCCACAATTATAAAGCAGTTATGAGGATTTCTTGGGTTAACGGGGTATTATCACAAGTTTGTTAAGAATTATGGGAAAATAGCAGCACGTCTAACAACATTATTGAATAAAGATGTATTTTCATGGACTCTTGAAGCGACTAAGGTCTTTGAACATCTTAAAGAGGCAACGTGCCAAGCACTGATCTTAGCTACGCCAAACTTCACAAAACCCTTTATTGTGGAATTTTATGCCTCGAGAAATGGAATTGGTGTTGTTTTAAAGCAATAAGGAATACCCATTTCTTTTGAAAGTCGTCCAATCAAAGGAAAGTATTTACAAAAAGCTATTTATGAGAAGGAAATGTTGGCGATATTACATGCACTAAAGAAATGGCGACCTTACCTAATGGGAAGATACTTCAAGGTAAAAAATGATCATGATAGTCTTAAATAATTTTTGGAACAAAGACTATCTTCAAAAGAGCAGCAAAAATGGGTCACAAAGATGTTGGGTTATGAATTTGAAATCATATACAAAATGTTGTTGCATATGCACTCTACAAAATGTTGAGAATGCTAAATGTTGTTGCAGATGCACTCTCAATAAAGGATGAGGATGTGGAAGAATTTCTTTGCGCTATTTCTATTATCCAACCAAATTGGATAACCGAAGCAAGGGAGGAATGGAAGAATGACGAAGAAGTATGGACATTCATTAAAATGTTTCAGCAAGATCCTGGTACATCTAATACATTTAGTTGGAAAAATGATTCCTTATGGTACAAATATCGCTTATATCTTTGCGAGAATTCCCAGCTAAAACAAAATATTGTTTTGGAATTTCACACCTCCCCCTTAGGAGGACACTCAGGATTTTTAAAAACTTACCACATGGTGAAGAAAGAATTCTTTTGGGATGGCCTTAAATATGATATTCAAAATTTTGTGGTGGAATGTTTGGTTTTCCAGGAAAATAAATTTCAGACAATTAAGACCTCGGGTCTGCTACACCCTTTATCCATTCCAAATCAACATTGGGAGGAGGTTTCAATTTATTTTATCACAGGTTTACCTAAGTCTAAAGTAAAGAGTGTCATCATGGTGGTAGTTGATAAGCTTACCAAGTATGCACACTTTTGTGCATTATCTCATCCATTTAAAGCGAGTACAGTTACTACTGCATTTATGGAAACAATTAAAAATTTACATGGAAACCCAAAGATTATTGTAAGCGATAGAGATCCCATTTTCACTAGAAATTTTTGGACGAAATTATTTTCTTGTTTGGGTACTCAAATAGCTCGTAGCTCATATTATCATCCTCAATCCGATGGGCAAACTGATATAGTGAAAAAATGTTTGGAAGGATATCTTCGTTGCTTTGTATCTGATAAAAAAACAAAATGGGTCAATTGGTTACCTCTGGCTGAATGGTGGTATAACACTTCCTTCCAGACTGCAACAAAATGACCCCATTTATGGCACTTTATGGAAATCATCCATCCCCCATCACATCATTTTTAAGAGAAAATTTTAAGGTTCAACCAGTGGAAGATCACATCGAGCATCAACAAAAAGGTCTCTAACTCTTAAAGGATAACCTAAATTTAGCACAGAATCGAATGAAACAACAGGAAGATCAACATCATAGTGAGAGAAGTTTTGATGTAGGCGACTGGGTATTTTTACGGCTACAACCATACAATCAAATTTCCCTCAAGCACGCTAAGAAGGATAATAAATTATGTCCAAAGTACTATGTGGTAATATGGCATACAAATTGGAGCTTCCCGCATATTCCCGAGTGCACCCAATTTTCCATATTTCATGCTTAAAGAAGGTTATAGGTGACAAACTTCCGGTTCAAACCATATTTCCAGAACTTGATGAGGAAGGAAAAATCATATTGGAACTTGAAGCGGTCACAGAAAAAAGAACTCGGCAACTACGAAATCGATAAATTTCAGAGTATCTCATCAAGTGGAAGAACTTACCCACTGAAGATTCCACATGGGAGGATGAGAATTTTATGCGAAAGCAACTAGAACTAATCAAGCGTTGAGGACAACACTTTTTTGAAGGAGAGGGGCATGTTAGGACCCTATATTACTAGTGTAGTCCCTTATTTTTTTTAGTGTAGCTCCCTTATTGTTATTTTTGTACCCCTGTAGTCCCTATATCGTTATTATTGTGCCCTTACATTATTATTGTTAGGTCGGCTAGGATTATATTGTGACCCCATGGACTCCTATATATAGAAAGGAGGTTTTTTCATTTGTGTCATCCAATAGTTGTTCATTTATGTAATGTAAAAGAGGTTTCCCTCTCGAAGTGGTTGATTTATAAGGCGTTGATCTCTATTTTCTTCTATTTTGGGAGATGGTTTCATAACACTTACCTTGCAGGGACCTCGATGTTTACATCATTTTGTCACTCTCCACTACTCATTGTTCTCAATATGGCTTGTGAAAATTCATCTGAAGTTTTGGACACTTTTATGTCAGTTTCTCAATTGATTCCTTGCTCTGGGGAGGTCACCCGAAAACTCTCAGCGAGATGGATTTTATGCTAGATTGGTCTAGTATGGGGTTCGAGCCCATGAAGGTCGGTTTCATTATCATAATTTCTCTTAAAAAACCCTCCATTTATTGGTTTTGGATCTCAAGATTCATCCAGATTTTGTATAGGCATGGGTGTCACAAGGGATTTCAAGTCGAAAATGCCTAATCACACCATTGTTATGGTGCCAAATTTAAACTATTTTGAATTTCCAAACCCTATCGATACTGACCCCTTTCAAAATTAGTGTTCAAATTTTCTGGTATCTCAATTTTGGTAGGCTCAATCTAGAGGTTTCCCCTCAAAACCCAATTTTAGGTTTCATCTTAGTGAAAATTCAAATTATATAAGGACTCGTCCCAAGAATCCCCACAACATCCACAAGAAATATTACCCTAATGTGGCTTTGGTGTTGGGGTTCGACATTCGTATAGAGAGCATTGTCGTCATGGGAGAATCATCGCTCGTTAGGAGGGTACAAGGTTATCTTTTTATGATTTAAAGCCTAAGGGAGTGGGCCGCTCAGGATATTTCTCTCTTGGTTCAAGCTCAACTAGAGGTGGATCTTCTTGTGAAGGGGTGGATTCATTTAAAATTTGTAGCCTCTTCGTATGCAAAAGTTTTTGAAGAAATGGCTTGGCATATCGACTTGTCTCCTGCCATTTTTAAATTCTAGACGTTGTAATCCAATTCCCATAAGAAGTGGTTGGATCTGGTTCCCCTTTGGTTTTGACTGTCGATTTTTCAATTATACTATTGGGAAGATGAGATATTTCAGGATATTGGTAACACTATAGGCACATATTTGTCCCATGATTCTTAGTATCTCATGTTGAGTATTCTGATTATGCCTCCCATTCTAGTTAAGGTGGACCTCGGGGATGGTCTTCCTGAAGAAATTGACCTTGGAGATAGGGAAGGATCTATTCAAGAACTTTATTATGAAGGTGTCACTTTATTCTACAGCAGATTTCATCGGTATGGCCACCTTGTAAAACATTATCCAATGGTTCAATCGGCTTCGGTGGATTAGGAGAATATATTTTGGGAATATGTGGGGCTTCCAAACAGGATGCATTCATCTAGTGGGGAGATGTGCGTTCCTCCTAGGCATTCTAAGGAGATGGTATCCATAAGTGTTGCAACTTGGTTGGATCCTATGCATATGGATGATGGTTCACTCGATACCTTAGAGCATATTTTTCTAGGTACCTCTCCTTCCTCATCCTTGTTTTTCTCATGATAGTAATATATCTGTCTCAATGGATAATCATCACGGTTTTCCCTCATATTCATATTTATGGGTTCCTCCTATGTCTCTTCCCACCTCATATACTTCTCCCTCTTAAGCCCTTTGCTCCCTTTCTTTGTTGCAATGTGATTTATCCTCTCATGTTACCACCCCCTCACAATCTGACTCCTTGTCAAGAGATGATTCTTATTCTTACAACCTCCATTCTCGTTCAAATGGTCGCTTTCAAAAACCCTCTAATTTAGGGTTAGGTCAATTTCAGGTATCTTTCCTTGCTTTTAGGGCTCGGGGTAGAAATTCCAATATCACCAAAGTAAAATAGCATGCCAAGGTTGATATGACCATTGGAAGATAGGCTTAAATTTAAGGGGACCTTAGAGAAATTGCAATACCCTTAAATGTACCCTCATGAAAATCCTATATTTCAATTATAGGAGTCTGGAAATTCTCCCTAAAAGAGTCTCTCCAAAACACCTTATAGAATCTAAGTTCCATGTTGGTATTTTCCTCCAAAGGACCCTAGGCCTTGGTCCCTTAATTGTGCATTATCTTGATAAAATATTCCATGAGTGGAGTTTTCGGTACATAGATGTTTCAGGTCACTTAGGGGGCATGGCGGTGAAATATATTATTCGAAGCTTTAAATTCCTCAATGCATGGATCGTGATGGTTGTTGGAAATACTAAGAGGGGGTGTGAATTAGTCTTTCTTAGCAATCAGCACTTTAATAATAAAAAAATTAGAGAATTAGTTAATCTTCGGTTATTATTATTATTGTTTAGTAAGAGAATTAAACAACAATAAAAAATTAGAGACAGTAGGCACAAAATTTTTAGGTGGAAAACACCCTCCAGGTCAAAAACCACTAAACTCTTTTCTAATAAGTTCTTTAATCTTCGGCCCCAACTAAAAAGAAAGATACAACTTCCTAAAACTCTAGAAAATCATTCTTCTCCAGCTCCCACTGGAAGGATGCCCCAATGCCCTAGTTTTATCAACAATTAGCAGAAAGGATGACCCATCACCCAAGTGAGCCACAACTCACCCTAGCACCACCCTACCACCCTATAGAGACAAAAATAAAATAAAAGTATGGACTCCCATACTAGGGACAATGATCCATTTTACAATGATATTCCAATGATTTTCTTTGACTGGCCAATAACACTAGGACCTAAACCCTTGTCTCGACAAACCAGGAACCCTTGTCCAACAACAAATCAAAACCCTTTTCCCAAACCAAATTTTGCTTCTTCAAATCTAGGCAATGACACAGACATTTACAATTACGATTACATAGATGTACATTGTTTGACCTTAAATGACAAAGTGACTTTCTTTACAAGCTTACAATAATTGACTATTGTTTTAATGATTGTTCTTGTTGTTGTTGATGAACTTGTTGTAGAAGTGATAATGATTTTTTTTTGTTCCCAATGCACTGATAAATTGTCCTTTCACTATTTCATTGCTTTAGTTCTTTAGTCTTCGCTATTTACAGATTTTTCCTTGCTGCCTTTAATCATTTGTCCACCCTGTCTTTAATGGTGTGGCTATACTGAAACGAAGACAATCCTGTAGGTCTCACTGCTTGACGTGTTGTAGTTATTGGGAAAAATTCATTTCTTAGAGAGACATTAGATGTTGTAGGTGATGAGAGTGTTCTTCTCTTGAAGAGTGTTTACACCTGCAATAGAGGATATTCCCAAGTGAATCCTAATTCCCTAAACATAAATACAAATAACCCTTTAACAATACGTACCTTTTTCTGCAAGAGAGGATTAGTGTAGCAATAATATAATTGACTATAAATATGTGAAATATACTTGAGATATTACGCCTACAACAAGATATATATTTGAAAATTTCAATGCAACTATAAATGAGGCACAAATATACTTACCTGTACCATTGATGCTACCAAATATTTAAGAATTTATCCAACTTTGGCTCCTTGATGACCTGTACAAATTAATGCAGACACTAGATATACCTAATATAACAGACACATACACAATTCTAATACAACAGACTCTAAAATTAGCCCTAAAATTAATCCTAACAAACTTAAGACATCAACTTTTAACAAACCTAGATTTATCTTAATAAGACCTGGAGCATTCCTCTAATCCCTACCACAAATTGCTACCAAATGTTTTTTTGACTTACATACTTGTTGTCCTTGACATAAAACAAAGTGTTGAAGTTGCTTAAGGAGTCCTAGTTCAAGACTTTACCACAAGTTTTAAGTTTCAATGCTAAGAATATTTCAATTAGGAAAGAGTAAATCCTTAATTTGATGCCTTAAAACACTTTCTTTGGAGGATGAAAGATCTAGCCTTCAATTTGTACCAAATTATACAAATATTTCCAAGGAAGGCCAAAAGGTACAACAAAGATTAATTTTTATGTGCCAATACACTATATACTCCCACAGAACCTTCGCTCTTCTTTGACAAATAGACTTGTAATGTCAATAAACTTGTGCCAAAATTATATACAGATCCCTCACTCTTCCTATAATTGCATACTTGAAATAACAGCGAGCCGCATATATATAGAATTGTATCTCAAACAGTCCTAAGAGGTTCTTTAATCCTTCATTTCCCACAACATAATTACCTATGATGAAACAAACCTCCAAAAAACCCACAATGTCAAACCTCATCCTCATTAGAATTCTACATTATTAGCCCAAGGTTAGCGATTTATATTCATTTTAGTGCATCACACAAAATTATATGTAATGTTTCTTTTTATGTTTGATTTAAAGGGGCTCTATAGGTGATCATTTGTTAGATATTAGAGGGTTTCAGTTAATTACATTAATTTATCTATTTATGTCTTGTGTGCTAAAGAAGAGAGATCATGAGCCTTATGGGAAGAGATAGTAGTTTTTAAGGTAGGAGGGATACTTTTTATGAGGTAGAACTAATTTAATATTCTTCCTAAGATGATGATTTCACTAAATTTATTAATTACCTTTAATAACCCAATTCAATATCTATCTAGAAATATTTTCAATTTCATTAGAAATGTGAAATCAATGATTGGCTTAGTGCATATGGTCCTACCTGACTATGAATTGAATGATTGGTTTATTGCCTTTGATTCTTGAAATTATTCAACTTATCTTTGGTGAGATTGTAGTGAGAATACATGTCATATATTGACAACCATTGGTGAATAGGGTTCCATGTCTCTACCCCCTGGGGTTTAAGCCCACCAAACTGGGTCTTAAACTTTAAACTCAATTTTCTCTCAAACCAGAGGGAACCACGGGGCATACCATATATCAACAGAAACATCTCATCAAGGAGAATCTATATAGAAGGATATTTACACAAGATTCCATTAATTTCCATGTCAAATTTTCCATGGTATATTGGGGTAGCTCTTGGTGCTTCTTGGGTTGACATCAATGACAACCACCCATCAACAATCTCCCCCTTTGGCATTGATGGAAACAAAATTACTCTCTCTATGATCATAACTCCCCCTAAAATCATCCTTTCAACCTCCGTAATGTTTTCTCTCCCTATTTGACATCAATGGCAAAGGGTAACTCCCCCTGAAAACCTGCCTCTCATGCGGACCTGTAACCACATGAAGTCCCCCTTTCTTCTTGAATAGATACAAGAATATTCTAATGAGAACTTGGGATAATCCCAAGCTTTTGTCGAAGATACTTAAATTCCTCACGCGGTAAATGTTTGGTAAAGTTGTTAGTGATTTGTTCTATCATTGGCAATATATTCAACCTTGATGCTTTTATTAGAAACTTGTTTTATAAAAAATGGTACTTTATTGGAATATGTTTCATTTTTTAATGCATCACAGGATTCTTGGAGATATCGATGGCATTGGTTTTATCGTAGAAGATTAGAATGGGCTCATCAAAATTTACTTGAAGATCGTGCAAGGTTTTTTTCATCCAGAGGACTTGGGTACAACAAGTTGTTGCTACTATGTATTTTGTTGGATAATGAGATTGATTATTGCTTCTTTCTCAACCATGAGACAATACCACCACCTAGATAGAAGGATGCTCCACTAGTGCTCTTATTATCATCAACACTTCCTGCCCAATCTGCATCAATATAAGCTTCGATGGTTAGGCCATTTCCTTTAGGATACCATATTCCATATTTTTTTGTTCCCTTAAGATATTGAAAAGTCATTTTTACCGCAATGGCATGGGATTCCTTTGGTGCTGCCTAGAATCTTGAAACGTTTCCAACATCCTGCATAACATCTAGCCTAGAAGTTGTTACATATAGAATGCTACCAATCATATATATATATATATATATATATATATATATATATATATATATATATATATATATATATATATATATATATATATATATATATATATCCTTTGAACCACATATTTGGATGAGTCATCTATGCTCAACTTGCAACCTATCACCATTGGGGTGAGAACTGGCTTGCAATCTTCCATTTTAAATTTCTTCAACATTTCTTTGATATGTTTGGTTTGATAGATAAATATTCATTTGTCTTTCTAAGGTATCCGAAGTCCCAAAAAGTATTTCAACTCACCAAATAGTGACATTTCGAACTCAGTCTGCATATTTGCAGTAAACGTTTTACTTAACCTATCACCATCACTCCCAAAGATTATATCATCCAAATACACTTCAATAATCGTTAGGCTATCATGTTCAATATTTACATACAGGTTTCTATCCGTGCTTCCCTTCTTGAATCCTTGTTTTTGAAAATACTTGTCAAGATGGGCATACCATGCTCTGGGTGGCTTTTTGAGACCATACAACACCTTCTTTAACCCACAAACATAATATTTCTTTCTAGTGAGAAAAAATCCCTCGATTTGTTCTATATATACTTATTCTTCTAATTCTCCATTTACAAATGTTGATTTCATGTCCATTTGATAAAATTTGATTTTTATTGAACATGCAAAAGCCAAGAACATCCTAATAGATTCCATTCTAGCAATGGGAGAAAATGTTTCTTCAAAATCAAATCCTTCGAACTATGCTTATCCTTTGCAAACCAACCTTGCCTTTTTCCCGGTAACCTGTCCATCCTCATTTAATTTTTTCCTGAAAACCCATTTTGTCCCAATGAAATTTTTATCTTTTGGTTGTGAGATCAATTCCCAAGTGTCATTTTTCTCAATTTTATCCAATTCTTCATTCATGGCAACTACCCAATGTTCACCTTGATTGGCTTCTTCAAAATTGTTTGGCTCAAATGTAGCTAAGAGAGCAAGATGGGATTTTGTGGTACACAAATCTGAAAATTTCTTCTAGTTCATATTCCTTCATTGATATCCCAATGATCTTATTTGATGGATGATTCTTTTTATACCATTCTTTGGGGTCCTTTGGGGGTGTTTCTTGTTCAACCTGTTGTTCATCTCATATCTCTTCTTGGTTGGTATTTGTTTGCTTATTCACTTGTGCTTGCTCCGGGACTTCTTCTTTGACCTTTTCTAGTTTTGACTCATGTATATTTGATTTTCTTGAAGAGGAGATTTCCTCATTAACCTTTGACCCATAATATTCATTAAATGATACATTTATGCTTTCAACTATTCGTTTAAGTCTTTGATTGTAACATTTATAATCTTTTATTTTGCATGAATAACCAACAAAAATACCTTCATCTTCTCTAGAGTCAAACTTTCCTATTTTTTGATATTCTCTTTTAATGTAGCATTTGCTTCCAAATACCCTAAAATATTTTACATTTGTTGGTTTTCCTTTCCAAAGTTCGTATGGAGTCATATCACATTTTTTTTTAAAGAAAACTTTTGTTCAAAATAAATACAGATGTATCAACTGCTTGAACCCAAAATTTGTCATCTAATTTTGAATCATTTAGCATTATTCTGTCCATTTCTTGTACAATTTTATTCTTCCTTTCAACAACTCCATTTTGTTTCGGTGTTATGGCTGTTGAGAATTTCCTTTTTATTCCATTTTCTTCACAAAAATGCTAAAATTACTTGGAGGTAATTTCATCACCATTATTAGATCTCAAAAATTTATTTTTTAATTCAGTTTCATTCTCAACCATTTCCTTATAGGTCTTGAAAAATTCAAATGCTTAAAAAAATTTCTTCAAGAAACTAACAACGATCATCTTGGTATAATCATCTATCATTAGCATGAAATATAATTCACCATTCAACCCTTTAGTCCTCATTGGTTCACATAGATCAGTATGTATTAATTCCAATGGTTGTGATGTGAAGTGTTCTTTTGTCTTGAATTCAAATTTTGTCTGCTTGCCATGCCGACAGTTTTCGCACACAACGTTGGTTGGTTTTGAAATCAACGGAAACTCTCTCACATCTTCCCTTTTGCTAATTCTAACAAGGTTGTCAAAGTTTATATGTCCCATTCATCTATGCCATAGCCAACTCTCATCTTATTTTACCAAGAAACATCCTTTAACGACCTCATCTAAGGTGTATATTTCATTTGTAACTCTACTCATAGTAGCCATAAGTTGACCAGATTTTTCTTTTCTTATTTCACATTTCTTTGAGTCGAATAAATTTTTGTTTCCTTGATCACACATTTTACCTACACTTAGCAAGATGTGATTCATATTGTCAACAAGAAGCACATATTTTGCTATAACATCCTTGCTTCCAATCTTGACGGCACTTGCTCCTATGAAAATTGAAGATCCATCATTTCCAAAGGATATTGTTCCATTTTTTACTTCCTTTAAAGATATAAATTTGTTCCTATTTTCAGTTATATGTGTAGAACAACCACTATCGACATACCAAACATTCTTTTTACTTTGAACCTTTAATGCAAGAGCGCACCTTTCATTTTTCTTCTTCCAAATTTTTTCATTCTGATTTAGTTGTGATTCCCTTTAAGGGAGCATAAACTTGCAATCCTTAGCCAAATTTCCAAAGTTGTTGCATTTATAAAATTCTACTTAATTTCTTAAGTAGTCAAATCTATTATAATTTTTCTTAAAGTTTGTTTGTGTTTTTTTTTTAATATATATTCCTAAAGGATATTCCAAAGTTTCTTTCATAAGTACGACATTCTATAGTTTTATGCCCAAAATTTCTACATGAATAACAAAAACCATAAAAGGTGATTTTATACATGGGAGGAAACATTCTTCATGGAATTGTTTTCCAAGAGCCTTCTTGTCTAACTTGAGCTTTGGTAGATCCTTCAACATATGTTTTTTTTGCATTTTCCTTTTCAGAGTTTGAACTTTTTTCAAGGATCTCTTTGTAGCCTAGACCAGTCTTGTCATGTATGACCTTTAGTTGCTGATGAGCTCATCCAAAATTTTATAAGTGTTAACAAAATTTTGCAGAGAATTTCCCCTTTTTACTTCCTTTCGAAGAGATACTATTTGGGCTTCTAGTTATTCCTTGCCTCGTTACTTTATTTTAACTCATCCCTGAGTGATTCTTCAATTCTTTGGCCTTCTTATAACTTTATGATGAGGTTGATGATTTCTTATTCATTCATTTTATTGAAATTATTTACCTTCTTCAATTCGGTTCCCAGAGAATTAACATTTTTTCTTTTTGCTTTAAGTTCTTTTATAATTTTGACAACTTCGTTTTGAAATTCTATTTTAGTCATTTCTTCTTCATTATATTCTTATTTTTCAAATGCTTCAATCCTGTTATGCTTAGCCATAAATAATACTCTTTCTTTGTTTTCTTCATCATTGTCACTTTCTTCTTCAGATGAGGAACTATCTTCCTTGGAGAGGAATTTTTTCTTAAACCATTTCTTCTTACCTTGGTTGTTAAAATTTATTTGACCTCCCTTTCCTTTTGTAAATGATTTATTCTTATGATGGCACTCAACAACAAAATGACCTATCTCACCACAGTCAAAATATAATAATGGAATTTTCCTTTATACTTACCTGTTCCTCTTTTCATTTTCCTTGTAATTGTTGATTTGGGGTAGCATAGGATGTGCTATAAGTCTCAAATTTTGTGGAGAGGCTTAGAAAAATGTATTCTAAATAACCCAGAAAGTGTTTGGTGAAATTCCAGTTGGATTGTATTCTATAGAAATGATTAATTATTGTTAAAGGGATCCTAAGTCAAAAATTAGGAAATAAAATAATTAAAGTGTATTAATAGAATATGAGTGAGAATGATCTAGAATAAATGGATCAAGTCAAAATTTAATCTTAGTCATTGATTAGAGATCTAATCTAGTCCGTTGAATCCTCAACGAGAATATTATAAGAAGAACTTGAAGGGTCATTTGGAAAATATATTCGTGGAGACACATAGGATCTAGAGATCGAATTTTTCTGACGGACCAAGTGCTCAGAACAAAATCATATCTAAATGATCCTTGATTGTATTGAGGGGTAGTATTTCTAGTTGGAAGGTTCCTGAGCCAGAGAGTACATAGCATTAGAGATAGAGAGAGCCACAACTTCAATGCAGAGCTAGTGACGTAGTGCCTACATAGTCAGTGTGCAGAGCCATAGGGAGAATTGTTTTCCTGTAGAGGAGACAACGCAGAGCCAGTGTCAGACCCTATAGATATTTTTTAGAGACTTAGTTTCCAGCCAGCAGTGAGACCATTGTAGAGGTAGAACAATAGTCAAGGTGAGATGCAGTCACTATGCAGAGTGACGCAGTCATTGCGCAGAGGCAGTGCAGGGAAGTCTAGCCTTGGTGCATATCAGTGCCAGTTTCCTGTGGAGGAGCGAGATTTGTCTCATGAGATCTCTTCTGTATGTTTCTATGTATGATTTTACAGTCTCGTCAATCATAGACTTGTACTCAGAATTTACTGCATAATAACATAAACCCTCAGATATGTTGCAAAGGTTTTCCCACATTAATTTTTTCCGACATTAGTCCAAAAACAATTGTGTCGGATGGTTGTGTGATATATGTGTGTTTAGATTTGTATCCACACTTGTATTTATTCTGCAATTTAATTGTGTAGGCTGTAGAAAATGGATTTCGATATTTTCTTGTAGAACACAGTAAATAATTTGTTAAGTAAAATAACAAATAGAATATTTTCCATCAGTTGCTGCAGTAGAATTTCATGTAACATGAATTTTCACAGTAATGTACGCAAATTCTTCATCTGAAGTTCCTACTTCTTCTTCTTCTTCTTCCTCTTTGCAACAAATAGATCTAGGTTTGGATAGTTGTTTGCCCTTCCTGATTTTATTGGATGTTGTGAATGCAGTTTCTATATTATATGAACCATTTTCTTCTTCAATCATCATTTCATAAGCTTTAAGTATCCCATGTAGTTCGTCCATACTCAAATTTCTTAAATTTGATCTATCTTCTGATACTAAAACCTTAGGATTAAATCTTGATAGAAGATTTATGAGGACTTTTCGAACGATGACCTTCTTATCAATTGGTTCTCCTAATCCTTCCAAGGAATTTGTTATTTCATCTACATGTTGAAAGTAAGCTTCGATGTTCTCATATTATTTCATCATCGGTTGTCAAATTGAGCTCTGTAAATTCGAAGTTTTTCTTCCTTTACCTTCAAGTCTCCTGCAGATATATTTTGAAGCTTGTACCATACCTCCTTAAATATTTTACAACCCAATACCTTAACATAGACAAATTGATTGAGTCCACTTATAATAATATCCTTTGCTTTAGCATCATTTACGATATTTTTCTTACCTTGTTCATCTTTTGTTTTTGGGTAACCTTGCTCAAAAATTTCCCAAAATTCATATTCTTACGCAAGTAAATGAGCTTGCATCCTTCTACTCCATAGTGCATATTTATCTCCATTAAACAGAGGAACTTTATTCTTGGTATACTCCATGATCTCCTTCTAATTGTTAAACTTCTACTGAAGAAACCAAGCTCTAAAACCAATTGTTGGAAATACTCAGAGGGGGGTGAATCAGTATTTTTGAGCAATTAACACTTTAATAATATTTTTCATAGCATTAGTTAATCTTCATTTATTATTATTATTATTGTTTAGTAAGAGCAGTAAACAATAATGAAAAAATACAATAAGCACAAGATTTTTAGGTGGAAAAACCCCTCCGGGTCAAAAACCACTAAATGCTTTTCTAGTAAGTTCTTTAATCTTCAACCCCAACCAAAAAGAAATCTACAACATCCTAGAACTCTATAAAAGAATTCTTCTCTAGCTCCCATTGGAAGGACACCTCAATGATCTGGTTTTATCAACATCCGGATGAAAGGATGACCCAACACCCAAGTGAGCCACAACGCACCCTAGAACCACCCTGAAGTGTTTGTACAAGCCCCAATCTGAAGGTGAATTCATTCACCAGCCTAGCACCACCCTACCACCCTATAGAGAAAAAAGTAAAATAAAAGTTTTGACTCCCTTACTAGGGACAATGATCCACGTTGCAATGATATTTCAATGATTTTCTTTGACTGCCCAATAACACTAGGACCTAAACCCTTTTCCCAACAAACCAGGAACCCTTGTCCAACTACAAGTAAAACCCCTCTTCCCAAACCAAATTTTCCTTCTTCAAATCTAGGAAATGACACAAACTTTTACAATTACATATATGTACTTTGTTTGACCTTAAATGACAAAGTGGCCTTCTTTACGAGCTTACAATACTTGATTATTGTTGTTTTGAATGTTCTTGTTGTTGTTGATAAACTTTTTGTAGAAATTATAATGATTTTTCTTTTGTTCTTGATGCACTTATAGTTTGTCCTTTCACTATTTCATTGCTTGAGTTCTTTAGTCTTCACTTTTGACTGATTGTTCCTTGTTTCGTTTGATAATGTGTCCACCCTGTCTTCAATGGTGTGGATATACTTAAACGAAGACAATCATGTATGTCTCACTACTTGATGTGTTGTAGTTGTTGGAAAAAAATCATTGCTTGGAGAGAGTATATGTTGTATGAGATGAGAGTGTTATGCTCTTGAAGAGTGTTTACACCTACAATAGAAGATATTCCCAAGCGAATCATAATTCCCCAAACATAAATACAAATAACCCTTAAAAAATACTTACCTTTGCCTACAAGAGAGGATTAGTGTAGCAATAATAGAATTGACTATAAAGGTGTGAAATATACTTGAAATATTTTGCCTACAACAAGATATATATTTGAAAAATTCAATGCAACTATAAATGAGGCACAAATATACTTACTTGTACCATTGATGCTACCAAATCTTTAAGTATCCAAATATACTTACCTGTATCTAATGCTACAAATATACTTGCCTGTACCTAATGTTTGATTGAAAGGGGCTCTATAGATGATCACTTGTTAGATATTAGATGGTTTCAATTAATTATATTAAAACATTATTTATCGATTTATGTCTTGTGTGCTAAGGAAGGGAGATCGTGGGCCTTATGGGAAGAGATAGTAGTTTTTAAGGTAGGAGGGATACTTTTTATGAGGTATAACTAATTTAATATTATTCCTAAGATGATGCTTTTAATAAACTTATTAATCACCTTTAATAACCCAATTTAATATTTATCTAGAAATATTTTCAATTCCACTAGAAAAGTGAAATCAATGATTGGCTCAGTGCATATGGTCCTACCTAACTGTACTGAAGTCAATGATTGGTTTATTGCCTTTGATTCTTGAAATTATTAAACTTATACGTGGTGATATTATGGTGAGAATCCCTATCATATATTGACAACCGTCGGCGAATAGGGTGTAATGTCTCTACCCCCTAGGGTTTTATCCCACCAAACTGGCATAAACAATGGATTGATCCTCCTCAGTTTTTGTTTGAAAGGATTTTCATTTTCTTTGATAGGTATTGTATGTTGAATGATGCTAGGATCATATCTCTTCAAATATTCATAACTCCATGCAAAAACATCAATACACATCTTCATCAAATCAACATATCTTTGCTTTAATTCTGAATAAAGGAACTTAGACAACTTGACCAACTTGGGATTTTCTGCAGTACCAAGGTTACAAATTTCAACTTCCTCATCATCAGACTTCATCTTAGGATTCTTAGCCACATCATTTTGATCCAACAACCTTTTAAGAGGGATTAATCCTTTAGGAATACAATTTTTTTTTTTCAGTTGTATGACCTCTGAATTAGCTTTGGTTTCAGCAAACATGTTTTGCTAGTCAACTTGGATGTTTTCAAACTCCTCCTTTAATTCCAGAAATTTTTGACTTGTTGATCAATGTCAAACACTTTCCAATTTGTTATGTTATCAGGAATGGATGGTTTATGCCTAACTTCAAATTCATACCTCTTTCTAGGATGAATAGGAATAGTAAATAAGCTAGCTGAAACAACCAAGGAATCTGCCACATAATTATGATCTCTAGACTTAATGGTGAAATTTTGTTCTTTGAAATTTTCAAGCATTTCAAGGATCATATTTCTATAGGCCCTCATTCTGACATCTTTAGTATAAAATGTGATTTTTACTTGTTTCATGACTAACTCATAATCACCAAAAACTGAAATTCTCTTAGCACCTAAACTTTTCAAAACTTCTTGACCCAAAAACAGAGCCTCATATTCAACCATGTTATTTGTAAAATCAAAATTCAATTTGTAAGAGAAAAACTTACTCTCATCCCTTGGGTTGATAATCCACATACATGCACCAGCTCCCTCTCTTCCAACAGTGCCATCAAAATCCATGTGCCACCAACCTTCTTTATCAATCTCTTCAACTGGTTGATTTTCTGTTTGCTGATTTTTTTTAAATTGTTGATTTTCTGATTCATTAGTGATTTCATTGAAAAAGATGGAGGATAAAAACTCAGTTAACACTGCATAGATTGGGAATTTTTGAGGTTTGTCTTTGCTTCTAACCATATATTCCATCCTAGACTCTCTATACAACTTCCTTTGCTCTCCAAAGACTGGGATAGTGGCGTAAGTCATGCCCATTTGCATGGTTCCTTTGATTTTGGCAGCCCGAGATCTAGATAATAGCATGCAAAATTTTGGAGGGATATAACCCACCACTATGTCCATTAATATTGTCTTAGCAGACACTTGAGTCAAACCAACAACCACATCCTTGATAATACTAATACATTGAAATATTTTGGAGTCAAAGGAAAACAAGTCTTTGTATGGTCTAGTTATGTCTAAACCCATTCTCTCCATGATGACCTTAGGCATTAAGTTATGAGATGCCCCTGAATCTAGCATAGAATTATGTAAAGTCATGTCATGAATGTTTAGGCTTAGAAAGGTGGGACTTCCTCATTTTTCTCATCTTTTGCTCTTGGACCTAAGAAGATAATAGGATGATCTTCATGCAAATTCAGAATATCAGAGGGCCTAGGTTTAATATTAAGCATTTTGACAATTTGGCTTTTGTATTCAGTGACTTTTATGATCTTACCAAAAGGGACAGCAATTTTGATCTTTGAAATTTCATTTTCTAAATTGAAAGGAGGTTGTGTTTTTTCAATTTCTTTGCTGAGGGGTACATTTCTTCTGCTCAACAGCCTTTGGAGTATCCTTCTTAGGCTGATTTTATTGGCTATTATAGGAACATTTATATTCCTAAGGTTGTATTGTTTTTTCATTTAAAAAATGGCATGTTGATAACCTTTCAAGTAATCAGATTACTTTTTAGTTTCACAATTTCCTACTTCATGACTAGATTCATCATGATCCTATTTTGTTAAGAACATCTCAGCTTCATCTTCATCCACACAGTGAATGATATCCTCTTGAATTTATGGTTGTGTTTCTTCTTCATCCACTAAGTTTTGCTAAAAAATAGGCCTAACTTGTTGATCATGCTTTTTCTATTATCTCTTGGTATCTATTGATTTTGAAGTCTTCTATAATGAGTATTTATGATTTTTGTTTCTTGTTGTGTGGCAACATGAGGATTATTTCCAAGAGCAAGCCTATCCATAAGCCTCTCCATAGTTTTCATCATGGTGTCAAATTTAACATCAGAGGATGTAGATGGTTTTTCTTCTTCTTTCAATATTCCTTTTCCAATATTAGGCCTCTTTGCTGCAGCCATATTAACCTCAACTTTCACAACATCATTTTCATATCAGCCAAAGTGGTAGATTCTCTCTCTCTCTCAATAGAATGGAAAACCCATAATCAAAGGCTTCAACATAATGTAATTGGGAAGCTCCTAAAGGAGGTTTAATATGAGTAGGAATAGAATAGTAAACCTTATTGAATCTCTTGGAAAAATCTTGAATTGACTCATTACTAGCTTTCTTCGAGTTATTATATTCAGTCAAGGCTTGAACAAGGTTTACTTTACTTCCCCAGTTTTTCAAGAAAATATCCTCCAATTGATCCCAATTTTGCAGACTTCCTTGGGTTAAGGCTTTAAACCACTTTCTCACTTCACCAATAAAACTTTGCACAAACAACCTCATTTTAATGAAATAATTGAGTTGGTCAACATGCAACTCTGCAATGATTCCCTCCTCGCCTCCAAAAGTATTTATCCTAGTGGAGTATCCTTGTGGGATATCATGGAGTAAGGTAGACAGAACAAGAGGGGCATACCTATTAGGGCCTGTAGCAGCAGCAATAGGAGGAAATATAGCCATACTGGCAGTGATAGTCCTAGTTGAAAATGCAGCAAAGGGAGTAGTTATTAGACTAGAAAAAGCAGTAGTGAAATAGGATGTGATGTTAGGGAATTGATTGGTAGGAATTTGCAGCTTAGAAACAAAAGAGCTGCACTCAAGTAAAGGGACACCAACCTTCCTTCTCAACAAGAAGTCAAAAGGATCAAGTTCATTTAATTTTTCTAATGACTCTTGTTCTAATGATAATTCTGATGTGACAGTTTCCCAAAACCCCTCTTTATCTTCTTTTGACACAAAATATGTAGTATCAATTCCCAACCGTTGTAGATATAATACAATTCTAGTTAATTCATTCTCTGATTTAGATATAAAAGGAGTTTCTTCTATATTTTCATCAAAATTTGTCTTCAAAACTTCAAACGACCTCAGAAGGTAAAGATGAAGCTCTTGTAAGATATGGATTAACTGATTTTGATGAGCTCCCAATCCCTCTGAGAATTATTTCTGGATCATCAATCTCTAGTGGATTAGGGTCTGGATTATTCCTCATGTGAATTTCTTAGAAGACACCTTTAAGCTAAGGATCTAAGTGGAGTCACCAAGGTAGAAGTACAACCTCAAATATTTCTGATCTCATGTTACCTTCAAGCGCTCACTTACTTTGATTGGAAATAATTTTCCAGGATAATACAACTTCGAACTCCCGACAGACACACAAAAATGTTATCACTAAGTTGGAACCAGTTGGGTTGTTCAACTGACAACCTAGCACAACTATTTCAAACCACTTTGTATTATAAGTTAGCCCTTCCAATAAGAGAGGGCTCTCTCAAAGGAAAAATGAAATACTAAAGATAAAACTTATATTGCATATGGATAAATATTTTTATGGTCTATGTGATTTTGTAGGTGGAAGAGTGTATGAAGGCTACCATTGGGCATGAATTTAGCTAAAGGAATTCAATTACTAGCAAATGCATTCATGGAAGTTGAAGCAAATTGGCTTAAAAACATAACTTTACAGCAAAACATAGCATGTGAAGGAAATTGGAGCATAAAATTATGAATTCCAAGTGATCATAATACCATGAAGTTGATGAAAATATACAAACTGGAAAGAGAAAAATACATAAGCCAACAAGAAATTTCAGGTTTTGAAAGACAGTTGTTGTAAACTATATATTAGCTTGATAGAGAAAATTACATAATAGCCTCCTCATAACATTCATCAACCCTTTCAAACTCAAAAAATCCCTCATTTATAAAGTGAGGTCTCTTTTACAATGGTCTGCCACTTGGGCTAGACTCCGATACCCTGACCTAGAGACCTAATTCAAGTAGGATTACATCACATTGAGTTTTAATATGGATATTATATGTTTTGATAGAGTTGGTATTCAAAAAGGATTTTATGACTATTAATAACTCCAAAAAAAACTTAACAAAATATGCTTGTCATCTTTATCGAACCAAACTGACATGCTAAGGTGTTGGCTAGTTGACAAACTAGATTTAAGCCCTCATGAACTTTAATTGAGATGGTGAGTTGTATTAATGAGCTGGCATCATTTGCTGGCTTGATGAGTTGTCATTCACATGAAGGTTTAATGTTGAGTTGTCCCCTTGAACAAGTGGCATAATAATATGTATGATATTATCCTATGATTAATCCACTTCCTCATTGCACTGACTTCCCAAAATCATCAAAAAATCCTAACGCTGGACAAAAATAGAGTACGGGTACTTTACTAGAGAACTTTCGTAGCAAGTGCCAAAATCCACCTTTTGCATAATATTTAACCTTTCTGACTATTCTAGGGTCTTCCTTAAGGCTAATGGGATAAAAATATCTCTTGATCCATATTTTTTTTGGAAATTTTTGCTGATGTTTACCCTCATGGAAAGCTACAACACTTTCGTAGCAAATTTCTATATTTAAGCCTGGGAGTTGCTACGAAATTGCCTAGTTTCCTGACATTTTTCACTTTCTTCCTTCTATCACCTCCAAAACACTTGTAGAAGCCTATACATGCCCGTGTAATAGCATAATCCATAATATAGCACAAAAATGTGTAATCTTACCCTGTTTATGGATCATCATCATCATTAATAGTAATGAATTTTAGGCCCCTCTTTAAAAGTTTAGCTTGTATCATCTACATTTGTGCTTCTAGGTCTTTGGCTAGATCTTGAAACCTTCTCCTCTCTTCCTACAACCACTTATTTCTTTTGCATAGATGCTTCATTGTCATATGTAGAGGCAATGTCCTCTTTAGCATATTTCCTAACCTATCCTCCACCTCATTGTAGAAATCCAGTTGCTTATAAATGTCTTTCTTCGATTCCTCAAACATCAATTTTGATTCTCTTACCTCATTTCTAGCATCCTTTAACTATTCTTGCAGAAGCTCTACCTCAGTATTTTCTTGTACATGTTCTTTACCTTTACTTCTCTTCACTAATTATGCTTTTGTTGGAGGCTCCTTTGGCATTTTTTCTTCTGATGGCAGCTTTTTCCTTAGTGACTATTCAGGCATCCATGGTTGCTCAGGAATATTTTGCTATGAATATTATGATATTGTGAATGGTTTTCTAGGCTTTAAGATAAACCCTGAGTCTTCTTGTGCAAAGTCCAATTTCTTGGCTCTTTTTCCTTTTTTTTATTCTTTGCCTCCTTGATATCAATAGGTTGTACAATAGGACTTTCTTCAATTTCAATGGCATCTAGTATGTCTGCAAATTTTCCTCTTCCCTCAATTTGACTTCTTTAACCCTCCTATGTGTCCTTGTATATGTTTTCATTTGAATGCTTGTAGAGGTCTTCTTTGGCATTGCAGTCTTATGCACTTGTTCAACCTCTAACTCCATAGGCTCTGCCATAGGATGCATCTCTGCCTCATGGTCAACCACTAATATTTGTGCCTCTATGCTCTTCTTTCAAAAATTGATCACAATTATGCAATTTAAATTTCTTTGCCTTGAACCATGACTCTCCTAACCTTAGTATCTCAGTGGCTTGTGCAATTGTGTCAGGAGACAAAGAAAAACTTAACATTCTCACTTTCAACCTTGTGCCTGTAAAATTGATAGCAAAGTCCTTTGAAACTTTTCCATGATAGCCCTACAATTTTTGGCAGAACCCGAGGCAACCCACTCTAGCAAATGCTTGTGAGAAGGTGGGGTCTTCTTCGAGCAGCCTCATGTCCATGGGTTTGTACCTAACAATAGATCCTCCTTTATACTGCTTCTTTTGCGATTCCATGGCTTCAATATGCGTTGACCAACCCATTGACACCTGCAAAAAGTTTTTTGAGACAACACACAGATTTTTGACACTAATAGAACCTAACCCGAGACAACTACACAAGCTCCTAGACCTCCAGACTAATACTAAGATACTTAAAGCAACTCAAGCAACTCACAAGGATGAAAAGGGAGTGTATTCAAAACAAAAAATTGAAATGAAAGCATGAAAAGGGAATATGATGATTGAGTAGCTATGATGCATGCGTTTACAAATGATGGCAAGAGGGTGCAATAATGAGCCAATATGCCCTGACAATATTTTGACTAAAATTTTTATGACACTTGGTACCCTTTTTCCCACCGTTAGAAAAAAACTAAAATTCGTAGTGAATCCTATGTTCGGGAGGGTGAATTTGCTACGAAAGTGCCTAGAAATTCCATAGCAAAACCTGACTTGTTTAAACTGAATTTGCTACGAAAGTCTGTAAAAGTCTTAGAATCACCATAATGACCAGATCAACTTATGCACACCCAAAATTTTGGATTTTTTTTTACAGTGACATCTATAAACACTAATTATGACCTTTCAAACTCACTAAAAGACCCTCATACATGCGAACTTTTTTGAAAATCTCAATTAAAAAAAAAATTCCTATCCAACCCTAACTGACTTACTCTAATTAGCTTAAGACAAGCCTAATTGTTATCATGGAAAAAAGGCATAACAATAACAATAAGGGGACACACTAGTATTATAGGGAACTAACATGCCCCTCTCCTTCAAACAACTGTTGTCCTCAATGCTTGAGTAGTTCTATATGCTTTTGTATAAAATTCTCATCCTCCCATGTGGAATATTCAGTGGGTAAGTTCTTCCACTTGATGAGATACTCTGAAATTAATCGATTTTGTAGTTGTCAAGTTCTTGTTTCCATGACTGCTTCAGGTTCCAATATGATTTTTCCTTCTTTGTCAAGTTTTGGAAATATTGTTTGAACTGGGAGTTTGTCACCTATAACCTTCTTTAAGCATGAAAACTAAAAAACTTGGTGCACTCGAGAATATGCAGGAAGCTCCATAATACCAATATTTTGCAACACCTTGTAAGGACCATAGTACTTTGGCGATAATTTATTATGCTTCTTAGCTTGCTTGAGGGGCATTTTTTTGTATGGTTGTAGCCATAAAAATACACAGTCGCCTACATCAAAACTTCTTTCGTTGCGATGTTCATCTACCTGTTGTTTCATTTTATTTTGCACCAAATTTAGGTTATCCTTTAAGAGTTGGAGAACTTGTTGTTGTTTCTCGATGTGATATTCCACTACTTGAACCTTAGAATTTTATGTTAAAGATGATTTTCATGTTTGAAACTCTAGTGAGCATAATTGTGCAATTACGCCTCATTGTTCTTTCTTTATAATTTTTTTCATGCCATCAGAGCTAATTATATTTCTTGGTTTCCCTACGATATCCCTTAATTCAACTTCCTTTCCTTCCCAAAAAAAGTTCAAAAAAATTATTGAAAATTAAAAGCTATTGTACCCAAAGACTGTAACCATTGAACTCCTAATACAACATCGACACCACCCATTGGAATGGAAAGCATTGGGATATTCAATACATATTCCCCCATGGTTATGTTGATATTATGTCACTTTCCAGAGAAATTTATACTTCCTCCATTTGCAACCATCACTTGACACTCTAGCACTGGATATAGGAACCAATTTAATTCCTTGGCTATCTTACAATGAATAAAATTATGGTTACTATCTGAATCAATCAACACTATATCCTTTTTCTTCTTGATATGTCCTTCTATCTTGAGAGCTTGAGGAGTGGTAATTCTTGCCAATGCATTACAAGATATGGTTGGATTAATTCATTCTTTCTCTAAGGTCAATTCTTGGTGTATATCCTCTTCTTTTGAAGTTTCTTGTTCATTTTCTTCCTCCTCTTCATAATCTATGTAAATTGTTTTCTTCTCAACAAACTTATGACCTTTAGTGTATTTTCTATCACAACTGTAAAAAATCCGTTTTGCTCTTTTTTCTTCCAATTGTTGTGGTTTCAACCTTGTAGGTTGTGGAAGGATATGAGAAGTAACACTTACATATATATAGTTTTGAGTGGTAGGCTTCCTTGTTGCCATAATTTTTCTTTCAATTTTTCTTTCCAACCTGAATGCCTTCTCCAATGAATCAGGTTCCCAGAGGTGAACTTCATGTTGTATGTTATCCTTTAGAGTCCCTATGAAGACATCAATCCTATGCTCCTATGGAATATCATTTACCCTTATATTAAATTTTTGAAAGTCCTCAATGTGTTCCACCATTGAACCCTTTTGTTTGAGATTTATCAATTGGCTAAAGAAGGTGTTTATTTTTGTATCCTCAAAATGAGCTCTAATTTCCTCCGTAAAAAATGAGCAAGTGAAAAGTGGTTTACGAGAACAAAGCCATTGATACCATACAAACTGATTTGGTTCTAAATATAAAGTTTAAATGTGTACCTTTTGTGTGTTTTTCACATTATGGATATCAAAATATTGCTCCATCTGTAGTATCCATGTTAACGGATTTCCATCAAACTTCCTCATATTGATCTTTGGAATAAGGTGGGTCTTCAATCCAAAATTAGAGTCTATGAAATCATGATTAACATTTTTTTTATTCTCATAATGAGTTTCATCTCCTACCTTTTCGCCATTAGGAATAATTTCTTGTAGCAACTTTGTCAAACCTTCCATGTATGCATTTAAACCATTCTTTAAGTCTTCCATGTTTCCTTTCATTTTTTCTTCTATACCATCGATCTTAGCTTCCATGCCATTATTCAAACCATCCATGTCTGATTTTAAGCTATTATTCAAACCATCCATGTTTGGTTTTAATCAATCCTTCAAACCATCCATCTTATCTTCCATTTCATTTTTGGTTACTCTTTGTGAGAGTGAAATTTGTTGCACTTGGTCTCGTAATTTTGATATATCATGTTGCACTTCTTCTTCTTCATGCGTCATAGTAGAGTTTTCTGAGGGCTTAATTGGCGTGGAATTACTTTTGCGAGGAATTTTAGAACCCAATATTCATATCAATGCTTCAATATTCCCTTATAATCACTTCAAATTGATTTTTTAAAAAAAAGTTATGCAATTTTAAAAGAATACACACTTTTTTCTCACTTTTGAGGACCTTTATATTGAACCTGATGTATCTATATGATTTCGGATCCCTAATATTTGAAATTCGATCTTGTAGTAGCCCTATGAGTCTTATTTCCAATGCCACAGGTCAGGCCTAATTTGGATTATTCAAGATAAAGTTATGCTTGATCTCCCACAATGACCTAATTATGGACTAGGTTAGTAGAGCGAACTTGTATGACGTTCCATGTGTCACCATTTCGACCTTCAGCTATGAAATTGATACATGAGAAACTACAGTCTGTAAAATTTTGGCCATGTTTTACAAAATTCAAATCCTATTTTTGAAACAAAAGTCATGATGATTTTCCTTTGATCTCATGTTTGAGATGAAATTCTGAAGCCTGCAAAAACCCTAACTTCCTCAAGTCATATCTCTGAAAATATAGCGAACCAAGATCTGAAATGTGTACACAAAGTTCAAAGATATTTCAACTCCACGTGGTAAAAATTTCGGCTTCTAAAACCTCGTAGAAAAAAAATATAGCAAAAATTCCAAGATGACATGTTTGAAAAAGAAAAACCCTAGAATCCCAAGCTTTGATAGCAAATGTTATGAAAATAGCTCACAAGATAGAAGAAAATATAGATCAACGACTTATAAATCATCCTTTTCGAGGGGGAAACCTCCTTTACATTACATAAATGAACAATTATTTGATGATACAAATGAAAAAACCTACATTCTATATATAGGAGTCTAAGGGGTCACAATATAACAATATGGGGACCACATGGGCAAAACAATAAAAATAATGGGGCTACACCTATGGGGCACAATAATAACAATATGTGGACTACATGGTTACAACAATAACAATAATTTGGCTACACTAACAATAACAATAAGGGGCTACACTAGTATTATAGGGACCTAACACACGCCTGAGCCTTCCATGAAGACCTCCCCTTACTTCCTGGGATATGAAAAATAAGCCATCCTCCCACCTAATATCTACTTGCCTTCTCTCAAACTCTCCCAAGAATCCCAAGGCAAGCCATGTATGCTAGTGCAGCATAGGATGGACACCCTTCATAAGCTCCAAGAAGAAAGATTGAAAGCTAAAGAAAAATTATTACATCATCAAAATCATATCAAGAAGTGGGTCGACAAGAAGTCTACAGGGAAGAACAAATTTAGTGTGGGTGACTTAGTCTTGAAGTGGGAAAAATCCCATGAAGGCAAAGGAAACACACTAAGTTTCAATTCCTGTGGATTGGACCATTCACTTTACACGAGAAGCTTGGCCAACACACATATCATCTTTAATCACTTGACGGGAATATTGACTCTCTCCCTATCAATAGCCAAGATCTCAAACACTATTTTCAATGAGCATCAACGGTTGTGCCCTACACTATGTACATAGTTTTCTTTTCTTTTCTTTATTATTGTTCTTATTGTTTGCTTTGTTTCCTATCCCATTATGTGAATAAGTGTTATCCTTGTCCATATGTGGGTTTCTGAGATTTTGAGTGGCTAAAGTATAAGGAGTATTGTGACACTTCAACATTTGGTTAGCCTTTGGTACGTCTTCCTTGTGTTGGTTACGTCTTTTGGCAGATGAAGTTCCGACGGAAAATATGATCCATTTGTAAGGAGAGTTTTTGGAAAACCATGAACTCATGTCAATCTGGGAACCTTGTGCATATATTAAGTCTTTTATTTTCTAATGTTTTCATGCTTATCCAATTAGTATAAAGGGATAAGGGGAAAATATAAATGAGAAAAACTAAATCAGAGGTATCTATATGCTTCTTTGAAGGAACAACCTCTCCTACTCTCAATAAGTCGAGATCCCTCTTCCACCCAAATTGAATAAGTGACAATGCACAATCTTCTTTTAAAAAAACAAAAAAATAAATAAAAATAAATAAATACGAAAGAAGAGAAAGGCTTCTTGTGTAGAGAGTTAAAGTAAGAAACTTCGTTGGGGTATTTTTTAGGCTCATCAATAGTGGAGCAATTTTTGTGTTCCTGAACTAACTCCATCGAGGTACTATCCATGCATGCTAGTTGCGGAGCAACACTAGAGATGAAAAAAATTATACTTTGAAAATATTAAACTCGCGAGCTTCACTACCCTTCCCTACTTGAAACATTGTGATAATTCTTAATGTTTGTTGAGTTAAACCTAAATGGCATGACAGGGTCTTCATCTATTAACGGGGTAAGTGGGGAAACCAAATTGATACGCACGATAAATCAATACTCCCTGAAAAAACCAAGGCCCTACACAAAAGAAGTTAACCAAGAAAAAGAAGCTGGAATTATACCAGTGTGTCGCCAAGTGTTGGAGTTTCTACAACCCCCTCCAAAATTTTGGCCTATACCGAATTTCGGAGCCTTCCTTGGTCTTGTTCATTGTTGTCGCAAAATTTGAAGTTCATTTTTATTGGTTTTCTTAGAATGCTTTGATCCCTTTCGCAAGATAAGAAAAGTATTGTCTTTTGGCATATTGGTAGTCGCATTTTATGTATGAGCTTGCTCTAGTGGTTCCAAGAGGTCACCTTTGTGCAAATGAGTTGTTCTAGCCTTGTAAGTACATGTCGCACTCATTTCCAAAGTTTTGAGCACTGTTGCACAAGTGTCGTCACAGTCGTCGTAAAATGTATCTTTAGTGTCGCACTTGTTGTAACCAGTTGTAAAGTTTTTGCAAGAAGGGAAATGTTTTTTTTGTATGTTATGGATGATTTATGTTGTTTGAGTCGTCAAATATGCTAAGTGTGTGATCATAGCCAAAATTCATCACCGATCTCACCGATCCTGCACTTAATCATTTTTTCAAAAAACTTCCTGACCAAGCAACTTGGCTTCACCCGACCTCCCCTGAGCTATGCACTGCGCAATCTCAACCCTCTAGCTATGACCTTACTACTTGGCACTATGCAATGCGAAGTTCCTGCCTCCCAAGACTGCTACACTGTGTAGTTTTTGTGACCAATCCTTGACCTTGACCTCCATAATTGTGCAGTCATTACCTCCAACCCGGCTTGAACTGCACACTTCGAAACCACAAGCCTCAAGCTCATTCCCTGAGCCCCTAAACTGTGCAACTACACAGTCACCCATTCCTTGACTCCTAGAAATGTGCAGTAAGCTTCCCTAGTGCCCATCCCTGTAGCTTGTCCCACTGGCTCTAGAAACTACAAATCATGTCCCTCGGCCCAACTTGAACTTTGCACTGCATAGTATCAAGGCTCAAGGCTTCCCCTTGTCTGCCTGAACTGTGCAACTGCATAGTCACTAAGCCTCCATGTCCAACCTGTCACTTTTTCTGGGCTTAGTTCATGGATCATAATGCATCATCTTAGGCTAGGGATTTTTGGATTGATGATGTCTCGTCATGAGTGAATTGCAAGAACATGTACTCTATCATGTCATGGTGAGATGATGAAGAAGGAGAAGAAGGAAGGAAACATGCTTAAAGAAACTCTGCAACTGAACTCACAAGTTGATTGATCAGGAGAAAGCGAAAGGACACTAGTTTGCGACCACTATCCAAGACTAGAGATCATTGAAGACTACTTATCACCAAGGCATGTAGAGGTGAAAAGGAAAACTCATTCAGGAAGGCGCTCAACTCTCATTAGCAGCAGTGGCTTGACATTACCATGTCATCAAGCAGTCCATGTCATGTCATGTCATGAGTGATCATATGCCACATCACTATTGTAGACCATATATATTGTATTCAAAGTGTATTGTAAAGTGGAAGCCCAAAGGACACACATGGAATATAAAGAGTCATGTAAGTTGAAAATTCATGGGTAGTCAAATGATCATGAGGGTATTCAAAGAGTCACCGTTGGTTATATATACTCCCTCATTGTATGAGCAAATGACTTTTCACCTTGGCTCCACCAGCAAAGCATTAGAGAGATAAGCTAGTTCTTTTGTGGAGCATGGAGTGGCTCCAATGCTCCATTATTGGAGATAGTGATGTTCATTATACATATGTGTCTTGGAACTTTTACTTAATAACATAAGCCTTTCAAGGCTAGCACGTTCTTCATGCATGGATTATGAATGTTTGTAGGACTAATAAGTAGATGTTTATGCTTCATGTTTGCTTTCATAAATGCTAATATAGTTGAACTATTTCAATTATTTTAGTACTTATTTTATTGAGAATGTGTTGTAATGGTTGTAATTTTTGTCCTATCCTTGTGGACTATTCTGCAGGATATTAGGCACCTTTTTCTCAATTGTTGATTTTAATGACCATCGCATCCTTTGTGAACTATTTTGTTGGATGTTAGATGAATCCTTCGGTTCATGTGTGTCTCTTCCTGGGCGGTACTATTACCTCTCTCTTAGAGGCTCACTTCTCTCTCTCTCCCCCCGCAATAGAAGAACCTTAACACACTTGCAATTGGACATTCACCATGCGCACCCCATTTGATTTTTGAAACTACATATGCACCCCTCTCTCTCGTTGACAGTCAGAGCTAAGGAAAATATATAAGAATATGGCAACTGGGCTTTTATTCCAGATGGGACTCCTACACCAAACAATGTGAAATATAATTGGGACTTCATATCGGGGATATCGCTTGAATGTTGGCGAGTCAAACACCGTCAACACATGGTCAAACCATTTAGAAGTTGTAATATTGTTTTCAGTTTGCAACTTTCTCGGCTGCAGCTCCTTCCAAAATAATTTAGGGTTATTTTTCCCAAGGAAAATTAGTTCTTCTCTCCTTGAAACCATGAAATCAACATTTTTGTAAGATTTGAACTTTATGTTATCCTTGTTTGATTCTTTCCACATTCTCCTTACCTTTTTGCATTCCTTTTCAAATCAAGCATTAATCGGAAAGCAATTTGTTTTAGACTTCTTAATTTTTGCTCTTTTGCACTCTGCAAGTGCGCTTTGAAGTATATGTGTTAATTCGTGACTATGAAGGTCGTGATATGGGATTTTCTCCTTCTTGAAGAGCCTCTCTAGTACTATTTTGAAGGTATTACAAATTTTTGGAGTCAAAAGAATTATGTCCTTTGGGAGATTTTGTTGAACACACTAAGTTTTTGACACTAACTGCTTATTTATGGTGCAAGAGAAACTTAAATAAATTGGCTTGTGATATGATTTTAAGTCCCAAATCTGATCTCCAATAAAAAATTCCTCCATTTTCTCACACAAAATATGCCAGCAAATTACATAATCTACTACACGTGCTCCATTTTAAGTATTGCAAGCGAAATTACCAGGCTTTTCCCATCTATTCAAACCATTAAAAATGACTAAATCAAAAGCCCTACATAGAGTAAGCAATTTTTCACCAAAGAAATTGTAGCCCTTGTCCTCTGAAATTATTTCACACTAATGATTACTCTCTTTTGTGAGCCAAATACGATTGTAGTCCTCTTTACAACAAAGGATGCTAGCTTGCTCACTTGCAGTCGTAGCATTGAAATCACCCATTATAAGGACTTCACCTAGGTGAGAATATGTTGCAATATCTACTTTTAAGGCTACAAAGTGATCTTTGTGGTCAAGCCCTCTCCTTTTTTAGATTTTTGCAACTTGTGGTGCAAAACAACATGTTGGAATTATGATGTGATTTTCATTTTGTGATATTTTAAACCGAACGAATTTTTTATTTGAGTCTTCGTTTTCTAGCTGAATGAAACGAACTTATTTTTCTCTCACTGATACCATGATACCCCCGTGTCCTTTGCCATTCCCTGCTTCCTTGTTCCACACTGTCATCTTCTAGTACCCTTCAAACAAAGGTGTCTTACACCCTTCATGGTTATGTGCTTCTACGAGGCAAATTATGTCTCTATCTTCCGCAATAGGCCCTAACCCAGGTCCTCGTCTCCATGGGTAACCTCTGTAGTTCTAGTAAACTAATCTTAAGGAAACTTGGGTGTGACTTGATTGCTATCTGTTTTGACATGTCAGAGTCACAATTGAGTCTTTGTCCCTGCTTGCCCATACTAACCTTGCTTCCCGATTCCTGCTAAAGAGTTTGTTGCCTCTTCTTTATTAACATCGTGTTGCCCTGTTTTGGAAGGTCCAAATCACGCTATCACACAAATTTACCTTTATAAATCCATGCTCTCTTGTGCTCATCTCTTAGATATTTAATAAATATATGAGGTGTAAATGTTTGTATAAGTTTTTTTTTTATATTCTTTTTGGGGCAAATTGATCTTTCATTAATTAGGAAAAATGACATATATTTTGACTTTCCAAAATAAGACTAAAAATCCAAAAGATACTTGAAACTAACAAGTTGCCTACCAATAATAGACAATTATAAAAATAATCATAACAATATATGAAACTTTTGAGGATTCAAGATTTTAAGAGAAAAAAATACATGTGACATTTGCGAATTCACTAATTGTTCATCATCTTCTTAAATTTGTACTTTATTGCTCTTGTGATCTCTTTCTTTTTTTTGACTTCTGTGTTGAAAAACAGACCTTGAAATTCATGGTTTAGACTCAAAAATAAACTTAAATTTTATAAAAAGATAGATGGTAAAAGAACATCCGATTATTACAAAAATAATTTTCCATCGAACGCGTAACTTAGTGATATATATATAGATAGACAGATATTCAATGCACAAGGGAGATATATTTAATGCTCAAGGAAGTTTGAAACGAGCACGTGTAGTTCCGTCCATGGTCGTTGCCCACAAGTGTTCAAAATCTTAGTTTCTACGCCCCCGCCGTCTAAATTCATGACTTTTTAAAGCTAGAAAATGCGTATGTTCTCTGCTAGGATTTTTAGAAAATGTTTGGAGGGTATTTTGTTTTTTTCTTTTTTCTTTTTTCAACACGGTTTAAAATCGGGTAGTAATTTACTGAAATTACAAGTTTTAGTTAGGAATTCTCTACAATTTGAGTGTCAAGTTTTTCAGTGTGCTAAATTTATATATATAATTAAAGATTTATTTTAAATAATAATAAAAAAATCATCAAATTTTAATTAAAATTTCTAAAAAAATCTCATAAACAAATACCTTTTCCCAATTTAAATAAAACTATGAAATTATATAATAAATAAATAACAAAAAAACAAAATAAATAAATAACAAAAAAAAACAAGTGACAGATTGTCTAGGGCGTTTTCTAACTATGAAACTAATATGGCGAATGAATATTTGGCCAAAATCTGGCGATTTATTTATGATGAAATCTCCATTTTTGTTGTTAGAGAACGCAGAAGGCTTGAGCTCATTCCGTCAATTGACGAGACGTTCCCTAAATGTGCTTCAATCAATGACATCATTTGTGGAAGGCACTCTCTTATCATATTTCACATCAATTTTGTGACTAGATTCGAACCCTACCCTACCCTTCCCTTGTGGAAAGAATTTCATTTTCTTTGGAGGAGGGTGGTAGGTGGCCTACCGTCATGTACCACCACATATCAAGAAGAAGGGAAGAAAAAATATGAAAAGGCATGGGACAATTTCTAGATGTCGGTGCATCTGCTTGTCATGATTTATTTATCCCAACGAATAAAATGTACCTTTTCATGACTTTTCATTATTTTTGTTGGGGCCCTTAACCACCTTTGAAAACCAAATGCCAGTCTTTTCTGATGAGTTTAAACTAGATTAGCTAAGCCATCTAAGTTAAAATTGTTGGTGTAAATTTGGCACTTACTAACATTTAGTAACGATTCTGCATTTGCGTTTGCAATGTTTTTTAACATTGGTGTAACACCAATTTCTCAATGTTCTTGCATTTACATTGAATCCTTTATAGGAAACAATTACGGTTTTGGTTTTGCATCATATATTCATAAAAAAATATGATAAATAATTATGGTTTTGTATGGTACATTGATAAAGAATATGATAAACCATTATGATTTTGTATAGTATATTGATAAAGAAAAATATAAATGTTGATGTGTAATAATGATAGCCATGGTAGAAAATACCTATGAGTAATGGTGATAGTAGTCGTTGAAAACAAAATATACTATAAAGGGAGGAGAAATGAGTAGTGAAATCCAGTAGATTTTTGTTTTGTTTTAGAAATTCAGTTTAGGATGGGCGATGTTAATCCTCACATTAAGTTTAACATTGAATGGGTGATGTTGTTAATCCTCAGAGTGAGTTTAACATTGAATGATGAAATTAAAAAGAAAAGATGATTATTATATACATCCTCACTATTCAATATGGAACTTGGCATCCCATTTTAATATATCTTTTTGTGGTGGTCAATTGTCCCATCCTATTTTAATATATCTTTGTTTATTGAGGTAATTATTGTGTTCGTTATCTTTCCCATTCTATTTTAAAGTATCCTTATTTATTATATTAACTTAATTATTGTGGTGGTTAACTTTCCTGTCTCATTTTAATATATTATTTTGATTAATCTAATTATTGTTGGTTAGTTTTCTCATTCCATTATCTTCTTTATTGAATTAATTATCGTGGTGATTAGCTTTTAATTTTGGAAAGACAAAGCTTAACTAATATTTTTGTTTTTTACTTAATAAATTCTTTAAAAAATAAAAATAAAAACAAACTTTGAAACACATACCATTCAGACTTATTAAAAAATGACATGTGTGAAAAAAAAAAAAACTTATTAAAAAATAATGTGCAAAAAAAAAAAGTTTGTTCGTTCTATTTAAATTGCCCCAAAAAGAATATAATTAATCCATGCTAAATAATAAATCCATTTTCCTATTCCATTTTAATGTATCTTCTTTTATTGAATTAATTATTGTGGTGATTAGCTTTTAGTTTTGGAAAGATGTAGCCTAACTAATATATTTATTTCTTTGGTTGAAACTCAAATTATTAAAAAAAACAAAATAAAACCAAAAATCCATACAACTCAAATTTATGAAAAACAACTTAACTCATGAAAAAACCCCCAAAAAAAAAAGAAATTAATTAGTTTACTCATTAAACTTCCTCCAAAATAATGTAATTAATCCATGAAGAATAATAGATTTGGTTTCCATTCCATGTTAATATATCATCCTTTATTAAATTCCCATTCCATTTTAAAGTATCCTTATTTATTAACTTAATTATTAGATTTGGTTTCCATTCCATGTTAATATATCATCCTTTCTTAAATTCCCATTCCATTTTAAAGTATCCTTATTTATTAACTTAATTATTGTGGTGGTCTTTCTCATAATATATTATTTTGATTAACATAATTATTGTGTTGGTTAATTGTCCCATTCATCTTTCTTTTTTATTGAATTAATTATTGTGGTGATTAGCTTTTTTAGTTTTGGAAAGAAGTAGTCTAACTAATATTTTTATTTTTTAGTTAATAAATTCTTTAAAATGTGGGAAAAAAATAGCTTGTTTGTTCTATTAATTAGACTGCCCCAAAAAGAATATAATTAATCCATGATAAATAATAAATCCATTTTCCTATCCTATTTTAATATATATATATATATATATATATATATATATTTTTTTTTGTAGATTTTAGGCTTTCACGAATAGTATTTTGTGTAGTGGTGTTTTTCGGGTATGTGGCATCCATGTTTTTTATTTTTGACGTTCGAACCAAACCAGGGTGATACATCTTCTTTTATTGAATTAATTATTATAGTGATTAGCTTTTAGTTTTGGAAAAAGGTAGCCTAACTAATATATTTATATCTTTGGTTGAAACTCAAATTATTAAAAAAACAAAATAAAACCAAAAACCCATACAACTCAAATTTATGAAAAAAAACTTAACTCCTAAAAAAACCCTCCAAAAAAATTCATTAGTTCTACTCATTAAACTGCAACTCAAACTTATAAGAAAAAAAATAAAAATAGTTAATTATGATTAGTTTCTAGTTTTGGAAAAATACAATTTAATTAATATTTTTAGTTTTTTCATTGAAATTTAAATTAAGAAGAAAAAAACCAAAAATGTGAAACACACTACTCAAACTTATACAAAATTAACACTTGAAAAATAAAAAAATTATTAAAAAAAGCAAAACAAAACTTTGAAACACACCACTCAAATTTATACAAAATTAAAAATTAAAAAGATAAAAATGAAAAGAAAAGAAAGTAAGTTCACTCGTTTAGCAATTAGATTGCCTTAAAAAAAATAATGAAATGAAATGAAATTTTAATATTCATGAGACTAAAAATAGTCTATGGGACTATGGGTTTCTTGTTTTTCCTCTTTTGCATTTTAATTTTTTTTTATTATTCAAATTAATGATGAGCTGGCCGAATCTTCCAACAATCTCTTCTTTGAAAAAATAATACCAAAAAATTAATACTAATATATTCCCATAACACTTTCAAATATAATTAATTCATAATAAATAAATAAAAAAGAAAAAAGAAAGAAAGAAAAAAAAAAAAAAAATCATTCTTCCTTTTCCTTCCTTCCACGTTAGTAGGCTTTTGTTTTCCCTTCAATTTTAATTGCTTGAACACTTAATTAAAATGTTTGATTAAGTGAAAAACGCTAACAACAAATTTATCACGTGGAAGTGGATATTTGAATAAGTTTCATGTTGAATAAAGTTTGTTTATATATATATATCGATGATGCGTGCTCATGAGACGCACAGTTGACTCTACAGATACCGTCAACGTAGGCAGAGATTCATTATTAATTTAATAATTCATGTAGAGTGAGTAAAATTGAAGAAAATCTGGTTTTTATAGGCATAACAATACCGCAACTCTGTGTGGGCTTGTTTTCCTGTTTCTGAAATCCGGATACTCCGTGTGGGCTTGTTTTCCTGTTTTTTCCTGTTTCTGAAATCCAGATACTCTGTGTGGGCTTGTTTTCCTGTTTCTGAAATCCAAATACTCTGTGTGGGCTTGTTTTCTTGTTCCTGAAATCCGGATGACTGGCTGCCCTTTTCCCGAATTTCTTCTTCTGCTTCTCCTTTAACCAACCATCCAGATCTAATAATATACTTATAAGTATTCAGAAGGGAAATGAAGGGAAGAATGTCCCTGCAAGTGCAGCCAGAGAAAGAAGAAGAAGAGGCCGAGGCCGTTCAAGTTGTTGTGGAGAAGAAGTTCTGCTCTGTGACACCCACAGTGCTGACAGTATGGAAGAAGTCCCTTCTCTTCAGTTGCGATGGCGGCTTCACCGTCTTTGATTCCAAGGGGGACCTCGTTTTCCGGATGGACATTGTTAACGACACCCACAATCTGCTCCTCATGGATGCCCACGGGAAACCCCTCCTCACGCTCCGCCGCAAGGTACCTACATTTCCTCTATATGTGCCTTTTTGTTTCTGCATAATTTCAGACCATTGATCCTTTTTGTTTTTGCATAATTTCAGACCATGGATCAATGGTTTTTAGTTTGAGTGGTTGGGATGATGGTTTTTTATTTCATTTATTTTGGAATGGTGGTTTTTCATCTTATTCGCTTTAGAAAAGGGGTTTTCCATCTTATTCACATTAGGATAGTGATTTTTCATTCCATTTACTTTTGACTACACAGATGACTCATTATCATAGTAAGGTTTCAAAGATAGACATCCTATTAAGATTTGTGATCTCGGGATCCCTTTCAATTTACCCTGTTCAAGTCTTTGGCTACACAGTTAACCTTGTTCAAATTTTCCCGTCAAACTTGAAAAATAGACATTCTATTAAAGTCTGAATATCTCCTTTCAATTTACCCTGTTCAAGTCTTTGGCTACACAGTTAACCTTGTTCAAATTTTCCCATCAAACTTGAAAAATAGACATTCTATTAAAGTCTGAATATCTCCTTTCAATTTACCCTGTTCAAGTCTTTGGCTACACAGTTAACCTTGTTCAAATTTTCCCATCAAACTTGAAAAATAGACATTCTATTAAAGTCTGAATATCTCCTCTCTCAGCTGAACTATGAATTTCTGGTTTCTCTTCTCTCAGCTGAACTATGAATTTCTGACATATATAACCAGCTTGTAAACTAATTGCTCATTCCCCATTCAACCAATTTAAGACAATGATGTGACCTTGCTGTTGCAGCTTCCCAGCCTTCACAACAGATGGGAAGGGTTTCTGGGCGATAAGGTGGAGGGCCAGAAACCCCTTTTCACTGTGAGAAGATCCTCCATTCTGCCAACAAGTAGCAGCTCAGTGGAAGTATTCATGATGAGTTCCAATACTTATTTCTCATTGATGACATCAACGGTGTGCGCGGATTATCAAGTGGAGGGCTCTTTCGCTCAGCGCTGCTGCACAATTTACAGCGTTGCATCTCGCAGGATTGCAGCAGAGGTAGGTGGGCACTGGGCGGTTCCCCAATTTCGATTTTTGAATGGTGATCACCTTTACTTTTACCTCTCCCTCTCCCTCGATTGATGATCAGCGTTGGTGTGCAGGTAAAACGAAAATGCGGAGCGCAGGGGACAATGCTAGGGAAAGATGTGTTCAGCCTTTGCGTGGAGCCTGGCTTCGACAGAGCTTTCATTATGGGTATCATCGTCATTCTGGATCACATCAATCCTCACGATCATCTCCTCAATCTGCTTGCGGACGATAATGCAACCCCTTCTCCTACTGTGCAAGCGGAAGGCTTCGATTTGTGTTTGGAAAATGCCAATTAAATTGCTTGCTTCCTGTATCAAACACATCTAACAGAATACACACTATTTTTTTTCACTCTTATATATTTGTATTTATCCGTCATTTGTTAGCAAATTGTGTTTATAATGGTTCAAAAAATAGATAGGTTTCAGATGCCACAATTTCTGTTGGATTGCTGAAGTGTTTGCATGGCTTTTTTGATAGCGGAAATGGATTAAGTATCATTAAAAATCAAGCATCCAAAATGGGAAACTTAAAACTTAAGGACTATAACTTAGATTTTTATTTTCAAAAATTTCAGTCTCATTTTATCAAAATCTTGTAAAATTTCTAATCATACAATAATTTCCATTATTTAGTGCTAAATTGTCATTACTTCAACTACTCTTAAAAAAAATACTATAGATCTTCTAAAACCTATACATTATACTTTTTAGAATTTTTTAGCAAAAATAAAAAATTGAAATACAAAATTTAAACTCATTTGTTGAAAAAATATGATAGATCCTCTAAAACTATCATATTAAGAAGCATTATATATTTTAGATAAATATTTTTAGGATTAATTACATCATTAGAATTAGGTCCGGGTTGCGAACCATCTAATGTTGTTCATCCTCGTTTTTAGATCTAACATTATATATTTAAGGGTTTTTTGCAAAAAAATCAAAATACAAAATTTAAACCCATTTGTTGAATTTTGAAAGGCTTTGTGTACAGAGATTATAAATTAGTTTCTGAAATTTGCCAATTTATTTTTCAAACAATTTGATTATTTTTTTTTCAAAAAATCTGATTATAAAAGTGTTTGAATTGTTTTTTATGATAGAAATAGAATCAGCACCATCAAAAACACTTTGAACACCCAAAATTTTACCAAATTTTAACAAAAATCATACCTAAATTTCTATTATTTTCCAACCAATTTTTTTTTTTTTCAGAAAGAAAAAAAAAGCTGTTTGTATTAACAGTGCTCCAACCAAATTTATTACCTAAACTAATCTATTTTGAAATTCCTATATCTGGTGAGAATGGCAATCCCAATACAAGTCCCAATTAATAATAGCACATGCAGTGTAGTCTACTATTTAACTGAACATTCCTGCTTAAAAGTTAAATCCCAATTAATAATAGCACAAACGGTGTATTGAACTGAACATTCCTGCTTCGTGGCAAATAGATTTCGTAAATAATTTCCATGAGATTTGCTTTATTTCCACTATGTGATGCCGTACGCTTTTCTGCAATAAATTGTTGATATAATATTCCTGGCCTTTTTAGTAATGAGAATGGAAGAAGGCAAAATCGTTAACCTGGTTGAATTAAAATGGGGTGAAATGAATGATTTTAATGACACTCACGAGGCTCAGTAGTGTAGTGTAATGGGCCTAGATAATAACAACTTTAACTTATTTTATATATTTTTTTATATCGGAATTTTTTGTTATGAGTTTTGATAGGAAAGTTAGAAATTTGATTGATATTATTTTTATCAAATAGATTAGATGGTGTATGTTGTTAATTTTTAGATTATTTTCGTATTGAATGTGAATATCTTTTTATATATTATATACTTTGATATTATTTTATTAAAGAAATTAAATGGTATATGTTGTTAATTTTTAGATTATTTTCATATTAAATGTGAATATTTTTATGTGCTACATACTTTATGACAAGGTATTATTCTTTTTCCACAACACTTATATTGCAAAAATTCAACATTTTTATTAAAAAAATACGAATTCTCTTGTCTTAAACTTCATTAAAAATCTTACAACTATGCCAAGAACATAAATTTATAAATATCTGCAATATGGCAGGCAGCATCATTGCAGGGTGACAGTTAGCAAGTACGCTGAGTGCCTTCCACCCTTTTTTTTGCGTGGCGTTGTTGGGCATTTGTGTATTTTGTGATGGGGAGGTGGGGCTACTGTAGTGACTGAAGGCATTTGTCATGGGGTGGTGGGGCTGGTGACTGCCATAGCAAAGCAATAATAATAATAGATGGATACCTAACAAAACTTTCAGCATCACATCATATCTGATTTTGTTTCGCGTATCATTCAAACTTTTCCTTTTAATGTGTAAGAGTTGGTGGGTGACAGGTGTTGATTATACGCTGACCATACTTTATTTCCATCGTGGCATTTTAATCTTTAATTAAATCCAATTAAAACCAAACTCACCAAACTGTGTTGAGACATCATTCCAATTTTAAAAGTATATATATATATAAAATACATAGAAAAAGTATTGTTACCATCATATGAAGCGAAACTTCCCGTTTCACTAATTCTACAGTTGGAAAAGCGAAACTTTCCGTTTCACTAATTCTACAGTTGGAAAAGTGGGCACCTGAAATCAAACGCTATGTTTTTTGCCTTTTTTTTTTTTTAAACTGAAAGTACAAAATTGTAATAAATGACACTAAATGACGAAAGATTTCTAAAAATAAATAGCTGTATTGGCTAAATATGATTTTTTAAAATATTTTTTGGTTTAATTTATTTGATTTATTGAAATTACAAGTTTGAGTTTTGAATTTTTCACGATTTAAGTTTCTTAAAAAAAATTTACAAATTTCAAAAAACATTTTAAAGAATACCAAGAAATTCAAATTACTGGAGAAAGTGATGATTAACACTATATGATTCATTTCACTAGTTTTAATCACACTTCTTCAACCTTATCAACAATTAGAACCAAAATTATACAATTAAATTTTTATTATTACTTTAGCTCCAATACTACACAACATTAATGTTTCACAACTAGGTGCTTATGGTTCTTTACCTGTAAATTTGGATTCAATATACCGCAGCTAGGGGCTTTTATTGTTCCCCTCCACATTACAAATTAGAGCATACTAGAGTAATATCATTTACAGTTGAGTGTAACTTTGGATGCAAGTGGCCACATGCTTATTGTTCTCCTTCACCCAAGCGCTTTTGCATACAGATGTGCCCAGAGGGTACAAATTTGATCTCATTTAGAGTAGTATCATTTGCGTATAAATCTAGCAGAGTACAAATTAGATCATAGGCCAAAGTTCAAACATTTTGCATCTTTTCTGTGCAATTTTTCCCGTGGCAAATCACTCATTTTGCTGCTTTTCCTACCCCTGTTTTCCAGTGGCAACTTTCTGTGCTCATTATTTAGCCGGTTTGTCTCAGGTTCATCCCATCCCTACTTATTAATTTTTGGGTGCAAAAACTGGCTAAGAAACAGTGCTGGGTAATCAATCATGTTTATTTAGATGAGTATAAAGAATATCTATCATTTTTTTATTAATATAAATTTTGAATAACGTTAGTATAAATTTCAAGGTAGTAAATTCTCATATCACATCTGTTTCAAAGAATGTGAAATTTTTTGTTAATAATCTATTTCATGAAAAATTTTAAATTTTGGTAATAATCTATTTTATGAAATCTTTTATTTAATTGCTCACTTTCCAATCTAATATAGAAAATAGGTTGTAAGAATATGTAATGTAATGTGATGTTATATTATGTAAGCATTTTTATTCAGTTAAATTATACAAATAAAATTATTAATTAAAATATTTTGACTAATTAAATTAAACAAAAATAAAATTTAAATAAGATCAAATTAATAATAATAATAATAATAATAATAATTGATTCCTTTTGGGGTTTGGTAGATTCCGAGTTAAGATAGAGTTAAGTTGGTGCATTACATATATCAAAATATTCGTATGCATATAGTTATTTACATTTATGGATTTTATCATTTGACCTAGAGAATTATGACATGTGATGTTATGTAAACATTTTAACTTTGTGAAATTGCATAAAAAATAAAAGTAAGTATTAAATAAATTTCAAAAAAACATAATAATTAAATTATTAATTAGTTCCAAGAGGTAGCTCAATTGGTGATCGAAGTGATATGAAATTGTACAAACCAAGAGATCCAATAGAGGATCCAATAGAGGGGATGACAGATTGTAGGCCCCAAAAATATAATAGGTACAACAATAATCTACCACCCACTCGGTAAGTTTTCATAAAAGTAAAAATAATAGAATTAATAATTAAGCCAACTTAGATCCATCTTTAACTCCAAGAGGGATTAAATATTTGGGGTGCAAAACTTTCCTCAAGTTTTGCACTAAAAAAATAGATTTGCACCTTGAGAGGTTTGATCTTTCTCTATGTTTAATAGATTTGGAGTTAAGATGGATCTAGGTTGGTATATAAATAGGGGAATTATGGGCAAGAATTTTATCCCACCATGATCTTTTGGAGCTTGTGCTTTGTAAATTTGAAGAAGTCCTCAATAGAGATAATCCTCTTCAATGTTTCATAAAAAGAAAATCTTAGATTAAAAATTCTTAGGGAAATTAACCTCAGTCTCCCCACAAATAACTCACCAAAACCCAGAAAGGGTTTTTCCTAATGTTGACCTTTGAAATTCACTGCAATTTCCATGCTCTCCTCCAACTGCTGGGCAACTTGACCCTCCAGAAAATAACACTGCTTGAGGACCCCAAAATCGCTGCAAAGCCCAACAAAATTCTCCTCTGGAACTCCCCACAAGTATTAACTCATCCCTGGACCCAAATTGACCTTCTCCCAAGCTCGCACGTGTGGCACGAAATCCCCTATGCGCAGTCCCGAAAATCTTGTTGAATTCTCTGCTCCACAACTAGCTCCTCCAAGTGGTGCATATTTCCCTTAATATGCCCAACCTACTGGAAAATTCCACGAATTGCTTGCTTACCAAACTCTAGGGAAGTTCCCAAACAAAGTGTAGATCACCTCCTTATGTTGGAATTCGGAGTCCATCGAAAGTAGGGTGAGATTCTCGCATGAAAATCTTGCGTGCTCAACAACACTTGCAGACTTGGCTCTTAGCTCAAGTGTGCTAAATAAAAGTAATTGTCAATTAATAAAAAGTCCCCAAAACAAGGAATACACCTCCTATTTAGCCTTGAGCCTCCAATTCCTTACTTATTAATTTTTGGGTGCAAAGACGAGCTAAGAAATAGTGCTAGGTAAACATGTTTATTTAGATGAGTACAAAAAATGTCTAACATTTTTTTATTCATATAAATTTTGAGTAAAGTTAGCATAAATCTCAAGGTTAATAAATTCTCATATCAAAATTTATTTCAAAGAGTGTGATAAATTCTAGTAATAATCTATTTCATGAGAAATTCTTCAATTCAATATAGAAAACATGATTATGTTGTGTTATTTGATGTGATGTTATATTATATTAGGTAAATATTTTCATTTAAATTATATAAAAATAAATAAATAAATAAAATATAAAAATAAAATAATTAATTAAAAAAGATATTTTTATTTAGTCAAATTATATAACAATAAAAATAAAAATAAAATACAATTAAAAAATACATAAAATTATTAATTAAAACATTTTGACTAGTCAAATTAAATAAAATAAAATTTAAGTAAGATAAAATTAATAATAATAAAATACTTGATCTTTTGGGGTTTGGTAGTTTTGGAGTTAAGATAGATTTAAGTTGGTGCATTACAAATATGAGAATATTTTAGATATCATTTTTGGGATTCAACTAACGTCAATCATCACGATTGAAACTAGTGAAATGAATACAATCATCACGATTGAAACTAGTGAAATGAATCACATAGCGTCAATCATCACTTCCGGGGCTTGACCCTGGTAACTAGGACTTCCCGAGAGGTCAATCATCACGATTGAAACTATTGAAATGAATCACATAGCATCAATCATCACTTACGGGGCTTGCACCCAGTAACTAGGACTTCCAGGGAGGTCACCCATCCCAAAACTCCTCTGGCTCAAGCACGCTTAACTGTGGAGTTTTCCCCACAATCAAGCCCACTTAGCTTGCTACCCAAATTTGCAAAGCCTTAGCAAGTATTGTGCCTCATGAACCATTCAAGTAGAGCTCCCTTTACTCTTTGTATTTAAGTATGAGGGGTTTCAACAATGCATTGTAGTTATTTACATTTATGGATTTTATCATTGGGCCTAGAGAATTACGAGATGTGATGTTATGTAAACATTTTGACTTTGTGAAATTGCATTAAAAAAAAAAAAATACATTAAAAAAAACATAATAATTAAATTATTAATTAGTTCGAGGAGGCAACTCAATTGGTGATGGAAGTAATATGAAATCGTACAAACCAAGAGATCCAATAGAGGGTACAAACCAAGAGATTCAATAGAGGGGGGGGACTAGGCCCCCAGAGGTATAATATGTACAACAATAATCTACCACCTAGTTGTCCATTCCTCTGGGTTTCCAAAAGAATACTAATTATTAATTAAAATATTCTGACTTGGTAAATTTGCATACAAATAAAAATAATAAAAATAAAAATAATAGAGTTAATAATTAAACCAACCTAGATCCATCTTTAACTCCAAGAGGGACCAAATCTTTTGGGTGCAAAACTTTCCTCAAATTTTGAACTAAAAAAAGAGGTTTTCACCTTGAGATTTTTTATCATTCTCTGTGTTTAATAGATTTGGAGTTAAGATGGATCTAGGTTGGTATATAAATAGGGGAATTACGGGCAAGAATTTTATCCCAACGTGAACTTTTGGAGCTTGTGCTTTGTAAATTTGATGAAGTCCTTAATAGAGATAATCCTCTTCAATGTTTAATAAAAAAATTCTTAGATATTTTGTAGAGCTTGATAAATCTACTCCATCGTTGGCTTAGGGAATTCATGAGGCTTTTACTAGGTGATAATGCTAAATTTTCTTGATGAGTAGAAGGTGTTAACTATCTTAGAAAAGAGTTTTGAGTTGGATAAGAAAAGTAAAAATTTGATACCCCAAGATATAGAGGGGGTTGAGTATATTACAACTTAAGTCATCTGGTTCATGTTGTAATATCCCTAAGGAAAATTAACATCGATAAACAAAGCATGTATAACAAAAACAACACAAATTTTCCACGTAAAATCAAACACCTTGAAAGACACCAAATTCTGCACAAGACTGAGTCATTTTATAATAATAAAATGGGAGTACAATATAAGCTCATAATGTATGCACATGGGCTTTCCCAAGACAAGCTAAGAAGGCATAGGTGATGGAATTAACTGCTCATCCACTAAGAAGATGTCCCCTCAAATGCTCTACGTTGGCCCTAGAAACTACATTGTTGGTTGCAAGAAACAATTGTTAGGCCCTCCTCTGGTGCTCAAAAAAATTCAAGAAATTAACCTCGATCTCCCCACAAATAACCCATCAAAACCCAGAAAGGGTTTGGCCTAATGCTGACCTTTGAAATTCGCCGCAATTTCCACGCTTTCCTCCACCTGCTGGGCAAATCGACCCTCTAGAAAATAGCACTACTTGAGGACCCCAAAATCGCTGCAAAGCCCAGCAAAATTCTCCTCTAGAACTCCCCACAAGTATCAACTCATCCCAGGACCCAAATTGACCTTCTCCCAAGCTCCCACATGTGGCACGAAGTCCCCTCTGCGTAGTCCCAGAAAGCTCGATGAATTCTCTTCTCCACAACTAGCTCCTCCAAGTGATGCATATTTCCCTTACTATTCCCAACCTACTGGAAAAATTCCATGAATTTCTTACCAAACTCCAGGGAAACTCCCAAACAAAGTGTAGATCACCTCCTTGGGTTGGCACTTGAAGTCCATCGAAGGTAGGGTGAGTTTCTCGCATGAAAATCTCGCGTGCTCAACAACACTTGCAGACTTGGCTCTCAGCGCAAGTGTGCTAGGTAAGAGTAAATGTAAATTGATCAAAAGTCCCCAAAATGAGGAATTCACCTCCTATTTAGCCTTGAGCCTCCAATTCTCCATGTGGGCCCCATGCATTGACCCTCTTATCTCTCTTCCCTCCAAGAGTGCGTACTAGCCAAGGCGAGCATATTTCCTTTTTGGGGGTGGCCCCCACCATCCACTAGCAATTTGATTTTCCTATTTCTCTTCTGTTGGAGTCTTCCTTTAGCCAAAAATTACAAGTGGGGCCCCACAACCCACTTTTCCTAAGTTGCAACCCAAAATTGACCAAAATTGATATTTCCCTTAGCAAAATTGCTAAGTGGGAATATCACAATCCTCCTCGCCATGAGGTTGTTTGCCGTCAAGTAACTGCAATGATGGATGCTGTAGTATCTGCTCACCCTCCCAAGAGGCATCCTCATCAGGTAGGTTCTTCCATCTGATCATAAAATTTGTGATGATTCTACTCCATAGTCTCCTCTCCCTGCTCTCTAAGATAGCCTCAGGCTTAAGAACTAGATTCCCATCATCATCCAGTGGAGGAGGCTCAGTGGTTGTCGTCATGTGTTTTCCATGACTACCTTCTTGAGGCATGAGACATGGAAGACATTATGCACTCTTCTCCCCAGTAGAAGCTCCAACTCATATGTCACCTCACTAACCCTCCTGGTCACCTGGTAAGGCCTATAAAATGGTGATTGCAGCTTCTCGACCCCCTTCTTCTTCAACCATTAGGGGAATTTTGAAGTCTAAAATGGGACTCCTAAGGAAATAATAAAATAATATCTATACCAATAAAATAATATTTATGGATTTTCAATTCACTTTTTGCACCACAATCCATGTAACCATGGTTAAATTCAATTCAAAAGTTGTACTAAAATAATATTAATAAGAAAATTGTATTGATGTGACTATAAATAAGAATGAGTTTTTCAAGAAAAAATCATTATCATTGAACAACTAATGCATTTGTCCTTTGTACCTAAATAACTTAAAATAAAACATAAACATAAATTCATAATATAATATGTTATTAATAAAAAATTATATTATTTAAATTGTATAATAACATGTAATTAATATACTATATAAAAATAATATAATAAATGTAGTATACTATTTTATGTATGAATTTTATTCAAAAAGTGTGAAATGACATTTATTAGAAGTACTTTACTTTGACTTTAAAAGTACTTAGAGCACTAACATGGTTAACCATGAGATTTTATCTACCATTGAGAATTTGACAAGTAAGTACCTTTAACTCGAGCAATGCCACCTCAACCATTAGGGATGATGTCATCCCCTGAAATGTGATTGGTTCTCATAAAGTGAATTTTGATTGTACATTTTCCTTAGGAGGCCCATTTTAGACCTCAAAATTCCCCTAATGGTGGACTGCTTGTAAGGTTTGAGGCACAAGAAGACTAAGTTCCCCACCTTGAAATGTCTCTAAACCCTGTTCCTGTACGCATACATATTTTGTTGATTTTGGGATGCTTGCAAATTATCCTTGAGATCTTTTAGAATATTTTGGCTCTCCTGTATCCCATCTGAGCCCTTGTGGCTCAACTGTCTCCAAAAACAAGGTCAACAAAAGATAAAGCATCATATCCATATAAAGCTTGAAAATGTGACATATCGATGGACATATGATAGGTAGTATTGTAGCAATACTCCCCCAAGTGTAGCCATCTTGCCCAAGCTCGCTGCTGCCCCGTCACATAGTTCCGGAGATAACCCTCTAGCCATTGTTAACTATCTCGGTTAGCCCATCGATCTAGGGGTGGTAGCTAGTACTCGGCGTGAGCTTTGTGCCCACAACCCTAAAGAGCTCCTGCCAAAACTCCCCCATAAAATGGTTGTCCGCGTCATTCACTATGGTCTTGGGAAGACCATGCAACCGGATGACCTCTCTGAAAAACCACTCTACAACCTACGAAATAGAGTATCAGGCTAGAATAAAAAATAAATGGGCATACTTCATCAATATGTCCACCACCAAGTAGATGCAATTGCATCCCCGCATTGTGGGAAGTCCTGTGATGAAATCCATCGAAATTCTCTCCCATTTCCCCTCTAGAATAGGGAGTGAATTTAATAACCCAGAAGGATGAGTCAAATCCCCCTTGTTCCTCTGACAAGCCTCACACACTTGTACATCCCTCAACACATCCCCTTCGAGGCCCTTCCACGTGAAGCGCTCTGTGACTATCCTATAAGTCTTCAAGAATCTCTTGTGTCTTGGCAGTGGTGAATCATGCGCTGCATGGAGAATTCTCTCCCTCAACTATGATCCAGGAACCAAATATATACGCTCCTTATATTAAATGACATCCACCATCACACGATAGCGCTCATCCCCATAGGTAACCCCCAATATCTCACACACCTATCAATCCTTGGAGTACTCCACCAACAACTATGCTTTCTAATCATGGTAGATGCTCATGAGGGAAAGTGTCATGAGCCACCTAGATAGGGAATCTTCCACCACATTTTGATTTCCCTTGACATACTCTATGTCAAAATCTTAGGCCTGAATTCTGCTGACTCACTTTTGTTGCTAGTCATTGAGGCCCTTCTACCCCAGAAAGTCTTCACTCTAAATCTGTTACCAACCAAATATTGTCAGAAATTAGCCAAGCCATGCATGATGGCCAATGTCTCCTTGTCGTAGATTGAGTACAACCTCTCGTGGCTAAGGAGATTTTGACTCTCAAAAGTTATAGGATGGCCTCCTTGCGAAAATACTACACCAATGCCCTCACCTGATGCATCACACTCCAAGGTGAATGGTCGTGTGAAATCAAGTAAATCCAATACTGGGAAACTTCTCATCACCTCTTTGAGTTTCTCAAATGTCGTTTATGCCCTGTCAGTCCATGAGAATTCCTCCTCCTTATTCAAATATGTGTGGGGTGTTGCTAATTTTGAGAAGCCCTTTACAAACTTCTTGTAATAGATGTAAATGCCTACAAACCCCCTTAGCTTGGTCACATTCCAGGGAATTGGCCAATCCTAGATGGCTCTAATATTCTCCTCATACACCCACACTCCATCCTCTCCAATGATATGCACCAAGTAGAGCATCTCAGTCAACCCAAACTCACACTTGGACTGCTTCACATAGAACTATTGTCTCTCCAAAATAAGAAGCACCTCCTCGAGATGTTGCAGGTGCTCCTCCCACGTCCTGTTGTAGATCAATATGTTGTCAAAGAAAACCAACACAAATCTGCGTAGTTGCTTGCGGAACACATGGTTCATGCAAGACTGGAAGGTGGCTGGAGTGTTGGTTAGCCCAAAGGGCATAACCAAGAACTCAAAATTTTTGTAGTGGCATCTGAATGTTGTCTTGGGGATATCTTGATCCCTCACCCGAATATTATGGTACCCTGAATGCATATCTATCTTAGAGAAGTATTTGGCTCCTTTAAACTCACCCATAAGCTCATCTATGCGGGAATGGGGTACCGATTCTTCAGTGTCCTCTTATTGAGGGCCCTGTATTTGATGCACATCCTCAGTGTGATATCATTCTTCTTCACCAGGACCACTATTCCAGGTGGATATTGGTGGCCACCCACCTATTCCATTTGGACCCGCACCTTCAGTTCCTTAAGTTTTTCACTTTCAGCACAACTTACTATTTTTAGCAGGTTGTCGGTTCCTAAACTTTCGGAGCTGTTTGGAGGCCCTAATGAGCCATGTGGTTATTGGTGGCCACCCACCTATTCCATTTGAACCCCCACCATCGGCTCTTTCAGTTTTTCAGTTTCGGCACAACTTATTATTTTTAGTAGTTTTTCGGGTCCTAAACTTCCAGAGCCATTTTGAGGCCCTAAAAATAATTTTTTGGGAAAACCGAGAGCAACATGGGTCCATGGACCATGTTGTTGCTCACATCAAAAGTTGTACTCCTCAGATAGATATTTCTAATGAGATATGATGCGCATGAAACGAAGATCATATGCCAAAGTTACATCCCCAGGAAGTTGAAACACCAATTTACCTAAACGGGGCCCATAGTTTTGGTGCTTCATCTCCTATGGTTAGGTTTTTGGATGTTTAGGGTTTTTCATTGTTTCTCAACAATAAATAGGTCTTTGAGCCTCATTGTAACATAGTTTAGAGGCATGTAGCTGCCACATCTCTTCTCAGAGATAAGCTACCATCACCCTAGCTAGTTTATTTCCATTCTGTCTGTAAACATATTTCAATTATTTGATATTAATGAAATGCAGTATTATTTCTGCTGCATCTCTGTGTTTATTTCTATTTCTGTATTTTATTGTGTTCCTGCATAAATTCGGATCAATGGTATCAAAGGGGTCTGCTCTTTCTTTGTTTTTCTTTGCATGTCCCCAATGAGGTCAGGGTATAAGGAGTTAAGGCTCGATCTGGTTGAACCATTGCAAGATCAACCTCGCAAACCCCAACGACCTCCCATGGCGGAAGAAAAGAAAGACGAGGGAGCAGGGGATCTTATAAAAATATTTCTCGAGGAGGCCCTCGAGAAACAAAGGAACATGATGATGAATAACTTTGCTCAGATCCTTCAACGACTACCCACCTATGACGCATCTACATCCAACAGCCACTCTGGAGGCACCACATCGTTCAAGGTACAGGTAAACTTTGAAATTCCTGTATTTGAAGGCCAGATAGATGTAGACGCCGTAGATAGATGGTTGAATTTTCTAGAAGGGTATTTCTAGGTCCACGATTTCTCCGATCGAGAAAATATTTTTTTGCACTCCTCAAAGCTGCCCCCCATGTCAAAGATTGGTGGGAAACCTACTTTGATCAAAGGGATCAAGATCTGCACGAACTGACGAATTTGTATTTTAATTTTAAAGGGATCTTGATCTCTGTGGTCAGAATATCACACATGTTCATGTTCAAGATCGACAACTTTGAAGTTTGACAAAAATCGACAGTTAAAATTTTGAAAATAAAATTTGGTATTAAGTTCCACATACTAAAGAATTTGAAAATTACACACATATAATGCAAAAAATGGTTGTGATTCTTTTATATATATAATGCTAAAAATTGTTGTAACTCTTATATATATATATATATACAAAAATAATAAATAACAACAAAATTTAAAGATTAAAATATTTATAATAAGGCTTTTTATATATTTAAATTATTATAATTATAATTATATTATAATTGCTTATAAGTATATAAATTTATATAATTTAAGTGTGCATGGTATAATTAAAATTGCACATATGTATTATATTAAAAATAATAAAATTTAAAATTGAAATAATGTATATATAAAATACACTTTTATTATAATTGTTTATAAATATATATAATTTAAGTATGTGTGATATAAATAAAATATACACATATTTATTTAAAAATAATAAATGACAACAAAATTTAAAGATTGAAATATTTTTTTAATTTACATATGTTTTTTTTTATATAGTTAACTTTTATATTTTATTACATTTTGAGTATAGTTGTTTATAAATATATAAATTTATATAGTTTAAATGTGTATGTTATAAACAAAAAATTAACATATCAAATTGTGAAGATAACCATAAACCAATAGAAATGAAAAATATTATTAAAAAATGTCGTATTCTATGTAAATTAACAACATGACTCCCACCATTCTCCCAATTCTAACTTAACCGGTATTGGTCTTTCCCTCCCTTGTTGTCTAATTTGACATTCAAAGAGAACATTATGTTAGTGCAGGTAACCTAGATTTTTTTTTTAATTTTTAAAGCTAGTAGGTTTTAGCCTTTAGAGTTTTACTAATTTATTATTATTATCATTACGAACCTCTTTGAATTCCATGTGATTTCGTAAAGAAATTGAAAGGAATTTCAATATAATTTTAGAATAATTTCGTGAAATATTCGTGTTGGTGTTTTCCTTGTTTGTGTTCAACTTGAGATTTGTGAATCTCATTGAATATATTCGCCCAACAATGAAATTCCAATTTTGTTTACTAACCTGGTGACTTAGGTTACAACTATCAAGAGGAAGGAGTCATCAAGATCTTTGGTGTGATTTTATAAGCATGTGCATACTATGGATGGATGGATGGATCGATGGAGAGACCTTCTGACTTTTTTTATAGGAAAAGGAGTGGTTAAAGTCCCTTGGCATCACCATAAAAGTAGTTTTTAATTCACCATCACCATATCAAGGTTAAGAATAACAATTAGGGTTATAACTATGTTCCATTTATAGAAAATTTCAAGTGGAAATAGTTAAAATTGTGGTTTTTATGGCTCAATGTGGTTTTCAAGGGTACTTTCTATGCTAGATAATGCATTATTTAAGGTGTAGTAGCCCTAATGGGTGATAATCCAAGGTTGTATAATTTTTTTTTGGATGCCTAGTAGAAGTTGAAAGTGAATTGAAATGGGTGGAAAACATGCATGATTGAATGGTGTACTTCAACAAACTTGTGCAAGTGTCACAAGTAAAAAATTTTTAGGTGATAACATATTTCCCTTGGATGTGTGATTTTAGGATAAAATTGTATGACTAAAATACATCAAATTTTTCTTTTTACCATGCTCTGAGAAGATCAAGGAGGGAGATAAGTGTCTACAGAAGGAGGACAATGCATAGAAGGACCATGAAAAACCACAACCCGACAACAAATTCAAAAGGTAATAGATCTACAATATCTCAATATGGATGAGATAAACATATTGATGTTCATGGATATATCTCACAACAATGATACAATGGTGTGCATGGTAAAAAGAGACCAAGTGAGTGATACAATAATATCTCAATATAGTCCAATATGAGGATGGTGAAAATAAGTTAGAGTATAATACAATGATATGAACAACCTTACCTAGATATCCCTATATTAAAAATGCCAAGTCCAACATAGAATCATCATAATTACAACTGATCTAGGTACATGGGAATTGATACCCCTTAATAGTGGGGAGGGTAAAGGAAGCAACCTAAGAAGTCCTCTTGAATAAGAAAAAGGATTGAAAAATCTAAGATGAGCTAGTTAGAGAGAAGCTCAAACTAACGGATTTGAGAATGACATGACTGAGCAAATCAAATCTAAGGATATACAAATAAGGAGGGTAACATCCCTTGTGTTAACTATGAACATTTTTGCGTAATTATTGAGCATATCAACATGATGTTTTATCGTTGACGGAAAATTGGTTTTAATATAATAAAAAATATTATTGGTGAAATTCATTCATGTTCTGATAATGGTACCGAAAGGTATGAATGTGTGTTTAATGTTAATTATGCATTAATGCTTAAATCAACACCAAAATTAGAGTAAGTATGTACTAATGCTTAATTAAATAACTATACTTTAAATTAATTAATAATAATTAATTAGTTATAATTGATTAATTAACTATGGATTAGTATATTTAATTAAAATATAAATTATTACATTATAATGCTAATAATTAATAATTAAATTTTCTTTATTAATAAAATATGAGGAGAAGGGACACATGCCAGAGTTTGAGGGGATGGGGTCCGACAAGTACCACCATAGCCATCTCATTCAAATTGAATCTTGGACCTCATGGTTGGGGAAGGGACACTCTAATCAATTTGGCTATTAATGCAAATGGTGGTGGCCTCCAAATACATTTCCTTCTCATGCAATGACCTTGAGACCTATTTCGTAAAATAATTTGTGTTCATGTTTAACTTGTTTTTTTTTACTTAAGATTTTTGAACCTCGTTGAATAAATTTTCCTAGCAATGAAATTCCAATTTTGTTTTCCAAACTTGATGACTTAGATTACAACTATCAAGAGAAAAGAGTCCTTAATATCTTTGGCGTGATTTTAGAAGCATGTGCCCACTATGGATGGATGGAAGGATGGAGGGACTTTGTGCCTTTTTTTTTATAGGAAAAGAGTGGTTAAACTCCCTTGACATCACCATAAAAGTAGTTGTTAATTCACCATCACCATATCAAGTTTGAGAATAAAAATTAGGGTTTAAAATTGTCCACTTATAACTACTTTAATCCATTTCTAGAAAATTTCAAGTGGAAATTGTGGTTTTTATTGCCCAATGCGATTTTCAAGCGTACTTTCTATGCTAGATGATGCATTATTAAAGGTGCATTAGACATAATGGGTGAGAATCCAAGGTTGTATCAAATTTTGTTGGATGCTTAGTAGAAGTAGAAAGTGAATTGAAATGGGTGGAAAACATGCATGATTGGATGGTGTACTTCAACAAAATTGTGTAAGTGTGACAAGTGAACAATTTTTAGGTGATAAGAAATTTCCCCTAGATGTGTGAGTTTAGAATAAAAAATGTAAGACCAAAATACATAATAATTTTCTTTTTACCATGCTTTGAGAAGATCAAGGAGGGAGATAAGCGTCTAAGGAAGGACGAATATGCATAGAAGGACCATGGAAAACCTCATTATGACAAAACAAAGTTAAAAGGTAATAGGTGTACAAAATCTCAATGTGTATGAGATAGGTACACTGATGTTCATGGAGATATCTCATAACAATGATACAATAGTGTGCATCGTAGAAAGGTACCAAGTGAGTGAGACAAAATAATGTCTCAATATAGTATAACACGAGGATGGTGAAAATAAGATAGAGTATAATACAATGATACGAAAAACCTTACATACATATCCCTAGATTAAAAAGGCCAAGTCCAACATAGAATCATCATAATTACAATTGATCTAGGTACATAAGAATCGATGCCCCTTAATAGTGGGAAAGCTAAAGGAAACGACCTAAGAATCCCTATTGAATAAGAAAATGGATCTAAAGATCTAAGATGATCCAGTTCAAGAGAGGCTCAAACTAAGGGATCTAAAAATGGCATGACCGAGAAAATCAAATATAAGGAACTACAAATAAGGAGGGATCACTAGAATATGTACAAATTTGGATTTGATCATATCATATCCTACAAAGTATGAGAACAATAAGCACTCTCTAAAATTTTTGCAAGGTAGCTCACCAAGGAGGTGGATGGGGACTATGGTACATATGACTAACCCCTAGAATAAAGGTGTAAAATCCCTAACCATGTGTGATGGCCCTTAGTATTACAACAATAATACTACAACTCCCAGGGGTCTCAAATTTAATTTTCAATCTAGGGTTCATACAAACATAAGAGGGGTTGGCATTGTGGAAGATGTATTGTATTATCCTCTTTCTAATTTTATGTAGGTAAAAACACTGAGATGAGGTTCAGTTACTTAGAGACCATTCTACTATTTATGCTCTAGGTAAAATTTACAATTGCAGGAAATAAAGGACAATAAGAAAATCTATATTAATTGCAGGAAGATGAAGCAAACCGTTTTAAATATGATGAAATAAAAAGAATGTTTATTCTACTATGCAGAGAAATTAAACTCACAACTGAAAGAAATCATGTAAACTTCAAACCCTAATCTTGCAGGAAAAAGACAGTTTCTATAACAACTAGGTCAAAGGATGTTCTTAGTTTCTTGGCTCCTAAACTTCATCTTCAGGGTCTTGGGGATGTTATAACACATCAAACAATATTATCTATGTGTTGGATGCAAGTTTAGATGAGTTTTGGATACAAAATGCAAACTACTACAAGAGTCCTTGTTTTGCTACAAGAGACAATATAGTGAGCAGGAAAATGCACTAAGGATGTGGTTTGAATGTAAAATGTGATAGTTAAAGGCAGAAGGATGATCAACCATTCATTTTCATGTCCTTATGTTAATTATAGATAGTTCTATTCAGCGAATGGGCGACTGTAAAGTCTCTTGTAACTCTGCAAAACAAGAAATTGTATATCTACGACACACAAAAATGATGAGAAACATCTAAAGATCAGCAAGAAAAGTAAATTTTAATGCATGAAAATAGGTTTTAATTGAAAAAAATAATCACTACTAGGACTGCCATCTAGTACTTCAAAGTAATTTTCAATAAGGACTGTCAACAAGCTTACTAATTAACCTTGTATAAAACAATAGTCAAAAATGAATTTGAAAATATAAATAAATGAATAAGTGCATGAAAGATAATAGTACAACATGGTCCTTTCATTAATAAAAAATGGTGCTTGTACATGAAAATTTGTAGAACTAGAACTTCTAAGATAATGCTTCTACTAACTCAACTAATACTAGCTTATTATGACTTCTCTTTCTCCTAATGGGCTACTCGAGCCCCATATTTATACAATATGAATAAGGGGCAACCTCCTTGAAAGGAGGATTGATTTCCCTCCAAAATTCCTAAAAATCAGGATCGTTCTCCCTGAGTGACCTTGAAACTATAGGGAGGAGTAATTATTACTTCAAGCAAGTTGAGTTTGATATTCTTGCAACAAGATATAGGCACCATAAATTTATCTGACTATATATCCTACTAATATGTGCCAAATATTCTTAATATCATGCATCATAAGCACATTAGGAACATTAATTATGATAAATAACTCTAACCTTCTTAAGAATTTATTTAAGCTATGAAAATGTTATTAAGTGCATACGGAGAGGTATAATACAACCTTTATATGTCTAGGAAATTCTAGATGGGCTTTATGTTTTACCTAATTTGGAGTCCCATCATACCCCCTATTGAAACTATTACTCATCCACTGAGAAACATATTCTTCCTCCCTTCTCTACTTTTCCTCATTTGTTTCCCTGATTACTTGTTTAACATCCCATGTTGTATTGGAGGTGGATTTCATTGTTGGATGAAATCATGCATTTGTCTCAATGTCCCACCACTCTCTTGACTCTTCCTCTTGGCTTCGATGTTCCTAAAGTTCTAGAAACCAAGGAGGAATAAATATTTGTCCAATCCATTGGGTCTCAAGTTTCTGAATGATTCTTTTACATAAATTGGTTTTTTCTAATGCGGCATGTGGCCTATTAGGGGGATGAGATTCCCTAATCTTCATGTTGTAGGGAGGTGTCTGTATCTCCTTTGGAAATCCTGTGAAATCTATTCTCCCAATGGTTTGAAGATATGATCAAAGTGGAGGATGGCTTGTACCATCCTTGTTCACAAATATTCAACATTTCAGGATCCTTTGTTATGATTGCATACGTAGAAGTGACTATGGATATATTATGATGCTTTGATATGATCCAAAGTGCTTCTTTCATCTCTATGTCTAGGGATACTTTTACTTCCTCCACCCTAACCTTTCATGTCTTAGCCAATATGTTAGGGCCATCAACTATGTACCTCCCAAATATGGATTTGGGTCTGATTTGGTCATATTAGGCAACACTAAATTTTGAATGTAAAACTCAACAATATTGGCCTTATCTTTTAACTGTTTCACTGAAGGAAAAAGTAAATAAATTGTATACATCCTATAAAGGGATATATCCCCTTTGTGTGAGCATTTTATTTTTAAATTGGCACCACTGCTCCTTTAGAGAAAAGGAGTAAGTTTTGGATGGTTTCCTGCAACTCATTTCTTCCATGGAAAGGTGTTCCATGATGCCTAGATTGGTTTCAAGGGTTGCAACCTAATTTTCTTTCTCCTGCAATAGTCTTTGGGTTTGCCACAATTTTTCCCCTGTCTAGGTTTTTTCTATTTTTAGGTGATGCCTTTCATTTGCTTCATCAAATCAGATTTTTATCCCCTCCCTCATATTTTTCATGTCTTCCTCCATCCTACCAACATCATCAAATCCCTTGGATTGTGCAATTTGCTTCCATATGTGAGTTCTAGTTTTCTCTTTTTAAACCTCCAGGAATAATATTAGTGCTAGGTGTACAAGTATTACTTTACCTAACTCAATCCAAGAATAGAAATCATTGGATGTTCTTGGAGCTGACTGATTTTTTTATTTTGTCAACATCTTGTAGCTATGTTGTTTGCACATGTAGCCTTGCAAGATTCTCCTGTAGCTATGTTGTTTTTTCTTGTAACCTTGCAGGTTGAGAACATTTTCCTTTTGGTTGTGTTTGCAACTTTATTTCCAAAAGAGGCGTAGATGCTACGGTTGCTTGCACCATCGATGTTATCGGTTTTTTTCTTGTTCTTTACAAGGCCATTCTTTCACATGGCTTTCTTTGATGGTTATAGGAGTGGGATATGGAAGCTTAGGCTTGCGAGTAAACTGTATTATAGTATTATTTCATCTTCTAAAATAAATAGGAGTTTTTCTTGGTATTCTTACATTAGGTTTTGTTGGAGTGCTTAAGGTTTCCAATGGAGCAACAATCTCCTTTTCTTCCTCCTCTAATTTTTCTTCTCCTCCTTTGTGTACCATAGGGATTCATGTTTCCTCCTTTCTATTTTTAATCAACCTCCTTAGTATCTCCATGTTCTCTTGAGGCTATATTGTCTTTGTTTGGTACTTTGTTTGTGGGGTTTCTATTTCAACCTGGGCTCCTACCCCTTCTAATTTTAACAAGGCCGGTTTTGTTTCATCCAATTTTGTTTCTATTGGTGGCTCTGATAACTCTATCTAATGTTATGTTGACTTTTTTTCTACCTCTTCTTCTACCTTTGTGTCTTACTCTTCTAAATCAACCATTATTTAGGGTTCAACTTGGGCTTCTGGAAAATATTGTCTATCCATGTCAATAAAATATATCCATGGAATGGGGTTTTGAAGGTGTTTTAAGGCATCCATTACTATTAAACTAATGATTCCATGATGGGGAAAGTAATTATGTTTCCCTTCCTTTAATTTTGTGCTCATCTCTTTTATGGATTGAAGGAGAAAATGTGGGATGCTAAGCCTCTCATGGACATGTAATTTAGCTTGGAATTTGAGTTGATATAGGAGCCTAAATTGTTATGCATAGACAATGCTTGATATCCCTTCACCTTAAATGTATTTAAGGATATTATATTCAACCTCATTTCATGGGTGTGGTAGGATTTCCCTCTTTATCCCATTTGTACAATGTATCTTCTTCAAGTTGTTCATCAGGGAGGAAAAATCCTCTTTTCACATTAATTTCTTTATGTATCTCTTCCTTAATCCATTTAATCCCATCTGGAAGGGTAGTGAATATAATAATTAATTATTCATTAAGATATATCATCAAACCCTTAACTGAAGTGACTATTTCATAGCCTTTAGGATTTTGCACTTTTAGAGAAAATTCTAAGGAAATATCATCATCATAACTTCTTAATTTATTAAATAAGCCTAGCCAATTATAGTTTTCCAAGATTTCTCTGACCTCAAGGTTCTGAGGAATCTATGTTGTATCTTTGGGTTCTCTTCTATTAAATCCCCCTCCCATGGTATGTCAACATTACTCACAAGTTTGGTCAATAAATGTTTTAAAGGGATTATTGGTTATGTGTTGCTACATGAATTAGGGTTTCCTATAGTAGCAATGGATCCTGTAGCTTAGAGAAAATGTGTGGTCTTCAAAAATAGATAAGGATGTGACTTGTAAACTAGTTAATCCATGTAATTCATCACCATTTTCCAATTTGTACTCTTTAAAAACAACAAAATACCTGGTTTCTTCTCTATTTTACTTAGACTATATAACAGAAGAAACTTCGCTTGATAAATTGTGGCAATTTGAGCACTTGTCCTTATGAAAAATGTGAGTGTGGGAATTTTACTTGATTTTCTTTTAATGAGACCATTTACTTTTAACACAATAGATACTTTTGTGGACGTTATGGGCAAGAATTCGATACCCTGAAACAATCTTCATTTATCCTATAGTAGTTTGCGTGTATCATGTAGAAATGTTTGTAGGGTCCTATAACAGATAGTTTGGAAGCCTAATAACTATATATTTATCATGTAGCAATGGCAGGTATCATTGGTATTTTTAACTGATGTTGCATGAAAAACACGAAGTAATAATCTTGGATTGTTCTTGAGTTAAGTGGACTTATTATTAGTGGTTGATTAGATGGGGCTCAATGCGCAATGGGTGAGTTGGCCCCCACCTATTCCTTGTCATCTTTCATACTTCATGTATTCTATTATCAATAAGTGATATTGCTTACTTTTCAAATCATTTCCAACTTTTCCCTTTTTCTCTTCCACACATCTGGGTTACTTGGAGAAAAGGTAAATTCCTCTACCAAATTTGGTTGAGACCCGTGCTAGATTAATTTGGCTATAAATCCCTTTTCCCTTTGCACTTTTAACATTTTATCATGCTTGTGATAAGTTCAAAGGGTGAGGTTAGGAGATTCATACCTAGTGCCTTACCTTTGATTCTTTTGTGGGCGATGTTGATGTTTCTATGGGCGACTTTGATGCTTCTGCAAGTGACTTTGATGTTGTTGGACAAGAGACCGTGTAACTACTCAAGGTGATTTTCTTGAGTTGAGAGTTGTCAACAAAATTGCTCCTAGAAGTGTAGAATTTTTTGTCATGCAATGATTTTCTTCAAGAGTGCTAGATTCTTGGGAATGTAGGGTTTCTAAAGGCTACTACAGAACCCTGTAGTCTCCTATAGTAGTCACATAGAATTTTTATGCTCATAATTTTATTCTTATAACTCATTAGAGAGTCTTGATAATTCAAGGAGAGGTTGGTGTTGAGTTTGGAGACGTTGATGGAAACTAATATGGAAAAGATGATGATTTTGAGTTGTCGTGGACATAAAATCATGAACATTGGAAGATAAACTAAGGGGTAATATATGTTGGTGGAATGGATGGGTATCAGGAATCCTTTGATGCCTTTTCCTTGCTGTTATGTAGAGGGAATCCTCATTCTACATTTTCACCAAATCTAAGAAATATTGTAGCATTACAAGAATTTCCTATAGCAACTCAGGGAAGTGGAAAAAAATGCATAAAAATACTTGGGGATGTTGAGATGATGTTGTGGATGTTAGATAATGAAGCAAAATGGTGTGGGGGTGATTCCTGAGCCTTATGAGGGTACATGGCTTTATGTTATAGGTCGGATGTGAATTTTAGATTGTTTAGTATTCCTTGCTAATGTCCCTATGTGATACCTACACATACATCAAGGTGAGATAAAAAAAATTCTTCATTTTTCTCTTTTTTTTTCTTTTCTTTTTCTTTTTTCTTCAGGCCCACTAGTTGACTCATGGAGGATTTCAACTATTATTTCTAAACTAGGTTCCTCAAGGGAGGTTTTCACCTAGGAATATTTGTTACTTTTTTCTTCTCAGACTCACAAGATGCCTTATAGAGGTTTTCAGCTAATGAGCTCGCCTCAAGTGCCTCATAGGAGGTTTTCACTTGAGGTTCTTTTCCTTTTTTTCTTCTTTTACTTTTTTTTTTCTTTTCTTTTCTTTTTGTTATAGGATTAATGGATTGGGAGCTCTAATGCCATCAATAAAATTTATTTCCTTTATTATTAAATTATTAAATTCATCCATAAAGAGGGGCTTCTTGTAGAATTTCAATCAATTACCATTCAACAAAAGTGGAATCTCCTCTTCATCTATTGTTCTGATTCAGGATGAACCATTATATTATAATTTTATAACCAAATAAGCTCCCAACCATCTGGTCATGAGATTCCCTTCAAATTATTTAAACATAGAGTCATATTAGAGGGCCCAATCTCATGCCCTCCTAGAAGGTTGTAGTCTTGATATGTTTATCTTTTTTTTTTTTTAACAAAGTTGGTTGCTATTAATATTAAAAAAAAAGGAGACGACGGATCTGGCGAGCGATGGAGTCTTCCGGATTGACATCTGCACCATGGTTTCTTGCATTTGTGGAGCTGGAGCTCATTGATGTATTTTTTTCCAGAATATACTTCAAAATTTCAATTGATTCTTGTGCGTGGGCGCACTTGTTGGAGAGTTATTTAAACTGCTCCTGAAGGGAGGTGACCCTCTGATGGAAGAAGTTGAGATCAGCTTCATGTCTCTCTTCCGCCAGCTTAGCCTGAAAATGTAGCTCGTCATCCATGATCTTCTGATGGGCTCGAATTTTCTCCAGCTCTGCTTGGAGGTCGGCACAGTGCAGACAATCTTCGCTCCTAGCCATTTTGAGCAGAGTGTTACACAGTAATTTATCACCGTCCCTGAAATCCCCATCTCGCCCATTGGAGGTTCATTTCTGTGACCAATAAGCAGTGTCATGCCTTGCAAATACCATCATTGCATCCCTTTCCATGAGGACAACATTTCTTCTGTTGATCATTTCCTTAGCAGACCCCTAAAAACACCTGTTTTTGCCTTGGCGCTGGTAGCCCATTATGTACTCGCACCAATGGGGGAAAATTAACACTGAGCCCACACGAATTGGCACTCTGTCCCAGTTAAGCACCCGCGCCAATCTGCTTTTGGAATTTTTTTTAAAAAAGAGGCGAAGTTTCGATTACAACAACTTCGTGGATGAGTCATCAAGAGTGGTTTTGACTGAATAACCATGGCCTTCCTCCTTTGGCCTCTTGTTTCCACCTTATGGGGAACCTCCCAAGGGATAAGGCCTCCCTTCCACTATTGTAGGGATCCCAACCTCCTCCTCTCCTCTATAAATATAGCCTTCATCCATTGATGAAGGGGATGAAGGGCTGAATGGTTGAGTCTTCAAGTTCCCAAATTCTCAAGAGCCTTATGCTGCAAGAGCCTCGATTATTCCCATAAGGCCAAATTCAAGCAAGGAGACTATTGTCAAGATCCGAAGAGAGAGGTTTGTCCTATCCTTGACAGGCTTTTCGAGACGTGTTCTGCTAGCGACCCTCTGAAGGAGAATTCAGCGTCAGAACTATGGTTGTATTCTTCCTTTGATTGATTAATAATAAGCGACTATTGGTTATGGTTCCACTCTTGTTGTTGTTTATAATAATGAGTTATGTCCTTTCTGACTGACATATAGTTGCATCTACTGGATTTTACGCTTGCGTTTGTTTTGTTTCTCGCATGTGCAGGTGTCCATCACGAAGATCGTGGGGATCGTGATCTGCCAGGGCTAAGGAACGGGAGCGCTACCTCTTCTACAAGCAACAATGTTGGATTCCAGGTAATCCTTCATCGCTAGTTGGTTTATTTGCAATTAGGAACCTGTGCTATAGCGTGAATGATTTTTTCTAGACCCAGTCTGGGCTAGTAGGGATTACCTCTATCTGCAGAGGGGATTTACCTCCACAAAAAATCGGCGACTCCGCTGGGGATCATTAGCTTGTTGTTGTTCGTTTTATAAACTACAGACAGAGCCTGAAGTTAGCCAGATAGCCTTCGAAACGCTATTGCTCTGCATTAGCAAAGTAGATCAAAGCTGCTGCATTCAATCTCCGGTTTAGTTTATTAACTGAACACTAGGAGTATTGTCTCATCTTTTCGGTTGTTTCTTGATTCTTCTTGCTTGATCAACTCTTTTGGCTGGCTCCTTTTGTGTTTGGCTTTTGGTTCAGCCCCAGATGATCAGATCTGACCTCTGATTTTCCGAATTCTCACCTTTTCATAGTTGGCTTGATTGGAACGGTTTCCACCCTGACAGTTGCGCTAATTGGCGCGGATTGCCAGTTCATCACTCGCGCCATCCCCTGTCTGGCGCGGATTATAGCCAGACAGTCGCGCCATCATCTGTAGGTGCTAGGGTTTACCCTTGTTCGGAAGTTTCTTTTGGTCAGTACTTTGCTTCTGGGTTTGTTTTAGATTCTGCTTGAAGTGGTGAGTCTGGTCTTGGTTGGGAGAAATTCTTTGTTTTTTCATTTTCAGGCATTGGCGCTAGTTGTCAGTGAGCAAGTCGCGCCAGTTGGTGCTAGTTGTCAGTGTACAAGTCGGGCCAATTTCAGGGTGTGTGAAAATTGATACTTTTTCCCTGAATCCTTCACCAGTGTGTCTTTCCCTTCCGGCCTTTCCTCTATATGAGCATAGATTACATTGCTCATTGTTTTGGATGTCTTCTCTCCATGATTACTTGATGTAAAAGGGATGAATGCCTTGTTTTGATCTCTTGCTTTGGAAGTCCTCTTTGTGTTTGACCTCATATGTCTTGTTGCCTTTTGAGGGATTTCGTGAAAAAGTGTTTGAAACAACGATTGCATTCTTAGTGTTTGTTTACACCTCTTTTGCATTCATCCTTCATTAAGAAGATTTGCGTTTATTTAGTTTTCGTCTCAAAGTGTTCTTTTTTGTTAAAATGCATTAGATCACATTGCATTGAAGAGTATTTTGAGATTTATCATTGAACTTAGATCACATTGTTTAATGATTGAAGGCTAAAGATCGCATTGAGTGCATTCTCTTTTATTAAAATCATGCATTAAGTAGATTCTCATTTCATTGAAAAATGCATTGAGTGCATTCTTATCATTTGAAAAGGAAAAGGAAATTGTGCATAGATTACAATTTCATAGTTTTCGGAAAATAGGATTTTGCATAGATTACATTGCATTATTCGCATCGTTGAGTGTTTGAAATTACTTTTGGATAGTGAAAGTCATCTAGTTTGGAAAAGATTTCGTTTGTAGTGTTGTTTTATGTCGCATCATTGTTTGAAGCTCTTCCCTTAACTAGATAGCATTCATCGAATTGAAAAGTTTTCTTTTCTCATATAGCTGCATATAGGAGATTGTCATATGACACTCGCTAGGGCTTGAAAACTGAAACGTAATTGAAGATAAACATTAAAATTAACTCAATTTACACTAAGGCAACATTGAAATCTAACGAAACACATTTAGAGGTCTAGGCTAGAGACGTGTTCCAACGTCTTAAAACCTAGTAGCTGTCGTTCGCCTCTTGGCTTTAGACAACACTAGTACGGACTTGTGCTCCCCGTATCGTCGCATATATAAATGGAGACCCCACTAGGTTTCAATCATTTATCCATAGGAAGCCGAGTCTGCTGCTCTATACCCGTGATACACCGAACACAACATTCAGGGATATTGCCTGCACGTACGGAAAGTCCTTGGTTGATTTCTCTTTCATTTTGAAACCAAGGTGTATATTGCAGTTCACGGTTATTTGGTACACCCTTTGCCTAGAATTCCTGAGCAGTAATTTCGATCTTTTCTAACTCATTAAATTTGAAAAGGTCATCAAGCGCTTGTCCTTTCACGCTTGTTTCCAATCTGAAAGTGATAGAGTCACCTTTTGCTTGTTTCTCGACTCTTAAAAGATGAAACGGTATAGTTTTGTTTCAATGTTTTAGAAATTAACTGCCCACAAAATATTCTAGTTAAAGTTAGTTTCCTTAGGGTGTTGTTCTGAAGATCATTTCTGATGGCAACTTTTCCAAAGTTCACCAACCAAGGAATCCCCTCCGATGGGAATCCTGGTCCTTTTCCTCCTTTTGGAAATGTTGGCGCTCCTTATATGGCAACGTTGTCCCTTCCTGGGTTAACTGTTGGGTTGCTTGTTTGGTTGTTTTCAACCTCTGTGGTCCCGAATGTTTCGGCTACTGTTCAATCAGTTCCTCCGCCTGAACAACATCATGTTGATTCCAAGGTGGACCTCTCCCCTTCTTTGCCTGTTTCTGCGTCCTCCTCTTCTAATTTGCCTGGTGAAAGTCTGGATTCGAGTAACCAGGTGGCTAAGAAGAAGAAGAAGAATACAAAGAAGAAGAAGTCCGATAAAGGAGAGGCTAACTCTACAGCTATTGCGCCTAAGGAAACGTCTCCTCTTGATAAACCTTCCAACTCTCCACGGAAAGTCAAGTTCCCTTTCATGTTGTGCACGGGAAACCTTCTTCTTCGAGATTTCCCTGGCATTCCCAAGGTGCTCGAAGTATGGCCCAACGGTCGTTTGCCATTGCCTTTGGCTTCTGGGAGTCAGGTTGGGGACACATCTTCAATTGGTGCTTGTAAAGCTCTTAAGAAGCAGGGTAAGATTACCAATCCCTATAAGTTGTGTGAAGGGCACCATGCCATTCACCTTTGTCCGTCTATGGATGAAGCCAAGCGAGTCTTGGACAATGCAACCATTTCTACACCATGCCTCCCGGCTGGTTATAAACGGCTTTCTTTGAGTCTTCCGCCAGCTGATCCTACGATTGGTCAAGAGTCATCCTTGGTCGATCCCGCTCCCTCGAAAATTCAAATTTAGGAATCTGTTCCTGACCAACCATTAGTCGTGGGATCGGTTGAGCTAGCCCCATCTACGGTGCACCAGGTCTTTTCCGTAGAGAGTGGATCTCACCCCCCCAGGTTCTTCTTGTTTCTTCAGATTCTTCGGACTTGGAGAAATATTCTCCTGTCCCTATATCTCAAGAAGCTGCTCCTCCGCCTCCCGTGATGGAGGTCCCGGAGGATACCCCGCCCACCTTCGAGATGGAGGTCATGGAGGATGCTCCTTCTTCCGTAACACCAGGGGAGGACCATCTCGGTTCGATGGTGGCCCCTCCAAGTAGTTTGGTCGCTTCCTTCGATTGGAGTCAATTTTCAGGATACCGCCTTCCATCTTATGTGCCTTTCGAGATCACAGTACATGCTTTTGGTCTGGTCGTACCCAGCACCATTATAGACAAAGGCGCATCTGTTAGTGTTCTATCCTCAACTACTTGGAAAGCTTTCGGTTCGCTGCCACTTGCACCTGTTACGCAGAATCCGTTGGCATTTTACCTGTTACTTTGGGAGGTAAAACCGTCCATATGGATGTGATGGTTGTTCCAGGCCCCTTGGACTTCAATTTACTTTTGGGGTGCGATTACACCTATGCCATGGGAGCGCTTGTCTCCTCCCTTTTTCATGTGGTCTGTTTTCCACATGAAGGACGGATCGTGACCATTGATCAGCTTTCGTTCTTTGGTCCTGATGTGGCTGCTGGCCTGCCATCATCCCTTCCTGGTTTTTATCCACCCATTGTATATGCCCCACCGCAGGTCAACTATGTGGCTACCTACCCTGTGCCTATACTCAGTGATAGTGCCATTGTGCATCAGGTGCTGGGGGCATTGGGTCCTGACTTCCAGGATGTTTTCCTTCCATCAGAAGTAGAACTCTTGGAAGCGATGACTTCTTGTTCATTATGATGAGGTTGATTGAAGCAGAGTTCCTTGTCTTGTGTCAAGCTCCTTAAAAAATGAAACAAGGTCGTCGGAGCACAGTTTGTTTTCTTGTGTCAAGCTCCTTAAAAAATGAAACAAGCTGGTTGGAGCATAGTTCTTTTCCTATGTCAAGCTCCTTGAAAAATGAAACAAGGTTGTCGGAGCATAGTTCTTTTCCTGTGTCAAGCTCCTTAAAAAATGAAACAAGGTCTTTCGGAGCATGGTTCTTGTCTTCTGTCAAACTCCTTAAAAAATGAAACAAGGTTGTTGGAGGATAGTTCCTTGTCTTGTGTCAAGCTCCTTAAAAAATGAAACAAGGGTGTTTGAGGATAGTTCTTTTAATGTGTCAACCTCGTTAAAACAATGAAACACGTTGCTATTCAATTCAAGTCTTTGTTTAGATCTCGTAAACTCCCAGTCGAGTCTTTCTTAGATATCGTAACTTGAACCTTCACTCCATCTGCCTTTCATATGGACTGAAGCTTGGGTTGCATGTACCTCGAATTGAGTCACCATGCTGGGGGCATGCTTAATTTTTTCAAGCATAGTTTGTTTCCGTTTCAAGCTTGTGTAAAAATGAAATCGGTTTCAAGCATAGTTTATCTTTGTTTCAAGCTTGTGTAAAAATGAAACCAAATTCAAGCAGAGTTTCCTGATTTCAAGCTTGCATAAAAATGAAACCATTCCCATTTTACCTCTTGTGATTGCCATTTTATCAACCTGTTTTGCCAGATGAGCCTTGGTTTTCTCACTCCATCGTCACTATCTGCTTGGCCGATCATATAACTTCACTTGGTTGTTTTACCCATTCCTGAGGAATCGTTGCGATGAGTGGTCTTGTTAGCCAACCTCTTAACCTTTACTTGTTTTGAGCAGTTCCACCATTATCGGAACTAGTTGCTACCCTTTATACCACTCGTTCCTCCAGGAGGAGTCAACTTTCAGCTCTTTTCTGACTCTCTAAACATGAAAAGATTGCTGAGGCCCTTGTCGTTTCGATCTCGTTAAAGTGGCTGCGAAACGACATCTACCCAGTATACGTTTACCCCTTTTTCGGGCTGGGATAGATTACTTACGAAAAAGGAATACCCTAGCCTATTGCAACTAGGAGGTTTTCTCAGAAAAAGTTTTCTACCTTTTCGGGTCTGAGAAACTATTTGCGAAAAGGGACCGTTGGAGTTTACTTTTCAGCTGTCTTTTCAAACTCTCTAAATATGAAAAGATGCCGAGTTCTTCCTCTGTCAGACTCGTTAAACCTGATGACATTGGATTCAGTCGTAATGACGCTACTCGACTCTCTCCTTCCTAGGGCTCGTTAAATGTACTAGGATGGATTCATCCGAAGGACGAATTTATATGACAAGCATATGGTATCCCCTTCAAGCTTGTGTAAAAATAAAGAGGTACTCACTGAAATGGTGGGGAAAAATGGAACCAGCATCATTGTCGTGTCGACAGTATGTCGCTCTTGAACATGGCACTTGTTCGCATTCGTGTCGGGTTGGGGAAATCTCATCTCATTTTCACTTGCCTCCGTGGGTTTGGGTAATCCCTTTTGACCTCTCATCTGCTCTTTGCCTCGTCACTATGACCTCTGATCTTTTGATGTCAAATATTGCCAAGTCCACTGTCGTGCCATTCATATGTTCAAGAGAAGTTGACCTCTGCAAATACCAGCCTTCCTCTGATTCTCATCTGATCGTGATTCACAAAAACATTATGTTCCTCTGTCTCGCGTCGATGATGTGGGAAACACTATGGCCCACGCCGATCAAGGTCACTTCGTGTCGACTCCGGTATTATCCGGGGAAGGCGTATCTAGAGACTCCCTTCTGGTACCTTGGAGCCTGCATGCCTCAATGGCAGGTTCTTCACATTCGACGTGAGGTTTTCATCATTGGCCTCTGATCAAGTGATTCTGCGGGTGTTCAATGTCAGCTCATTGTTCACATGCCGTAGATTGTACCTGTAGTACCTTGAGGACCATTGGCATTAATGGTGGTACCTCTCGCGTCTGTTAACAAATTTCATCATTGGCTGATAATCGGGCGATGTTCTTGCATGTTCGACTTCAGCTCACATATTCGCATGCTTGAACTTGTACTTTGTTCGGGTCGAGATGGAGCGCAAGACCCTGGATTCTGTCTGTTATAATCCAGGCTGCGATTTTGTGGATTATTATGATTGGTTACATGACTCACTGATTGGATGGCTGCGACCATACCTGAGTCTATTTATCGATCCTCACTGGATGGCTGCGTCCATACCTTGAATCTGGATTATTGTATACTCTGCTATGGATGGCTGTGCCCATACCACATATATATCATGTATTTGAGATATCAGCTGTACTGCTCTACGCAGGTTTTCCAACGGCAGTGTTTTCAGTTGGACACATTCTCGTAAAGCATTTCACCCCTCTCTCTCTTTCGGGCCTCATGCTTTAGGGGCATCTGTTACACAGTAATTTGTCACCGTCCCTGCAATCCCCATCTCGCCCATTGGAGGGTCGTTTCTGTGACCAATAAGCAGTGTCATGCCTTGCAAATACCATCATTGCATCCCTTTCCATGAGGACAACATTTCTTCTATTGATCATTTCCTGAGAAAACCCCTAAAAACACCTGTTTTTTCCTTGGCGCTGGTAGCCTGTTATGTACTCATGCCAATGGGGGAAAATTAACACTGAGCCCGCGCCAATTGGCGCTCTGTCCCAGTTAAGCACCCGCGCCAATCTGCTTTTAAAATTTTTTTTAAAAAAGAGGCGAAGTTTTGATTACAACAACTTCGTGGATGAGTCATCAGGAGTGGTTTCGACTGAATAACCACGGCCTTCCTCCTTTGGCCTCTTGTTTCCATTTTATGGGGAACCTCCCAAGGGATAAGGCCTCCCTTCCACTATTGTAGGGATCCAAACCTCCTCCTCTCCTCTATAAATATAGCCTTCATCCATTGATAAAGGGGCTGAAGGGTTGAATGGTTGAGTCTTAAAGTTCCCAAATTCTCAAGAGCCTTATGGTGCAAGAGCCTCGATTATTCGCCTAAGGCCAAATTCAAGCAAGGAGACTATTGTCAAGATCCGAAGAGAGAGGTTTGTCCCATCCTTGACAGGCTTTTCGAGACGTGTTCTGCTGGCGACCCTCCGAAGGAGAATTCAGCGTCAGAACTATGGTTGCATTCTTCCTTTGATTGATTAATAATAAGCGACTATTGGTTATGGTTCCACTCTTATTGTTGTTTATAATAATGAGTTATGTACTTTCTGACTGACATATAGTTGCATCTACTGGATTTTACGCTTGTGTTTTTTTTGTTTCTCGCATGTGCAGGTGTCCATCACGGAGATCGTGGGGATTGTGATCTGCCAGGGCTAAGGAACGGGAGCGCTACCTCTTCTACAAGCAGCGTTGGATTCTAGATAAGCCTTCATCGCTAGTTGGTTTATTTGCAATTAGGAACCTATGCTATAGCGCGAATGATTGTTGCTAGACCCAGTCTGGGCTAGTAGGGATCACTTCTGTCCGCAGAGGGGATTTACCTCCACAACACAGAGGTAAACAGATTCCAGAGGTCTGAGATAGAAACGAGAAGTAGAAAATGGATAAGGATGAGGAATCAAGTAGCAAGGGGGAAGCGTATGCAAGTGGGAGAAGAGAGACAGGAGTTGCGGGTAGGTGGAAAGCGCAAGGAGCGGTGGTTACACTCCCAGAAGGGCAAACACAGATGCAAAAGAGTAGAGGCTTCCTCAGCAGAACAATGAAGGAGAAGTGGTAGCTCGAGAGGAAGGGAGGGCATATAAAAAGGGAGGGGCATGATGCAGGCCGCGGGAAGTCACGAGGAGACGAAGGGAGGAATCGAGCGCGGGAGAGGAGAGGGTAGTGGTCTCGAAAGGAGAAAAAAATCATAGGGATATAAGAATCAAAGGAAAAAAGATATGAAATCAATGCAGTGATGGAGGGAGGATCATGCACGTGATCCCGAGGTACGTGAAAATGCCTCCAAATTTGAACTATGCTGACAGAGGCTCTTCGAGTCTGTTGAGTGATGGGACATTTGTTGAGAATCCAAAGCTGATAGAGCCAAGTCATGGAAGGTGGATTTGATGTTCGATCTCATTGCAGGAGAGGACTCCTATGGATCTGTGACAAGCCTTGTTGGCACGAAGATCCGCCTCCTTGTTGAGGGTGTGGAGAATGTGGTAGAAGTTAACCCCCAACATATCTTCAATAAGAAATTGGCATCTTCTTGTGGTTTGTTGAAGGGCCACGTTTGTTGTTGAGCGATTATGAACCATAAGGCTAATGATGATGGCCAAATCGCCAAAGATCATGGCATTATTTTTTCCTAGCTTTTGCAATTGAAGGATGCCTTGAAGTAAAGAGGGCTTCGGCCCTATTATTGGAGAGAGCTCCCAATCCCCATTCAAAGGAAGAGAAGATTATACCCTCCTCATTGCAGATAATTCCACCAGCCCCTGCCATGCCCAGATTGGACTTGGACGCACCGTCAAAGAATAGAGAGGGTCTTTTGCAATTCCTTAACCATATGTTGAAATCCTCCTCGCTCAGTCGAATTTTCCAACTGTTGTTGGTGATATTCCACTGATTGTTGAGGTTATTACTGCGGTTGATGGTGTTATTTTTATCCAACAAGTAGCTTATGAAGTTGCACTCTTCCACACAGTGATCCTTGTAGTCAATCTGATTTGTATGCTTCTTAGTAGAGATCGCTTCCAGAGTAAGGCTTCTAGCTTTACTGCAAAACTTCCTGAAGTTAGTTGTTTTGTCCTTGAAGACTCTTCGGTTGTGGTCCAACCAAATATTCCAAAGAGTTGTTAGGGGGAAAGTATCCCAGACTCTTTTTGCTATGATGTTATTTTTGCATTTCCAGGGGTATATTTTCTTCCATAGGCCCACGAATTCAACAATGGTATTGTGTGAGCCCCATGGGAGATTGGATTTTAGGATGAGCTCCTTCCAACATCTGATGGCAAAGGGGAATTCAATGAAAAGATGACGGATGGTTTCTTCAGCAGCTTGACAGTTAGGACAACGGGAGGGCCCAATCATACCTTGATTTTTTAGATTATCAGAGGTTAAGATTTTCCCTTTGAGTAAGGTCCAAATGAATAATTTGATCTTGGGGAGGGCCTCTGATCTCCAAACTAATTTCCATGGAGACCACTTGGGCGCAGGGTAATCCTCTTTGCAAAGAGTTTTATAGAGTAGATCGATCCTGTTGGATCCCAACGAAAACCATCCTCACAACCCTGCTTTAAGGGCGCTATGTTGAGATTCAACAAGATGATGAGCTTAGTGAAAAGAGTCACCTTCACTAAGTGGGCCCGCAGGCTATTTTTGGCACAAAGTCTATTTTTAGACTATGTCTATTTTTAGACATGTCGATCATATTCTATGAGTTGTAGGATGCTATTTTTGGATGGTTGGTCAAGTTGGAAAAATAGATGGACTTCTATTTTTAGACATATTGGGCAGAATCTATTTTTAGATTGCCAGTCTAAAAATAGATATGTTGAATATTATTAGCTCTTAATAACATTTGGACTCTAAACGTTATATTATTCTCTTGGAGCACTTCAGTTAAGTGTATAGATGTGGCACAAAAGCTGACAGAAGGAATTACACTATTCCTGAGGGTTTACTGGAGCTAATGCATGGGGAATTCAGTTAGAACTCATGTGACAGAGTTTGGTGGAGTTATAGAAGTAGTTGGTGGAGTTGTATTTAGTTTAGCTCAATTAGACTCAGTTGAGCTAGTTGTATTTAGTTAAGCTGATTCATACACTAGTGAGAGTGGTGTGAATTAATTAGTTAATTAATTCACTAAATAATAAATCATTAATAAAATGAAGAATACATCAGTTGACTATAGTGCATGGACAATTTCAATGGAGACCAGTGGAGAGATATGTGAAAGAGAAAGTGTGACTATCAGTTGTGACTATAGTGATGCATTGATTGCATCCAACACTCAGTGGAGATGCCAATGAGGATTGCGCAGTGCAATATTGGTGGATTCAAGTTAATTTAGAGCCATTCTTCAGCAGGGATTGTGCAATAGAGGCAAGCTAGCAGGTGGCAGAGATTGAGGCATGGATTTGCAATATCGGGCCTGATTAGTGTGTAGCGATTGTATTGTACTGAGAGCTTGATATGATAAGCTTTGTATGAGGATTGTTACATGATCTCTATGACATATATTATATACACATAGTTGGGGTTTTTAGCTTCAGGATTTCCTGTTAAACAATTGTGTTAATGTGTGTGAATTTTTATGGTTTCATGTGTGCATTGCAATTGATTTAATTTTCGCATGTGATGATCAATAGTGGAATAGATTCTGTATTGCGCATGAAGTTAAAATAGTGTGTGATCAGGAGAATATTGGATATACAACACATAATTTATATAATTTCTACATGGTATTAGAGAGATATTGATCAGAGCAGATTGCAATTATTGAAGCGGTTGAGTTTTGTGCTGGTGGAATTTGAATTTGCTGCAGTGTTTTCTTGGTGTCGAAGTTGAGAATTCATTGAAATGTCTTTCAACGAATTGCTATTGGAGTATACCCTTGATGGCAGCTCAAATTATATTTCATGGAAGGATAGGATGGAGGCGATGCTAGATGATAATGGGTTGAAGGAGTTCATATATGTAGAAATTCCAAAACATGCTTCTAGCGATGTAGCCGCACTTGACGCATGGCAAAAGAAGACAAAAAAATGTCGAAGGATTCTATTGGAAGGTGTGAAGGATCACAAAGTGTCCAGCCTTCATGGTAAAGCTAGTCGATTCTTGATGTGGAAAGCTTTGACAGACTTGTTCCAAAGCAGAAGCGACCAAAGGAAGTTGGTGCTTAAAGACAAGCTTAGAAAAATAAAAATGGAGAAAGGCGACAATATACCCAAGTACCTCACAAAGTTTGTCTAGTGCAGGGATGAGATGGGAAGTGTGGGGGTTACTGTAGATGAAGAGGACTTGGTGAGCTTGGCTATCCTTGGGCTTCCGAAGATTTGGCATAGCTATGAGGACTCTGTCAATGGTCGGGAGAAACTGCCGGGATTGGAGCGACTTTGGTAGGATCTTGTGCAGGAGGAGATAATGCAGGGTACCAGGGATGGATCTTCATCGAAGAAAGAAGATGAAGAAAATTGCGCTTTGGCTGCCAAAGAAATGAAAGGGAAGGGAAAGAAAAATCCTTCTCAATCCGGTGCAAAAGGCAAGAAGCAGGACTTGTCCAAGGTGAAGTGCTTTCACTGTCACCAACACGGACATTATGCCACTAATTGTCCACAGAAGAAGAATAATAAGCAGGCTGCTGGATCTGCAGCTAGAGAGGCCTTAGCCTCGCAGTTTGAGCTGGATTTTTCACTGATTGCATGCTTGGTTTCAAGTATGATGGGATCAGTGTGGTTTCTTGACAGTGGTGCGTCTTTCCATATGACTAGAGACAAAGATTTGTTTAGTGATCTGGATGAGAAGGATCTCAGAGTGCACATCGAGATGGGCGATGATGATAGATACAATGTGACTGGTATCAGGACCATTTCCTTTGAGAGGGAGTCAGGTAAACCTTTCATCTTGAAGGATGTCATGCATGTTCCAGGATTGAAGAAGAATCTGATCTCTATGGCGATGTTGGAAGACAAGGGATATGATGTTGTTTTTAGCGAGGGAAATGCTTTCCTGCACAGTAAAACAACTGGTAAAACACAAAGGATAGGGGTTTTAATTAAGAACCTTTATCAATTACAGGTAGATGGCTGCGCAGCAATGGTAGGAAAAGTAGAAGGAGTGGTGAGCCAGGATGAGGACGAATTGTGGCACAGGAGATTGGGCCATCTTCACCATGGCGCTTTGAAAATTTTGTAGCAGATTTCTAGCGGGATTCCCAAGGGTACACTTGCGCAGTTAGATCAGTGAAATGGATGTACTTTGGGAAAATTTGTGAAGACCACTTTTCATGAGAAGGATAGTCGTGCCACGACGATCCTTGAGAGAATTCACACAGATGTGTGTGGACCTTTCTCAGTAGCTTCAACAACAAAGCACATGTATAATGTGATATTTGTTGATGAATTTTCTCATAAGTGCTGGATCTTCTTCATGCAAAAGAAGAGCGAGACATACTCAAAGTTCTGTGAGTTCAAGGCGCTAGCTGAGAAAGAGTCGGGGAAGCAGGTGAAAGCTCTAAGGAGCAATAATGGTGGTGAATACATCTCTGGAGAATTCAAAGACTTTTGCAGTGTAGAAGGAATTCGAAGAGAGATCATAGCGTCTCATAACCCACAACCAAATGGGGTCGCGGAGAGATAGAACAGAATGATTGTGGGTGCTGCATGGGCGATGCCGCATGATCAAGGCCTTCCCATACACTTTTGGGCTGAAGCATGCAACACTGCGGTTTATGTGCAAAACTGTTGTCCTCATAGAGTACTTGGCATGAGTACACCCGAAGAGGCGTTTTCTGGTAAGAAGCCCGATATTTCTCATTTGAAGATTTTTGGCTCACCTGTTTACATTCATGTGATGAAGGATTCCAAGAAGAAGCTGGAGCCGACCGCAGAGGTTGGGATATTTGTGGGGTACACAGAAACACCCCAAAATTATCGTGTGTATTTTCTAGACAGTCAGATGACTGTTGTGTGACGGGATATTAAATTTCATGAGGAGAAAGCCATGAAGTTGTCGCTTGAGAGGGAGCTACACTTGCATACAGATGAGGAGCTACTTGTTCCTAAAGATGAGCCTCAGGATGTGGATCAACCACAAGAGGAGGTTCATGGAGTGGAAGAAACCACTCATACAACGTCAAACATCAGAGGGCGGAAGTGCACTACAAAAGCCAAGTGACTGAATATTGATGCAACACAGAATGTAGGAGCACCTACATCACAACGCAGATAGAGATAGTCACCTGACCGATTTACTGGATACATGGCTCTGATGAGCAAGTGTATCGTGACAGAACCATCTTCTTTTGAGGAAGCTATGGAGGATCCCGCATGGGTAGATGCCATGGTGGAAGAGTATCATTTGATTTTTAGAAACAGTGCATGGAATATTGTCGCAAGGCCGGAAGGGAAATCAGTGGTAGGTTCGAGATGGATCTACAAAGTGAAGCAAGCTGCTAATGGGAGCATCAAGAAGTACAAGGCAAGATTTTTTTCATGGGGCTTCTCACAGATCGAGGGGATCAACTATAAAGAAACCTTTGCACCTGTCGCAAGGTATTCTTCCATATGGACCATCCTTTCTCTCTCAGCGCAGATGGGTTGGCACATTCATCAGATGGATGTGAAGACTGCATTCCTCAACAGAGTCATTGAGGAGGAGGTGTACATAGAGCAACCTGAAGGATTTGAAATATTCAACAGTGAGTCACATGTGTGCAGGCTTAAAAGAGCGCTGTATGGGCTGAAACAAGCACCTCGTGCTTGGTACACATGGATAGACAATTATTTTACCGGACTTGGTTTCGCCAAGAGTGAGGCGGATCCGAACCTATACCAGATTGTGGTGGAGGGTAAGTTGCTGATCATTGTACTTTATGTAGATGATTTGATACTAACAGGTGATGAACTGTTGATACACTCATGCAAGGAATATCTTGCAAAGGAGTTTGAGATGAAGGACTTGGGCCTCCTTCATTATTTCCTGGGATTGGAAATTTTTCAGCGGAAGGGTGGACTGTTTGTGTCTCAAGGAAAGTATGCCCAAGAGATACTGGAGAAGTTCAACATGCAAGGCTGCAAGCCTATTGACACTCCTCTTCCCGGTGGTTGGAGGAAAGAGGATGCTACATCGGCAGAGGTAGTGGATGCCACTGTTTATTGACAGTTGGTTGGTTCACTCATGTATCTAGTCAATACATGATCAAACATATGCTACGCTGTTAACTAGCTTTCACAAGCTATGGTTAAGCCTACCAAGCTCTTTTGGAAGGCAGGCAAGCATGTCCTGAGATATCTCAGGGGCACATCGAGATATGGATTGTGGTACAAATAGTCGGATGAGTTGAAGCTGCATGGCTTCGCGGATGGAGATTGGGCATGGAGCCCAACAGACAGAAAGAGCACATCTTGAGGGATATTCAGTATCGTGTCTACAACAGTTTCTTGGTACAACAGGAAACAGAGATTCGTGGCACTCAGTTCAGCAGAGGCCAAGTACAAAGCAACAAGTTTGGCTACATGCGAGGCTATATGGATGAGGAAGATCCTGGTTGGGTTGTTTGGTTCACACTTAGATCCTAATGTGATATATTGTGATAATCAGAGTTGCATTAAACTCTCGGTTAATCCAGTATTTCATGACATATATAAACATATTGACATCCGGTACCATCATATCAGAGATTGTGTGCAGCAGAAGATCATGTTACTATCTTACATTCCTACGGAGGATCAGGATGCAGATATTCTGACGAAGGCGCTCACCAGGAGAAAATTTGAATACCATAGAGACAGGATCGGGGTGGCAGATAATCCCTATCTTTTTGAGAGGGAGTGTTGAGATTCAACAAGATGATGAGCTTAGTGAAAAGAGTCGCCTTCACTAAGTGAACCCGCAAGCTGTTTTTGGCGCAAAGTCTATTTTTAGAATATGTATATTTTTAGACATGTCGATCATATTCTATGAGTTGCAGGATGATATTTGTGGATGGTTGGTCAAGTTGGAAAAATATATGGAATTATATTTTTAGAAATATTGGGCAGAATCTATTTTTAGATTGCCAGTCTAAAAATAGATATGTCGAATATTATTAGCTCTTAATAATATTTGGACTCTAAACATTATCTTATTCTCTTGGAGCACTTCATTTAAGTGCACAGATGTGGCATAGCAGCTGACAGAAGGAATTACACTATTCCTGAGGGTTTAATGGAGCTAATGCATGAGGACTTCAGTTAGAACTCATGTGACAGAGTTTGGTGGAGTTATAGAAGTAGTTGGTGGAGTTGTATTTAGTTTAACTCAGTTAGACTCAGTTGAGCTAGATGTATTTAGTCAAACTGATTGATACACTAGTGAGAGTGGTGTGAATTAATTAGTTAATTAATTCACTAAATAATAACTCATTAATCAACTGAATAATACATCAGTTAACTAGAGTGCATGGAAAGTTTCAGTGGAAACCAATGGAGAGATAGGTGAAAGAGCAAGTGTGACTATCAATTGTGACTATAGTGATGCACTGATTGCATCCAACACTCAGTGGAGATGCCAATGAGGATTGCGCAGTGCAAGCTTGGTGTGTTTGAGTTCATTCAGAGCCATTATTTAGTAGGCATTGCGCAGTAGAGGCAAGCTAGCAGGTGGCAGAGATCAGTGCAAGGATTTGCAAGATTGGGCCTGATTAGTGTGTAGCGATTGTATTGTACTGAGAGCTTGATATGATCATCTTTGTATGAGGATTGTTACATGATCTCTATGAAATATATTATATACAAATAGTTGGGGTTTTTAGCTTCAGGCTTTCCTGTTAAACAACTATGTTAATGTGTGTGATTTTTTATGGTTTCATATGTGCATTGCAATTGATTTAATTTCTACATGTGATGATCAATAGTGGAACAGATTTTGTATTGTGCATGAAGTTAAAAAAGTGCGTGATCAAGAGAATCTTGGATATATAACACATAAGTTATATAATTTCTACACGCTATGCCATGAAGATGAGATTGGAGGGCTGCAAGGCTCGCTTCTAAATGAGCTGGAACCTCGGGGAATTGCCACCCCGTCCAAATCAGAGATTGAGAATCCCAGATGGATGTTTGGTTTAAGTTTTGCAGTCCCATGTTACCGAGATAGGCTAGAATATTATGAGTTCCTTGATTACTATTGATGGGGGCATGTCCCATAATTCTGTCTGCTCCAATACTAATGTTTCTGCCACCCTTAGGATATGTTATGGGCTAGGGAGGAATTAGTTTTTTTACAGAGCCCCCAGATTCTTGAGCAAGGTTTGTTTGGAATAGCTTGGTCAAGCAAATGCTGCCTAGAAGTATTTAGGTATTTAATTTCGAGAACCCTTTTCCACCAGGCAGTCTTGCCACTGATAAGTCTCCAGATTATCTTCCCACCAAAAGCCAACTTCATAAGTTTTGGTGAGCGGATACCCAAGCCTCCATGTTCTTGATCTTGAATGACTTGCTTCCAGTTGATGAGATCGTATTTTATTTTCTCACATTTCCCACCTTGCCAAAGGAATTGACGAATAATGGCCTCCATTTTGTGATGGAAGGTGGCAGGGGCTTGAAGGAGGGAGGACTAGTATAAAGTCAAGGAGGAGAGGCCTAATTTGAGAAGAATAAGGTGCCCAACCAGATTCAGCCAAGAAGCTCCCCGATGTTGGACTTTCCTTCTCATTTTTTCGATGATGATGTCCCACACACCAGCCTTCAGGGGACCTGTGCTCAGAGGCATGCCTAGATAAGAAAAGTGTCCCAAATCCAATTTGTAAGGGACCCCAAAAATGTTGGCAATGTTATGCAAAGACTGAGCTGAAGTGTTCCATCCATAAATGCAACTTTTGAGATGATTAATCAGGCCTCCAAAATAGCTCATGAATTTATCCAAGAGAGACTTGAATCGATGAGCTATGATGTTGGAGGCTCCTCCCATTAGTAGAGTATCATCAGCAAATTGAGAATGATTCAAATTTTTGACTCCACTGCCAAACTTAATGCCAGTGATGAGTCCAACCTGGCGCTTGTGATCAAGGGACTTGCTAAAGGATTCAACCATTAAATGAAAAGATAAGGGGACAAGGGATAGCCTTGTCTTAGTCCACGAGACGACTAGAAGGAGGGAGTTGGCCTGCCATTGATGAGGGGGGAAATCCAAGGGCCGGTGATGCAAGCTTTAATAAGATCAAGGAAGGAGGTATCAAATCCTATTTTTTTTAAGAACAACAAAGAGGAAGGAGTGTTGGACTCTGTCAAAGGCATTGGCTAAGTCTAGCTTTAGGATAAAGTCTTTTTCATTGCGAGAGAGGCTGGAATGAATTGCTTCTTGGACAAGAAGGATGGAATCAGAAATTTGTCTATTGGACAAGAATCCTCCTTGGTTCTCGGAAATGAGAGAGTGAAGATGGGGTTTCAGGCGAAGAGCTAAGATTTTGGTCAAGATTTTATAAGAGGCATTACAAAGGGAAATGGGTCAAAATCTGGAGAAGGAGGAGGGTCTGTTTTCTTTAGGAATGAGGGCAAGATGAGCGGCATTGGTATAACCTCCTACTTTGCATTTGCGTTGGGTCCAAAGAATTAGTTTGACCAAATAATTTTTTATAACCTCCCAATAGGTCTTGTAAAAACTAATGGAAAAGCCATTTGGACTCAGAGCTTTATCTGGATGCAGGGTCCATATTGCTCTTTGGATCTCTGTTTCATCAATTCCCATGGTGAGAAAATTATTGATGCCCTCATTGAAAATAGTGGGAAGGTACTGGAGGAGGTCAAAATAGTCCTCTTCACTTTTCGTCTTAGTGAGAAGAACTTGAAAGTGAGCAAAAGCAGCCATTTTGATTGCTTCTTGATCGATATGAAGAATGCCATCAACATCAATGATGGAACTTATGTTGTTACGAATTTTCCTGACAGTGGAATGTTTTTGGAAATAAGCAGTGTTCTTATCACCATCTTGAAGCCATAGTTGTCACGATTTAATACGCCATTTATGCTCCTCTTCTCTGTCGGTGCAATAAAGCTGGCAGTAAAGATCATTTTCCAACACACGATGTTCTAGGGTGAGCCCATTTGTTTTGATTTGATCATGAACTCCTTCCAGTCTTTGCTTTATATTAGTTTGTATCCTTTCTGGCTCTACTTGATATGTTTATCATGCTAGATTTTTCTTTGCAATTGAACCACTTTAGCATGCAATAGGTCTTGCACCATGTATTCATCAAGTCCATTTAATTGTTTCAAACTTTCCTCATGTGCTTTTGTTACACCATTTTTTGGTCATCTAACCTATTATCATTAGATGGACCCAAGTACACCATGTAAGACCAATTTTACCCTAAGTAAAATTTCTTTCGCTATGTAAAATAACTTAATAAAACACCTTTATTAGGTTGTTTATGGTCCAAATAGGAAACCCCAAAAGGAAATATTAAACAAATCTTTATTTGTTTAATTTTCCTCATGAAATAATTTAGTAAACAATAATTTAATTATTATTCCAAGTTATGTTTAACCCAAAACAAGGAAATTAATTAGATAAATCCTTATTTATCTTATTATTTTCTAGGAATAATTATTTAAATCCTATTTAAATAATATTCCTTGTTAAATATGACTAAATCATTTATAAATAATTAAATAAATCATTATTTCTTTAATTATCATTCAACCATTTCCTTAAAATAATAAATAAATCATTTATTTATTTATTATTTACAAATAAAGGGATCTAACCCAAGTCAAATACCTTTTCCCTCCAACAAATATAATAAAATATTCCTAAAAGGTGGTTCTAGAATTTGGTTAATAATATTTTATTCATGCACCAAGTCCTAGACTACCGTAATATTTTGTTATAAATAGAAGGGTTTTCCCATTCATTTGTCACCTTTCATTTCCTATTAGATCACTCTGGATCTATGCTTTTGGTCTGACTTTGAGCCATTATCATTGTCAAATTTTCTATCATTTCACTTTGTGAGCTCCCTTTGAGTTCTATGTTTGTCTAGGTTTTCTACACCAACAAGAGAGAGAAATTCTAGATCTGAAGTGCTGAGGACTTTGAAGAACTCATACCATTGAGGAGAATTGGAAACACCTTTCTTGTTTTCCTCTCAGGTGCCCTTTAATATAAAAATTCTTTCAAAAATATTGTTCTTGTCTTGTCTATTGGATGCATGGAGCAAAACCTTATTTTCACTGCTTAATGTCTTTTTATGCATAGATCTAGATTTGTGTAGCTTTGTCTTGATCAACTAACTTCAGATTTGAAGATATTGGCAGCCATAATTTATGTTAGGGCTATTTTTTATGCGTAGCTAAAGTGGTATTTTTCCGACAAAAGATTCATACTAACAATTGGTGACTCCACTAGGGTTTTATTTTGCAACTGCTGTCGTTTTATATATTCCTGCATATCCAGCTATTTCAGACCCTAGGGTTTCTCTTCAGTTTTTTTTTCCTATTTTTATGGTGTTTTTCACCTCTCATAACCTCAAATATTAAAATTTTTAACTTTCGTATGTTTCTGGCCCTATTGCGCAGGTGATAGACATTAGCCATAGCTGAGACGACAACTTTTTTTGAAATCTGCCGCCGAGAGACCCGGATCTACAGGTTGCACTTATCAGCCCAAAACCTGTGACCTGGATTGGAGGACGCAATTTTCTGCGCAAAAAATGCGACCTGGACTGAAAACAGGTCAGAACCTGCGACCTGCACTTTTTTTTGCACTTTTCCAACAACTTTTCTAGGTTTGTATGAAGCTTCTGTCAGGGTTTTCCAGCCTCTATCTCTGCCTGTTTAGACTTGTTTATGATCTATTTTACTCAAATAAGTGGGAATCCCACCCCTTAGGGCTTTAGTACCCTCCACTTTTTGTGGATGAGTTTTAGCTATTTCAGATGTTTGAATTTTCAGAGTTTCAATCTTGTTCTTTTCAGATCTGATACCTCATTTTCAGATCCCTTTTTAGATCAACTCTTCTCCCTTTCAAATCACCTCATATAGTTTTGTTTGGGTTTGCCTCTAGGGTCACCTCATTGTCCCTTCTACCTTTAGCTGATTTCCTCCTTTATTGCAACAACCTTACCTCTGCCTCCTTGCTGTTTTGTGCACCTATTTTCAGCAGATTTCTCCTTTAGATCCCTGTCCCTCCTGACCTTAGATCTATTGGCCCCTTTTTAGTGTGTTTTGACTAGAATTTTTCCCCTCTTTTAGACTAGTTTTGGGAGACCCGCCTTCTTGGGTTAGATCGATGCATTGTTAACTGTTAATTTTCTATTATTTTAGCCTTATTTATTGTTCTCTACAGATTTATTTTTAGTTATGCAACACGCTTTTTCTTTTACTCTCAAAATGTCTGGGTTTAAAAATTAAAATTAACACACGCCACACACTGACCCTAAGTGAAGAAGAGCCTGGTTAACACCGCCAGGCAAAGACTTTAAATTCAATTGACGCGACACCTCTCTGCCCTTGTTTCGACATTGACATCACTTGATTCTGCATCTCCCTGCCTTTGTCGGTTATTCTTCTTCCCTTTGTGCCGTCATCATTGCGCCCCTAAGGCATATATCTCGGAGACTTCCTGGCCTTCACCCTCAGTTTCCGGTTGGTCAACTTACTCCTTCCCATCGTCGTCAAGGTAGTCCTCCCCTGAGTCCGCACTCCGACTCTTCTTCTAATTCTTTAGGTTCTCCCCCTGTTACCATCACCATGTCTAGTTCAGGGCCTAATGCTAGCAGTAACCCCAGTCCTACGGTTGGGTTTGTTACTAGCGGAACCACCACGGGAACTACCTCGATTGTCCCTTTGCTCCCTTATATGGCAGGTCTTAGTCTCCCCTATTTCAATTAGTTGATCAACGATCCTATCTGCCATGATGTTAGTTGGCCTGCTATGCCAACCAAGCTCCCCTCTGAAATTCCCAAGTTCGAAGGCCTTGCTAGTGAAGATCCCTCCAACCGTATCCGATCTTTCCACATGTTGTGTTCATCCAATTCCATTACTGATGATTCCGTACGTCTTAGATTGTTCCAACGCACGCTTACAGGCAAAGCTTCTAAATGGTATGTTGATCAGACAACCTCTTCCCATACCACCTTTGCGACCATTTCCCAAGCCTTCTTATATTATTTCCAGCTCCCTCTCTGATACGACACTGGTACCGAACTCTTGACTTATTTCCATCAATCATCTTCGACCTGCCTTTCCGCTCATGTCCAGGAATGGCGGAGAAGAAGGAGCTTATGTCGAGCTCCCACCTTTGAAGACTGGGTCTACATGGACTGGTTTCTTCGCTCTCTCTTACCTACCATCGGAAAAGATGTCGCATCCCAGTTCTCTCAAACTAAAGAATCCACCCTCCAAATAGCCTTGAAATATGACCTCATCTATGTTCAATCTAGTTATGTTTATACCGTCCTTCCTGACCTCCCTAGACCCGATGGCGCTAACACCCCAGGGGCATCTCACTTTGCCAACGGTATCGTTGGAACTCTTTCGCATACCTATGCTCAACCTCCTATGGGCTATGGTTTCCCTCCGGGAGGGGCCAGCACCTCCAGCACTTTTCCCCCTCCAGGTAGCATGTATCCAGGATACGACATTCCTCCTCCTTTTTCCCAACCTCCTTCTTACCTCAATGTTGCCCATCATAACCATTATCTTTACCCACAGCCTGGTGTCCCAGCTTCTCCAGCATTTGGACCTTCACCTCCATTTCCTTCTCAACCCCCGCATCAACAACTACTACCCCCTCTAGGGCAAGTATTTGCACAGTAGGGCGCGACTAATCCTCCTTCTTCTCAAAGGAAGAGGAAAGGAAATCAAAATCAATCTGCCCCTGGTAATCATGGATCCAATCCTTCAAGTATTGATTCTAACACTGCTAACTAGCAACAGGGCTCTTAGCCCAAGCCAGGCAGGCCTCTCTGCACTAATAAGCCTTGTTCGTGTTGCGGTGTTTACGGTAATTACACTCACGATTGTCCCCTATTAACAAAGATGCAGCAGATGTGGGAGCCTTAGGCTACATTGTGTGGACAACATGCCTCCCTTACTGTTCCCCCCAATGCAGCTACCTCTCAACCAGCTGTGTTTACCGATCCTTTCCCTCAACAAGGATTCGTGGCTACTCAACCACCTCATGCCCTAGTAACCACTCAACCTTCCCCTTCTGGTTCCTCCGATTGCCAGATTCTCGTGATGAATTCTTACCCACCTCTCACCGTCGACCTTAACCTTCAAACTCGATCTCGTCAGTACCCCAAGCCTCCCACTCTGTCTGTCCCCGAGTCACCTTCTTCATGTCCTATAGAGCCTCTTTCAACACCCAATGGTCCTTTGCAGATCCCTCAACCAAAATTTGAGGTTCCTATCAAGGTTCCTAAGGGCCCATTATGCCAAAACACTGCTTCCGGTCGAGCTGCTCATTCGTATAGCATAGTAGATGATTTGGCGCAGTCTTCTGCTGCCATTTCAACACTGGAAATCCTCTAGTCATGTCCTTCTCAAAGAAAGGCTCTACTATCCGCCATGGGAACTGTAGATCTTGCTAGTGACCAATTGATTTTTTTCGACGCCCTTCAGTCAGATCATCCTCCCATTCCTACTTCCGTCGCTTTCCAAATCCCCATCAAAATCCAGAACGCTAATGTGTCTCGGTGTATTATTAATGAGGGGGCATCTACCTGTGTGATGTCTGCTTCGGTTTGGAAACAACTTGGATATCCTGAGCTGGCCCCTTCCACAATCATCCTTCGTGCATGGGATGGCCATGCCTCCCAGCCCATTGGCCTATTCCGTAATTGTCCTATCACCCTTGCGGGGAATATTTTTTGCGTTGACGTTGAAGTCATCGACGCCCCTCTTGACTATAACATTCTTTTGGGGCGTAGCTACACCTATGCCATGTCTGTTGTCCCATCCACAGTCCACCGCAAGATGTTTTTCCCTTACAATGGAAAGATAGTCACCATTGACCAGTTGACATATCATGAGCCAAAATATCAGACTTCCCCTGAGTCGACCATCTCTTCTGTAGCCAATAAGCAGACCGTCGATACTTTGACTAGTGTTTCCCTAGGAATTTACAAAGACTCCTCCTTGCTTGGAACCTTCCTTGGTCTTCCTCCTCCTCCTCTTGTCTCTGATCCCAGCTTAGCGAATGTTTGCATGATGCAATCGTCTCAGGCTGACCTTAAGCGGCCCGCTTCGACTAGTCAGCAACCTCAACCTTGCCCACCGCAACCCGCTCCTAGCCCTTCGCCTTAGCTGGCCAATCCTATTCCTTCTGGACCTTCTCATCCAACTAGTACCCGTGAGCCTATTTACCCTCCTAGGTCGGTCCCCCGAGGTCTCAACCATCTTGGAGCCGTTCCTCTTGGCCATTACCCCGCTAGTCAGATACCTTTCCTTGATCCTCCTCTCGGAGTCTATTCGGTACCCATCATGGGCACCCTTTCCCTCCCTAATTTGACCCTGGGAATAACCGTCTGGTATCTTAACCCTCCAGCCGAGACACTACCAGGTCACCCCAAACCTTACCTTACTTTGAAACTAGTTCAACCAATTCCCTTAGCTTCTTCTGTCGCTACAGTGCCACCACCACCTCAACAAGACCCTTCTCCTATTGTGACAGCTACGGGAAAGAAAGGAAAAGCTCGCAAGGGGGCATCCAAAGACAAGGCCACCCCAACTGACCCTACCCCTCCTACACCTGCCAAGCTTTGCGCCTTGTGTGATGGCGTCGGTCATGCCACCCATACTTGTCCCGAGTTGCCCCATATTAAACCCATGGTTAAAGTCGCGTTCCCTGAGTCTACGGTCCCTGAACCCTCTATTTCTTATTCATCCACAGCCAAGAACCCTAAGACTCTTCGCACCAACAAACCCTGTGCTCTGTGTGGTGTCCATGGCCATTGTTCTCACCATTGTCCTCACCTAATGCATTATCGAGCCTCTTTAGAGGTCATTCGCGAGTATGAGGTTGAACAAAATCAATCCGCCTCTCCCATCCTCGCGCAGTATGCGTCAGGTCAACTTGAGGACCCCCCTGCTACCATTGAGGTTCCCCTCCTGATGTTGAGATGATGGAACTTGCCACCTCGATCCTATACCTATCATCATCCATGCGACCCTCGGAGTAAATTCCCTCTGAATGCCCTCCATCTATTTTACTTGATCTCCCTTCAGCGACATTCTTGGGCTCCACATCATTTGACCATATTTTTACTTGTTCTTCTGTCATCCCCCTTGAAGATTCATATGTGAGCCTTCCTTCCCATGATGATGACTTAGGTAGCTTTGCAGCGTCATGTGGTTTCCATAACCTTTTCTTTCCCAACCATAACCAGGCTGATACCATCCATATCTATGATGTTCTCCGCAGCATGAGCTCTAGCTATTCCTCTCGTAGCCCTCATACATCACCCTCTAGTCAGTCTATGAGTCATAGCCATCCTATCTAGACTACTCCCTCCCATAGTTGTCATTTGATGTCTACCCTACACTCACACTGCCATCATTGTTCTTCCTCCTCACATTTCTTGTCTTGTGACACTATTTTGCAGGACCTCCCGTCCACACATTATATTGGCTATGCCGATGGGGCAAGTCGCTATTCTAGGAATCTAGCCTCGGTAGCTTGGGTCATCTTTACCCCTGTGCATACCCTTGTTCTCTCTAATGGGGTCTACATTGGTAATGCCACCAATAATCAGGCTGAATATGATGTCTATCGTGTGCATAATCCTATCCTGTTTAGATGATATTTACGAGTGAAACTTTTGATACGTGAATTTAGATTCATTACTTTCAATAATGTACCTAGAAGACAAAATCACTACGTAAATAGCATTGCAAACCATGTTCTTAATTGGAATTTATCACACACAAGACAATAACATTCAAAATCATCAAAACAATGCATATTCATAATCTATATCATGTAACATGTTTTTAGAGTCCATCTACTCTGATACATCTGACATGCCCATAGCGTGTTACAACAAACACATCTCAAAACTGGAGGGAAACAATTGCCCCTCCATACACACTAGGGGGCACCACCTGCCCCACATCTAATCACTCTCTGGAGGATCCCAAGCCAATGGCTCTGCTCCCGCAGCTCGTAGATCATGCACAGTCCGACTGGCCATCGCCATGTGCCGCATGACACCTCGCCATTCCGAAAGAAGACCAATACACAGCTCTATGTACTGGTCGTCTAAGTCTTGCCATCCCCACTCTGAAACACCGGTAATTAGCCCCTCACATCTATGATGTATGTCCTCCAGGAGGGCGGCCATGTCCTCATTCTGTGCCGTTCTCGAGCCACTAGCACCTGCAGTCCCTACTACTGCAAGTCGTCCCATATATCCGGCCAGTTTCACCGGAGCTATATCTGCATGCCAAAAGTATAAGAATCAGTACCATATATACTATTCACAAAATTTAACATGCACATAAAATATTAGTTACTTGTCACTTACCATCAGGCCCCCATACTCGACCAGGTGGAAGTGGCAAGTCCGAATCTCCACAGTAACTCATCCCACTATAGGGATAGTCATCTATGTACAACGACATCTGATCCAAATGGGAAAATAACTCAGTTTGGAACACCCGCCCGACAGCCCCTCCTCCTCCTCTACACAGTAAATGCCCCCACTGGCGCATCTTGGGTTCTCTCGAACCCCCATCTGGTAGCTGTACATGAGGTCGCAAGGTAGGGATCTTCTCAAAAAAGAAGGAGAACAACACGGTCCCATACGAGAAATCATGGTTCAATTGCCGCTTGCAAAGCGACAGCTATCGTTTCAACGACACCAACATCATTTGGGCCCACCCATAGTAGGTCCCGCTCAACACTGATTCCACAATCATCATATGCCCTCCAGTGATGTGATGGAGTGCCTAGCTGCCTAGGATCTGCAACACTGCTGCCGCCACTTCACGAGTCTCTAACCTCTCTAGATCCCCAATCGGTATCCGAGTCCCTTTGACTCGGAGGCCTGGTCGACAATGTCGCTCTACAAACTCCATAATGTTACGCCCCCGTGGTAACACTGGCTGTGTATTTCCCACTATCCCTAATGGTGGGAGACCAGTCAAGAAATACAAATCCTAGACTGTCAACTCAATCCTGTGCCCCTACACTATAAAGACCTCATGATCTGGATCCCAATAACGGACAATCCGAGCCAACAAGGGCTCCCTAGCTCTCATTAGAGGGTTCTCCACAAATTTCAGAACCCCAAACCTGGCCAGTGCATGACGGACACCTTGATCTGCTTGGATCTCCGTCCGTAATGAACCCAGGTCTCTCTCTCTCTCCAGTTAATCCATATATCTGCCATATCTACACAAAAATATCATATTTTTCAGCCTACAGATAGGAAAAACTATATCCAATTACAAAAAACCCAACTCTTAGCCTGCAACAGCACTGAAATCACCTTCACCTAACAGGTCACACCTTTTGGCCAAATTCTGGGATAGGTCACACTTTTTAGGCCAAAACCTACTTCCCAAGTCACAGTTTTTGGCCCAAAAAGTGCGACCCGGCCATACAGATGAGGGAGGGGCTATTCCTGAGATTTGGGACCCTAATCTGAAATTTTAATCCATCAAAAACAAAGAGTAGGATTAGGCCTCTTACCTGCAACTGACGGATCTCGATTCCAAAGGTCCATTTGTCCGCTACGATCACCACAAGATTTAGGGCCTCCTCTCCTCTCTACATTCACCACAGCTACACAAGCAAATGAATGCATTTGGAGGGAAAATGCCTTATTAGAAGAAAAAACCCTTATTTTTATTTTGCCCGCTACGACCAAATTGTAGCCCCGTTTGACACACCATCTGCACCGTTGGAAATCTCTCACCAAACACTCAAATGGGTATCTACTATTTTTTCATGATTTGATACTTCACTAGGACACATTTTATCCACGAAGGGTCTATTCACCTCTCCTTCAAATCGGATTTCCTCACGTACAACACTTGTATTTGGGGCACCACTTTGCCTCCATACTTGTCCTTGTTTGTGTTGATTTTAGTCATAAGCTACCATCTTGTACTCATGTTTTTGTGGTCCCCCATTGGACCTTTACTGTGTGGCAGCACCATCAAGTCGCCCTTGTTTAGAGCATCCAAGTTGAGTCATCATTACATTCATGGAGTCTATCCTGAGTCCCTTTGTACCCCGCTATAGTCCTCCTTCCTTCATTGCTTGGTCCCTTTCTCATGTCGCACATGATGGCATTCAGTCCCACTGTCCCCTATCCCTTTTGATATTGTGTCAGTCGCTGCCAAGTCCTCCATGCCCTTTATGCTCTAACAAGGGAAGTCATCCATCCGCTACTCAGTATCCCCCATTTCATCATCATCATTAGTGTTAGTCTGTCAGTTGCTCTACTATTTTCTCTCGTGCCTTAGTTGAGGATCCCTTATTGCCTCACCTATGACCGACCTCCTTCTATCGACATCAGTTCCTTCACTCTAGAAGACAGGTCTAGAGGGCAGTCTACCTTGGTTCCAACTTCTCCACTTTTTTGGTGCCTCGGATCAGGCAAAGTGATTTCTCATTACCCTTTGACTTGATTGTTTCTCCACTCCAGCTCCTTCTAGCATGATCAAGATCCCTATACTTGATGGTCCAGTGATGCAGCAACAACTATTGGTGATTCCCGGGTGTGTGTGAGATGTCTCAACCCTCATGAGGGGGTGGCCCTGCAGGTAGCCCCCCACATGCCCAGATGACCTCTTCATTGTAGCCTTCGATGCAGTTCCATATATTTTATGATGTTGGCCTTAGCCGCTTGCAACACCTCTTTTATTTGCATGTATCAGTCAGATTTTGCAAGCCCTTCCCCGTATATAGGGGGAATTTGGGTTGTATTTGTATCTCAAGAACTCAGATATTATTGTATAAGTCCTGGCTGTTATCCCAGGCACAACATGTATGTGGGATTCATCATTATATTTTTTATCTAGCTCATGTTTATGCCAACATGTACTTTATAGTTTGGTCCCTTGTTTACTGGATGCACTATTCTTTTGTACTTTGTCTCGGCGGGCATAGGTATGCCTCCCCCGCCGCCTCTAGCATAGGTACCCTCTCATAAAACAAGACTTGTTGCGCCTGCGAGTCTCATATCCTCAGGGTCTAGTTCTTTAACAATTTATAATACCTTACATTTCTCTCTCTGACTTCCCTTTTGATTTCTGGTGATTGAGTTCTTACAACATACTTTGGTCATACGATTTGCTCCTAACACTCGCATGCTGGGGAGGCAATCTGTTACACCATTTTTTGGTCATCTAACCTATTATCATTAGATGGACCCAAGTACACCATGTAAGACCAATTTTACCCTAAGTAAAATTGCTTTCGCTATGTAAAATAACTTAATAAAACACATTTATTAGGTTGTTTATGGTCCAAATAGGAAACCCCAAAAGGAAATATTAAATAAATCTTTATTTGTTTAATATTCCTCATGAAATAATTAATTAAACAATAATTTAATTATTCCAAGTTATGTTTAACCCAAAACAAGGAACTTAATTAGATAAATCCTTATTTATCTTATTATTTTCTAGGAATAATTATTTAAATCCTATTTAAATAATATTCCTTGTTAAATATGACTAAATCATTTATAAATAATTAAATATATCATTATTTATTTAATTATCATTCAACTAATTCCTCAAAATAATAAATAAACCATTTATTTATTTATTATTTACAAATAAAGGGATCTGACCCAAGTCAAATACCTTTTCCCTCCAACAAATATAATAAAATATTCCTAAAAGGTGGTTTTAGAATTTGGTTAATAATATTTTATTCATGCACCAAGTCCTAGACTACCCTAATATTTTGTTATAAATAGAAGGGTTTTCCCATTCATTTGTCACCTTTCATTGCCTATTAGATCACTCTAGATCTATGCTCTTGGTCTGACTTTGAGCCATTATCATTTTCAAATTTTCTATCATTTCACTTTGTGAGCTCCCTTTGAGTTGTATGTTTGTCTGGGTTTTCTACACCAACAAGAGAGACAAATTATAGATATGAAGTGTTGCGGACTTTCAAGAACCCATCCCATTGAGGAGAATTGAAAACACCTTTCTTGTTTTCCTCTCGGGTGCCCTTTAATATAAAAATTCTTTCAAAAATATTGTTCTTGTCTTGTTTATTGGATGCATGGAGAAAAACCTTATTTTCACTGCTTAACGTCTTTTTATGCATAGATCTGGATTTGCGTAGCTTTGTCTTGATCAACTAACTGCATGTTTGAAGATATTGGCAACCATAATTGATTTCAGGGCTATTTGTTATGTGTAGTTAAAGTGGTCCTTTTCCGACAAAAGATTCATACTAACAGCTTTGGTGAGATCCATTTTTTGTGGGGCTTCCATATTTAGTGTGTTGTACTTTAACTGAATGGATATCAAGGCTTTCTTTGAATATATTGGCTCAAAGGGGGTGAATTCATTTGTCGTCTTCCAAGTGGTGTTGTAGGTCAAAGTGGACTAAACAAGTCTTTTGGCCCAATCCTTTTTGTTTTTGTTGATCACCTTGGTCAATGTGCTTTCTAATTCTCTGTTAGTCACCTTCGCTTGCCTATTTTCCTGAGGGTGATATAGAGTAGAATTCTTAAGTGTGTATGATGTTTCTTCATGATCCCCTCAATTAGATTGGAGGTGAACTAGGAGCTTTTGTTTGTCACCAATTCTCTTAGGAATCCAAACTTATAAAATATGTTTTCCCTCAATAATTCAACCACCTTTTTCCTTTTCATTGCTTTTACAACTTTCACCTCAACCCACTTAGTCAATTAGTTCATACACATGATGATGCATCTCTTTTTTCTAGATGGAGGATTGATAAGACCAATGAAGTTTGTGCCTCGCTTCTCAAATGGCTCAAAATTAACTTGAGGTTTTAGATGAATTTCATCCCTTTGAGTGGGCTTCCCCATTATTTAGCGTTCATCACATTATGTTGTGCATCTTTGGGCATCCTTATGAAGGGTTGGACAATAGTATCTTGCACTACAAGGAAAATACCCTCTAGCAGATTTTTTTGAGGAACCCCTTATAAAAATACCCCATACATCTGTTTCTAGTGGAGGTTACTAGAGGAGGTTGGCAGGCGAAGGGTTTTGCGGATGTTTTCCGCTCGATGCGCTTATCATCAAAAACCGCACCAGTGCGCTCGATAATAGAAAGCACCAATGCGCACAAAACATTGGCACACCAAACACCGTGCGCTCTATACACACCCGCATGGTGCTTTACAACTATTCCACACTAGTGCATCATAAAACACCACGCCAAAACAGAAACTGCACCGGTGTATCATAAAACACCATGCCAAAATAGAAACTGCCTTGTGTGGTTGTAAGACACAACATTTTTGCGCCTATAAAACCCCATGCACTAGAACAGGTTTAAATAAAAAAAAATTTACAACCAAAAAACCACATTTTTCACTTTCCTCAGTGCTCTAGAGCTCTCAAGCACCAGTGCAATTTATCCTTTTCTGAGCCACCCTAACATTGGTGCTCCCATTGCACCCATTGCACACACTATTGCTGTGCATTGCCCACCAATCTCTAGCTTGCATTTTGCAAAACGGTGGGCAAATTTTCTTTTGCAAATTCTACAGCCAATATGCCTCCTCAACGACGAAATGTACAAGTGTTTTTCTTGTTTTTCCATATTTAACCTTTTTAGCAGATTGGAATTTCAAATAACCTTAAAATTAACCATTTAAAAGATTTTATTTTTTTTGTTGCGCAGTGCGCACGAGCCGTTTGGTTCACACCAGTAAGCGGTGCTGCCTGTAAAATTTACAGGCCGCATCACAATCGGTGCTAATGGTATTCGCACCATTTCTGGGGCGGTATTGAAAGGCGCATCTTGTTATTTTAAAATTAAAAAAATAAGAACGGTTCGGTCTTTTAGCCTGCGGCACCGTTGACCATGTGGAATAGCGGCAACATGGTGCGTTGACGGAAATATCCGCCCCGATTTTTGTCAGTGCACTGCATTCGGCATTCTGACAGGGTCAACGATGCGTCCTGGTAAAAGACCACACGGTTGACTATGTAATTAGTTAGGAAGTTGGTGCGCTGACACAACTATACACGTCGAGGCATAGATTTTAGTTAGCGCACCGCACTCCTGACACCATACATAGTCAACAGTGCTTTGAAAATTTTCAGGTGCACCGCATACGGTGCGTTTACTGTCATTTGGGGCACAGCCCCCGGTGCGTGACAAACAAATGACGCACCAAATCTGGTGCATGAATATTTTTTGTGGCACACCGAATGGTTTGTTTTTCGTTTCCAAAAAAAATTATATATGTATATTCCTAAATACATGTCTCATTGAATAAAAAAATTTATTTAATATGCCAATCATTCAAAGAGAAGAGGGGAAACAACAGCAACAACAGGCGAAGCAGTATGACATGGTTTGCCTGTGGGAGGCACGAGAGATGGAGAGAGATGCGTACACTTTCCCTATTACAGTAGCTACCCAAGAGCTCCTAAGGCAGGTAGGCCTCCTCAGGTTCTATGAGGAGGCTACTTCCCTAAAGGCCCATGGTGTGTTTTTGAGACATCTGATCCGCAGGTGGAATGCCCATTGATAGGCTTTCCAGGTTGGTCCTAACCATTGGTACACACCCACTAAGGAAGATATATATTTTATTACAGGGCTATCGAGGAGAGGGGTGTATTTCCCCTCGTTCCCAGAGGTTCCAATTGGTTTTGTAGAAGGGAGTCAGTTAGTGTACTCCCATAGATACATTGGAGCATCAGTACTATCTCTTGCATATTTTCAGGTCGTTGGAGCTTATTTACGCATTGGTGCATTTGGTAGTGAGGAGGTGCAGTGCCTCTCACTTCTCATTTTGATCATTTCACATAACACCAGTGACGAAAATGCATTAGTTGCTCGCTTCTATATTATGTTAATTCTTTAGTACAAGAGCCATGACTTATCAGGTGGTCTGCCATTTTTTTGCGGTAGTTTTGTACAACCTTAGATAGATGTCATGCTCATGCACAAGGGAGGGTCAAATTCCATTTTGCTTCAGATATTTTTTGTTTATTTTTTGAGAGGTTTCTAGAGACGAGGCCTACTTTTTTTCGGCAGCCTCGTAGGCTGATGGTCAAGGCACGGATGCACATGTGGGGGTAGATGATTCCCAAGAGGGGTGAGACTATGTTTCTAGTGAGGATATCGCATGATGCACTGGAGTTGCTAGCCAGTGTTGACGAGCTGCATCCCTTCATTATGGCCCCCTGTCCTTATGCTGGATTGGATTGGCGACGGTGTGCCAACATCCTCTTCACAGATGATGAGCCGCTAGATGATAGAGGTAATATTACTATTTTATTTAAATTTATTCTAACATGTTCTTTAACTTGTTTTTATTAAAGTGTGTAATGAAAATTTCTAATTATTGTTGTGTACTTGTATATATTTTGCAAACATTGGATCTTTTGATGGCGACGACATGCCGACACCACCACATGATCTAGGTGTGGATATTGATGACGATGAGGGCATGCCAAATGCTAAGGATCATCAAGAGGCAAATCGTGGAGAGAGACCTACTCCTGCTGGTGCACCGGTACCACCTTTTGCAAGGCGTGGTCGTCTTGATACTAGATACAGGATGGAGTTGGGTGACCAACTCACTGCATTGATGGTTGAGGCGGGCATTAGGCCCACTCATTACAGAGACACACAGGTCAATGGTAGGCTATTACAGATGTGGAGAGGCATGTCGTGTGACATGTATAGCCTGATGTGCCATGTCGTAGGAGCTATGACCTCAATTACGTGGATGAGGAGGACTGTTGGACGTTATAGGCATGGTCGAGATGCACCACATCATCGACAATCTGCGAGCAATGGCTCATCATCTCATGATCGTTCACCTTGTGCCACACCAAATGAGCAGCCTCCACTAGCATCTAGCAGTAGTCATCATGGAGAGGAGGCTGGACCATCGACCATGTCTAGTCAGCAGCCTGCAACATCCATCAGTACTCATGATCATGAGCAGGCTGGACCATCAACCGTCGAGGCTGCACCATTGACTGAGCATGCCTCGACTAGTACTGCTATTGATGTTGTACCACCAGCTGATCCATGACATTTATATTACAATTGTATATTTTTAACATTATTCAGTTATATATATATATATATATATATATATATATATATATATATATATATATATATATATATATATATATATAGATATATATATATATATAGATATATGGTCCATGTATTTTATGTTCATGTTGTAGTTGTACCTAATTTACATGTTGGTGATCATCATGATGTGTATATTGTTAGGTCATGTTACATATGTTCATTTAATGTGCAGCTTGCAGATAGATGTGTATGTGATAGCATGAGTTATTTGACATGAGATGTATATTTGATGTTTGTGTTGTGATGATGTTATACAATGCTAATTGTGTTTTGCTAGATGATCATGATCATGATGATGTTAGCGAATTTGAATGTGTTTTTTAGTTGAATATGATGTTTATACGATGGTTATCATGATTGTGATGTTTATTAAATAATTTAATATTAAATGACCAAGATATTTATTAAACATTATGTCGTGATTGTAATTGAAATTGAAATTTTAATTGTATGTAAAATTGTAAAATTGTAAAATTGTATTTGTATTTGTAATTGTAATTTTAACTATAACTGTATGTAAAATATTTAATGTAAAATTTTAATTGTAATTGTATTATTTAATTTATTGTGAAATGATTGCAATTGTAATTTTAATTGTAATTGTATATATGACAAATTGTAAAATTGTGATTGTAATTCTAATTGTATGTAAAATTCTAAAATTGCAATTGTATGAAAAATATGTGTAAAATTGTAATTGTAATTGTAAATGTAATTCTAATTCTAATTCTAATTGTATGTAAAATATTTGTAAAATTTTAATTGTATTATTGTGAAATGATTGTAATTGTAATTGTAACTGTATGTAAAATATTTGTAAAATTTTAATTGTATTAATGTGAAATTATTTTATTAAAATTTGTAAATTTGTAAATTTGTAAATAATTGTAAAATAATAAATCTAGAATAATATGAATTTTTGTAACATAATAAAGTTTAGAAAATAATGCAAATAAATTCATGTACTTTAGAATTATCATTATTTTATTATTATCTTACATACCAAAAAAACAAAAACTTTATACAGTATGCCATTTCTAGCGAAGATTCCTGGTTTTTCATTCGGTGTGCTTATCATCATAACACGCACCGGTGCGTATTAGTAGTAAGAGGCACCGGTGCTTCACAACTCTTATGCACCAGTGCGTCATAAAACACCGTGCCAAAACATAATCCTCGATCTGACGAAACCGCACTAGTGCGCCTATAAAACCCTGCACATCGGAACATGGTTATTTTGTAAAGTGCAGTATTGGAGAAACAGAGGGTTCGAATTGCGGAAAAGAATTTTTCTGAGGAGACGAGGGTTTGAAAAGATAGAAAGACAGAAAAATATGCTTACAGGAGTACAAAAGGAGAAAAGATTTATGAAAAATCTGAGAAGAGTGGTCGAGAAAGCTCGGTTGAGACCGTGTTGTAGCCCCTACAACACCCTCCAAAAATACAAAAAATAATAATACTCACTTCAAAATTTTTGGAACCCCTTTGAAACTAAAAGGGAAAAAGCTAAGTGAAGTTTTGAAGGGCAAGACGCTAAGTCGCGAATCCATACTTTAAAACAATTGCGACCCCTGCGACCTATGCGACCCCGCGACCCTAAGGTCGCCAGGTCGCAAGGTCGCATGGTTCGGAATTAAAGAAGTTGCGACTCATGCGACCTGTTCGACCCCGCGACCTAAGGGTCGCCAGGTCGCAAGGTCGCATGGTTAAGTAATTAAAGAAATTTGTGACTCAGCGACCTTGCGACCCAGCGACCTTAGGGTCGCCAGGTCGCAAGGTCGCACTCTACCAACTTGCGACCCCATTAAGTGCTCACACGTGCGACCCTTTTTTAAAAGGGCAGGTCGCTAGGTCGCATTTGTCACTTGCAGCGAAAATTTAGAAATTGCTCTGATAGGTCGGCTGGCGCGTTTTCTTCCGGGTAAGTTGCTATTTCCTCTCTGTGTTTCCTCCATGAGCATTTCTTGCCCGAATCTGGCCTCCCCATTGTCTTAAATACCTGCTGGAGAGGCTGTGGGGTTTTTCTGTTGAATTTTTATGTTGTTTCGTTCTCCTGTTATCACCATAAACCCCCAGGGTCACATTTTCTTGTCCAGCCCCTCATGGCGTCGTCCTATCCTCAGCCTGGACCCCTTCCAGCCTTGTATGCTTCCTGTTAGGAAAGAAATCAACCCCAAGCCTCACGCGTTCGAAAACCCCGGCAGGCCCTTGCGCGACCTACGACCCAGCGACCTAGTCGCAAGGTCGCGAAGTTGCGCGATCTTCTGTTTTGGAAGTTTGCGACCCTGCGACCCTACGACATGGTCGCGAGGTCGCGAGGTCGCATATGAGTCCTTCTTTTAAATCAGCGACCCTGCGACCCCAAGAGAACAATTAATTAAATTATGCATGTATAGACTGTATTTAGCTCATTTTCATCATGTCCTTCTCATCCTGGGATTCTTTCCTGAATGCAACAGGTGAATTTGGAACAGGCACGATACCGGTCCTCTCTGACTCTAGCGACATGACACCCCCAGTGTCCCGAAAGAAAGGCAAGCAGGTGGTGGAAGAAGAATCAGACACAGACGCGCAAACATCTCCTCCACCAATATACAGAGATACCCTTTGCACCTTCGCAAAAGGGGATAGCCTGAGATGGTATGAAGTATACCACGAGTTCGCTATACTAGAATATGAGTTTCCAGAAGATCTCCCGGACCGGGAAGTATACCTAAAGGTTAAGAGATCCAAATTACATCTAGCAGGGGCACATCTAGCCATTTTCCCGTGCCCAGAAATATTAGACTAGATCATACAGAGAACGGATCCCAAGAGGTTCGTAATCCAAGATAGCGAAGGTAAAGCTTTCGCAACGTTGGAGGGCTCAGAAGCCAAGGTCTACTACTCACTGCCCCAACCAGAGGAAAACTTTACCCCGAGATGGGCTTCTGCTAATCAAGTACCTGTGGTTGACACAATCAGGAAATGGTGGGCGGAACCGGACAAATTTAAAGTCAAGAAAGACTAGGAGTACCCGGTGGCCGGTCTGAGGAAAGTGTATAAACTAGTGGCCGCCATGCTCTGCAGATTGTACGGACGTCCGGATGCCACCACGTTCAACGGCGCATGGGAAACTATAATGGAATATGTAACGGTGCACGGCACTCGTTTCAACTGGGCTGGTATCTTAATGGGCTCAATGCAAATGAATTTAGCTTCGGCTTTAGCCCCAGATGAAGGAACGCCGTCAGAGTTTTATATGGCTTCGTATCTATTAGATGCTGTTTGTGCCTAGCTGCATTTCGAGGGATGGCCACATAACTGGGACTCCGCACAAACCCGAGCAATCCATTTGTAGACCAAGGTTTTCAGGGAATCCAGGTACAAGCCAGATATTGAGAAAATCTCTCAGATATTCATTCCCGCCCTTTACCGGAAGCTATTTGGCCAAGACACCCCTTGCATGTCTTGGCGAGCGATGGAGACACTAGGCCAGGTGGCGCACTGGTTTCCATTCGCTGAATATACATTCATTCGAGTATTTGGCACATTCAAAGCACCACATGCTCTGCCTAGGTTCATTACCGACAAGGTGCTTATGCAGGAGGTATGTTTCCAGATGACCTCGGGTTTCTCCAATGTCCTTTCCAAAGGAAAGAAGAAACCTTGGCCCACACTGCCCCTCACCATCGGTGCTTATACATTCAAGGACTTCAGAGAAGTAGGGGCTCAGGGGGAAGAGATAAAGGGTTATCACTTTAGAAGTCTGGAGTACCGAACTTATGACCCGGTCAAGATAGTTCCTGAACACTGTAAGAGGGCCAAGTTTAAATGGAGCTATCAGCATGTCGAACGCCCGGCGGAAGACGAGAAAATAAACTGGTACAACACAGACAGGCAACTGGCTCCGGGGATTGACTCTGACCGAGAAGAAGAGGATCACCAAAATTTAGAAGACAGGAGCCATAAACTAGGAGGCTCTTCTTCCTCCAGGGATAAGAAAATCCAGACCAGTACAGGGCTTGACACCTCAGATCAGCTAAGAGGAGCAGAGGCCCAAGCCAAGAAAGAAGAGGAAAAGAAAATGAAAGAGGAGGAAGAGAAACATAGAAGAGATGCAAATACGGAGCAGAAAAGGAAACAGGCCGAGGAAAAGGAAAGACAGGAAAAGGAAGCATAGGCGGCGGTAGAACAAGCACTTAAGGAAGAACTTGACAAAGCCGAACGTCAAAAGAAGGAAGACCAAGCTGCCGCGACAGAGCGTAAAAGAAAAGCCGAAAGAGAAGCAGAGGCAGAGACAGAGTGCAGGAAGAAGGAGGAACATGACAAGGCGGAAGCCGAGTGCCGGCAAAAGGAGGAAGGAAAAGGACAAAGACAGGATGAAGAGGATGAACTAATAGAGGACATCGACATATCTCCCCTGGAGATTCCTCCGAGTGGCACGAGAAGTGTCCTCTCTGGTGACGACTTTCCCGAGGAACAAGAAGAAGAGGTCTTCGACCTGACTAGATTGACATTTGACCAATTCTCTTTCAAAATACAGCAAGAGAAAAGAAAATCCTTGGCGCAAATCCATCCCGCCATATCTACGGTTGCCACTGAAAAGGACATAGTCCTGGATACAAGGACTAACCCTATAATGATAGCATCAGCAGGTACCGCTTTTTCCGCGGCCACGGAGGAGAATGTCACTAGAATGAGCAGGGAAATTATTTCCCTACAAAACAGGATAAAAGCAGCGGAACAGGAGAAATCAGTACCGGAGAGTGAAGTGCGACAGCTCCAAAGTAAGCCTTCCCAAGTCAATGAGGTCCCATTGGCAGTCATGAAAGAATGTGATGTATTGGAAATGACCATGAGGCAAGTATATAGAGAAATTCTCACTCTAAAACAAATAGTGGCCCCATTGGCAGAGGCATGAGTGGAAACCAAAGAAAAGCATGAGCAGCTCAAGGAGGCCTCAGTAGCTTTGGACAGAATGATAAACTGGACAGCGCAGTACCATCAAGCTCCCGAAAATGTGCCTAGGAAGGATTGGAGTCACACACAAGACGCCAAAGTACAATCTGGATGAAGATGCAGTCCAAAGACAAGCTGGCCAAAGATTTGGACAAAGTGATGTCTGCATATAATCACCTGATCAGTGGTATAGAATCCATGAACGCTCTTCATCACATTCCGTCGTTAGGGGCACTGGACGAAACTAAAGACTGGGAGCAAGTAGATCAGGAAATTCAGTCTTTTCTACAACCCGTGAGACAAGCTGCTGCCGCACCAAAATTTGAGGCATCACAAGAGAACCTAAGTCGGTTGCTTGTCACTCCAGTACAAATCTATACCAAGCTTGCCTCCCTCTCAATCTAGATCTCCCAGAAGAAGGAAACTCTGATACCGAATGCCTTGGAATGTATGCATCGGTTAAAAGAGGAAATCCCTCTTGTCTCCCCTATAGCAGCGGATTACCAGACCTGGCAAGATTTCCTCAAGGGGAAGAAGATTGACGCTCTAGATCTCTCAATCACACAACCACCTCCATAGCTGAGTTCTTTCGGTCGCAGGTCGCAACCGTCCCCAGGTCGCAAGTCGCACCTGCACCCAGGTCGCAAGTCGCACCTGCACCTAAGTCGCAAGTCGCAATCACTTCTGCAGGTCGCAGGTCACATGTTCTTCCAAGGTCGCAGGGCAGTTGAATCGTCGGGAAGTCGAAACGTCGGAAAGCCCAAAAGGGCGTTTCTTGAATCTATAAATACCCCTGCGGGGTACATAGTTAAGGGCTTATCTTTTGTGGACTAAAGAGCAATATTGCATTGTAATTGAAGGGTCATACTCTTGGACATATGTAATACAGATACTTGTTAAAACCCCTTTGTTGGATGATGTGTTTAGCTGTGACAAAACTGTGCGTATTCTGCGTATAGTTTCAGAATATCGTATGATTAATGAAGCTGTGTTCTTAATAGTATCATTCGTACTCCATAGCTATCTGTGAATGTGCTTGATGATGCTCAAGTTTTACCATTGTTTTTATAATGAATGTTAATGAACTATTTTATTAGCATTTCGATGCATCTTTCGGAAAGTTAAGGGATATCCTTGCCACAAAGAACTGTTTCTTTAGTGGTCAGATTATCTTGCATGCATTACCCCATAGATGTGTTGCTAACGACACTTCTTGGACGTATGAATTTTGTTCATTACCTTGCTACGCACAGTGTTATATATCAGTTTTGATACATTAGTCATGTATTCTGTACCATGTGAATAAGTGTATGTCTACAGATTCAATCAGGTTCTTCGAGACCGAAGAGAAAGTCATTTAAGCGGTAGCCGGACCCACACCCCGGACGGGATCCCTATTCCAAACGGTTCAAAGTCTAATTGGGACTTTCTACCAGGGAGATCCCCTACTGATGGTCGGACATATTTTTCCGTCAACAGATTTGGCGCTAGAAGGAGGGCCATGGCATCCTCCCAGCATACAACCGACATTCCATCACAAACTCCCCAACGGGAGGTCATAAATAACGAAACTACTCTTCCCCCCTTGGAGGATATTCCAAGGGAGGAGGCTCGATACTTTGAAATCACTAACGAACAGTTGAGATCCCTATGCCCAGTTGCTCGTAATCTCGTCAGGGATTTACGATATGCCCCAATCATGGAATTCCTAGCCCACACTAGGACCCCTGCTGAGAACATCACTCGCAATGGCGTGTTGGTCAGCACCATACCTGAACTTGTGAAAACCATGATTGAAGACCTCGAGCGGGCTCTCCAGGAAAATGACCCCGCTCTCCAAGATAGTGAAGGTTTCCCTGATACAGAACCTTTCCCCAAACCTCATCTTGACTTGCATCAGTGTAACAACAACCAAGTGTATTACCCGCGAGAAGAAGGAGAGGGGGGTCGAAGAAATGAAAGAGAAGGTAACACAGCCCGAAGAAATGCAGGGGAAGGAAATAGGCCTCGAAGAAATGAGGGTGGGGTCAACAGGGGTCACGGACGTGGAGGTAGAGGAGATATGGTTCGCGGCCAGAGACACCACGCCAACCATCATCACCACCAAAACCAAAATAGGCCCCCTCCCCACAACTGGGAGTATCTTAGAAACATGAATAATCGTGAAAGACATCGAGATGAACACTCTCGCCATCATGAAGGAGCATCAGTGTCGGGGACGGGAAGTGAGTCCGAGGCAGAAACTCGATATCATCAGCATCCCAGAAGGGTGCAGCCACTAGCTTGGATGGCTCAATCCCCATTGGCTCTTTTAGGTCCTCTCCATGATATGCCTAGACACTCGGAGAAGCATCTTCCTAAGTTTGATCCTGAGAAAGGCACATCAGCAGAAGATCATATTAGTAGTTTCTATCTGTCTCTACAAATCATGAGAGTCCAGTCCGATGATGTCGCATGTCGACTGTTCCCGCACACTCTTGTAAACCATGCGGCCACTTGGTATCGTTCCCTACCCAGTGCTTCCATTACATCATGGGACCAGTTCTGTCGTGTGTTCCTGCAAAAGTTTGCAGAAGATAAAACACCCTCTATGCTCCTCACAGAGTTAAGCACCATCAAGTGTCATAGAAAAGAGAAGGTTAAAGACTTTAACCAACGCTTCGCCACAATATTGCAAAAATTCCCCCCAAACTTAGCATTGGACGACTCTATCACCATCGACTACTATACTAAAGCTCTCCCTAGGGATATCGCCGTTTTTGTCAAACGTGAAGCCCGTGCTACCCTTATAGCAAATTACGCTGCTGCTCTCGCGGTAGAAAAGTACATGTTGTCGATAGGAGTCATGGACCACGAAGGAAAGGATGATCACAAACCAATCGCTAAAAAGGGTCACTCTTCCACCCCTAATAGGGAGAAAGAAACTTTTGATTTCGAGAGTATGGCCAAGAACCTCTAACTACTAACGAATGAGGTCTCTGACTTAAAGAGAAAGGGCATTGAAACCTCAACTACTACTAAACCCCAAAAACCCTTTTTCAAGAAAAGTAATCCCAACACCAGCAAACCTCCATCAAACTCCAGCACCTCTCTCAATGTGGAAGAGATCGGGAAAGATAATTTTTGCTCTTTTCACCAAGCTGCCCACTCTGAAAAAACGTGCCCGCAATGGATTAGCAGCATGACTGCGGTGGTTAACCAACTTTTGGATGACCAAACTCCAGGAAACCAGACAGAGGATGATGTTTCTGATCAAGATGAAGGTTCGCTCCTAGATGGGGAACCAGGGTCCTCTGTCCTAACTTTTGATATAATCCGCGCGGGGGGGGAATCTTGTTCCCATTTATATTAACATGGCATGCAGTCCCAAGGCTCAACCCATTCGAAATTATAGTCTTAGAAGAAAAGGATCTGTCTCCGAATAGTCATATGAAGACAAGAAAAGGGCTTTTCTGAGGAAAATTCTCCCCCCTGGAAATGAAGGACAAACTACGCCGGAGAAGCCCACAAATAGTAATAGCAAAGCAAGTCAAAAGAGGAAGCTCCCGGTAGAATCCCCGAAAACCACTACTGAACCTAGTCCCCAAATTGATACTAGCTACAACATCATGGAGGACATGAAAAAGACCAAAGCTAATATCTCACTCTACGAGCTGGCCCGCATCACGAATCAAAAGAAGCTTATTCTAAAAGCGTTCGCCCACAACCCAAATACGAAAACTGTCAGCAATACATCTGAACAAACCAGTCCAGATATCCAATCTATAGTGAACGCTGTCAACACGAATTCGAGAGGATCCACCCCTCCCTTCCTTTTGTCTTTTGAGTTTTTTAACTTCAACGTTCACAATTGTCTTGTTGACTCCGGTGCATCCACGAACGTCATGCCTCTATCTGTCTGTAAGAAACTCAACATCCGCCCAGAGAAAACCGACGCAAAAATCATTCAACCTGACAGATCGCAAGTACCAGTCGTTGGAGAATTAAACAATGCCATCATCCGCCTTTCATCTGACTCTAGAGTCCATCAATGCATCGATATTGTGGTTGTTGACATACCTGAAGCCTATGGTCTACTACTTAGCAGAGACTGGTCTAGCAGGTTGCAAGGATACTTTGCCACAGATTGGTCCCACTTATGGCTTCCTTACAAGGGGAGAAATAACCAAATCAGGGTCGAAAGCGAACCATACATGAAACACACTGTAACTGATTTGGATGCCACAAATGAACCCATCAGCTTTGCCCAGGAGGAACTTGGTATGTGTTTCCTGGAGGCCATTTTTGGATGTTACCGAACTCCTCAATCTTCAGTAGGCCCCGAGGTCCAATCTGAATTGGCACTTGTCGCAGAAGAGCAAGCCCAAACTGTCTTACACCAAGCCGAAATTCCTCCACAATCCACCACCCCCAAGGGCCTGGAAAGTGACATGTGGACCTTGTATTACGACGGTTCCAAAAATCTCGATGGTTCTGGTGCTGGCTGCATCTTGCTTGATCCTCACAAGAAAAAATTCTTAATCTCCTGTTGGCTGGAGTTCCAATGCACTAACAGCACTGTTGAGTATGAGGCTTTGATCCTTGGGCTTAAAAAGGCGCTGGATTTGAAGGTAAAATGCTTACAGGTCATTGGAGACTCCGAGATTATCACGCGGCAGGTACGCAATACTATTCACTGTTTGTCTCCACATTTAAAGGCGTATCAGCAAGAGGTATGGCGATTAATTTCTGCTTTTGACGCTTTTGGAATTAAATCTATTCTTAGAATGCATAATGCAGCAGCAGATACTCTGGCTAATGCTGCTGCCATATTTACCCCTTTGAGGGATGGTTTCTCTATTGAAGTTGTATATAAACCGTCCGTGCCAGACAATATCACTAATTTGCGCGTTTTCGATGATGATCAACAGGTGCTGGATTTTATGTGTAACTCAGAGATATTCAAAGAGGCTACTATAGATGAAGATGAGGACGACCAAGCTATGCAAAATAAGTACGAGCAAGTCAAAGGAAACACCATGCCTAAAGGGGTGGTATAACTTGAGAAGCTTTTCGATCTGCAAAATCGTTTCCGTGGGCCCCCAAATGCCAAAGTACAGAGCTCTATCTTAGCCCATCGACAAGTGAACTTGGGATCAGAGGATAATCCTAAATTCGTCAACCTCGGGAAGGACTGCACCCCCCAAGAGGCTCAGGATTTTACTCAGCTATTTCGCAAATATCGTGACGTGTTCGCTTGGACATATGAGGATTTACGCACATACGATACTCAAATCATACAACATGTGATACCCATCAAAGAAAATATAAAACCTTTCCAACAAAAGCTCAGGAAAGTACATCCTACGATGGAACCATTAATTCTCAAGGAACTAAAAAAACTTTTAGATGCACGCATTATCTTTAAAGTTCGCCATTCCACATGGGTGTCCAATTTGGTTCCGGTACGGAAGAAGTCAGGTGAAATCCGCTTATGTGTGGATTTCCGAAACTTAAATCGGGCCTCGAGTAAAGATAATTACCCGGTGCCCCCTATGGAGCAAATATTACAAGCAGTGTCCGGGTCAGAAATGTTCTCCCTGTTGGACGGATTCTCTGGCTACAATCAAGTACTGGTGGCTGAACCAGATAGGTTGAAGACTACATTCCGGACTAAGTGGGGAACTTTCGCATTCAGGCGTATGCCCTTTGGATTAATCAACGCAGGAGAAACTTTCCAAAGAGCTATGGATATAGCATTTAGGGGTCTGATAGGCCAGAGTGTGGTGGTCTACTTGGATGACGTTACTGTGTTTTCTAAACATCGGGGGGATCATTTGCGTCACCTCAGACAAATCTTCGAAAGGTGCAGAAAATACGGTATCTCGCTCAACCCAAAGAAAAGAATTTTTGCCGTAGCAGAAGGAAATATGCTGGGTCATATCATAACTAAGCAAGGCATTGTCGTTGATCCAGAACGTGTGAAAGCCATTGCTCAGATTCCTCCCCCCAGTAGTAAGAAAGCAATGTAGTCCTTTTTGGGTAAGATCAATTTTGTACGTAAGTTTATATCAGATTTTGCCCAGATAGTTAAGCCACTACAGGGAATGATTAAGAAAAATGCTACCTTCAAATGGAATCAGCCCAAAAAAGAAGCTTTCGACCAGATCAAGAAAGCTATAGCCGAAGCACCTTCCCTCCAGAGCCCGGACTTCGGCAGAGATTTTAGCTTGTATACTTTCGCTTCGGATTCGTCCCTAGTAGCTGTACTCACACAAAAGGATAGAAATAATGACGAGCGCTCCATTTCATTCATGAGCACTGGTTTGCAGGGAGCTGAATTAAATTATCCTGAAATCGAAAAATAGGCCTATGCGGTATATAAAGCGGTCAAACATTTCAGACCGTACATCTTAAAAAACCATGTCACGGTTTACGTTCCCCACCCAGCTGTTCGCTCACTGTTCATGCAGCAGGAGCTGGGCGAGAGACGAGGGAACTGGGTTGCGTGTATGCAAGAGTATGACTTAGAGTTTAAGCCAGCACGCACAGTTAAAGGGCAAGGTTTGTGCCAAATGGTTGCACAGGCCGCAAGTTCCCACCAGATTGAAGAAGATAATTGGGAGCAAGAAATTGATATGTACCAAACTGACATCATGCCTCAGATAAGGAACCCTTCCTGGTACTCGGATATTTCGGGATATTTGGCACACGGTGTGTTGGACCCAGCTCTAAATGCCCGCCAGAAACGTGCAATCAGACTCAAAGCTGCGTCTTACCAGATAATCCAAGGGAAGCTTTTTAAGAAACATTCCGATGGGGTCATGTTACGCTGCCTGGAACATGATGAAGCTCAGAAAATCTTAACCGAGCTGCACGATGGACCAGCAGGAGGTCATTTTGCCGGGGATACCACTACCCATAAAATAATGCGAGCAGGTTATTATTGGCCAACCCTTTTCAGAGATGCCCACGCATATGTTCGGAAATGCATTCAATGCCAGATATTCGCAAACCGAGAAGCGCGTCCCGCCGCCCCTTTGTTGTCAGTAGGAGTAGAAGAACCATTCCAACAATGGGGTCTGGACGTCATTAGTGAGATCTTACCCCACTCTTCTAAGCAACATCGGTACATCCTAACGGCTACTGATTATTTCACCAGGTGGGTTGAGGCAGTACCATTACACCAAATCAACGATCAGGAGGTAATGCAATTTGTCACTCATTCCATCATTACCAGGTTTGGCGTTCCAACTTCCTTAGTTTTTGTTAATGCAACGTATTTTTCATCTTTTAAATTATATGATTTTTCTTTGGAAAATGGCATTGTTCTTAAACACTCCGCAAAGTACTATCCCCAAGGAAATGGTCTAGTGGAATCAAAAAATAAAAATCTGATTCGCATCATAAAAAAGACCCTTCTGTCTCACCAACGCAACTGGCACAATGCCCTCCAAAATGCACTCTGGGCTGATCGCGTCACCCCTAAGTCCTCAATAGGCACCTCACCTTATTTTCTCGTGTATGGGAAAGAAGCTGTCCTCCCGCCCAATTTATCTCTTCCCGCTCTGCAGTTATCTCAAGAGTGTCATGGTACCCCTTGCCTCGCCTTGCAAACCTGCATTGACACCCTGCTGAAATTAGAAGAGGAAAGGCAGAAAACCTGGGAAAAATTCGCCATCCACCAGAGTCGAATCAAGAAATGGTTCGATAAAAATTCTGCAGGAGATAAAAAATTTGAAGTAGGAGATCTTGTCCTAAAGTGGGATAAAGCTCACGAAGAAAAGGGGAAACATGCCAAATTTCAAGCACTATGGATAGGTCCCTTTCAGGTTAAAGAAAAGGTGGGTCCCCATACATTCCGATTGCAAACTCTGGAAGGAAAAGTCGAGGTCCTCCCGGTAAACGGGCATGACCTCAAACACTATTTTACTTGAGTAGCCCTCAAAGGGTTGTTCCTGCCCATGTATTATAAAAGTCGTGTTTTTGTTCTACTTGTCAAAAAAAAAAGAAAAAAAAGAAAAGAAAAAAAAGAAAAAAAAGAACTCTCTAAATCTACAAGGAAGACCTTGTCTAAGCTACCCGCAACTGGCTCACTCCCTGATAGTTTATATGCTGATGAAAGGCCCTTCTCGCAAAACACGGAGCAGTCAAAACTCACTTGTAATGGGCACCGAGGAATAGTGCACGGCCTTACTGGAGTCTTCAAGCATAAGGAACCACCTAGCGGCTTTGAGAGATGCAGGCAGACAAGGTCTTACATAGCAGCAACCGGATCGTGAGGGAACAAGGCTAACTCAAGAGAATTTCAGGTCATCCGGGAAAAACCCAAGTCCTCATATAAGACTAGGAGCAACCTCTCTGCAAGCAAAATAAGTCGGGATCCCTCATCCGCCCAGGAAAAATATGCCCATCTAAATAAGTGCCACAGGCACATTCTCAAATAAGTGCAATCACACACAAATAAAGGGTAAAGGATTGAGAAAGGCTTCCTGCACAGAGAGGTGATGTAACGACTCCGCCGGGGTACTGACCAGGTTCGCTGGCAGCGGAGCAACGTTCATGACTCCTTAGGCAGTGACTCCGCCGGAGCCGAGAGTTTCACTGGCAGTGGAGCAACACCATGAGGATGAAATAATTGTACTGGACCCTGCAAGTTGTCCAAAGTTTTCCCCGACCCTCCCGGTCCTGGAACGCGAAGAATTAAAATTCGGTTGATCTGCACCCAATAAGCCAAAAGGCCAGGCAACTATGCGAGGTGGCAAAGGAAGGAAGGTGTAAACTCTGAGGTTAAAGAACAAGCTAGTATTAGGCCCCTCCCTCCTCCCTCATCGACCATTCATCGGAAGAGACTCTGAATTCATCCAGTGAATCGCCATTTGTTGTAGCCCCTACAACACCCTCCAAAAATACAAAAAATAATAACACTCACTTCAAAATTTTTGGAGCCCCTTTGAAACTAAAAGGGAAAAAGCTAAGTGAAGTTTTGAAGGGAAAGTCGCTAAGTTGCGAATCCATATTTTAAAACAATTGCGACCCCTACGACCTATGCGACCCCGCGACCCTAAGGTCTCCAGGTCGCAAGGTCGCATGGTTCGGAATTAAAGAAGTTGCGACTCATGCGACCTGTGCGACCCCGCGACCTTAGGGTCGCCAGGTCGCAAGGTCGCATGGTTAAGTAATTAAAGAAATTTGCGACTCAGCGACCTTGCGACCCAGCGACCTTAGGGTCGCCAGGTCGCAAGGTCGCACTCTACCAACTTGCGACCCCATTAAGTGCTCTCACGTGCGACCCTTTTTTAAAAGGGCAGGTCGCTAGGTCGCATTTGTCACTTGCAGCGAAAATTTAGAAATTGCTCTGACAGGTCGGCTGGCGCGTTTTCTACCAGGTAAGTTGCTATTTCCTCTCTGTGTTTCCTCCATGAGCATTTCTTGCCCGAATCTGGCCTCCCCATTGTCTTAAATACCTGCTGGAGAGGCTGTGGGGTTTTTATGTTGTTTCGTTCTCCTGTTATCACCATAAACCCCCAAGGTCACATTTTCTTGTCCAGCCCCTCATGGCGTTGTTCTATCCTCAGCCTGGACCCCTTCTAGCCTTGTATGCTTCCCGTTAGGAAAGAAATCAACCCCAAGCCTCGCGCGTTCGAAAAACCCGGCAGGCTCTTGCGCGACCTGCGACCCAGCGACCTAGTCACAAGGTCGCGAAGTCGCGCGATATTCTGTTTTGGAAGTTTGCGACCCTGCGACCCTACGACCTGGTCGCGAGGTCGCGAGGTCGCATATGAGTCCTTCTTTTAAATCAGCGACCCTGCGACCCCAAGAGAACAGTTAATTAAATTCTGCATGTATAGACTGTATTTAGCTCATTTTCATCATGTCCTTCTCATCCTGGGATTCTTTCCTGAACGCAACAGGTGAATTTGGAACAGACACGATACCGGTCCTCTCTGACTCTAGCGACATGGCACCCCCAGTGTCCCGAAAGAAAGGCAAGCAGGTGGTGGAAGAATAATCAGACACAGACGCGCAAACATCTCTTCCACCAATATACAGAGATACCCTTTGCACCTTTGCAAAAGGGGACAACCTGAGATGGTATGAAGTATACCACGAGTTCGCTATACCAGAAGATGAGTTTCCAGAAGATCTCCCGGACCAGGAAGTATACCTAAAGGTTAAGAGATCCAAATTACATCTAGCAGGGGCACATCCAGCCATTTTCCCGTGCCCAGAAATATTAGACTGGATCATACAGAGAACGGATCCCAAGAGGTTCGTAATCCGAGATAGCGAAGGTAAAGCTTTCGCAACGTTGGAGGGCTCAGAAGCCCAGGTCTACTACTCGCTGCCCCAACCAGAGGAAAAATTTACCCCGAGATGGGCTTCTGCCAATGAAGTACCTGTGGTTCACACAATCAGGAAATGGTGGGCAAAACCGGACAAATTTAAAGTCAACAAAGACCAGGAGTACCCGGTGGCCGGTCTGAGGAAAGTGTATAAACTAGTGGCCGCCATGCTTTGCAGATTGTACGAACGTCCGGACGCTACCACCTTCAACGACGCATGGGCAACTATAATGGAATATGTAACGGTGCACGACACTCGTTTCAACTGGGCTGGTATCTTAATGGGCTCAATGCAAACGAATTTAGCTTCGGCTTTAGCCCCAGATGAAGGAACGCCGTCAGAGTTTTATATGGCTTTGTATCTATTAGATGTTGTTTGTGCCCAGCTCCATTTCGAGGGATGGCCACATAAATAGGACTCCGCACAGACCCGAGCAATCCATTTGCAGACCAAGGTTTTCTGGGAATCCAGGTAGAAGCCAGATATTGAGAAAATCTCTCAGATATTCATTCCCGCCCTTTACCGGAAGCTATTTGGCCAAGACACCCCTTGCATGTCTTGGCGAGCGATGGAGACACTAGGCCAGGTGGCGCACTGGTTTCCATTCGCTGAATATACATTCATTCGAGTATTTGGCACATTCAAAGCACCACATGCTCTGCCTAGGTTCATTACCGACAAGGTGCTTATGCAGGAGGTATGTTTCCAGATGACCTCGGGTTTCTCCAATGTCCTTTCCAAAGGAAAGAAGAAACCTTGGCCCGCTTTGCCCCTCACCATCGGTGCTTATACAGTCAAGGACTTCAGAGAAGTAGGGGCTCAGGGGGAAGAGATAAAGGGTTATCACTTTAGAAGTCTGGAGTACCGAACTTATGACCCAGTCAAGATAGTTCCTGAACACTATAAGAGGGCCAAGTTTAAATGGAGCTATCAGCATGTCGAATGCCTGGCAGAAGACGAGAAAAGAAATTGGTACAATGCAGATAGGCAACTGGCTCCAGGGATTGACTCTGACCGAGAAGAAGAGGATCACCAAAATTTAGAAGACAGGAGCCATAAACTAGGAGGCTCTTCTTCCTCTAGGGATAAGAAAATCTGGACCAGTACAGGGCCTGACACCTCAGATCAGCTAAGAGGAGCAAAGGCCCAAGCCAAGAAAGAAGAGGAAAAGAAAATGAAAGAGGAGGAAGAGAAACGTAGAAGAGATGCAAAGACGGAGCGGAAAAGGAAACAGGCCGAGGAAAAGGAAAGATAGGAATAGGAAGCACAGGCGGCGGCAGAACAATCACTTAAGGAAGAACTTGAAAAAGCCAAACGTCAAAAGAAGGTAGACCAAGCTGCCGCGGCAGAGCGTAAAAGAAAAGCCGAAAGAGAAGCAGAGGCAGAGACAGAGCGCAGGAAGAAGGAGGAACATGACAAGGCGGAAGCCGAGCGCCGGCAAAAGGAGGAAGGAAAAGGACAAAGACAGGATGAAGAGGATGAACTAATAGAGGACATCGACATATCTCCCCTGGAGATTCCTCCGAGTGGCACGAGAAGTGTCCTCTCTGGTGACGACTTTCCCGGGGAACAAGAAGAAGAGGTCTTCGACCTGACTAGATTGACATTTGACCAATTCTCTTTCAAAATACGGCAAGAGAAAAGAAAATCCTTGGCGCAAAGCCATCCCGCCATATATACGGTCGCCACTGAAAAGGACATAGTCCTGGATACAAGGACTAACCCTGTAATGATAGCATCAGCAGGTACCGCTTTTGCCGCGGACACGGAGGAGAATGTCACTAGAATGAGCAGGGAGATTATTTCCCTACAAAACAGGCTAAAAGCAGCAGAACAGGAGAAATCAGTATTGGAGAGTGAAGTGCGACAGCTCCAAAGTAAGCCTTCCCAAGTCAATGAGGTCCCACTGGCAGTCATGAAAGAATGTGATGTATTGGAAATGACCATGAGGCAAGTATATAGAGAAATGCTCACTCTAAAACAAACAGTGGCCCCATTGGCAGAGGCACGAGTGGAAACCAAAGAAAAGCATGAGCAGCTCAAGGAGGCCTCGGTAGCTTTGGACAGAATGATAAACTGGACAGTGCAGTACCATCAAGCTCCCGAAAATGTGCCTACGAAGGATTGGAGTCACACAAAAGACGCCAAAGTACAAATCTGGATGAAGATGCAGTCCAAAGACAAGCTGGCCAAAGATTTGGACAAAGTGATGTCTTTTTCAGGCATTACGTCTGCTGCCCGCTACTGAACACTGTATTCAAACAGAAGAAAGCATCACGAAGGGTCGCAGGGCAGTTGAACCGTGGGGAAGTCGAAGCGTCGGAAAGCCCAATAGGGCGTTTCTTGAATCTATAAATACCCCTGCAGGGTACATAGTTAAGGGCTTCTCTTTTGTGGACTAAAGAGCAATATTGCATTGTAATTGAAGGGTCATACTCTTGGACATATGTAATACAGATACTTGTTAAAACCCCTTTGTTGGATGATGTGTTTAGCTGTGACAAAACTGTGTGTATTCTGCGTATAGTTTCAGAATATCGTATGATTAATGAAGCTGTGTTCTTAATAGTATCATTCATACTCCATAGCTATCCGTGAATGTGCTTGATGATGCTCAAGTTTTACCATTGTTCTTATAATGAATGTTAATGAACTATTTTATTAGCATTTCGTTGCATCTTTTGGAAAGTTAAGGGATATCCTTGCCACAAAGAACTGTTTCTTTAGTGGTCAGATTTTCTTGCATGCATTACCCCATAGATGTGTTGCTAACGACACTTCCTAGACGTATGCATTTTTTTCATTACCTTGCTATGCACAGTGTTATATATCAGTTTTGATACATCAGTCATGTATTCTGTACCATGTGAATAAGTGTATGTCTGCAAATTCAATCAGGTTCTTCGAGATCGAAGAGAAAGTCATTTAAGCGGTAGCCGGACCCACACCCCGGACGGGATCCCTATTCCAAACGGTTCAAAGTCTAATTGGGACTTTCTACCGGGGAGATCCCCTAATGTTGGCCGGACATATTTTTCCATCAACAGATTTGGCACTAGAAGGAGGGCCATGGCATCCTCCCAGCATACAACCGACATTCCATCACAAACTCCCCAACGGGAGGTCATAAATAATGAAACTGCTCTTCCCCCCTTGGAGGATATTCCAAGGGATGAGGCTCGATACTTTGAAATCACTAACGAACAGTTGAGATCCCTACGCCCAGTTGCCCGTAATCTCGTCAGGGATTTACGATATGCCAAATCCTTGATTAGCCCTGGCACACTGTGAGAGCATCTCTGGACGTGCAGTGGCCTGTACAGAGCCGCTGAACACCATGATTGAAGACCTGGCGACTCAGCTGGAAAATGACCCGCTCACCAAGTGGTGAAGGTTCCACTGATCTGAGGCCTTTCCCAAACCTCGGCTGACTTACACATCGGTGGAACAACAACAGTGTTACAGTGAAGAAGGAGAAATTAGAAAGAAATGAAAGAGAAGGTAACACATTGAAATACGGAGAGAATAGGCCTGAAGAAATTGAAATGGGTCCATGAGGAGGTCAGGCATTAGGTAGGAGATGGTTGCGGCTGGAGGACGACACGCCAGCCATCATCACCACCCAAAAGCCAAATAGACCCCCTCCCCACAACTGGGAGTACCTTAGAAACGTGAATAACCGTGAAAGACACCGAGATGAACACTCTCTCCATCATGAAGGAGCATCAGTGTCGGGGACGGGAAGTGAATCCGAGGCCGAAACTCAATATCATCAACACCCCAGGAGGGTGCAGCCCCTAGCCTGGATGGCTCAATCCCCATTGGCTCTTTTAGGTCCTCTCCATGATATGCCTAAACACCCGGAGAAGCATCTTCCTAAGTTTGATCCTGAGAAAGGTACCTCAGCGGAAGATCATATTAGTAGTTTCTATACGTCTCTGATCCTTGAGTCAGTCAATCAATGATGCTAGCATCATGTTTGTTCCCGCCTCTTCGTGACCATGTGGTCCTTGTTCGTTTCCCTACCAGACTTCTGTTACATCATGGGACTAGTTCCGTGCGTCATTCACATAATTGCAGAAGATAAAGCACCCTCTATGCTCTGCGTGGTTCAGCACCATCAAGTGTCATAGAAAAGAGAGAGTTAAAGACTTTAACCAACGCTTCGCAACCATATTGCAAAAATTTCCTCCAAACTTAGCGTTGGACGATTCTATCACCATCGACTACTATACCAAAGCCCTCCCGATGGATATTGCAGTTTTCGTCAAACGTGAGGCCCTCGCTACTCTTACAGCAAATTACGCGGCTGCTCTCGCGGTAGAAAAGGACATGTTGTCGATAGCAGTCATGGACCACGAAGGAAAGGATGATCACAAAACAATCGCTAAAAAGGGTCACTCTTCCACCCCTAATAGGGAGAAAGAAACTTTTGATTTCGAGAGTATGGCCAAGACCCTCAAACTACTAACGAATGAGGTCTCTGACTTAAAGAGAAAGGGCATTGAAACCTCAACTACTACTAAACCCCCAAAACCCTTTTTCAAGAAAAGTAATCCCAACACCAGCAGACCTCCGTTAAACTCCAGCGCCGCTCTCAACGTGGAAGAGATAGGGAAAGATAATTTTTGCTCTTTTCACCAAGCTGCCCACTCTGAAAAAACGTGCCCGCAATGGATTAGCAGCATGACCGCGGTGGTTAACCAACTTTTGGATGAAAAAACTCCAGGAAACCAGACAGAGGATGATGTTTCTTATCAAGATGAAGGTTCGCTCCTAGATGGGGAACCAAGGTCCTCTGTCCTAACTTTTGATATCATCCGCGGGGGGGGGGGGAATCTTGTTCCCATTGATATCAACATGGCAGGCAGTCCCAAGGCTCAACCCATTCGAAATTATAGTCTTAGAAGCAAAGGATCTGTCCCCGAATAGTCATATGAAGACAAGAAAATGGATTTTCTGAGGAAAATTCTCCCCCTGGAAATGAAGGACAAACTACGCCGGAGAAGCCCACAAATAGTAATAGCAAAGCAAGTCAAAAGAGAAAGCTCCTGGTAGAATCCCCGAAAACCACTACCGAACCTAGTCCCTAAATTGATACTAGCTACAACATCGTGGAGGACATGAAAAAGACCAGAGCTAATATCTCACTCTACGAGCTGGCCCGCATCACGAATCAAAAGGAGCTTATTCTAAAGGCGTTCGCCCACAACCCAAATACGAAAAAATGTCAGCAATACATCTGAACAAACCAGTCCAGATATCCAATCTATAGTGAACGCTGTCAACACGAATTCGAGAGGATCCACCCCTCCCTTCCTTTTGTCTTTTGAGATTTTTAACTTCAACGTTCACAAGCAATTGTCTGAAAGACTCTGCAGATTCATTTGACCAAGCAAAGTTTCTTCATCTGTCCTTCTAGAATTCAATGATCCAGGTCTAGAAACCGACACAAAATCATTCAATTGGATAGATTGCATGTCTAAATGTTGAGAATTAAACAATGTTTGTTCATTCTGGCTTTATCTCCCACTCTAGAGTCCATCAGCTGCATCATATTGTGGTTGTTGACATACCGGAAGCCATGTCCTACTACTTAGCAAGTAGACCTGTCTAGCAGGTTGCATGATACGGCTTCAGAGATTGAAGTCCACTTATGGCTTCCTTACAAGGGGAGAAATAACCAAATCAGGGTCGAAAGCGAACCATACATGAAACACACTGTAACTGATTTAGATGCCACAAATGAACCCATTAGCTTTGCCCAGGAGGAACTTGGTATGTGTTTCCTAGAAGCCATTTTTGGATGTTACCAAACTCCTCAATCTTTAGTAGGCCCCGAGGTCCAATCTGAATTGGCACTCGTCGCAGAAGAGCAAGCCCAAACTGTCTTACACCAAGCCGAAATTCCTCCGCAATCCACTATCCCCAAGGGCCCAGAAAGTGACATATGGACCTTGTATTACGACGGTTCCAAAAATCTCGATGGTTCTGGTGCTGGCTGCGTCTTGCTTGATCCTCACAAGAAAAAATTCTTAATCTCCTGCCGGCTGGAGTTCCAATGCACCAACAACACTGCTGAGTATGAGGCTTTGATCCTTGGGCTTAAAAAGGCGCTGGATTTGAAGGTACGCAATACTATTCACTGTTTGTCTCCACATTTAAAGGCGTATCAGCAAGAGGTATGGCAATTAATTTTTTCTTTTGACGCTTTTGGAATTAAATCTGTTCTTAGAATGCATAATGCAGCAGCAGATACTCTGGCTAATGCTGCTGCCAGATTTACCCCTTTGAGGGATGGTTTTTCTATTGAAGTTGTATATAAACGCTCCGTGCCAGACAATATCACTAATTTGCGTGTTTTCGATGATGATCAACAGGTGCTGGATTTTATTTGTAACTCAGAGATATTCAAAGAGGCTGCTATAGATGAAGATGAGCACGACCAAGCTATGCAAAAGGAGTACGAGCAAGTCAAAGGAAACACCATGCTTAAAAGGGTGGTATCACTTGAGAAGCTTTTTGATTTGCAAAATCGTTTCTGTGGGCCCCCAAATGCCAAAGTACAGAGCTCTATCTTAGCCCATCGACAAGTGAACTTGGGATTAGAGGATAATCCTAAATTCGTCAACCTCGAGAAGGACTGCACCCCCCAAGAGGCTCAGGATTTCACTCAGCTATTTCGCAAATATCGCGACGTGTTCACTTGGACATATGAGGATTTACGCACATACGATACTTGAATCATACAACATGTGATACCCATCAAAGAAAATATAAAACCTTTCCAACAAAAGCTCAGGAAAGTACATCCTACGATGGAACCATTAATTCTCAAGGAACTAAAATTTTTTTTAGATGCACGCATTATCTTTAAAGTTCGCCATTCCACATGGGTGTCCAATTTGGTTCCGATACGGAAGAAGTCAGGTGAAATCCGATTTTGTGTGGATTTCCGAAACTTAAACCGGGCCTCGAGTAAAGATAATTACCCGGTGCCCCCTATGGAGCAAATATTACAAGCAGTGTCTGGGTCAAAAATGTTCTCCCTGTTGGACGGATTCTCTGGCTACAATCAAGTACTGGTGGCTGAACCAGATAGGTTGAAGACTACCTTCCGGACTAAGTGGGGAACTTTCGCATTCAGGCGTATGCCCTTTGGATTAATCAACGCAGGAGCAACTTTCCAAAGAGCTATGGATATAACATTCAGGGGTCTGATAGGCCAGAGTGTGGTGGTCTACTTGGATGACGTTACTGTGTTTTCTAAACATCGGGGGGATCATTTGCGTCACCTCAGACAAATCTTAGAAAGGTGCAGAAAATACGGTATCTCGCTCAACCCAAAGAAAAGCATTTTTGCCGTAGCAGAAGGAAATCTGCTGGGTCAGATTCCTCCCCCAGTAGTAAGAAAGCAATGCAGTCCTTTTTGGGTAAGATCAATTTTGTACGTAAGTTTATATCAGATTTCGCCCAGATAGGTAAGCCACTACAGGGAATGATTAAGAAAAATGCTACCTTCAAATGGAATCAGACCAAAAAAGAAGCTTTCGACCAGATCAAGAAAGCTATAGCCGAAGCACCTTCCCTCCAGAGCCCGAACTTTGGCAGAGATTTTAGCTTGTATACTTTCGCTTCGGATTCGTCCCTAGCAGCTGTACTCACACAAAAGGATAGAAATAATGACGAGCGCCCATTTCATTCATGAGCACTGGTTTGCAGGGAGCTGAATTAAATTATCCCGAAATCGAAAAACAGGCCTATGCGGTATATAAAGCGGTCAAACATTTCAGACCGTACATCTTAAAAAACCATGTCACGGTTTACGTTCCCCACCCAGCTGTTCACTCACTGTTCATGCAGCAGGAGTTGGGCGAGAGACGAGGGAACTGGGTTGCGTGTATGCAAGAGTATGACTTAGAGTTTAAGCCAGCACACACAGTTAAAGGGCAAGGTTTGTGCCAAATGGCTGCACAGGCCGCAAGTTCCCACCAGATTGAAGAAGATAATTGGGAGCAAGAAATTGATATGTACCAAACTGACGTCATGCCTCAGATAAGGAACCCTTCCTGGTACTCAAATATTTCGGGATATTTGGCACACGGTGTGTTGGACCCAGCTCTAAATGCCCGCCAGAAACGTGCAATCAGACTCAAAGCTGCGTCTTACCAGATAATCCAAGGGAAGCTGTTTAAGAAACATTCCGATGGGGTCATGTTACGCTGCCTGGAACATGATGAAGCTCAGAAAATCTTAACCGAGCTGCACGATGGACCAGCAGGAGGTCATTTTGCCGGGGATACCACTGCCCATAAAATAATGCGAGCAGGTTATTATTGGCCAACCCTTTTCAGAGATGCCCACACATATGTTCAGAAATGCATTCAATTCCAGAAATTCGCAAACCGAGAAGCGCGTCCCGCCGCCCCTTTGTTGTCAGTGGCAGTAGAAGAACCGTTCCAACAATGGGGTCTGGACGTCATTGGTGAGATCTTACCCCACTCTTCTAAGCAACATCGGTACATCCTAACGGCTACTGATTATTTCACCAGGTGGGTTGAGGCAGTACCGTTATGCCAAATCAACGATCAGGAGGTAATGCAATTTGTCACTCATTCCATCATTACCAGGTTTGGCGTTCCAACTTCCTTGGTTTTTGATAATGCAACGTATTTTTCATCTTTTAAATTATATGATTTTGCTTTGGAAAATGGCATTGTTCTTAAACACTCCGCAAAGTACTATCCCCAAGGAAATGGTCTAGCAGAATCAACAAATAAAAATTTGATTCGCATCATTAAAAAGACCCTTCTGTCTCACCAACGCAACTGGCACAATGCCCTCCAAAATGCACTCTGGGCTGATCGCGTCACCCCTAAGTCCTTAATAGGCACCTCACCTTATTTTCTCGTGTATGGGAAAGAAGCTATCCTCCCACCCAATTTATCTCTTCCCGCTCTGCAGTTATCTCAAGAGTGTCATGGTACCCCTTACCCCGCCTTGCAAACCCGCATTGACACCCTGCTGAAATTAGAAGAGGAAAGGCAGAAAACCCGGGAAAAATTCGCCATCCACCAGAGTCGAATCAAGAAATGGTTCGATAAAAAGTCTGCAGGAGATAAAAAATTTGAAGTAGGAGATCTTGTCCTAAAGTGGGATAAAGCTCACGAAGAAAAGGGGAAACATGCCAAATTTCAAGCACTATGGATAGGTCCCTTTCAGGTTAAAGAAAAGGTGGGTCCCCATACATTCCGATTGCAAACTCTGGAAGGAAAAGTCGAGGTCCTCCCGGTAAACGGGCATGACCTCAAACACTATTTTACTTGAGTAGCCCTCAAAGGGCTGTTCCTACCCATGTATTATAAAAGTCGTGTTTTTGTTCTACTTGTCAAAAAAAAAAAAAAAAAAAAAAAACTCTCTAAATCTACAAGGAAGACCTTGTCTAAGATACCCGCAACTGGCTCACTCCTTGATAGGTTCTATGCTGATGAAAGGCCCTTCTCGCAAAACACGGAGCAGTCAAGACTCGCTTATAATGGGCACCGAGGAATAGTGCACGGCCTTACTGGAGTCTTCAAGCATAAGGAACCACCTAGCGGCTTTGAGAGATGCAGGCAGAAAAGGTCTTACATAGCAGCAATCGGATCGTGAGGGAACAGGGCTAACTCAAGAGAATTTCAGGTCATCCGGGAAAAACCCAAGTCCTCATATAAGACCAGGAGCAACCTCTCTGCAAGCAAAATAAGTCGGGATCCCTCATCCGCCCAGGCAAAATATGCCCATCTAAATAAGTGCCACAGGCACATTCTTGAATAAGTGGAATCGCACACAAATAAAGGGTAAAGGATTGAGAAAGGCTTCCTGCGTAGAGAGGTAATGTAACGACTCCGCCGGGGTACTGACCAGGCTCGCTAGCAGCGGAGCAACGTTCATGACTCCTTAGGCAGTGACTCCGCCGGGGCCGAGAGGTTCGCTGGCAGCGGAGCAACACCATGAGGACGAAATAATTGTACCGGACCCTGAGGTCGTCCAAAATTTTCCCCGACCCTCCCGATCCTGGAGCGCGAAGGATTAAAATTTGGTTGATCTGCACCCAATAAGTCAAAAGGTCAGGAAACTATGCGAGGTGGCAAAGGGAGGAAGGTGTAAACTCTGAGGTAAAAGAACAAGCTAGTATTTGGCCCCTCCCCCCTCCCTCATGGACCATTCATCGGCAGAGACTCTGAATTCATCCAGTGAATCGCCATTTGTTGTAGCCTCTACAACACCCTCCAAAAATACAAAAAATAAGAACACACACTTCAAAATTTTTGGAGCCCCTTTAAAACTAAAAGAGAAAAAGCTAAGTGAAGTTTTGAAGGGCAAGTCGCTAAGTCGCAAATCCATCCTGTGAAACAATTGCGACCCCTGCGACCTGTGCGACCCCACGACCCTAAGGTCGCCAGGTCGCAAGGTCGCATGGTCCGGAATTAAAGAAGTTGCAACTCATGCGACCTATGCGACCTCGCGACCTTAAGGTCGCCAGGTCGCAAAGGTCGCAAGGTCGCAAGGATAAGTAAGTAAGGAAATTTGCGACTCAGCGACCTTTGAGACCTAGCGAACCTAGGGTTGCAAGGTCGCAAAGTCGCACTCTACCAACTTGCGACCTCATTAAGTGCCCACACGTGCGACCCTTTTTTAAAAGGGCAGGTCGCTAGGTCGCATTTGTCACTTGCAGCGAAAAGTTAGGAATTGCTCTGACAGGTCGACTGGAGTGTTTTCTTCCGGGTAAGTTGCTATTTCCTCTCTGTGTTTCCTTCATGAGCATTTCTTGCCCAAATCTAGCCTGCCCATTGTCTTAATTACCTGCTGAGGAGGCTGTGGGGTTTTTCTGTGAGGTTTTCCATATTGTTTTGTTCTCCTGTTATCACCATTAAACCCCAGGATCACTTTTCTTGTCCGGCCCCTCATGGCTTTGTCCTACCCGCAGCCTGGACCCCTTCCAGCCTTGTATGCTTCCCGTTAGGTGAGAAATGAACCCCAAGCCACACGTGCTCGAAACCCCCCGGCAGGCCCAAGTGCGACCTGCGACCCAGCGACCCGGTCGCAAGGTCGCAAAGTCGCGCAATCCTCTGTTAGTGACTCTGCGACCCTGCGACCTAGTCGCAAGGTTGCGAGGTCGCATGTGAGTTCTTTGGTTAATCAGCGACCCTGCGACCCCAAGAGAACTGTTAATTAAATTCTGCATGGTAGATTGTATTTAGCCTGTTATCATCATGTCTTTCTCATCATGGGATTCTTTCCTGAATGCAACAGGTGAATTTGGAGCAGACACGATACCGGTTCTCTCTGACTCTAGCGACATGGCACCCTCGGTGTCCCGAAAGAAAGGTAAGCAGATGGTGGAAGAAGAGTCAGACACAGACGTGCAAACATCTCCTCCACCAATATACAGAGATACCCTTTGCACCTTCGCAAGAGGGGACAGCCTGAGATGGTATGAAGTATATCATGAGTTCGCTATACCAGAAGATGAGTTTCCAGAAGATCTCCCGGACCGGGAAGTATACCTAAAGGTCAAGAGATCCAAATTACATCTAGCAGGGGCACATCCAGCCGTCTTCCCGTGTCCAGAAATATTAGACTAGATCATACAGAAAACGGATCCCAAGAGGTTTGTGATCCGAGACAGCAAAGGAAAAGCTTTCGCGACGTTGGAGGGCTCAGACGCCCAGGTCTACTACTCGCTGCCCCAAACAGAGGAAAACTTTACCCCGAGATGGGTTTCTACCCACGAAGTACCTGTGGTTGATACAATCAGGAAATGGTGGGCGGAACCGGACAAATTTAAAGTCAAGAAAGACCAGGAGTACCCGGTGGCCGGTCTAAGGAAAGTGTATAAGTTAGTGGCCGCCATGCTCTGCAGATTGTATGGACGTCCGGACGCCACCACCTTCAACGGTGCATGGGCAACTATAATGGAATATGTAACGGTGCACGGCACTCGTTTCAACTGGGCTGGTATATTAATGGGCTCAATGCAAACAAATTTGGCTTCGGCTTTAGCCCCAGATGAAGGAACGCCGTCAGAATTTTATATGGCTTCGTATCTATTAGATGCTGTCTGTGCCCAGCTGCATTTTGAGGGATGGCCACATAACTACGACTCCGCACAGACCCAAGAAATCCATTTGCAGACCAAGGTATTCTGGGAATCCAGGTACAAGTCAGATATTGAGCAAATCTCTCAGATATTCATTCCCGCCCTTTACCGGGGACATACTGGCCAAGACACTTTCGCATGTCGACAGCGATGGAGACACCATTGTGTGGCACACCTGTTTCCATTCACCGAATATACATTCATTCGAGAGTTTGTACATTCAAAGGCACCACATGCTCGCCTAGGTCACACACGAAGGTGCTTACAGAGGTATGTTTATGACCCTAAGCTTCTTCAAAGTTCAATGTCCAAAGTGAAGAAGAAACCTTGGGTCTACCTCGCCCCTCACCACATCTAAGCTATACGCCCATGACCGGATATTAGCTTCAAAGAGATAAAAGGTTATCACTTTAGAAATCTGGAGCACCGAACATATGACCCAGTCAAGATAGTTCCTGAGCACTGTAAGAGGGCAAAATTTAAATGGAGCTATCGACATGTGGAACGCCCGGCAGAGGACGAGAAAAGAAACTGGTACAACGCAGACAGGCAACTAGCTCCGGGGATTGACTCTGACCGAGAAGAAGAGGATCACCAAAATTTAGAAGACAGGAGCCATAAACTGGGAGGCTCTTCTTCCTCTCGGGATAAGAAAATCCGGACCAGTACAGGACCTGACATCTCGGATCAGCTAAGAGGAGCAGAGGCCCAGGCCAAGAAGGAAGAGGAAAAGAAAATGAAGGAGGATGAAGAGAAACGTAGAAAAGATGCAAAGACAGAGCGGAAAAGGAAATAGGCCGAGGAAAAAGAAAGACAGGAAAAAGAAGCACAAGCGGCGGCAGAACAAGCACTTAAGGAAGAACTTGACAAAGTCGAACGTCAAAAGAAGGCAGACCAAGCTGCCACAGCAGAACGAAAAAGAAAAGCTGAAAGAGAAGCAGAGGTAGAGACAGAGCGCAGGAAGAGGGAGGAACATGACAAGGTGGAAGCCGAGCGCCGGCAATAGAAGGAAGGAATAGAACAAAGACGGGATGAAGAGGATGAAATAATAGAGGACATCGACATATCTCCCCTGGAGATTCCTCCGGGTGGCACGAGAAGTATCCTCTCTGGTGACGATTTTCCCGGAGAAGAAGAAGAAGAGGTCTTCGACCTGACTAGATTGACATTTGACCAATTCTCTTTCAAAATACGGCAAGAGAAAAGAAAATCCTTGGCGCAAAGCCATCCCGCCATATCTACGGTCGCCACTGAAAAGGACATAGTCCTGGATACAAGGACTAACCCTGTAATGATAGCATCAGCAGGTACCGCTTTTGCCGCGGCTACGGAGGAAAATGTCACTAGAATGAGCAGGGAGATTATTTTCCTACAAAACAGGCTAAAAGCAGCAGAACAGGAGTCAGTACTGGAGAGTGAAGTGCGACAGCTCCAAAGTAAGCCTTCCCAAGTCAATGAGGTCCCTCTGGCAGTCATGAAAGAATGTGATGTATTGGAAATGACCATGAGGCAAGTATATAGAGAAATGCTCACCCTAAAACAAACAGTGGCCCCATTGGCAGAGGCACGAGCGGAAACCAAAGAGAAGCATGAGCAGCTGAAGGAGGCCTCAGTAGCTTTGGACAGAATGATAAACTGGACAGCGCAGTACCATCAAGCTCTCGAAAATGTGCCTAGGAAGGATTGGGGTCACACACAAGACGCCAAAGTACAAATCCGGATGAAGATGCAGTCCAAAGACAAGCTGGCCAAAGATTTGGACAAAGTAGTGTCTGCATATAATCACCTGATCAGTGGTATAGACTCCATGAATGCTCTTCATCACATTCTGTCGTTGGGGGCACTGGACGAAACTAAAGACTGGGAGCAAGTAGACCAGGAAATTCAGTCTTTTCTGCAACCCGTGAGACAAGCTGCTACCGCACCAGAATTTGAGGCATCACAAGAGAACCTAAATCGGTTGCTTGTCACTCCAGTACAAATCTATACCAAGCTTGCCTCCCTCTCAATCCAGATCTCCCAGAAGAAGGAAACTCTGATACCAAATTCCCTGGAATGTATTCACCGATTAAAAGAGGAAACCCCTCTAGTCTCCCCTATAGCAGCAGATTACCAGACCCGGTGAGATTTCCTCAAGGGGAAGAAAATTGACGCTCCAGACCTCTCAATCACTCGGCCACCTCCATAGCTAAGCTTTTTCAGTCACAGGTCGCGACCGTCCCCAGGTCGCAGGTCGTGCATATGCCCAGGTCGCAGGTCGCAATAACTCCGCAAGTCGCAGGTCGCAATAACTCCGCAAGTCACAGGTCGCATGTTCGGCCAAGGTCGCAGGGAAGCTGAACCGTCAGGAAGTCGAAGCGTCGGAAAGCCTAAAGGGCGTTTCTTGAATCTATAAATACCCCTGCGGGGCACAGAGTTAGGGGCTTCTCTTTTGTGGACTGAAGAGAAATATTGCATTGTAATTGAAGAGTCATACTCTTGTTCATATGTAATACAGAAACTTGTTAAAACCCCTTTGTTGGATGATGTGTTTAGCTGTGATAATACTGTGTGTATTCTGCGTATGGTTTCAGAATATCGTATGATTAATGAAGCTGTGTTCTAAATAGTATCATTCATGCTCCATAGCTATTTGTGATTGTGTTTGATGATGCTCAAAGTTTGCCATTTGTTCTCACAATGAATGTTAATGAACTATTTTATTAGCATTTCATTGCATCATTCAGAAAGTTAAGGGATATTCTTGCCACAAAGAACTGTTTCTTTGGTGGTCAGATTATCTTGCATGCATTACCCCATTGATGTGTTGCTAACGACATTTCCTGGGCGTATGCATTTTTTTTCATTACCTTGCTACGCACAGTGTTATATATCAGTTCGATACATCAGTCATGTATTCTGTATCATGTGAATAAAGTCTATGTTCGCAGATTCAAGCAGGTTCTTCAAGACCGAAGAGAAAGTCATTTAAGCGGTAGCTGGACCCACACCCCGGACGGGATCCCTATTCCAAATGGTTCAAAGTCTGATTGGGACTTTCTACCGGGGAGATCCCCTACTGTTGGCCGGACATATTTTTCCCGTCAACAGATTTTGGCGCTAGAAGGAGGGCCATGGCATCCTCCCAGCATACGACAGACATTCCATCACAAACTCCCCACCGGGAGGTCGTAAATAACGAACCTACTCTTCCCCCCTTGGAGGGTATTCCAAGGGAGGAGGCTCGATACTTTGAAATCACTAATGAACAGTTGAGATCCTTATGCCCAGTTGCCCGTAATCTCGTCAGGGATTTACGATATGCCCCAATTATGGATTTTCTAGCCCACACTAGGACCCCTGCTGAGAACATCACCCGTAATGGCGTGCTGGTCAGCACCATACCTGAACTTGTGAACACCATGATTGAAGATCTCGGGCGGGCTGTCCAAGAAAATGACCCCGTTGTCCAAGATAGTGAAGGCTTCCCTGATACCGAACCTTTCCCCGAACCTTAGCCTGACTTACATCAGTGGAACAACAACCAAGTGTATTCCCCACGAGAAGGAGGAGAGTGGGGTCGGAGAAATGAAAGAGAAGGTAACACAGCCCAAGGAAATGCAGGGGAAGGAAATAGGCCTCGAAGAAATGAGGGTGGGGTCAACAGGGGTCACGGACGTGGAGGTAGAGGAGATGTGGAGGTAGAGGTAGAGACACCACGCTAACCATCATAACCACCAAAACCAAAATAGGCTCCCTCCCCGCAACCGGGAGTATCTTAAGAACGTGAACAACCGTGAAAGACACCGAGATGAACACTATCGCCATCATGAGGGAGCATCAGTGTCGGGGACGGGATGTGAGTCCGATGCAGAAACTCGATATCATCAACACCCCAGAAGGGCGGAGCCACTAGCCTGGATGGCTCAATCCCCGTTGGCCCTTTTAGGTCCTCTCCATGATATGCCTAGACACCCGGAGAAGCATCTTCCTAAGTTTGATCCTGAGAAAGGCACCTCAGCGGAAGATCATATTAGTAGTTTCTATCTATCTCTACAAATCATGAGATTTCAGTCCGATGATGTCGCATGTCGACTGTTCCCACACACTCTTGAAAATCACGCAGCCACCTGGTATCGTTCCCTACCCAATGCTTCTATTACATCATGGGACCAGTTCCGCCGCGTGTTCCTGCAAAATTTTGCAGAAGATAAAACACCCTCTATGCTCCTCACAGAGTTAAGCACCATCAAGTGTCATAGAAAAGAGAAGGTTAAAGACTTTAACCAACGCTTCGCTACAATATTACAAAAATTTCCCCCAAACTTAGCATTGGACGACTCTATCACCATTGACTACTATACTAAAGCTCTCCCTAGGGATATTGCCGTTTTCGTCAAACGTGAAGCCCGCGCTACCCTTACAGCAAATTATGCTGCTGCTCTTGCTGTAGAGAAGGACATGTTGTCGATAGGAGTCATGGACCACGAAGGAAAGGATGATCACAAACCAATTGCTAAAAGGGGGCACTCTTCCACCCCTAATAGAGAGAAAGAAATCTTGGATTTCGAGAGTATGGCCAAGACCCTTAAACTACTAACGAATGAGGTCTCTGACCTAAAGAGAAAAGGCATTGAAACCTCAACTACTACTAAACCCCCAAAACCCTTTTTTAGAAAAAGTAATCCCAACACCAGCAGACCTCCGTCAAACTCCAGCGCCGCTCTCAACATGGAAGAGATAGGGAAAGATAATTTTTTCTCTTTTCACCAAGCTGCCCACTCCGAAAAAACGTGCCCACAATGGATTGGCAGCATGACCGAGGTGGTTAACCAACTTTTGGATGACCAAACCCCTGTAAATCAGACAGAGGATGATGTTTCTGATCAAGATGAAGGTTCGCTCCTAGAGGAGGAACCAGGGGCATCTGTCCTAACTTTTGATATAATCCGCGGGGGGAGGAGTCTTGTCCCCATTGATATCAACATGGCAGGAAGTCCCAAGGCTCAACCCTTTCGAAATTATAGTCTTAGAAGCAAAGGACCTGTCCCCGAAAAATCATATGAAGACAAGAAAAGGGATTTTCTGAGGAAAATTCTTCCCCTTGGAAACGAAGGACAAACTACGCCGGAGAAGCCCACAAATGGTAATAGCAAAGCAAGCCGAAAGAGCAAGCTTCCGGTAGAATCCCCGAAAACCACTACCGAACCTAGTCCCCAAACTGATACTAGCTATAACATCGTGGAGGACATGAAAAAGACCAGAGCTAATATTTCACTCTACGAGCTGGCCCGCATCACCAATCAAAAGGAGCTTATTATAAAAGCTTTCGCCCACAACCCAAATACGAAAACTGTCAGCAACACATCTGCACAAACCAGCCCAGATATCCAGTCTATAGTGAACGTTGTCAACACGAATTCGAGAGGATCCACCCCTCCCTTCCTCTTATCTTTTGAAAATTTTAACTTCAACGTTCACAATTGTCTTGTTGATTCCGGTGCATCCACGAACGTCATGCCTCTATCTGTCTGTAAGAAACTCAACATCCGCCCAGAGAAAACTGACGCAAAAATCATTCAACTTGACAGATCGCAAGTACCAGCCGTTGGGGAATTAAACAATGTCATCATCCGCCTTTCATCGGACTCTAGAGTCCATCAATGCATTGATATTGTGGTTGTTGACATCCCTGAAGCCTATGGTCTACTACTTAGCAGAGACTGGTCCAGCAAGTTGCAAGGATACTTTGCCATAGATTGGTCTTACTTATGGCTTCCTTACAAGGGGAGGAATAACCAAATCAGGGTTGAAAGTGAACCATACATGAAACACACTGTAACTGATTTAGATGCCACAAATGAACCCATCATTTTTTCCCAGGAGGAACTTGGTATGTGTTTCCTGGAGGCCATTTTTGGATGTTACCGACCTCCTCAATCTTCAGTAGGCCCCGAGGTTCAATCTGAATTGGCACTCGTCACAGAAGAGCAGGCCCAAACTGTCTTACACCAAGCTGAAATTCCTCCACAATCCACTACCCCCAAGGGCCCGGAAAGTGACATATGGACCTTGTATTACGACGGTTCCAAAAATCTCGATGGTTCTGGTGCTGGTTGCGTCTTGCTTGATCCTCGCAAGAAAAAATTCTTAATCTCCTGTCGGTTGGAGTTCCAATGCACCAACAACACTGCTGAGTATGAAGCTTTGATCCTTGGGCTTAAAAAGGCGTTGGATTTGAAGGTAAAATGCTTACAGGTCATTGGAGACTCCGAGATTATCACTCGGCAGGTACGCAATACTATTCACTGTTTGTCTCCACATTTAAAGGCGTATCAGCAAGAGGTATGGCGATTAATTTCTGCTTTTGACGCTTTTGGAATTAAATCTGTTCTTAGAATGCATAATGCAGCAGCAGATACTCTGGCTAATGCTGCTGCCAGATTTACCCCTTTGAGGGATGGTTTTTCTATTGAAGTTATATATAAACCCTCCGTGCCAGACAATATCACTAATTTGCGCATTTTCGATGATGATCAACAGGTGCTGGATTTTATGTGTAACTCAGAGATATTCAAAGACGCTGCTATAGATGAAGATGAGCACGACCAAGCTATGCAAAAGGAGTACGAGCAAGCCAAAGGAAACACCATGCCTAAAGGGGTGGTATCACTTGAGAAGCTGTTCGATCTGCAAAATCGTTTCC